>OZ026587.1:9631015-10867265 GCA_964020215.1 Aurelia sp. 3 sensu Dawson et al. (2005)
AAGTAAAGTAAACGGTGTTAAGGATTCTTGAGCTATATTTTCCCAGACTGGGTTTCTCCATTTTTGTGTTCTCAGAATTGAGTTTCTTACAAGCAGTTTCTTATAAAACTAGAAATAACGATTGTCAGTGAGTGCTGCGCAGCGTATTGGTTGCACAGGTCCATTCCCTGGTTCCGCAGTTTACACTCACTGAATTGTGATGCATGACAAATCGGTATATTGGCTTTGGGTCAATGAACAACACGAGAACGAATATGTGACGTTAATGCTCTTTTGTTGCCAATACAAGTGAATTCCAGCCATTCCGATGCCATTTCAAAAGCCGCTGGCGGAATGCCCTTTGCAAATTTGTTGAAAACAGACCTGCAAGCATGGACAATCGATCGCCCACCGAAGCCACTGCGCAGGAACAGATGGCTGCTTCGCAGCAAAAATCTATGTACTCTTTCCCTTACTCGAGGCGGGTCAGTATGCGCAAACAGCAGATTTCATGGGATTTATTGTTTTTGAGGCAATACCCAAGACTGAGTAAGTCGAAAAAACAAGAAGAAAGTCAGCTAAAGAAGAGAATCAAATGTATTCACTAAAATAAAAAACAATTTTAACAGACAGCAGCGTTCCCCACGGGGGCTTTCTGGCTAGGGGTATATTTAAAAAAAATACCTTCGTCTCATTCAAGGGGCGCCTTTTTGAAGGTGCGGGCTTATTCAAGGACTTACGGTAGGATTTGCATTACAAAACGTTTCCCATGTTCACCCTGGGAATCCCTGCGTAGGCTCCCTCATAATAACTTTCTTTTCGTGTTGCAGTTGTAATCACAGACAGCCTCATGTTTCCGCAGTAGACACAGTAACTAAAGTCAGAGTTGCGAAGCCTTGATACTATAATTAAGTACCTACTGAGGAATATTAGACAGGAAACAAGCGAAAGTAAAGTAATCGGTGTTAAGGATTCTTGAGCTATATTTTCCCAGACTGGGTTTCTCCATTTTTGTGTTCTCAGAATTGAGTTTCTTACAAGCAGTTTCTTATAAACTAGAAATAACGATTGTCAGTGAGTCCTGTGCATGGTTGCACAGGTCCATTCCCTGGTTCCGCAGTTTACACTCATTGAATTGTAACAGGAGAACAGAGATGTGACGTAAATGTTGTTTTGTTGCCAATAAAAGTGCATTCCAACCATTTCAAAAGCCGCTGACGGAATGCCCTTTGCAAGAATCAATCGCCCAGCGAAGCCTCTGCGCAGAAATAGATGCCTGCTTCGCAGCAAACATACATGTTCTCTTTCCCATTGCTCGAGGCGGGTTAGTATGTACAAACAGCAGATATAATGGGATTTATTGTTTTTGAGGTAATACCCAAGACTGAGTAAGTTGAAAAAAACAAGAAGAAAGTCAGCTGAAGAAGAGAATCAAAAGTATTAACTAAAATAAGAAAGTATTCGAAAAAACAAGAAGAAAGTCAGCTAAAGAAGAGAATCAAATGTATTCACTAAAATAAAAAACAATTTTAACAGACAGCAGCGTTCCCCACGGGGGCTTTCTGGCTAGGGGTATATTTAAAAAAAAAATACCTTCGGGTGGGGGGTCTCATTCAAGGTGCGCCTTTTAGAAGGTGGGGGCTTATTCAAGGACTTACGGTAAAGTTTGCATTACAAAACGTTTCCCATATTCACCCTGGGAATCCCTGTGTAGGCTCGCTCATGATAACTTCCTTTTCGTGTTGCAGTTGTAATCACAGACAGCCTCATGTTTCCGTAGTTGACACAGTAACTAAAGTTAGAGTTGCGAAGCCTTGATCTCTGGGGAACTTGGTCATTATATTAATAAATGTGCTCCATTGTAAATTTTAAGAATACAGTCGGGATATTTCACAGGAATAGTATATAGCCCGGAGTCTCTTTGCTTAGATAAAGAGTTTCTTATTTGTTTGGTCATCTAAGGGTTCATGAATTTCTTATATAGTTTCCTATACAAAGATATGTGTCTATTCATTCATTAGAGTCGATTATTGTGAGGTTTCAGGGTATCATTTTCTCACAAAGTGTTAGTAGCACGTTGTTCTAGAACCATTTGCCACCAAGGGGATATATTCATAAGAAAGTGTTATTTCAATGTTAATCGCTTAAGTTCATATGTTTCGAGGAAATTTTTCCCGAATCCTTACAGAGTAGCAATGGCAAGGAAAGACTATATTTTGGAGGAAAATCTGCAAATGGATAGAAAGGTTACTGGGCATAGCCTGCTTCGTCAAAATGAATGTCAGTGAATTACAACGACTTCAGGAAGGGGTAATAGCATGTGTAGGACAGGAATTGTTGGAATGACATCCTAGAATGAAATTAAGGTGAAATTTGCCTCTGATTTACGCAGATTGGTGGTGCGAAAAATATGGAAGATGGGGAGAAGGTTACAAGAAAGCTTATTCAGAAAAGGTTCTGTTAATGTTTGGATCTCGATTCAATAAATAAAAGAGGAAACGAGAAGCATAGCAACAGAGAGATTAGGGTCTGTGATTTTAAAAAGTAAAAATAGTAGATATTTAAAGGAAAACTTAGGTAATTTCTCGATGTAAATAGTAGCATTCTTGTATGCCTCAATAGATTGTTGCAAGTGTTAGGAGACGCAGGAGACGCCATTGAATTCATGGAATAGTAAAAGCGACCAAGAGAAGAAAATAGCTGTAAAGTACATGGAAGTAAAGGGAGAGAGACGTCAGAAAAATGGCTAAAGTACAGTTTATATCAATTGAAAGCAGCAATGCGGCCTATATGCAATTTAAATCGGATTTATGTGAGCAACTATATTTGAAATTATAAAAGGGGTTGTCGAGCAATAGAGGGAGAAGCAGGAATCGGGAATAGTATGAAGCTATCTTGGAAAAAGACCTGTCCAAACGGCAGAGGCGGAGCCAGACGGAAAATTGTGAGGGGGTAAAAGTCCAACATTTCCCGACTGGAGGGGGGTAAAAGGGTATACCCAGACATTGTTATTGCATTATTCAACTGCAGTTTTTACTCACTTTCTCAAAAGTGAGGGTGTATTTACTCCCTCATACCCTCCGCTGGCTTTGCCACTGCCAAACGGTGGCTATGATTAAAAGAAAATGGAAGATGTAGCAGAACGGTGCTCCAATTGAGCAATTGAGCCATGGTTTAGATACCTGAAACTGAGCGAAAAGAGTCCTTTCAGAACTATTAAAAGAGGAGTAGAGAAGAAAATGGAAATGATTCAATTCACAGTGAGTGCAGGATGAGAAGAATATTAAAAACGTTGCGATAGTTAAGTTTCTGAGGTAGATAACACCTAGAATTGTGCTTTGAAGGGACCGCTTTCTGAGTTAGAGGAAGCAAAAGGAGAATAAAGGGGTTCATGGAAGTGGCATAGTAGAATACCTATAGAAAAGAATTTGCACGACTTGAGTGATTGTAGCACATTTTGCACGCGAAATGTTGCTATTTGAAGGACAACTTAAGTATGAAATATGAGAAAGTACTAATAAGATGAAGGAAAAGAACGAAAAAATTGGCATAAAAGATTTCTGTTGAGTTTGAAATGTAGCAAGCACAACGGGCGGGAAGAGGCATGTAAATAGGAAAATGTTACAAAGACTGCAATGGATCTTTACTTAGTATATGCTTCGAAGTATTAGACTGCGTTCACACGATGCCGGCACATTTTGAAAACAGTGAAAAATGTGACGGTAGCAAAATTTGAGCTAGCGTTCACACGATGCCGGAACAATTTGAAAACGGTACAAATTTGACGGTAAACAACTCATTACAAAATTTTGATGCCAAAGAAATGTACCTATTTCTTAATAATCGATGGGTTTTGTTCTAAAAGCGTCGAAAAATGCTCTGTTTTCATCATTTTCGAGTGTTAACACGATGCCGTTACCAAAATGTGCTGGTTAGAGTTCCGTTTTCAAATCTACCGTTTTCAAAATCTGCCGGCAAAAAATGTGCCGCTTTCGTGTGAACGGGAGGCCTATCCGTCACATTTTCACCGTTTTCAAAATGTGCCGGCATCGTGTGAACGCAGTCTTAGGTCCTACTTGAGTTTTCCCTTAAGACTTTTCACCCATGGATTGTAGTGAATTCTATACAAAGATCCGAAAAGTTTTCGACACCTTTACTTGGCGAGCGGATGAATTTGACAAGCCAAAAAACTTGGTTGATGCATAACTATGAATACCTTTGCATAAGAAAGTATCAACCTTTCCCTTTCCTGTTAAATGTATTTCTACGTTGTAGTGCAATCCTTTAAAGCACTGTTTTGTCAAGAACAGTGCATTACAGAAACAAAGAAACAAAAGCACATAACATAATGTCAACACCCCATTATGTCCTCCCCCCTCTCTTTCATCTCTGAGGCTACAGAAAGAATCTTGAAATGCTGCGGCATTTCTATAGGAGGACCTCATCCATTGACTCAGTTGTCAATGCTGAGAATGATAGCATTTGCTTCCTTTACTGTACCGTATAGCCTCCGCAATTAAAAACACTAATCGAGCGTGGTATGATCATATGAACATCAAGGTTGACATTATTGTAGTTCAATAAATGTTACCCTGGGTACCAGACTCCATCTCTTAGGGAGTCTGGTACCCAAGTTACAAACATTTAGGGCGATGGTTGATATTTGATATATATATTTGATATTTGATTTTTGATATTTGATTTTATTAAGGATGGTTGCCCTTCAACAGAGTTGTTTTACAAGGGGCCCTCCACTTAAAAACATTACTTACAATATACAATACCGAATAAAAAGAAAAATTACAATATAAAAACCATGATATAAAAACCTAATACAAAATTTACAAAATCTAATTTAAAAGAAAAAGAGAAAGACCTAAATAGATTTTTTAAAACTATTCAGGGAATATGCCTGTTTAGTATCGGCAGGAAGGTCATTCCAAAGCATTTGCTCCTTGATAGGAAAAACATTTTTGCCCATTACTTGACTTTTTCATGGGTAGTCTTAAATCCGTCTCTGAATTACGCAGGACATAGGAAGAGCACTTTGAGTTTCGGGTGAAAAGGTCACACAAGTATTGGGGAGCCAGTTCATGCAGGGACTTGAAGACCATTGTTTTAGATTCGCTGGCGACGAATTTTGATAGCCTTTTGATAGCCTTTTGATAGCTGTTGATAGACTTTTGTGTTTAATATAAGTTGAAGGAGTAAATAGAATGGGTATATCTATAATTTTGCCTTGAAAGGAATGGGTTTATTAGGCAAGGGACGTTATAGCGCGGGACTGAACAGAGTTGCTCTTTCCTTTCGTAATCGTAATGAAAGCAGAGTACGACGGCGGGCCAGCGCGGCGCCGCAGGCGACGCGCGGCAAGCCTAGTTAGTACATAGTCAAGGAGCATTTTGTTCTGGCTTAGCCAGGTCTCAGAGAGCGCTACTACGTCAAATGGGTATTTGGCCAAAGTGATATAGAATTCATTGAATGTCGATACAAGGGACTGAGTGTTGAGGTGCAGGAATTTGAGAAGATTTGTCTTGTTTTCAAGGGCAGCTACATGCTTGTCATTGCCCATATCATCCAACCTGTCTTGTTCAAAGCTTTCATTGCTGTCACAGCTACTCACATCAAGGTCTTTGGCATAGTTAGCGAATGGGAGAGCCCTGTGTAAGCAGAGGTCACATGTGTGAATCAGCGATCGAGTTGAGTGCTTGAAGGATAAATCCAAGCAGGCAGAGTGTGATACAGAGCGGCAAAATTCGCAAACACAGTGCTGTTGATTTGATTGAACTGTCTTGTTACACAACGAGCACTTTGGAGACGGCACTCTTGGGCCAGGATTCTCTTCAATGTCAAATCTCAGGGCAATAAGTACATGGAAAGAGGCTGTTGAATTGGCATAATAGAGAGTTCTTCTTTTTGATTGTTTAATTGAATATCTCAGTTGTTTGTCGAAACTTCTTTTTGTATTGACTAAGAAAGTTGTAGTTGCCATTTTGGACCCAAGGGACGCAGGAGACTGAATGTTTACGTTACAGCTACAGCATCCATGGCTGAGTGGCCTAACAAAATCCAGGTTGCGAATGAATAAAACAAGCTGCAGTGAAACAAGAAACAGCATGCAAACTCTTCTGAAGGCCATTCTTGACGTTGATTGAATAAATGGTTCTTTGCAGTAACTTCTGGGCGACATCAAACTGTAAGTTCCAGTATCATTAGCGTAAATACGAGCATAGAGCTCAAATCTTTCAGATCTTAAAAAAGGTGGGTGTGAAATTGTATCAAATTTTCCCATGAATTGAATGACTTCAAAGAAACTTTAGGTAATTTGCCGTAAATCTGCCGTGGCAATTCTTTAATATCTTGATTATTTTCAAGATGGCGGCATTTTGATTATTTTTGTAAAAATCCATCAAAAATTTTGAGAAAATTAAAATCATCGTAACTCCTAAATTACTTGAGGAAAATTGACGCAATCTTCAAGAAAACCATAGCTTACGAAGGTCTACAACATGATTGCAAGCAGAAATTTGTAGCTCTTCTGGTTAGGGATTTAGAAATTTGATGACGTCACAACCTCGAAATCAATAAATGCCGCCATTTTAAAGCTAATCACGCTATCAAAAAATTGCCACGGCAGATTTACAGCAAATTGTCCAAAGTTCCTTTCAAGCACTTTGATTCAAAGAAAAATAAAGAAGAATTTTACACCCGTCTTTTTAAAGATTTGAGCTCTATGCTGTAAATACGGCGAAATACGGAGCGTTGAAAATTCGTGACCTGTCACCAGGCGGTCCGTACGAAAACAAGTATTGCAAGACCTCTTGGGTTGTGAATGCTGTAAACTGGCTTAGGAGAAGGGCGAATAAGAGATAGCAGCTTATTTTTGAAAATGCCTATTGTAGGTGATTCTCTCATTTCGTGGGGAAGCGTATTCCATTCGAGCAAACAGCTGGGGTAAAAGCTTGCACTAAAACATGCCGTTCGTGCATTGATTTGGCCAATTGTAGCTGGATAACGAAGGGAATACGAGGACTGTCGTAATGGTGGAATTGGTATCTTTGTGTAGTCAGGAGTGAGATTATTGACAATTTTATAGAAAAGAACGAGATGCCTATACCAACGATGGAGATTGAGTGATTCCCAACCAAGCTCATCGTACAATTTTACACGTGATGTGCCCTTCCAAGCACATGTAACTGCTAGTGCTGCAGAATATTGAATAGATTCTAGTTTTTCCATTTGGTTAGAGAGCGTGATGTTCTGACTAAATTCACATACATGCTGTGGGGTATGATATATAACGTCACCGTAATCCAGATGGGGTCGGACACTGATTAATTTGTTCCCTGCGCCTAATTTTTGAATGATTCTGAATAATTTGATGATGCTGAATACACTGTAGAGTCTTGAGGCATTTTTTCTGTGACTACACTCTGATTATTGTTGATCTCCTTGTTTTAATTCCACAACTATGAAATAATGGGATCTTTTACATCTGGAATATTCTATCATTCGATGCAAAGATCCAGAATGGACAATTGCAGTCAAAATGGAAGGAAGGAACTTTTTACCGAGATACATTGTATTCCAAGCTTACTGGCTCCCAAAAACAATGGTATTCTTTTGTTGTACAAACAGGCATCATTTGGTACCTCTGACAAAAATTGGTACTGAGTCTACCCCAACGGGATCTCGTTGCTTTTAGGAGCCAATCATCTGTGTGACAGTGTACTTTGATACCAACCAGTTACAACACATCTTAAGTCTAAATTAGTTGCTGAGATGGGGTGCTACTGTCCCCATTCAAGAAGGGGACTCAGCTTTCTGCTTGGTGCCCAAACTTGGGCAAAAAGTGGACCCAGAATTGTGATGGTAACCTACTTTTAAAATCTTCTTTGGACCAAAATGAAGGGGAAGTATCAAATAAAAGAATCGTTCAGCAGAAAATCCTAATTCATTTTGCTAAATCTGGTCAAAAATATTGGCATTCAATTCTTGGCTCGTGAAGCTTGGCCCCAGGGGGGGACTTGGTAGTTCGAGGTGACGTACACGTTACAAAATTTAGGGTCTCAAATTCTGCGATTTACTGACTCTTAGGGTCAAAGAAGTTTCAAATTTTACGACCGCTTAGGGTTGTGAGGGTTGATATGATTCGTTAGCAGAGATTTAAGAGAGTTTGATGAATTGATTGTCATTAGTAAGATTCTGTAACGATAGAGATCAACCACTTATTCAGTCTCCTCATGTTATGCAAACCTATCAAAAGAAATAGCAATTAATTTCTGATCAATCATGGATCATTGTATTGATCATACTGTCATATACTCACACTAGGAGAAGGTTCTCCCATCCCAATCCTGCCTTTATTACTTCTACACCTGTACTATTTCAAAGTAAATAAGGACATGTTTTTTTTGAGTGGCAGAAAACTGCTATTTTTGACTATCAGAACTAAATTTGATATGAGAAATCGTCGTTCCTTTTTCAGGTGTCAGCAGGATTGCCATTCAAAGGAGAAAACACTGAATTTCTAGTTCCCTTTTTCTCCATGATTCTATGATGCTTTGTTCTTGAGTTATAAACGGTCAAAGTTAGGAGTAGTTGGTGAGCCACGGAATCCTTGGATCGAATGAGCTAAAAAGATTTTAATCAATAAATGAATCTTAACGTGGTATGTTGTCTGCGAAACATTGCATGTTGATTGAAAACTGTTTTGTTTGTGCTATTACTATGTGAGGTATTCAGAAAAGAGCACTAAGTGAGCACAATAGTCCTTGAAATGTAAAATTCGCAGACCTCTTGCTGGCTTGATCAAAACATGCTCATTAATGTTATCAACAGTAAATCAGTGTTAGGACTATCTTCAGACTTCAAAGAACCTTAAGGGCTCATTTTGGAAACGCAAGAGTACCGCAGGAGCAAAGAGTCCTTCTATCAAAACAAGGATTTTTCATTAACATAAAACATAGAACTTAAGTAACAGAATTAATCAAAGTTTCCATGAAAAGAGCTTTTTCTAAGCTGTTTACGGTGGAGATAGATCTAGAGAATGGATTGTGGGAGCAGATTTAATCAATGAGCAGTTCTATAGCAAAGGATCCTTATAACCGAAAGGATATTCCAATTTTGATCAAAGCACAGGGAGTGCGCAATAAATTTTCGCTCATTTTCTAACCTAATTGATTTGAAAGTTTCCTATTTACCTGACGGTTTCATGACCACTTGTAATTGCTAGAAACCTTTGAAGAACAGCTTGCTAGGCCACTTTTAAGCTCTCTACAATAGATCTCTCTACCAATTTTGAGCTACGAACTACTTAAGGTTAAGGACTTTTAGCTCTTTACCTACCCTTGATTTTGGTATATTAGTGGGTTTTATTATTTCTAAAGGGAGCAAAAACATTTTTTGTGACACATCTTAAGGTTATAAAGAATTTTGAGGACATTGGTAGGTCCTTGTGTTTTAGGGACTAATTGCTCTCGAGCTACTCCCCTTTTGCCACTTGGATAAATAGGAAACAATTGACAAATTGTTGTGGGTACAGGAATGCTGCAAACGTGAGCGGGAAAGTGGCATTACTTTAAAAAAATATTCTAGAACCTTCTTGGCAACTAAGATGCTCATAGACTGCTCATTTCTAACTAAAAACTGCTCTTCAGGGTCTTCAGAGTTAATGAACGTATCATGTTAAGTATTGAATTAGGTTTTGCTCATCCTTGCTCCAGAAGGAGCACCTTCTGAGCAAAGTTCTTAAATGACCCATATCTCACAAAGTACTCTAAAATCGCATTATCGTCTTCTGTTATCTGGTCAGTTCTGTCAAAATACATACTTGACCAAAGTTTCACGTAATTTCATTACGTTTTGCTCCTCTGGTGCTCATTTTTGTGATTTTTCGACTTTCAAAATGGCGGAGTTTCTGCCAGTCAAAAAAAAACATGTCCATAAGTTATTTTCTAGATCATGTCTGCCATACAATAGCACCATTGTTTCTGGAACAATCATCCTTTTGTTATTGGTGCTTACCGAAAAAGTTACTACAGCTTAAGGCTCCAAGTTACTACCACCTTAGGCCAAAAGTTACTACCGCATTGGCTAAAAGCTACTACCGCTCAGGGTTTAGGGTTTTGCAACATTTTGCAACGGATACGTCACCTTGAACTACCAAGTCCCCTCCCCTGGGAGCTTGGCCTGCATCCACCACTAGCCCAGATGTTTCTGGTCTCGTTGAATTTGAAAGGGGCATGGATGAAAACTAAAACTAATTGATAACAATTCTTGCTGGAAATTGTGCAATAAGGGACAAATAATCACTCTAAAATCAGTTTTTCATTGGAGTCGTTCGCTGCTTATCACATCCACGCCCGACAACCCCTACTGACGTGTGACGTCACATTGAATCCTCGAAGCTGTGGAGGCAGGTGGAGGTCATGTGATTTTTGCGCGCCCTTTTCCTGATTTCATCACGCGCACACATCAAAAAACATTTCATTTTTGTAAGATCTGATATTGAGCGTGTTTAGTAATAAAAACTGTGCATAAATTGAAGATTTTGATGATTTGGAAGCAGAGAAACAAACGCTATGGATGCTAGCAGGTAAGCAGATCCTCTTCGATTTCACGAAAATCTCGTAGGCCCGGAATTGCAACTCAACATTAATCTTTGAATTTCTTATCCATCTGCTGTGATATTCCAAAGATGTTTGATTTTATTTGGAAGAACAGTCTTCACAAACTTAGTTTTCTTTTGTTTGGGATAATTTGGAAATGAAATTACCCATTTTCAGGAAGTGTTTAATCGTAAGACTCCCTTTAGATTTTTCTTTCGTTTCGTAAGACGAAAATTCATGATTTTTATTCAGGGTTGTTTTCTCGAGAAGTGACGAGTTTATTTGAAAAGCGAACTATCCTATACCATGCAAAATTCATTTTTCTTTCATTTGATATGGCACTTTGCATCTTTTTGGCTTCCGTTTCAGATCCTTTGAATTAGGCGCGGATCAACTTCGCTTTGCAATTCCATTATTTTTGTTAGGCCAACAAGTCTCCACCTAGACTTTTGTCTCTTTCTCAATCATAAGTCCTCTATTTGATCGATAAGTTAGCATTTTCTGGAACGACATTCATACTTTCTTCCAAAAACCAATTAAATTGTGATTCTGTAGCTTTTTCTGAACTTAGAGTTGCATTCCACCTGCATGTTGAATTGCTGCAATTCCGCTCGTCGAATTTTACCAAAATTTCACTTTTTCATTCAAGGCCAATTTTCTTCCAAATGCTACGTCCTATGAGAAAGAAACCCTTCCTATACCATGCAAAATTCATTTCTCTTTCTTTTGAGCTAAAGTTTGGTATATCTTTTGTTGTTGTTATGAAACCTATAAAAAAGGCGTGGACTAACTGTGAATTTTGTACCCATTATTTTTGTTAAGCCAACCAGTCTCCACCTCGACTTTTTGTCTCTTTCTCAGTCATAAGTTCTCTATTTGATCGATAAGTTGGCATTTTCAGGGAACAAAATTCATACTTTCTTCCAAAAACCAATTAAATTGTGATTCTGTAGCTTTGTCTGAACTTAGAGTTGCATTCCACCTGCATGTTGAATTGCTGCAATTCCGCTCGTCGAATTTTACCAAAATTTCACTTTTTCATTCAAGGCCAATTTTCTTCCAAATGCTACGTCCTATGAGAAAGAAACCCTTCCTATGCCATGCAAGATTCATTTCTCTTTCTTTTGAGCTAAAGTTTTATATATTTTTTGTTGTTGTTATGAAACCTATAAAAAAGGCGTGGACTAACTATGAATTTTGTACCCATTATTTTGGTTAGGCCAGTCTGTCTCCATCTCCATTTTTCAACGTTTTTGCGACTTTCTGCCGCCTTGGTATCCAATTTTTTTCGATTTTATCTCATTATATCCATATTTCCATGCGAAAATCACTTCTCCCAAGAAATTTTGGCTTTATCTTGTTTCTAGGGTTTCTTTCAACTTGCACGCTATTCATTTGCTTATCGCTTCGTCAAATTTTACAGAAATTGATCTGATTCATTAGGAGTGTATTTTCTTGCAGAAATGACAAGTTATAGAATAAAGAAACGTCCTAAGCCACGTAAAAATTATCTGCCTTTTTCGTGATGTAAAATATAACTTGCTTATTATTGGAGTTTGTGAGCCTATCAACTAGGCGCTGGCTAGGTTCATCTCTTGTTCCCTTCATTTTGGTTAGGCCAGTCAGTCTCCGCTCCAACATTTTATGCTCTCTCACGGCTCAGAAGTGTTCTGTTAGTCTACCATTCATGTATATATCATCCATCATCTTACAGCTGAATATACAATATCAAACTCCTAGATTGTGTAAGTAGTAGTGTCATATTTTGTAAAATTCAGTCCCGTGACAAGAAATTTTTCTTCCCGAAGCGGCTCGTCGACCTGTTTGATGTTGGAAAAGTTGTGCCAAATAAGGGTGAACCAATACCATATATGGGGTTTACCAGAAGAATTTATGACCTGTCTTCAAAAACAATTGATACCCGGTCATTTAAACTTTTGGAATGAAAACAAATTTGGGGTGAGCCAAATCTCTGATAAATTTGCTACAAGTTTTGCTCAGGTTGGTTGATACAGGTCATATATTTCTTTTGCAAAAATCAGGCCAAAGTTCGAGAAAAATTATGCTCCTATAGAAATACTATTATCATCAGAACGAGGCTACGGAAGTCGAATGATGGGTTGTCGGCCGTGACATCAGCTTATCTAATTCCGGCTTTCCACTGTCGTGATTATCACGTGATCACTTCGCCTCGTATCCAGGAGCCATGCATGACGCTTCTGCGCGCATAAAAAACGAATCTGCGCCTTGCTGCCGTGGAAAAGTGCAAAAAGAAAGATTGAATCTAGACTTCTTTTCAGACGATTTTTTGCAAATCATTTTATATGATGTAAAATTATTTTATCTTTGGATTGAACTGTACTGGACTCCTGTAATTAGCTTTTAGATCTTTAATTTATTATGTTCTTAAAGTGCATATGAAGCGAAATTTTTTATTCTTGATTTTGGTACATTCGATGTCACTGATCACGAATATAGCGATGAAACCTTCGAGAAACGTCTAAAAGCGACGTAATTACCCCGCGAAAGTCCGATTAATGTGGTTCGGGGGTCTGGGCCGGGCGTTGCGTTTTGACGTAATAGGTTTGACAGTCCACAAAAGCACATCGCGAAACAAAGGCATTCCGCAGCATTGCCGGTCGATGGCCTGTTGCACTTCGACGTTCTCAAGAAGTTTTCTGAGGCTTTCAGAGGCAAATTTTCGACATCAAGAGTATCCAGACAATGGTACTTTATGGAAGAATTGCCTTCGGCTCTTGATGGTTGGCTTTAGAGTCTTTTAACATGAGCTGTTGGCTTCATTAACTGGATATTCATCCATTGAAGTGCCTGGTCATAACAACACCTAGGCCAATTTCAACAAAATGTCGAAGTGACTTGCTTGCAGCACCTAGCAAAGGGTAAGTTCATCTTAGTGCATAGTTTGATTGCTAAGATGTAGAACAGTGAATGAGACAGTCATCCAACTAATGTAGAACTGCCCAATATTTTTTCTTCGAATTACGCGAGGTCATAAGAGTTTCTGCAACTCGCGATGAAGCCGATGAAGCAACGCAGTTCTTTGCGCGAGACAGTCGATTTGTAAACACCTCTCGTCCTGAAAGACTTCCGTTGTTGCTCAGTTCTTCTGGGAATGTTTCCTTGTTCATATTGCAGTGAAGGATAAGGCTCAAATTAGGCTATTATCACCTTTAGTTTCTTGATTTAAACCGTGCAATCGCATAATTTTTCCCATGAGAAAAGATTGAGAAAAGTTGTTATTTCGAAGTTTGATGATCCACAGGAGACAGGTAGAATTACGTGAGGAAAGAGAACAGTTTGCAAAACGTTATTTTCATCAATATAATGTCGCCTTCAAACACATTAGGCAACCGAAATAAATTATGTGCCACTTACTTATAGATATCATTTTCATTTCTATTCCTTAGAACACTCAAAGCTATCCCAGACTCCGACCATTGATGAAATTGTAGATGTTTGCATATCAAAATACGATTAAAATGGCGAAGGTTGGCTGCAAGGAATTTCCTGGTGGATGTGCAACGCTTACAGAACTTTATGGACATTTCTTTTTGTAATAGTATCATCAGATGCAAAAAATGACTGGATTCTAGTTGTTGTCATCTGTTGCATACACTAAACTTAGAAGAGTACTAGTGACAACCTTGATGGTTTCAAATTCATTCCAAGCTCCTACTTTCATCACTTGTTTCAAGATACAGAGACGGTTTCAACTACTTTGACAACCTTAGCCAAACATTATTAGACTATAGGCCTAATGTCTTTGCTTAGTGAGCGAGTTTTCAAGTGTATGATCCTCAAAATGCAACAGCAACGAATGTCTTGTTTGTTTCTTGGTAGTTTCTGCATGTGTCCCGAAGATTTCACGACTGTGCCGTTGTCTGGTCAATCAGTGTTCATGGGTTCATGACTATGTCCTGAAAGAAAATAGTTTCTTTTTGAGTCTGATTTTCGATGAACTTTGAAGGCATTGAGCTTTTGAGCTTCAAATGAAACATTGAACATAATGTCCGTTTTACAACTGCAGGGCAGCGGGAGTTTAGAAAAGAAAGATTACTCCTCTATCAACTTCCCTGGCAGAACTGATACAAGCATGCAATAAACACTGATTAGAGAAATATAACTTGGCTGTATGAATTCCATCTATTTCTACGATGAATTCCGAAAAATCAACGCTAAACTTGAAAGCATGGAGGGTGTTACAATGTTTTGGTCGGTTTTGATATTCATTCAGCAGTTTAGGCTCGTATTTCAAACTTCCCCTTCATCTTCAAAATGGAGATCAGCAGGGGAATTGAGAGATCGAAGGAATTTCGAGATAAAGGAACAACAATTTCTAATGGCTCTCTAAATCTAACCATGGATAGAGCTTAGTCAAAACGTGTGGCTTGTCTTCAGGTCAGTCTCAGTGTTCATCCCGAATATTTGTTTATCATGTTTATCTATCGAGGACAACAAAGGACAACTCGCTTTCTCCAAAAACATGATAGAATAACATTGACGTTTGGTCGCAAAAATGGTTACCTGAAGGACTGGAGTTCTTCACCAACAAATGCATTGATTTATTGCAGGGATCATCATTGATATCAGTTGCTTTAATTTGCCTTTGATTCGATAGTTCTCTTCTCCCAACTTTGCTTCGATGCTTTCGTTAGGCGCCTCTCGGCCAGGCCATGCAAGGCCAGAATCTCTCTCTTGCCATTTTCATGTACACCAAACGGCAAGTTTCGCCTCTGAAGTCCAATTCATAATCACAGAGAAATACTGAATTCCATCTTCAGTTGCAAAAACTTGATATAAAGAGCCTGCAAACCCGACAAGAAATCGAGTTTCATGAAGCGACTTGCACTGCGTCCATTGCAATCACTGCATAATCCTTTGTCCTTTCAACGAGGCCTTTGAGAACTGACAAACCTATAACGTCACAGGGGTCTGGTACGCAACGGTCTGACCGCGTTTTGGTGGAACCACTTTTTGACCGCCTTTAGAGCTTCATATCTCCAGAACCATACGGCGGATGAAAAAACTGATTGCACCATTGAAATCAGGACGAAAATTTCTATCAAAACAGAAAATAAAAAATTTCGCTTCATATGCACTTTAAGTCATTAATTTATTAAGTATCAGGACCCTAATGATAACAGTATATAATGTACTGATAGGTCATCCTGTTAAAACATTCGATTATCATCATTATCAAAAAATAACATACAAAGGTGTTATACAATAAAGGGACTGTTCATTATCTATGCCTCTGGTAGGCACCGAAGAGAACTAAAACATGGAGAATTTTTTCCATTTGCCCAACCTTTGAACAAATCAAAAAATAATTACCCAACCAAAACCAAAGTCAAAAAGATTCTTACCCAACCATGGGGTGAGTGCTTTTAATTTTTGACAATTTGTTTGGACTTTCGCAATTTCAAATCAATCTTTCAGTGCATTGTTGATCAATAAGCTTTCAGCATGGGATCAACAAAATATATTTCGGTAAAATATATAAACGCTAGTTTCCATCCACCTGCAGCTTGCCCATACCTGGTCGTTACAATTAAATGTTCTCATGCCTCTTGCTTTTCAATGTCAAGGTCAGCAAAAACTTCGTCGTCTTCGTCATTCTCATCGTCACTTACTTCTGGATCATTTTCTTCCAAGTCACTCTCGTCTTCGGAGTCTGCATTCTTATCTGTGTTACTGCCATTACATTTGGCCGTTACTTGGCTTTCTTGAACATTTTTCATGACTGTTCGTTGATTTTTGATAGTCTCCTTTCTTAAGACATCAGCAGTTGTACCTCTCACTTTGTCTTTCTTGCTGCACTTAATGTTCATGTGATGCTTTAATAAATATTTGTCCAATTCAATAACCAACAGCTTAGATCGTTAAACGATTTTAAGATTGTAGACTTATCATTGTTCAGTTAACTGTTTGGGCTTCATGTGCTCTGTTGCATAACATTCAAATAAGAGGACAGAAGTTGCACTGGGATAAGACATAAATGCTTTCCTTGTTAGCTTTAGTTGATCAATATCAAGAAGGTATAGAATTCTAGAGTGCATATAACCTTTGACCGGACGTTTCGACATTACTTGCAGTATAAAGCATAATTTCTTGTCAAGAACCATTCCAAGCAACTTTTCTTCTGTGCTGGCTTTTATCTTTGTCCTTCTGATATTTAACGACACATCATTATATCACTTTTGTCTCCAGATACCATTAAGTGGCATTTGTCCTCATTCAATTTAAAGCAATTGAATGGAAAACATTCTGCAATATTTAAGGCATCCCTGGCAAATGTTTTGATAACACTTTCAATATTGCTATCGAAAGCATAGATCGTTGCGTCATCTGCATTGTTTTGAGATCCGAGTATCTTTCACAAACATGAAGAGATTGTTGCGGTATAGGCCCCAAGACTGAACCTTGTGGTACATCTATCATTGATTCTCTCCATGCACTGAATGACCAATTTATCCTCACCTTCTGCTTTCTCTCACTGAGATAGCTATGAATCAACCGCAATACACTTGGACTGCAACAATAAGCACGTAACAATAGAATGGATCAATGTGTCTGTGTTAATGTAATGAAGTTATTTAATGGAACTGCCCCAGATTACAATGCTGAGATATTCCATCCAGCCAACCAAGGTCGAATAGCGCGAAGATCTAAGCTTAAATCAGAATTTCCATTTCGCAAAAGTACTTCTGGACAAAATGCTTATCGTACCTAGGGCCGAAAATATGGAATAATCTTCCATCTGATTTAAAATCAGCGAACAATCCAAATACATTCAAACAAGAGATGAAAGAGATTTTTCCAAAATATGCAAAAAGAAGAAGATGACATATACGTCTTCCATTAAGACCCTCCATCATCTATCCTAACCACGTTTTCGTCGCATAAACCGTGTTTTGTACTGATAACAACTACAGTACATTCCTATTTTCTTTTTTCATCTTTTCTGTTATACCAGCACCTCTAAGGGACCATCATGGAAATAAGGTCAGCTTGACCCTTTAATGCTATCCTTGCCACTGTAATTTGGGGTGTTTTCCTTCCACGTTTTTAGCCTTAAAGTTATATTGCATTGCACTGTATCTATTTTTCATATTTGTTATAATAATTTGTACATATTTTAAGTGGTGAATTGATACTTACTTATTTAATTTTGCAATCAAAGCTCGTCATTTAAACAATCAAAAGCCTTTGAAAAGTCCTCGAGTAGTCCTCCAGCAAAAGCCCCTTTATCTCCAAGGTTTTCTTATGGGTGCAGGTTTCTATGAGTCGAAAAAGTGCATGTTGAGTTCCATAGCCCTCTCGAAATCCACACAGAAGGGGAGCAAGAAAGCTAAGGAAATGGTGGGTTATCACAATTGTCCCTCTGTTCTTCTCTGTCAATTTATGTCTATGATCCAAAAGGACATTGTCATATTAGTTGCCGCTGTTTTGAAACCTGCGAATCTAGAGACGGATTTCGAAGCACAGTCACCGACATCTTCACCAAAACGGAATGGCCATATCAATGAAATAATTATCCTTCTTCCAGATTTTCATCGCTGTAGCTATGAATATTGTAGTGATTATTGTAGTGGTTGTTGTTGTGTTATGTTAATGGCGGCTGGGCAAGGGACAGTTAGGCCACGAGTCGCATGTAAGCGAGCTGACTTTATCATGCTATTTAATTGGCGACGACGATAAAGAACGGAAGAATTTTACAGGATATCATACCAGGAGTAAGGTGGCAAATCATTTACAGCCGATGAGTCCATTTTTGCCACAAAGTGACCCCACAAATACGAGTGCACGATGGTCGTTATGGATGGAGCGATTTGACAATTATCTCAGGGTCCTCAATATCACAAATGAGGGTAGGAAGCGTGCTTTACTTCTTTATCAAGTGGGAGATGACGTCTTCAAAATATTTAAAACCCTCTCAGACACAGGGGAAGATAATGATTATGTCGCTGCTGTGGCTGCACTTACAAAGTATTTTGAGCCTGCAAAGAATACCGTGTATCAAACCTACTTATTTCGACAAGCCTCACAGCGGGAGGATGAAACCATTGATGAATTTCATGCACGATTGAGACAATTAGCAAAACACTGTGATTTTCATGATGAAGATTTTGAAACAAAACTCCAGATCGTCTGTAATGGGAAATCTTCTAGACTAAGAAAGAAAGCGTTGCGAGAACCAGAGATAAAATTGCAAGACATGATCATTGAGGGAAGAAAATCTGAAACCAGTCCAGCCCAGGCAAGTGGCATGGAAACCAAATCAACTGAGGAATCACAAGTAAATATGGTACAGAAAGGCAGCAGAACATGTTACAACTGTGGGTTTCGATATCCTCATTCTGACAACCGCCCATGCCCCGCCAAAAGATCATAATTGCAACCCGGTTGGTGCAATCTTAATGAAAATATGACACCACGCTCATCCTAGATTTCGCTGAGAAAGGGGCATATTTGAAACAAAATCCTAGGACCTAGAATCTCAAAATAAGGGGCATTTTAGCCAAGAAAATATCTCAAAAAACAGTTAAATGCTGTTGGAGTCGATACCCTGAAAATAGTGAACTTCAACTGGCCTGAAAACAATTTGATACCCTAAGTTTTACGAGTTTCTACTGTTTTCCAATAAAACATGTCAGTGAAATGATTGGCAATGCAGTGCAAAAATCGCAGCCTTCTCTCAGAACCATTATTTGTACAGATTTCTTTGGGGCTCAATGATACTCCTTTAATAGTTGGCTACCTTCAAATATTTTCCGTGATAAGGGGTCTTTCGCCAAGTAGAGAGTCAGAGAAGAGGGTATTCTATGAAAAAGTATGGACAAGCGTGGTGTACCTTTAACTACTGAATTGCACCCACCGGGAATTGCAATAAATGTGGAGTAAAAGGGCATTTTGCTCGTGTTTGCAAGCAACAGGAAGATGTCAGTTACAAAAGATCTGAAAGAAGGACAAATGCTGAGACAAAACCAAGGCCTAAAAGTAGTAAAGGAAGAAAACATGAACATGCTGTTGCGTTACAGGAAAACACAGATGACAGCTCAGATTCAGAATATGCGTATGTAGTTAGAGGAAAACAACCTAGCACAAAAATTAAAGTTACAATAAATTCAGTTGAAGCTGAGGTTTTAGTGGATACAAGTGCATCAGTAGATATCATAGATTCTCCCACATTTGAGAAATTGCAAGGTACTGTGAAACTTGTTAAAACAAATACCAAGATATATCCATATGGGTCAGAAACACCCTTATCATTGAAAGGACAATTCCAAGCTCTAATTGAATCAAAAAAGAGATATGCTGTAACACAGATCTATGTTGTTGAAGGAGCAGGGGGTAATTTATTGAGTGCTAAGACAGCTCAAGATCTCAATCTTATTCAAATGGTCAACAGAGTATCCACACAAGCTAAAAGCAAAGAGTCAGAAATTGTTGCCCCTCCAAAGTCACAGGAGGTAGGACATGTTCCACAAACAAAGGACCAAAGAATACAAGAAATCATACAAGAATACCAAAGTGTCTTTCAAGGGGAAGGAAAATTGAAAAACACACAAGCCCAGGGGGGGGGCACTTGTGAAAATTTTGATAGGGATGCTCGTGTCACTTTTTTGGGGTTGAAATTTACGAAAATGTCATTTTTTTGGGTTTCGCTAAGTTGGCGTCATTTTTTTGGGGTTGAAAAAATTGCCGTCATTTTTTTGGGTTCATTGAAAATTTGCGTCATTTTTTTGGGTTACTGAACTTTGTATTTAGAAAATTATAATCTCAATTAATGGAAGTGCTATAGGTTGTTGAATAATTCTTTCTTCCCAATTATGCTGAATCAGAAGTTTTACCTACTCTATGTGTCAATTCATTGATATAATCTTTGGAAAGAATAGTTGGTTATTAACATGATGATTTAGGCAAATCATGAGAGTTGCTGTGATGGTCTCCAAATTCAATATCAGTTTTACTATCTGGTGCAGAATTGTGAGGTGCAATTTTCTCAATTTAACTTGTTGTAAAACAAGGATAGTTATGGGGGCTCGAGAATAATTCCGTCATTTTTTTGGGTTTGAAAATTTTGGGCCTGTTATTTTTTTGGGTAGATTAAAAATCTGTCCAAATGAGCATCCCTATCTTAAATTTTATGGAGTGCCCCCCCCCCCTGGGCACACAAGTCAAGTTACACATTAAGGACAATGTCCAACCAGTTATGCAACCACAAAGGAGGATACCATACCATCTTCGTAAAGCTGTTTCCAAGGAACTAGAGAAATTACAAGAAGAAGACATAATTGAGCGCGTGAAAGATCAGCCCACTCCATAGATCTCACCTATGGTTTGTACCCCTAAAAGGGATGGTAGCATTAGACTATGTGTAAACATGAGAGAGGCAAATCAGGAAATAGAGCGAGAGAGACATGTCATGCCAACACTATCAGATTTTAAAGCAGATGTTAACGGATCAAGATTTTTCTCAAAAATTGACTTGCGTCAGGCCTATCATCAGCTAGAACTTGCACCAGAAAGTAGGTTTATCACAACATTCACAACGCATGAAGGTCTGTTTCAATTCAAGCGCTTGAATTATGGTACATCCAGTGCTGCTGAATGTTTTCAAAATGTGTTGCAACAAACCTTAGCTGATATACCAGGCGTTAAAAACATAGCTGATGACATCATAATATATGGGAAGACCAGAAAAGATCATGACAGAGCCTTAGAACATTGTTTGAAGCGCCTAAAGGCACTGAATTTGAAAGCTAAAGGAGAAAAATGCAAATTTTTGGAACAGGAAATCAAGTTTTATGGCCTCATTTTTACTGACAAAGGAACCAAACCAGACCCAGAACGAATTAGCAGTCTTACAAATGCCCCAGCACCCAGAAGCACAGCAGAAGTAAGAAGTTTTTTGGGCATGGCCAACACATGTCATGAATATATCAAAGATTATGCACAAATTACAGGCCCTCTGAGAGAGTTGACTAGAAAGAATACAGTCTTCCAGTGGACACCTAACCATCAAAAAGCCTTTAATCAACTCAAGAAAGCCCTCACACAGGCACCTGTGATGTCATATTTTGATGTTGAGAAACGTAACATTCTCACTGTGGATGGATCACCACATGGCATAAGCGGAATCTTGTGTCAAAGAGAAAGCTCTCAAGCACCCTACAAAATCGTGTCTTATGCCAGCAGAGGCTTAACTCCAGTAGAATCAAGGTATTCACAGACAGACATAGAAGGTTTAAGTCTGGTATGGAGCATAGAGCATTTTCGTTTGTTTTTGATAGGATCAGAATTTGATGTCATTACTGATCACAAAGCTTTAGAGTCAATATTCAACAACCCAAGATCTAAGCCTCCAGCAAGAGTTGAGCGATGGATGCTCAGACTGCAGCCCTATAATTTTAATGTTATTTATAAAAAGGGATCTCTGAAAGAAGCAGACTTTTTAAGTCGACACCCAGTAATGCCAAGAACGCAAGAAACAACTGCTGAGAAGATGGCTGAGCATCATGTAAATTTTGTTATAAGTCATGCAGTACCAAAGGCTATGAGTTTGACTGAAATAAGTGCAGAAACCGAGAATGATTCAGTTCTAATGAAAGTTAAGGAATGTTTAAAGTCTGGAAAATGGGATGAAAAAGATCCAGAGATCACAATATATCACAGATGTTCAGATGAAATCTCATTTAATAAAGCAGAGAACATTTTGTTAAAGGGAAATCGTATCATAATACCAGCAAGTTTGCAAGAGAGAGCTACACAGATTGCACATTTAGGGCACCAGGGGGTAGAAAAAAACAAAGAGTCTCATGAGAGAAAAAGTATGGTTTCCAAACCTGGACAAGAAAGTCAGAGAAATTATTGATAGATGTAATGCTTGTCAAGCTACAGGACAGCAAAAACCACCAGAACCAATGTGCATCACACCAACGCCAGATACACCATGGCACACGGTTGCCATCGATTTTAAAGGGCCTGTTCCAAGCACGTCAGAATATCTACTAGTTGTAACAGATGTTTACTCTAAGTATCCAGAAGTTGAAGTAGTTCGTTCTACAGAAGCAGCAAAGACAGTCATTCCACAATTAGATAAATATTTGCCCGCCATGGAATCCCAGCAAAGATAACGACTGACAACGGACCACCATTCAATGGCAAAGAATTTGAAAGATATATGGGACTGTTAGGAGTTAACTGGAAGCCAAGTACGCCACTATGGCCACGGGGCAATGCAAATGCTGAAAGTGTCATGAAACCTCTTGGCAAATTACTTCAGTCAGCAAAGATTGAGAACAAGAACTGGAGACAGGAACTTCAGAAATTCTTATTATCATTTCGATCAACGCCCCATTGCACGACAAAAGTTGCACCCTGTGAGCTCCTATTTAACAGGACAATACGAGGAAAACTTCCCGAATTAACGTCAAAGAAAGCAGTTAACAAACACAAGATGGCAAAGGCAAACATTGAAACGCAGAAAGAAACGAACAAAGCGTATTATGACAAAAGAAAGAGAGCAAAAGAGGCAGATATCGAAATTGGAGATACAGTCATATGCTTACAACCAGCTCGAAACAAACTGTCATCAAAGTTTAGTCCTACTAAATTGAGAGTAACAGAGAGAAAGGGAAGCAGAATCACAGCTAGGAATGGACGATATGTGATAACAAGGAACATTTCACACTTCAAGAAGGTTGCAGAAGTCGAGACAGAAGCTGAGGAGGAGAGCGAAGAGGAAGTAGAGAGCAGTGATGAGGAAGAAGAAGTTAGAGAAGAAGATGCGAGGAAAGAAGTATATGGGGAACGAGGACCCAGGAGATCAGGACGCACACGTAAGCAAGTAGACAGGTATGGAGACTTATTTCCTACTGAATTCGTTTAGGTAATCGGGAAACCCTTTAATCGTTTGTTTGGTTGATAATACTTTGTTAGTTTTGACACTTAGAAACTTTGGCAACTTAACGTTTCCTTTCAAAAGAAAGAGGGGAATGATGTAGTGATTATTGTAGTGGTTGTTGTTGTGTTATGTTAATGGCGGCTGGGCAAGGGACAGGCCACGAGGCGCATGTAAGCGAGCTGACTTCATCATGCCATTTCAAATATATAGCGCTAACATTTCATGAATCGAACTCCCATAAATTTGCATAAGCCAGAAAGACTTGGACAAAGCTGGAGTATCAATCCTCATTTTCTTTGCAAATAGATCCACACGAGTCAGAGTTCGTGTAAGTCAGAAGGCTTTAGGTCGGTTTGATAATTAACTTTCTGACAGTCTGAATTTCAGAAATAACCATCATTTATTTACTGATAAAAATATTCATTCATTTGTATATTGTAATGACAAAGTTGAGATTTAAATAAAACCTTCCAAACAATTTGCTTGGACATAAGTATAATTTCCATATAGGCATAAGTGGTGACTCTACCGTGGATGCGACGATGCGACAGTTGCTTTACCGCAATAGCGGCAACGTAGACGTTGAATTTGGTTCAACGTTCCCAGCCCTTATGATCCTTCTGCCAAGAGAAAGTTTCAATTGAAATATCCCTAATAGCAGCACTATCTATGCATTGGTACAGCCGTGTCTCTGGCCCTGGTCAGCACTGGCCCTGCGACTTATCGCTATATGAAAAGAAACTATAGTTCAAGGTAAATTTTCAAAATATATATTCAAACATTCAATGAATATAGTTTAAACAATATATGAATATATCTTCAAACTTTTGAAGATGCAGAAAACAATTGCAAGTCTTCAAATGTGAATTCTCTTGTCAGCTCCTGTGCTGCAGTTTTATAAAGATCCATCTTCATGGTTCTTACTGATGCTTTGTCAAATGTTTCTTTTCCAACCAAATTTTCTGTAAGCGAGACTGCATTGCTTGGTAAGTCATCAACCTTACATATGCCATCAATGAGCTGAAGTTTGAGTGCCTCTGGTCCGGTGAATCTTTTACCATACACCAAAAACTCCATGAGCGTCTGCTTTTGTGAAATTTTAGTTGAGAGCAAATCACAAATCCCAGGTGGGAATCTTAGCCTTAATCTCACTTCGTTCAGACAGATCCACCCTCTGTCTTCTCTCATAAGTCGATAATCATGGACCATAGCAAGGATTCCACCACCAGCAAAGGCATGACCTGAAAAATGTTTGGTTCATTATACGGCATCTGGTGAATCAAAAGAAAAACGCAGGATGGTAATTGAAAAAATGCGGCTTCCTGATATCAAAGCAATGATATTGAAGAGAAATGTTTCATTTCAAAGCAAATGTATTCAATTAGATTTAGAAATTGATCAGGCTTTACTCAGTTATTCCTTCTCTTGGCTATGGCAGATTTCCTGCAATAGAGGTATTTTTCTTATGAGAAACTAAAAATTTGGGCAAGTACTACTTTAGGGCCAGAAACCTTCGCGGGCAGAAAGTTTCGCGAGAAGAAAAAATCGCGAAATTAAGGGCATAAACTTTCGCGAATGACGCTTTTTCCGGCAAACTTTGCAACAAAAACTTTCGCGATCGAGAAAAAGAGATGCATTTTCGCGTGAAAAAACTTTCGCGACTGAAGAAAAGTGAGAGGAAAAACACAATTTTCTATTCATTTTCAGTACTACTTATAGTCACGGTGACAATTTACAAGGTTTTATAGCTCAAGAGACTAAAGATCTTGAAGAAACGAAAAAATTGGAAAGAAAAAACTTTCGTGAATCGAGAATTTTCTGTGATTTCGCGAGCACAAACTTTCGCGAATTTTGACTTTAGATTATGCCTTGGCAGAAACTTTCGCGAAAAATGCCAAAAACGCGAAAATCGCGAAACTTTTTGCCCGCGAAAGTTTCTGCCCCTAAAGTAAAAGTTTCTTAAAACCATCAGATTTTGAGTACTCAGAGTTTCTTACGAGTTTCTTAAATGTTCCATAACAATCTACATGTTCACTACATGTCCCCTCAAGAACATTTCAAAACAAGGTTTTTTTTAAGCCTTCCAATGTTTAGGCTAGACTCAAGTACACAAAAATCAAGTGGCAATAAACTAAAAATATGTTAAGGATTCCTTTAAAAAATAATAGTTTCTTAAGTTATATTTTCCCAGTGCTGGGGTTCTTAATTTATTGGTGATTTGAGAGGTGAGCTTCTTATGAGCAGTTCTTATAAAGAAAATACGTGCAAATGAAAAGGATGGCAAAAACTACATCGGTTTTCCTTCCTAATAACAATGAAATTTACAAGTGTTCACTAATGGGGAAGACTTTCCATCCTCCCAAAACGAGTAAACATGCTAAAGCGTCAACAAATCATTGCTGTGAGGCAGAAAGCGAGTTTAGGCCACTTTTGCATGCTTTTGAGAGGCCTTCTGGGAAAGAATTTTTTTCGGAAGGTTTCACCTGATTTCGGGCAGAAAAATTCCTGCAATCAATTCAACATGGCACATTTTCAGAAAAATGATTATAATGACCATCCTTGCTTTTATCGGGTAAGTAGCCTTTCTAACGTAGTGGGGTTTTCTAACTCATATGTTACTACCGGGTGTCCCCTATCTGGGTCACTGCAAATTAAAACAAGAAACGTCACTACCAAAATATTTTTTACTGAATAAAAAATAGAGCATCTAATTCATACATGAACGAAAAGCCCACACCAAAATCGGTCAACAATTTACCACATCATCATAACTTACAACTCCAAGTCAGCTATGCTGAAACCAGAGCCTGGCTGGCTTTGGTTTGGCTTCTTTGGTCCATTGGTTCGATTTGCCTCAAGGTTTTGTTGACCTGGTGTTGGCCTAGTTGAATTTTGTTTGATTTTGATTTTTTGCAGGTTTCATTTTACTCTCTCTTGTATTGGCTTCATTTCATTTCATTTCATTTCATTTCATTTCATTTCATTTCATTTCATTTCAAATTTTTAAGGAGGGTAGCCCTTCATCAATAACAATGATGATTTACAAGGGGCCCTCCACTCAAATACATACAAATTAAAATATATTGGAAAAAAAACTAAAATAACCTAATTACAATTTCATAAAATACTAATAAAATAGCCTAAGATCTAAATTGAATATTTACAATAAAAAGAAATCCAAATACATATATACACCTACTGATTGTAAACACGTTTGAATTGGTAAATTGTGGAAGCATTCTTATGCTCAGCTGAGAGGCCATTCCAAGATTTAGCACCCCTAAAAGAGAAGCATTTCTGCCCATTTGCTGACTTTTTCTTTGGTACTCTTAGATCTGTTGCTGAATTCCTAAGATTCCTTGAGGTTAGCTGGGATGTCTTTGTGAATAGATTGGACATGTATTGTGGAGCAAGACCATGAAGGGATTTGAAGACCATGATATTAGACTCACTACTGATTAGCTCATCAATGGTCTTCCAGCCAAGTCTTTTTACAAGTGGCAAGCCCGGTGCATCATAGCGACTGCCAGTTATAATGCGTGCAGCCCGGTTTTGTAATTTTTGCAAATGGTTAATCTCAGTCAGACCACAACAGCCCCAAACAGAACAACAATAGCGAAAATGCGGCTCCACAATACCTGTGTACATAGTTCTCAGAGTCTTTTCTGGCAGAAATGATTTTGCATGTTTCAAAAAGCCAATTGCTCTTGAGACCTTTGAGGAAACTGTTTTAATGTGTTCCTTCCAATCCAACTTGTTGTCAATCTGCACTCCAAGATATTTTGTTTTTTGCACAGCTTTAAGTTCATCATTCCGAATTTTCAACTTCAAAGATTCACCTTGATTCATTAAAGTTTTATGCTTCGGTTTTGTGGAAATGAGCACGGCATGTGTTTTCATTACATTAAGAGAGAGAGTTTATTACCCTTGAGCCATTTTTCAACTAGTGCAAGGTCACTGTTGATGGCCCCATTCAGCTGAGCAATATCAGAGGATTTATGGCAGATACTCGTGTCATCAGCGTACATGGACATTCTTGATCCCTGGACAGATCGTGGGAGATCATTAATATAAATGAGGAAAAGAAGGGGACCAAGACATGAGCCTTGGGGTACACCGACATTTATTTCCTCAACTGATGAGTCAATGCCATTCACTTTAGAAAATTGTTTCCTATTGGCAAGGTAAGATTTGAACCATGCTAACTGCCGCTCCTGAATACCATAATATTCTAATTTTTTACAGAGTATATCATGGTCAACTGTATCAAATGCCTTTTTCAGGTCAATAAATACGAGTCCCACTAGCTTTCCGAGATCCAGCCCATTATACCAGTCATCAGTGTTTTTAAGCAAGGACGTTACAGTAGAATGAAGGCGCAAAAAGCCTGACTGCTCAGATGAAAAGAGCCCATTATCATACATGTGCTGGTACAATTGGTTGGCAACGAGTTTTTCAAAGAGCCTTGAGATGACAGGTAAAACTGAAATAGGGCGATAATTTGATTTATCAGCCTTTTCAAACCTTGAAGATTGGTGTAACTCTGGCCAATTTCCATGAGTCTGGAATTTGGCTTGTTTCATGTGACGTATTGAACAAACATGCCAATGAGTTTTCAATAAAAGGCAAGGCTAGTTTCAGGAAATAACAGGAGATACTGTCACTCCCAAAGCTCTTTGAAGTTTTGGTCTTGGCAATCGCATCCCTGATTTCCTGCACTCCAATGTTCCGAAACTGGAACTGAACATTGTTACTCCTTTCAGTAAAGTCCCCAGACAGAAGTGGGTTAGGGGTGGCATCAATTTTACTGGCTAGTTTCTCACCAATTGTACAGAAGAAACTATTCATGGCGTTTGAAATGTCTTTTTTATTAACAATAGCATTCCCAGAGTCCTTGATACAATCAATGTTGCAGGATTTGGATCTCTTGTTCAGGACTTCATTGATTGTTTTCCAAGACTCTTTTATATTCCCTTTACATTCAGAGATTTTTGTAGAAAAATATTGGTTTTTGAGCTTGATATTAACAGAGTTGGCCTTATTTCGAGCTTGTCTGTATGCATCCATGAGAATAGTAGACTTACTCTTAAGAGCAGCCTTTTTCAGTCTATCCCTAGTCTGCATCAGACTCTTAAGGTCTTTGTTAATCCAGGGACAATGTTTTTCAGAAACACGCATTTCCCTTAGAGGGGCATGTTTTTCTATGATTAAGGCGAACGAGGTAGACCAGTCATCAACAAGTGTATTAATATTGTCGGTCTGTTGAAAAAAATGCTCCCAAAAAATGTCAGAAACATCAGATAAGAATTCATCTTCTTTAAAATGTTTCATACTCCGAGTTTTTATCCGTTTGTGGCCTTTTTCAACAGCTCCATTGAATTTTCGGATACAATAGACTAGAAAGTGATCACTGAGGGAAACCTCATGGACGCCTGTCTTAACAATGTTTCTGGCACATGTTGTGGCAATGTGGTCAATGAGAGTTGCTGTTTCAAGAGTGACTCTTGTCGACTCCTCAACAAGCTGTTTAAAACTGAATAGCTCATAGATATCTACCATGTGTTTGGCATTGTTATCCATGAGCTGATCACTTGATCTCCTGGTGAGATCACAATTTGTGTCCCCAAGAAGGATCATTTCCTTTCCTTCCATATCCAAGTAGGCAAGTACTTTTTCCAGCTTGTCAAAGGAACCAACTGGGTCACTAGGTGGTCGGTACCATGTAATAACAAGAAATGGCTTGCTTTTTGGGGGCTCAATTTCAATACAAATAAGTTCAAGCCCATCTATTGGTATATCATCTCTGGGCTTAAAATTGACTGAGTCCCGTACGTAAATAGAAATTCCCCCACCATGACAGGTTCTATCAAGGCGAATTTGTTGGTACCCAGAAACTTTGGTCAATTCTTTGGGAACAGAATTGTCCAATTTAGTTTCATTTAATCCCAAAATATGACTTCCTAACCTCTTCATCATAAGCTTAACTTCATCTAAGTGACTACGAATGCCATTGACATTCAGGGACGCGATTGCCATGCCCTTTTTTGATCCTAATTGCAAGAAATTTTGAACCTGAAGCAAGAAATTTTCTGTAAGTATAGTCTAAAGCCTGAATTCCACTGGGCGAACTTTTCATGTGAAGAGACTGTTCTCTAGCTAGTCACGTCAAGTCACGTCAATACAAAGTGATGCCTATTAGCAAATGTTCTTGCAACTCCCCCGGCATGTGCTAGCTTCATCATTAAGCTGTAAATCTAATTTCGTGAATCTAACTTCTTGCAAGTGGCCGAACTTCATTTTGCTGCAAATCTTTTAAATTATGCTCAAGACAGCTGCGCATGAATAGAGGCGTTCAGTGGGATTCAGGAATCAACAACAATTACCCTTAGCGTATGTACTCATTAGTGAGTTAAGCCGGATGTCCACTAGGCAGAAAAAATTTCCGGCAATCTGATTGGCCGATCGAATTGTCGCCACGGAAAAATGTCGAGCCGCGAATAGTAGGAATACGTTCTACTTTTTGCGGCTTGACATTTTGCGCCTAACGGAGATCCGGCCTTAGTAGCTAAAAAGCATACAGATACAGATACAGAAGCCAAATGGGATTAGGCTTATCCCCATGCCATCATGGGTATAATGAAGGGTATATCCAACATTTTTAACCAATTGAAGCTCATCTGGTTATGGTTATTTGTTCTTGAGACATTCAAAGGTATTCTACCAAGCATGACATGTATAACTAGAAAGTAAAAGCGCTCGCAGCTCCTGCGGAGTACTTTTATGGCTACTGTACTCTTTCAGTGACCACAATTCAAATTCAGGATGAAATCAGGGTTGGTAGATCACAGGACCGCCCCGAAGCCAAACCGAGGTTAAAAAAAGCTAGGGAAAGCCAGACCTTTCAAAACAATAACCTATTGTTGTACCTCCTATTGTTATATTGTTATTTTAAACAATGGACACTTACATCCCATCGTTTTCACATACTATATTGCAAAGAAAAATGTCCTAGACTGTGATCGTCCCACAACATTTTAGGCTTTGAACACAAATCAGGTTAGAAATGTAGTCCAATTTGAAGAGAACTGAGTGAAAATTGACCAAATCTCAAAAGAAGCCAAAATTAAGCCAAAATTAATTTATGAAGCCAAAAATAAGAGAAAAGAGCCAAATTTCCTCAATTTGGCTTTAAAAAAGCCAAGTTACCTACCCTGCATGAAATCAGAATAATTCACAAGGCTAGAAAATGAGAAACTCAGACGTGCCCCTTTCTATAACGTCCCTGTACCCCCGAATAAGCCTCATGTTATGTTTTCAACAAATGAATCCAGTAGTAGATGCTTCAGAGTTCCCTCGCGAGTCATAGCTTCGGAATGATTCATGAGACAATTTTGCCCTTCGCCCCTGGCCACTTTTTGAAATTCATTCAAATGTTAAAGTTGGTCCCTGCCATTTTTCTCTAAGCTGAGACATCCTTTGATTGCTCTGTGCTGAGTATGAGTTCCTAAGGAGCCATTGTCATCTAGATATTTCATATCTCATATTTTCATATTTAATTCTTTCAAGGAGGGTTGCCCTTCAACTAGTTGATTTTCAAGGGGCCCTCCGCTAAAAACATTAATTACAATGATATATGAAAGGAAGAAAGCTATCAATTAAATCAAACTATAAAACCTTACTTACAATATCTAAAACTTATATACAATAATGTTCAAAATTTACGGTAAAAGTGTCTTTCTCTAAATGGTTTTTTTGAAACTATACAAAGAGGTTGCCTGTTTTGACTCGGTTGGCAGGCTATTCCATAGTTTAGCACCTCTACAAGAGAAACATTTCTGGCCATTAGCTGACCTTTTCAACGGTAACATCAAGTCGGTCCCCGTGTTACGAGGCCTATATGATGAGCACAGCGAATTTCGGGTGAAGAGGTCACACAGGTATTGTGGAGCCAGATCATTCAGGGACTTGAAGACCATTGTCTTAGATTCGTCCGTAATTAGTTCTTCAAAGGTCTTCCATCCCAGTCCTTCGATTAGAGGTCTGCTTGGGGCATCGAAGCTGCTATTCGTTATTGATTACAAAGTCCACTTTGTAATCTAAGAAGGGGCTTCGATGTCGGTCAGTCAGTCAGTCAGTCAGTCAGTCAGTCAGTCAGTCAGTCAGTCAGTCAGTCAGTCAGTCAGTCAGTCAGTCAGTCAGTCAGTCAGTCAGTCAGTCAGTCAGTCAGTCAGTCAGTCAGTCAGTCAGTCAGTCAGTCAGTCAGTCAGTCAGTCAGTCAGTCAGTCAGTCAGTCAGTCAGTCAGTCAGTCAGTCAGTCAGTCAGTCAGTCAGTCAGTCAGTCAGTCAGTCAGTCAGTCAGTCAGTCAGTCAGTCAGTCAGTCAGTCAGTCAGTCAGTCAGTCAGTCAGTCAGTCAGTCAGTCAGTCAGTCAGTCAGTCAGTCAGTCAGTCAGTCAGTCAGTCAGTCAGTCAGTCAGTCAGTCAGTCAGTCAGTCAGTCAGTCAGTCAGTCAGTCAGTCAGTCAGTCAGTCAGTCAGTCAGTCAGTCAGTCAGTCAGTCAGTCAGTCAGTCAGTCAGTCAGTCAGTCAGTCAGTCAGTCAGTCAGTCAGTCAGTCAGTCAGTCAGTCAGTCAGTCAGTCAGTCAGTCAGTCAGTCAGTCAGTCAGTCAGTCAGTCAGTCAGTCAGTCAGTCAGTCAGTCAGTCAGTCAGTCAGTCAGTCAGTCAGTCAGTCAGTCAGTCAGTCAGTCAGTCAGTCAGTCAGTCAGTCAGTCAGTCAGTCAGTCAGTCAGTCAGTCAGTCAGTCAGTCAGTCAGTCAGTCAGTCAGTCAGTCAGTCAGTCAGTCAGTCAGTCAGTCAGTCAGTCAGTCAGTCAGTCAGTCAGTCAGTCAGTCAGTCAGTCAGTCAGTCAGTCAGTCAGTCAGTCAGTCAGTCAGTCAGTCAGTCAGTCAGTCAGTCAGTCAGTCAGTCAGTCAGTCAGTCAGTCAGTCAGTCAGTCAGTCAGTCAGTCAGTCAGTCAGTCAGTCAGTCAGTCAGTCAGTCAGTCAGTCAGTCAGTCAGTCAGTCAGTCAGTCAGTCAGTCAGTCAGTCAGTCAGTCAGTCAGTCAGTCAGTCAGTCAGTCAGTCAGTCAGTCAGTCAGTCAGTCAGTCAGTCAGTCAGTCAGTCAGTCAGTCAGTCAGTCAGTCAGTCAGTCAGTCAGTCAGTCAGTCAGTCAGTCAGTCAGTCAGTCAGTCAGTCAGTCAGTCAGTCAGTCAGTCAGTCAGTCAGTCAGTCAGTCAGTCAGTCAGTCAGTCAGTCAGTCAGTCAGTCAGTCAGTCAGTCAGTCAGTCAGTCAGTCAGTCAGTCAGTCAGTCAGTCAGTCAGTCAGTCAGTCAGTCAGTCAGTCAGTCAGTCAGTCAGTCAGTCAGTCAGTCAGTCAGTCAGTCAGTCAGTCAGTCAGTCAGTCAGTCAGTCAGTCAGTCAGTCAGTCAGTCAGTCAGTCAGTCAGTCAGTCAGTCAGTCAGTCAGTCAGTCAGTCAGTCAGTCAGTCAGTCAGTCAGTCAGTCAGTCAGTCAGTCAGTCAGTCAGTCAGTCAGTCAGTCAGTCAGTCAGTCAGTCAGTCAGTCAGTCAGTCAGTCAGTCAGTCAGTCAGTCAGTCAGTCAGTCAGTCAGTCAGTCAGTCAGTCAGTCAGTCAGTCAGTCAGTCAGTCAGTCAGTCAGTCAGTCAGTCAGTCAGTCAGTCAGTCAGTCAGTCAGTCAGTCAGTCAGTCAGTCAGTCAGTCAGTCAGTCAGTCAGTCAGTCAGTCAGTCAGTCAGTCAGTCAGTCAGTCAGTCAGTCAGTCAGTCAGTCAGTCAGTCAGTCAGTCAGTCAGTCAGTCAGTCAGTCAGTCAGTCAGTCAGTCAGTCAGTCAGTCAGTCAGTCAGTCAGTCAGTCAGTCAGTCAGTCAGTCAGTCAGTCAGTCAGTCAGTCAGTCAGTCAGTCAGTCAGTCAGTCAGTCAGTCAGTCAGTCAGTCAGTCAGTCAGTCAGTCAGTCAGTCAGTCAGTCAGTCAGTCAGTCAGTCAGTCAGTCAGTCAGTCAGTCAGTCAGTCAGTCAGTCAGAAAGAAAGTAAGTAACCCACTTCCGTCACGCTCGTTAAAGCAATTGATTAACGTTTTATCTCTGCTAATTGGCACTGAAATAAAGAAAGCGCACATAAAGCGCATACAAGACAGAAGTTTCTCGCGATCCTATAGCAACATTTGACGTCGGCTTATTTCATGTTAGACAGATTTGACACCATAAGATGGATAAATTACTAGGATGTTTACCCTGGCACAGCAACAAATTCACCCAGAATTGGCACGTTCTTGACTTCATTAGCAGCTTAATTATGTCAAAACAATCGTTTTCTAGAACGAACGAATCATTAGCCACTTATTGATAGTACTCATTATGCAAATAACTCAACTTTAGAGGATGATGTAACCGGCGGCCTGCACAGAGGCTAGCATTTGCAGCATAACCAAAGGTAGAAGCCCGGGGGGTACATATATTTTGGGTACGGGGACGTGCCATCGGGAAGGGTATCGATTTTCCAGATATTGGTATAAAGAACGGTATCAATTTTCACAATTTTGGTATAAGGAACGGTACCGATTTTCAAGGTTTTGGTATGAAATATAGGGTAGGATATACTTTCTCAAAAAATTGGTATAAGGTCGGGTATACTTTTTTCAAAAATTGGTATAAGGAACGGGTATGTTTTTGAAACCTCGATGGCACGTCCCTGACCAAAATCTGGTCAAGTGCACCCCCCGGGGGTAGAAGGACCCCCCTCCTACACAGCAACGGATGCAATCATCGCAGGTGAAGTTGAGACGAAAGGTGCAGAATCCCAGCAAGCAATGGCGCCATGGACTGGGGGAAGGGACGTGATCACACTGAACCAAAACACCTTCATGCATATCATTCTGCACAGAGGAATCTTCGTGACTGCTTGTCTCAAATTAGATGCCCGCGAATAGCAACAACTGAAACGTTCTGTAGGGTTCTGCATAAGTAATTTTGCGTTATCGTGAATCTCACATGACATCTCATTTGACACAGATGCACCAATAGTTTTGTGCACGAACTATAAGCAAACTAGGGGTAACGACTTTTGATTTTTGCGTATCATTCTCGTTTGACATAAAGACCAAAATATTGCCTTTGACCTTGAGGCGATTCTTGTCCTTATACTAGGCGCTCGATTTTCCATTGAAGGCGACTTTAGCAGCAACACTCATCTCTCTGACTGTAGCAAAAAACAGAATCAACGATCATTTGGGGTTATGAAGAAATCAATAATCAGATATTCTTATGCTTGTTTAGCTCAGGACGGACTTTGTAATCATCCAAAAGGATCTTATGTTTATCCTAGAAGCACGCTTTTGAAGTTTTTAGAACCAGAGTCTTTTGAAAAGACTCTGTTAGAACTGATTAATTTCAGTTGAACCAGCGCAGCCCCAGACAGAATACCAGAACCGAAAATGGGGCTCCACAATATCTGTGTAGAGAGTTTGCAAAGTTTCTTTCGGAAGAAAAGATTTGGCATGCAAGGGCGGCGCCACGGGGTGGACTGGGGTGGACACGTCCACCCCACTTTCCTAAGGTCAGTATTCATTCCTAAGCAAAAACGATATAAAAATCGTTAGGTATACCTTCTGGCCATCAATCTTACCTCTGTTCCACCCCACTTTTTCAAGGCTGGCGCCGCCCCTGTTGGCATGTTTTAGAAATCTAACTGCCCTATAATAATCAATTTATTTAAAGTTGGCGCTAACATAACTATGTACAGTAAATATTAAAAACAATACTATACAAGCTAATCCAAGCCAACTGCTAAAGCTAATACATCTAATGAATATATATACATGATTAAATAAAGAAGATATAAAATACAAGGTATAAAATTTCAAACCAGAATTAAAAACGTAATACCATAAAAATCCGAGCAGTTTAAAATTTAAAATTCTGGCTCTGGTGTGTCATGGTATCACAAAAATCCAAGTTGTGGTATGAAAGTCCTACATAATCTGCATGTGCAGTCAGTGCCATTCCAGCTTTTAATTTCATTCTTAAACTCATTGATAGATTGAGCATTCCTTATGTGCTGAGGTAGAGATAGCCACAGGCGCTGCCCTCTATATTTGATGGTTTCAGATCCGTAACTTGTTGTTCTTACCATTGGTAGCAAAAATTCATTATTGTTTCTCAGATTATAAGTAACAGTACGCTCACAGAAGATCTCCCTCATGAAAGGGGGGTTTATGTTTTCCTTAGTTTTGAACATTTCAATCAAAAGAGTTTGCAGGTTCTTAGCATGAATACTAACCGAGTCATCCTTTCCTAGCAGGGTGTTAAAGCTAGATTCATAATCCTTGTATGCGATTCTCAGGGCCCTTTCATGTATTCTATTAATCTTATTATTCAGGTGCCTACTGTGAAACATCCAGACTAATGGACAATACTGAAATTGGCTAATTACAAAGGCTCTCATTAATATTCTTAGTTTATTAGAGTCCATGTATCCAGATATGCGAGCGAGGGCGAAAAGTTTGTTACCAGCCTTCTTACACAACTTACTGATATGTGTCTCAAAAGTTAGTCTTTTGTCAATCACAACGCCAAGTAACTTTTCCTCTTCCGTATTTCCTATAACAGATTCTCCTACATTAACTGTGATATGCTGATTAGAATTTCTGCCAAGTATGAGTAAATGACATTTATCTGTGTTCAGTTTCATAAAGTTGTTAGCGAACCATTGGATAATAATGCTTGAATCATTCTCCAACCTTGCAATTACATTATCAAGATTATCATCACATGCATATATGGTAGTATCATCCGCGTAATTGCATATATCTGTATCCTGTATGGAGAGCAACAAGTCATTTATGTAGATGTTAAAGAACAGGGGACCAAGAACCGAGCCTTGTGGAACACCAAGAGAAAGTTGTTTGTAGGTACTAAATGACCCATTGATCTTAACTCTCTGGCGCCTATTTTCTAAGAAGCTGTTAACGAGACGCAGTGCTTCACGGCTGAATCCATAAGCATCTAATTTTGCTAAAAGGAGGGCAGAGACCTTGGCAGAAACTGCCTTGATCTGTTGATTTGTTCTTTCCAATCCAAAGAACAGTCAATTTGCAAACCGAGGTCTTTTGTCTTTTTGACTACTTCAAGCTCATTATCACGTTTTTTCAATTTCAAGTCTTCAATTTTGACCCTTGAGAATGTTGTGCTTCTGCTTGGTGGAAATAAGCATAGAATGAGTTTTCGTAACATTCAGGGAAAGCTTGTTGCCTTGTAGCCAAGTATCCAGTTTTCTAAGATCGCTGTTAATAGAGTCCTTTGTGTACAGGCTGCATCTTCAGAAATTCCGAAAATCAAATTTGGCCTGGTACAAAATATGAGTCTCCACTGTAGTAGTTGAACTGATGATGAAAATTTGACTTTAGATTTCTTTTCCATCAGTTCATCTACTGCAAAGTGCGATGCGAGGGGCACTTCACTCATGGAAATGGCGTACGAGATTTTTTCAGAACAAAGGGATTTACAAGGATTTTTGACGGTTTTTTCTAGAAAACAAAGGATTTTGGCCAAAGGTGTACGAGATATTTTGGGAGTGAAATGCCCCTCGGCAAAGTGGATACATATTTCCGCTTACTTAGGCCAAATTTGATTTTCAAATAATCTGACATTGCAACATGCCTGCAAAGGACCCTGGGTGACAATGGCTCTTTAATTGGGCCAGGTCCATAACGCGGAACTTGCTGAACCCGCGGAAGTCGCGGAATTTTTTTCCGCGAAATCAAGCTCCGATTTCAATTTCAATTCAATTTCAATTTTCAATTTTTTAAACACGGTAGCCCCGTCAGTTGATTAGCAACTGCTTTTCAGGGGGCCGTGGCAAAAATCTACAAATTAAAACAATGAGACGAATAACATTAATAAGAAAAAAAAAGAACATGTGAATCAATTCTTTAATCTTTTTTTGAAGGTGGCAAGGGAGGGTGCCTGTTTAAGATCAAGTTCGAGTTGACTCCAAAGCTTAGGTCCACGAAACTATATTGCGTTCTGCCCATTTTTTGTTTTTCGCAGTGGTAAGCAACAAAAGATCAGTTTCAGTATTTCTCAGTTCTCTGACATTTCGAGTTAAATTTTTGACAAACAAGTCGGAAAGGTACTCAGATACGAGGCCATTTAGAGACTTGTACATGGTAGTAGCTGTTTCGCTTCTAATAATATCACTTACAGTTGACCAATTTAAATTGCATATTAATTCCATAGCAGGCGTATCAAATTTACTTTTGGTTACAATTCTCGCCGCTCGATTTTGGAACTTTCGTAGGGTTAGCAGTTTGGTCGCCCCACAGCATTCCCACACCGAACAACAGTACCGAAAATGGGGCTCCCCTATACCCCGATACATTTTACCTAATGTGTTTTGAGGTAAGAATTTTCTGGCACATTTCAAAAACCCAATTGCTCGAGCAACTTTGGTATGAAGAACATTAATGTGTTCTTCCCAACTTAAACTCCTCTCTATTATCACACCCGCGCTTTGGCCTTGCGCTATAGGGCCAAAAACCAAAACGCAGAAATCGTGGAACTTTAAAGATATAGCCTGTTCTTCCTTCCTTTGCCTACGAAGGGGTTTATCTGCGCTTTGCCTTTCTATACGACAAAACCAAGGCCTACGAAAATTGTTTTGCTCAGCTGAATTGCGGAACAACGTTTTTTTTATAAGAAACTGGTTCATAAGAAACTAGAACTAAGATGGCCAAAATTTTAAGAAACTCTAGGACTATGTCTGAGAAGTACTAAGCAATTTTTCAAAGCTAAAAGCATGTATATTATAGCAAATAGACCGTTGAACCTTTATTTTTGAGCAATATTATCTAACCATTTGTGTTTTCAAAACAACAGAACACTGTTTATTCCTTTACGATGTTTTAAATGTCAAGAGGCATATCTACCGCAGTGTTAGCGACCATATTGATAATTCTGCATTCAAAAAAGAAGAAACCAATTAAGAAACTTTTTGGTACTAAAATGGACAAAATTGGTGAAGGTGAAGGTGAAGTTGCGTTTTTCAGCGCCAAGCGCTGGGATCGCAGAAATAGAGCAGACCTAATCGAGTCCGCGACCCCTTGTCATGACGCTCAAGTGGTGGGGCCCTACCGGGACTCGAACCCACTCCGCCTGACTATTCTGGCTGCAGTGTCAGAGGATTACACCACTGCGCCACAACACCTTAATTTCATGTGAAATTAAGAAAATTGTAGTACTATGGCCTCTTCCAAGGTTCTTATAAAAAACGTGTATTACATTGCCAGTTGTACGCAAAGGAAGACGATCAAAATCAACGTAAAAAGAGTTTCTTATGTTGACAGAGGAGTTCCGCCAAGTCAAGTTCCGCTCTCTGGCCCTGCAGTATAGGGACAAAAACCAAAACGCGGAACTCGCGGAACTTTAAAAGATAAAGACTGTTCTTCCTTCCTTTGTCTACGAAGGGGTTATCTGCGTTTTACAGGCCTTTCTCGAATCAATTTTCAATCAAGCTATTCATCAATGGGTCTAAATAATGATCAGGCCAGACAACGACAAAACAAAGGCCTGCGAAAATTGCTTTGCTCAGCTGAATTGCGAGATTACATTGCCAGTTTTACGCAAAGAAAGACGATCAATGTCAATGTAAACAAGGGATATAACTATCCGATGATTTGCGCTCTGGTCAAATTCAATTTTAGATATGAATTTGAATTACTGCACAAAAATCGCCACTTGGAAGTGAAAACTACGGTTTGATGCTTATCCTTACGAACGTTACTATGGAAAGGCCGGCGAGCAGATTTTGATGTCTTACACGCTAATTCCTTCTACAAAGAAGCAAAAATTGGCAGACCTCCAATGATTCGCAAAGAGACATTGTATCAAGCTACAATAGTCAGTGAGATGCATGATAGTTTGGCTTTACTCGCAAAGGGGTTGCAAAATCTTTCTGGACTTTCGTTCCGTGTTTCCGATGTTTCATTTACTGAATCGAAGTGCGTGACAAATCAGTAGATTGGCTTTTAGGCGCATAAAAACAGGAGTTATTGGCAGTCTGTAAACCACAGAATCTCGAAATGACGGAACGACATGACGAAACGCCAGAAGAAGATGACGGGGTCATACAAGAGTGCAAGATATCTATTTGGTAGGCTCCTACTGAATATACGTAAACGACATATGAATGCTACAAGTTGCCCCTTTTTAATGGAAAACCAAAAATTTGGTAACACTCTGGGTAACATCTAAGAAGAGGTCAAGTTCTTCCGACTTAAACTCTTAGTCTGCTCCCAAAAATCAATGAAACTTTGGTCCTCACCAAAAACTGATTTGTAGATTGTTAAATTATTCAGCTTCTTCACAAAAGGGAGGCTTTATTCCCCACTTGAGGCTAGATACCCTTATTTTCAACAAACCAAACTGCACTAAACAGTTTTTTTATCACGAATTCATGAGTGGATAGGATCGAAATCATGTCAATGCATGCATAAATGAGCGAAATAACGCTTCTCTTACTGATATGGGGACAGGGGTTTCTGCATGTCGTGCCGGAAGCACCGGGGATCTTCCAAAAATATTCCATTCCCTAGTTTCCTCATTTCGTTCCGCCGTTTCGTAATTCTGTGTATTACAGACTGCCACATTACTCTCCGGTTGACGTAGACAATGTTTATTCCATTGTTCACAGGATTCAATTTAATTGGCTATAATAGCAATCCTTATCATTTGAAGAGCTACATAAAACCTGTACATTACATCATGGCTACATTTAGCCTGTACAAAGCTATCTTCCAATCAACAACCTCGAATTAGACTCTGGTTCACTGATTTCGAGCCTATTTCAAAGATTTGCTGCTTACAGCGCAAATCGATGAGTTTCGCATATTGACAGACGAGCTCCGCGAAAACAAGTTCTGGCCCATTGAAGAATATCTTAGATGGAAAATCGATTCGAGAAAGGCCTATAAAACGCAGATAAACCCCTTCGTAGGCAAAGGAAGGAAGGCTTTATTTAATAAAGTTCCAAGAGTTCCGCGTTTTGGTTTTTGGCCCTAAACAGCACGGACAAAACGCGGAGCTTGATTTCCCGGAAAAAAATTCCTTGAGTTCCGCAGGTTCTGCGTTATGGGCCTGGCCTCTTTAATTGCTGACTACTGATGCTCTAAATCTACTACAGATAGATACATCGGTCTCTGAACAAGCGACGTGCCCAGCAATTGGAAAGGGGGGTCGGATTGTTGTTTCCTTTCATACAATTTAGGTCAAACCTGGAGCCTATTGATAAATACATGCAATGCACAGATTCGTTTCAAATATCTAAAAAAAGGTGGCTCCCCCGGGGGGGGGGCACTTGGTCCTAATATGTACGGGTGTGTGCTTTTGAGGTGCTGTGATTTTTACCCTGTCTGGGAGCATTTTCTTCAATTTAAATTCCCCCCGTCTGGGAGCAAGATGGCAAAAAAACCACACCCTGTCTGGGAGCAAATGATCAAGAAAATACACTGTAGTCCTGTCTGGGAGCAAAAATTTGAAAAGAGTATACCCTTTTGGGAGCATTGTTGCAGAAAACGATACCCGGCTCCGGAGCAAGAATGGTGAAAACTATACCCTGTCAAGCGGCACATACCCGGTACCGAAAACATCGAAGTGCCCCCCCGGGGTGGCTCCCGGGGTACTTCTTTGAATGGTCAGATTTTGAGGAGAAAACGTCTCCTTTCCACGCTCCAACATCACTGGGAAATATTGCTAAGCTACCCAACCACTTTCTTCTCCAATTTGAAAGGAATGCAAGTGTAAATAAGAGCTGAACAATATGCCTTTTGAGCATATCCTTTTTATTTGCATTTTTCAGATAAGAGCTCTTTTTTTCTCCACGGTGACTCGTCTTTTCATTGCAGTTTTGATTCTACCTAAGGCTTTCTGACTTTTCAATAAAATTCCCTAGTATTTTCGAATTTGGCAAAACAGCGTGCATGATTTTTCCAGAACAGAAGGATTTTTATGGATTTTGGTGGAACAGTCGTGGAAACAAAAAGATTTTGCCAAAGATGTACCAGTATTTTTGGAGCGAAATGCCCCTCTGAATTTGGGGGCAGTGTCCCCTAATCCTCCACAATTTCTGCCACTGTTATAGAAGCCTGCCAATTTCTAAAATTGCTCCAGTGCCTTCGCAGAATACAGGAAACTGCGAAGGCAGTAGTAATACTTATTTCCTGTATTGTATGCTACAGGGAATAAATGTGAATACATAAAACTATGGCAAGGCTTTCCTTGAATGAAATGAATAGCTTCTAAGTAACATTTCCTCGCACTGAAGATTCTTGATTTTTGATTATCAAAGAATGGAGTTTCTTACAAGTGGCTTTTTATGAAAGAAACATTTATGTACAACTGCACCCTTATAGAATCATAGAAGATAATAAGATAGATGTGTGCATTGATATGTAAGGAAAATAAGGTATTCTGTGAGAAAATACTATAGTATGCTAGAATTCAGCTCTTCCTTTGAATAACTTCGATTTCATTGATATATTTCAATGAAATTTTATTTTTCCTGAATTACCTTATAGTTGCTAGCAAGACTTGCCATATGTGATGGGTACTTTCTCCCGTTGATTCTTTTGCTTGGTGACGTCTTGGTCACATTATGGAAATAAGATCAACTACAGTTTAGATATTTTAATACTATCCTTTCCACGATAATTTGGGGTGTTTTAACTTGTTTTTATCAACTTTGTTATGAAAATTGTATTGTAACTATTTTATAGCTTATATCGTATCAACCATTGTAAATATTTCAATTCAAGTGGTGAATTTTACAAACATACATATATGCTGTAAGTAGGTCAACAAATAGTTCATATTTCATATTAAGAACATTACTTTTATTTTAATGGCAGGTCCACATCAGCTTTACGCTGCCATGTTTGTAAGACAGTTCACTTCAGTTCACTTTAATTCACTTCAGTTTCATATTTTCAGACCTGATTATCAAATAAACTTTGCATGTATCCATGTATGTAATGCATTTCTTAATAATTAGTTGTAGTTTCTTTGTTTGTTTTTTTTTTTGGGGGGGGCTCTCTTGATAAGTTAACTTTTGTAATGCTCCTCTCTTATATTAGTGCAGCAGTATTAAATTTGCAATCTTAAAGATGATATATACATATCTTATAACATATATTATATTATATATTACGTATTATATATAAAATATAATATATATCATAATATATATTATATATATATATATTTATAATTGAACTCAGAAAACACAACTTTGTGAACATTTTGGTGCAAGCGATCATGAGTAATGAACTTTTCAAATCCAAAGAGAGCAATACAAATCAGGCCCCGTTTACACGATACCGTTTTCATTTCATATCGGATTGGTTTCATATTAGATTTGCCTTCTGTTAACACGATACCGTTTCCATTCCATATCGGATTGGCCTCCTGTTTACACGAGAACGCACCAATCCGATATGCTTCATACCGTTCTCGCGTTTTCAAATGACAACGCTCTGAAAGTGGCATGAAACCAATCCGATATTGCATAAACGGTCGAATCCGATATCAACTAAGTACGGAACCTCATTATCAATTCTACTAGCCTCGAATCCAGTAGGGGAGCTGCGCAGAATGCGCAGTGGAACCATTACCGCATATGGTGAAACCATTACAGTGCAAGGCGAAACGGTATCGTGTAAACAGAACCCCAATCCACTATGAAATGAAAACGGTATCGTGTAAACGGGGCCTCAATCTACAACTAATAAAAATTGATAATAAAAAGGTTTAACAGATACGGATACATCAATAGGCGGCCAGGATAAAAGAAAGTGCAGAATAAGGAACTGCCAAAGTCAGCGTTTGTGTCTGTCTCGCCGAAGCTGAAACAAACATGTGCTGGAACAAAACAAATAATAGAAAGATCCAAGGGCGGATTGGCAGAAAAGAGTTCCTTATAAAACAGTGTGTGTCCCTAACGAGAAGCTTAGCGCTAAAATCAAAACAAGACAACAACCAAAATATAAACAAAACTTGAATGTATGTATCAAACCTGCCTAGTGTTTAAACCCTTAGGGGCAAAGCAATCCAGCCAATAGATATTGCTAGAAGCTTTCCCACATCCTATTCTCTCCTGCTGGCCTATCGATTATCTTTACACTAATATCCTTCAGAAACCCATGGTGGCCTTCTTCAGTAAAACGTCTGAAGAATTCCACCTGGGATACTGAGGCCCCGAATTAAACTTACGACTGCACGCCTTGTAATTATTAAACCTAAGCCTAAAAGGCGTGCAGGTGCTACCAACATATTGTACACCACAAACAGTACATTCCAACAAATAGGTAGGTATATACCGGGTGTCCCAAAAAAAAGGTAACAGATTTGATCAGGGCTAGCGCTAAGAATTTAACTCCAATCACTCGGAAATAACCTTCAAACTAATCCTCGATAGTTTACTTGAAGATAGACACCTTGTTTGTTGATATTGGAGCATTGAGAGTAAACATTTTTATCATGAAAGTCCAGATTTGCCTTCACCTCCAAACCAGAGCTTTTAGGCTTTGGCCTAAACTACAAATGCGTTGTTGTGGGGAATCTCGTTAAGGATAGGCACAATGTAGAAAGTCCGAGGAAGGACCTTTGTTTTGTGCATGCACTGAAAACTGAACTGAACTGAACTGAAAAACTGAAAAAGTCACTAAGGAATATCTTTTACTCAGCCAAATGAAAATGAATTTACAAAAAAAAAACAACTTAAGCATGAGGGAGCGCCTTCAACGATCTTACCCTCGTGGGATATTTAATCCTTTGGGTATAAGCGACGAATTCTTGTTTCGTAATAATTTCAATGATCAAAAAAATGCATTTTATTCGAACAAGGAAGATTTTTCCACACTCAAGGGAATCATTTCCCTGCAGGGTAACGTTTATTTGGCAGCGGTAATTCACAGCTTGCGAAGAATGAACAGAGATATCCCTTTGGGAGAAAATTCTTGAGTTTGATTGTCAAGTTCGATTTGGATTTCTATCAAGAATTTTTCCGAAGCACGAGGCTTCTTGTGTATACCTGGCTAGTCCTGGCTTCCTGGCTATGATTCAGGAGATTCCACAACAAGCGCGTTGACAGCTTAGGCCAAAGCCCAACAGCTCTGGTTTGGAGATAGAGGCAAATCTAGACTTTCAAGACTAAAATTTCTACTCTCAATGCTCCAAGATCAACAAACAAGGTATCTATCTTCAATTTAACTATCGAGGATTAGTTTAAACGTTATTTCCAACTGATTCGAGCCAAATTCTTAGCGCTAGTCCTGATCAAATCTGTTACCTTTTTTCTGGGACATCCGGTATGTTTAACGTGGCTAGCCTGTGAAAGTTTGAAGGACTTATTTCCAGCAGGGGCCACGGATGTTTTACCATCAGTCCGCCGCAGCTACCCGCCGCAGCTACCAGATTTCCCTCACATGGCTCTGGTTGACCAGGGCTAGAGTTACGGACAGCGACCAAACTGTCCAGCGCAGGATATATATTTTACATTGCAGTGCAACTAACATTGATTGTATTTAGGATTGATGGATAAACCAATTAGGACACTAATGATGACAGAAAATTCAAATCGTTTCCCTATTCTGCAGGCAACAATAGACCTCTTAGCTATTCTGAAAAAAAATCAGAATTGAAGGGTATCTTGATACATAGTGGAATTTTTGAATGTGCATAACAGTGATAGAAGCTCTAATGCTACTCGATTGAACAGTGGTATGGTGGCTTAACGTTGGCTGGAGGGGGTCGCAACTAGTTTTGGCGCCCCCTAGAAAACTGTGACTGTTCTTGTTGTGCAACGTGGCATGGCTGTTATAAGGTGGCTCATTCTTTAGACAATGCTTTGAAACTGCCTGTTGGAAAAGAAGTCAAATAGTTGGGGATGGACCTAAATCTTTTTACGACCGGAGCAAGTGAAAATCTTTGGGACCATGCTCTTCACATTGTTGGAAAATGCTTCTTCTGTGAAGAACTCACTATTTTACTGTGAAGAAGGAATATGAAATTGAGAGGTTTTCAGGGAAAATTTTGAAAAAAGAGTATCAAAATCTCGAAGATTGCCCTGTTATATGACGTTAACTGATAAACCTGCATGATTCCTTTTCCATCTCTTTTGGATGATTAGTGACAACAGATCGACGTTACTAAAACACAGAACAAGCGTAACAAGCCAATAACAAGCGGAACAAGCAAGGAACAGGCCAGTAACAAGCGGAACAAGCAAGGAACAGGCCAGTAACAAGCCGAACAAGCCAGGAACAGGCCAGTAACAAGTGGAACAAGCCAGTAACGCATTGAACAAAGCGTGGAACTAGCATGGGTACATGGCTGAGCCCCACGAGATTGCCGTTAACATTGCCGCAACATTAAGAAGAAAAGGGCCGTCCATTCCAACGGAAATTTTGAAATGCGTTGCCGTGTAAAATGAACAAGTAGCGGCAAATGGTAATGATGTAACCAGAAAAAGACACCAAGAAAGCAGGAATCACGCAGTGGCGGCGCCAGCTCTGAAAAATCGGAAAAAGTTGGGGGGATATTTACTTCCCGTTCCCCTGCAAACATTTTGAAAAAATGTTTTTTGAAGTTTTTCCAATGTTTAGGCATTACTCTTAAGTACCTTCCAAGTGATATGATACAGGAGTGGTGTTAGAATAAAGTAAACTAGGCTAAGATTACATTTGCCAAAATAATCCGACGTTACTAAAACACGGCCGCGCTCCAAGATATACTTTTTCGACTTTGATTTCCACCGTTTAATTTTAATGCCTCCCCGCCAGGCAGACATGTACTGCTCGATACAGAAGCTTGACCAATCAGGCTAGTTGTTTGATGTTGTTTCAAAAATTCCACACCTAGTACAAAATAGAGGAAGATGAAAGTGAAAGTAAACTTGCTCTAAGTCTATTCCTTGGCATATCAGCGCTAAGCAAGTCTAAAGTGAAAGGGGCCTGTAAAATCAGAATAGCGAAGAAGTGCACCATCAATCAATAAAATTAAAATATGTTGGAATTTCTTTATCAAAATTAATAGTACCTTGCGAGGACGTATCATTTTCTAAATATCTCGTTCAACTTCGGCAAAACCCTTCTCTTTTCAAGAAATATCCGCAAGTCGCTTTCTTACGTTATATTTTCCCCAGTGCTGGAGTTTCTTAACTTCATAGCGATCTGTTTCTCATAACCAGTTTCTTCTAACAAGAAAATACGGTTACTCGTTCACTTCACACCGCAACAATTTTTGGAAATTTCGGTTGGAATGGACAGCCCTTGCGGTAATGTTAATGTTATCTCGTGGGGCTTAGCCATGTACCCATGCCAATTCCACGCTATGTTCAATGCGTTACTGTCTTGTTCCACTTGTTACTGGCCTGTTCCTGGCTTGTTCGGCTTGTTACTGGCTTGTTCCTTGCTTGTTACTGGCCTGTTACTTGCTTGTTCCGCTTGTTACTGGCTTGTTCCGCTTGTTCCCTGTTTTAGTAACGTCGGACAACAGATATTCACCTTATGCTCAAACTCTTTATATTCATCCTATGAACTTGTACGGAAAGTCATCTGGGATCCATTTTTCCATCTAATAGATCTAATGATTCTAAATCTGCCAAGAAAATGGGACTCCCAAGTAAATGAACAGTATGCAACTGACACGCTGAGTTGTGAGTAAAATGATATCAAAGTCCTGAACCCGATATTGAAGCCAGTTGCATCTTCCATTCTATGACCTTACATCCAACAGGCTTGCTATGTTGATTTTACAAGGAATCGTGGAAGTTCTTTTGAGAATATGTTTTTCTGGCTTGGCTTGATTCAAAGCTTAATTCACAGGAAGTAAACAGCAGACAGTGTCCGTAAACAGTGTTTAACACCTTAGAACTGGGATAAAGAGGGGACTCTCCAAACACATTTTAAATGGCTATTTCCTCATACAGTTCATCAAAACATCTTCAAAGGCCAACAGCCTAAACTTGAGGTAAAAATATTTCCCATACTATTTTTTCTGTAGTATTTGTGTATCTGAACGAACGTGTGACGCTCGACCCAGGCTCTTTCCTTGAACCAAAAGAAAGGTCTAAAATTGGTGGGCGTGACATCAAAAGGTGCCACTGATATGTGCAAGGTACTCTCGCAATCTATATAAGTTAAAACGACCTGAAACGAGCTGAAACAACCCGAAACGACCTGAAACGAGCTGAAACAAGCTGAAACAAGCTAAAACGAGCTGTGGAAATCGGGATCGAGGCTGAAACGACCTTGATTATCCTAGCATCGAGGTGTAGGTGTCAGGGGAGTCCCTTTGTTCTCTACGTATTGTTGCATTCTCTTTAAGAAATGAAAGAGACAACTCTTAAGGGAATCCTTTGTTCTCTACGTATTGTCGGGTTCTCTTCCTTCGTCTTGGCACATCTTGCTATCTAAACCATGGAATAATGCCTCTCATCTGAGAAATGAGAAATAAAGGGTAGGGCTTTTTAGTGGTTTCAGAACAAGACACAAGGATTCACTTCTTTTAAATGTCATTTCGAAAGAAACTTTGTTTACAGTACATTTCCATCTTCAAGAATGGGCCTACGTATGCGCCGATGGTGCTACGATTTATTTTCAATTTTCTCTTTGCCAGTTTGTCAAGTCTTTGGCTGCGAAACTCTGAAAATTCAATCACAGTTATCCACAAAAGCATCCTAAAATTTTATTTTTGTGAATTTACAATGCACGTTTTTTTTTAAGAAACTAGGATCCGGCCATAGTACTAAAAGTTTCTTAATTTAACAAGACATTTTGTCCATTTTAGTACTAAAAGTTTCTTAATTGGTTTCTTATTATGCATGAATTGTCAATGTGGTCACTTACACTGCTGCAGATATGTTTCTTGATATTCAAAACATCATATAGGAATAAACAGTGTTCTGTTAAGTTGAAAACACAAATGGGTTAGATAATATTTCCCAATAATAAAGGTTCAACTATCTATTTGCTAAAAAATTCATGCTTTTAACTTTGAAAAGTTTCTTTGCACTTCTCAGACATAGTACTAGAATTTCTTAAAATTTTGACCATCTTAGTACTAGTTTCTTATAAACCAGTTTCTTATAAAAAAATGTGTACTCCTGTCTAAATAGATACCGTTTTTCTCGAATAGACCCAAATTTCCCGCCGATGGGTTGAAATTACTGCCAAAAGTGAGGAAAGTATAAAATTCTAAAAAATATTCAGACTTCAAATTAAAGAACGGGAACAAGTTTCCAAGAACGGAAAAAGATTCAATGCAGGTAAAACGAAAAAAGACCTTTAATGGTTCCAACCAATTTGTGAGGATAGTCTATTTGTTTTGAAAAATGTCCAAGTTAGACCCAAATTACCTCACCTTACCCTACTGTTTCCATATTCCCCGATTCCCCGATTCCCCATAACTCCCCCAAAATTTGTTTGTTTCGTTTCTTAAAGAGAATGCGACAATATGTAGAGAACGAAGGGACTTCCCTAAGATTTGTTACTATCGTTTCTTAAAGCGAACACGACAATACGTAGAGAACAAAAGGACTCCCTTAAGAATTGTCTCTTTAACTTCTTAAAGAGAATGCGACAATACGTAGAGAACAAAGAGACTCCCCTGACACCTACACCTCGATGCTAGGATAATCAAGTCGTTTCAGGTCGTTTCAGCCTTGATCCTGATTTCAACAGCTCGTTTTAGCTTGTTTCAGCTTGTTTCAGGTCGTTTCGGGTCGTTTCAGCTCGTTTTAACTTATATAAATTACGGAGGTACTCTTCTCTTAGACTGATGACGATGAGTCCCTTGTATCCCTGCGGTAAACCTTGCTCAAGAGGGACTCATCATGAAACACTAAAAAACTTGGCCCTGTTCTCTTCAATCATTAATGGAATTAGGAAAGAATCACAGCTTCGAACAGTTAACAATAGTAATTCACAAATCTCGCAATCTGATTGGTACTGAAGAAATCGCTCAGTTTGGGCCTAAATAGGGCCAGGTTTTTCATAGTAATACTATGAGTCTCTATTGACCGAAGCGCCATCATCATGTCAAGTCAAAGAGCACAGGGAAACAAGACACTCATCGTCATAAGTCTACTCTTCTCTTACCATTGATAGCTGCAACAGTGGGCATTGGAAATGTGAGGAAACGAGCCATAAGTTTAGAATAGGCCTTCATGAAGTCAGAAACATTATCTCGATCGCTGTCCAGAACAAAGGCAAGGTCTAGACCATTTGAAAAGAATTTTCCACTGCCTATTGTCACGAGGGCATCAACATCTTTGGCTTCTTCTACAGCATCTAGAGCATTATTCAAGCTGCAAATGAATTCAGAATTGAATCGATTTTCGCCGTATTTCATTTCCAGGATTGCACATCTTCTGATTTGTGAAAGGCTGACAATCGAGTTTGCAAACTTCTTGAAGTTGGCCATGTTTGGGCTTCACAGAAGCAGCCCGCAATTATCATATCAACAACAACAACAGCAGCACCAATTAGACTGATTGCATATGTCGCTAACGCAATGATAAACATTGAACTAGATGATAACAGGGACCCATATAGCCTGTGTTCCAGACGGTCTGGAACACAGGCGAGGACTCATAATGAAGCAGTGAAAAACCTGGCCCTATTTTCTGCAATCATCAATGGAATTGTGACGGAATCAAGCCTTCGAATCTCAATCCCATGGGGTTGTTTCTAATTCTTCAATGGAATCGAATTGGTACTCAAGGAATTGCGGAGTTTGGACCTATATAGGGCCAGGTTTTTCAAAATAATATTATGAGTCTCTGCTATACACATATTATTTCAAGATGGTCATGCAATATTATATAAATCTAAAACCTAATCAAAACCCATCAAAGTCTAAAAGAATGAAAAAAGAAAGACCCCAAGGGGCTCAAGTCCATATCTTTGGTCCTTGTGCCATGAAACTAAAGTCTGTGAGTTCTTCATTTTCTCTCCTACGAAAAGGAACTCTTGATCTTCTCATGCACATTACGGGAGATTTCAATATTTCGAAAGATAGTCTTGTTCTGATCCAACTTTATGTTGTGAAATCACCAAAATGTGAAATGGTTTTTCCAGCAAACTGAATCATCCGAAATCATTTGATGGCAGTGGCAGGCATCAAGCGTAGAATGCTTGCACGATATCCGAGCGGTCAATGTACCAAGTAAACAGAAAAACAAACAACAATGACATTCTCTTCTTTAATATTTCTTTGCTGCACTTACATATATCTACCGGGTGACTCAAAAAAAGTGACCCGGCGGAATCTATTATAGAAAAATGAGTCAGAGGCCGATTGAAACGATTCAAACGTCGTTCTGTTGCTAAAAGACTACCCTACATTAGGATTGCTTTTTGCAATTTTTTTCGACACAGTAAATTTTCCAAATCAAGGATTTACAAGAAAATGGCATGCCTGAAATCCTCAAAAAGTCGTCAAAAACTGGGGATCAATTTACAGCCATTTCAGATCTTCAAAACAATGAGGAGCGTGTTTTATTTCAGGTTGGGAATAGGCAACTCAGTGGAAAGTTTTCAGAACAAGTTTATAGTCCCTAAAATATAGGTACCTAAAATATTCTTGTCTCAAGGGACAAGGATACTTCTGTTGTTCTGTAAAGAATCCTTGAATTGCCCGGAAAGTTGAATTCCTTTGAAATTCAATGAGTTTACAGGGAACATTTATTCCCAATTGTTATGTACCTGGGGACTATAAACTTTCTCTTGAAACTTTTGACTGAGTTGACTATTCCCAACCCGAAATAAAACACGCTCCACATTGTTTTGAAGATCTGAAGTGGCTGTAAATTGATCCCCTGTTTCTGACGACTTTTTGAGGATTTCTGGCATGCCCTTTTCCTCAAAGCCTTAATTTGCAACATTTACCGAGCTGGAAAAAATTTGAAAAAATATTCATAATGTAGGCTAGTCTTTGAGCGACAGAACAACTTTTGTATAATTCCCATCGGTTTATTACTTATTTTTCAATAACAGATTCCGTCGGGTTACTTTTTTTGGGTCACCCGGCAGATATATCATGTGTGTGGTTCGGCGAGGTGACCTGCGTCCCTTGCATTGAACCTTGAATGCTCCGCTACTATCTGAACAAACACGCTTATAATGGTACACAAACAATAGTTGCTTCAGCATACAGCTCAAATCCTTACTGGTTGCTGAAGAACGCGGAAAATCATCCAATTTCACGGTACTCAGCCAATCAAATAGCCCCTTTCCAACCACGTGATACCAAATTGGCCGTTCGAAGTGAATTTTGAGTACCCTCATGAAAGTTGAAATGGCTACTAAGTTACAATAATTACATGGAATTTTCTTTGATAAATCAGTAGAAGGGATGCCCCTCTACAGTTTGTAGCGTGCGTGGACAAATATCTCATTTGGAACTGAAATTACAGTCATTTTCCGGTCGAAGAATATTGACATTCGTTCTTACATCGATAAAAGTTTGCTGCAAATGAGATACAAGGATAAAAATTTCAGCGATTATGGATACTGCCCTAAACAATAACCCAAGCACTGTCCCTTCAATTACATCTCAAAATCGCAGGTGATTTTCAGCGATTTCTGCCAGAAATGTGATCTGGGCCTAAACTTCTCACCGATTAAAACTCATTCGTTGACCCCAAAAGGGCTTGGTTCGTATTCTTGAGCTAAATGATTCACTTACCAACGACTCAATGATCTATTTGACTTCATTTTCCATTTAACCCTATTTTGGTTGGGGGGGCAAATTTGCCCCCCCTAGTAGATTTTTTTTAATAACTCTGCGAGGAAGAATTTATAGCCATGAAACTTCTTGACTTTTTGCAACTACTTATTGTGCAACTTCTCAAAAAGTTTCATTGAAATATTTTGAAAAATGAGGGGGCGGGAGACAATTTTCTGGGACTGACCCAGGAAAAATCGCAAATTCTCAAATCTCAATTATCGCGAAAAAAGGAGCAGAAGTGGAATATTTTGCAAATTTCTTTTTCAATGTTGTGTTATTTGATACATTCTATCATAAATACCATGTTTGGATGGAAAATATGCTCCAAATTTAATTTTATCTCGATTTTCCTGATTTTGGCCAATTTTGCCGCTTTTCTTGACCACAGAAAGGAAAATGCTGACGTAAGCAAAAATGGTGGCTATTTTTAAGTTAATTTTTATATTTACAGAAAGTACATGCCTGAGGCTTTTAGCACACCAAATTTGGTCGCTCTATCTATTACCAGTAAAGAGTTAGGTAGGGGGGGCTTTTTTGCCCCCCCCCAACCAAAATAGTACTATCAAATAGCCCAACCACTATAGGGTTAAATGTCTCCAAATTTCGTATAAAACATCCAGTCTTGAGCAACTTCTTGCTAATTTGTCTCGTTCCATATTTTCTCTGCAAGCGCCAGTAATCTCCCCAAAAACGTCGCATCGATAGGCTTTGTGTTACAGATAATGCGATTCGATACAGTTCATACACTTGCAAATAGATATGGCATGCCTGATTTTGCTCAATTAATTCAAATGGAAACAAAAGGGATAAAACGTTCTTTGGCTGTTTTGTTCACCAATTAATAGATCTTACACGAAACAACAAAACTAAATGTTTTGTTGTATTGAAAGTTTACCGCTGTTTTCCTTTTGTTTAATTGTATTGACTCACGAATAGATTTGACACATTTCTTGCACAAGCTATTTCTTGCTCTGTTGTTTTGTGTAAGATCTATTCATTGGTGAACCAAACAGCCAAAAAAATTTGATCCTTTTTGTTTCCATTTGAATGAATTGAGCAAAATCAGGCATGCCATATCTATTTACAAGTGTATGAACTGTATCGAATCGCATTATCCGTAGCACAAAGCCTATCGATGCGACGTTTTTGAGGAGATTACTGGCGCTTGCAGAGAAAATATGGAACGAGACAAATTTGCAAGGAGTTGCCCAAGACTGGATGTTTTATACGAAATTTGGAGATATTTGAATGGAAAATGAAGTCAAATAGATCATTGAGTCGTTGGTAAGTGAATCATTTAGCTCAAGAATACGAACCAAGCCCTTTTGGGGTCAACGAATTAGTTTTAATCGGTAAGAAGTTTAGGCCCAGATCACATTTCTGGCAGAAATCGCTGAAAATCACCTGCGATTTTGAGATGTAATTGAAGGGACAGTGCTTAGGTTATTGTTTAAGGCAATATCCATAATCGCTGAAATTTTTATCCTTGTATCTCATTTGCAGCGACTTTTGTCGATGTTAGAACGAATGTCAATATTCTTCGACCGGAAAATGACTGTAATTTCAGTTCCAAATGAGATATTTTTCCACGCACGCTACAAACTGTAGAGGGGCATCCCTTCTACTGATTTATCAAAGAAAATTCCATGTAATTATTGTAACTTAGTAGCCATTTCAACTTTCGTGAGGGTACTCAAAAATTCACTTCGAACGGCCAATTTGGTATCGCGTGGTTGGAAAGGGGCTATTTGATTGGCTGAGTACCGTGAAATTGGATGATTTTCCGCGTGCTTCAGCAACCAGTAAAGATTTGAGTTGTATGCTAGTTGCTTCGGGACTGCCAAAACGAAGGATCTGATTGGTTAGTTCATGGCCAAAGGTGTGAAATCTAGGCTTCCCACACATAATTCCTGTGACGACTGTAGATCTTAAACAGATTAGTGCTAATGAGTTCGGAAAAAGTGAAGCGGGAATCGATACATGCACTAAGTAAACATGGCAACTGTTGACCAATACACTTTGTTGATTTAAATCTAAGTTTAGTTGCTAGGCGTTGCTATTCTTACTCTTCTTCTTATCAAATTCAGTTTCCAAGGCGGACGTGATTCTGTTGCTCATCTCTCAGAGCCTCATATTCAATAAAACAACAAACAAGAAGGCCCTACTCAGTCTCTCACAAGCACTGATAGTCCCGTAACTCCAAAATGTGCATACGCAATCTCAATACTAGAAAAACGTGACAATATCTGACAAGGATACAAGAGCTTTCTCAAGACACTTGTCTTTTTACGATGAATTAAAAACCATTTGTAACGGATATGTAAGGCTAGGGTCGGACGGACAGTGTCATGAATTAAAAAGGAAACATTCATTTGTATATCATTAACTGCTGGAGGGGAAGAATAGGTCAAAATTAAGCCCTGTCACAATGTTGATGCATAGCTCGAGTTTTCATTGTTAGTGATCTTAGAAGGCAATTTCCTTAAAGTTTCACATTCTCTCCGTGTCTCACCGTAATTTCCAAATGCCAAATGAGTAAATGACCCTTGTTCTTTTTCCTTAACTCTTTGCACATACGTTCTTTTCCTTTCCTGCGCATGAGGGGGGAGGGGGGGGGGTACATAACATAATATATGATGGGTTCGGGTATGTAGCGCAAGTCCGATTCAGGATGTTCAGGGGTCTGGCCGGGTGTTGCGTTGTGACGTAATAGGTTTGTCAGTCATGCGTGACTTCATTCTAAAACTATGAAGGGCACTGAAACTTTTCCTGGCCAGGATGGCTTCTGTAAAATGCAGGTCTGCAGGTCCCATAACACGGCAGGTCTGTGGGCCTGTTTGATTGTGGTTCCTGTGGTCACATAAGGATGATTATTGCATGGGCAAGGGGCATGCACCATACTAATGCCTCAATGGTCATAAAAGAAAATTGCATCTTGGGTGAAACAGAGAAAGTACTTATTACCTTACGATGAAAAGATTCTTTTTGCAGGAGCAACTATTTCAGAGAAGTTTTATGTCAATAAGAAATATTGATGGTTACCTTGGAAGTACCATGCAAGAAATTTTTACTTTCGTTGCGGGATACGCTCACATGAGGACAACCCTCAACGTCTTGCTCAAGATTTTTCGAAGACACTCTTTTTATAAGAGACTTGAATCAGAGGACATAGTAATAGGTTTCACAATTCATTATGGACATTTTCGTAGTTTTAGAACTAACACTTACTTAACTAGTAGGATAAAAACAAGCCCTTGACTGCAGATGGCCCCTCCTTATCTCCTTTCCTAGCTGATATCATTAATCAGTCATTTCAGTCAGGAGTGTTTCCTGACAAGCTCAAAGTTGCCAAAGTCATAACTATACTAGGAAGTAAAAGCGCTCGCTTCGCTCGCGCTTTAACATTCCTAGCTCCTGCGGAGTGCTTTTTATGGTTACCGTACTCCATCAGAGACCACCATTTAAATTCAGCATGAAATCAGGGCTGGTAGTTCTCCGGACCGCCCCGAAACCAAACCAGGGGTCGGAAAAAGGTCAGATAAAGCCAAAACATTCAAAACAATGACCTATTGTTGTGCCACCTATTGTTCTATTGTTATTTCAAGCAATGGAGACTTGCATTCCATTGTTTTCGCATACTATATTGTGTAGCTCCGATGAAAACCCTATATCTTTGATGTTGCCTTGCAAAGAAAAATGTCCTAGATTGTGATCGTCTGTACTCCAGTTTGTAGAGAATTGAATGAAAATTGACAAAAAATCTCAAAAGAAGCCAAAATTAAGCCAAACAGCCAAACTTAATTTTGAAGCCAACAATAAGAGAAACGAGCCAAATTTCCAAAATGGCTGAAAAAGCCATGTTAGGTACCAACCTTGCATGAAATCAGAGCAGTTATGGTCATTCATAAGAATTCAAATATAACTAAGTAAGAGTGGTATGCTATACGTCAGAAAATGAGAAAATCAGACATGCCCCTTTCTATAACATCCCTTTACTCCCAAATAAGTCTCAACAAAATTGTTACGTTTTCAGCACATGAATCCAGTGGCAGATGCTTCTGAGTTCCCTCGCGTCTCTTGGCTTCAGAATGATTCATGAGACAACTTCGCCCTTCACCCCTGGCCACTGTTTGAAATTCATCAATTTATTTCGGAGTTCCTTAGGAGCCATTGTCACCTGAAGTTTTTTGTATACAGGCTGCATCTTCAGAAAGTCTGTAAATCAAATTTGGCCTAGTAAAAGATATGAGTCTCCACGGTAATAATTGAACTGATGGTGAAAATTTGACTTTAGATGACTTTTCCATCAGTTCATCTGCTGCAAAATGAATACATATTTCCGCTTACTTAGCCCAAATTTGAATTTCAAATAATCTGACATTGCAAGATGCCTGCAAAGGACCCTGGATGACAATGGGTCTTTAATTCCTGCCGACCATTGATGCTCTAAATCTACTATAGATAGATGATACATCTGTTTCTGAGCCAGCGACGTACCCAGGAATTCGAAAGGGGAATCGGATGGTTGTTTCCCTTCATACAGTTTAGGTCAAACCTGGAGCCTATGGACAAAGACATGTCATGCATAGATTCGTTTCAAATATCTAAAAGAATTTGGCTTCCAGGGTATTTGGCTTCCAGGAATTTGGCTTCAAGATTTTGAGAAGAAAACCTCTCCCTTTCCCTTCCACGGTCCAACGTCGCTTGGAAATGTTGCTAACTTACCCGACCACTTTGTTCTAAAATTAAAAGAAATGAAAGTGTAAATAAAAGCTGAAAAATATGCTGTGAGCATATCCTTTTTATTTGCTTTTTGCAAATCAGAGCTCTTCTTTTTCTCCACGGTGACTCGTCTTTTCATTGCAGTTTCGATCTTACCTAAGGATTTCTGACTTTTCTATAACGTTCCCCAATCTTTTCGAATTTGACAAGTGGCATTTCACTCATTCGAAAAAGCGTGCGAGATTTTCTCAGAACAGAAGAATTTTTACGGATTTTGGTGGAACATTCGTGAAAACAAAGAGACTTTTGCGGAAGATGTGCAAGAAGTTTGAAATGCCCCTCGGAATTTTGGGGCAATGTCCCCACTCCCCACAATTTCTGCCACTGTTACAGAAGTCTACCAATATTTAAAATTGCCCTAGTGCCTTTGCAGTAATACAGGAAACTGCGAAGGCAGCAGTAATACTTATTTCCTGTATAGTATGATACAGGAAATAGGTGAAAATAAGTCAAACTATGCCAAGGCTTTTCTTGAATGAAATGAATAGCTGCTAAGTTATATTTTCTTGCACTGGAGATTCTTAATTTTTTGATGGTCTAGGAATGGAGTTTCTTGTAAGCAGTTTTTTTATGAAAGAAACATTTGTGTACATCTCTACACTTATAAAATAGATGTGTGCATTGATATGTAAGGAATTGGAAATAAGGGTGCTCTGTGAGAAAATACTATGGTATGTTAGAATTCAGCTTTTCATATGAATAAACTGCGATTTTATTGAAGTGTGGACCATACGATCATACGACCATTCAACCATACGACCCCGGTCCAAAGTTTGATATATATAGCTTACAAAATTTTTTCACCACCGATGGTTTAGTGAACACGCAAGATATTAGTACGTGTCAAAGTTTTCTTGGTCACGTAGAATTCTGTGTATTCATACTGAGCTAGCCAGTTGTTGTAAACAAAACCGGCCCCTCTGAATACAATTAGAATGGATGAGTTGAATATCCACAAATATGCACTTCGTTGCTTGATTCAAAGCAGAGAAAGCAAATTTTCCATGTTTCAGTTGCAAGGCAATGAAAGTAACAGACTCAGAATGGAGGGCTATAAGGCTTTTCGACCGTTAGGGTTACTCCAGTCTTTCTAGTCTTTCTAATTTTTTTTTAGAACAATAACGAAGAAGTAAGAAAGTTATATCTTAAATGCAAACATTTCTTTATTTTCATCCAGATCCCCAGTCACTCATGAGCACCTCTGTTGACATTGAAAATAATGGAAGTATCAATACATCATAACAAAGTGATGCATACATACATAAAACTTTGGCCTTAGGTCGTATTGTCGTATGATCTAGGGCTGTAAGTCCCGGGTCGCAGAGTCCTCGGGTCCGGTCAAAAGAACGTCTCAGTTTTCATGCGAATAATGAACACATTACGTGATAGGGCAGATTTTCAGTATTGCGAGTTGGCAAGCCAACGGCTGCATGCATGATAGAAGTGAAAAGACTTCAGAAATGATCTTATAGCAGAAAATCTGTCCATTGTTGGACCTTTTGTACTGAATTCTCTTTCAAAGTTCGTAAACAAGAAGTACAAAAGATGATACTGATAGAAGGACAATATTGATGAAGTCATTTACTAACTCGTTGAAAAGTAGACTTAGGACCTTTCATCATTATTTACGGACATCTACATAATTTTGAAATCATGGAAAAGCGATGAATCAGGGGAGTGGCAAAGGCAGTTACTGGACTCAAAGTAAGCTTTGCTTAATTCATTACCAAACTTGCATTATTTTCATTCAACAGCAGAACCCAAGAAATAGCTATTTCGTCATCAAATAAGAAAATTGTTTTGCCAAATTCAGACTCTGCATACCTTAGTTATGTTACTTAGCTTAGCCCCAGCGATGACGGAATTGCTGAACTGTTATTGAGGTTATTTCCAAGTCACCCCTTTTGTAATAACCAAGAACTCTCCGTCGCTGTGAAATATTAATCATACTCTACTTTGGTAAAAAAGCTTGGTTAACGAACAGTTTGCAATCAAACATTCTTTATACGGATAAACAGGATTTTTTTTGGATTTGGCCTTGAGCCAGTCATCCCGTCAAAATTTGGAAATGACGACTCTGTGTTCAGGTTCGCTAGGTTCACAGGTCTGACTTGTACTGTATGCCATTTTGGCGGAAGCAGAGAAACTCAGGCTATGTGTATGGCCTTTAATAAAAGCGTCAAAAATCAGTTTCAAGAGTAATCACTTTGTAACTTGGGCCAAATCTTCATTAAGAATTGAGTAAAGGTTCTATGCGTTGTAATCAGTAAATTTATGAGCAGAAGACCTAAAAAACTACAAGGGCAGACTCTTAACTTGTAGCACTGCGACAAAACCAAGAGGAGGGCCTCTGCAAAATAGGGCAATAACTTCGTTGTCTCTAACGTGAGCATCGAAATACTTTACCACAAGCCAAATAGATACTGCAGCTAACATAATATCAACTATTTGCAAGCTTTTACTCCCTTGGTGTTTGGAAAAAGCAGCTGCAAAACTTGTTTTTAGCTCAGATTGAACGCTGCCATCACATTTCTATGGCTGCCATCAGCATCCACAAAGAAAGGTCGAAGGTTAAGGCCTATTGTTGAATTGAATTGCTAAAATTTGGGTACAAAACCCCTCCTCACATTACCCCGAGATACTGTACGAAGAAAAGTATTGGACCACAGGCAAGCCTATATCGTCAGCTATTTTACATCTTTTTTCTGAAATTTTTGGAGGTAAGCAGTAGGCGTGAGGAGCTGCGTGCGGGAAAGTGTCACAAACAGGAATGTGCGTAACAAAACTCTTCATCGCTTATATATATAGATTCAAAAAGGGTGATTACCAGCTGACTTCTAACTACCGCCCAATATCCTTACTTTCTATTTTTAGCAAGATCTTTGAAAAAGTAATGTACAAGCGTCTTTTTAAATTCCTAGAATTTCACAAGATTCTGTATAACCTTCAGTTTGGTTTCCAGGAAAATCATTCAATTGATCATGCTCTAGTCAGCTTGACTGAAACAATAAGACACAGCTTAGATAATAAAAGATTTGGTTGTAGTATATTTATTGACCTTCAGAAAGCCTTTGACACTGTCAATCATCAAATCCTACTGTCTAAGATGGAGCACTATGGTGTTAGAGGTTGTGCTTTAGATTGGTTTAAATCATACCTTTCAGAGCGTGAACAGTATGTAAGCATAAATGGTTCTAACTCTGGCCTACTCAAAATCTCTTGTGGCGTTCCACAGGGGTCAGTATTAGGTCCTCTTCTCTTCTTACTTTACATAAATGACTTGCCTAATGTATCTAAAAGGCTTAAATTCTTCCTGTTTGCTGATGACACTAACATTTATTATGAGAATGAAAATTTAAATAAGTTAGTAAAGATTGTAAACACTGAACTCAGATCTGTCAAAAAGTGGCTTGATGCCAATAAATTAACTCTTAATGTAGAAAAAACAAACTTCATGATCTTCCATTCAATAAACAATAGAATAGATGAAAATCCAATAATTAAAATTGGAAAGAAGACCATTCAAAGAGCAAAGTTTGTTAAATTTTTAGGACTACTCTTAGATGAAAATCTTAGTTGGAAGTTCCATCTGAAGGAGTTGTCTAAGAAACTTGCAAGAACTTGTGGTGTTATCTCAAAGGTTAAGAGCTTATTGTCTCCAGATGTGTTACTTTGCTTGTATAATTCATTGTTCTTGTCTTTTGCCCAGTATGGTATTATTGTGTAGGGTAATACTTCTGCATCTTATACAGACCCAGTCTACAAACTTCAGAAGAAACTAGTTCGAATAATCTCTTCTCAGCCTGCTCGTTCTCATTCTGCCCCAATCTTTAAGTCTTTAGAACTCCTCAGACTATCTGATGTCTTTCAGCTTAAACTTCTCACTTTTGTCTTTGAAACTGTAAACAGAGTGTCACCAAGCTGCTTTGATGACTTTTTCTTATTGAATTCATCCGTGCATAAGTATAATACAAGACAGGCTAGTAAAGTTGATTTGTTTCTCGCACGAAAAAACACCCTACAATATGGGCTAAACTCCATTCGATATAGAGGAGCTAAGCTTTGGAATGAAATTCCGGTTGAATTAAGAAACTCTCACTCAAAAGCTTCATTTAAAACTAAGGTAAAAATCTACTTTCTGTGCCATAATTACACCCAGTGATTCACATACTATTCTTTGTGTATACCTTACCTTATCTTGTCTTTCTGCACCTGTTTTCAATAACATCATAATAATTCAATATCTTTTTAGGTAGGGGGTGTTTCCTCCTCGATTAGCCTGCCTATTGAGGGAGCCCCTCCGTTAAGAAATTCCCCTAATCTCACTGCAGCTCTCCATACTCACCTATTTAGTCTCTCAATATTTTTGCTTTAAGTATATCATCCTGTCCTGTTTTTCTTTCTATTTTGTTTGCTGTATTTAATTTTAGTTTATAATTGTTAATAAGATAGGTGGGTATGTTGAACTGTAGTGATGTATTAGATGAATTTTAAAATGAATGAACTGAACTGAACTGATGAAAGTAGGAAGTGAACACGAGCCTCACATAAACCCATCAGATATTGTAGCATGCCTTTGTAAGCTACCACTGATTTTGCAATGGGACCTGCGTTTTATAGGACTTGCAGGCATGCACTTTACAGAAGCCTCTGGCCAGGATGCGAAAAGCGAAAATTTGCGGCCTGCAGGCTTCAAACAATGCAAAATTCCCGATTGCTCAATCATAGCTGTTGTTGTTGTTGTTGTAATCTTATTTGATTCGATAATATATACTAATAGCTAACAATATATACATTACTTAGATATACCAGGTGTCCCAAAAAAAAGTTCCGACGTTTGATTAAACGCAGGGGAAAGACTTTTGAATATGGCAATTTCTAATCATTCTAGTTACATGCTAAACATTTCTACTTGCAATTTGGCATATCGTATGAAGACATTAATAATCTGAAAGTGGAGCTATGAGCACTAACATTTCATTTCCATGCTCAAGGCAAAACCAGAGAGATTGTATGCCTTCCTTTATCATCGCGGTGAAGGGGGAATCTCCGGATGAGCAACACTGGGTTCACATTTTCGACCAGACTCAGAGTTTGAGTCCTTTATCCCTTGGGTCTTTCTGCACGACTCTAACGACTCAAAAGACCTCGTGTGAACCAGGCTTTCCCTTGACGACGACGAGCCAGAGTTCTGCTTATTGAGCACAGTCAAAGCAAGGTCTGAAAAATCGAATCCAATAGGTCTCGAGGGAACATACTAAGTTAGTACTTTTTACCACTCAATTCGAGCTTCACGAAGGCGGAGAATGCACTGTTGCATAACATGGCACGTCGAACAAAGAATTGAAAACTATTCTTAGTTAAAGAAACGAAATTGTGGAACAGTAAAACTCCCGTTTGAAATTCCCAGTCGGCACAATGCAACAATAACATCAGAAAATTGTTTGTTCCAAGAAAGTCCACAAAATGTTTTCAAGCAGGCGGAATTCTACACAATCAAACAACATAAAAAGCTAAATTGCATTCAATTACAAAGCGACGTTTTGTCTTGCAAACAGAAAATTTCTGCACCCTTGGAAATTTTAACTGGCTAGAAAATGGCCTTTATGCTCAGTGAGAAAAAACCTTGCAAGTTGTCAAGATAATGAGCACATCGTCAATTCAGTGTTTGTGTATGTCTTTGAGGGAGTCCCCTTTTACCACCATGAGGCAGAACGCCGTACAAATCTCTCTGGTTTTGTCTTGAGCATGAAAATGAAATGCTAGAGCTCATAATTCCATTTTCAGATTACAGATTTCTTCTTACGATATGCCAAACTTTAAGTTGAAATGATTAGCATGTAGCTAGCGTAAATAGAAAGTATTTGGCTCAAAAACTTTTTCTCGGTGTTCCATCAAACGTCGGAACTTTTTTTGGGACACCCGGTATGCACGTTAACTAATCAAAATAGAATATACAAAAGAGACAAAATTGATATTTTCTAAATTTACAAAAAAGTTGGAAAGCAAGTACAGACACTACATTTGCAGTTGGGACCGTCCCACTTTTTTATCAAAACCTTGAAACGTTTCAGATTTTCTGCTGATTTCAGTTCGCTAGGTAAGACATTCCAAATCTGCGGCCCAAAGGACTTGAGACTTTTGGACCCAAAAGTTGTTTGATTGGGCCTGAAATGTGCCAAATTATTTGCATTTCTTAAAGAATAAGTTGACGAGCGTAATTAAAAAATGTTCTGTATAAATGGTGGATTCAAAATATTAAGTGTTTTGAATATTTCTATGCAAAGGAGTCTTTGGTGAGCAACATGCATCGTGCATTTACTCGATATCAAGAGCAAATCATTATAAGAGCTTGTATGATCATTATAGAGAAACCTTAGGGCGCGTTCTCGTAAATAGATATATCTTCTGCAAAGATTTGGAAGATGAGAAACACCAAACCAAGGGGCAATGATCCCAATTCGAATATACAAAACTCTGAACTAGGATCTTTTTCTCCTGAAACCCAATAAACGTCTTTAATCGTTCGAGAACATTTAACTGTTTTGCAGCTTTTTTCAGATATTGGAAATATGTGGGTCAAAATCAAGTCTATAATCCTGAAATTAAATGACTCCTAAAAGTTTCACAGTCTCTTCAGATTTGATTATTTTACCGTTAATGTTAATTTGTTCTCCACTGGTATTTGCTTCTGTTTTTCTGAGCAATAAAGCATGGAATTTTTCAGGGTTGGCAATCATTTCATTTTGCTCTAGCCATGTTAGAGCAACTCCGGTTTCTTTTTCCAAAATATTGACAAGAGCAGACATGCTATCAGAGAAATAGGCGAGAGTATTGTCATCTGCGTAATTATAGAGAGTTGCTTGTTTTATGAAAAGGAATAAATCGTTCATACAAAGATTAAACAGGATTGGGCCTAGCACAGATCCTTGGGGTACACCAGACATGACCTCCAGAAAAAAACTGTATGTATTATTTATCCGAACACTTTGTTTTCGTCGCTTGAGATACGAATAGGTAAGGACAAGTGCGTCTTCTTCGAATCCATATGCATGTAGCTTCGCAATAAGCAAGTCATGTGGAATGCAATAAAACGCTTTGGAAAGATCCATCAGGACTGTTCCTACATGGTAGTCGTTGTCAAGGTAAGACCTCCAGTCTTCTATCAGCCATATTAAGACATGCTGAGTGCTATATGCTCGTTTATTGGCCACAATAAAAACAGAAAATGTGCTATCTAAATGTTGACTCAGTTGTTGCTTCAGGACTTTTTCATATATCTTAGGTATTTAGAACACTAACTGGATGGAAATTCCTTTCCACTACCGGGACAGACCGCTACCTTTTTTGCATCGTCTAGGAATCTAGAATTTCGAATGCTACAGTTTATTGCCATAGTTAACGCGGATTAATTCTTTCATTTTTTCATTTAAAGTTGGCTAAATGCTATAGCTAAATTGCTAATTAAGGCCAACTATTTACAAAAAAAAATACATGTAAGATTAAAGTGAAGATATAATTTACAATAAAAAGCCTAAATTTGGATAAAATATTTTGCATAATCTGCAGTTGCAGGCATGGCATTTATGGGCTTTGATAACCCTTTTGAAAATTTGAAGGGAATCCGAGTTTTTCAGCTCTGCTGGTAGTGTCTCCTATACCTTTTCCCCATAAATCTGACTGTATCGATTCCAAGGCAGGTTGTTTTCGCCTTTGGTAGTCGCAGTTTATCAGAACATCTGAAGTTGTAAGGTATTTCTTTTTCCTCAAAAATTTGCTTCATAAAGCTGGGATTTAGATTATATTTTGTTTTGTAGATCTCTACCATGAGCAACTGCAGGTTCCTCTGATGAACGGTTACCGAATTATCCATTTCTAACAGTTTTTCAAAAGTAGAAACATTGTCCTTGTATGCGATTCTAAGGCCCTTTCATGTATCCTATTTATCTTATTATTCAAATTTCTATCGTGAAACATCCATATCAGCGAGCAATAGCTAAACTGGGACATGACGAATGTTTTCATCAACAGTTTTAGTTTCTCGGGCTCCTTGTAGATTGAAATGCGCGCAAGAGCATGAAGCTTTTGACTAGCTTTTTTACGTAGCGTTTTGACATGGTTTTAAAACTTAATTTCTTATCAAGAGTAATGCCCAATAACTTCTCTTTGCCGCTTTCTTCAATCTGGGCTTCTCCAACGTGAATATTAGCTCTTTCGTTACTAGCCCCAAAAAAAATGAAGTGACATTTATCTTCATTTAATTTCATATAGTTTTCTGGAGACCATGCTGTTAGTCGGTTTGCATCTTGCTCTAGTCTTGTTATCACATTTCTTACCTCATAATCGCATGAGTACAAGGTAGTATCGTCTGCATAGTTACATATTTCGGTTCCGTTCATCAGAAGAAATATATCGTTGATATATATATATATTAAATAAAAGGGGCCCTAACACCGAACCTTGTGGCTGAGAGTTCATTAGAAACTAGAGATGAGAGTTCATTAGAAGCTAGAGATACGAGCTTAGGCGGTATTTGATGCTCACCAAGTAGATTGTTTACTGTCCAGGGATTTTAATAATTTCACAACTTCTTGATTGCCTATTTCATGAAACGAAAAAGGGTTTAATACTTGTTCTGTTGCAGTGCAGACTTCTGTTTCATCAAGCTTCGAATTTACTACAGACAAGTTACGGCCCCCGACAGGCCTTCGCGCCCCTTGGGGGATCCTCCATATTTACAGCTCTCGACGATGTCTGATTCCACTGCAATCGCACACCGTAACACCGCACTCGCTCCGCACCGCTAACAAGCAAAGTGGCACATCAACAACAACAATTTCAACCTGGCTGGCTTTGCTCCAGATTTGGCCTAAATCTGCTATTTGCTTTTCTCATCACTCAGACGTGGAACTCTCCGCTGTTTAAGGGACTGTGCAAAGTTTATTTTATAACATGGTCGGTGCAAAACGTAACGGGGCAAGGGGCACCTACTTTTTTGAGCTTGCACACCACTGGGTCAACATTTTTCATTAAGCAAATATGAACAGGTTTGAACGGGGCAGTAACTTTTTTATGAGCTCTAAAGACATTGAGGTATATTTGATAATAATATATAGATAATATTTGAAAACTGCTTGAGACAAGGAATCTTTCCCGATATATGGAAACATGCAAATGTGGTACCAGTGCATAAGAATAATGAGAAAAATTTGAAGGGAAAACTACCGTCCCATTTCTCTCCTTCCGGTTTTTTGGGAAAATGCTCGAAAAACTCATATATGACTCTTTATACTCACACCTCGCCACGTGCGACCTTCTTAATCCATGTCATCAGGCTTTCGACATGGCGATTCGACAATCAACCAGTTATTTTCGATAACGCACACCATCTTTAAAGCCTTTGACTGCAACCCTCCTTGTGATGTTTGATCTGTGTATCTAGATATTTCTAAGGCATTTGACAGAGTTTGGCATGGAGGCCTCCTGTATAAGCTAGAGCGTTGTGGTATTTCAGGACAACTTCTTTTTCTGGTCACGAGTTTCCTTACGGATCGAAAACAAAGGACCGTTTTGAATGGGCAGTGTTCCTCGTGGGGAGATATTTCGGCTGGAGTACCTCAGGATTCTATTTTGGGACCTCTGTTTTTCCTTGTGTACATAAACGACTTTCATTTCATTTCAAGGTATTAAGGAGGGAGGCCCTTCACCCTAGTGGCTGATTTTAAAGGGGCCCTCTGCATAAAAACTTACAATAAAAATCAGATAGAAGCACCTAAAAACTATTTACAATATATATACAAAACTAAAAAGTAAACCTAATTTTCAAAAGTAAAAGAAATTTAAATAAAACCAATAGACTGGGAAACTCCCCCAACGACCAAGCAACCAGGGCAGCCCCCGGTCCCGCGCTCGACCCCGCCAAACCGACAACGGAGACCCCGAAAACAGGTCTCCATCGCCGATCCAGCAGCAATCAAGCACAGAGACCGAGGGCCGAAGCCAGCCACCCGACCGCAAGAAAAGTCCCCCAGCCTATCAAATATTCTGTTTGAACACAGCAATGGAGGGTGCCTGTTTAGTCTCAGCTGGGAGGCTGTTCCACAGTTTTGCACCTCGATACGAAAAACATTTCTGCCCATTTGCGGATGTTTTCTTTGGTATCCTCAAGTCAGTCTTCGTACTTCGAAGGCTGCGAGAGCTGCAGGTGGAGCTTCTTGTGAAAAGATTGCTCATGTACTGTGGAGCAAGTTCATTAATGGACTTGTAGACCATCAGTCTAGAATCCTGGTCGACAAGTTCGCGAACGGTTTTCCAACCAAGACTCCTGATGAGTGGCCTACTTGGGGCATCAAAGCTGCTGTTCGTTACAATTCTGGCAGCTCTGTTTTGAAGCTTTTGGAGCTGATCAATATCAGTTGTGCCACAACAACCCCATACAGAGCAGCAGTATCGAAAATGGGGCTCCACAATACTCGAGTACAATGTTTTCAAAGAAGCAATTGGGAGAATATTCTTCGCATGTTTTAAAAACCCGATGGCTCTCGATACTTTGGTGGAGACCGTTTTAATATGCTCTTTCCAATCTAGACTATTGTCAACGTGAACACCAAGGTATTTGGTCTTATTGACAAGGTCCAGTTCACAACCACGAATTTTAAGATGCAATTGTTCTGCAGCATCGTTGAGCGCTCGATGCTTCGGTTTGGTTGCGATTAACATAGATTGTGTTTTAGCAACATTTAGCGAAAGCTTATTGCCCTTCAACCACGAGTCTAAGTGCTCAAGGTCGTCATTAATAGCCTCATTCAGCTGAGAAATATCTTTTGATTTTAAGCAAAGGCTAGTATCATCAGCATACATGGATACAGTTGAGCCCTGGACAGCACTAGGTAGATCATTGATGTAGATCAAAAAAAGAAGTGGTCCCAGACAGGACCCTTGGGGTACTCCTACTTCCACTTCCCCAATGTCTGAATCAACCCCACCCACTCTGCAGAACTGTTTTCTGTTAAGGAGATAAGACTGAAACCAAGACATTTCCCTTTGCTGAACACCGCAGTGTTCTAGCTTTTTGCAGAGAAGGTCATGGTCGACAGTGTCAAATGCCTTTTTGAGATCAATGAATACAGTACCCACCATCTGTCCAGTGTCCAACCCACTATACCAGTCATCGGTGTTCTTTAGTAAGCAGGTCAATGTAGAATGGAGTTTTAAGAAGCCTGATTGACCAGGATGAATAAGTTTATTCCTAACCAGATAGTCATAAAGTTGGTTAAAAACCAGTTTTTCGAAGAGCCTTGAGATGACCTTACTGAAGATTTAAGGTACAATGTTAAGCTTTTTGCTGATGATACTTCGTTGTTCACTGTAGTTGAAGATTCCTATGCCGCAGCAATTGACATGAACCATGACTTAAAATTGATAAATCAATGGGCTCATAGCTGGATGATGTCTTTTGATCCTGATCCACAAGAACAAGCTGTTGAAATAACATTTTTAAGGAAGAAAAATGAAATTGATCATCCAGTCGTTTTCTTTAATGACACACCTGTGAAGAAAGTTAATTGAACTAAAAACAGTAAAAGACCATATTGCGAAGCATAGAGCTCAAATCTTTCAAATCTTAATAAAGGTGGGTGTAAAATTGTATCAAATTTTTCAATGAATTGAATGACTTCAAAGAAGCTTTAGGTAATTTGCTGTAAATCTGCCGTGGCAATTCTTTAATATCTTGATTATTTTCAAAATGGCGGCATTTTGATAATTTTTGCAAAAATCCATCAAAAATTTTGAGAAAATTAAAATCATCGTAACTCCTAAATTACTTGAGGAAAATTGACGCAATCTTCAAGAAAAACATAGTTTGTAAAGGTCCACAACATGATTGCAAGCAGAAATTTGTAGCTCTTCTGGTTAGGGATTTAGAAATTTGATGACGTCACAACCTCGAAATCAATAAATGCCGCCATTTTAAAGCTAATCACGATATCAAAAAATTGCCACGGCAGAGTTACAGCAAATTACCTAAAGTTCCTTTCAAGCACTTTGATTCAAAGAAAAATAAAGAAGAATTTTGCACCCGTCTTTTTAAAGATTTGAGCTCTATGCTATATTCCGAAAGTATTTGGAATCAAATGCAAAAGGATGGTCACAAAATCGACTTCGACACAGTTGCTGAAACTTTACGAGCAATGCAGCACGTGGGCCTAATTGAAAATCGACCGTACAAAGGCGAAGAATCATTTTATGTCATCGATGGAGCTACCGCAACTTGGCCCGTAGCAGCTATTGGGGCCGGTCGGGCCCGGCCCCCCCCCCAATAATTTCCAAAAGTTGCATTTTTTCATTCATCATATTTAACGTAGAAAACTGATTAAACCAACGATGAAGTTACTCTCCAAAAAGTGTTTCCTTGTGCCCTCCCTCTTTCAGCACTGTCAACGACCCCTTGCACTGTGATCGAAAGCATCGAATTTAACCAAAATTTGAAGTTTTAGATTCCTGCTTGATTTTGCGCTTGAGATATGCACCATAACCTAGGGGTTCATGTGCTGCAAAAATTTTCAAGATCAATCAAGCGAAGGCGAAGATATTGATTTTTGAAGTTGGGCCTAAATCAGATCTTTGTTTACATGGCTGGCAGAGGCACGGCACTGTTTTGACAGCAAATTACAATTCCTTATATCTAGGCTCAGACTTCACCGATCTTTTTTAATTTAGTCTCATTCTGATCCTCTAAATGTGTCTTTTATGGCAATCTAAAGCAAGCTAAGATATTTTGCCTTTTAGGAACGTTTTTGGACCATTTCACAATGGTACTTTTCGAAAAATTTCTTGTCTTCAAAAATCAATTGTAGAATTAAAAGTTAAAGACAAAAAAGTATGTTTCGCTATGCTCTTCAAAATAGTTTCAACAATTAGAAACGCCTGTCTAACAAGTTTCTACCAAAGGGCTGGTGCCTATTCGAACCCAAAAATCTGTTATGACTATTTTCATTTCACAAGTTTTTAATTCGATTTCTAAGATTTTTGCATATAATAACCACTAAACTTTAACAGACATCCAATGAAGGGACCAAAGGTGACCAAAAACCTAACGTACATGTTAAAAAAATATAATGACTAAAATTTGATACACTTTGCAAGGCTTATTTGTTAAAATTCTTGCAAAATTTAAAAATAATAAATCTTTTTAGAGACAAATGGCTGCAAAATACCATTTTGGCCTTAAAAATGTCTGACTAGAGGCTTTAGCAGGCTTAAAGGACAAGTAAATGTCATACTTTTGACTCTGCATCGGATTAAAACAAATGCAAAGCTTTCCGTTTCACTTTATCAAATTGTTCGTCACGAAATGTGGAAAAATGTTAAAATCATGTACAAAACTTGTAAAATTCAATTTTTTGTTACAATTTTTTTGAGGCGAATTGGCACCAGCCCTTTGGTAGAAACTTGTTAGAAAGGTGTTTCTAATTGTTGAAATTATTTTGAAGAGCATAGCGAAACTTCCTTTTTTTGTCTTTAGCTTTCAATTTTACGATTGATTTTTGAAGACAAGAATTTTTTAGAAAAGTACCGTTGAGAAATGGTCCAAAAACGTTCCTAAAACGGCAAAATATTTTAATGTGCTGAACATTGCCTCAAAGAACACATTTAGAGGATCAGAATGAGACTAAAATGAAAAATATCGGTGAGGTATGAGCCTAGATATAAGGAATTGTAATTTGCTGTAAAAACAGTGTCATGCCTCTTCCGTTCATGGAAACAAAGATCTGATTTAGGCCCAACTTTAAAATTCAATATCTTCGCCTTCGATTCACGGATCTTGAAAATTTTTGCAGCGTATTAACACCTAAGTTATGGTTCATGTCACAAGCCTAAAATTTTATAAGGATTTGGAACTTTATTTTTTGGCTTAAATTTGATAAAAAGGGCCTAATGGATCACAGTGCCTAGGTGAGATAGGAAGATAAATATAAGCCACTCTAACTGGGAATCTAGAAATGGGAGCTTCTGTCCATTTTCCTTTCCTAATTAAACAGTTCAAGCAATCACCAAGGGGCTTGTGAAGTGTGAAGTGAAGTGAAGTGAAGTGAAGTGTGTATTCCGAGTCAAAACCTATAACAACAACAAAGGAATTCGTTGTAGACTCCAATGCAACAAAATATAACTTAGAAAGTTCAGCTCAGTTGACATCAGAAGCCGTTTGTCAAGTGGCACGAAAAGTACTAAGACTTCAACGATCAAAATCACACGCATCTAAACTAGGAAAACTTGCGATGCTTTTGACCAAGTATTCTTGTGTCGCAGTTTAGTTTCAGCCAGCCTGTTTGAAACACAGTTGAATTTATAAATTTCCTATTTCACCTGCGGACCTCCGACCATATAAAATTACTTTTCAGCATTCACAGAAGGGAGTTTCCAGAAGAAAAAAGGGCATGACACCCGAAAATTTTTTCTGGGGGCTCCGCCCCCAGACCCCCAACAGCTTCCTGCTTTCGCCGCGAATTTGTGCCCCTCCAATCTGAAAAACGCTCCTACGGCCCTGACTTCAGTTAACGATGATGAGATGCAAGTGGAAAGCGAAAGTATCAGTACAAACATGGGAAACATGGTCGAGTCTGATTGCGAAAAAAATTGCCAGGCCAAGTTTACCCCTTATGATGAATTCATTGCACTTCGCCGCATGGTCCTTGAAATGCAGGATGCAGTGCGGACTTCCTGTAGCAGTTCTGAAGCCCTTGCTACGAAAGCTGACATGGAAAAGTTGAAAATAGAAAACGAATTTTTGAAGAAAGAGTTGCACAGGAAAAACCTAATCATCGAAAGTTTGCAACACGGGGGGGGGGGGGGGTTCTCGGCTAAATTTCGGGTAGGGGGGTGCCGCCCACAGTTTGAAAATGTAACCGTTGGCTAGACCAATTTTTGTGAAAATGATACCCTTGGCTAGACTAATTTTTCCTTCAGAAGTGCTCTGTATTGGCATTTTCTAGGCAAAACTTGCCAAATTTTCGCATTTTCTAGACCAAAATTTTTAAGAAGTTGGGTTTTTTTTACAAAAATTACCGAATTTTGACATCTCTTTGACCAAAACTCCCAAAAAGCATACCCTTGCCTAGACCTAACTCGACTAAAATTGCCAAAAAGTACACCCTTGGCTAGACTAGAAGTCCGAAAAAGTATACCCTCGCGGGCGGCACATCCCTCATTTTATCAATATTTATACACGGGCTACCTTTCAGCAAATACACTAATTATTAACAATATTTGTTCAAAATAATATGGGAAAAGATATAATTAATATGATTTGCTGCTCTACCAAGGGGTCGTGTTTGGGTCCTGTGAAAGGTTCAAAAGATAGTCTCTAAGACCTGTTCTAAAACGAGCGATTGACTCTCTTTCTCGAATGTTGTCAGGGATATCATTCCAGTTTTTGACACCAGAGAAGTAGAAACTTCGCTTTGCATATTCTAACCTAACTTTAGGAATTTGCAAATCTCCGCTGTTTCTGGTTCTATACTCTGAAATCATGGATCTTTCAGTGAACTTATGGCGAAGATTTTCGGGACAGAGGTCATGCAAGATTTTATATGTCATGACTCCTTGGTCAAAGGAGATCAATGACTTTACATTGCGCCATTTGCAAGTCCATCCGTCCTTATGCTTGGCATTCGCTATTAGCTTCTTTGCCCTTGTCTGTAATCTTTGCAACTGGGATAGCTTGGTGTTGGAAAGAGCACTCCAAACAATGTTGCCATAGCGAAGATGGCTTTCAAAGAGAGCTTTATAAACTTGATCAAGTTTCCTTTGCGGAAGGATGTTTTTCAGCTTCCTTAAGGAGCTCAAGCCCCCTTTCAGCTTATTTTTGATAGCTTTGTACTGCACTTTCCAGTTAAGGCTTTCGTCGATGTTTATCCCTAAGTATTTTGTCTTGTCAACCCTTTTGATAACTTCATTATTGAGGACAAGATCTGGCAAGTCATTACCTATCTTATTCAGTTGTCGCCTATGGCCTATAACCATATATTCACTTTTGCTGGCATTCAAACTAAGTTTATTAATCCTCATCCAATTCGATATATTTTCCAGCTCGTTTTTCAAATCTATTAGAAGTTCATTCAGGTTTTCTGATGCGATATTCACACATGTATCATCAGCATACATATTTGGGATCGTGCTTTTTAGACAATTCTCAAAACCATTAATGTATAGTATGAAGAGTAACGGTCCCAAGCACGAGCCCTGGGGAATACCACTCTCAATGCTGCTTTTGCTGGAAGTGGATCCGTCAAAATAACGGAACTGCTCCCTATTGGTCAGATAAGAAGTGAACCAGCTGTGAGAAGTACCCTCAGCACCATATTCTCGTAACTTCAACAATAGGATTTTATGGTCAACGGTCAATGGTCCCCAGGTACCTTATGGTCCCCAGGCACCTTATGGTCAATGGTCCCCAGGTACCTTTACTATGGAAGAACCCCCCCCGTGGTTTGCAACCAACGCCCCTCCCTGACCCGAATTTTCAATATGGCGAAGGCTTGGGTAGCTTTGGTGAAGGCTTCAGCAAGGAGGAAAAATCTTTTTGCGTGTTTGTTTACATTTTTGCGTGTTTGTTTACATTTTAGTGGGGCCAATCATAAGGCTCTTATTTTACACGTGACTTTGTGGTGCATTTTCAGCTAATGGCGTCGTATGAGCATAGAAGCTGTGGCGTGGGGCATTTGGAGCAAAACCATACTCCATATTTAGGCCCGAAGGCACATTAATTTCAAGAATTTTCAAAAGCTTTGAATCAGACAAGAAAGACTAGTATCTTTACTAAAATTTTTGCCAAAACCTAAAATGATGAAATTTGAAAGCTCGAAAATATCGCAATTTGCTTTTTAAGGGATTTTGCAGCCTTCCACTCTGCCTAACAAGGCCTACTTGACAGATGATGCTGTGTTTCCTTGATAAAGATTTGTTTCTACGCACAGTTTTCAACGCAACGGAAACTAATATAATAAAAATACTTTTCAATTACTTTTACTTCATTTAACAGCACAAGCACAAGTGTACTGGAAGGCCCAAAGTTTCCTTGCCTGTTAGATTCTAAATCACAGATCGTTGTTGAGATACGTGAGATTGCCTATGTGATTCTTCTTCGTTTTGAGTTTTATTTTGCAGTTTGCTACATTAGAAACAATCAGATGGAAAAGAAACGAGGGGAATAAAAAAGCCTCAAGGCACGAAGGATAACTGTGAAACGTAGAGCTTTCTCTACTCTACTCGCAAGTATCTCTAAAATCAAATATATCCAGAAATTACTGAATTACTTTGCAAGGCGTTTAAAATTCTGCTTGACCTCTGGTTGACCTCATCCTCTCATCAGATTGGCCTTAGTCAGAAAACCGAAAGCCAAAGCAATTTGAAGAGGTAAATAAGTAATAACTTACCCTGTTTTCATTCACTTAGACCAAGCAATACTGAGTAAACAAAGTTCCACTTGTTTAATCCTGAACAGAGCAAATTCTCAGCGATAAAGTGAAACTGTTTTCACCTGCCATGTTTGACCAACGCAGCCTTGGCTGTTCTCTCACAATAAGTTGACGAATGTGAAATGTACATCGATTCCAAAATCTAAGAAGAAATGGCGCGAAAACAATCTTGTCGCCAGTCTCCTAAAATAGAAGATGTTTCCATAACAAACTTCATTCTATCTTTTTTACCGCAGTCATTTTCAGTTCATAACTAGGAAACTGACGAGTAAATGTATTTGATTGTCGATGTTATGATTAGACATTGCTGAAGTAAATTGAAAGCTTTTCTAACTAAAATAGATAAGCTCTTGACATCTCCAAACTTCGCCCATTAAGATATGAGAATTCTAGAATTAGAAACACACATGCAGTTCCAAACTTTAGCACTCTACAAGCATTTTTTTTTCATCAACTAAGAATATGGGCCAACAGTAAAAGTTTCTTATAACTATCAGATTTTGAATACTCAAGAGCTACCATGGCAATTTTCATTTTTACTACCTGTGCTCTGGTGAATAGTTCAAACAATGTTTTTTATGCCTTTTCAACGTTTAAGTATTCACTAAGGTACTGTGGTATGATAAAGTAAACAACTGAAAATGAAGCAAAAATATGTCAAGGATTTCCTTTGTCAGAAATAGATACTTCCTTAATTTACATTTTGCCTGTACGTGGTTTCTTAATTTTTGGCGATGTGAGAGTTGAGTTTCTAATCATAAGCAATTTCTTATAAAAAGATGTATCCTTACAAGCAACGGAATTGTTTCTGGAAAGGATCTTGTGTCTTCTTGAAAAGGGATTGATTTTTCGAGAATTTAGTCAGCATTGAACCAATTCAATTGTAGAAAACACCCCCCTACGAAAGCTGTTCCTTAGAAAATATTCAAGCATTCAAGTTTCTTATTTTTCGTGTAATCTGAGGGATTGGTTTCTTATAAAGCCAGACTTTTTATTCTTATCAAATTTGTGTATTTCATTACATATAAACATTTTTGGAGACTGGAGACAAGATTGTTTTCGCGCCATTTCTTCCTAGATTTTGGAATCGATGTACATTTCACATTCGTCAACTTATTGTGAGAGAACAGCCAAGGCCGTGATGGTCAAGTATGGCAAGTGAAAACAGTTTCATTTTATCGCTTGGAATTTACTCTGTTCAGAATTAAACAAGTGGAACTTTGTTTATTCAGTATTGCTTGGTCTAAGTGAATGAAAACAGGGTAAGTTATTACTTATTCACCTCTTCAAATTGCTTTGGCTTTCGGTTTTCTGACTAAGGCCAATCTGATGAGAGGATGAGGTCAACCAGAGGTCAAGCAGAATTTTAAACGCCTTGCAAAGTAATTCAGTAATTTCTGGATGTAGTAGTTGATTTTAGAGATACTTGCGAGTAGAGTAGAGAAAGCTCTACGTTTCACAGTTATCCCTCGTGCCTTGATGCTTTTTTTATTCCCTTCGTTTCTTTTCCATCGGATTGTTTCTAATGTAGCAAACTCAAAATAAAACTCAAAACGAAGAAGAATCACATAGGCAATCTCACGTATTTCAACAACGATCTGTGATTTAGATTCTAACAGGCAAAGAAACTTTGGGTCTTCCAGTACAATTGTGCTTGTGTTGTTAAATGAAGAAAAAAGTAGTTGAAAAGTATTTTCATAACATTAGTTTCCGTTGCGCTGAAAACTGTGCTGTAGAAACAAATTCTTATCAAGGAAACATAGCATCATCTGTCAAGTAGGCCTTGTTAGGCAGAATGGAGGGCGGCAAAAATCGTTAAAAAGCTAACAGCGATATTTTCGAGCTTTCAAATTTCATCATTTTAGGCTTTGGCAAAAATTTTAGGAAACTATCAGTCTTTCTTGTCTGATTCAAAGTTTTTGAAAACTCTCGAAAAATTAATGTGCTTCCGGGCCTAAATATGGAGTATGGTTTTGCTCCAAATGCCCCCACGCCACAGCTTCTGTGTTCATACAACGCCATTAGCTACAAATCTACCACAAAGTCACGTGAAATGTAGGAGCCTTGTGATTGGCTCCCAAGAAAAACGTAAACAAACACGCACAAAATATAAACAAACACGCATAAAATGTAAACAAACACGCAAAAGCCAAAAGATTTTTCCTCCTTGCTGAAGGCTTCATCTTTCCACAACGTAAACATGTTGCTAGACAACGCACTTCGAACCCTTGGCAACCAGTGCCATTCAATTTTGATAACAGATTCACACCTCTGGACAATTATGTGAATAGAGATGTAGAATCAGATTACAATGCAAAAGAATCAATAAACAGAGGTGCTCAGACAAAGGCTAATCATCGAAGCGCGGCAAACAACAATTCAAAAGATGCAAAGAATCAAAATTGTGAGAACAATACCAGCTATTCAAAAGCAGTGAAAAGTGGATCCGCCAAGAAAACAAATGCGGCAAGAAAAAGTGAAAAAAGGAAGGTTTACATTCTCGGTGATTCTATGATAAAGGGGATTCAGCATTGGCAAACAGGAGCGGATCCAGGATAGAATCTGACCGAAGCATGAGCCGGGTCTGGGGGCGGGGCCCTTGGAAATTTTTGGACCACGCCCTTAAATTCTCTAGGAAACGCCCACTTTACAACACTGGTTACCATGCCCATGATCTCGATAAAACATAAAATGTATCGGTTGATGCCTTTCGCGAAAAGAAATAGTTTCTAATTGAATTCATTTCCTTTAATTTCTTGAAAGAAAAAGCTATTATAAACAGATGCCAAAAAGAGAGTTGGATGAAACAAATCTTTACGCAAAAAAATCTTATATCTGCTTTGGATGTCCCATCCCCTCTATTGCAACATTCATTCCCTTTGAGGGTGAAATTTGAAAACTTTTCAGGCCCTTTGCGTTCTTCCTGTCATCTTCCACGTTTGAATGGCCAGCATTTCTTACCATTATCACTATTCTGAATGTTGATAAAAGAAAAGATGATGTTCCCTGATCTTTGATAAAAGGCCAAAGTGGCCCTCTGTTCTCAGACAATGAATAGTTCTCGGAATGACTCACTTCCTTGTTGAATGGATCTCCTATTGTTCTTGGTAGCTTTAGGCTCTGCGAGTTTTGATTGGCTTGCTACGGTCAAGCCTTCCTGTGATTGGCTTGCAACCCTCAAGCCCTCTTGTGATTGGCTTGCAACCCTCAAGCCCTCTTGTGATTGGCTTGCTACCGTCAGTTTTGAATGTGACAGTAGCTCCCGCCAATTTCCTGCAACCTTCAGATACAAATGCTGATTGGCCAGCAATGCGGTGAGCAGCAGAACCGTAGCCCCATGGCCAAGGGCGGCGGCACGGCAAGAGGCAAGCGTGTAGCAGAGAGAGCATAAGCGAGGCATTGTATGAAGCCTCGGCCTTTGCGATGGGTCGCCAAACAGAACACTGTATTTGCGTGGGCTTTCTCAAGGACAAGAGACAAGATTCGAACTTTGAGAAACCAACAATTTCTTAATTTACCGATTCACTCAAACTAAAGCTAGCAAATACATGCAATTTTTTATAAGTTTTGATCGAATATAGTTAACGAATCTAAATTTTTTACCGTGATTTATCTTTTTCCTATTTGCGTAATTTTAAATTCTGACTTGACAATCTGACAGTAGCAGCAGCTACCGTTGCAACCGTCTGGATCCGCCTCTGGGCAAATGCAAAGCCGCGACACCCAGGTTGTTGTTCGCTCTTTCTCTGGAGCAAAGATTAAGCAAATGAAGCACTATGTGAAGCCTGCCGAAGAAGAGAATCCCAACTTATGTATTTTACATGTCGGTACTAACGACTTGAGAGAAAGTAAATCCGCTGATAAGATTGCAGATGAGGTTGTAGACCTTGCCGTTACGTTGAAAAATGAAACAAATGAAGTTACTGTCTCGGGAATTTGCCCCAGAGATGACAACCTAAATGATAAAGCGACAAGTGTCAACGAGATCCTCGCTAAGAGATGCCATCGTCTAAAACTTGGTTTCATTGAGCACGAACAATTAGATGCCAAGAAGCACACAAACACAAGCAAGCTACATCTCAACAAAGCAGGTAACTCTATCTTACACAGAACATTCTTGAACGAAATACAAATGTGACTATCTAACTTTAATCTAAGTATTTTAATCGATGTTCCACAGACGGTTAACCATATGCCATTTAGGGAGGATACTGGTGATCGTGATACTGTATCGACTGGTTGTCATCAGCGTCTTGGTTCTAGGCTCTAAGAAGGGTATGGCAATTGCATCCCTGAATATCAATGGATTGCGCAGTCACCATGATGAAATTAAGATGCTTCTAAATGACAAGGGGATTCATGTTCTTGCCCTAAATGAAACTAAGCTAGATGCTTCTGTTCCAAAAGAGCTTACGGAAATTTCCGGTTTTCAGGAAAAGCGTCTTGACAGGACCTGCAATGGTGGCGGTGTCGCTCTTTACGTAAGAGACTCTATTAAAATGACACAGAGGGATGATGTGCCCTCTGAAGGACTAGAACTTCTCTGTGTTGAAATTTCCCCACCAAAAAGCAAGCCCTTTCTTGTTGTTGCCTGGTATAGACCTCCAAGTGGCCTTGTTGACTCCTTTAATATGCTGGAAAAAGCTCTAGCTTACCTTGACAAGGAGGGCAAAGAAATTATTCTCCTTATAATAATAATAATAATAATAATCAATTTCTTTAAAGTTGGCTAGTACATAGCTAAGTATAGTAAAAACACTAAAATTGCTAATTAAGGCCAACTACTTAAAAATATACAATTTATTAAAAAGTATGATAAAATGGTTTGATATAAAAATAGCAGATAAAATGGTTTGATGCAAGAAATGACATAAAATGTAAATAATAAAAAGCCCAATCATAAAAATTCATAAAAATCCGACGTTTGGAATAAAAGGTCGACATAGTCTGCAAGAGCATTCTTCACCGTGCCACTTTTTTATCTTTGATTTAAACAATGAGAGAGATTCAGTATTCCTTATATCTTGAGGGAGGGAAAACCAAAGTTGAGGCCCTCTGTATCTGATGGATTCAGATCCAAAATGCACGGTCTTTATACTTGGTAATACAAATTCATTGTTATTTCTTAGGTTATAAATATTATCTCGCTCTCTGAAGATCTCATTCATAAAAGGAGGGTTCAGATTGTTCTGCGTTTTAAATATTTCTGTCATTAGGGTTTGTAAATTCTTCGTGTGGATAGTAACCGCTTTATCTCTTTCTAATAAAACGTCAAAACTAGAATCATAATCTTTGTAAGCAATTCTTAAAGCCCTTTCGTGTATCTTATTAATTTTGTTATTCAAATACCTGCTGTGGAACATCCAAGCCAACTGGCAGTATTGAAACTGGCTCATTACAAAGGGTCAGCGGCCCTTAGTGGCCAAGTGTTTTTTGCATGTGAATGGTTAAGCTATAACGCCAGAAGCCATTTTAGCCTATTGGATTTATGCGTTTCATCATTTTCATGCTTGATTGGAAACCAAAAACAGAGCTATAATGAATCGCTTTATTCTTTTTAGCTGGTAAATGATACATTGAGTATCCATGCTAACGAAAATCGTAGATAACATGCTAATTTAGCCTTTGGGTAAAATGGTATCCAGATAGACATCAAATTTGGCAGTCGAGGAAATTTCGTACAAATAAGTACAGCCTCAAAGGTTTCAAAGCTTGGTGGACAAGAACCAAAAATGCAAAAAGCCATCGAGCGGAAGTTCTTTATTACAGTCACGTGTCAAATTCAGGGGGTTATACATTGACTATGTTCGTGCCTTTCGTGATTTACTCTTTCTTCAAAGATTCATCACGCACAACACCAGCACGAGATATTTCTACTTCAATGTTTATCATTTTGCGAAGAGTTTCTCAGGATCTCACAGATATTATTTCTCGAAATCCTCATTTCTTTGACCTTAAAATGTCGAATCCTAATGTCTCGACTCTATTAATATATCGGGTCTTAATATCCACGGTCTTAATTTCTCGGATCTCAAGGTGACTCTGCTTTGGACTCCAGTGAATAGCAAGTTCCCGTTTCACACAATCATTCTCCTCAGAAATCACTTAATTTCTCCATCATCATTCGGCCTGTCAAAAATCGGTGAAAACGATGTTGTTTCATAAAGTCTTGACAATCAAAAGGTGTATAAATCGAAATGTTTCCATTAACGCTATCTTCACAAATCCTAGTTTAAATATTTTAGCTGATCTCAAAAAAGTAGATTCATCGCTAAAACTACTGAAAATTTTTTGAATTTCTTTCGCTCCATCTTTAGCTCGGTAATTTATCTACAACTTTGCCAAATGTAATTACTAGGTTTCCTGCAATCTGCAAATCGAATTTTATGTTTCTGTCTATTTTCCGACAGCGAAAGGGAGAAACCTTGATCAATAGATTACAATGCTGTGGAGCATGCCTGCAGAAGCTCAGAAAGCTCAGGATTGAAAGCTTTCAGAAATGTTTCCACTCATAAGCGTACGAGGCGGGGGGCCGGGGAGTGGTAGCCCCCCAACTTTGGAGAAATTTTCAAAAATCAGCCCCATTCGGGCAAACTTTTGTCCTTAGTCGGGCAAAAATGCTGGCAAACAATGGGCTTTGTGTCGCGCAGCCCCCTAGATTTTTCCTTCCCGTACGCTTATGTTTCCACTGGCAAACAAAGGAACGCGATCAGTTGGGCATATTAGGCGTATACCCAAATCCCAAAATACACCCTTGATGCGCTTGTGAAATCGTTAGTCACATCTATTGATTAACCCTAATCCACATGGGGGGGGGGGTGTTTTCCACCCCCCCCCTCGTGGTTTTTCTTGCCGTATTTTTCAAAGACATCAACTATGTCCCCCAAACCTACCTGACTTTTACTAATTATCTATTTGCCATATTTTGACCAAGAAATTTTCAAACAATAGAACTCACAGGTCACGTGACATGCCCATATTTGGAAGCAGGTAGCAAACAAATCATTGTTTTTGATGATTTCAATGGAAATGTTTGATCACATTATGAAGTATTATACACCAAATGAATCAGTAAACGAAGATCTTTAATTTGATACCGGAATTTCTGGAATTTGATGACGTCAGCATTTTTTGATTATGACGTCATAATGGCCGCTATTTTGGGCTAAGTAGCAAATTTTTGAATTTTTTCGGAATTTTTCAATTGAGGAGACTCTAATGATGCGTTTGTAATGGGATATCACCACTTTGCAGCTTCTTTTTGTCAATTTTTACCGAGAACAAATTAATTGCACAAATGACGTCATGCAAATTGGCTAATTTCTGCCAAAATATCTCCCTAAAATCATTAATTTCTGTGAAATTATATTCTCACATCAAATTTGTGGCTAAAGTGGACCAAAAACTGCAAAATGTCTATGCCAAACCTTCTTTAAATTCAAATTTAACTTGGAAGCCTGATTTTCACTGATTTTGAGCTTCATGACGTCACTGACGTCATAAGGCGTGGCAGCCACACCCAAATTGCGCTACAAGCTAGAAATGACTTGATCTGTAACTGTGCCAAATTGTATTTAATTCTGATGAGTCTAAGGCAGTTTTCAGAGGGGGGGGGGGTGGAAAGAACCCCCCCCCCATAAATGGTAGCTCGAAAAAAGCCCATATGGATTAGGGTTAAAAGTTACTGTAACTTCCAAAACCATGCTTTGGTTGTCCTTGGCGACTTTCATGAGCATATCACATATAAATTTGTTTTAGAGTCAACAATGAAATAAGGCCCCGTTCACACTGCTACGTTTTCATATGAAAACGGAGTAAAACTTCTCCGTTTTTGCCTTGCGTTCACATTGCTCCGCTGTGAAAACGGGGCTTTTCGAAAACGCTAATGAAAACGCGTAAATTGGAAAACGGTGCGTTTTGAAAACGATCCGTTTTCAGTGTGAACGCCAAAAACGGAGACATTTGAAAACGCTGTACATTCCTTTGTTAATAGACTTTTGATCACAATAGCATTCAAAGTCGCGATTGGCGCCTTGTTGACAGCTATGTTTGTTTTTGTTTTTGTTTTCAATTTGTTTTGAGTGGGCTTGTCAGGATTTCTAGCTAGTGAAAGCTAATTTAGGCCCACTGTGCATGCCGCATCCAGGCATGGGACCCCTAGTTTAACGTCCCTTCCGAAGGACGACGAGGTGAGTTGTGAGGCCAGACCTCCGAGGTCACCCATCCAGCGTCTGACCTCACTCGACCAAGCTTAACTTCAGTCACCTGACGAAGACTGTATAAGCCACTCGGCCACTCACCCCGTTATAACAAAAGGCTTTGTTTTGAAAAGGGTTTAACAACACCGTTTTGCTGGAGCAATGTGAACGCCTATCGTTTTCATAGATTATCTATTTGAAAACGGAGCAATGTGAACGGGCAGCGTTTTCATCAACAAAAACGGATAGAAGTGAAAACGGAGCAGTGTGAACGTAGCTTAAGATCTAAAACTAAACTATTTTCAAAGGCGGTCAATTCCTTCTGCATGTGCTAACCTGTTGACTATTGCTTTGCCCCTTAGATGCCCAGAAGAAAATAGAAATATAAAATTCGATTGCGAGAAATCTAGCCTAGCTTCTCCGTATCAGACTATGCAAAGTTGTAGATCAACTACCTGGCTAACGATTGGGCGAAAAAGTCGAAAATTTTTCGAGTGGTTTTGGAGAAGAATCCACGTTTCTGATTTCAACAGAAATATTTGAATTAGAGTTTGAGGAGGCAGCGTTGACAAAAACATTGCGATTTATGCATCTTTCGACCGACTATAGCTACACATAATACTTTTTACCAGCAAGGACAGATTTTGTAAGACAATGGCATCAGTTACTTGTGTTGACACCTGAATTCAAAGAGATTTGCGATTGCAGACAAAGGAAATTCTCTCAACCAGGAATTCAAAACAAACAAAGCCGCAAAGTTTCTCTGAATCCCAGGTAGCTAGCGCGCTTGTTCTGCATTTCAGGAATGGTTTTTAAAGACAAACATGAGCGCATATCGAAAGGAGGAGGATATATCTAAACATCTACTACTGGCATTTTATTTTTGTCGTTCAGAAGCTGAGCAGTAAGTGCTTTGAATACACCCAAAATATAAGAGAATTGAATCGCCTCCAAATCGGTTTCTATACCACCAAACAAATAAAATGCCCGCGGTAGATGTTTCGATATATCCTCCTTCTTTCGATATATGCTCATGTTTGGTCTAAAAACCATTTATAAAATGCACAGCATGCGAGACAGCTACCTGGGTCTCAGAGAAACTTTGCGGCTTTGTTTGTTTTGAATTACGAGTTGAGAGAATTTCCTTTGTCTGCAATCGAAAATAACTTTGTATCTAGGTGTCAACAAAAGCAACTGATGCTTTTGTCTTACAAAATCTGCCCTTGCTCTCTTTACCGTTTTTCGATAGGCCAAGTAATGTTCGAGAAATTAATCGTTTTCTGACGAGAGATTTTGCGAAACGACAACTCGCTGTTCACTGGAGTGGAAACTTGAATCTTAAGTTCAAGGATCTGAATATCCCGGATCTTAATTTCTCGAAGCTTGAAGAAAAATGGGGGAGATAAAGGCAGCTTAAAAAAGGGGCCTGGGCACTCCGAATATAGTCTATTATATTGCATTGCATTTGATGATCTCCAGAGATTACCATAACAACTGCACAAATAATGGCAGACGCCCTTCTTCTCTTCCATTTTTAAGATAGGCGCTAAACATCAGTCTTATCTGGGATCTTATTTTCTCGGATAATTTCTCCCTTCGATTCTTTTGTTTATGTCACGTCAAGCTCAAGGCTTGATTCACAAAGATGTGTGTGTCATATGTAATAAAAGTCAATACCCATCTAAGGAATGCTTAACCAAGAGGCTTGATTCACACAGATGTGTGTGTCACTGTAATAAAAGTCAATACCCATCTAAGGAATGCTTAACCAAAAGGCTTGATTCGCAAAGATGTGTGTGTCACTGTAATAAAAGTCAATACCCATCTAAGGAATGCTTAACCAAAAGGCTTGATTCACAAAGATGTGTGTGTCACTGTAATAAAAGCCAATGTCCCATCTAAGGAATGCTTAACCAAAAGGCTTGATTCACAAAGATGTGTGTGTCACTGTAATAAAAGTCAATACCCATCTAAAGGAATGCTTAACCAAAAGGCTTGATTCACAAAGATTTGTGTGTCGCTGTACTGAAAGTCAATGTCCATCTAAGGAATGCTTAACCAAACGGCTTGATTCACAAAGATGTGTATATCACTGTAATAAAAGTCAATACCCATCTAAGGAATGCTTAACCAAAAGGCTTGATTCACAAAGATGTGTATGTCACTGTAATAAAAGTCAATACCCATCTAAGGAATGCTTAACCAAAAGGCTTGATTCGCAAAGATGTGTATGTCACTGTAATAAAAGTCAATACCCATCTAAGGAATGCTTAACCAAAAGGCTTGATTCACAAAGATGTGTATGTCACTGTAATAAAAGTCAATACCCATCTAAGGAATGCTTAACCAAAAGGCTTGATTCATAAAGATGTGTATGTCACTGTAATAAAAGTCAATACCCATCTAAGGAATGCTTAACCAAGAGGCTTGATTCACAAAGATGTGTGTGTCACTGTAATAAAAGTCAATACCCATCTAAGGAATGCTTAACCAAAAGGCTTGATTCGCAAAGATGTGTATGTCACTGTAATAAAAGTCAATACCCATCTAAGGAATGCTTAACCAAAAGGCTTGATTCACAAAGATGTGTGTGTCACTGTAGTAAAAGTCAATGTCCATCTAAGGAATGCTTAACCAAAAGGCTTGATTCACAAAGATTTGTCATTGTAATTTAAGCCAATACCAATCTGCCGAATGCTTAACCAAGAGGCTGGATTCACAAAGATGTGTGTGTCACTGTAATAAAAGTCAATACCAATCTGCCGAATGCTTAACCAAGAGGCTGGATTCACAAAGATGTGTGTGTCACTGTAATAAAAGTCAATATCCATCTAAGGAATGCTTAACCAAAAGGCTTGATTCACAAAGAAGTGTCACTGTAATTTACGTCAATATCCATCTGAGGAATGCTTAAGCAAAAGGCTTGATTCACAAAGATGTGTCACTGTAATCTAAGTCAATGTCCACCTAAGGAATGCTTAACCAAAAGGCTTGATTCATATTGATGCTTCACAACCAAAAAGCCAAATTGAAACTCAGGAGATATATGTGCCGATATAGTACAGCGTGTATGCATCAGCATGAAAACGATTCTTAGGAAGTTTAAGAATTTACATCTGACAAGGATTTGAACCGATTTTCAGATTCTCACATATGGTAGATTTTTACCTTTTTAAGAACCACTCAATTGAAAACTTCTTGAGAATTCTTAGGGAGGAATCTCATGTTCAGGAGTATTCTGTTTTTCGAGCCTTTGATCCTCGAGCCCTCGAGCCTTCGATGATTATCGAATCTCGAGCCTTACATCTCACCAACAACGTTTAAGTTCAGACAAATGGCGAACAGCATAAGAATTTCATTGGTAGGAATGTATGCCAATCAATTGGAATATTCGGATCACAACTAAGTCTCACATCCAATTTTCCAACTACATGCAACAGAACCATTACAAGCAAATGACAAAAGTACCATGAACTATAGCTATAAGGTATTAATGCAAAACTTCAGTTATAAAAGCCAGACTTTCAAGTTATTTGCGGGTTACTGGCTGGTAGTGATAGATCTCCCACACACAAATGAAAAACTTTCCTTTGTGACGCACATTCTTTGAAATCGGGCTTGTTCAGTCGTTGGAAGGATATGTGGTCTGGCAATTTTACAAATTCGCAAGGATTCTAGCTAGTGCCTTGAACTTGAATCCTTGAATTTTACAAAAACAATCCTTGAAACTTGAATCCTTCATGTTTGCAAAAAGATTAAACTCAAAGATGAAAATTTGTAGCCAGAAATACAATTCGAAGGCTGGAGGGCTCGAGGCTCGAAGTATAGGGCTCGAGGCTCGAGGGCTCGGAGATTAGAAACACTCCATGTTCAGATGTATAAGGCCTGCACTGAATCTGGGTAATGAAACAATTTATCAAAAGAAGAAATCAATGAGAAATAAGAAACTGTGTTATTTCAGACCCAAATTCACACTATGACGATGGGTGAACATATACTGCACAACTTCAATATTTGACACTTACCAAGATATGTGAGATAGCAGCCCAAGGTAAAATGCAGGGTTAGCATTCAACATGCGAGAATTTTCCAGTAAATAACCACACAGTCTGTTTTAGCTTTATTTTGAATATGCCTCAGATTCATGTGTTACATTACATAATGAAAAGCCACTGATGCATAAATTCCCATTTGATTCAAAGTGACATTTCCATTGTAAAAAATAAGTTCTATCCATTAAGAACGTTCACCTGACTGGACATTACTTTTTAGGATTAGAAGGGCTCATTGCTGATGACAAGAAACCAGAATTTCTGATACATAAACATATACTTAATAAATAAAAAAGAGAATGTTCCCTTAGATCTATAGATATTGTTTAAAAAAGTTCTTAATTTTCAACACAAGTCCAACAGTTGCAGTACATGGATTTGAGTGGACAGCAGCGATCCTTTCTTTTGAATTAGTATACCGATCCATCACTTGTTGTGTCTTCGTGCCATCATCTCCTATTGCGACAATTTCCCTGCAACTTCTGTTGTTTTCCTGAGGAGCAAAGAAAATTGCTGTTTGAATTTGGAAGCAGATGGGTTTTTACAAACTTAAGATATGTCTGATTCAACTCCTACCATCACATCCCACACATTTGTTGCATAAAATGGCAAATACCCAAATATATACCTGGGGCTAGACTTTGGAGAAACGCGGAAAATCAGGTAACAAGCGTTCAAAAACCTTATATTCAAATGGTCCGCGAAATCGTTGTCAGCGTTTTAGATTTTTCTTCTAATGTGAAAATCTAAAATGCGGACAAGAAAACAGCGGACGAGTTCTTGACTGGTCCGAAAATCCTGAATGGTTGTAACCCTTGTAATGCAGCTAGTAAAAAATCAACAAAGGAAAATAATTGAGAACTGATGTGTATTTCTCGATCCTCCCCTTGCTCTAATAACGGCCACCACCACATGCATGCAGTATCTACGAAGAATGGAAGAGATTGCGGGAACAGCATTAAGAAGTAAGTGATGCAAAAAGACAACGTTTACTTCTGAAGAACAACGAAAATCAGGTAACGAGCGTTCAAATCCCTTATACTGAAATGGTTAGCGAAATCGTTATCCGCGTTTTAGATTCTTTCCAATGTCAAAATCTAAAACGCGAACAAGAAAACCGTGGACTATTGTTCTCGTTTGGTTCGCCTGTCCGCTTCATCTGTGTTTTAGACCTGGCCCCAGTTTATCATATATTCTGTTTGAGAACATTAATAGAGGGTGCCTGTTTAGTCTCAGCTGGGAGGCCGTTCCACAGTTTCCTTAGCTGGGAGGCTGTTCCCAGGGTTGCCATATTGGCTTTTTGTCAGCCAAATTTACGATGTTGGCTTTTTTCAACCTACCTGGTTTGGCAAATGTGAGTTTGGCTTTTCTTAAATTTGGCTTATTTTTGGCTTTACTCTAAATTCATAGTTTCCCTGCAAAAGTTTCTTTCTCTAAGTCTTTTTCATTGTGATAATGCACCATTTTAGCAAATTAGGCCATCCCTGAATGCCATATTTAGTTGAACGACACAGGTAGACCCAACAAATTGGCTAGTTTGGGCATGCGTCTTGAGGAGAGCCAATGATGAGAAATGCATAGTAGAAACTACTGGCTATGCGCAGTAGAGAAATAATGACGTCATGGGCAGATATTTGATTTTGGCTTGTTTTGCAGCAATCTGGCTTGTTTTTTAGCACTTTTGGCAAGTATTTAGAATTCAAATCTGGCAACACTGGCTGTTCAACAATAATTCTTGTGTGGCTGCGTTGCACCTATGGATAAAAACATTTCTGCCCATTTGATGATGTTTTCTTTTGTAACCTCAAATCTGTTTTCATATTTTGAAGGCTGTGAGAGCTTCAGGTGGAGTATCTTGTGAAAATATTGCTGATGTACTGTGGGGCAAACCCGTTAATAGACTTGAAGACCATCAAGTGTAGAATCCTGGTCAACAAGCTAGCGAACAGTTTTCCAACCAAGACTCCAGACGAGTGGCCTACTTGGAGGATAAGAGATGCTGTTTATTACAATTCTGGCAGCTCTGTTTTGAAACTGTTGGAGCTGATCAGTATCAGTTGTGCCACAACACCCCATACAGAGCAGCAGTATCAAAAATAGGGCTCCACAGTACTCCAGTACAATGTTTGCAAAGAAGCGATTGGGAAAATATTCTTTGCATGTTTTAAAACTCTAATGGCTCTCAATACTTTGGTGCATACCATATTGACATGTTCTTTAAAATTAGACAACGGTAAATCCCTGCATATAAGAAACTACCAAAATAAGAACCTAGAGGCTGTTGGGGTCGCAAAGTTGATCTTTTATTGCTGGTATTAAGGTCATTGTGGTCTCAATTGGCTTTGAAAGCTTTATTCTCCTCCCCAATTATTTATTAGGCCCATAAGGACCTTTCTAAAACAAATGATAGGACTCAACATCCTTGTGAGACTCTTAAGGGGACTGCATGTGGCACCCTTCAAATAAGAACCTCTACACCTTGAAATTAGTCTTAGTACCTTTGAAATAAGAACAAATTTCAGCCTGCCTCTCGAAAAAGTATGTTCTTATACCTGGGGATTTACTGTATTGTCAACGTGAACAACAAGGTTGGTCTTAGTGAAAACATCCAGTTCAACAAAAATTTGACTTTTCTTTGACCAAAATCGCCACAAAAGCATAGTACCCTTGTCCAGACCAAGATTGTCCAAAAGTACAGCCTTGGCCTGAAAAGATGTCCAAAAAAGTATAAACTTGTGGGCCGCACATCCCAAATGTACAGTACCTTTACTATGGAAGAACCCCCATGGGCTAGGAATACGTTACAAGCAATTACCTACAGATTCTTTGGGGGTATTGTAAGAACTAAATAAGACTTTGCTCGAGACACTGAGTGCAACAACGAGATTGAAATACAAATGTGCAGGGAAAGAACCAGGTTGGAAAGATTGAAAAATGTCAAATGAAGGAGAAATTTGAAATAATATGAACACCTGTTTCATTGTTGTTATCTATTTTTATGACACCTGATGAGGATTTCAACTTCATTTACACTTCTACTTCATCTCAGCAAATATTCTTACTAGGCCTGTCAACCGAAGGTCGAATAATCGCCATTCGGTTATCTGATCACTATTCGAATAGCAGTGAAGCGAAACAATTATTCACTGCCAACTGAATAGTTCCAATGATGCGATTATTTGGATTGAATGATGAGTCGAATATATCAATTATTTGGATAGTATGACTAGTCGACTGGTTGAAATGCAAATGACCAGTTACAGAAACGAATAGGTTGACATAGCAAACATTGCGAATAGTGTGACTGATCGAATAGATCAAATTTTCTTGTCTAGACAGTGGGTAGTTAGCAAGACAAAGGGCAGTGGCAGGCATGTCATCATGTAAAACAATGAGTATTGTTAGCTTGTAATTTTCTTTTTTTGTTTCTTTTAACAAAGTCGCACTGATGACTTTTCAATGCTATCCCTGCCATTTCAAACTGGGGGTGTTTTAAATAGATTCTTAGCTTTTTGCCTATCAATTTCTGCATACTTGTAAATATTGTAATTAGAACTTTTCATTTCTTCCAGTAGATGATTTATTTTAAACTCTAATTTTGAATATGGCAAAACGTAACATAATACATGCATACATACATTGTATTATTGCGTTGAGGATGTTTGGAAATGATGTCTACTGTTTGATGAAGCAAGCTTTATTCATTTGTGTTACCATAGCAGACCATAGCACTGGAGCTGGACCAGGGGAGATTCCTTTCCTAACAACTTGCTGTACAGTATACAGCTCAAATCCTTACTGGTTGCTGAGGCACATGGAAATCATCCGTTCACAGTAGTCGGCCAATCAAATAGCCCCTTTCTAACCATGTGATGCCAAATTGGCTGTTCAAAGTGAATTCTTAGTAACCTCTTGAAAGTTGAAATGGCTACTAAGTTATATACAATAATTACATGGAATTTTCTTTGATAAATCATTAGAAGGGATGCCTCTCTATAGTTTGTAGCGTGCTTGGAAAAATATCTCATTTGGAGCCAAAACTACAGTCCCATTTTCCGGTCAAAGAATATTGACATTCGTTCAAACGTCTATAAAAGTCGCTGCAAATGAGATATAAGGATAAAAATCTCAGCGATTATGAATATTGCCCTAACCAATAACCCAAGCACTGTCCCTTCAATTACATCTCAAAATCGTAAGTGATTTTCAGTGATTTCTGCCAGAAATGTGATCTGGGCCTAAACTTCTTACCGATTAATGGTTCCTTTGATAATAAAGACATAGGAGGACAAAACCTCTCAAGGTTTACAATGTCAAGTATGACTAAAGCCACTCTATCAATCTACTCTCACAGAGGTTTTGTCCTCGCGCTTCCGAAATTGGTGAAAAACGCAACATAAGCATCTTTTAACGCAAATTTAGACATTCTCGCGAAAACGGCCAAAACAATTTCTAGAAAATTGGGCAGTAGTGCAGCGGCCCAGAATTTGCTAGCACGAACATACAACAAGAACTTTTAAGGTCGGTGACTGGACTGAAAAATTTTTTTTTCCGGGCCAATGCACCTGTCACACGACCGACAGCCGTGGAAAGAAAAAGTGGCAGAAAAATGGTGGTGGGTGGGTTGGGCAAAAAACACAAGGCGCTAAACCACTACAATGGTAAATAGGCTCCGCTATAAATAGAACAAAAAAATCACTCCGACACAGCATTGTTTTGTGGTGAGATAAAAATCTTATTGTGACACTATCCTTTGTTGACTCTGTGTGCAGGTTCGATTTGAATGAGATATTTTTAAAATTTCTGCTCTCTGCAAATGCAAGCTTTTAACCTTGCACAAACCCTTTAACTGCGATTTATTTCAATCGCCATTTAAAACTCATTCGTTGACCCCAAAAGGGGTTTGTTTGTATTCTTGAGCTAAATGATTCACTTCAGTTTCAGTTTCATATTATTTAAATTCTCTACATACAATTTATAGTTCTAACAATACAAACAAATAACTAAACTACAAAGATAATGATGTTACAAAAACTTAATATAATTGATACAGAAAACTTTATACAATATACAAATACAAATAAAAGAAGAACTAAATAAATTTTATGCAGGGAATTACTTAAAGGAGGACCTCTCTCAATAGGTAAACTAATCGAGGAGAGAGCCCCCCCCCTTGCTATCCTAAGGTAAATTTAGTTGCATTTAAATCATTGTGCATTTTCAGTATCAAAAAATTTTTTAATTCATCGGTCGACATTGTTTAATAAGTAAGTTTCCAGTTTTGCTTTGAACAATGCTTTTGATGGAGCATTTCGGAGTTCAATGGGTAATGTATTCCAAAATTTAGCACCAAGATATCGAATCGATTTTAGACCATACTGAAGACAGTTTCTTCGAGACATATATAAATCACCTTGACTAGCCTGTCTAGTGGAATACTAATACCACTGTTTAGGCTCATCTAATACTTCAGTATGCATTAGGGTTAGATCTGAAACATTCATCGTTTCTAATATAAACAATACTAGATGGTAGAAACTGATAGAAAATGTTGATATTTTGCACATTTTCATTCATCAAGCCAATATTGGTTTATAATAGGTCCGTAGGGATTAGGTGGATTTTCCGCTGTTTAGGCTCATCTAATACTTCAGTATGAATTAGGGTTAGATCTGAAACATTCATCGTTTCCAACATAAACAATACTAGATGGTAGAAAATGGTAGAAAAAGTCGATATTTTGCACATTTCTATTTATTGAGCTAAATCTGGTTCATAATATGTCCCTAGGGGGTTAGGTGAATTTTCCGCTTTTTAGGCTTATCTAATACTTCAGTATGCATTAGGGTTAGATCTGAAACATTCATCGTTTCTAATATAACAATATTATTTCGTAGAAAAGATAGAAAAAGTAGATATTTCGCACATTTCTAATTATTGAGCTAATTCTGGTTGATAATATGTCCCTAGGGGGTTAGGTGAATTTTTCCGCTGTTTAGGCTCATCTAATACTTCAGTATGCATTAGGGTTAGATCTGAAACATTCATCGTTTCTAATATAACAATACTAGATGGTAGAAAATGATAGAAAAAGTTGATATTTTGCACATTTTCATTTATCAAGCTAATTTTGGTTTATAATAGGTCCGTAGGGATTATGTGAATTTTCCGCTGTTTAGGCTCATCTAATACTTCAGTATGCATTAGGGTTAGATCTGAAACATTCATCGTTTCTAATATAAACAATACTAGATGGTAGAAACTGATACAAAAAGTTGATAATTTGCACATTTCTATTTATTGAGCTAAATCTGGTTGATAATATGTCCCTAGGGGGTTAGGTGAATTTTCCGCTGTTTAGGCTCATCTAATACTTCAGTATGAATTAGGGTTAGATCTGTATCATTTTTCTAATATAAACAATACTATATGGTAGAAAATGATAGAAAATGTTGATATTTTGCACATTTTCATTCATCAAGCCAATATTGGTTTATAATAGGTCCCTAGGGATTAGGTGAATTTTCCGCTGTTTAGGCTCATCTAATACTTCAGTATGCATTAGGGTTAGATCTGAGACATTCATCGTTTCTAATATAACAATACTATATGGTAGAAAATGTATAGCATATAGCAAATAGTATAGCAAATAGTATAGCGAAATGTATAGCGCATAGCAAATAGTATAACATATAACATACAAAATAATAACATACAAGTATAACGTATAATGCAAGTATAACGCAAAATAACATACAAGTATAACGTATAACATACAAAATGTATAGCGTATAGCAAATAGTATAACATAAACAATACTATATGGTAGAAAATGATTGAAAAAGATGATATCTTGCACATTTTTATTTATTAAGCTTATTCTGGTTGATAATATGTCCCTAGGGGGTTAGGTGAATTTTCCGCTGTTTAGGATCATCTAATACTTCAGTATGCATTAGGGTTAGATCTGAAACATTGATCGTTTCTAACATAAACAATACTAGATGGTAGAAAATGATAGAAAAGATGATATTTTGCACATTTTTATTTATTGAGCTAATTCTGGTTGATAATATGTCCCTAGAGGGTTAGGTGAATTTTCCGCTGTTTAGGATCATCTAATACTTCAGTATGCATTAGGGTTAGATCTGAAACATTGATCGTTTCTAACATAAACAATACTAGATGGTAGAAAATGATAGAAAAGATTATATTTTGCACATTTTTATTTATTGAGCTAATTCTGGTTGATAATATGTCCCTAGGGGGTTAGGTGAATTTTCCGCTGTTTAGGCTCATCTTATACTTCAGTATGCTTTAAAGGCCTTATGCAGCCAAATTTTCGACTTTGATTTTTTACTATATTCATAATATTCAAACTTTACTGATTTCATTGATACCAAATTTTACTCAATATCATTGCGGAAAGGGTGCGAAATTCCGTTTTGAAAATTGGTTCTCAACGCGACATTAGGCCTTCGCGCGTGACGTCACAATTATGACCACAAACACGACGCGCACTGCTTGCCAATGAAAACCAACGCACGTGGAGCTCGCGAGGATTGCTTCACAATGTCAGATGCCGATGGCAGTGAGTTTCAAATGTCTTCTGATGACAAGCTAGACTAAGAAGATGAGGCTAGATTCAACAGCGACCATGGAGTTGTCCAACTGGGAGCTAAAGCTATGAAGCTATACCAAGACGAACCATTGGCAATAAGTCGGCTTATAGGCCAAGAATGACAGACAGCATACCCATATTGCCACCCTCGAGTCCAGATATATGATAACATACTTTCTTCTGCAGAGAATGGATTTTCCCCTTTACACTTGCAATTTCGGTATTTGGATCAGTGAAGTCAGTTTCACGCCATGCTTTCCGCACCAACGATAAAGATCAAGTCAAACTATTCTACTCTCCTGATCCTGCACTAAACGAACTGCATATTTTGTGAAAATTCACGCAAACCTTGAATATGTATCAACAAGCTTAGAAAGGAAGGAAAGCGGCCGTGACCTAGAACGACTCTTACCTTTGGCTGTTCAACGCTCAATCAGAGTTGCACTGCCTTCCCTTCTGCGTTTGTAGCATCTAGGGTAGGGTGGAAGTAATTTGGGTCCAAAAGCAAATTTGGGTCTCTATCCTTTTTTTGTTAAAACAGTCGTAAGTTAGGAATTTGATTCATACGGTAGCTCATCGAACGATGAAATCTATTCTTTCATTCAGGAGCTGTATCCGTGGTGTCGAAGAACCATTGGATAATTTTCAGTGCTTCAATTTCGAGACTTTCCCCGGCATGAGCTTTGATAATAATTTGACATCGTCGTAAAGCCTTCCAATCACCACGCCACCGCTACGATTTATTTTTTTAACAAGTCATTACGGATCTCAAGTTCAATCATTTGGAAAGGTGTCAAAGTTTTTTCATGATTCTTGCGATTCAATAGATTTTACTTCGATAATTTTGCAAGGTGGGAGCGATTTGGGTCCACTGGGGCTTTATTCAACGAGTCGAGCTGTGTAAGAATTGATATTCATTTCATGGCTCTCACATCAAAACAAACATGAAGAAGATGTTGAAACTGAATGAATAAATCGACAACAGTGTTTGCAGGTACACTTCCGAGCACAATAAACGCAAGGATTTGCTTCTCTTAACTTTCATTTGAGGTAAAAACTTTGTTTACATTTACATGTTGTCAAGAATTGGGCCCTCGGCGTTACAAATGCTGATTTTCTCGAACATACCCAAATTTCCCGCCGATAGTTTGAAATGAGGACAGTAAAAATTGCAAAACATTGTTCAAACTATAGCTTCGAGAACGGGAATAAGTTCCCGAGAACGACCGGTGATTCAATGTATGTAAAACGAAAAAAAGATCGTCAACATTTGCTACGAATCCGTAAAGGTATTCTGTTTATTTAGAAAGATGCCCTTTTAGGCCCAATGGTCGATGGTGACGAACAAATCTAACCCACTAAATATATGTAAAGATTGAATGTTTTCATTCGGGAATGTGTGGACGGATACATCTTTTATAAATTGTGTATTCTTGCAGCTTTCTCCATTTGGTGCTGCAGCGACAAATGACCTCCCACGCGAAGTGTTTCCCATACTTTCTGAAGCAGTGGCCATTGCTTGCACAGTGTTTCCAGTGCGCGCTGTATCGTCGGTCATAATTGTGACGTCACATTTGTCAGTTCAATGTCGCGTTGAAATAGCGAAATCACTCAACTTTGACACACAATTTCTTCAACTTAAACTCATAATCTCCATCTCAAACTTTCACAAAGTTTTTATGACACTATGAACTATTTAAAATCATCAAAAAGTCGAGGACCAAAATTTGGCTGCATAAGGCCTTTAAGGTTAGATCTGAAACATTCATCATATAACATAAACAATACTATATGGTAGAAAATGTATAGCATATAGCAAATAGTATAGCAAATAGTATAGCGAAATGTATAGCGTATAGCAAATAGTATAACATATAACATACAAAATAATAACATACAAGTATAACGTATAATACAAGTATAACGCAAAATAACATACAAGTATAACGTATAACATACAAAATGTATAGCGTATAGCAAATAGTATAACATAAACAATACTATATGGTAGAAAATGATTGAAAAAGATGATATCTTGCACATTTTTATTTATCAATCTTATTCTGGTTGATAATATGTCCCTAGGGGGTTAGGTGAATTTTCCGCTGTTTAGGATAATCTAATACTTCAGTATGCATTAGGGTTAGATCTGAAACATTGATCGTTTCTAACATAAACAATACTAGATGGTAGAAAATGATAGAAAAGATGATATTTTGCACATTTTTATTTATTGAGCTAATTCTGGTTGATAATATGTCCCTAGGGGGTTAGGTGAATTTTCCGCTGTTTAGGCTCATCTAATACTTCAGTATGAATTAGGGTTAGATCTGTAACATTCATCTTTTCCAATATAAACAATACTATATGGTAGAAAATGATAAAAAATGTTGATATTTTGCACATTTTCATTTATCAAGCCAATATTGGTTTATAATACCTAGGTCCCTAGGGATTAGGTGAATTTTCCGCTGTTTAGGCTCATCTAATACTTCAGTATGCATTAGGGTTAGATCTGAAACATTCATCGTTTCTAATATAACAATACTATGTGGTAGAAAATGTATAGCATATAGCAAATAGTATAGCAAATAGTATAGCGAAATGTATAGCGCATAGCAAATAGTATAACATATAACATACAAAATAATAACAGACAAGTATAACGTATAATACAAGTATAACGCAAAATAACATACAAGTATAACGTATAACATACAAAATGTATAGCGTATTGCAAATAGTATAACATAAACAATACTATATGGTAGAAAATGATTGAAAAAGATGATATCTTGCACATTTTTATTTATCAATCTTATTCTGGTTGATAATATGTCCCTAGGGGGTTAGGTGAATTTTCTGCTGTTTAGTATCATCTAATACTTCAGTATGCATTAGGGTTAGATCTGAAACATTGATCGTTTCTAACATAAACAATACTAGATGGTAGAAAATGATAGAAAAAGATGATATTTTGCACATTTTTATTTATTGAGCTAATTCTGGTTGATAATATGTCCCTAGGGGGTTAGGTGAATTTTCCGCTGTTTAGCCTCATCTAATACTTCAGTATGAATTAGGGTTAGATCTGAAACATTCATCATATAACATAAACAATACTATATGGTAGAAAATGTATAGCATATATCAAATAGTATAGCAAATAGTATAGCAAAATGTATAGCGCATAGCAAATAGTATAACATATAACATACAAAATAATAACAGACAAGTATAACGTATAATACAAGTATAACGCAAAATAACATACAAGTATAACGTATAACATACAAAATGTATAGCGTATAGCAAATAGTATAACATAAACAATACTATATGGTAGAAAATGATTGAAAAAGATGATATCTTGCACATTTTTATTTATCAAGCTTATTCTGGTTGATAATATGTCTCTAGGGGGTTAGGTGAATTTTCCGCTGTTTAGGCTCATCTAATACTTCAGTATGCATTAGTGTTAGATCTAAAACATTCATCGTTTCTAATATAACAATACTAGATGGTAGAAAATGATAGAAATAATTGATATTTTCCACATTTTTATTTATTGATCTAATTTTGGCCCATAATGGATCCATTATTGGTTAGGTGAATCATAGAATTTTTCGCTGTTCAGGCTCATCTAATACTTGAGTATGCATTAGGGTTATATTTGAAATATGCATCGTTTCTCACATAAACGATACTAGATGGTAGAAAATAATAGAAAGTTGATATTTTGCACATTTTTATTTATTGAGCTAACTTATGTTCATAAGTGGTCCCTGAGGGGTTAGGTGAATTTTTTTCCCATGTTTTGGCTAGTCCAATACTTGAGTATGCATTAGGGTTAGATCTGAAATATTCTTCAATTCTCATATAACATTGATAAGGTTGTAGAAAATGATACAAATGGTTGCTATTTTTCAATTTTTGAATGATTGAGCTAAGTTTGGTTGATGTAAGGTCTCTAGGGGTTTGTTTTACTTTCCGCTGTTCAGGCTCATTTCATTTTTGAATATGCATTAAGGTTGTTTATGGAATATACGACAATTTTCATATAACGCAATCCTTGATGGTAGAAAATAACGGGACTGCTGCTTGTTATTTTCTAAATTTTGTTTGACTCACCTAATTTGTGTTGACTTCAGTTCTCTATGGGGCTTTGATCAATTTTCAGCCATTCAGGCTCATCTAATACATTGGTATACATTATGGCAACATCTGAAAGATATTTCAGTTTTCATATAACAATAATGCTAGATGGTAGAAAATGATAGACATAGTTAATATATGGCAAATTGTCTTTGACGGAGTCAACTTTGGTTGATAGCAGTTCTTACGGGGGCGTTACCCTGGGTACCAGAAAATCTGGCAGCCAGGGTAAGGGGTGATTGGACAATGTTCCGCCATGGAGGCTTACCAATGACATGTGAACTCATTAGGGTTACATCTGAAATCTACGTATTAAAATTCACTCTCTAATAAAATTCATTTTCTGATAACCTAATATTTTGTGCCTTACAAGGGAGAACCTAGGGAGTGTCGAATTTTAGTGCTGGTAAGACAGCGAAAAAATCACCATTCGATCTTTCGGGTTTTAACTTAAATTTGAATCATACAAATCTGTAGATTATTCTTGGTGCTATGAATTTTAAAAGTGAGGACATTTTGCTGACTTATCAGACCTCATTTTCCATGCAACGCTTCATTTCCACGGTGATAGAGCCTCAGTTTAAGCATGGGAATGGCTTGAAAAAGCCTTGTTTTGAAAAGCTCTTGACGGACCAGGTGGTGAACATCAAGACTGTTATGGAACCTTTAAGAAACTAGTAAGAAACTGTTTGCAAAAAAACACGTGTATAATTTTTCCAAACTCCAAGGCTTAATCAAGTCTTGCTGAACAAAAGTTAGTAAAAGTTATTTTGCTCAACGACTGGGATTATTTGATTTATTTCATTTGTTAGAGTTTCTCGTCTCAACAAGTATTAATGCATTTTTGTCTCTCTCGTCTCATCCTGCGTGCCATGGCGGCCATGAAAGGTGCATATTCAGTTACTAGGCCTCTTGCATGTTTGACCTCTTGCATGTTTGGCATGCTTGACCTGACCTTTCACATAGCATGCAAACTTTATTTTCACAGTACCCCCGTTATTGAAGAACAATAAATTTCCGGTTTTCGGTTGCCTGCTTTTTGCGTTTTGCCCTAAAAGTTCAGATCTCAAAACCAGGGATGGTGCTTGACCGCTTGCCTGCACTTGAACTGAAAATGTGCAAGAGTAAAGCAGCACCTGCGAATTACATAGCAAAATTAATATTTCGCTTGACTACATAACTGGTCAAAGCCCAAGTAAGCGATCATTTGAAAGTAACAGCTTAGCTCTTAAAATTTGCATTCGAGATCCAGTTTCAAGAATTTTAAGGTCATAAATAGAGTGGCCACTTAGGTCCACGCACCCAAAGGCTCTCATTAAGATTCGCAGTTTGTTGGAGTTCATATATGGAGACATACGAGAGAGTGCGAAAAGCTTATTACCAGCTTTTTTACATAACTTGTTGATATGTGTCTCAAAAGTTAGTTTTTTATCAATCGTCACCCCTAATAACTTTTCCTCGTCGGTATTTCCAATAACGCTGCTACCCACGTTAACAGTAACATCTTGATTTGAACTTTTCCCTAGCACCATGAAATGACATTTGTCGGTGTTTAATTTCATAAAGTTATCTGTAAACCACTGGATAATTACAGTCGAATCATTTTCCAAGCTCCAAATTACATTGTCAATATTCTTGTGGCATGCATATATGGTTGTATCATCTGCATAGTTGCAGATATCAGTTTCCTGAATGGAGAGCAACAGATCATTTATGTAAATGTTAAAGAAAAGGGGGCCAAGAACCGATCCTTGCGGAACACCTAGGGCAAGATATTTAAATGTACTAAACGATCCATTGATTTTCACCCGTTGCTGCCTATTCTCCAAAAAGCTGTGAACAAGGGACAGGGATTCACGGCTAAAACCATAAGCATGTAGTTTTGCTAATACCAGGTCATGTTTAATGCAGTCGAACGCTTTTGAAAGGTCCATCAGGATTGCACCTACGTTCTCTCCATTATCTAAACTGACTTTCCATTTTTCGAGCATCCGAATCAAGGCGTGTTGTGTATTAAAGCCTTTGCGAAACCCACACAGTAGAATTGATAGACATGGCGTTATATATTTAATTATCTGCCTGTCCATAATTCTCTCAAAAACTTTGGAAACCGTTGGAAGTACACTTACAGGTCTATAATTTTTCTTTGATGTTTTCGCCTCTGCTTTGTGGAGAGAAGAGACATCTGCAGATTTTAACTTATCTGGAAACGAACAATTTTCTATACCGTCATTAAAGATTATTTGCAAAGATTCAGCACAAATGTCAGTACTTCCTTTCAAAACTTTTGGAGGAATATTTTTGAAAGTCGTTGCTTTACTAGGATTGAGTCTGCCAATTTCCGTTTCCATCTCTTGAACCGAAACATTATTAAAATGAAATAAGCTGTCATTTTGCACAAGACTGCGGATTTTCCTGATGCTAGGGTGGTTGGAGTATTTAATAAGAGCCTGGTCTATAGGATCCGTTACACCTTCTGTGCTTGTGATAGTCTCACAATTTTCTATAAGACCAAGAGAGTCAGTAACAGTTACAAAATAATCATTTAGAGTTTCAGCAACTTCCTCGTCCTTAGAAATTATCCTTTCATCCTCAATCAAAGTGATTTTCGCTTTAGCCTTGTTTTTATTTGAAATGAAAGGTTTTACGGTGTTCCAAAACTTTCTATTGTCTGTTATTTGAGAAATATCTAAATTCTCGTAGAAGTTCCTTTTTTCAGTCCTGAATAGTTTTACGCATAAATTGCGTTTGCTTGCGAAAAGCTTCCCAATTTTGAACTGTCCGGCTTTTATTGTATTTATTCTTTAATCTCGTACGTAACATAACGGCTTTACGGAGAGCTCGATTCATGAAGGGACCATCATTCGCCCTTGCATATTTCTTTTTCATGCGGGCATGCTTATCAAGCACTTTTTCGAAACAGTTTTGGAAGGAATCGTAACTTAGATCAGATGATTTGATAATTTCTAACTCTTCTCTGAGATCTTGTTTAAAAGTTTGCTCGGAAAAATTCTTATAATCTCTATAATTTACAACCGTGGGCCCAGCTTTTTGGTAAGTTGTTTTCAAAACTGTGAGTACCATTTTATGGAAATCAGAAAGCCCTGTCTCAACTGTGGTAGTATTTTGGAAACTCCTGTACCTGTTGGTTAGGATAAGGTCGATACACCTTGGATTTTCAGATTTGAAGCAAGTTGGCTCCTTTATCAAATTTTTGAGCGCATAACCATTCATAAAATTATGAACCTGTTGATCTGTTTCCAATGCATTAAAGTCACCAAGAAGCAAAAAGTTTTCATATTTCTCACTGTAATGATCAACCGCTTTGCCAAGATTTTCAAAAAGGTGAGCTTCCGATTGTGATGGTGGTCGATAGATACTGAAAATAACCCATCAAACTCTTGTTTTGAAAAAATCCTCGAGAGATTAATGTGCAAACGTATATTAGACTTCTTGAAAAAACATAAAATTCTATACAAGCTACAATTTGGATTTAGAGAAAATCATTCTACTGCTTTGGCACTTGCTGAAGCCTTAAATACAATATACACAAGCCTAAATGAAGGGAACTTCGTACTTGGGGTATTCCTAGATCTCAAAAAAGCCTTTGATACAATAGACCACAACATCCTGATAAAAAAGTTAGAACATTACGGTTTTCGTGGACTTGCAAAGAAATGGTTTTCCAGCTACCTTTCAAGTCGAAAACAATTCACCTACGTTAACGGCCACCGTTCTGGACTTGGCACAGTCCATACAGGTGTCCCACAGGGATCTGTGTTAGGCCCTATACTCTTCTCAATCTATGTCAACGACATGGCCAATGCTACAATACTACAACCACGACTCTTCGCAGACGACACCAATATTTTTGCATCTGGTACGAATATTGACGTACTGATAGAAAACACCAACGTAGAATTACAAAAGTTACATGCTTGGTTCAAAGCAAACCGATTGAAACTAAGTATAGACAAAACATCCTACTGTATCTATTCCCCCAAAAAGAATAATCCTGCGCCAAACATCGGCATCCGAATTGGAGAAGATATCAAAAGGTCCAGCTATGTCAAATAATTAGGATTAATTATAGATGAACAACTTACATGGGAAAAGCACCTGGAAGAATTAGGGTCTAAAATAGTTCGCTATGCTTCAATATTTCGTAAAGTTAGACACCTACTTCCTAGAAATTGTTTGCAATCCCTCTACAATGCATTTATCCAGTCTAGAATAGACTATGCCATTGAAATATATGGTGACGCTTCGAAGAAACTTCTCAAGCGAACCCAGGTTCATCAAAATAGAATACTCAAAATCTTACAGTACAGAAATATTTGCACATCTACCAATGCTATACACAGAGATTTCAGTGTGCTGAAAATTTCAGACCAGTACGAATTAAAAATTTTACGATTGATGCATCTGTACGTGAACAACAATGAAAAACTGCCAGATGCTCTTCAGAATCTATTCCAGACTATATCAAATATTCATAACTATCCCACCCGCAACAGCGATAACTTCCAAGTACCAAAAACTAAAAATCGCTTCGAGGATCGAGCAATAACCGTTAAAGGTCCAAGGTTATGGAACTCTCAACCCTCTGAACTTAACAAGACAGCTCCCCTTAAAGAATATGTCAAGGCTCTAAAAGAATACAAACTCGGTTCCTATGTATAAAACACATTCATTGGACTATTATTAAGATTATCACAGCTCTATGTACCTTTCCCATATGTGTTTAATCTTATTAGTTGTTTTGTAAATAGTTTATCATGTACGTGAGTAGTTATTCTTATATTGTAATGTTTTAACTTCATATTGTATAACCTCGCATTGTATAATCAACAGTTCTGTTTTGTTTGTAAGCGCCCCAGACTCGATAAGCTCTGCTTCCTCTGGGGCGTATGAAATCATATGTAGTTAGTCTTAACTAATATGATATTTCATGAATCATCATCATCATTTCTTACCCCGTAAATTGATCTCAAAACAAACACATTCCACATCATTGTCAAACTTGAAAGATTTCAGTTCAGTGGATGGTATATCGCTCCTGACATATACCAAGAGACCACCGCCATTAGCATCCCTATCCAGCCGCAATGGATCAGAGTAACCTTCCATGAAAAATTGCTCTTTTGGAAAAGAATCATCAATCTTTGTTTCAGCGACCGTTAAAATATCAATGCTTGATGAGACCATGTCTTTCAACGTATCAAATTAATTTCTAATCGAATTTACATTTAGATAGCCAACAATAACGCGACTAATGTTTCTTCGCCTCAGTTGTTTTAATTCAGATTTAGCGTCACTCTCATCTGCTGGGTGGTCAAGCCCAATGGATTCCATGTTTCTCTCCTCCACTACAGATGAGACAGGGGTACCGACGGGGGTATCGAAAGCGGAAGGGTTAGATCGCTCAGACTCTGGAAGAGTAGCATTACCCTCGTATGGGTCAGAACGATCCCCTGAGAGACACTGTGGGGAGCCTAGACTTAAAACAGATGTCGTTTGATCTATGACCTTGTTTTCGTATGATGTGTCGTCGGAATCGGAAGAATTGATAATTTGCTGTGTGCCTGAAGCCCGGTCAACAAAATTTTGTCAGAAATAACCTAATTCATGCAAAAAATTATTTGCCAAAAGCCTTGTTCCCTCTGAATTTAAGTGCAGTAAACTGCGATTAAGGTGTTCTGTATTTATGTTAGCATTGTCAATGAATCTCAAATCTTCTTGTTGGCATCTCCTGGTCAAAAACCGATTTACATCTCGTACCTTAACGTTCCAATGATCCCCACGTGCCACCAGACCACTTACAAATACAGTGTTTTCTTCGGTCTTCATTGCTTTTGCCAGTTCGATAATTTCCACTGCGATTTTCTCAGCTGAAGCTTGGCTACGCAGATCATTTGTTCCGCAGTGCAGAATAATTCTCTTTGGATTTCGTTTGATTTTTGGGCATGCATGGCTGTTCATGCAGTCTGTTGTTGCTCCACTGAATGATTTGACAAAGATCTTTTCTTGATTATCACATGCTTCGTTTATCTTGTATCCTCTGATATCTTTTATGATGGAGTCACCAATAATTTCTGTGCAATTCTGAATCTTGTTAGTTCTCTGTGAGCGGTATTGATTCCTAGCTTGACTTGTATTCGAAACTCTTGCAGATTCTGTTTTCCTGTTTGTGTTGCTGTCTGCAAATTCGGTTTGCAACCTGCTACGGACTGTACGATTGAGCTCTGCTTTTGACCACAGATGCATACGATTCTTCAATGTCAGGGTGGCGTGCCAAGCATGCATATCTATTTTCATTCATATCAGTTGGCTCCCACGAGGGCTTCGGAGATTGAAGTCTGGTCGAGTGTCTCTTGCTTGGTAACTGAAATGAGCTCTTTTCATCTCTTTTCTCATAATGTGAACTGTTTTGTAATAAGTCACTGGGGGCCTCCGGACGATTTCTGCAGATGATACCACCGAGCGGGTTTTGATCAAAGTTTGAACCAAAACTACCCATAAACGGATTTTCTACATCCAAACTTCGAATCAATAAGTCCTTCCGTCTTAATTCATTTCTCAGGGATTCGTTTTCTTTCTTTAACAGCAAGATTTCTTGTTTTAACTCTGACTCACTCGTGCCTTTGGCAGCTTGGCTTCCTTCGTATGCTTTTACAAGGACTTCAACTTTGGCACGTAACGAAAGAAAATCACTGTATGGTGTGCATTTTATTGTGGCTTCATCTTTTTCTTTGGAATCATTTTCTTTGCAATTATTGACTTGTAAGGCTTGGGGTGCTTCAAGAATGAAGAACGAATCTTTGCCAATGGCGCCACGATTTTCGATTAGGCCATTTTGCACGAGGTGGTTCAAGCTTGTTTCGACTTCTTCCATACTGCATTTGATTCCCTCTTTTACAAAATGATCATATATGGTAGTTTTCCAAGGTCTGTGATGTGTTTTGCCACGGATATCTACGATTGCTTTTAGGATTTTATCCTCCATTGTCAATGAAAACTTATGAGCCACAGAAAGCACGTCCGTCTCACACCAACTGCAACTACAACTGAGACACAACTGCAACTACAACTGAGACCTTGGAGACACAAATTGTGATCTTGCCAAAAAGTCAACTGATCAGACATTGGATAACAACGCAAAGCACATTTCTAGTTTGTATGAGCTTTTCAGCTTCAAACAGCTTATTGAGGAACCTACAAGAGTCACTCTTGACACGGCAACAGTCATTGATCATGTAGCTACAACATCTCCCAGAAACATCGTGAAATCAGGAGTGCATGAGGTTCCCTGAGTGATCACTATATGGTTTACTGCATTCGGAAATTTAATGGTGCCGTAGAAAAAAGTCATAAAACAATTAAGACTCGCAAAATGAAAAATTTTAATGAGGAAGCATTCCTTGCTGATGTTTCTGGGATATGTTGGGAACAAATGCTTACTGAAAGTGATGATATCAACGTGCTTGCCAACTATTGGTCTGAAATGTTTTCTTTGATCATTGAAAAACATGCCCCTTTGAGTGAAATGCGGGTCTCTGAAAAGTATAGCCGATGGATCAACAAAGATCTTAGGGATTTGATGCGTACAAGAGACAAACTAAAAAAGTCAGCAGTCAAAGGTAAATCCCCAATCCTTATGGACTCTTATAGACAGATCCGTAATAAGGTCAATGCCCTTAATGTTCAACTAAAGAAGCAGCATTATACCAATAGGATCGCTGCATGTAAAGGTAATATGAAAGAGTCTTGGAAAACAATTAATGAACTTCTCAACAAGAGATCAAAGTCAAGTAGCATTGATTGTCTCAAAGAATCTGGCACTGAAACTCGGAATAAAAAGGACGTTTCTAATGCAATGAACAATTTCTTTTGCACTATAGGTAGGGAACTAGCAGATAAAATACAACCTGCCATTAATCCCCTTCTATCAGGTGAATATGAGGTTAATAAAGATAAGGCCAAGTTCCACTTTAAGACAGTTGAGCTAAAAGATATCAGGGATGCGTTTGCCAAGGTTAAAACAGCAAAGAGCTTTGGAATTGACAGTATTTCTAGCTACTTTACGAAGCTTACTTTGCCATATATTGAAAACTCTCTGGCTTTCTTGTTTAACACATCCATTGAAACTAGCCAGTTCCCAGATTCATGGAAAGTAGCTGAATTACTCCGATTTTCAAAGATGGAGATAAGACTGAAAAATCTAATTATCGCCCCATATCAGTCTTGCCTGTCATCTCAAAGCTCTTTGAAAAACTTGTTTTCAACCAGCTGTACCTGTATATGAAAGATAATGGTCTCTTTACATCTGATCAATCAGGTTTTCTGCGCCTACATTCCACACTTACTTGTTTGCTTAAAATGAGCGATGACTGGTACAATGGGCTTGATCTCGGTAAGCTCGTTGGATTGGCATTTATTGACCTGAAAAAAGCATTTGATACGGTCGACCACGATATTCTCTGTAAAAAGCTCGAACTTTATGGCGTCCAGCAGCGAGAGCTGTCTTGGTTTAAGTCTTACTTATCTAACCGCAAACAATTCTGTAGGGTTAACGGTGTTGATTCAGATATCGGGGAAATAGAAGTAGGAGTACCACAGGGCTCATGCCTTGGCCCTCTTCTCTTCCTCATCTATATCAATGATCTTCCTGAGGCTGTCCAAGGTGCCTCTGTGACTATGTACGCTGATGATACCAGTCTTTGTCATCAGTCTCACGATTTGACTCAGCTTAATGAGGCTATAAATAGTGATCTCAGTAAATTGGAGACTTGGCTTCAAGGAAATAAGCTCTCGTTGAATGTGGCAAAAACTTATTCAATGCTCATATCCACCAAGCAAAAACACAACTCTTTCAAAAGTCGAAATGAAGCCTTGGCACTGAAGATACGCGACAATGAACTCGAAGTTGTTCAAAAGACAAAGTACCTTGGAGTGCAAATAGATTGCTCTTTAGATTGGAAAGAGCAAATTAAGGCAGTTTCTACAAAGGTCTCCAGGGCGATCGGCTTTTTAAGACATGCTAAATCCTTTCTGCCTCTGGCAAGCTTGAAAGCTCTTTACACAGGTATTGTTGAGCCCCACTTTCGATACTGTTGTTCTGTCTGGGGTTGTGCTGGATCTACAGACATCAGCCAGCTGCAAAAGCTCCAGAATCGTGCTGCTAGAATCATTACAAATAGCAGCTTTGATACCCCAAGCAGACCACTCATTGCAGAGTTGGGCTGCAGACCATTGAAGAACTCATTGGCAGTGAGTCTAAAACGATGGTCTTCAAGGCGCTCAATGATTTGGTTCCACAATATCTGTGTAACCTCTTCACGAAAAACTCAGCATGCTCCTCCCGCAACCTTCGGAACGCTGAGACTGATCTGAGGTTGCCGAAGAAAAATTCTGCTTCCTGCTGAGTCTAAAACGGCATCCTCCCTAAATGGTTTCAAGAAATCAATAAAGGGTTAACCTTTTCTTTCTATTGTATATATTTTATCATTGTAAATAGGCTTTTAAATTATGGTTTTTTATATTCTAGTGTCACTTTATTTTTAATTGTATATTGTAATTAAGTTTTTATCGGAGGGCCCCTTGAAAAACGGCTTCTGCCGAAGGGCCACCCTCCTTAAATGATATGAAATGATATGATATGAAACATAAACATTTGGGATTGTTCTTGATTCCAAGTTGTCTTTTAACGCTCACATCAAAGCAGCTATCTCTAAAACAAGAAAGGGTATTGGTATGCTGAAATTTCTCTCGAGGTATCTGCCCAGACATACACTTGATCAACTTTATAAGTTGCATGTTCGTCCCCACCTAGACTACGGAGATGTCATCTTGCACACTCCAGCAAAATTATGCGAATTTAGTCACAACGAAATTTTAACAAGTTCCATGGAAAAGCTAAAGTCCGTCCAGTATTCTGCTGCCCTGGCTGTAATAGGGGTATGGAAATGAACTTCGCGAGCGAATCCGTACGCAGAGCTTGGCTGGGAATCACTGAATTTACGAAGGTGGAGCAGACGCCTCCGCTCTGCTCTATAAAATTTTAAATAATCTAACACCTTCGTATACGGCAGAACCAATCCCCCCTCTTCAGCAGTCGCATTACACTCTTCGCAATCCGGATGTCATAGGGCAAATAAGGGCAAGAACAGAAAAATTCAAGTCTAGTTTCTATCCTAGTTGCCTTACTGAATGGAATGAACTTGACCCAGAGATTAGACTTGCACCATCTGTCACTGTTTTTAAGAAAAACTGTTGTCAATTATCCGCCCCCCTGCAAAATCTGTTTTCGGGATTCATGACCCAATGGGATTATCACACCTTACTAAGCTTAGAGTGGGTCTCAGCAAATTGAATCTTCACAAATTCAGGCACAACTTTGAGGACACTGTAAACCCAATGTGCCCTACGTACGATGGTGATGAGGATACGGAGCACTTTTTGTTGCTTTCCCCATCTTTTGCTGTTCAACAAAAAAACCTTCTTGCTGAAATTCTTCCACGGTTACGACCACTTGGATATGCTAATCTTTCAAATGACGTTCTAACGCAGATCTTATTGTATGGTGATGAAAACCTTCCTATAATGATGTTAACAGGAATATTCTCGAGCTAACATTAAAATTCATCCAGCAGACCGGTCATTTAGATTAAGCTCTATCCAAACTCTGCTACAAACCACGCAGCTATCAAGCACTCTTTCTTTGCAACACCTTTTTGTTTTGTTAATTTATTCATTTTTATTCTTTTTCGTTTTTATTTTTGTTTGTTATCTATATCATTCGTAATAGTTATGTCTGGTTTTCGTTTAAATGTTTTTCTTTTTATTTATTTTTTAAGGCCTCGGGGTTGTCACTGTACTTTGCTCCTCTTGGTATCGTCGTCGTAGTATTGTAAAGTAGTTTAAGTAGTGTATTTAGTAATTTGTCATGTAAATTTTTTAGATTGAATATATATAAAAAAAACATTGAGGTCCGGATGAACTTTTAAATACAAAATGGCTCACCTTGAGGACAAATCGTGAATCATGTAAGTTGAGAGATGTATGCAAAGATGTGTATAAATGAGGCCAAATGCCGTTGTCAGTTTCTTGCAAGAAGGATTCATCATTCATTGACAAGGAATTCCTATAGAGGTAAACTGCCTTTCGTAAGGTCTGTGGCTAATTCATTGGTGATACTATGTAGTACTATTAAACATCGTTTTTTGATGAATACGGGCCAGATGCATTTTTTAAGGAAACGGTGACTGGGCAGTTGTATTTTTTGCAATGATTTCATACGGGGCGAGCAAATTTTTTTGCAACAATTTTTCTTCTCCACCGGCCAGGTGATATAGTAAATTTTGCGCTGTCCCTAAATCATTTCTTCTGACTTGACTACTGCCACAAGTAAGACCCTGTCCATTGCTCTGAATCAATGCATGGAGAATTCCATACGACTGCTTGGCCTTGCTCAACGCCCTTGCTGATTCGGCATGTTCTCGATCCTCCAACTTTTCGAATTTCCGTCCTGTTTGCATTCGTTTGACAATCCTGGTTGGCAGTTGCTTCACGTCAGAATGTTGCCTTTCAAAAGCACACGATGGAGTGATCCCACATTCACAATTTTTGGCTCTGATGGCATGAAAACACTCTCCAGTCAAGGTTGTTGACGACATTTGCTTCTCGTTTTCGAAATCTCTTAAAACTTTCCTTACTTAAGTCTTAACCTCATATAAAATTTGAAAACTCTTTTTGTCACGCCTTGTGTAACATACATGTGCCCTGGATGGAATATAAAGTGAAATTTGCTTTTGCTATCGTGGTTGGGTGTAGAGGTTCACCTTGATATGTCTACTCGATTGATACAACTATACCATGCTTCAAGGAACTCCGGCTTCTGCATTCAGCACACCCCTCTTGTCTTGGGTATGGAAGATTTAGTCACATCGACAATTGGGTAAATATAACAGGCCGATGTCTTCTGGATGTAGATTCAAAAACTTCAAATCACTGGTCAAGAAAAAAATTAATAGCTTAAGCACCAGAAACAGTTCACTTCACAATTTTCACTCCAATTCTAAAAATGCAATGCTTGATACTTCATTAGCGTACAAACAGCATTGCTAACCCAAACATTTTCCAAGGGGAACACTGCCGATGTGTAGACCATAGGTAGTGGGTTAGTGATGTCCCACGTACAGTACTTGCTAAGTCTGATTGTTGCTAGGAGATACTAGAACATATCATTCATTTAAGATCTGTTCTTGGGAAGCGAAGCTTGATCAAAAAGTTGAGATCCAGAACGACGAAAAATATAGAAGACATGTTTCCAATCATTCAATGATACTAAGACACATCCGGTAATGACAAATTCAAATTTAAATACGACTAATTTAAAATTTAAATTTGCGGGGTGAGTGGCCGAGTGGTTTGTACAGTCTTCGTCAGGTGACTGACGTTGAAGTTAAGCTCGGTCGAGTAAGGTCAAACTCCGGATGGGTGACCTCGGAGGCCTGAACTCACAACTCACCTCGTCGTCCTTCGGAAGGGACGTCAAACTAGGGGTCCCATGCCGGGATGCGGCATGCACAGTGGGCCTAAATTAGCTTTCAGTAGCTAGAAATCCTGACAAGCCCACTCAAAACAAATTGAAAACAAACAAAACAAAAACAAACAAACTAATCCATGTTTGTATACAGTTTATGAACGTTTCGACTCTAGCTAGAGTCATCATCGAGGGGCAATTCACTTATTTGAAAAAGCGTCCGAGATTTTTTAAGAACAAAAGGATTTATACAGATTTTGATGGATTTTTCTTGAAAACAAAGGGATTTTTGCCAAAGGTGTACGAGATTTTTTGGGAGTGAAATGCCCCTCGGTCATCATCAGCAAAGATATAGAGGCGCGAGGGCCTATTATGGAGATCCTAAACAATAGAGAATTGAAAACCGCGTGGGTTCCAAATGGGAGAACATGATTGGTGGAAACGTGACAGGAAGCAGTTAACTAAGATAAACAAATGACTGAGAGAGACAAACAAGTTGAAAAACAAGTTGAAAAACATAGTAATCAAAGAAAGGTGAGAAAAGATTAGAATAAGGCCATTGGAATGGAAGACTGTTGGGAATTGAGCGAAGATCTATCCCTAAGAATTGAAAGACTTTCATAAATAAGTAGATCAAAAGAATTATCAGTTTTAGCGAGAATAGAAAAATCTTCAAAAGTGGCTTTGTGTTCCGTTTTAAAAATATGATCTTTGATAGAAGAGGATTTAAGATCTAATGTGCAATTTATTGGGTACTTATGCTTCAAGCAGTTGTTTTGTTGTACTTGAGGACTGTGCTCTGTTTCACCCTATGTTCCATCCATGCTTGCCAAATTATTGCACTTTATCCAGCCATTATTATCTCACTTATTCCAGCAGCTTGCATCAGTTTGTCGTAATATTAACGTTTGTACGATTCTACTAGCCTTCAAGTAGCTGTGAATTGGTATGGCATTCGATCCCTACTTTTACACCGGGATGGCTCAAGGAAGCAGTCATGCGAGCTCTGCTGCCTCTACCCCCTATACTGGCAATTCTGTTGGTCATAATCAGGAAGGATGTCAACTCAGCATAGGTTCTAAATATTTAAATATACGAAAAAAGGCGGGTATAAAATTTAATGACGTATCTCTTTAAACTGAATGACTTGAAAGAAACTTTAGCCACTTTTCTGTGATTCGGTCGTTGGACTTTTCAGAAATCTTGAATATTTGTTGAAATTACAGCCTATTTTATATTTCAGCTCATTTTATGATTTGACGTCATCAAATTTCTAAATCAAGAACCAGAAGAGTGAAAGAGTTTTGCTTGATACCATATTGTAGGCATCCATAAACTATGGTTTTCTTGAAAATTATTTGATCTTTCGTTAACAGGTTTAAAAATTACGATAGTTTCAAATTTTCTTCGAGAATTGTCTTTAATTCTTAAAAAAAAAAGAAAAACCCTGTAATTCTGAAAATATTGAAGATTTCAGAACAGTCCAACCGCAGATTTACTGTAAAATAGTTCAAGTTTCTTTGAAGCCGTTCAGTTCAAAGAAATAGGTCATAGAATTTTACACCCAGCGTTTTAAAGATTTGAAACTTATGCTTGTCAACTCTATTGTTGCATGATAAGTGAGTAGCATTGCTAAGCCCTGCCCCTCTTTTCATGCAAGCAGGCCCCCGGCGGTAGCATCAGATGTCCAACAACCTAATACATTCTTTTTGCTTTCAAGATACATTCCAAAACTGGAATCTTCAAGCTGCATAGGCTAATAGCATAGTAGGGGCCTGCCTTAATATCCACGACGCGGTTTTTTCAGGTATATTTTCCTTTATGGCCTATTTCCCAGTTGGATCTTGTTTATATTGGGGGTGGTTTTCTTCACCCCTGCACCTTGCTGCCTACCTGTTTTTGCTACTTGATGGCTTATTTCTTTAACATTTTTAGCTATGTGTATAGTTAATTGTAGAATGTTGCTTCAACCCAAAGCATGCTAAAATATCTGGTTCTCTAGTATTTTGGTATAAACTGCCTCCTGGGTGGTACCTTGCTCCTCATTTCTATTGGTGCTTCCTACGATTCAGCCTACCTATATTGTGCAGCTTTGGTAAGGGGCAACGTTTTGTCCTAGTGCATGTAAGAGGTTCATGGTCACCCTCCCAAAACCATCTCGCATTCAGGTTCGTGGTCACCCTCCCAAAACCATTTCGCATACAGGTTCGTGGTCACCCTCCCAAACCACTTTGCATACAAGTTTGGGGCAGCCTCACAAAACCATTTTGCATACAGGTTCGTGGTAACCCTCCCAAAACCATTCGCCTACAGGCTTGTGTTCAAGAGCGTTCAGCATACAACTTCACAGTAAGGCTCTCAGAAGCATTTTGCATAGTTTGCAGTGATTGCTATTTATTCACATCATTTTTCTTTTTAAGCAGTTCAAAGACAGGTTTGTGGTACTTCTCTCAAACGTTCGCATTTACATTGCAATCATGGATACAAATACACATTGCTCACTAGTTGCTATAACCGTTACGGCTCATTTTGCTAGTGGTACAAATACCCCCAACATCCTAAGTCATATGTTGGGTGGCGGTAACCCTCACAGCATTTTGTCTTTACTCGTACCAAAAAAACTGGGTATTTCCTAGGAATTCCTAGGAATTTTCTAGGTAAATTGTTCCCAGTTTCCTACGTTTCCTAGGAATAAAAAAGCTCGGATTCGGAGCAAAATTCCTAGGAAAGCCGGGAATACTGGGTAAACTGGGAAACGGAGAATGGCCTAAATTTTTTAGGAAACTTTCGGTTCGAAAAGCACAGATATTAAAAATTGTTTGCGTTGCGAAATTAGTTGTAGCATTCACCTCGATGTAAGATAGTTAAGAATATTCTCCTTCAAATGAGTTTCATCCCAATGAAGCATATACAGTTAAATTCACTGACAGAAGGAGCAACAGTTCTTCGATGAAAAGACAGGATTTCGTGGCAGCGATATCGATCAACAAATCTCGCAAATATCCTTCGCAATATACATTTAAGAAATGTTCAATGTCCATCTTCTGTTCAGACTTGTTCTTCCGATAACATCGACCAATAATCCATTGCCTCAAATCCACCTGTAAATATGAAAAGAAAGATCGACTTGCATCTGGGATTTCTCGTTGAAGACTAACGTCAAAGAGCCGTTCTAAGGCCTGCAAATCAAACGTTTTCGTAAATGAAGAAACTTGGAAAGCAACGATAAACATGATGTTAAGACTATTAGCAACTATTGGCTTGCCATTTCTCTTCTCCCTTATTTATACTCCTGTTATTTGGAATGATGTCTTATCACGAGTATATTCTTCTTCCTTGGTAACTTTTAAAAACATGTCTTCCTTAGCCTGTGTTCCAGACCACTTGAAAAGTAAGTGGTCTGTGTAACTGAGCGCAAATTCGTGTACAGAAATTTTTCCAGAATCTGAGGAAAAATGGCTATCTTTAAAACACGGAATACGGAATGACGGAATGGAATGACGGAATGACGGAATGGAATGACGGAATGGCTGTTTAATATTAGGAATTTGTACCTTAAATGCCAATGAGATGCTCTATTTGCTTTCAAGTAACACTTTGCGGGTCAGCAAATCAAGATAATCGAGTAAAGAATTCGTTTTCTCAAACCATTCCGTGTTTTCTCAATTCATTCCGTGTTTTCTCAAATCATTCCGTGTTTGCTCAAATCATTCCGTGTTTGCTCAAATCATTCCGTGTTTGCCTTGGGAATCCCCTTTTCTTGAAGCGCGTCTTCACAGCTGCCTTATCACCTCCATTGAACCCCGAGGACCATCAAAATAAATCTTTTTGTAAATGCTGATAAGATGTGGAACCAAGGGAAACGTAATTGGTTGATCAAATATACACAGTTGTTTAGTGTACACAGGAATGATTACTTCTTTGACTTCAGGGATTTATAAAATACACAGCCCCTGTTTAATGTGTCAGATAATGGTGGAATGCACACGCCATATCACATGCTGTGCTGTTGCCAGATCACCTCGTGTGCCACTTCAGGCAAAGGAACATGGTGCTGTGTATGTTTTTAATCTCAGACCATGAATACAAGTTTCTTTTATAAGAAACTGGTACGATAATTTTAATGGCGATAACTTTAAGAAACTCTGGTGCTATGTCTGAGTAGTATTAAGAAATGTTTAAAAGTCAAGAGCATGGACATTGCAGCAAATATGTCGTTAACAACGATTGAACTTGGGCAATTCTTGAGCAATATTAACTAACCATTTGTGTTTTCAACATAATAGAAACATATCTGCAGCAGTGTTAGTGACACTAAAGAAGCAAACAAATAGAGAAACTTTCAAACATCAGTTAAGATCAGACATAAAAACATTAAGTAAATTTTCTTTTGGAAAAGAAACAACATTCAACACAAACAGAGATGAACATTATGTTTACTATTAGAAACATTGCGCCAAAATGTACATTCAATTTTTTGATATAAGGTTAGAGACAATTTCAACATTCACTTCAATTCTTAACAAACGTGTGTAATTTGGTTGGTTTTTAATCTTCTTTTCAGCAGGTCCAGATCAGCTTTGTGCTGCCAAGTTTTGACGTGGGTAAATTAAATAATGTATGCACATAATGTAGTGATAATGAGCAGTTTTGCATCGTCGTAAATCTCACCAGTGACAGCTGTTTTGAGACAGGCTTATAATGTTATGTTCTGTTGTTTTGCATCAAGCTCTTGTTACGATGTTAAATTATACGGAGTTTCTTTTTTGCATCTGCTAATGTAGATCCCGGCCCTCACATGGCTTCATTTGAGCGTGGGAGGGGCAAAGAGGCTCCAGGATCGATCGCGGGTTTCCGACTCCTTCTTACTGCTCCCTTCTCTCTGGATAAAAACAGGAGGCCGTTACAGATTTCCACCATGTTTTTCCAAGGGTGTTAGGACACGGATGTTTTGATTGATTATTTATTTACCTTGTTTTGGTCCCTGTGTCATGTTTTGTTGTCTTATTTTCTGTTCTGTTTCGTCTTCAACTGAGCGTGTTTCGGCCCAATCGCTCTTAAGTTGTTCGAATAGAGCTCCCTTGTATTTCTGTGTCTTAGTGCGCCTTCGCACAAGAAAGGTTACTAAAACCGCAAAGCCACAGAAAAATCTCTTTCGAAAGATTTTTACCTTCTTTCAATTTTACAAAAGAAAGACTGCATGATTTAAAGCATGTTTGATTTAAAGCATGCCACGATGACAACAGAAGCCCGGGCCATAGTTACGGTGCGTGGTTATGATTTTTGTCCAGACGTCAGTTTGGACCACTTCCGTGGAGCCCAGTTCCCCAGTCGAAAATGACGTCAGGGAACCAGACTGAACAAACATGTGATTCGTTTCAATTCAGTCTTCTCGTGAAAGTCCTTCAGGGCCACTGTTCAATTGAAGTGGGAAGACAGCAATCCTTCAGGGGCACTAATCTGTTCAACTGAAGTGAGAAGACAGCAAAATGGAGATTCCCAAGGCAAACACGGAATGATTTGAGCAAACACGGAATGATTTGAGAAAACACGGAATGAATTGAGAAAACACGGAATGATTTGAGAAAACGAATTCTTTACTCGATTATCTTGATTTGCTGACCCGCAAAGTGTTACTTGAAAGCAAAATGAGCATCTTATTGGCATTTAAGGTACAAATTCCTAATATTAAACAGCCATTCCGTCATTCCATTCCGTCATTCCGTCATTCCGTATTCCGTGTTTTAAAGATAGCCGAGGAAAATTAGTATATGTGACGAATAATTCGCATAATGATCATTTGCTTTGTTATGGGATAGAAAAGACTGTCTCTTGCGAATAGCGACAGGAAACTCATCACAATACAAAGAATAGGATATTTCAATGCCTGCTAATCCTATTGATTTTTACGTCTGTAGTGAGCTATAACGATCGGCTCGTATTGTTTCAAACACAAAGATTCATAAAGACATTGCCTTTGATTATTTTGCAATTCAATTCATCATCTGAACACAGATTTGCACTCAGATGCACAGACCACTTACTTTTTCAAGTGTTCTGGAACACAGGCTAGTCTTCCTAGGATATCCTAGTTGTATGAAGATTTCACAACAACCTTCGAAAGCTGAAACAAATTTGAAAAGAAACAATCATTCGTAGATTGTAAAATGCTACGTAGCAATTGTACTTGCAGTTAGTTAATTTTAATGAGAAACAAATGAGTCTTACCTTGGATTCTTTGTCTTCAGTTTGTTTTAAGTTTCAGAGCTTCAAACTACTTCCCTCCAAAATCTTGAAGTCTTGGGACGTTCCATTTAATATCCGTACACCCGGGTCGGAAGATTTTTCAATTCTGACAATGGCCTCGGAATCGCACATAATAACAACAGTGAACCCCTCGGATTTGCATCTTCCGACCCCCAAAGTCTACGATGTTTTCAGTATTCCAACTCATCAATGAGGGGGGGATGTGGGTCGGAAGACCACTCCATAAATGGGAGAGGGTCGGATTTGCATAGAATTTACTATTTCTTCCCCTCGGATTTCCCAGATACAAGCTCAACCCCATTTTTTAAAAGCCAAGCATTTACCACGGAAGACTTCAAAATGTAGGCTGGTCTCGGATTTACGCATGTTCTTGCCAGGGAGCCCCGAGGATTTACACATATTCTTGCCAGGGAGCCCCAAGGATTTACACATGTTCTTGCCAGGGAGCCCCAAGGATTTACACGTGTTCTTGCCAGGGAGCCCCAAGGATTTCAGGTTGAACAACAACTTCAATATATGTTCTCAAAAAATGAGTAAATACAACCTTTGTCACATGCGTACTTTTGTTCACCACAATATCCAAAGTTTGCAAAATTTAACAGTTCAGTTTCAGTTTCACAGCGGGTTCACAGCGTGGGGGTGCAGAATATGTTGCGGGTATATATGGCACCCATATGGATGGGTTTTGGCCAAAGTGGGTATTTAAGAAGCAAATTTTGGCAATTAGATGGGGTAGCTTTCTGAAAAGATGGTGACAGACATCCCTCCCCAAGTTGTTAGATTTGTGAAATGTAACTGGATGTGCTAAAAATCGTTAGATATTTGAAATTTCATAACATTTCAAACTGTAAAGATGTAAATCTCTCGTTTTTGGTCACCTAAAATTTACTTAAAACATCCGGATTTTTGGGAGAAAATCCCGAGAAAATCCAAGAATACATTGAGCAGAAATGCTTTGTTCAAATTTCTTTTCCAGAAACTTTTTTCACAAGGGGGCCATGGCCATGACGCCACTGTGATGAATAACATCCCACCAAGTTTACAGTAAGAACCCGCAAAATAGACACCACTTTATAAGAAACCTCAGGCTGATTTTTTTGAAAATGGTGCCTTCATAGAAGAAACTTCTCGGCCTGATTTTAGGAAGGTTTCTTGTGGGAGGATCGCAATGTCATTTGCAAATAAACAAAACTTGGGCGCCTGCCATCATTTATCCTATTGTTTTGATATAGTCTCTGGAGATCTTCAAATACAATAACGCAAAACAATAGACTATATCTAGATTTCCCAGGGCCCTGATTTAAGTTGTCTTAGATTACGTCTTATAACGCCTAGCTTACAGAAAGAGCAAAAGAGGGCCGCCTGCCATCATTTGTCCTATTGTTTTGACAATCTTTTGAGATCATAAGATATATAGGAATACAATAAGCTATCTTTAGATTGCCCAGGCCCCTGATTTAAGTCGCCTTATATCTCCGTCATTTGTCTCTGAAGACAAATGACGGATATATAGCGGCAAGTTTAAAAATAGAACAAAACTTGGGCGCCTGCCACATTTGTCCAGTTGTTTTGATATAATCTCTGGAGATCACCAAGTACAATAATAGAATACAATAGACTATATCTAGATTTCCCAGGAACCTGATTTAAGTTGTCTTAAGATTATGTCTTATAACACCTAGCTTATAAAAAGAGCAAAAGATGGCCGCCTGCCATCATTTGTCCCATTGTTCTGACAATCTTTTGAGATCACAAAATATATAGGAATACAATAGGCTATTTTTAGATTGCCCAGGCCCCTGATTTAAGTTGCCTTATATATCCGTCATTTGTCTTTAAGTCGCCTTATATCTCCGTCATTTGTCTTTAATGAAAAGAAATGACATAATCTTCGGCACCACGTTCGATCGTAAAGTGTTTCCCATCTGAGCTCTTCAAGCAGCTTTGGCCTACTTGTACCCACCCACGCTCCAGTAACAGCTGGTGCTGCTTTATATTGAGTCTGTTCTAGTTGTTGGGTAAGGTTCAGGGAAGGTTCAGCTGCATATCAGGGTCATATTTATGGTAAATTATGTCTCCATAGTCCAGGTGAGGTCGCACATAAAGCTTATAGGTTTGATCAAGGACCTCTCTTGATACATATTCTGAAAGATATTTTAACAAACCAATTCCTCTGCGTGCTTTCAAGAAAGCCTCTCGAACATGACTTTTGAAATTCAACCCCACCCCAGGGTGCTTGCTGTGGTGCTTGTGTTCCAATTTTGAGGCGACCTCCTCTCCCAATTAAAGACCGTCATGGAGTGGCTTATTTCTTTTACTCTCGAGTACCGAATAAACGGGGGGGGGGTGAGAATAATCGGGGGGGTTGGAAATAGTTCGATATAACAATAATCGGGGGGTTGGAATAATCGGGGGGGGGGCTTGTTGGAGAAACAGAAAATAGTCGTTTTCTTAGTGAACAAGTATCTTTCACACATTCATGTGAACAGTGATGTTACTGATACATTTATTTTTGATCCCTGGTTCTGTTGAATGCACTTTTTAAGACGTTTTCTTGTGTTTATTCAGAAATTATCTTTACTATCATTTCATTTTTCAAAAAATTGAATAACAAGTTTTCAACAGGATTAGCGCGGTATCCCTTTGGAGCTCTTTGAAGATCAACAAGGTGTAACTTCCCATCGCAAGGAAGACAAAGGGATCTGACGACCGTCTCTCACGGCGTTAGAAGACAAATGATAAAGCGAGGCTAGGAATGTAGTTATAGTGATAGTAAAGCTTTCAGCTCCATCCAGTGAGTAAGCGAGCTGCCGTTTTGCGAAACCACTCTGCTCGAGGGGCATTTCACTCCCAAAAATCTCGTACAACTTTGGCAAAAATCCTTATGTTTTCAAGAAAAGTCCATCAAAAATCCGTATAAATCCTTTTGTTCTGAAAAAATCTCGTACGCTTTTTCCAATGAGTGAATTAGTGCCCCTCGACTCTGCTCATATTCGGTCTATCGAAAAGCTGTAAAAAGGACGTGTTCTTACATAGTGTTGAACTTTTTGTTGATTCCCCAAAACTACTCGAAAAAGTTTTTGATTTCTTTCGCTATATCTTTAGCTAGGTTGTTGATCTACAACTTTGCCAATTCTGATTGAAAAAGCTAGAATAGATTTCTCCCAAATGGAATTTTGTATCTCTGTTTACTTTTTGATAGCGAATGTCAGAAACCTTGGTCAACAGATTAACATGTTGCGAATTAACTTTCTGAAATGCCTCAACTTGCAAAAGAATAGCGTGATCTGTTGGTAACGCAAGATCCAAGTCTCAATAGATATCCTTGAAACACTTGTGAAAGTATCATTTCTTGAATGCTACTAAGCAATTTCACAACCTTCCGTTTCGTGTCTTTTGAGACTTTCATGAGCATAATTTCTCTAAGGGCGTATTCTTTTGTGCATCTGAAGTCTGCGAAGTCTTCTGAAAACGGTAGGCTTCGCAGAGAAAACTTTAAGTTACCAATAGAATGGGAATTCTGAAAACGATAGAATTGGCAGACTTCGCAGAAAAAAATGCCAACAGAATACGCATTCTGAAAATGGCAGACTTTGCAGAGAAAAATGCCAAAAGAATGGGAATCCTGAAAAAATGAGACTTCGAATGTTGTTGTTCGACCGAGCGAATTGAAGCCATTGCAATACAATGTACTTTTGCTATGCCAATCACAAGAGAAAAAGAATGTGCAAAGTGACATCGTTTTTCCGAATGTTTTTGAAAACTTTTTCATTCACGAAACAATGCTTTTTGCGATCTTTCAAAAGTCTGCTACCCTGGATCAGAGTATTTTTTAGTACTGAAACAAGAAAAAAGAAAAAAATAAAAAAGAAGGGTGGAAGGAAATCTGCTCCTTCCTCTCTTCTTTTTTCTTTTTTTCTTTCTTTTTAATTTCAGATTTTTTGTCAAAAACGTACTAAAAAATACTCTGATCCAGGGTAAAAGTCTGCCAGCTTCAGGAGCACGTTTCCGAAGCCCCTCTGAAGCCTCGGATCCCAAAGAGCCCAAAAGAATTCGTAAAAGATCTCTCGGAAGTCTACCGAAAACAGAATGACCAAAAGAATGGACTTTCATAAAAAGCGACATGAAGTCTGTGAAGTCTACCGTTTTCGGTAGAAGGGTACCAAAAAAATGGGATTTTATCTTCTACCAACTCTACCGTTTTCAGAAGATGCCCAAGAGAATAGGCTCTAAGAGTCCTCAATGAACAGAGATCTGAAATTTTGTTACAAAAGGGTTCAGCTCTATCTTATGTGCTAATTAGTTGACCAAGGTTTCTACCCTTCGATGTCAAGAGGTAAACAGAAATATGAAATCGATTGCGAGAAAAAGCCAGCCTAAGATAAAGCGAAAGACAAACAAAATTGTTTTGAGCAGTTTAGTAGATAAACCCTTTGAAATCATCAAAAAGTTTTGAAGAATGATTTGCGAAGCCAGCCTTATCGGAAACATTGCAATTTACACATCTTTCGATTGCCCTTCGGCGCTCCCTGGCCAAGACCATGGAGAAGAACGTCCCCTTTGCTGCATTCAGATAGACCGAATAGTGTCGGAGAAATTAAAGACATTGAGTCCGTATAAATAGCGTTCTCATGACCAATATCAACTTCCATTCAATCATGAAACAAGAGTTGACATCCCTATTGAAATTAAACGAAAGGAATTCCTCAGGATAACGCATGGATTAAGAAGTCTTTGGTCTCCACCGCTAATGACTTTAGCATTATTGTGCGATAACAAAAGGCCGTCAGCGGTTTGTCAGCAAAAATTCAGGACAGCGTTAACGCTCAACTATTTATATGGACTCAGATGGCACGCGAAAATCACAAAAACCTGATAAACCTAGTCAATTCCTTTAAATGTTTTCTGCGGAGACTGGTTGCGCAAGGTGGTATGGGATGGCAGATATTTATTCAGTCGCGTGATTTCTGAGTAGAGGACGGTCATGGAGATTAGCGCGGTTTCCCTTTAAAGTCATCAAGGTGTAATTTTGCATGACACAGAAAACAAAGGGATTTGATGACCGTCTCTCATGGCGTTGATGGACAACTAAATATTTTTGAATTTTTGAAAACGCTCATTATTTTATCCGTGTTCTGGGTTTCTGGGTTAGCGTCCACACGGAGACGGCGTTTTCGGTCACCAAAAACGAAGCTTTTCGAAAACGCTCTCCAAAGTGAATCTTTTTGAAAACGCTGCTTTCATGTATTCGTGTAGCCTGCGTGCAGACTCTACTGATCCCTTTTCAGACAGGTTCTCCTCCTGTAGAGTCTGCGCATCAGCGACCAAATCCTTGTTGTCAGTTCATGAGAAACATGGAACCTTTCCTGATTGGCTGACGCATATCCCCTTCCTTTCATGAGCGTCTCTGTCTTTGTTCGAGTATGCTGGTATTTAATTAGCTCTTCCATGGACAAAACTGGCCAATGAAACCTTATTGTGTGTGGGTGTTATGCCTTCCCACTCTATAGGTCGCTCTATTGAATCCAATTCAATGATTTGGTTCCTCAAGAGAGGGAATCGCGCGTGGCTCAGAACAAGGATTTGGTCGCCGATGCGCAGACTCTACTGGAGGAGAACCTCTCTGAAAAGAAATCAGTAGAGTCTGCACGCAGGCTAGTATTCGTGTGGACTGGCGAAAACGTACCCTGGGTACCAGAGCCTCAATCTTTTTATTATTCTTTGGCTCTGGTTCCCAGGGTAGTGAAAACGGAGCTTTTCGAAAACGCCGACGTCACAGAATCGATTTATTACGTGTCAGAGCATGCGCACGGATCTTTGGGGATCACGCGAGGGCATTTGCTTGTCTGTTTTCTTTTATCGAAGCATCTATGATCGAAGTTCGAATGTCGAAGTTTACATGTAGCAGCTGTGGACGGGAAATTTTTCGAAAACGCTCCTCGTGTGGACGCGGATACTTTTTATACGGATAAAAAAGCGTTTTCGAAATTATACCGATACGTGTGGACCATAGGAATGAATGTTGCCAACCCAATCTGTTAGAGTCAGGTCATACTGATCCTCTCGTTTTTCTGTTTGGCCGTTTGCATGTTATAAACTTGCCAAACACATTATAATCACTTCAGGTATCATAAAATGTTACGGGTCAAATGTCTCTTCTTGGTTTGAAAAGGACCACGCACTCATCTCTTACCGCTCCCTGTGTCATCAGAAAGGTTGCGAAGTATGTAAAAGAAATTGCTTATAAGAAACTCAACACTCAGGTTGCCAAAATAGTAAGAAACTCCAGTTCTGGGAAAATATAACTTAAGAAACTTAGTTTTACCCTTCTCAAGTTTTATTACTTTGTTTTCCTATTTCCTGTGTGGGACTGGGATGGTGTTTGAGAAATATCGGAACACTTTAAAGACGATTGCTTTGAAAATATTCATGAGGGAACAGATATTAAACATAAAGAGTGTTATGGAACATTTATCAAACAAGTGAAAATTGGGAAAAATTTCCGAACTTTCCTAGTTTTCCTAGCCTGCGTGCAGACTCTACTGATCCCTTTTCAGACAGGTTCTCCTCCTGTAGAGTCTGCGCATCAGCGACCAAATCCTTGTTGTGAGTTCATGAGAAACATGGAACCTTTCCTGATTGGCTGACGCATATCCCCTTTCTTTCATGAGCGTCTCTGTCTTTGCTCGAGTCTGCAGGTATTTAATTAGCTCTTCCATGGACAAAGCTGGCCAATGAAACCTTATTGTGTGTGGGTGTTATGCCTTCCCGCTCTATGGGTCGCTCTATTGAATCCAATTCAGTGACTTGGTTCCTCAAGAGAGGGAATCGCGCATGGCTCAGAACAAGGATTTGGTCGCCGATGCGCAGACTCTACTGGAGGAGAACCTCTCTGAAAAGAAATCAGTAGAGTCTGCACGCAGGCTAAGTTTTCCGAGCTGTCCGCGTTTTCACCCTGGCCGACATGACATATGCGTATATTGCAAATAACTCTAAGCGTTTCATTGGATTATTCTATGAAAATTCAGATTTGTGTGTAGAGACTTCATTGCGCGCAATGATCTGCTAGAAATTACATGAGTTGAAACATTGACTGAAAGACGATATCACAATGTTATGAAATGGTACTTGATACTCCTTTCCAAAAAAGCAAAGCGACAACAGACACTATAGCGTGCCTGGGTTTAATTTGTCTTGTGTGCAGCATCACAGGATGATATGGGCCAAGTCATTCCGCTTAATCCACATTAAACAAATAAAGTGTAACTTTTACCATCACAAATACGTTTCATTTAATAAGCCGTACCAAGCCTTTCCCGTAAGTTTACACCGAGTTCCTGCGTTGCCAAATCAACATTTCTAATTTTTGATGCTGACAAATACACATTTTTTTTTATAAGAAACTAGGATCAGGCCATAGTACTAAAAGTTTCTTAATTGAACATGAAATTTTGTCCATTTTAGTACCAAAAGTTTCTTAATTGGTTTCTTACTTTTTGGATGCATGAATTGTCAATGTGGTCGCTAACACTGCTGCAGATATGTTTCCTGATATTTAAAACATCATACAGCAATAAACAATGTTCTACTATGTTGAAAACACAAATGGTTAGATATATATTCCCCCCCCCCCCCCAGGAGACCATTTGTCGGAAAATGTTGCTCTCTTGTCGGTATTTTTGTGATTTAAATGTCTCGCTTTGGAAGATTTTGAGGAGAAATTATGCATAAAAACATGAATGTATCAGAGTTAAAAAATATTGATCGCAAGTTTGAATGCTAAATATGGCTAAATTTTAGTTATTGAGGAGTTAGATCGTTCATTTTATGTACAAATTCAATTTATGTTTCTTTAACTGTTGTTGTTGTTGTTGATGGTTTTTTGTCGGAAAATTTTGGTTTTTCGCCCCCCCCCCCACCTATGCAGACATGGCTGGAAAAGGCCCTGGGAAGGCTATCCATTCTACAGGTCACATTCGATGCACGAAATGATGAAATGGAGTGACTCATCTTTAGAAATCTTGTTGAAAAGTCTAATCAGATCTTTTGGTCCCTTATATATGGTCCTCGGATTCATTAGTCTCATGGAAGGCTGTAACCAGTTTGTTAGGACATTCTCAGATTCATCAAATCTGACAATCTGCAAAGGAAGTATTGTTTCCTTACGCAACCTTTAAAGGGGCAGGGTCACGTAACCGTAAACAAACCTGTTATCTCCAGGATCTATATTGTTGCCCACATGTGACCATTGTGTTCTGCACAGACTACGGTGGACGGGGTGAATCCACACTATTGGAGGAAAGTAGTGGAAAATAATTGTGATATGGCCTATCAAAAATACTGCAAAATCGTTGTTTTGAAAGAAGTTTGTTTACATTACATGACCCTGCCCTTTTGATATATCATCCAAAAGGCCAAAATGAAGCCCCAAGCCTCCTAGAGATGCCTAAAAAGTCGTTTCTATTGAAGACAAATATTCAAAAAGACTGAGTTTTACTTTGGAGGCCGGAGGCCTAGATCTGCAGTACAGAACGAACGCTGGAAGGGTTTCCAAGTTGTGAAATGGAAGGGCAACCTCAGAGACTCTCTAGAGAAGCAACCTCAAACAGAAAACAATGAATCTTTTGGATCTAAAGTTCTGAAACAAAAGCAACAAGCGTTGCAGCTGCCGTTGTTGTCGTGATTTCATAAACTCCCTATTTGCCCATGTATACCCTCACTTATACCCTCGGATTCAGAGACCAGATTTTAAAGAGACCATCGGATATTTTCATTATTTTCATTCTTTTTGTACAACGCGCTCGGATTTGCATGACTGTAACCACTTTATTTGCCCGTCGGATTCAGAGACCAGATTTTAAGAGCCCATCGGATATTGTTGCTCTTTTTGTGCAACCCCCTCGGATTAGTAGGATTTACCGGTTGTTGGACCCCCTCGGATTTACATCTTCCGAGGGGGGTGTACGGATATTAAATGGAACGTCCCCTTGCGCTTGCAGAATTTGAAGAAGAAGGAGATCGAAGACGGTCGAGATTCGATTTGAGATCGAATCGAACGTGGTATCGTGGATCAGCCAATCAGAGCGCAATAACTCATGAATTCATTGGTGAATTGTTGAATTATTACGACCAGTCGTACAAATTGCCGACCTCTCTAATGATGCTTTGATTCAGCTTTTGTTATATGGTGATCACGACCTTTCTAATGACTTGAATAGAAGTATACTCGAATTGACTCTACGTTTCATCCACGAAACTGGTCGGTTTGATTGATATCTTCGCAGCCGTAGTACTAAGCAACCACCAAGTCCCTTAGAGCAAACTTTCTTTTTCCTTATAAATTCTTTTTCACATCAGATGTCAGGCATTTTACCTACCTCATCAAATCAGTTGCACTTGTGACATCACACAAGTCATCAAACCCTGACCTGACATTTGATGTGGAACAGAATCTAGTACATTGTCCATTAGTTTTTAATCGTTTGTAGTGTAGTCGTAGTTAGTTGAACGTTGCGTGTCTTTTTAGATTGGCCATGGGGTAGTCATTGTCTTTCGCTCCCAATGGTATCGTACCTGTAGTGTTGTATAGTAATTAGAATAGGTATAGTTAAATGTAAGATACATTGTAAATATTTATATTTGTATAAAAAAAAAAAAAAAAAATAACTCATGAATGAAAAGCACCAGTGCGCTTAAAAACTGGGAAGGTGAAAGTTGTTGTTTTTTCGTAATTTTCAAGATGGAGGACGTCGAAGGATTTTTCGAAGAAGAACAAAATGCGATGTTTTTATCATTACAGCAGATTTTAACTCCATTTGGTTCGAAACACTTTCGACGAGGTCGTTAACATTTTATAACTTGACGGAACAGGAAAAATTGTCTCTGTTCGAACGGTAAGGTTTGGAAAATCCTTTTCGACTTGAAAACATTCTGAAAAGAAGGACAAAAGAAAGAAATAAACAGCAGACGGTTTCAGGTGGTAAATGTCGTTAGTTAGACATCGTCGCTTAACGTAGACGTAGGAACCGGGGGGCACTGGGGGCACGTGCCCCCCAAGATTTTGCAATAAATAAGGAAGTGCCCTTTTATTTTTAGAAAATGCCCCTTTTTTCTTAAGGAAAAAGTGCCCTTGAAGCGTCGTGTCCCCCCCCCCCAAGTTTGAGATGCTTCCTACGTCCCTGTCGCTTAAGACGAGGACTTTTATAAAAACATTCAGATGTAAGACAGAGACATAAATTGGCGTTAGATGTGGGAGGAACCAAGGGGCAAATCACTTCTCGAATTAGCGTAAGGGACTTTTCTGATTTTAAAATCACATGATTTTTGTCTGCGATTTTTTTGGTGATTTCAGTGATTTTTTAATGATTTTTTGCGTGATTTTTCCGTAATTTCTCAGTGATTTGTGATTTTTGTCCTTTTTGCAAGTGATTTATTTGTGGTTTTGTAATTTTCGTATGTGATTTTTTTGTGATTTCGAAAAAGGTGTGCGAAACAAAATCAGTGATTTGCCCCTCGGTACGAACCAGGGGGCACTAGGGGCACGAGCCCCCCAAGTATTTGCAATAAACAAAGAAGGCCCTTTTTATTTTAAAGTGCCCCTTTTTCTTAAGGAAAAAAGTGCCATCGAAGTGTCGTGCCCCCAAAGTTTGAGATAGTTCCTATGTCCCTGATTTGTTCTATTATTGGTGGAGTCGTTGAAGATCATCAATCTTGACAAGGCTTTATCTCTAGAATTTCAATTTCGTAACGATGCTCTGCTGGGCGGCTGGGTATTGTATTTGGCGAAATCACTAAGGGGCGTTTCAACAGAATTTTCCTGTTGTTTATTGTTTTCCAGTTTCCGAGCTTTTGTACCCAACTTTTTGACGGAATTTCAATTTTGCTACGAAGTTCTCAGTGGTTTTCCCAGTTTCCCAGCTTTAATGCCCAGCTTTTTCGCTGTCAGTTCATCTTGTCCCAGTTTCCCAGTTTTCAAACCCAGCTATTTGGCTGTCTTCCCAGTTTCCCGGCTTTCTGTAGACTTGCCCCAAGTCTATTTCGTTCAATCAAAAAAAATTGGAAAGGGGAAAGTGGTTTACTGTTTCATGCAGACTTATTACAGATGACAAAATAGACTTGGGGCAAGTCTAGGCTTTCTGGGAAACAGAAATCCCGGCTTTCAAAATCTTCTGGAGAAAAAAACTGGGAAACTGGGGAAATCCTAGGAAATCTCAGCTTTCCCAGTTATTTCCCCAGCTGTTTTAGTTACAGTAACATCTTGCTACATTTTGCATAGGTGCTCTCAACTGTTGGTTCAACATTCCTGATAGTATGCCAGCCCCTATCAATCATGTGCAATGTGTTTGTGGTACTTGCTCCTATCAATTTGCTGGTTCACGATAACCACACTTCAGGAAGATTGACTATTTGCCTGTGCTACCTGCTTTAACATTGCAACTCAAAACATGATCAATCTTTCTTACCCAACAGAAACTTTCAGGGAATTAATCTTAGCTCCTAGTCATTGTTCTATTCTATGCAGAGTTCAAATTGAACTGTTCAATTCAGAATTTCCTACAGGGGCTTATAACAAATCACGCAGATCTTGATCCCCAGCCTGGCCTACAGCCTATAGTATTATCCAACTGGACTATCTGACGATCAGGATAATGCAGGGCATTCTGCTTTTTTCTCTAGTGCTTCCTAGCCCTCAATTGCAAGGTGTCATACTGCCCCCCCCCCCGTTTATCATGAGCAGCCCTCAGTATGGGGTCCGTTCAATAATTGCCTCCCCAGTCAGCATTTGGGTTTTTTTCTCACCTACTTTTAACTGAGGGATGCAAAACAAACTATACATACCGACATTCCTCACATTCACAACACCCATTTCACATTATCCTTTGGATTTGGGAGAATATTTCATATTCATTCAATTTCAACATACCGTCTTTTTACTCATGATCTTCTGATTTAGTTGCTCTGGATTTTGAATGATAGCTAGGACGCTAGGGTGATTTTTATATTTGTCTAGGATTAATCGAACAATTTGGCGGTCATCAGAAAGACAGAAATTCCGGTATCATTGGTAAGGTTAACGGGCTTCTTGCTGCTGGATTTCTTCTCCACTATGTTTACATAGTGATCGTTGAAGATGCCAGCTCCAGGTCATTCGTTATGACCGTGTCGTTTTTCTCAAGAGAAATATCACTACTTATGAGTCCCCCTTTTTATTTGAAAGAAAAGATTTTACGAGATCCCAAAAAGCTGAAGACGGACTTTGTAAAAATCATCCAAAAGGATCTTATGTTTTAAGTTGTTTGGATGTCCGTCGATGTATCAGGTACGAAATGCAACATAGGCACATGCACATGGGGATACAATTTCGTACCAGGTACCAATTCTCGCACTAAGTACCGAGTGCTACAATGTCGAACTGAGTACCTGGGAGAGTGTCTACAGAACAGCACGTAGTCTGTTGAAGCTGTGTGTGTAATGGTTGATGTCAAGTGGATGAAGTGGATACTGTGTAAAGTGTGGAGAGTAAGTGGGAGTGAGGGGTGTGTATGATGTGGAGACAGTGGAGAGTGTGCAGGAGTCGGTTGTGTGCAAAGTGTGGAGATAGTGGAGAATGTAGAGCATGGAGTGGATACTGTGTAGAGTGTGGATAATGAGGAATGTGTGGATGATGTGGAGATGGTGGAAACCGTGGAGAGTGTGTAGCGGGTAGAGTTGTGGAGATGGTGCAAACCGTGGTGGGAGTTGCTAATGTGTAGAGTGTGGAGATAGTGGAAGTGAAGAGCATAGCTTGGATACTGTGTAGACAGTGAGGAATGTGTGGATGATGTGGAGACGGTGGAGACAGTGGAGACTGTGTAGTTGGTAGAATTGTGAAGATGGTGCAAACGGTGAAGGAAGTGGCTAATGTGTAAAGCGTGGAGTGTGTGGAAATAGTGGAGGGTGTACAGCATGACGTGGATACTGTGTAGGGTGTAGACAGTGAGGAATGTGTGGATGATGTGGAGGTGGTGGAAACCGTGGAGAGTGTGTAGCGGGTAGAGTTGTGGAGATGGTGCAAACCGTGGTGGGAGTTGCTAATGTGTAGAGTGTGGAGATAGTGGAGGTGAAGAGCATAGCGTGGATACTGTGTAGGGTGTAGACAGTGAGGAATGTGTGGATGATGTGGAAACGGTGGAGACAGTGGAGACTGTGTAGTTGGTAGAATTGTGGAGATGGTGCAAACGGTGAAGGAAGTGGCTAATGTGTAAAGCGTGGAGTTTGTGGAAATAGTGGAGGGTGTACAGCATGACGTGGATACTGTGTAGGGTGTACACAGTGAGGAATGTGTGGATGATGTGGAGATGGTGGAGACAGTGGAGACTGTGTAGCGGGTAGAGTTGTGGAGGTGTTGCCAGCCGTAGAGAGAGTGGCTAATGTGTAAAGAGTGGAGTGTGTGGAAATAGTGGAGGGTGTATAGCATGACGTGGATACTGTTTAGGGTGTAGACAGTTAGGAATGTGTGGATGATGTGGAGACGGTGGAGACAGTGGAGACTGTGTAACGGGTAGAGTTGTGGAGGTGTTGCCAGCCGTGGAGAGAGTGGCTAATATGTAGAACGTGGACAGTGTGGAGATAGTGGAGGTGTAGAGCATGGCGTGGATTCTGTGTAGGGTGTGGACAGTGAGGAGTGTGTGGTTGATGTGGAGATGGTGGAGAATGTGGAAGCTGTGTAGCGGGTAGAGTTGTGGAGATGTTGCCAGCCGTGGATGGAGTAGCCAATGTGTAGAGGGTGGAGAGGGTGGAGATAGTGGAGGTGTAGAGCATGGCGTGGATTCTGTGTAGGGTGTGGACAGTGAGGAGTGTGTGGTTGATGTGGAGATGGTGGAGAATGTAGAAGCTGTGTAGCGGGTAGAGTTTTGGAGATGTTGCCAGCCGTGTAGGGAGTAGCCAATGTGTAGAGGGTAGAGAGTATGGAGATAGTGGAGGTGTAGAGCATGGCGTGGACATAGTGTAGGGTGTGGACAGTGAGGAGTGCGTGGATGAGGTGGAGATGGTGGAGCCAGTGGAGACTGTGTAGCGGGTAAGCGGGTAGAGTTGTGGAGATGTTGCCAGCCGTTGAGGGGGTAGCCAATGTATAGAGTATGGAGATAGTGGAGGTGTAGAGCATGGCGTGGACATCGTGTAGGGTGTGGACAGTGAGGAGTGCGTGGATGATGTGGAGACGGTGGAGATAATGGAGACTGTGTAGCGGGTAGAGTTGTTGAGAAGTTGCCAGCTGTGGAGAGAGTGGCTCATGTGTAGAGCGTGGAGAGTGCGGAGTTGGTGGAAAGTGTAGAGCATGGAATGGATACTGTGTGGAGTGTGGACAATGAGCAGTGTGTGGATGATGTGGAGACAGTGGAGATTATGTTGCGGATAGAGTTGTTGAGATGGTGCCAGCTGTGGGCAGAGTGGCTAATGTGTAGAGCGTGGAGAGTGTGGAGATGGTGGCGAGTGTAGAGCGTGGAATGGATACTGTGTAGAGAATGGACAATGAGGAGTGTGTGGATGATATGGAGACGGTGGAGACAGTGGAGACTGTGTAGCGGGTAAATTGTGGAGATGTTGCCAGCCGTAGAGGGAGTGGCTAATGTGTATAGTGCGGAGAGTGTGGAGATAGTGGAGGGTTTAGAGCATGGAGTGGCTATTGTGGTTCTATTGTTTATGATTGATTCTGGTGGTCTCGCATCTCTTACAAAATGCATGGAAAAGCTACTGAATAGTTCTGCTTTGAAGAAGAACTTCAATCAGCACTTGATACTTAAGTTTCTTGATTTCTTTCATACTCCATTTTCATTTATTTCTATTGTTCTTCATATTTACTGGGGGTTACGATTATGAATGGATTTTATAACAACTATCGATAAGTTCTAGCGGTATGTTAGAGTTAAAACACAGAACTGCTGTAATTATTATTTACGATCACGAAAAGTGCTGGATCATTTCTTGTCATGACAAACTTCATGTCAGAGCTGTCTGCTATTCATACAAAGAACTTGCAAATACTGAGATGTACAAAACTAAAATTGAGCTAAACCTAACCTTTTATTTTTGCAGGAAATCTTCCGTGAAATACATCTTGCTACAATTTGCGAAATAATAACGAACTTACTCAACCCATAGTGAAATCCATCAGCAAGGGGACAGAAAGCGTCCGATTAAAGGTCCATGCCCAGTATTTAGGTAACTGATAGGCTAGAAGATGACAGGCTTGAATAGGCTAGAATTCCCTACATATATGGGTCTGTTTTTAACCTTAATTCTGGTAGATGGGTAGCTTTTTCAGAATTTTGTTCGCAACCGAAGAAATTTGAATAGACCTTGCATCCTCAAATCGGCAAAATTCATAGACATTAAACAAAACATCCTGAAATTCATGCAACAGGGTTCGAAATTCTTGAAAAATTCTGTCATACAAATGGGTCCTTTTGTCAAAGTCCAGATTCACGTCAAGACACATTCACAGTCAACTATCCACCCCTCGGGCTAATTCACCCCTTCTTAATTTCTTCAAATAGAATATTTGAAAATACAAAGTCGATAACGATATTGTTAAAACTAGCTTGATAGTGAATTGAATCTAAGATAAGTAGTCAGGTATTGGAAGAAAAACGCAGCACAGAACTTTGCGAAATCATCACGAAACAAGCTGTTTTGATAAAACATGAGAACTTGATTGGTGCATTCTAGCTGTTCTGAATGCCATGTTCATGCTTACAAGATTTCTTAGAAAAACATGCCATATAACCCCTCAGATCTAGAATTTCTGGCATCTCAGTGCACAATCTCTAGACAACCAACTAATCATGATCAGTAACTGACGAATAGCTAAGTTGCCTGGTGCATAGAAAATCGTACACTCGGCACTCCATAAGTCTCTGCCCACAAGAGACTTTGCCTAAACTGCGGCTTTTTGGGCTTGGATCGTGTTCAGGGAGGCACATTAGAGGGGTGTAGGGGGGGGGGGTGGGACACCCCCAATATTTTCAGAGTCGGTCCAAAAATTTTTCTCATAAACGAAAAGTCGGTCCACGACAAAGCTTGGATAGTTCTTCCCTGGGTACCAGAGCCTCAAAATTTAAATGAAAGGAAATAGAGCCTCGAAATTTAAATGAAAGGAAATTCTGGTACCCAGGGCAGGATGGTTCGAATCCAAGTTGGTCCGACTTCTGAATGTTTCAGGCAAAGGTCGGTCCATGATGACAGTTAGGAATTTTACAAGGAATGCTTGACAGTGATCGGGGGAGTCGTTCTAAGACTGCGTTCACACGATGCCGGCACATTTTGATGACGGTGAAAAAAGTGACGGTAGCAAAATTTGAGCTAGCGTTCACACGATACCGGCACAATTGAAAACGGAAGGAAATTTGACGGTAAAAAAGACTTGTTGCAAGACTTTGATACCAAAGAAATGTACCTACACCCTAAGAATTGTCCTGTCTCGATCCAAAAGCGTCGAAAAAGGTTCTGTTTTCATCATTGTCGAGTGTTCACATGATGCTGTTTCAAATTTATGCCGATTAGGGTTTCGTTTTCAAAAGCTACCCTTTCCGAAATCTGCCGGCAAAAAATGTGCCGTTTTCGTGCGAACGGGTATCTAAGCCAAAGTAGAGGACGGCATTTTAAAAAAATTTATAGACGTACTACTGCAGAAGTGAAGTGCCTAACCGGTCATCGGGCCTAGCAATCATTGGATTGTGAGAGTTCCAATACAAAGCAAGGGTATTTTTTGCCCAAAGATTGGCCCAAAGGTAGAAAGCTGTTTCAAATAAAAGTTTCCAGTCTGGTACTGGGGTGTCGGTATGGCAGGGCCGCTGAGAGGGGAGCGAGAAAAATCACAAACATCACATTCGAATCAAAGGAGTGATACAAATCTCATCCGGTCATTTCTGGGAAAGAGTTTTGCCAAACCTATACCCCGCCATTTTCTCTTCCATCTTGAAGAAATCTCGAGGACCATCTTTTGGCAAAAGTGCCCCCCATACTCCCCCCGTGGCCACGCCACTGGTCAAGAGTTAGGTAGGGGGCTTTTTGCTCCCCAACCAAATTAGGACTATCAAATAGCCAACCACTATAGGGTTAACGACCTTAACGACCTAGTGTGAATCAGGCCTTTCCTGTGGTGGCCGATAAGGGCCAATCCCTATTTCAAATTCAGAATCCTCATTTCAATTTCAGAATCCGCATTTCAATTTCAGAATCCGCATTTCAATTTCAGAATCCGCATTTCAATTTCAAAATCTCCATTTCAAACTTAAAATCTTCATTTCAAATTTAGAATCCTCATTTCAAATTCAGAATCCTCATTTCATTTTCAGAATCCTCATTTCAAATTCAGAATCCTCATTTCAAATTCAGAATCCTCATTTCAAATTCAGAATCCGCATTTCAATTTCAGAATCCGCATTTATGCAATTTCATTTATGCAATTTCAGAATCCGCAGTTATGACCTATAAGATTATGAATAAACTAAGCCCTGAAAGCCTTTGGGACAAATTTGAGCTAAGATCTATGCACTCAAGTTATGTAACAAGAAACTGCCATGATCTTCAGATCCCAAGGCTAAATACTGAGCATGCAAAAAAGGGCTTTAAATATTCGGCTCTAAAAATGTGGAACGATACGCCTGTTGATATACGAGAGGCCCCAACTCTCGGTTGCTTTAAAAAACGATTGAAAGCACACCTACTGGCTGATCAAAAACGCTAACTTCAAACACGACCCCCTGGAAGAACAGCAATTTTAACAATTTAGGAACTGCATTGCCCTTAAAATTATTTTTTATAAGATTGTACATAGATATTATTAGCTGCTGAAGGGTTTATTTTTTCGTGTATAAATATTTATTCATATCATATCATATCATATCAGAATCCTCATTTCAAATTCAGAATCCTCATTTCAAATTTAGAATCCTCATTTCAAATTCAGAATCCTCATTTCAATTTCAGAATCCTCATTTAAATTTTAGAATCTCCATTTCAATTTTAGATTTCTCATTTCAATTTCAGAATCCTCATTTCAAGGCGCTGCCGGAAGCACCGGAAGGAAGACAGAGCGGTGGTAGCAGCCCACCGGGGAAGGGCACTGCAAAACAGGAGCTCTTAGAAATGTTACTTGGCACATGGACTTGCCTCAATTCTATTTCGTCAAAAAAATTGGGAAGCGAAAAGGAAATGGAAAGGAACAAGCGAAATTTCTTCTTTCACTATCAGGCAGACTTATAACCGATGACGAAAAAGATTTGAGACAGGTGTACTTGGCACGGGTTACAAAGTAGATATAAGTATCAGTGAAAGAATGGAGAAGAAATTCTCTTTGACCTTAGGATTTCGATGTACAAGAACATAAATTGACAAGGAAACCAGTGGTGTCGCCATGGAAGTGGACTGGTGGAGTGTTAAAAAGAAGGGGTCTGGGGGCTAGCCCCAAGAAAAATTTTTGAGGACCCATCCCCTACTTTGTCTTAGAACACTGCTCCCGATCCAATATTTTGCCCCTATACTAACATTTTTGACCATTGGCAACATCATCCTTATAAACTAACGTACCAGGAAAATTTCCATCGTTCTTTGGCTAAGAATGCCGTATCTCAATCCTGTTGTCACCGAAACAAACCTTGGTATTTCTGTAATAGTCATCTATCAATCATTGCTTTCTATTTGCTAAAACACCTTTAACACTGTCTTTTAGACCGCTTCTTACAGTCCAGTTTTGCTTGCTTCCAACATGGAATGTCTTGACAATGAAATGTCCACAAAAATTTTTGAAAAATGGCAGGCTTTACTTTGGCTCAAAACTCTCTCAGTCACTTTCTAGCATTTCTCAGCAAAATTCTCATCCTACCATACCTACTCTCAACTGCACTAAATAGTTATTGTTTCCCCGTCAAAAGTTATACAAGTTCCATCACGGATGATAGCCAAAAGGTTTTATTTCCCGTCACAATATTTTCAGTTCCCGCTGAAAATGTATAGTTTTATAATGTCCCCGCGGTACTTTTAATGCCCGGCGGGGTCGTTTCTGGGGGCTGCTACTAATATGGGACAGGGGTTTCTTCATGCCGTGCTAAACGCAACGGAAATCCCCCGATACTTTTCTTGTTTTCTAAGCCACTTCATCAAAGTTTTGTTTCCATTTAGAAGACAAGAAACTTGGGGCATTCGTATCGTCTTAATTCATTTAGGAGGAGCCTACCAATAGAAATATTACACCCTTATGTGACTCCGTCATGTTATTGTGTCGTTTCCTCATTTCGTTCTGCCGTTTCGTGCTTCCGTGGTTTTCAGACTGCCGGTGTTATTGTGGCTATGACGCAATTGCTCTCGGGTTGAAGCAGACAATGTTTGTTCCATTGTTCACAGGGTTCAATTTAATTGGCTTTAATAGCAATCCTTATTATTTGAAGAGCTACATAAAACCTGTATGTTACATCTGGCCTGTACAAAGCTATCTTCCAATCAACAACCTCGAATTAGACTCTGGTTCACTGCTTTTGAGCCTATTTCAAAGATTAGCTGCTTGCCGCGAATTAGCAAATTAGTGATGATTCTGAAATTGAAACGAGGATTTTAAGTTTGAAATGAGGATTCTAAAATTGAAATGAGGATTCTGAATTTGAAACGAGGATTCCGAATTTGAAATGAGGATTCTAAGTTTGAAATGAGGATTCTGAAATTGAAATGAGGACTCTGAATTTGAAATGAGGATTCTAATTTGAAATGAGGATTCTGAATTTGAAATGAGGATTCTGAATTTGAAATGAGGATTCTGAATTTGAAATGAGGATTCTGAAATTGAAATGAGGATTCTAAGTTTGAAGTGAGGATTCTGAAATTGAAATGAGGATTCTGAATTTGAAATGTAGATTTTAAGTTTGAAATGAGGATTCTGAAATTGAAATGCGGATTCTGAAATTGAAATGCGGATTCTGAAATTGAAATGCGGATTCTAAAATTGAAATGAGGATTCTGAATTTGAAATAGGGATTGGTCCTTATCGGCCACCATACTTTCCGCATCTTTATTGCTGCTGAACGAAACAGTGAAGCAGCTTTCTAAAGTACGACCAAAAACGATGTAGAGTAAAAACGTTTTTTGATGCAACTTCGGCTCTATTTGTTATAGTAAAAGCTAAGGTCGCTTTCGAAAGAGGAAGAGAAGCGTAATATTCTTATGAATCATTTCTTACATTTAAACATGCTGAAGGGGGTTCAAATCAGGGACCGCTGAGACGGGGGGCTGGGGGGCTTTAGCCACCCCCCAATAATTTTCAAGAGATAGTTTTTAGCTTTCCAACAAATTTTGTTTCATAATTAAATATCGCCATTTGCTTTATTAAACTGTTAACACCCTTGAGTATCTGTAGACCCCCACAGTACCATTTCTCATGTATTTATTCAGAAATCAAGCTAAGCAGAATATTTTAAAAGATTTTGTCTCAAATGAAATGCGTCCAACAGCATTATGCCAAGATATAACAGTTTCATCATCGTTAGCACAGCTTCAAATACCCAAAGTTTTGGCAAGTGATAAGTAAAATTCTTTCATGATATGCGGCTATTTTTAAAGCGAATTTCAATTCCGGGAAGATTCCTGATGAGGGGAGTTCTCCAAACCTGTAAATTGCAGAAACGTTAACCCGGCAACGAGTGCAACGATAATTTTTCTTAATGGCAGGCTAAGGTTCCTCTATAGAAAGCAAAATTTTCTTGACTTCCCTCTTCGTAGGCTACTTGCAAATGCACTGATCCAGCCCCACTTTGACTATGCATGCAGTGCTTGGTTCCCTTTGATAAATAAAGATTAACCAGGAGAATTCAAACCGCCCAAAATAAATGTGTCAGATTTTGTTTAAACATGAATAACAGAGCACATATAGGAGTTAGGGAATTTAAAAACATAAATTGGCTCCCTACTAAAGAGAGATTTGAACAATGTACTGCTACAAGCGTTTTCAAATTTTTCAATAACTCGGCCCCATCCTATATGTCGGAGATGTTCTTACCAGTTGGCCAAAGCCGGGTTACTCGAAGATCAAAAAACAAATTAAACCAACCTTTTAGAAAAAGTAACAAGGGGCAAAACGGTCTCTCCTACCTAGGACCTAAAATCTGGAACAATCTACACTCTGACCTAAAGTCAGCTGAGAGCGTTAACAGTTTCAAACATAAAATTAAGAACAAATTCTTTAAGGACCTCCAAAATCAAGAAGACAACCCTTATGAATATTACTGAATTTCCAAAATTGCAAAAAAAAACAAGACTCCACCATTACTTTCTACTTTGATACAAAATATACATGTTTTTTACACTTTCCTTTCAAGAAAACTTTTCTTTTAATGGCACCTCTGGGGGGACCATTATGGAAACAAGGTCACACTGACCTTTTAATGCTATCCCTGCCAATTTAAACTGGGGGTGTTTTTATACTTAGGTTTTTATATCAGATCTTAGTTTTTTGTTTTTCTTTTTATCATTATTGTTTTTTCTACGCATGTAATTAGCTTTCTGTTTATTTTGCAGTAAATTTTATAATTAAGTTTTTTTAATTTTAATGGCATAATATTACATACATACATACATACATAATGGACTCAGCATCGCTCTCTGTAATGTCCAAACAAATATAGTTTAGCAATTCTTAATACTCATGTGAAGAGGACGGAAATATAAACTCTATCGACATTCAAACTAAATTTTATCAAAAAACCCAACAGCAGTATACAAAATTTTCGAAAATTTGAAAAATGTTTTGGATTTTTAGTGCTACAGAATTAAAAATTGAAACAGTGTTTGCTTCTTTAGGTCCTCTATGTTTAAAATGTTTGCTTCTGAAAGCAGAGAGACGGCGTTTGCATATCATTATTTTTTGGAGATAATAATTCCACGAGATTGTGAAAGTTTTTTAACTTTGGTCTTTTCATTCTAGGCTGAGCCTTTTCGCTATGAAATATAAAAATGTAATACAGTACATCTCTATAAATGCTGCTTTTTAAGGTGATTTAGTGATTGGATATGCTGATGACAACTGTCTTTTCCAAGGCGAGTTTGCCGATGGAAAGAGGCGGTGGTCACATTTATAGCCAAAGTAGATGGTGTAAAATGGCTGAAAGGCAACAAGCTTTCATTTAATGTCTTGAAAACTCATGCCATGCTTGTTTCCATAAAGCCAAAACATTAAGTTATGAGGGATAAAATTGAATCTTTGAAGCTAAGAATTCGAGATAGTCAACTTGAAGTTGTGCTAAAAAACTAACTATCTTGTTGTGCGGATAGACAATTCCTTGGATTGGAAGGAACACATCGAGAAAGCTTCGTCCATAGTCTCAAGAGTAATTGGCTTCTCAAAGCATGCTGAATCCTTTCTGCTAGCAGAATAAACTCTCAGGACCATGTACACAGGTATTGCGGAGCCGCACTTTTGCTACTGTTGTTCAGTCTAGGGTTGTTGTGCTGTGACTGAGATCAACCAACTAAAAACGATTACAAAATCGTGCTGCTCGTGTTATTGTGAGTATCATAATGGAGGGCCCTTTGAAAATCAGCATTGCTGAAGGACTACCTTCCATAAATATTTTGAATAAAAATGGAATATACACTGTACGTAGTATTTACTTTATATTGAACACCTTTCAAAATCTTAGCTTTCTCCTCTGTCCAATCATCCCACACTTTCACAATATTAACAATATCTATAACCCAAATACCCCCCCCCCCCCCGCCACAGTCTCTGCAGTCTCGACAAACTCAAAAATTATCCACACTCTGCAAATCATCAACTCCATGCTGTATACACTCCACTATCTCTACACTCACCACACTCTCTATTGAACATTTCCACAACTCTACCCCCTATACACTCTCCACCGTCTCCACAGTCTCCACATTATACACATACTCCTCATTATCCACACTTTACACAGTATCCACTCCATGCTCCATACATTCCACTTCTTCCACACTGTCCACGTTGTACCCACTAGCCACTCCACAACTCTACCCGCTACACAATCTCCACTGTCTCCACAGTTTCCACATCATCCACGCACTCATCATTGTCCACACCCTACACAGACAGTATCCACTCCATGCTTTACACCCTCCACTATCTCCACACTGTCCACGCTGTACACATTAGCCACTCTCTCCACGGCTGCCAACATCTCCACAACTCTACCTGCTATACAGTCTCCACTGTCCACCGTCTCCACATTATCCAAGCAATCCTCACTGTCCACGACCTACACAAAGTCCACGCCATGCTCTGCACTCTCCACTATCTCCACAATCTCCATGCTCTAGACACACGGCTGCCAACATCTCGGCAACTTTGCCCACTACACACTCTCCACGGTCTCCACTGTCTCCACATCATCCACACATTCCTCACTGTCCACACCCTACACAGTATCCACGCCATTCTCTTCACCTTTACTATCTCCACAATCTCCACGCTCTACACATTAGCAACTCCAACCACGGTTTGCACCATCTCCACATTTCAGTTCAGTTCAGTTCATTCAATTTTTAAATTCCACTACATACAGGGGGCCTATTATAGGGGGTCCTAAAGCCGCGAAACCGTGCGAAAATCAGCTGAAAGCCGTAATCCGCAGCAAAATAAAGTGCAAAGCCGCAGCCGCGATGGTAAAACATGCCTTTTTGGCGCAGAACATAGCCAACTACCCGTCAATAAAGGAAAATGAAACGTTGCAACAAGTACATGTACGTGTGCATTGTTGTTCTTATGGTTCGTTCTCTTTTCACTGAGTAAGCTGCTGTATCAATTTTACCCCTCTCCTGAATGCATAATGTGTAAAGGGGAGTGTCACATTTTGAAAATGTCGCGCAGATTCATACACTGAATCGTATGAAAACGATGAATTCATCATTTATGAACATATCAAAATTCTAAAAACAAAAGTACAACTAAGGCCCCGTCCACACGTATCCGGATATTTTTGAAAACGCATCTTTTTATATCCGTTTTCAAAAAGTTTCGCGTCCACACGAGGAGCGTTTTCGAAAATATCCCCGTCCACACGAAGACGCTGCTACATTCAAACTTCGCTGTTCGAACTTCGACAAAAGAAAACAGACAATCAAAATGCCCTTTTGTTGTCCCCAAAGATCCGTGCGCAAGCTCTGATACGTCGTAAATCGATGCTGTGACGTCAGCGTTTTCGAAAAGCTCCGTTTTCACCCGTCCACACGAGAACATGAAAACGGCGTTTTCAAAAAGATCCACTCTGGAGAGCGTTTTCGAAAAGATTCGTTTTTGGTGACCGAAAACGCCGTCTCCGTGTGGACGCTAACCCAAAACGGATAAAAAAAGATGCGTTTTCAAAAATATACGTACCCAAAACGGATACGTGTGGACGGGGCCTAAAACTTTAGCTCCACTGAACAAGTCTGTCAGAGATGGGCCCGTCGGAAAGAAGGGCGGCAGAGACCAAGTGCGAGAGAAGTAAGCAAAAAACGGGGATCCGAGGGCTTGCCCCGGGGGGGGGGCATTTTGTGAACATACCCTTTATTTCGTTTGAAAATATCCCTTTTTGAGACGAATTCACCATTTCAAGGAGCAGCGGAACTAGACTAACGGAAGGCTTTCGTGTCAAACTTTTAAATAGAACTGAAAATCACTTAGAAATAGGTTGGTTTTCACTGTATTTCCATGTATATAGGCATGATAGCTTGACAATTCTAATAACTTCCTAGTATCTTCACTTCTTTAAATCTTCTTTCCATTAACCTGACTTTTACAGCTTTTTTCAGTAAAGGGGGAAAAATTTTAGCGAATCGTGGGAGAGGCTGAAGCCCTCTGGCCTCTCCTCGCTTCCGACTGGACTGATTAAACCTTCTGTACGACCAAATCTCGACTTTGAACCAAGAAGGAATTTTTGCTAATTCATTGATAATGGCAGCACTATCCTTGGCACATGGGGTTCTAGGGGCGAAGCTCCAGAAAATTTCATAAGGCCACGCCCTTTACTTGGCCTAAAACTCTTCTCTCGACCTTTTGTTTCCCACTGCTAACATGGGAATTTAGCCAAACTTTGTAGTCATATCTTTATGAATGAGCACCTCAGGAAACTTTTAGGGTGCACTCTTAACTTCTGCTGGGAACGCATCTTTCAATCAAATAACTACAGCTATTGTTTAAAATTTCCTTCTGTCCTTTGTCATGCAATCACTGTGCACTAGAAGATTGTGCTAAAGGTGGTGGACATGAATTTTTTACCATGATGCCCCGGGGGGGGGTACTTGACTAGGGAAGTGACGGGGGTGTGTGGCAAACCGCTCAACACCCTGTCGCATAAAAAATTGCCCAAAAGTATACCCTGTCGCATAAAAATTTTACCAAAATCCATTGTTTCATGATAACTCTAAAAGGTGTGCTTCCACGTGATACCCTGTCGCTTAATTTTCTTATCAATTGTAATACCCTGTCGCATAATTTTTATCAAAAAAGGACACCCTGTCGCATAATTTTTACCGTAAAAGGACACCCTGTTGAGCGGCACATCCCGTCAAGTCAAGTATGGGAGTACCCCCCCCCCCCTCGGGCATGATGCTTTGCGTCAAACTGAGCTTCGGTTCATTTGACTGCATTGAACTATAGTTCAATGTTTGACGGGCGAGGATCTTGGATAAACATTCCTCAACGCCATTTTTAGCACTATCGTCTATTGCTTGCAAACTGTCAATCAACACTGATCCCTTTGTTAAGTTATTCCTATCATATTTCTGCGCAACCAAGAGGTCTTTTAAACCCCATTTCGGATGAAGTCAATAACTTGACCGCACGCCGTTACTTCGACTAAAAGCCGCATCCGCATCCCAAGCGCCGTAAACCGTTGCGAATTCACAGCTAAAGACGCAAGACGCATCTTATGCTGAAGCCGCAATCCGTAGAAAAACCATTGCCAAATCCGTAGGCCGCACGTGAAAATAGGGTCGTAGCCGTGAAGCCGCAAACCTATAATAGGCCCCCCATACAAACACTCTCTAAATTAAAAACTTACAACAATAAATAAATACATATAAATTAATAAGACAATAGCACACATTAGAAGGATAAAGATATACGACACTAGAGGATTTGTATGGAGGGGAATTCTTAAGAAGGAACTCTCTCAATAGCTAAGCTAATCGAGGAGAGAGCACCCCCTCTTTTCAGATAGATTTCAAGAGATTATGTGTAAATATTGACTATCAATAATCTGATTCAATGGTTATGTTCAAACAGGAAAGTTTTCAATTTCTGACGAAACATCTTGACTGATGGCGACCTTTTCATTTCTACAGGAATGTCATTCCAGTATTTTGCTCCATAGTAACGTATTGATCTGAGACAATATTGACTAGTATTTTTCTGAGGCAGAAAAATATCATCCTTGCCAGCCTGTCTTGTACCATATTGATGAACAGATTCAACAGATTTGAAGAAATTATGAAAACAAACTGGAGAGATTTAAAAAAAGATTCATATGCAAAGCACAGCACCTTTTGCTCAAAAAGCCACTTCTCTGCCCGCTACACACTCTCCACTCTCCACGGTTTCCAGCGTCTCCACATCATCCACACATTCCTATTTATCCACACTCTACACAGTTTCCACTCCATATGCTCTACATTCTCCACTGTCTCCACACTTTGCACACAACCGACTCCTGCACACTCTCCACTGTCTCCACATCATACACACCCCTCACTCCCACTTAACCTCCACACTTTACACAGTATCCACTTCATCCACTTGACATCAAGGCCGTACGCAGGAAATTTTCAGCAGGGGGGCAGTGGATGTTGCAACATTCAAGGTGAAGTGAGTCAAAGAGAGAAGAAAGTGGGGTCCAGGGGCTTGCCCCTGGAAAAAATTTGGGTTTGCACCTTTTCAATCACCGGAAAATACCGTTTAAAACTTGTTTAAGAACAAATATATAAATGCAGAGACTTAGCCAATGGTGGTTTCTTTTAAGACATACAACTTATAAGGGGCGCTACAAAATAGGGTCCAACCCCGGGGGGGGGGGGTACTTCACTTTGGGTAAGACGGGGATGTGCGCCAGTTTTGGGTAGTTTTTGGCCTGAAAATTCTGGGATTGGGGTATCCTTTTACTGGAAAATTTCTGTGATTGGGGTATACTTTCACTCGGAATTTTCTGGGATTGGGGATTACTCAAAATTCTGTAATGGGTGTTGAATGAAAGTACAACTGGATAAATTTTCAAGCAACACGTTGTCAGTTTCAAGTGAACTGATTTCAAGTATTTTTGTGTTGAAAAACGTCCTCAGATCAGAACCTCGTTCCAATGGCCACTTGGAACCAAAATAGTCGTTTCCAGCCCTCTATCCCTTATCCTTTTGACGTCGAATTGCTTTTGTTACGTCTTCGATTGGGTATCAATATCTGACATATATTCTGGGATTGGGTATCAATATCGGACCAAATTTCTGGGATTGGGTCGTAACAGAAATCCTTGCGGCGCACACCCCCGTATGAATTTATAGTGAAGTACCCCCCCCCCCCGGGGGTCCAACCAACTGCAAGAGCAGCATTGAGCAGATGGGAACGCGTTTTCTCCTGTTTGTTTGTAAAATATTTGCTATGGTCAGTTGTTCTTCGGATGCAATGAAACATGGGATAATTAATGCAAACCCAAGTTACCATTAATCATTGCAAATATTTCTTGAATACTCATTTCTCTTTAACTTGTAGCGAATGTTCATCAAAATGGTAAGTTTGTAAAGACCTTTGATTTCCACCTTCAAAAAGTTATTATGGGTATAGTATTGAAAGATACCGTTCATAGCATTCCTTGTGCAAAAGAGCCAAGTCTTCCCTCACATTTACTTGAAAACTCATAGATTTATGTCATTTACATTATTTTAGAATTTAGATTTTGTAACCTGCATAACTGTTCACCTACAGTGCTCGATAAAGTATTGCAATACGGACCTACCTACCAGCGTTGTTGAGTTGTTATTCACTGTACCAACATTCTTAAACTGCTGTTACACAAGCAGTAGGTTTGCAATGTCAGATGATGGATTTACAGGGCTTCAAGGGCCTTTTTTCACTAAGGGTACCACTCATCTCCGGTAAGTCACTAAGAAATGATCTTTAGCGAATCTTTAAGCAACAAAACTGTTACTGTTTTATTTAGAACTATGAAATAACGAAGGTATGTAAAATATTTAACTGAACTGCTTAATACCAGTCGTTGATGTAACAAATGTCACAATTCAGCTTCATGAAACTTGTGTTTCACAAAGCAAAACTACCGAAACCTATTTTTGATGGCAGCAGTCAAAAGCAACAGTCTATTTATTAATGCAATTCATCTGATTAAGTGATATTATTCGGCATACAGTATATAAGTTGTTTGTAAGTTTGAATAGCTGCATGACTTCAGAAGTTGAATGTGATATGCATTGCACAATAAAAAACTTAGCTTTGAAAATTTCTGGGGGGGCAACTGCCCCCTTGCCCCCCCCGCTATGTACGGCCTTGCTTGACATCAACCATTACTCACACAGCTTCAACAGACTACGTGCTGTTCTGTAGACACTGTCCCAGGTACTTAGTGCGAAATTGTAGACACTCGGTACTTAGTGCGAGAATTCGTACCTGGTACGAAAAGGTATAGCCTTCGCGTAGACCCAAAATGGTATCGCTATGTGCCTGTGTTGTGGTGCATTTCGTACCTGATACATCGACGGACAGCCAGTTGTTTTGTCTGCCATCAATTTGGAAGAGAGGCTGTTTGGCCTAGTTCCTGTCTGAAGAGCTGTAGAAGAGAAGATATTGTCATTGTCAGGAGAAGACTTTGTGGGCAACATTTGGCATGCAGAAGATGGCACTGGCTTCTTGTATGATGAGAAAGTACGCTTCAAGAGTATTGCTGCAGAGTGGCAAGGAAGTTTATAGAGCAGCTGCAAGAGGTGAGTGGGAGTGCAGCCAAGAGCTCAAGTCTAGTTTATTAAGTTTCAGTCAGTTTATTCACAGGTAACCTTAACCAGTCCGGTAAAATTAATAAAATTAATAAAAAACAACAAGTACCTCTCTGTTTACTTCATTTTTTGCCAAATTTGCTAACTCTGTCTATATCAGGCCAACAACGGGTGTTTGGAAAAGTAAGACCCTGAAAACGAAGACCTCGAAAACTATTATTTATTATATTATTAGGCCTATTATCAATTTATTTACCGTTGGCAACAAAATAACTCATAGCTAAAATATTTAGCTAATTAATTCCAACGCTAAAAATATATTACAAAGTGTGGATAAAAGATACAAAATTATTTAAAACTATTTACAATTCATCAAAGTATACAATAAAACAAATTTCTAAAAACATCATAAAAAGCCCAAGTTCGGAATGAAAGTGCGACACAGCTTGCATGGACAATTTTGTCCCTTTCAATTTTTTATATTTGCTTTAAACTAAGCAAGGGATCCTGAGTTTCGTATTGTTTGCGGCAACATTTGCCATAGTTGCGGACCTTTAAATCTGACGCTTTTTGTGCCATTTCCGACCGATCTCACCCTAGGTTGAACGAATTTGTTATTGTTACGCAAATTGTAATGACTTTCATTTTCACAGAAAATCTCCTGCATGAAAGAAGGATTGAGGTCATTTCTGGTTTTGTACATCTCAATCATAAGTAATTGAAGGTTCTTTGTATGAATAGTAACGGCACAGTCCTTTTCTAATAGTTCGCTATAGGTAGATTCGTCATCCTTATAAGTTATTCTCAAAGCCCTTTCCTGTATTTTGCTAATTTTTTTGTTGAGCTGCCTGCCGTGAAACATCCAGATTAAAGGACAGTATTGAAATTGACTGGTAATAAATGCCCTCATGAGAGTTCTCAACTTTCTCTGATCCATTTATGGTGATATGCGAGCAAGCGCATAAAGTTTATTGCTAGCCTTCTGGCACAGTTTGGAAACATGGTTATCGAAGGATAGTTTACTATCAATTTGAACTCCCAGTAGTTTCTCTTCATAGCTATTTACAACGCTAGCACTTCCAATTCTAACAGTAACAGAATCGTCACATCTCTGCCCAAGAACCAACAAATGGCATTTATCTGCATTTAATTTCATAAAGTTGTCAGCAAATCATTTTAACCCTATTAGTACTGGGCGATTTTTTACTAACTTTGTACTGAGGGGGGGCATTTTTCGCCCCCCTCTTTTTCTCCGAAACTACAAGAGACATAACAATAAGACTTACTCCTATTGTTCTTTAGACAATTGGCTATTAAAATATAACAATGAAAATTAATTAGTCACGTGTTTCGTTGCTAGGCAACCAAAAAACAAAGGAAAATTAGCAATTTTTTACCTTCTTAGCAAGAAAAATTCTAATTAATTTACTTCTCATCCAATTTTCTCCAGGTTTGTCTCAAATTGTAGGAAACATGTTGCAGATTTGAAATACATACTTATGAGATATTTCCAGTTTCTATTTTTAGCATAATTAGCTTTTAATTAGCTTTTTGTTCCAAGTACAGATATTCTTTGCAGTTATTTCTAAGTCTCGTCCTTTAATCTGGTAAGTATAGACTCAGAAGTAATAAAATAAATAAGTTGAAGCAAAAAAGACAACAATTTTTCATTTCTTACATTTATTCATTTGAGCAATGACGTAATAAATGTCAATGACGTCATAGATATTAAATTTTGCTGATGTCAGCAAAAATGAAATGTTTATATATCAAATGAAAGTACTCATCAAAAGCAATCGAATGGTGCATGTTTGAGATCAATCGGACAAACAAGGCACAATCTATGGAGATTTTAAGAATTTTTTTGTTGGCTGCTCTCCAAACATGGTATTACTGTGGTCACGTGATCAGAGGTAGAACAATGAAATGTTAAAAATTTAATTGCCAATTAAATTTGATTAAAAGTCAGAAAGTTTGGTGGTTAAATTACAGGCCGTTTTAGTGCAATGTAGAAAAGTGTGGTAGGGGGGGGGGTGAAAAACGCCCCCCAGTACTAATAGGGTTAAAGCTATAGCAGAATCATTTTCAAGCTTATGAACTATGTTGTCAAGGTTCTTATTGCAGGTATAGATTGTAGTATCATCTGCATAATTACATATATCCGAGTCTTGAATAAAGAGCAAAAGATCATTAATGTAGATGTTGAATAGCAGAGGCCCTAAGAATGACCCCTGTGGAACACCGCGTGCTATGCTTTTCCAAGAACTGAATGACCCATTTACTTTAACTCTTTGTTGTCTATTTGTGAGGTAATTGTTTATTAGTGTTAATGCTTCGCGAGAGAAGCCATAGGCGTGCAATTTTGCAATCAATAGGTCATGTCTGATACAATCAAATGCCTTGGAGAGATCCATCAATACAGCCCCTGCCTTACCACCTTCATCAATGCTAATTTTAAATTTTTCTAAGAGCCTTACGAGAGCGTGCTGGGCGTTGTAGCCTTTTCGAAAACCACAGAGAAGTGAGGATAAGAAAGGGGTAATAAACTAATTCCTAAGAAAGGGGTCACAAGGTAGTTTCATGTACTTTTTTATTATAAACTAAGGATTTAGGCCAGTACTAATTACTGAAAATTGTCAGAATTCGAACATTTCAAATCAAGGCTTTTCCAGTGAGGATAAGAAAGGGGTACTAAGACCTCGAAAACTAAGACCTCGAAAACTAAGACGTCCGAAGACATAAGACATCCAATAAGTTGTTCTGTTAAGTGTCAGAAGGTAGTTACATGTACTTTTTTATTATAAACTAAGGATTTAGGCCAGTACTAATTACTGAAAATTGTCAGAATTTGAACATTTCAAATCAAGGCTTTTCCACAGTTTACGGATTACTGTGACATTACTCAAATGCTGTCCCAGTAACGAGATACCGAAAACAAATAAAAAGGTGTCGGGGATTTCCTCTGTTTGAATACATCGTTAATATATAACATTATAGATAATATATACATCTCTGCCAAGTTTTTAATTTTCTGGAGTCTCTTCTTTTTCTGGCGATCTGAGGGTTAACTTTGTTTTCAGTTCTTTTTCAATCAACCTGCCCCCAGTTAAGCGGTTTTCGTTTTCCTGGTCTTCGTCTCTTGTGGTCTTTCTTTTCGTGGTCTTCGGTTTTGTGATATTTGGTCTCAAGCGTCCTTCCAAAACCCCTGTTTTTGCCAATTTGCACATTTGGATGGCATCTTTGGAAACGTCTGCTCTTAACTAACTGTTTTACTGCAAAAATGAAGGACATCCTTCAATCAGTTGGCCATTTAAAATAAAAGACACTTCTGTCGTTTCTATGAACCTGGTTCTATAGGGGGGAGGGGGATTCTTGATAAAATTTTAGATAAGGCCTCAACAATTTTGTTACACATAGCTGCCACCAGCATCTTCAAAATTATACCGTTGGCCTCACCGGGCCTCACCGAGTTTCATGATGATGGTACTTTTGGCGTTTGCCATTTCTCAACTAAAATTTTCTTCGCAATCAATACACGTTTTTTTAAATAAGAAACTGGTTCATAAGAAACTAGTACTAAGATGGCCAAAATTTCAAGAAACTCTTGTACTATGTCTGAGAAGTGCTAAGAAACTTTTCAAAGTTGATAGCATGAATTTTATAGCAAATAGATCGTTGAACCTTTATTATTGGGCAATATTATCTAACCATTTGTGTTTTCACCATAACAGAACACTGTTTATTCCCATACGTCGTGTTTTGAATATCAAGAAACATATCTGCAGCAGTGTTAGCGACCACATTGACAATTCATGCATTCAAAAAGTAAGAAACCAATTAAGAAACTTTTAGTGCTAAAATAGACAAAATTTCATGTTGAATTAAGAAACTTTAAGTACTATGGCCTGATCCAAGTTTCTTATAAAAAAACGTGTATCGCTAAAATTGCATGTTTCTAGACATGAATTATAATTTACGAAAATTATACCCTTGGCCAGGAGTACGAAAAAGTACGTGGAACCCATTTTGGGGTCTTAGTTTTTGAGGTCTTAGTTTTTGAGGTCTTAGTTTTGGAGGTCTTAGTTTTGGAGGTCTTAGGTCTTAGGTCTTCGTTTTCGGGGTCTTAGTTTTCCAAACACCCGGCCAACAGCGACGATGTTTATCATATTTGAGTGGAAACCGGAACCAGAGAGCTGCAAAAAATATCTTCCTTTCTGGGAACCTGGTAAGCCGGAAAAGATTTTCTGTGAAGTCAAATTATGTTGTGCAAAATACAAGACATCTCTGCTGGCCAAGATGTGCTGAAAAGGTAGGACATGCTGACCAAGCTAGAGTTTTTGGATGTATAAAATCATAAAATCCACAATTAAATTAAGAATGCTCTATAAGACCTCAAACTAAGAAATTTTCGTGTAAATTATTTGCCATGTGGTAAAACTTGTACAGTACTGTATAAGCCTATTTATTGGAAAATTTTGTTGAACAATTTTACCAAAATTGTAGAATCAGTCATGAAGCATCTTCAGAAATCAAAATGCACAAGTAGGTTGTCTGTTGATCAATTCAGTCTTGCCAAAATTTGGCTGAAACTAAGAACTAAGAAATAAGAACATTTCTAAGAAATTGTAAAAGAAAACAATCATTTTCTCCTTATGTGAGCAAACTTTTCCTTAAAAATTTTCTGCCAAGGCTGAAAATTTTCTGGGAACCTAGTTCCCAGGTTCCGATACTTTTGCAGCTCTGATTGATAACATCGTCGTCGTTGGCCAGAACCTAGACAAAGTTGGCAAATTTGGCAAACACTAAAGTAAAAAGAGAGGTACTTGTTGTTTTTATTAATTTTCCCCATTACCTGTGGTTTATGCATTCATCAATCAGTCCTTTATACAATTCTACACATTACATAGCACCTAAATACATACAAAAATTCCATACTTCACAAAAATAAATTAAACAAGTAAGATACACTACTAGGGGCGGATCCAGACCGAAGTTGGGGGGGGGCAACTTGGAGAGGGGGCGCCAAAAACACAGTGAAAAGTTAGCGCGCCGAAGGCGCGCGAAAATTTTTGGGGCTTCATTCGAGAAAATTCTCTGGTTTTTCTACTGAATAACGCCTAAGTTTATATGTTTCGCCGCATTCAGAATGAATCACTGAAAAAAGAGTGCATTCGGGTCAGGATAAGGGGTGCTTTTCTTGCCAAAAAGGGGGCGCCAAGCTGAATTTTCATCGTGAAGGGGGGCAGTTGCCTCCATCTGCCCCCCTAAATCCGTCACTGTACACTACAAGACTAGGAATTAAATTGTAAAAAATTCAGCAGACATTTGGCTTCTAATCAGTTTAATTGCAAAAACAAAATTGTATCATACCTTTTCAACCATTCAGCGAAGCAATGAAAAAACAAATAACAAAACAACAGGAATAGACCGTTTAGCTATTCAGCAAAAGAGCCTGGATCAAACTTTTTTTGATACATTTTTACTCCACAAGATTCGATTGAGTGGCGTTAGAGCTCCTATCGCTATTGTGCACATTCGAAAATTCTGCAAAATGTAGCAAAGTATTGTTCAATTGAGGTTCTTTTTCAGGATAGCTAAATGGTCTGTTGTTTGGGAGACAAAGTTGACCCTTTTGTTTTGCAAGATTGTGTTTCAGCTTTGTTGACAGCGAATCACGCTGGGGCTCACACTGTCATGTGCATCGGCACTATTGTTTTTGCTCTTGTTCTCAACAGTCAAGCTAACTTGCATATTACGTCATTGAAGCAAATTGTTAATGAGCATGCGATCTGGAGCCCTTTTTGGGGATTCCTTGAGGCTCACAACTTAGCCTGTTCGTATCCCCAACAAGGAAGACTTTTCTAGTAAACAACTCGTGCTGCATAAAACAACAACAGCGCTCAATCATCCAATCATAGGCCATTAAACAAGTTTCTATTGTCTCTTCGTACGGGGGGTAACACAAAAGTTAAGATGATCTTTGATACAATCATCATGTTTCTAACATTCCCTCACTTCATGATTATATAAAAAATATCTGAGGTCCAAAAAACATGGCACTAAACTGAACTAAACAACGTGATAAACTCCTAATGAGTTTCTAAATTTCTCAGAAGTAGCCTTTGGCAGTCCCTTTGTCATTATATATGCCACCATGTCTTGAGTAGGACAGTAATCAACACCAATTTCTTTCGATTTCACTCTTTCACGAACAAAATGACAACGAACATCAATATGTTTTGTTCTGTTATGAAACTTTGGATTTCTTGAAAGCTGTATCGCTCCTTGATTATCCTCATAAATCAAAGTAGGTAACATCATTCTGTTTCCAAGATCATTCATCAAATGCGGCGTAGCCATATAGCCTCTTGTGTGTGTTGCAAGACTCAAAAACACATATTCAGCTTCAGTAGTAGATTTCGCTACTGTAGCTTGTTTTCTACGGCACCAACTCACAGTAGAGCTCCCAATTTGAAAAACATAACCAGATGCTTAACAGCGTGAATCGACATCACCTGCCCAATCTGCATTAGCAAAGCCAACAATTTTATCATTCTCAATATCAGAGAATCTAAGTCCATAATTCAATGTTCCTTTCAAGTATCGTAATAGTCGCTTAACAGCTATCCAATGATCTTTGCTTGGATTTGACATGTAATGAGATAAAGTTCCAACTGCTGCTGCAATATCAGGTCTTGTAGCAGTTGATGCATGCGTCCGACATCCCATTGCTTGTTGATACGTCTGGGTATCAAAGGATTCTTTATCATCTGATAACTTTTGAAACTTTTTACCCGGTTCCATAGGAGTTGAGACAGGCTTGCAATCTTTCACCCCAAAACATTGCAGCACATTTTCAACATACCTTGGTTGACTTATAAACAAAGTCTTTGCTTTCCTATCTCGCTTGATTGAAATTCAAAGAACATGATATGCTTCTCCTTTATCAACCATCTCAAATCTGCGACACAATGATTCCTTCTCTGCATTGAGCATAGAAATATCATTTGATACTGGAATGATATGATTGACATAAATAGCACGTATAACAAAACTGATATGTCCATCTGGCCTCTTGATTAGCTTGATGTAAATACAGCCATCAGCATTACCCTTACGATAACCACTCGATTTTAAATGCTGATCGAGAGTAGAATTCCAACAACGAGCTGATTGTTTGAGTCCATAAATACTCTTGTTTAGTTTACAAACATAATTTGGTTTATCTGTATCAACATACCCCTCTGGTTGTGTCATGAAAATCTCAGAGTCTATTGATCCATTAAGAAAAGCAGTTTTTACATCCATCTGATGTACTTCAAGATCGTGCATATTTGCTAATGCAAGCAATGATCTTATAGCAGAATATCTTGCAACAGTTGAGAAGACTGCATCATAATCCACTCCTTTGGTCAGCTAATAACCTTGAGTGACAAGTCTTGCTTTAAAACGATCTAGTGAGCCATCTGCATTACGCTTGACTTTTAAAATCCACTGTGAACCAATGATGTTCTTTCCTTCAGGTGGTGGTACTAACTCCCACGTTTCATTCTTCAATAAAGATGAACACTCAGAATCCATACCTTCCTTCCATTGATCAGAGTGTTCACCATTCAAAGCTTCACTAGGAGACTTTGGTTCATCAGATTCTGATGTTAACGATTCTGTCATAAAACAATGTTCAGCATAATTTGAAGTCTCTTCAATCAATCTTCTTGGAGGCTTTCGCTCTCTCTTTGCTCCTATATTTCTAACTTGCTGCATGAATGTCTCTTCATATGTCACCTTCACAGGATTATCTTCATTACTTTCTCCCACTGGCTCGATATCATCCTCTTGGACCTGAGGCAAATTTTCGATATCAATAAGATGCTCTTTTATGCTTTCAATATCAACATCTTCTTCTGGAAAAACGAGTAACATCATTTGATTTAGCTTCTGAATCAGGATAATAGAACTTATCTTCATAGAATAAAACATTTCTGCTTCGAACAAACTTTTTCTTCTTTAGATCATACAATATAAATCCTTTTGTACCTTCAAAATAACCAACAAAGATTCCTTTACTCGACTTTAGATCCAACTTTCGATGTTGACCATCTGGAAAATGCATGTAACAAACACATCCAAATACTCGTAGATTAGAAATTTCATGTTTTCTTTCAAACCAACATTCAAAAGGAGTTTAATCTTTCATTGCTACAGTAGGACTTCGATTATGTAAATAAACTGCTGTGTTAGCTGCTTCTGCCCAAAACTGTAATGGCAACTTTGCATGATGAATCATTGATCTTGTCGCTTCAATGATTGTACGATTTAATCTTTCAGAGATTCCATTTTCTTGAGGACTGTAAGGATTCGTAAACTGATGAGAAATCCCTTTCTCTGCACAATACTCAGCAAATTTCTTTGAAGTGTATTCTCCTCCATTGTCACTTCGAATAACCTTGACATTCTCCTTTCCTTTGTCAGCAAAAATATCAAGCTGCTTTACATGACGCCCAGTCTGGTTTTCTGCCAAGTTAACAAACTCTTTGAATCTCGATAGGACTTCATCTTTACTCCTCAGAAAGTAAACGGTATTGTTTCTCGAATAATCATCTGTAAACATCAATACATATCAACTACCACCCACAGATTCAACCTGCTTTGGACCACAGATGTCAGGGTGTATAAGCTCCATTGGTTGAGTTGCTCTATTGTAACTCTTTTTCGGAAAACACTGTTTATGCATTTTCCCAAGGGCACACGATTCACAATTCTTCTCAATTCTCAATAGAAATACTATCATCAACCTTCATACCAGTAACAAGATTCTTCTTCGCCAATAGACCATTTCGACAATTAAAAAAGGAGACTGGGGAGAGCGGTTTGTTCTGGTAAATGGCTGCCACGGAGCTTCAACGAATGATAGATTTCCCTCCACAAAAACTTTAAGTTTTAAATTCACGGTTGAAACTACAAATCTTTGAGAGAAAAGTCCCTAAAAAGTAACCGCAAGGATGTCCCATGACTCAAATGCCTCCTAACGAAGGGGAGATCTCGAATCAAACATCTTTGGCGGAAAGCGGGAAGGTATTCGTCAGTTTCCTTCGAAGCTGTGCGATTAGGTTGGAATGTCAAAGCAAGATAAACAAACTTTTCGATATGGTTCCTGGCAATTTTGAGAAGGGTCCTGATGAAAAAGCTGTGCATCTCCGAGTACTGCAAACTTGACGAGATAGGAATTCAAATTTAGAAATATTCTTGTGCTGGAGAAAGGAAGAGAATGAAACGAAGTCACTTAACGCATTTGTTTTGTTTTCCTGAGAAATGGTTGGCTTCGATCGAAAGAAAGTCAGCGGCAGGGCGATTTTGAAAAAATGTGACATATTCCAAACCAAGGTTCGTTAGTAGAGGTAAGTTAAAATATTGATTTTAGTGTTTTGCAAGGAATGTTGCTGCCCATATCTTCCTTGCAGAAACATAGGTATGGGTAGTATGCCAAGCAACTGATTTCTACCACCATGAAGAAGTCTAAAAACGGACGAGCTAACTAAAACAAACACTCGGTTTTATCAGCGAGTTGCAATATAAAAGGCTTTCTAAAAATAAGGATGCGGCTTACCGGTATATGGATCAAAAAATTCTCTGTAGGTGCTCCTCGACCTCGTCTGTTGAGTTTCAATTTGAAAATTAATATGAACCAACTTTTCAGCAAGAATAACGTTGTAAAAATGACTTCTTCATGCTGCTATCTTCAAGCCTTAACGGTATTTGCACCACATTTTATGTCTTCTTTGCACAAAAGATAAAATAACTGCCGATTTCTTCTCCACATTTATCACAGCAATGTTTGTTGTTTCTTGCTTCGTTTCTGATCTGCTCGAGCAACTTCGAAAGAAAATGACGAATGCCTTCCCGCTTTCCCGCCGAAACTGTTTGATGCGAGGTCTCCCCCTCGTTACGAGGCATATGAGTCATGGGACATCCTTGCGGTTACTTTTTAGGGACTTCTTTCTCAAAGATCTGTGGTTTCAACGGTGAATTTAAAACTAAAAGTTTTTATGGATGGAGATCTATCATTCGTAGAAGCTTCGTTGCAGCCATTTACCAGAACAAACCGCTCTCCCCAGTCTCCTTTTTTAATTGTCGAAATGATCTATTGATTAACATAATCGTATCTCTCATGCCATACTTTCATTGATGGTAAATTTGATGCTGTTGACAATTGAGCAAATTCTGGAGTGTGTACTCTGTACAGCTTGCTATCTAAAACATGTCCAATGTTAATTTTCTTACCATCCTTGAACACAGTGCACTTCTCTTTATCAAAACAAACTTCGGCCTAGGGACGTAGGAAGCATCTCAAACTTGGGGGGCTTGACGCTTCGAGGGCACTTGTTCCTTAAGAAAAAATGGGCATTTTTTAAAATAAAAAGGGCACTTCTTTGTTTATTGCAAGATCTTGGAGGGCACGTGCCCCCAGTGCCCACCCGGTTTCTACGTCTATGCTTCTGCTCCCATCTGAGCCATCGCTGGTACTGACAATAAGTTGTTTGTCAATCTGGGTAGAAACAATTTCCCTTCACCTTGAGCCAATGCAACTGTGCTATCACCCAAGTATCTCTTCAGTGGACGCTTATATTTAGAAAAGTTTATCATGATACTTCTGTCAAACATCATATGATTTTTTTGCACCAGAATCAATAAATCATTTATTGGTACGATTTTTTGTGCTCGACAGTAATGCCACATCTTCATATATTTCATCATCAGATAAACTATTTCCGGCAATGTTTGAATGCTCATTTTTTGCAGCATCTCTCTTATTCTGTGAACAGTTCTTTACAATGTGACCAAATTGATGGCACTTGAAGCATTTGGGCCCCTTTGCATCTCTCGAATCATCATGATGCTGTTGCTCTTGAACTGCACCCGATGAGAATGGTTTATCACCGTATGAGCCTCTAGGAGAATTATTTCCTCGACCACCACATGCTTGCCCTCTCCCTTTGTTAAAGATTGCACCTCTTTTGACAAACAAAGCATCGTCAAAAGAATGTTTTTCTGTCTTCTCTTTACGTTTGATAAATTCTTCAACCAGTAATTCCCACTCTATTTCTTCTGCATTTCGCTCATTTAAAATCGTCATTAAATTATGGTATGACTTGGGTAAGCTACCAAGGATAACAGTTGGAAATTTTTGAAGAAATATCTTCTTTCATTTCACTCTCGGCATTGGAAGTCATATACGTAATTTGCTCCGTCAAATCATCATCTTCCTTCATGGTGGCTGCATAAAATTTACGATTCAAACGCACAATTTGTGTCGCCGATACAAATTCAAAATGATTTTGTAAAGTGTGCCACGCTTCCTTTGGGTTGACGGTTAAGGCAATATGCACTTGCAAATCACTCTCGATACTTAAAGCAATCAATAGGTACGCCTTGTCCCAACGTAATCTGTAAGCATTCCTCATGGCAGCTGAAGCTGTTGGCTCCGGAAGTACTTCTTGCCCTTCTTGAGAAAAACCCCACAAGCCATATTGTATTTCCGTCACTGATAATTCTTTCCGTTCAATGGCTCGATCTTCGTGATTTCCGACATGCTCCCTCATACTTTAAAGTTTGTTTTCCATCGATCCCAAACAAATATCACGTCTGCCACAGCTGTTATATCATATCATGAATATTTAGGCACGATGTCCTATCAGCCAATTACAAAATATTAAAAAAGGAAAAACTACTAATGAAATATGTTTGAAAACCTAATGGGCTGCTTTTCCTAGGGGTCGTGCTTTAATTGCCATTGAGGTAGATGAATACGGCCAGCCCCCCACAACCACGCAACACCCCCGAAGGACGGCACCTCACTGGCCCACTCCGGTCCAAAACAGACCTGAGTAAGACCCGAAGCATTGCGAGGCCAGGGAGAGCAAAACGCACTCACCTACTTCTGCTCCTGAGGAGTTGTTTTACTTCCTTTTTGAAGCCGTTTAAAGAGGGTAAGTCTCTATACTTTTGTGGGATCTCGTTCCATGCTGTAGCTCCTCTAAGTTGGAAACTCTTTTTGGTAAATTCTTATCGAGGTTTAGGCAGATGCAGATTATGGCTATTCCTCGTTGAATAGCTTGAAATCTGGGACCTCGGAGTAAAGTTAGTTTGCAAATTGTCTGGATAGTTTCCGTGAAGGATCTTATGTGTCATAAAGAACCTGTCCTGTACTAGGAACGCAAGCTAATGAAAGTAGCACAAGATGTCTTAAACAACTTCATTCGTTACCAATCGAAAGGTTTTAAGGGACTTTTAGGAACAGTGAAGCGCGCTTGAAGATGTGATATCAAAACTGCGCTATATAATTGATTTTATTTGTATTTGTATTTGAGCTCTCTAGGTAGGTAAAATAAGAGAGATCCCCCCCCCCCCCATAAGAATAAAAACACAGAAACTAAAAATAGATTTTTAATAGAAAGAAGAAGGAAAATACAAATATATACTAGATAGTAATCCAGAAACCAGATTAGCCTCAATGATATCAATCATATATGAGTAACTAAAGTTTTAGTTTTGTGAATAAGAATTAATGAAGTAACTTTTCAGTTTTGAACGAAAAAAAGCAAAAGAGCTAGCAACGTATATGAACAGTAGTTGAATCATATTCCAAAGTTTACAACCAAAGTACTGAATTGTTTGTAAACCATACAAGGTAGTATTTTGACAGGCTTGAAAAGATCACCCCTCGTAACCTGACGGGTCCCAATTCTATGAACAAATGGATTTAGCTGAAAGTAATCATGAAAGCAGGAAGGAGATAGCTTATTAACGGATTTATGAACAAAGGTTAAGATGTTCAAGTGCAGTATATCCATTATTTTCAAGGCTTTTAATGATTGAAAAATTGGTGTGCTAGGAGAAAAGAAATGATCAAATTTAATGCTGCAAAGAACTTTCTTCTGAAGGTTTAAGAGAGGGTTTTGGTAGGATTTGTAAGTCATTCCCCAAGCCGAAATACCATAGTCACTTTCATATGGTTGCTTTCCAGATGCCTGGAAATGTGCATTAATAAGACCCTTTTTGAAGAAGCTTGGACTTGATTTTCTCTTCAAGAATTTCAGACCCGTTAGCAACTTACCGTATGTTTCCAAGCTAACTGAAAAAGCAGTTATTGTCCAGTGGAATTACCATACCGAGTCAAATGAATTATTACCAGAGAAAGCATCTACTTATAGGAGGGATCATAGCACAGAGACAGCTTTGGTAAAGGCTCAGTCGGATATGTTTGCAGCTATGGACAATCAACATGTGACGTTACTTGTGATGCTAGATCTTAGTGCTGCATTTGATTCTGTGAATCATGAAATGTTGTTAAATACAATGGCGTCTCGTTTCGGTACAAGTGGAACAATCCTTGATTGGGTTAGGTCATATTTAGATGGAAGGAAACAAAGAGTTATTGTGCATAATGCCATGTCAGAAGAGATGTATTTGAACTGCGGGGTTCCTCAAGGAAGCTGTTTAGGACCTGTACTGTTTGTTATTTATACTAGTTCTCTGTATGATGTCATTGGTCAACGCCTCCCAAATTTTCTTGGCTATGCGGATGATCACCAGCTATACATATGGTTCAAACCAGAGCAAGTTTTGGAGAGAGAATCTCTTAAGGCTATGGAGTTGTGTGTTTCTGATGTTAGGAAATGGATGTTGGCGAACCGTTTCATGATCAACGATTCAAAGACGGAAGTAATGTTAGTAGGAACAAGACAGCAATTGTCTAAGGTATCTGTTGAAGGTATAAGAGTAGGTGACGAGGTGATTGCTTCTGCTAGCACAGTTAAAAACCTTGGTCTGTATTTAGATCAAAATTTGAAAAGGGACAAACACATTACAAAATTATGCAGTAAAGCATTTTACCAATTGTATAAATTGAAACGTATACGGAAGTTCCCTAGCAATGATGCAATCCGAACTGTTGTTCGTGCATTCATCACTAGCAATTTGGCTTATTGTAACTCTCTGTTTTATGGTATGCCACAGCATCTTATTGACAGACTGCAGCGAATACAAAATGCAGCTGCTCGTGTTGATACCTAAATATGACCATATTCGCACAGCCTTATTTGATCTGCACTGGCTGCCAGTCAAGCAACGAATATGGTTCAAAATTATACTGCTTACTTTCAAGTGCTTGCTAGGAAAGGCACCTGTGTATTTACGGGATATGGTGGAGAGGTATATGCCTAACAGAACTTTCAGATCGAGTAATGCGCTGCTGTTAAAGGTTCCTCGTTTCAAGAACAAACATTAGGTGATAGAATATTCTTAGATTGATAGAATACTCTATTGACTTTTTGGTGAGCAGTTAAAGATTGAGTTACAGTAGATGTTGGTATCGTCAGCAAAAAGAAAGAAAGATAAGAACTACAGTTCTTATCACCTACGTCCTACGACCTACCAAATTCATCACAGGTGATGAATTTGGTAGGTCGTTAATGTAGATTAAAAACAACGCTGGTCCAAGAACTGATCCTTGGGGAACGCCACATGATATGTTAGAGAGAGACGAGGAATGACCATTAAGGTTACGGTAAACGTTTGTGACACGAAATTTGGTTTTCGCTCCCTAAAAGCCGAGCTATTGACGGAATCTAGGTAAACTATACATCATTCGATGCACAAGAAAGTGGGGATTTTAATCATGTTAAAATTATTGGCAAATTCTGTAAAATGATATTTTCCAGGCAAAGTTATTGCGTAAAAGAGTGTACCACCTTCAAAAGCTATTTTGTACCCTTGCGTTTGAGGTAACAGAATCTGACTTACATCAGCAGGAAGTTCAGATCCTAAGCTTTTAAAGTGTGTCTGGGATTTTTCAAATTTCTTCTCCCTTTGAAACTACATGCTGTCAAAAATTAGCAAATGATTTTTCTGCCCTCCCACAGTTGCATTTGGCAATAAAAGACGGACCAGGACACATACAAAAAATTTGGGACACACTTTCCAAGCTCCAAGTCTGTCCTGGCCATGTGCAAATTTTCGAGCCATTCGATTGGCTCAAAGGGTACAAAATAGCTTTTTCGTACCTGTACCTCGTGGATTTGTGAGTCCTGAGAAAAATGGATTTTCCGTAAAGCACTGGTAAAGTACACAACGGGACCATATAAACCAAAATAATCCGGATCAAGCCATTTAGGCTAAAAAATCAATTAGAGTCCTCCAATAATTACCCGATAAACACAAGCATACAAGGACGCGCAATGCTATTTCACACAAACCACAAGGACTTAGGGATTATCGGCTTAGCAGGTCAAGCATTCAGGTATGGATTTTGAAGACCACAAACAGAAAACTTTGATTAAGAAACTATGGAAGGTTTCGTTTACATGAAATTTCTTCCATTTTCAAAACTTCTGTTGGCTTCAAGCAAGGTATCATTGTGTGCCTTGAAAGTTCGGCTAACAGAATATGAAAAAATCGAAAAATGGATATTTTCACCCAGAAAACGTTTACCGTAACCTTAACTGAAACAAACTGTTATCGGTCACAGAAGTAAGACTGGAACCAACTTAGTGCAGTACCACGGATGCCATAATGTTCTAACTTTTTCAAGGAGATACCATGGTTAACTGTATCGAAAGCCTTTTGAAGATCAATAAAGATTCCACAACCGAATCTGTTTTTATCCAATGAAGATTTTATAGTCTCAGTTAAATTAATAAGAGCATAATCGGTCGAGTGACCAGTGCGGAAACCAAATTGCATAAAAAATAATACCTCACAGATTTCCTGAAACTTTGACAAGCGCTGGTGCATCAACTTTGACAAGCGCTGGTGCATCAACCCTTCAAATGGTTTGCTGAAGACAGAAAGGAGCGAAATGGGTCCATGATTTGATTTACTGGTGGCAAGTCCTTTCTAAAAATCTTAGCTATTTTTGGTCCAGGCCCACGCGCTAGGGGTCGCACGCGCAAGTCTGTGGCAGTATTATTCAACTCCCGTGGGGTATACTTGTTTGTTAAGTGATATTGGACGTGCACTCATATGGGTGGGTTTTTCAACTGAAATCCCTACTTATATGGGTCTGTTTTAACCTTAATTCTGGTAGGGTCGCGTCTACAGTCTGCGGACATCATCATTCAACTGGTAATCATCATCACTTAGAAACTGCATACAAACCTTTGAATCGCAACAAAAGTTGTCTAGAATATGTGCTATCAGAATATCTAAATCTTGTTTTATTAATGTCTCCAAAACGGATTTCTTGGCTCTTCTTTGTGTCGTTGTCTCTTTCCAGTTCGCGGCCATGACCTCCAGTCTGTGGACAAGGAATAAATTCGCCACAAATTTTCCTCAAAGTGCATCATTTCAGAATTTTTCCAGCAATTTAATCATTGCAGGAAGAATAGGATGGACCTAGGAAGGTTCGAAACGTTCTAGTTAATTATGGCTTAGCCACTTGATTTATGTCTCTTGATTTGTGTCACTACTGATTTTAACATAGACTTGACATTTTTTCTGTTATTATTTTCTAATTCATTTTATTCAACCGAAAATAACTTTTCACACAGGTAGTAGTGAGGTCAGTCTAGCAAGATTGTACATAGGTGTGCCAAAAAACAGCATGTCAAACACATAACTCCTACCTCTCGTAAGATCATTCTATACATGTAACCTGAATCTCACTAAAGCAGGGAAGGGACGGGTGGGAGGGATCCTATCTTTCATAAAAGTACTTGCTATCGACCTGTGATTCTCCACGCCTTGAAAAGCTTTTTATATTTGACTGCTAAGCACGGTAAGCGGCCAGAGAGCGTGCGCCAGTATTCCCTTAAGAAACTTAACAATGCTACTTGTGCTGTTAATAAATTCATTTATTTTCTAATTCATTTCATTCAACGGAAAATAACTTTATTTATTAACTAAACTACAATACACAGGTAGTAGTGAGGTCAGTCTAGCAAGATTGTATTTAGTCAAGAGGGGGCACATTTTCTGGGCCTATAATCAATGGCGAAACCAAATGTATTACCAACACAACCTAGCTAATGATGAAATATAGTATTTCTAATCTTATGTTTCAAACTGACAATTGTATATTAGCGAAAGACCAGGTCCAAGTGAATCTGAAAGCAGTTCATCTAAACTGTCCTTTACATAACCATCCTTTGCACGTTCAGACTTCCAACGTCCATGTCTTTTGAACAGTCTATCATTAATCCCATTATTCCCTGCTGCTGAAGCGCCCCCGGAGCGCAAACTATGTAATCCGAATTGTTTTGGATTAAATCCATTTTCTCCAAGCAACTTCATGACGGCCTCTCTTGCTGTTGTGTAGGATATGGGGTAATTGTTTTTCCTAAGCACGTGACGATTTTGGTCTTGAGAAAAGATACTGAGCGAAACAAGTAGACTGCAGATTCATCGCAAATTCCTGCCATAACAAAATATCGCTGCAATGTTTCAACGGGGTGGATGTGTTTTTGCAAAAAGAAATAATTCCCATCCCGATAAATGTCAGTCGTGCTCTTTTCAATGAAAATATTCATATGTGTCTAAATGTGACGTCACTGCGGCGTAGGTTTGCAACTTCGCTAAATCTGAAGAAACCGGCAAAACTCAGTTGAGCAATAACAAAGTTACGTAATTGCAATAGATTAGCTGATGTGCCCCCAATATGGTCATAAATGAGATGTAAGTGCATTGATGATATGGGTTTTTTTCATCTTAGTAACTTTCTTTGCAGTTCTTTTCGCTGCCTTGAGCATATTCTTACAAAGATCTGAACTGGTTGGGTCGTCAAATAATTGTAAAATACCTAAAGATTCCTAACGCGCTAAACACGTTAGTTGTTGAATTTTGGTTGAATTAGGTGATCTCGAGAGATACATTTGACTCTTTTTAAATTATTTACGTCCCAAGTGTCACTTAAGTGTCACTTAATCACGTAAGTGTCAACACCAATTTCAATTTGAATCTCCTTAAGGGACCATAAAGTAGATCCTTGCTCTCGGTAGCGTTCTAAAAATTTTTTATGCATGGGCTCTTCAATTTTTCCGCAAGAGATTCTTCCCTAGGCGAGAATTGTTTTTCCGAGACTATTTCCGGAGATCCGCATTTATGAATATACTGCACTCTTGTGTGCTGTGTTTTTTTCTCCCCTCTTTCCCCCTCGTTGTTCTTCCAGCCAAACCTATTTTATGTTCACAAGCATAAAAGGTGAGGTTCATTTCCCTCCGAATGAATCTCATACATCTTTGGTGAAAATCTTTTTGTATTCAAAGAAAAATCCATCAAAGATGAGTAAAAGTCCTTTCGTTCTGAAAAAATCTTTTGCGCTTTGTTGTATTTCTGCTTCTTTCTATTTTATCTTTTTTACCCATGGGAGACCCTCAGTCGAGGACTGATTTACTGGAGGCCATGCTAAAGTATGCAAAAAATATTGAATTAAATGAACGTTACAAAATAAAACTAGTCGATAATTTAATTACAATCGTTAAATAAAATTCTTATAAATACATTTATAATAAACGAAAAGGAAGGCACCATTGATTCTTCGTGAAAAGATGATCATTTTTTGGCTTTCATAAAATTTTATAAAATTGCCGCATTGTTAGTCTTCTTAGAAAAACCATTGCAAAGTTTTGCACCCTTTTAAGAGAAGCATCTCTGTCGTGTGGTCCTTCTTAGAAAAGGGACTCTTAGGTCTTAATCCAGATTTCTGAGAGACTATGTTGTAGAGACGTTGACTTTAGTAGCTTAGTAACATCCTAGCAGATTCAAGATCAACCATTTCCTTTACTGTGAACCTGTGTGGACCGTCCGGAGTCACGAAGCATTGAATGGGCTGTTAGTGATCAATTTTGCAGTTTTTGCAATTTTCTTATAATTGATAGGCCCCCCTTGATACACCAGCATTATCCCAAACCGGGCAGCAGTAGCTAAAATAGGGATCTGCCAAGCTTCTTTACGTTGTTTCAGTCGTAGCGGCTAGAAGATATTGTTTTGCATAACGAAGAACTGTTTTGCATAACGGAGATCTTTTTCATGACAGTAGTTGAATGATTAGTCTATTCGAGTTCTTGATCCACTTGCACTCCGAGGTATTTTACATCACTTACAAGTTTGACATCTTCAGAACCTATTCTAAGCTGCGGCTTAGGGGCGTTATATTTTGCGTAGCTTATCGTTGCTTCCAATTATCATTGCTTCTGTTTTTGCAACGTGTAACGACAATTTGCTGCCTTCTAGCCTACCAGTCAAAGCTATTAAAGGAGCGTTAATGATGCAATATTTTCTACACGCTGATTGGCTGTAATATGCGTGCCTCAATTGATGCTTTGTAAATAAATGTTGACAATTATACATGTTGCGTTCGTTCTAATACCTTACTTGTGTAATAGTTATCACAGGTACTCTGTGGGTGTTCGGGAGACAACGAGGATTATAAATTATTTAGAACCTTTGCTCAGATATGCAAATGGTTTGACTCTACTGATCTCTTATTTCTTAGGCATGTGCTTTTCAGCCCAGAAGAATGAAAAACCGTTCATCAGTGGATTCAACAATGTTCCTGAACTTCACAAGTTAGCAAAGCCTTTTAATTTCTTATGTTGCATAGTTTATCAATGGGATGAGCTTAATATGAAAGAATTCTCAAGTAATTTCAAAGAATTCCTCCATAAAATGAAGTGTTAATTTTTTCTAGGCCTGTATGCAACTTCTTCCCAATTCATTATACTATGCAGTGAGGTATTTTCAGCCGTCGTTGAATTGATTGTAAGAAATTATAATGTATTTAGTGAAGGAGGTAATATTGATTAAGCGTACTTTAAAGAGTGTTCTTGTAAATGAACGAAAATCATTAGCTGATTGGAAGAAAGCATTCAAACAAATTTGACAATTTTGAAATTGTGAGAACATTGGCAAAACAGCGCCAATTTTGATCAAATTTTTAGACGAGAGACTTGGGTTGGTTGTTATTACAAAAGATCTTAATATCTGGAGAAGATCTCTGTGTCTTAGGTACTAACAGTGAAAATATGTGCTGTTTAATATTTTAAAACCACTACAGATATGGTTTTGAAAAGTAGCAGGTAAGTGAATTAGTCCTTGCATAATTATGCAGACGATAATACTCTAACGGCTTTTTCAAATTCTATCCCAAACCTAGTTAAAATCTTGGAAAAAGAATCGAAGTGGCCTTAGATTGGCTTGAACGGAACCAAATGATAGCAAATCTGGACAAATTCCATGCCGTACTAGTCACAAAAGGTAGAGATGACACAGTAGGGGAAAAACTAATTATACAAGGCAAACAAATTCAATCTGAAAATGCAGTAAGACTTTTGGGGGTAAAAATTGATCACAGACTAACTTTTGATGACCACATTTCCGATCTATGTAGAAAAGCCTCTGTGCAGCTAAACGCGTTGAAACGACTTAAGGGTTATATTGGATTTCAAAACCAAAGAAGTAGTGGTTCAAAGTTTCGTTTTTTCAAATTTTAATTACTGCCCTCTGGTTTGGTATTTTTCCTCTGAAAAATCAGTGAAAAAGATTGAGAAGATTCATGAGCGAGCACTTAGATTTCTTTACAATGATTCTACTAGTTGTTATGAAGATTTACTATCTAAGGCGAAGAAATGTACGATGAGAATTAGCCGCCTCAGAACTCTTTGTATTAAAATTTACAAAACGATCTCAAAGCTAAATCCTCCCTTTATGCAGGATATTTTCAAACTAAAACAAACAACAAGGTCAGCAAGGAACCCAAATGAATTAATTCACCATAGACCAAGCCAGGTTACTTTCTGGTCAAAAAGTCTCTTATCACTAGGACCACAGATATTGAATGCTTTACCTAAAGTAATTAAATTAGCTGAAAACATTCAAACATTTAAGAGAATAATAAAACAATGGGACGGGCCAAGCCGTGGGTGCAATGTTTGCAACTATAGCTGAAATATGGATTTTATAGATGTTAGTAATTTATTTCGCTAACCATTCGATTTAGATTAGTTTCAATAGAAGCTATAGTAAAACAAGATGACAACAACAAGGTAAGTGAAAGAAGGTTTATGGATTTGTAATCTGTACCGGATGTGCCAGAAAAAAGTTGCCACCTTTGAAACTTAATAGCATTAAGATTACTTGATGGATTGGAAAGAATCAAGGAAATAAAAGTAATTTCAATTTTGCAAAATTTCATAGTTGAAAAATGAAGTGAATAGGCCTATATAAATCATAAATGACTCCTCAAACAGAACAATACAGAAAATGCAATTTCTCGTGGGTGAGAGACATTCTGTGCACATCGATTGCCATGGGATCGCACATCGTTAACATTTGTTTGAAAACCAATGTCATAACTGTTGAGAGAGGTCAAACGCCCTTGTGTATTGTTCTTTGTGAGGAGAGTCCTGTATGATTTGATCAGTGTTTTAGGCCCTTTTTCAGCCGTTTTCAGCTATCTTGGAGCCATGGGGAATTTTTGTAAAAATGAATCTACTTGTATTTCCATTGCTGGTAAGAATGCGAGAAAAATCATGAAAATACTTCAACTCTTCTGCCTGTAACCTAGAATTTGAGTCATCCAGATCCTTGAGATACTCATTGTGCCATGAATTTTTTGAAAGTGGGAGCTCTTTGCTTGCTCACCTGGTAATATGCTGGCTATTCATCAGGTTTGTTCAAACGGATTCATCTTGGATCTTGTGTAGCTAGCAATCCAGTTACATAACACAATCTAATTGGTTAATCAATAGTGCTGTTATCACGTTACGAGCGACCTTATGAAATTGTTTAATCTCGCAATTGCTCAAAACACGCCAATATTTCTCGATCGAATTTGCGAAAAATTCAGTCTGACATTATTGAAAATGAATCAAAAAACAACGGAAAGAGATTCTCAAGTGTAAAAAACAATAGGGTAGGCACTGCAATTATGCGTTTTGTTGCCTGGACAGACAATGAACAATCCTGATTTGGTTTACTTTTCATTGCTGCTGTGCTATATCATGACCAAATTTGAGCCAGCGGTTTAAACCTATTTTGAACTTATTGTAAAATTTCTTTGTTTATCGACTTATTGTAAAATTTCTTTGGGAGCATATGGTACTGAGACAGGATTGTTCTTGTTTCAACTATACGACAGAACTTGGAGAACTCGATCAAGTTTCGAGAATTTATTAAAAGAGCAAGGAACAGTATTCATTCACCACAGGAATTTACAATTCTTGTTACTGAGATTCTCAAAGCTGAAAACAGTCTCAATTCAAGTTTCATGAAACAAATCTTCGTTTAGAAGGATTTGTCATACACCCTTCATAGACGCAAAAATATTTTGGCACCAAACGCCCAGACGATAGTGTATGGTATGAGATACACGTTTTTTGGGTCTACGATATGATGCCATCGTCCAGAAAAGTCTCAGACATAAAGTCACAGGGAGACCAGGATATGATTGTCGCTAAAAATAGAAATTTTCTTTCAAAATAAAATAGAAATTTTCTTTCGAAGTAATTGTTGTTAAATTGTTGCTAAGAATAAAATTGTTTTCCTTTGCCCCACCCTTCTGCCCTCCGTTTGCTCGGGGTCACGTTTGTACTTTTGTCCCCTATGTTGCAGTTGCGTAGCACGTTTATTGCAAAACCAGGATAAAAAACTGCTCGAAATTTCCCGAATTTTTTTGAAGAAATCTACTCTCCATACGTTTGGGTATACAAGTTTGGATGCCGGTCAAAATATCTCCCGATTCCAAGGAGTTATGACGCCTCAAACTCACGACCTTCGTTCGTTTTCAGCATTTCTGGGCTTCCATTCTTCTTGGCACACAATTCATTCCTAAAAAGTTTTCTAAAACACATGTGAAACATCACTAATTCGCACAAAGTCGATAACGTGGGTTTGGGGGCCTTTTCTTCCTTCGGAGATGAGCAAATCTGACCTGCAGTTTTTGATGTCCGAAATATGGCCTGGCTCTAAAATGTGCTACATCGTCTTTTTGGCTCAGAAATTTCAAGTGTACCCACCTTTTTATCGTTTGTTTGAGGCATCCTGTTGTTCCGCGCATCTACCAGACTGTGCTTTGTCTCTATTTGACGATTTTCTTCCACAAATAATGCAGTAAATGGCATCGTAAACATAAAATTTCTGTCTTTTATCCGTCCAAACACTGATCTATGATCACGAAATCACGAATCAAAACATCACGTGACAGTATCACGTGACGCGTGATGATTTGAGATCTCCCTGCCTCTTCCCCGGCCTAGCAACATCATCATGATCATCATCATTCGGTGACTACTTCAAGTCAGAAGATTTGTCGTTACTCCTCTCCAGTAGTCACGATCTTCAGCTCCTCTTATGCATTGCTTAAATTTTAACTTTGTCCATTCTATGATGTTCTTCATCCTCGATTTACGTGGACGTCCCCTTGGTCTTTTCGCACATACTTTTCCTTCTAACAATGTTTTTTGCATCATGTCTTTCCTTACTAAGTGTCCAAAATATTGTGTCTTTCTCATTTTTATGTTCTTTTCTAGTGACAGATCTTTTTCATGTATACGTTTTAACACCTACTCATTCGTAGTGTGACTTGTGCATGAGATCTTAAGCATTTTTCGATACATCCACATTTCAAAACTGTTTATTTTCTTACATATATCAGCGTTAAGCGTCCAGGTTTCACTTGCATATAAAAGTATTGATAAAACATAACATCTGGCTAAGCGTTTTCTTGTCTCAATCTCAATGTTTCTTGCTGTTAAAACATCACTCACATTAAGGAAAGTCTGTCTTGCTACAGTAGTGTCCCGCATATAAGAAACAACATTTTCAATTTGAGGTCTGGTATGTTTCTTATAAAATGAGATATGAACTTCCAATCAGGGTAAAGTTTCTTAAGTTTCTTATTAGAAAAATCATGTAGTAACAATGAATTAATAAGACAAGAGCTTTATGATTGACATACAAAACACACATTTTTTTGTATTTGTAAATCTTCACTATCAAGAAAGATTACATTTATTCCAGGAAGGTGATTTTTGCTTCATTTGCATGCAAATTTCTTGTTTCATTTGAATAGGTAACGGCTGATTCAAAAGCAAGGCTTAATTTCTCATGTTTTTCAATTTTCTAATGAAAACATAGTTTTTTTGAATAAGGAACATGCCCTTTTCAGACCTGCACCAGTTTCTTATAGGAGGGGATATCATTTTGAAAATCAAGGTCTGATGTTTCTTAAATTCGTGTTTCTTATATGAGGGACACTACTGTATTTCAATGCGTTGTCTTATTGCAGTATCTGATCTACCATCAGATGTGATCGTTTGCCCCAGGTACTTAAAAGTTTCCACTTGCTCTAGAGTAGTGCCATCCACCTTTTTATCGACTTTAGGATTCTCTGGATTTCGACTGATTACTATTGTTTTGTCTTCTTTATGTTCATTTTTAGACCTCTCTTTAAACTTGCTGATTTGACTACATTAACAATTAGTTGCAGACCCTGTGCCGACTCCGCAATTAGGGCAGTGCCATCTGCATACCTAAGATTTGTTATATTTTTCCCTCCTACGCTCACACAAGGTAACTTGTCGGCTTGCTTGAAAATAGCTTCTGTTTATAAATTAAATGATTTTCGCGATAGAATATATCCCTGCCTCACTCCTCTTTGAACAGCAAAGCTGTCTGATTCTCCTTCTTCTAACTTTATGCTGGCTGTCTGATTCCAATAAAGGTTTTGTATCATTCTCAGATCCATTGCGTCTATGTCACACGATTTTAACTGACTCATTAGCTGATCATGATAGACCCTGTCGAAAGCTTTTTCATAGTCAATGTAGCAGACAAATACATTCTGTTTTACTTCCAAATATTTATCGAAAATCAGCCTTAGGTTTAGTATTCCTTCTCTCGTTCCAACACCTGAACTAATCTGGCATGATTTCTTTGATGTCCGAAATATGGCCTAGCTCTAAAATGTGCTAAATTGTATTTTGGAGTAAGAAATTTAAAGGGTACTCACCTCTTTTCGTTTGTTTAAGGCATCCTGTAGTTCTGTGTATCTACCAGACTGTGTTTGGTCTCCATTTGACGATTTTCTGCCACAAATAATGCAGTAAGTCGCAAGAAAAATGCAAATTGTTGTGTTGACACGGATGAGTGTTTGGCCGAAGACTGCCGAAGACTTATGCTTACGTGGGTATTATGCTTACGTGGTGGGGCATTATGCTCCGCCTCTGTATGGCGTATCCACCACATCAAGCATAATACCCCACTACGTTAGCATAATACCCCGCCTCTGCATGGCGTATCCACCACATCAAGCATAATACCCCACCACGTTAGCATAATATCCCGCCTCTGTATGGCGTATCCACCACATCAAGCATAATACCCCAACACGTGAGCATAATACCCCGTCTCCGTATGGCATATCCACCACATCAAGCATACTACCCCGCCTCTGTATGGCGTATCCACCACAGTAGTGCGTATAGGTTCGCTAGCGTGGTTCTAATTCACAAAGGACACTACAGAATATCTAAACTTGTGCAAAGCAGCAACAATTCTATTGTTTGTAAGTTGTAAGGCTTTATGTTTTTCAAGTAGATTAATTGTGAATATAGCATTATCATCATGTAAATAATTTTAGGTGTAAACAACGTATTGCCTATAAATTCTCGGCTGCCATGTAAAGTTTTCATACTGAAGAAGATTTTAATCGAAGCGTTTTTGTTATCCAACAGTGTTTGTTTTTATAATGATAATAATAATAATTATTATTTTTATTATTATCTATAATGGGCCATCATGTTTTGGTGGTCCTATAATGAGAAACATATTCCATACGACAGAGCAGAAACTGCGTAAAATGACGTCATCGAGCAATCTGAGATAAGGAAGTGTTTGGATAGATAAGCTTTTTAAAATGATAAATCAAGAGCTTAATGCCCAAGGAACAAAATATCAAGTGTTGCCCAAATTTGGGATCTGTTGCAGGGAGCTAGGGAGACTCAAAGTTACGAGTTTTCGTGCATGCGTGCGCAGTTTCTCCTCTGTCATTCCATACAAAATGAATAGTCAATATCCTAATGTTGCATGAATCCCCAAAGAATTTTTCCAATTATGCTTTCACTGTCCATTGATCATCATCATTATTATTTCATTCAAAGAGATTATTATTATTTATTTATGCTATTTTCCAGCGCCAATGAGATGGTTAAAAGGATATTTAGTTTGGAAATGGCTGGTGAGGTAAGGAATCTATGCCACAACACTATGTAAATTCATGTTTCATTTCTTTGTTCATTTTTTAAATCATATGTCTTCATTTCGAGCTTTTTTCCGTTGTCTCAAAAAAGTGTTGGCGTTTGAATATTTCGTGTGGGGGAGCCTTATTGCTGATAATATTTATCTGAATGTGGTGATAGAGATTGGGTTTTTTGCAATTTGTGACCTTGCATGCCCAAGTCGGCTGTATATTACCTGAGTAATTGTCTTAAACACGCATTAATTTGGTCTTGGTCGCGAAAATTTGCAGAATGGCCTGAGTCTGGTTTTTTGAATTTTTCTACTCCAAGGGTTTTCCGATGTGTATTTCAAGCAGAACAAGCCAAAGGATAAGCACTTTCTTTCTCAACTTTTACTAACATTCTACAATCCTACGCATGCACTAAGTCTACATTTTTTGTTAAATGGCGGTATTGGAGACGCAACGAAGGCGGCAACTGTCCCAAAGGTTGCCGACGATGCAGGACAGGTTCGGGTCTGTCTCTACATCGCAGCAAAAATTTTTCAGGCGGAGTCCGGAATGGGTAAGGGTCCTTTCACGGTGGGCCTGCCCCATCGTCAAGGTATGGGTCTCTCCGATGGGGTTTCAGAAAAAGTCTAAATATTTTTCAGGCGGAGTCCGGAATGGGTAAGGGTCCATTCACGGTGGGCCTGCCCCATCGTCAAGGTATGGGTCTCTCAGATGGGGTTTCAGAAAAACGGTATAACTATTTTTTCAGGCGGAGTCCGGAATAGGTAAGGGTCTATTCACGGTGGGCCTGCCCCATCGTCAAGGTATGGGTCTCTCAGATGGGGTTTCAGAAAAACGGTATACCTATTTTTTCAGGCGGAGTCCGGAATAGGTAAGGGTCTATTCACGGTGGGCCTGTAAATCCCCCTGACAGGCAAGGGCCTATCCGGGAGGATTTTGATAAAATGGTAAAAGTCGATTCAACTCGAGTAAAACAGAATGACTGCAAAATTATGTGCGAATTTTCGAAGTCTAGGCAAAATTAGGCCGATTTTAGGACAATTGCCACCCACAATTGCGCCCGCGCAATCCCCAAGACAAGAAAATCCGCAGCTTCTAACATCTGGTACTCTTTTTGGTGAGAAAATAAGCATCCAAGGAAAGACTGTCGAGTCTGGAGATTCAGTCAAGCTTCTCGGAGTTCAGCTAGACTATAAACTAAACTTTGATCCATACATTTCAGAGCTTTGTAGAAACGCTGCAACTCAAACTGAATGTTCTAAAGAGGCTTCAATCTTGTATTGGCTTCGAAGAGAGAAAGTCCTTGCTCAGAGCTTCGTTTATTCAAATTTCAATTACTGTCCGTTAGTGTGGCATTTCTGCTCATCAAAATCAACGCATAAGATCGAAAAGATACAAGAACGTGCACTTAGATTTCTTGGTAATGATCATGTCGGCCCGTATAATGATCCTCTACTGAAGTCGCGATGTAGGATGCATGATGCATGTTTCCCAACTTAGATCTCTTTCTTTGGAAATTTTTAAACTTTGCATGATCTGAATCCATCCTTCATGAAAGATATTTTTTAAAACTAGAACCTCTAACTATTCTTCGCGAAATCCTAATAATCTTATTCACTATAGGCCAAATCAGGTTCTTTCGGCACGAATAGTCTTAAATCCTTAGGACCTCGGATTTGGAACTCTCGATTTTGATAAGTTTGCACGTACATATGTATATAGCTGACTAGAAAAACGGAATGAAAAATAAAATCGATGCAAACAAAGTCATAACAACAACAGCAACAACAACAACAACAACAACAACAACAACAGGTCATTACCGTTAAGCTGTTATGTTTACACTGTTATTCGCCGCTCTGACGGATTAAAATAGTTGTTCTGACTACGTTCTGAGAATAATCGTTCGTAAAACCGACTAAACAGCTAGTCTGGTGGTGGAGGAGAAATCGTTCTATATACCTTCTGCGTGCGGACCAACACGCAAGGCAGCCTTTATTCTTGTCACATTGGTCATATATCACGTGATGTCCTTGCCGTGTTATCGTGTTGTTTGGGACCTGGAACACTTCCTGACCTCATGTATTTGTACAAGCTTGGCGAGGGGGTATCAGCCCTGCAAGGAGAAGAAACTAACATGGGAGTAAGGCTGTCCAACAAACCTTTATATCTTGTCTAGAAAAGCAAGTTTGGTCAAAATGGGCCCCAATAGTGCATTTGATTGGTTGAGATAAATTGGGACATCGGTAACTCATCGGTATCACAAAACAGAGAAAATTTAGTTGATATTGTTGCAATTTCCAAGTGATCAGCACCATAACAGAGAAAGGATCTATTCATTCATATGCAATCCTTTTTATTCCTTTAGGGTTACTGGCCCAGGGGGTACCCTTGGGACACATGCAAGCGAGGGGGGTCAGTCCAAGAAATTGTCAAAATTCAAAATATCACTTTTGCTTCATTGCAACCAAAATTATCAGCTCGTTTTCTACTCAAAAACATGCAAATAAACATATAATATCCTGAGACATTGCCAAGAGAGGTCGGTGATCCAGAAATGTCAATTCAACAATCTAAATGTCAAAAGTATTACGAACATCCTTCAGCTTTTTAAACCCAAATATCACTTTTGGCAATATCTTAACCAAATATTATCAAGATATCATAAAGAACTTTATAGTCTAGTTCTTTATGCTATCTTGATATTATCGGACTTACTTCCCCGTATTCGCATGTACCGCATGCCCCCTTGTGTTACTGGGCAGCGAAAGACTTCGCACAATTCCTTCTGAAGGTTTTCGGAGTTCTAAACCGAAAGAAGGGGACAAACAATACAAAAGTAGACATATCATAACTCAACAAATACTCAACTCGTGACCACTTTCTACAACTTCGGACGTCCTGTCGCTTTCCAACCAAGACAAGGGGTGACGTTCTCATTCGCTTGTAGCATTCTATAAGCCAATACGCTAGTCCAAGCCAAGAAGTCTTTGTTCAGCAACCTAGCCCGTTGATGGGCTACATTTCACTCTTCGAAACAGACGCTAACTCCTTCCTTCTTTGCTCTTTGTTCAGCTGATGTGTCTTCTGGGTCTGTTGTTGTATCGACTTTACCGCCAACAGCCTAGCAAACCATAACCAAAGATCTTTGCAGTTCTTGTCAACCTTGGACTTCCTTCTCTGCATCCGATAAACAACGTGATGAAGCATGGTTACATGGCATCGTATGTATGTAGAAGCCCGAGAGCATCGGTCTGCTCAGTAAGAATTTTTGCCATTGGCGGCATCGCTGGCGAGTGTTCGCTCTCGTCGAATCGCCTCTGCTTCTTCGGATTGGCGGCATGTTTTGCAAATTCGAAGCAAGAGCTAAGTTGGTTTGCTTGCTTCAACATTTGAACCTTCTCGAAATATGATAAGTGATGCATTGTGAGGAAGAATGGAGGCTCTGATTGGCCAACTTTTCCCGCCCTGATGGCTGATTGGACAGGGGTGAGCTACGTTTTCCCGCCTTCAATGTTGATTGGATGATAGATTCAATAGCTTGGAATTTCAAGTTACTTGCGAAATTTCATCGAAAGGTGGAATGAATAGTTGTCAAGGGGCGTGCTACAGGCAATTGAGTCTGCCAGAAATAGCCATTGCGTGATATTTTTATTCACTTCTTTCGTAATACATTCAGCCATCCTTTGTAAGCAGAATACTGATGCTTGGGAACATGTTTCCTTCTTTTGTGATGTACTACCTTCATTTGCAAGGCGTTTCAAAGTCATTGAATCGGCGGATGAGATTTCGTTCGAGATTTTTTTTGCATTGAAAGCCGGCAGAGAGAAGTGATCAATGGTTTTTTAAAGTCCTCCCTCGCAAAATTAATTAGATTCATGCTTCGCATGAATAACATAAGTTTGCTAGGCTAAGGGCAATAGAATTGTGCTGTCGCTGTCTAATTTGAAATCATTTTTCAGAGATAGACCTGCTTTCCTACTGTCTATTCTTAAACATTGGTTGATCAATGAAACTATTGCGTTGATTAGTGTGTTAAGAAAAGATGCAGTTACACCTCCAGTAACTATCTAAGACTGATGGAACTTTCTCTTGGAATGTCTCTTACCACGAAAGAAACTTTCTCAAACAATTTCGCTTCAGTTGTACTTGTTCATTTGTGGAAATAACACTATTCAGACTTTTGAATCAATGAAAACAACTTTTTACGGCAATAGCTCAACAAACCTCCGAAAGATGATTTATTGTTCAGCTGCCATAAAGACTCTTTCAAGTTACGCATAGATAGTTATTGCATAATTCACAAACCATCTGCCCTAGGCTGCCTCAGAAATTTTGCCCGTTTAAGTGCATAACGCTCAATCACTTTCTTTGCGCTTCTAGATCGAGAAACCAAAGTTTTGTTTCCATGAATCAAGCACTATTGTGCTGATTTAAAGCCATGAATTCCCAAATTCAAAGTTGGAACGTCTTCTTTTTGAAAATACTCTCGAGTACCGAATAATCAACCCCCCCCCCCTTATCAATTTTGAGGAATAATGAAATGATAGTAAATATAATTTCTGAATAAACGCAAGAGAAAGTCTCAAGAAGTGCATAATGATAATAATAATAATAATAATAATAATAATAATAATAATAATAATAATAATAATAATAATAATAATAATAATAATAATAATAATAATAATAATAATAATAATAATGTTAGTTACTTTAATCGGATAAACCGGTGTTCAGCTTTCTGCACAACGACTGTCTAAGAATGAGGGAATATGTACAGGGGTGACTAGATATACCTAAAGAACAATACGTGCGATACTACGTAGGGGGTGAATCAGGGGGAGCAACCCTACATTCCTCCCCGCCTAAATAAACGAAGTGCTTAACTAGTGCAACAACGAAATGGGATAAATGCGATTAAATGCGATTAAATGCGATTAAATGCGGTTATATACGAATTACATCCCAAGGAATTGTACCAGGGATGTTCCGAGTTAGTCTTTGCCTCCGAGGGTGGTCCCTTGCTGGGATATTGTCTAAAGGGGCGTTGTCTTCGTCTGATTGTTCGCTCTGCTCAGATCCAGAAGGAGAATAGTCACTGTCATTCGACTCGTCAGTATCCGCGTCTTGTGACATGGTTTCGTCGATAGAGTCTTCCCCTGAATTGTCAGCAATGCCATCTCCAACAGTCGGAAGGAGGCGATCATGATGAACAATTTTACGTTCCTTTCTCAGATTTTCGATTTTAAAGTTCACTCCATTAGGTAGCTTTTCGAGCACCGTCCAAGGACCATCCCGACGAGGTGCTAGCTTCCTGTTTTCTCCCGTCTTGTAGTGCTTCACCTTTAACAATACCTTCTGTCCGACTGCGTAATCAATGAAACGAAGGTTTCGGTTATATTGCTGTTGCATCTTTTGCTTGTTCAGTTGCAGAGTTTTGACAGCTTGAGCAAAAACATCCTTTAATACGGAGCTCACTTCAGACTGGTATTCGCCAACCGATATTTGGTCGTACTGATCGGGTCGATCGAGATCAAACATGATGTCTTGGGGAAGAACTGCGTGACGACCGAATACCACGTCAAATGGAACACAATGGGTAGCTTTACTTTCGCTTGCGTTGAGAGCAAAGACAAGCTCAGGCAAAACGGAGCGCCATTTTGTTTGCGGCATTCGGCGATGTAACAGGACTGCACGTAACATATCTTTGACTGTACGAATATTTCGCTCAGCAAATCCGTTCCCTTGGCTATGATACGCTGATGAACGGCGTTTTTCTATGCTCAAGGAATTACAAATTTCTTTCATCACCTCACCATCAACATTAGAGCCTTGATCCGTTAATAGGTAGTATGGCATGCCATGAATATAGAGCCAACTTTTGAGGAATGCATCAACGATGGTAGGAGCAGTCTGATCCTTCAAAGGTACTGCCTGAATGAATTTAGAAAACACATCTCCAATCAGTAAGATGTACTGATAACCACTATTATCTGTAGGAAGGTAGCCAATGTCCAACGAGACGAATTGCATTGGTGCATTAGGTACGAACATGGGCAACAAAGGTGCTTTGGGCGGTGTTGTATCACACTTTGATTTCTGGCAGGTGGTACAGGCTGACGTGAAAGCTTGAATATAACTGTACATATTAGGCCAGTAAAAACGTTTCTTTAGCAAAGCATATACTTTGGCAGTTCCAAAATGAGCTACGTTGTGGTATTTGGAAACTACTAGTTTCCGTAATGCCGGTGGTACTATAGGTCGGCCTGACTTAGTGAGTATACCCTCGTGAATGCGTAATTGTGCTTGCACTCGTTTTAAGCGACCTTGGGCGACGGGTTCTCCATTAGAAATGCTTTGTGTAACTTTTGATAACACTGGGTCTTGACTTTGAGCTGAACGGAGCTGTTCGTTAAACTGCATATCCTCTACGAATGCGGCATAAACTTTGTCTTCAAACTCAGGCTCTGGTTGGTCTTGGCTGGCAGCGTAATTCCTGGACAATGCGTCGGCTTTGACATTATCTTTTCCGCGTATGTATCTTATTGTATAATCAAATTCTTCAAGCTCGGAAATCCATCGGCCGATTTTTCCTCGGGGATCCTTTTGCGTTCTTAAAAATGTTAAAGGATTGTGGTCGGAGTTTAAGGTGAATTTTGTGCCGGCTAGGTAAACATTCCAATGTCTGACGGCTAATACTAAGGCAAATGCTTCCTTTGTTGTAGCAGACCAATTTTGCTGAGACTTCTGCAAAGCAGTAGAGAAATAAGCGACTGGATGCAACTTCTTGTCAGCTCCAAATTGTGATAGTACCCCACCTACTGCATAATTGCTTGCATCTACTTCCACAATGAACTCTTGGCCAAAATCGGGAAACTTCAGAACTGGTTCTGATGACAACGCCTTTTTTAGTGTAACAAATGCATTCTCGCATCGTGTACTCCATTGGAAGGGAACATTTTCACCCGTAAGCTCGTTGAGTGGCTGGCTAATATTTGCAAAATTAGGAATGAATGCTCTATAAAAACCAGCAAGACCAAGAAATCCTTTGAGTTCTTTCTTGTTGGACGGACATTGGAACTGCTCAATTGCGTCTGTTAAACTTGATTGTGGTTTGATACCTTCTCGAGATAATGAGAATCCAAGGAAGTTGACTTGTTCGCTGGCAAATACACATTTGGACAGCTTCAAGGATATCCCGGAAGATCGTAAACGTTAGAATATTTGCTCTAAGTTCTCCAGATGTCCTTCAAAAGTCTTACTGAAAATCACGATGTCGTCCATATATGCGAGGATACGATCTGACTGAAGACCCGATAGTGTAATGTCTATCATTCTCTGGTAAGAGGCTCCTGCGTTACACAATCCATATGGGGTGACATTAAACTCGAACTTGCCCCGGGGTACTGAAAAAGCTGTTTTCTCCTTAGCATCTTCTGCCAGCGGCATGGACCAGTAGGCCGATGCTGCGTCGAGGGTAGACCAAAATCTAGCACCTTCCATTTTATCAATTACGTCACGTATGTGGGGCAGTGGGTAGGAATCTTTCTTTGTAACATCGTTCAACCCGCGAAAATCGCATACAAAACGCATTGAATTGTCCTTCTTTTTGACTAAAATGATGGGCGCGTTCCATGGTGAGGACGAAGGACGAATAATATCATTCTCAAGCATCTCTTGAATCTGATCGTTTACTTCACTATTCCAGGCTTGAGGAATGCGACGAGGTTTCTGCCGTACTGGCTGTGCATCTCCAGTAATAATTCGATGCTCCATGGTCTTTACCAAGGATGGCTTTCTTGGATTAGAAGCAAAAACGTCAGAAAACTTTGTAATTAGCGATATCAATTTCTGTTTTTCTTCCTGCGGGAGGCCTTCTCCATGAACAATGCCAGACTCAAAGTCTAAATTCTCGGTGTTGTTTGCCAAATATGGCTGTGTATCCGTGTTTATCGGATTATGTAAATTACCGATATACTTCCGTGAATGAAGGACGACTGGATCAGGGTTCACATTCAATAACGTGATTTGGAACACACCATCAATGTTTGGGACGACTCTACATCTTGTGGCATAAACGCCGTGGCAACCCTGGATCTGAATTGGATCAAAATCAGCTGTTATCAGCGACACAGACTTTTTACATTGAACATTGATTACACACTCTGAACGGGGTGCTAGAGAAACTTTACCTCGTAATCGTACTCTTTCTTTACCATGAAACTTTACGCTCGAGTACCATTTGTCCCCCAGTTTTATACAATTACGAATGAAATCGAATTCAACAGGGCTGAATTTTGCCAGGAAGTCTCTGCCTAAAATCACATTTTGGTATGTTTTAGTGTTCACGACTTTCATATTTTGAATAACATTGATTCCCTGTGTTGTGATGGGAATGTCAAGGTCACCTATGATACTCATGCTGTTTCCTGAAGCATCAATTAAACGATGGTCGGAACTCTTTATGTTCGTTTGCAGTCCTAATCTCTCAATACTTCCAAGGTCTATCAAGGAACAGCTTGCCCCAGTATCTAACAAAACGTTAATCGGCTGGTTCGCAAATTTAAGATTTAAAATTGCAGAAAAACATTTTTCAGCAGTTTCTTTGTCTTGAGGGGGGCCGTCTAGTCATTGGTAGTTCGGGCAAGCTTTATCCCATGCGTCGTGGCCTCTACCACCACAGGCTTGGCAGAATCTTGTGGGGCAATCGCGAAATAAATGCTCTGGACTTTGACAAGAACGGCATTTCCTAGGTTGTTGAGCTCTGTTGCGATAACCGCGGTTGCTTGGGCGCCTTGAAAACTGCCCTCTGCTTGTGTTGACGTTTCTTTTATTCTGAAAGGGCCGGTAACCCGAATATGTGGCATTAACGGTTTCGTTGTTACCCCCGTCTTCACTTCCTGGAACACTGATGGCGCAAGACTTCATCTTTTCAATGACTTTATCCGCTATTGTGTCAACCAAGGACGGGCTGTCAACATTCATGCATTGTTGTGGATTATCTGCAGCAAGGGATTCGATACCTGCTAACTGCAATCTCGTTGTTTCAACAGCCAATTTGTTGATATCTGCTTTGTCAAAATCTGGCATCGCTTTCAATGAAATCTGCATTTTTGAATGGACTCCTCTTACAAAATAATCCTTTGCAATTGTTTTACGGGTATCTTCATTGAAAGTTGGATATGCAAGCTTGACCAGTTCCATTATCTTAAAAGCGAATGTTTGTGCTGATTCATCTGGTTTTCTTTTGCGATTATTCAATTCATGAATTGCCGTCTCTCTGTCTTGATTTCCTTTCTCAAACTCCTTGAGGAGCTCGCCTTTTATTTTCTCGACGTCTTTCTTGTCCTCTTCGGATAACCTCATATAAACATCAAAGGCGCGTCCCTCGAGTCTACTTGCCAGGTTCTGTGCGGCCTTTTGATCTTGGTATCCCTTCAACGATGAATGTAGCGTGATCTTTTCCAGAAAAACTTTTACGTCAGCTGAACCATCAAAACTTTTTATTTTCGATTCCATTTCGAAAAGATTCTTAGACAGTAATGTTAGTTACTTTAATCGGATAAACCGGTGTTCAGCTTTCTGCACAACGACTGTCTAAGAATGAGGGAATATGTACAGGGGTGACTAGATATACCTAAAGAACAATACGTGCGATACTACGTAGGGGGTGAATCAGGGGGAGCAACCCTACAATAATAATAATAATAATAATAATAATAATAATAATAATAATAATAATAATAATAATAATAATAATAATAATAATAATAATAATAATAATAATAATAATAATAGTAGTAGTAGTAATAATTATAACTTTTATATAGCGCCAAAATCTATAAAAATATATATTCTTTAGCGCTTAACAATACCTAAGTAAAAAAGATGTCCATATTTACATGTAAAAGGATCCAGAATCGATTACAGTTCAAAAGCAATAGAAAATAAGAATGTTTTTAATCTAGATTTAAAAATGTCAATGCTCTGCGAGTCACGAATGTTATAAGGTAAGCGGTTCCATAATGTAGCAGCAGCGACTGGAAATGCTCTGTCTCCGCATGTTTTGTATTTTGTTCTCGGAATCTTCAACTGTAAAGATGTATTTGACCTGAGGGAATATCTTTCTTGTGCTTGCATAGTAAACATACTTGTTATGTAAGATGGGGCCATGTTATTCAGCGCTTTGTATGTTAGCAACAATATCTTAAATTCAATTCTTTGTTGCACAGGTAGCCAGTGTAATTCCTTTAACGCAGGAGTGATATGATCATGCTTTTTTATTCCAGCTATTATCCTTGCAGCTGCATTCTGTACACGTTGCAGTTTCTGTATTTGGCAGTCTGGCAGACCGTATAGTAGGCTATTGCAGTAATCAAGTTTATTTGTAATGAAAGCATGAACCATTGTCTCCGTGGATTTCACGTCGAGATAATTTCTTATATGCCTGATGTTTCTTGTGTGATAAAAAGCTGTGGAGCTTTTTGCATTCTGCATTCAACAGAACCAGAATCCAAAAGTAAATGTATCAGTAACATCACTGTTCACATAAATATGTAAAAGATACGATACGTGTTTACCTAAGAAAACGACTATTTTCTATTTCTGCAAGCAACCCCCCCCCCCCCCGATTATTGTTATATCAAACCACTTCCAACCCCCCCCCCCCCCCCCCGTTTATTCGGTACTCTAGTGTTCCCAGATTTGAAACTTTTAAAATTGATGCTCGTCCACAGCAACGGTCAGAATATCTAACAATCATTTTAGTACTGCCTGTATATTTTCTATATCATTTTTTCTAGAGAAACAAGCGCGAAGTTGCAAGAGATGAAATACGAGAGAAATATGAAGGAGATTATGAAAGAAAAAGTTAGTTCTTATGATTTTCAGGAATTTGAAATCACAGCTCGTTTCAGATATCAGCTGAGTTATATACACTGAAGATGACATAATGGTTAAGAATAAGATTCTGCAAGCTATGTTTAGGGTCTATTCTGATTTCAATAACAACAAAATTTATATCAATTTTTCTTATCACAGTGTAGCATTGCAGAAGAGCCATAGCAATTGGTTTATTCTCAATTAAATTGTTCACAAGACTAATACCAAGTAATGCACCTTCACCAACCTTCAAGCATGAAATCGCTGTCGCTTTACAGAATGAAAATGAACCTCAGATATCTATAAACTGTGCTACTGTTGAAACATCAGTGCATCTTATGATCCCATCTTCCTGAAGTATTCAATGTCCCTGGCTGTTCTTACACCACTGTTTCTATCACAACGTCCTCAAAACTTAGTTACTGTTATTATTCATTGTCTTGATCAGTAGCTGTTAGTGCTGTAGCTTGATTGTTATCAATTTTGTAATGAAGACTACGCCTGTAGAGCATCCAGGACAAGGGAACATATGGATACTCGCTATTTATAAAGCTCTCATTATATACCATAATTTTCCATGATCCATGCAGGGGCATTAGATGAGAGAGCATACGGCTTATTACAAGCCTCATTGGTTTTGACAGATCTTGACAACATGATGCTCAAATGTCAGGTTATTGTCTATAGCAATACCTAGCAACATTTTCTTAGAGCTATTCTGCACAGATACTTACCACACTGCAAAGAAACACTTACTCAAAATAAGGAAAAAAAAACTTAATTTGAGAATAATTTTCTTGAAATGAGAAAAATTGGATTGTCAGAATAGTAAGAAAATCTTTCTTATCAAGAAATTGGGTCAAGAAAGTTTTTCTCAAGATAAGAAATTCTTTCTCGAAATAAGACAAGAAAAATTCTTGTAAAAAGATAAATTTTCTTGGAATGAGAAAATATTTCTTTAGGGAAAAAGAATCTTTTTCTTGAAAAGAGAAATTAATACTTGAATTAAGACAAGGTTTTTTGAAACAAGAAAAATCAGATTGTCAGAATAGTAAGAAATTCTTTCTTAACAAGAAATTTTGCTAAGAAAATTTTTCTCATAGTAAGAAATATATTCTTGAATTAAGAGATATAGGAATCTTGTTTTGAGATCAATTTTCTTGGAATGAGCAAATCATTCTAGAGAAATCAAGAATTCTTTTCTTGAAAAAAGAAATTAATACTTGAATCAAGAAATTATTTTTCGAAATGAGAAAAACTGGATTGTCAGAATAGTAAGAAATTCTTTCTTAACTCATTGACTACGAAGGCGTTAATCGCAGTGTTGCATTTCTATCCCTACGCGGTTGTGTTGAATAACCACTGCGTGTCCCGAGCACAAAAGAGCTTACACAAATAAATAAATAGTGCCCAATTTTGAAAAATTCTCAAGAAAAACCGGTAAAACCTATCGAAAAAGTTTCTAAAGAGAAAATGTTGAAAAAAGACTAAATTTTAAGAGAAAAATATCGTTACATATGTCAAATGAATACAAAATATGGTTATCAGTTGCGAATTCAAAATTTCGTCATGCAATGTTCAAAATCAAAACTTCCACACCCTAAACGCAAAATTTTAACAAAATCAGGTAAGTTTCTAAAATATGTATCGTTTAGTATTTCATAAAAATGTTTTATCAAGGCATTGCAATTTATTTGTTGTCTTTTTCCTTATGAAACTCTTCGAGAATCTTGGGGTAGAACATAGTTGGCTCTGCAAGCCCTGTTCACGATGTCAAGAATAGGCCTAACAACAAACAGCCGGTCACTGGCTTCCCGTTTGCGTTCATTTCCATCTTGCTCTTGTTTGCATTGAAGTATTGGCAAAGTTTATCAAAACGATCTCTGTTCGTGACTTTGGCTGGAAAGAAATTCCCAAAAGCAGAGTCTGTAGACCAGTACATCTTCATTTCAGGAAGGTTCACAATGCTCACGTAAATTCTCAACCCAAGGAAGACTTTGATCCCGTCGGGTGTTGTTTCACGCCATCTTGAATCTGGCTTCGTTGCTACCTTCTGTTGAGCGTAGCGGTTTGTCTCATTTGCCAGGATCTCGAAGATTTCGTTGGGGAACATTTGTGCGAAAAAGTCAGTTTCTTTGGCATCTTCATCTAAAATTGCGACAGAGCCTGAGTTAGTCTCGGAAAAGGGCTCGATTTCAACATTTGTGAGCACCTTCGTCCTCTCTAGCTCAACTCCCTCCTCTTCGCTGTCCATGTTTGATTCGTCTTCGTTATCCGTTGGTTCGTCTTCACTGGAAACTTCATCGACATCGAGATCAGAATTAACCCGAAGTTATTCATTCGTAAACCCCCCCCCCCCCCCCAAAACTCTTCCTCTTTGTCAGATATGTCCCCAAGCAAATCATTGATAAAATCCACAGACATTACGAACTGTTTCTAAAAACTGTGCAAACTTACGAAAATATGTTGTTTACAGTTTTGAACGCGATTATCTTGAAATTTTACTACGGCAACCCCATGACATCTTTATATCAAAACACAGCTTCTTTCATGAACTTTCTAAAGATTTTTGTCTTGGAGACAAAGGAGACTTGCAGGAGACAAGAATACATCATCCCCATGGCAAGCCTTTGTTGCGCCATATGGCGCTTGCAGGGAAATGAGGCTTGATCATAGGGAGCGCCACTTGGCGCTTACGGGGATTCGAGGCAAGAGGAATGGGGCGCCATATGGCGCTTATCGTAGTCAATGAGTTAACAAGAAATTTTGTTGAGAAAGTTTTTCTCATAGTAAGAATTATATTCTTGAACTAAGAGATATAGGAATCTTGTTTTGAGATCAGTTTTCTTGGAATGAGCAAATCTTCCTAGAGGAAACAAGAATTCTTTTCGTGAAAAAAGAAATTAGTACTTGAATCAAGAAATTATTTTTTGAAATGAGAAAAACTGGATAGTCAGAATGGTAAGAAATTCTTTCTTATCAAGAATCATATCATTCAAGAAATTTTTTCTCATAGTAAGAAATTTATCCTTGATATAAGACATATAGAGATCCTTGGAATAAGAGAATCTTATCTGGAAATAAGAATGTTTTTCTTGAAACAAGAAATAAGTATTTGTATCAAGAGAAGTTATCTTATGAAACAGGGAAAATCACTTGGAAGAAGAGTGCTGTAAAGGTAGTTCCCTTTAGGAAATACCTAGAATATGAGATAAAATATTGATACTGCCCTGGACCTACTCATCCTCCGAAAAAAGGGTCTGCAATGTTAAAATGGGGCAAAATGGGAAGCAAAATATGATGTTGATAAATTGTGTATAAACATTTGTTTGCAAACTTTCTCTAGCCATAATTGTTGGATCTGTACGCTACTTGATTTGTCATTGTTTATTATGCAGTTCATTCTACTACAGGCAATCCTCTCTACCACAAGGCCTTCCCACTAATGTATTACCCCTGCAGACCATATGTAACTAATGAGGTTTGTCAGATTACAGGTAACTGTCTAACTAATTGGCATACCAATGTTTTTACATGAATTTGTTCAGCATAATTTCCAAGGGTTCTTTTTGTTACATCTTCATTGCTTTCTTTTTCAGCTAAAAACCATTGCGCTGAAAGAAAAACAAAGAACCAAGTTGATTTCAGATTATACCCCTATTTTGAAATAAATGAGAAAATTTAATGCCCTAGGAGCTCACAATTAAGTTGTTTAATCACACTGAAGTACTTTGGTTTCAGACTTCAAACCATATTTTGCACACATTATGCATTTGGTGCATACTGTGAGAAATTCCAATAAAAATCAAGAGACAGGATCTGATACAAGCTTGACCAGAATGCTGGCCAGCAAATTCAGACAAATGAAAAGTTCTCCTCCATCCAGATGGAGAGATTACTCAATTAAACAATTCATACAAATTTTGGTTTGCAATTTTACCCCTTAAACAAAGTCCATGCCCCAGAAAATCAAGACAACATAATTATGTAGTGCAGCAATTTGCTTTCAGTTTTAGATTGCATCCTACAGCCATATAGCAGGTCTGTTCAATGACTGATGTTAGTTGGTGTTTCAGTTTCCTGCAAGAATCCCCTAAAATTCAAGAGTTGGGTTCTCATACAAGCTTGACCAGAATGCTGGTCAGCAAGGACTGAAACACTCTGCCAGAATGCTGGCCAGCAAATTCAGACAAATGAAAATTCCACCTCTATCCAGACAGAGAGATTTCTTGAGTAAACTTGTCAAGACACAGCACAGTTCATAGTTATAGGGCCTAAATTTTCGTGTAGATAGGCCTTTCCGTTGACATTTGTATCTTTGAGGCCTTTGCTTCAGGCCTACTTATTTTGAGGGCCTCAGGATCTCTTACATAAAGATGAGTAGGGTTTTATACTTAACTTTCAATGCACGGTGCTGAGCTGATCTTCATCATGGAAGGTTCTCTGCAAACGGCGCTTCTGCAAAACCAATTAACCAAACAGTCGATCTCGAGTTGAACTTGACGAACGGGTCTTCCCTTCCTTTTGTTTCGCATGAATAGAAAAACGAAAAGCGCGCCAACTGTACAACCCTTTGTTCATTGAGCAATCGGATTGGCAAATCATTATGTTGCCATGGTTATGAAAATTTCAAACTTTAGTCTAGTAAATTTTCTTGATTTCAGCATGATATTTCTTATTATGAGAAAAAATGTTTCATGGCTTTAATAAACTTTAAAGGTTTGAAATGAAAATTTTGTGCAACTAAATTCCTTTCTTATTCTTGTTCTAGATATCATTTTCGATTTTCGCATATTGTAAATCATTAGGCTAATTTTTGTCACCCTTCGTTGTACGTTTTTCAAGTAAAATTTTCTTGATTTGGTTGCAGCATTTCTTATCATAAGAAAATATGCTTCATGGCTTCAATGAACTTGAAACATTTGGAGCGCAAGTTTCTCGCAACAAAACTGCTGTCCTATTCCTGTTCTGGGTATTATTTCCCTAATCTCAGAAATTGTAAATCATACGGCTACTTTTTGCCTCTTTCTGTTGTAAGTTATTTCAAGGAAATTTTTCTTGATTTGGTTTCAATATTCCTTATAATGAGAATATATGTTTCATGGTTTTAATGAATTTGAAATGTTTGAAATTAAAGTTTCTTGCATCAGAATTCCAGTCCTATTCTTGTTATGGGTACTATTTTGATAATCTCGCAAAATGTAAATCATACCAATTTTTGCCTCCTTCTACTGCAAGTTTTTTCAAGAAAAGTTTTCTTAGTTGGTTGAAATGTTTCTCATTATGAGAAAATATGCTTCATGAGTTCAGTGAAATTAAACTGCCTGTACATTGCATCTTCCATTTTCTCCCTTGAACACTGTCGCAAACTGTAAATGGCTAACTCATGTTATGCTTCATTCGGTTGCAATATTGCAATGGAAGTTGAATGGCACCAAGAAACCTTTTCCTGTTTCAAGAAAATAATATCGAGCTTTCTCATTCACAATCAAAAAACAACATTTATCTCGTACCTTCTTTTCACATCCTTTTCACCATCTCAAGCAATATCACTTTAATCTAGATTTAAGCGGTGAACTGGAATCGGAGGAATTTGCTTTCGATGGTTTTCTTGATTTAAGATTTTATTTCTTGACAAGATTCAATTTGAAGTCGTTAAGAAACGTTTTCTCGAAATAGGATGTGTATAAGAAATCTAAGAAATTTTTTCTTGAAATTTCTTGAATTTAGAAACATTTTCTAGCCAAGAAAATGATTTTTTGCAGAAGAATCGACTTTTTCTTCATTCAGCTTGAGGTGGCTGTAAGAGAACCATATTGCCTATGAGGGGACATTTTCCTGCCTCTTTACTACCTTTTTTAGATTTTGGTCACATGTGTAAAAAGGGGTGTTTTTCTATAACAATTTCAATAGTATGCTACATTCACGCGCGCATAACTTTAGCATTAGAATTTGACATGTCATCAACGCCATTTTCCTCACTACAGTTCAACTGGTTTATCAATTTAAAAATTTTTTGCAACAGAACATCAATGCGTGTCAAATTAGACTGTATTTTTCTCGGCATTGATTCAGGAATCCGGCTTTCGTTGACTGTGAGGGAACATTGTTTTACCAAAATATAATTGAAAATTGCACTCTTTTCCTCAAAGTTTAGTGACAAAGATATTATTCTCAATAACCTGCACGAGGTGTGTGATCAGCATAATAGACCTTTTAGCTATTCTGAAAACGAATCTGGATCGAACGATATTTCATCAAATTCTGTAGAATTTTCGAATGTGCACAATTGCGATCGAAGCTCTAACGCCACTCAGTCGAACCTCGCGTATAATATTGTATGAAAATATCGCTCGATCCAGGCTCTTTTGTAGAATAGCTAAAAGGTCTATTACTAGTCTCAATATCACTATGACTGGCGAAGATTTTACATCGAAACATCTGAAATAGAGCAGTTGTGTTTTTTATAAATTTTTTTCTGTTTTATTCTGGTTGTGGTTTGAGTTTGATAATCGCTGTATCATTTACAGAAAGCAGAAAAGTAGACATTGAACACGTTGAATCCTCTGCTTTACCAATGGTCTCCGTTGCAGTTACAAAATGATTGTTAAAAATTTCTGCAGCCTGACGATCGTCAGAGATAACCTCATCATTCTCCACTGAAAGTATCTTACTGTGCGACTTTATTTTTTCGGAGAATAGTACTTTGACCGTTTTCCAAAGTTTTTTATCATCAGTGATTAATGTGACGTCCAAGTTATTGTACTATTCCCTTTTCTCTGCTTTAAAAGTTTTCTTTCACAGGTTACATTGTCTACAGAAATTACTCCAGTTTTCAGCTATACTGTTTGGTCATTTCTTCCTCAATCCATTACATAACATGATTAGCCTCAAGGAATGATTAGAAATGAAGGGTGCATCGTTAGCTGCAACGACTCGTGCATGTTTCTGTAGTAGATCGTCAAAAGCAGTCTCAAATGGGCCCATAGCTTGAATTTGAAGCATCCAAGTTGCCCAGCTCTGACCATAAAGGGGCTGGAGAAGAAGTATGTAAACAAACCTACGGCTTGTGCATCAAAGATCGCATTTTGAACGGAGAAACTCCTTTAAATCTAGCTAAGTGCACAAAGAAAGATTCTTATCTAGATACAGGCTGATCTTTTGGTGAAAGATAAATGAAAATACTTGTTGTATATTGCAGCGATCCCAGTGGAGATTTGATTTGTACGAGCAAAAAGAGCAAACCTAATCTTCAAGATGACATATTTATTTTTAATTTTCGTTGAGCAGTCGTAATAGATTAGCTAATCAGAAAACAGATAAATCAAAGATTTTTTCGCCGACGGTTTCTTACCCAGGCCCTTTAAGTCGCGATTAAGTGACATTTGTTTCTATTTAAGTTGATAAAAGTATCAGGGAAGCATTTCCTAATTGTACTTGAATCATTCTCCAACCTGGCAGTCATATTGTAAGATTCTTATCCATGCGTGCAGGGTGTCTCAAAAAAATTGTCCGACGTTTGATGAAATATTGAAAAATAACGATGACATGAACAGAATCATGGGAAGGTAGACCTGTTCCTAAGGATTATGAAATAATTTTAGAGACCGGAATCTTGCAAATCGGTTGAAAATTCACTGAGTTGGGAGCGTTCAAAGATAAAAAATATACGATAGCTGAAGCCAGAGACCCCCAGATTACCTGTAATGCAAAAAACCTCAAAGACCGAGGTGAAAGAAGCTTGTCTAATGTCATACCTGTCGCTGATATCATAGCAAGCCAAATATAATTCCAAAGTAATTAGATTCTTGCGATCATTGTCAAAATTTGCTTAACATTGCATATGCCCAGAAACAGTGGTTCAAAACATAATCAGCGAGAAACTGAATCTGTTTCCTCAAAGCATCCGTATGCTTGAAAGTTAGGTTATCGAAAACATGTTCAAATCCCATTTGTTTTGCCCTGAAACAATTGAGAAACAGCAGAAACGATGGGCTATCAGATGTTTACAAAAATGCCATTTCGAGGCTTTTGGTTTCAGTTTTCGCACAAATTTGAACTGCAAAGGCTCGTAGCTCCATATATTTTTAGCGGATGGCAAAATTCTGGTGTCAAAAATTAATTAAAATCTCAGGAAAAGGTTCACTTGACCAAGTGTTCATTCAGCGTATCGTTAATTTTTAGTATTTAATCAAACGTCCAACAATTTTTTTGAGACAACTTGTATATCATCCGCGTAATTACATGTCATAGGAAACTGAATTGAGGGCAACAAATCAAATATTTCGACGTTTGATTAAATATTGAAAAATAACGATAACATAAAGAGGCTCATAGGAAGATTACCCTGTCCCTAAAATTTTGAGATAATTTTAGAGACTAGGATCTTGCAAATCGGTTGGTAATTCATTGAGTTACGAGCTTTCAAAGATGAAAAATATGCGATAGCTGAACCAGAGACCCCCAGATTACTTGCAATGCACACAGCTCGAAGATCGACGTGAAAGAAGGTTATCCAGTGTCATAACTCTCATTGATATCAGAGTAAAGCAAATAGGACTACAAAAGTAGTTTAATCCTTATAATCATTGTCAAAATCTACTAAACCTTTCATGTATCCAAGAACGGCAGTTTGAAACATGATCGAAGAGAAACTGAATCTGTTTCATCGAAGCATCCATACGCTCCAAAGTAAGGTTATCAAACATCTGTTCACATCCCATTTGGTTCGTCCTGAAACAATCGTGAAATAACAGAAGCAATGGCTCATAGGACTTATGCCAAAAATGCCGGTTAGAGGTCTTTGGTTTCAGCTTTCGCTCAAAGTTGAACTTCACAGGTTTGTAGCTCAATCAATTTTAGCGGATTCGCAAGATTCTTGCGATAAAAATTGATTTAAAATCTCAGAAATAGGGTTACTTGACCAAGTGCCCATACTGCATAACGTTATTTTTTTAGTATTCAATCAAACGTCGAACAATGTTTTTGAGACACCATACTGATATTAACGAACATGGGACGAAGAACCGATCCCTGGCGAACTCCAAGAGATAGAGTTAAACAAGAACCGTTTCATAGTAATGAAATATTTTCCAAATAATTACTAAACAATATTTCATATTTTAAACATATTTATACAAGGTACAAATTCAATAAGTATATTGTTTTACAATTTGGCCCTGCTAATATTAAAAACCAAATAAACTATTTACAAATAAATTAGATAAAAATATATACATCTGGCGACAATAAGCAATCTACAAACTTAAAGATTTTCGTACCCCAACTGTCTCAACCTTGATGTAAGAGAGTATACCGAGGGAGCCTCTTTGATATTGTTGTTAAACTTGTTCCACACTTTTGTACCACAGTAAGAGAATGCCTTTTGGCCACTTACTGTTCGCATTAACGGTACTGCAAGATTATTTTTAGTGTTTCTTAGCTCTCGTGTGTGGAAATTTGATAGTCTAACGAATAGGTCACTGAGGTACTGTGGTGCAAGATCGTTTAGAGATTTATACATCATTGTAGATGTCTCTTTCACAATCATTTTTTTGACGGACAACCAGCCAAGTTCTTTGCGTAATGGCTCAGAGGGTGCATCACAAGAAGTACCCGTAACGATTCGAGCAGCCCTGTTTTGTAGTTTTTGTATAGACTCTATTCTCGTAATACCACTACAGCCCAAAATGGAGCAGCAATAGTTTAGATGTTGTTCTACAATACTACGATAAATGTCCTTCAAGGTTTCCATTGATACAGAGTTTTTACAATATTTTAAAAGGCCTTTTGCGCGAGAAACGTTCCCTTTTATATTCTCAATTTGGCACTTCCACGTCAGACTATTGTCTATATGGAGACCAAGGTATTTCACTTTGTTCACTAAGTCAATATCAGTACCACCTACGTGAAACACTGGCAATATAGTAGGCTGCACTGCCATTTTATTTACATTTTGCATTGACCCAACTATCATAGCCTGTGTTTTGACGACGTTCAAGTGTAGCTTGTTACCTTGAAGCCATTTCTCGATATCGACAAGTTCAGCGTTTAACACCATGTGCAATTCGTCCAAAGTTTTGGAGGAGTATGAAATCATGGTATCATCAGCATACATGTTTGTCTCAGCCTTCTTTAGTGCAAAGGGAAGATCATTTATATAAAGCAGAAAAAGAAGTGGTCCCAAGCAAGACCCTTGTGGCACTCCGACATCAATATCTAGATGTCAGAAAGGACGCCATTTTCTTTGCAAAACTGCTTTCTGTTATTCAAATACGACCGAAACCGATCATGTTCCAAGCCGCAGATCATGTTCCAATACGTTTTGCCTTTACTTACATCGATGGAATTTTATCAATAATTATGGATAGAAACAAACTATTTGAATGAGTTAATAGTCTAAAACAATCACGCAAAGGAACAATGTTTCTTAAAACCAAGGTGGAATTTATCCAATGCATGTCAAAATCACATCCATAATTAATTCATCTTTGCATTTCGGGAAAGTTGAACATTTTTCTTTCACCCAAGTTGATGCGAGCGTTTCGGATGCATTCCGAATTTTGAGCCGATCGAACGCTAGCAGTTTTTCTCACTGAAAATTTGAGATCAGGAGACAACAGCATTGAAAGGTCTTCGTATGGTACAGAAATTGAAAATGGCGTTGAGCTAAGCTAGGGCTCAGATAACATCATGCAACAGGCATCACTTCTCTTCCTAAGATAGACGAGGAAACTAAGAAGTAAAATTGCAGACTTGCAAGTGTTTTCATTTCATTTCATTTTAAAGGGGCAGTTCACGTAATGTAAACAAACTTCTTTCGAAACAACAATTTTGCTGTATTTTCGATAGGCCATGTCACAGTGATTTTCCACTACAGTACCATTGCCATGAATCGGCACCTTTCAGATAAATCACCTATTATGAGCGTTATGATAGGGGCTTAAAACAATTATTTGCCATCAGAAGATTTTTCAGTTCATGGTGCTTACTGTGTCACTTCATCAACTTAATCATGCCACTTTTTGAAGTACAGCCAGAACTTAAAGGAGCAGCGGTAAAAACGGCCTAAATGAATTGTATCGCCCTGAAGCGGCACCCCTCATCTTACCGCAATCAGCTACCCCGAAAGGAAATTGTACTATACTGTCAAAACAGCTATTTTATAGGTCACATCCCCTGTGCAGCTAATATTTATTGCATTTTCATCGGATGCAAAATTAAAGCTATTCGTTCCTCCCCAGTTTTAACCTCTCATATATACTACCGTCATTACGTTATTCCAAAAATGCTCCTCTTCCAACTCCACGAAAGGTCACCAAGTCAGAAATGTGTTCCTTGAATCTAGATATTACTACCATCTGTTTTTATTCATAAAGTCGTCCAGCGGAAAGGGAGGAGGTCACTATTCACAACACGAGAACATTTTCACCCACTATGCCGGTTCAGGGCGATTTTTAGCCAATCCACTCGCTTTGGAATAGAAACCCCCTGAACCAAAATGGAAATCGATAACTTGAAGGAATTTTCAAATATTTCATACAAAGGGGCAGAACAAACTACTGAAACAAGTTATTTGACCTTTGCCAGAATTTTATCAATGGAAATGAATCAAAACAAAAATGCGGCTTGGAAAAATATATGGAGAAATGAACAAACGCTTACCGTCACTTTTCAGGTACGTTGAGAACATCTTCGTAGCATGTAAACAAAGCCACGCCTCGGCCTCGGGGTAGTCATAGTCTTGTGCTCCTCGGGGTATCGTTTCCAATAGCTGTATAGCTGTATAGCTGTATGGTATAGTAATCTTGTAGAGTAGTGTAGGTTGTAAATTCATATCGTAATCTTTTAATGGATATAAAAAAAACAAAGCCAAGGAAACAAGCAAGAACAGTCAGAGAGCAAGAATATGGCGTCAAGAAACCATTTGTGCACTTTATTTTCATTTACTAGTCCCAGACCGCTACATTTTCAAAAGTTTGTAAACAAGCCTAAATCACGGAGAACGTGCTAGGGTGCCGATTCAGGGCGATGGTACTCTACTTTTCTCAAAATTAAAGTTTTATTTTGAAGATGGACTCTAGTACTTCGTAGAGAAACAACTAGAGCATTCATATGTTGTACATTGCAGAGATATTGATAGATTTTTAGAACTTACTTCAGTGTGAATTCACCCCATCCTCCAAAATCTGTACAGAACACAATCGCCACGTGTGGGCAACAATATAGATTCTAGAGATAACAGGTTTGTTTACGGTCACGTGACCCTGCCCCTTTACCTTATTAATACAGGGTAAAAAACGTTCAGTTGATACAAAAAAACTGTTTCAATGTGCCCTGTTAAAATGGAAAAGAAAAACAAAAACAAAAGAAAAAACAGTTTATCAATAAACTCCTAATACTACTTTATACATTGAAAAGTCCTGTTGTAAATAGTCCTATCGAAAAGAAAAGGAAATTAAATTGCAACAGAAAGGAGAATCAATAGAATTTGTTCTTGATGAAATGAAGTATATAATCCTTCCTTTAGTTTTAATTTGAACTTTGATAGCGAGGGGGACAGTTTGATTTGGTGATCTAGACTATTCCAAACGGTCACCCCTCGATATGCAAATGACTTTTGTCTATTATTTGTTCTAAATAAAGGAAGTTTCAAGTCAGTTCCTGTGTTTCTTAGCGTCCTTTTCGCCTGTTCGCGCTGTCTTTGAAACATTTGGGCCATATAGTCTGGGCAAAGTTGGTTCTGCTTCTTCTTCTTCTCTCAGCCTGTCCCGCCACTACTGTTGGATAGCCTCCTCCTCCTCATATACTTCCACGCTTGACGATTTGGTGCCACTTGCATCCATTTGCTTCCCGCCTTTTGCTCGATATCATCTTTCCATCTGCGCTTTGGTCTTCCTCTCGTCCTTCTTCTGTCCCTCGGCGTCCATTTTGTTGCTTTCCTTGCCCATTTGTTGATGTCCATTCTGGCGAAATGCCCTGCGCTCTGGCCTTTAGCTTTTTCCGCTTTCCAGACAATATCTTCCACCTTTGTCCTTGCTCTTATATCTTCATTTCTGAATTTATCTTTTATTGTGATTCCAAGCATTGCTCTTTCCATGGTACGTTGGGCTACAGCCAATTTATTCTTTAGATGTTTCGTTAGTGACCAAGTCTCTGCTCCATATGGCATCGATGGTAATACAACTGTATCCATGATCTTCTTCTTCAGACACACAGGTATCTTCTGATCTTTTAAGAATGAGCTGTACTGACCAAAACGTTTCCAGCCTGCTTTTATTCTTTCGTCGATTTCTCTAACCATCTCATTTCTTCCAAAGTATAGTATTCCTCAACCTCTTCGAGCTGTTCACCATCTATAGATATTCCTTTCCTTCTCTTTCTTCTCGCAACTTCATTGCACATGATCTTTGTCTTTCTTTCATTCATCTTCATGCCATCTTTCTTTCCCGCTTCATTCAAGTCATTTAGCAGTCTTCCTAGTTGTTCTTCAGATTCCGTAAACAAGATGATATCATCTGCAAATCTCAAATTGTTAAGACAGTCTCCATTGATGTTGATGCCAGTCTCATATTGTATCCTCCTGGATATTTCTTCTAATGCTGCTGTGAACATCACTGGCGATAGTATGTCACCTTATCTCACTCCCTTCATGATGTAGATCTTCCTGCTCACTTTGTCCGTTCTTAATTGTGCCCCCCCCATCCCCCCATGTGCCGTGCCACCATCATATGTTTCTTTAAGGATGTTAATGTAGTTATCCTCGACCCCATGTTGTTTTAGTGCCTTGAAGACCGCCTTGTGTTGAATGGAGTCGAAGGCCTTCTCATAATCCACAATGCCATATAAATGGGTTTATTGTATTCGTTGGCTTTCTCTAGTATTTATGCCACTGAATGCAGATGGTCTATGGTGGACTGACCTTCACGGTATGCAGCTTGTTCTGGTGGTTACTGCTCATTCAGTGTTCTGTTTAATCGGTTTTTCAAGTTCTAAATGAAAAGTTGGTACACTTGGGACAGCAAACTGATGGGTCTATAGTTTGCTAGATCTTTCTTAGCTCCCTTCTTGAAAATTAGTGTAATAATGGCGTTCTTCCACTCATTTGGCATCTGCTCTTCTATCAACACTTTGTTAAATAACTCTTTCAGTTTGTCCCAAACGATGTATCCTCCAGCTCTCAGCATTTCCATTACAATTTGATCTTCGCCTGGCGCCTTGTTGTTCTTTATACTTTTCATTGCCTTTTCAATTTCACAATTTATGATTAATGCTGCTTTCTCTGATGTTGCTCTTATGAAGTTCTGGGCTGCATCTTTGTATGGGTTCTCGTAGAACTCTGTACACCTCTCTATAATCCTCTCTCTATTAGTGGTAACAGCCCTGTCTTCTTCTTTCACTGCTGGTATCAAAACTTTGCGTCCTTGATTGTTATTTTGATTTCTTGAGTCCTTTTCTATTTTCTATCGCTATCTTCACATTCATGGTATTGCGTTCCCTGAGGTCTGCTCTCATTTTCTGTCTGATGTTCTAACACCATTCAGAGTACTCTACTTTTTCTCGGGCATTTAAGTCTCTGCTCGCCATCTTCCTTCTTTCTTTCAGTGGCTCTTTGGTTTCTGGTTTCAGTTTCCCATCATGATTTTTTCCTTGTTTGCCTGCTACTTCCAGCGCACACTTTTTGATGGTTTCCGTGAAGCCTTGTACCATCTCATCCATCTCTTCTTCATTCGATAGCATCTCAAAGTGATTTTGTAACTTCGGCTGGAATTCATTTTCTTTTTGCATTAGAGCCTCACTGTTAACTTCGATTGTTTTTGACGTCATCATTTTCTATCTCTCTAATTATCATTCATTTTGATAGTACTTCTGACCATTCTGTTGTCACTTCCGATATTCACTCTTTGGATGACATCAAAATTTTGGACAATGTTCTTATTTGCTAGTATGTAATCAATCTCATCCTTTGTTTCACCATTTGGGCCTCTCTATGTCCACTTTCTGCTCTTCCTTTTCTTGTAGTGTGTGTCTGCGATATTTAGGTTCTTTGATGTTGCGAGCTGTACGAGTCTTGTTCCTCTTTCGTTCCTTTCTCCTGAACCAAACTGTCCCACTGTCGTTCCATCGCTATTATGGTGTTGTCCACAGATTTGAAAACAGTTGGTTCACTGATTTGAAAACTGTAGTTGCCGTTTCAAACCTGATCAGCTCTTTAACTGTTAGCCAGCCCAGACCTTTAATAAGAGACAAGGAGTGTGCATCATAGGCACTATTTGTCATAATACGGTTTTCTTTTTTTCTCTCCTTCCCTTCATATTTGCTTGTAGTTTTTATCTTTATGTTAAATGGCCGTAGGGTAGACACAGCATTGTGCTCCTTGTGGTATCGTTTTTAGTAGGGTAATAGAGTAGTTTTGTAAGTAGCGTAATTGGTAGAGTGACTTTGTAAGTAGTGTAGCTAGTAATGTGTGATGTAACGATTATTGATATATAAAAAAAATACGGGCAGCGCGATTTTGGAGAATTTGCAATCTTTTTGAGTATGTCTCAATGCAACATCTCCATACCGTGCAACAGCATCGTAGATAGGGCTTGACTATACTTCCGTACATGGTTCTTACTGTACTTAGTGCGACGTACGTCTTTGCATATCTCAGCATTCCTATTCCTCGCGAAATCTTCGAGGCAGTAATGTTGATATTTTACTTCCAACTTAATGTTTGTCTATTTGTATTCCAAGATAATTAGCTTCGTTTATCATCGGGACAACTTTGTCATCAATAGCAAACTTAGGTCTAATGCCATCACCGTTAGAAATGTTCTGGAGTTTTGCTCTGCTACCGATAAGTATGGCTTGAGTTTTCGATATATCTAAAGACAACTTATAGCCTTCTCACCTTAATTTGAGATCGAAAAATCATCATTGATTGCTGAATTGATTGCATGGACTGATTTAGAAGAATAAGAGATGCTGGTATCATCCGCATACATATTAGCCTTGGCATTATCAAGTGCAAATGGAAGGTCATTAATGTACATCAAAAAGAGAAGTGGGCCCAAGCAAGACCATTGGGGAGCTCAATATCGAATACTTTCGATGTTCTATATGTGCCCATTCACCTTACAGCATTGTTGTCTCCCATTAAAATAGGATCTGAACCACTCAAGCTCAATACCCCTTATGCCATAAAGTGACAACTTCTCTAGCAGGATACTATGGTCTACGGTGTCGAAAGCCTTTTGAAGACGACTGCTTCATTGTTGTTCAAAAGAATTATTGACCGACTGATAACTGCTTATATCACAACTTAGTCGTCGTCACTACTTCGCGGTTTTCTTAAAGGGTATGATGTAACACGCTTTAATTCAGATCCTCGAGACGTGGAATGTAAGCTAATACAATGGAGAGAATATTGGAGGAATCCTGATGGACCTCTCCAAATTGTTCGAATGCGTAAAACAAGGTCTCATTGTAAACAAAACCAGACGACCATCGCGTCAGTCGTGAGCCTCTATCTCTATGTAGCAGCTTTTGTAAATAGGCAACAGAGAGTTAAATGAATGGATCGTTTAATACCTACATTTTGACGTGACTAGCGTATGTAATCATTTCGATTCCTTTATAAACCGAGATTTGTTTTTTTCTCTAGTTGCAGAATATACATCAAGAATAAAGGTCCTTCTGGAGCACTGTCAGTCTAATCGCCAGGTTTGTTTCCTTGGTACATAGCTTCTTTTGTATAAAACTAGTAGCCGAACGGGTATAGGGGGTATATGGGTGGTTGTTACATACATGCATACATACATACATACGTTATCTATTTGATAAGCAGTTACATACTAACGACTTTGATACACTATTCACCTGAGCCTCCCATCGTAGATGATTGTCAATCATGATTTCAAGACATGAGGCAGTTTTTACATACTTAATTTCTTCTGTGTTGATGTTAACAGGTCTAAGGGGGCCTACAAAGTTCTGGTTTGTAAGTAACATTACTTCAGATTTTCTGGTGTGAATGGTCAGCTTGTTTTTGGAACACCAAGTAGCAATCTAATTTCCAGTCTCATTTACAGCATCTATTATCTTCTCTATGTTGGTTCCAATAAAGTAAAATGTTGAGTCGTCAGCAAATAGACATACTTCACTAAATGTTATAGCACTGGGGAGGTCAATTAACATAGAGCGAGAAAAGTCTAGGACCAAGCAAGGAACCCTAGGGTACTCCATATGTGATGGTCTTTGCTTTTGATTTTGATTCATTTAGCTGGACATACTGTGTTCTTTCTTGCAAGTAACTCTCTAACAGCCTTAGGAGTGGTCCCGATATTCCGCATCCCTGCAGTTTCTTCATCATAATATTGTGATCATAGAGTCAAAAGCTTTCTTGAAATCTATTAGTAAAACCCCTACTACTTTTCCTTGATCTAAGGCATATTTCCATATTTCTGTCATGTGTAACAATAATAGCTCAGTTGACTTTCCTTCCGCAAAGCCCCACAGATTAGGTGTTTTAGCTCCATTTACTTTGATGTGAATACCTAGATGATAACAAATTTGTCCCTCTTGTATCTTGCTTGGGATTGAAAGCAAGGACAGTGGCCTGTAATTTTCTTTTTCAACTTTAGGGCCCTTCTTAAAGGCACTCTCTCTTTACTTTAGCGATTTTCCAGTTACTGGGAAATCCACATTCCTTGAAGCTCTTTTCAGTGATCATCTTCATCCCAGTGAGAATGGATTCACCAGCAATTTTGAGGTCCTTTGGTAGAATGTTATCATGACCTGCAGCCTTATTAATATTCAGAACAGATAACTGATGGCTTAAGAGTGACTGATTTATATAGGTGTCAGTCCTAATTGGTTTTACTCTTGTAATTAGGCTGTTATCTCCATCATTTGCATTATTTTGAAATTTCTCTGCTAATTTTTCTCCTACTTCAACAAAGAAATCTTTCGAGAGAACAGCTTTCTCCGAGTCCGATGTTATGACCTTTCCATCTTGGTTCGTTAGTGCTGTTACTCTTTCTTTAATGATGTTCTGCCTTTTTAGCCGCGTAACTGTATCCCAAAGCTCTTTTGATGATGAAGACTTTTTGAATTGGTCATTCCAATAATTTGCCTCAGGATTTTTCAGCCTTGTATTCGCAAGATTCCTTAGCCTCTTTTATTCTTCTCTGACATCATTATTATCTCTGTTCTTCTGCCAGAGATGCAAGGCCTTATATCTCATGTTTATCAGCTTCTTGATACCTCTGTTTATCCAGGGTAAGGAGTGACTTTTACCTTAGCCTTCCTTGTGTGGATAAATTCACTTAATATATCTTTATACGTACTTTCCCATGTGAACACCATGTCATCAATATCATCAGATACTTCCACTACCCACCAAGATGCTTCATTCAACTGATTTCTAAAGTTTTCCTCGTCAAATGCTCTCTTTGTTCTGATCTGTTTGACAACAGGCTTTGAGCTGACATATTTGATCTTTAGGACACAAAAGATTAACTTATGATGTGAAATAACTGGCTCTAGAAATCCAGATCTCTCTATCTTATAGTATCACTGACAATGATTAAGTCTATGAGCGTTTTTGCTGTTCTTGAAATTCTTGTTGGTTCTTTGATGATGTTTTTCAGATCAGAGCATTTGATTAATCTCTTCATCTTATTCCCAGGAATTGCCTCACCTTTGATAGACCTGCCTGGCGCATCCCTAAACCTTGGGCATGGGTGGGATCACTCGTCCTCAACAACTAACCGAACTCTCACTTATGGCTCCAAGTAACTGGTAGTGTACGCCAGTGGCCATACCCGGAACCTCCACTCGCCAGTGGAGCAAAACTAATTGAGGGTCATTGAATTCATTAGGTGTGAAACAGAGGACGCCGACCCCTAGTACACAAAGACTGGGATGGCAGCTGTGGCGGAGGAACCTAATATCAGTGGTCAACGACTCAGCCAGCCTGTCAGCAATGTGTGTACCACATACAGGGCACTCTCTCGGCGCCAAGCTTGTGGCCAGCTACCGTGGAAAAGATTAGAACCTTGCCACGCACAATCCTATAGTTAACTATGAATTGTAGATTTCGAAACAGAACCATAGATGCAAAACTGCTGGGACTCTTGAAGAAGCATCTTCTCATTGCTACAGGGAAGTATCAAGCGATTTACGAAGGAGTGGGATACAAGATGAAGTTGTATACCAAAGCCGACATGGAAGGAATACAGTAGACAATGTGCATCTGAAAATTCGAAATAGGATGATAACATGTGGAACATGGAATGTCCGAACAATGTGCCAAACTGGTAAAATAGAAAACATCATGGAGGAGATTTAATAAATGAACCTCAATATTTTAGGCCTAAGCAAAATGCGCTGGATAAACAGTGGAAATATACCGGGTGAGTCAAAAAAAAAAACGCCCGGCGTTTGAAAGGCTACCGCTCCCTGAATATACAAGCAATGTTATTTTGCAATGTCTGATTAAATAGCTAACATGTTCAATTATTTTTAGAAATTTTCCCGGCTAAAATCGGACACGCCGTTTAGATTCTGTAGGCAATGTCCCAAAATGAGTCCCTTCGAGAAACCTTACAAAACGTGCTAAAATTACAAGCTAAAGTCTCTAATGTGTTTACCTCACAGTGACGACTTTCAGCACGCTTTAGCATGTGCTTTCGCTTTGGCCGGTTGAAAAGTCTTCCCCCTAGTGTGAATAACTTATTCAGGGGGATTCCATTCTCCCATGAGGACAAAGTACATGAGAACATCTAAGAGTCATTATTGCTAGGAAGGAGAACAAAGGGAAGTTTTGCTTGGTGTTTTCGCTCGTTTTTGCAGGTTTTCGACAGGGGCTTTCTGCAGAAAATCTCCTATTTCGACGGGAAGGAATGACCAATTAAAGCCGGGTAAAGTACTGAACCTAATTTGACATATTGGGGATAAAACAAGACAGTTTTGAACATCATTGCTTTGATATCTAGGGATTAGGATTTGTTCAAACGCCGGGCGTTTTTATTGACTCACCCGGTAGAATATGATGACTACGCACTAGCATACTCAGGTGGAAAAGAACATGCAAGAGGAGGTGGAATGATAATTGATAAAAAGATCAGTAGATCAGTGAAGGGATATTTACCTATGTCTGATAGGGTCATACTACTAAAACTCGCAGCCAGTCCATTCGATGGTATATGGATCGTACAGGTATATGCACCAACAGATAGCAGCGAAGAAGGTACCAAATAATTTTACTCAGAAATCGAAAATGCACTTAGACACTCAAAGAGCTTTCAAGTAACAATCATAATGGGTGACCTGAATGCAACAGTGGGAAATGAAGCTGTGGATAATCTTGTAGGAGCTTATGATCTGGGTGATAGAAATGATATAGGAAAATGTCTGATAGAATTATGTCAGGAACACAACGTTGTAATCACCAACACATGGTTTAACATGCACCTAGAAGATTATTCACATGGAAAAACCCGGAGACCGATACCGAAATCAGATAGATTACATTCTCATAAACCATGGATTCAAAAATAATGTGAAATGAGTCAAGACGTGCCCAGGAGCTGAACTTGAGAAATGGTAAAGCAAGTGGAACAGATGAGATATCAAGTGAAATTTTTAAAGCACTTGGTGAAGTAGGAATAAAAGACATCACGAAGTAAGCAATTTGATGTATGAAATTGAACACATACCAGACCAATGAAATGATTCATCATTATTGAAGATCCCCAAAAAACAAAATGCTACCAAATACTCGCAACATCGCGCTATTAGTCTCACGAGCCATGTCCCAAAAGTTTTGATCAAAATAATTACCAACATGAATAGACCATCTATAGAACAAGAAATAAGCGAAGAACAAAATGGATTTATGACATGAAAAGGAACACGAGAAGGACTGTTCAATATACGAATCTTTATAGTAAGATGTCTAGATCTAGGAATTGATTTATAAGTATGCTTCATTGAGTATGAAGAGGCATTCGATCGAGTTGATCACGTAAAACTTATAGAAAGCCTAAATGAGACTGAAATGTGCACAAAAGAAGTAAGATTGATAAGAAACAAATACTGGAGCCAAAAGACATTTGTGGAAACAAACAATGATAGCTCAACAAAACCAATAAGTATAACAAGAGGAGTGGTTTAGCGTGTAGTACGTCGTTAGTTTATTGTAATCAATCAATTCTTTTAAAGAATACAACTTTTTACTTGAGAAATGATAATACACGACGTTTCGAGCATTACTCTTCATCAGGAGTGAGACACGGTTGTGTCTTGTCGCCACTATTATTCAATTGGTATTCTGAGAGAATATTTAGAAAACAAAGAGGAAAACCAGGGACGAGCATTGGAGGACTTGTCATCAACAGAGTCCAGAAAAAGGTCAAACCTTCCTCCGGCTGTCAAATTGCATAGGCTGAACCTTCCTCATTTTAGAAAATCAAAATAATGAGATTTTTGAACCCTTTGCATTGTTTTTAACCACAAATCTAGAAACCACTTTCATATCTTGTGGCGATATGAGCATTCTTTGTGTATTCTATCATATAGGATGGAAACCGTTTTAAAAAGTCACATATGCTAATTTAACTGAAATTGTTCAAATAAAGTGAGTTTGTCCTAAAATATTATGAACATCATGAAGACCGTGTCTCTGCAAGTCTTGCTATAAAATATGGAATATTCCTGAGCGAGGTCAGGTATGCATGCCTCTGGCTGGCCTTGAATCCTGGTTAAAAAGATAGCATTTTGATTTGTTACCAAATTGAAAGTCAGGTTTGACCTCATCCTTTGATTGTTGAACTGCATTGAATTTGGAAAGAGTATCGAATTTCTTACATGTGCATTAAATTCATTTAGAGTGTGAGCTGAATCAGATTCAGCATTAATAGTTTCTATTTCTCCTGTTTTCCTTTTCTTTGCCCTACTGCCAGCCTTGATCTGTTGGAAACTGCCTATGATTTCCCTTGATGATGGAATAGAATCAACAGGTTGTTCTGTTTTCTACATTCACATCAGTTTTTCACATCTGTCAACGTGGCTTGTCCAAGAAGCAGCAAAAAGTTGTTTCTTGTTTTTGAGAGGTTGAGAGGGTTCAGGCTTAAAAGTTTGGTTGTTTTTGACCCTCCATATATTTGGATTAGAACGGTTGTCTATGATGCTTTGTATTTGAATTTCTTTTGCGGTTATCTTTTCTACACTCTTCTCTACAATAGATACTTCTTTTTTCTTTTTTCAAAATAGAAACAAACAATACGATTCATGTGTTGCCCGACGCCCGCCCATCGTGCCTCTTCCCCGCCCCCGATATTTCCCGCCAAAAATTGTCTCGTTTACATGAACGGAAAAGAGGCCTGGCTTGACAAGAAGCAAAACAATGTCACGGAGGCAAAATGGCGAATGGCAAGGGGCATTTTGAGAGAACAAATTATGTGATGTGTTAATTTATCATGTTTGCATTATCATAAACCAGAAGTACACCAAGATGATAGGATTATGTCTATGAAATTAACAATGGAGTCACCAGAGGATGAGTTTACTAAATTCTAATTTTAAAGAAGAAATTTGGTGGCAGCAGAGTTCATCATTCATGCGGCCTGTTTTCATGAAATCATTTGAAATCTTTTGGTTTGCTTGCTGAAAGCATATGCTGAAAGAAAGACAGCTAACAGATGAAGTTCTAACCTGCATACAGAAGGTTGGCTAGTTTCTGCTAATTTACGGATAATAGATGGGTGATGAAGTTTAAATTATTACTATTTGTGATGCTGACTGTCACCCATGAAATCAATCAATGATTGTGCATGAAATTGAAATGAAAGTCAAGATAAGAGATCCTGACTCCCACAGAAATAGATTATTGTATTGTAACTGACAGAATTGATTGTTTTAGAACAGTACCTAACCTTGGCAGATAAATGGACTTCTTAGGCCTAGTAAGTGCTAGGCTTTGGCACTTAGAATTATACAATTTCATAACATACTTTATTTCCAAAGCTATAGAAAAATGGATACGCACAACTATCTTGTGGACTTATGCTGGTGCCTTGCAATATAAAGTTTATATGGTAATAACCACGAGAAAAATTACGAACCAGGGACCATTTAGGGACCATTGAGGGACCATTATGGAAACAAGGTCTTATTGACCTTTTTAATGCTATCCCTGCCATATTTAACCTGGGGGTGTTTTTAAACTTCATCTTTAACTCTTTGCCAGTAAATATCATATTCCTGTAAATCAGATCACTTTCCTTTTATTAATTTATTTTGTAATTTTTAATTTTATGGCAAAATTATACACACATACATAACCATCAAGTGGAAAAAATGCAGGATTCACACAATAAACTTCACATTGCAAGCCCCCCAAATACAGGCCCACCAGATAGCTATGTGATTCCAAATGGTTTCCTATTACTATGAAAGTCAAATATGCCTTGAAACTGTATAACGAATACTGTATTTATGAGGAAAATGTATATAGTTTAAATCACATATCTAGCCCAAAATTTTTCTCAGCTTTTAACAAAAATGACTGACCCTCAGTCAGATGCGTCATATGAACTGAAGTTTTCCTCAAACTGGATTCTTAATCAAATTAGTAAACCTTCATCAAAAATGACAGTAAAAAGCAAAACCTTCCTCCGGCTCACAGCCGTGGAACCTTTGACTTTTTCTGGACTCTGGTCATCAACAATCTCAGATATGCAGACGATACAGTACTTCTGGCAACATCAAAAGAAGACCTTCATACAAACAGTTAACAGAGAAGGAGAGCAGTACTGGGTAAGCATGAACATAGAAAAGACGAAATTAATGATTCAGAGCAGACAGATGAATTTAAAGTTTAATGGGCAATCAATACATCAAGTAAGTAGATTTACATACCTTGGTCAGCTTCTTGTATCCAATGGAAAAGCAGATGATGAAATCAAGAGAAGAATAGAGATTGCATGAGGTGCTTTCAGGAGTATGTCAAAAACATTAACTTCCAGAGATCTGTCAATCAAAAGAACCAAAAGTCTAGTTAACTGTTATATATGGTCTACACTCCTGTACGGTGCAGAAATTTTATCTATCCGAGAATATGATGGATAGGATTAGAGCCTTGGACATGTGGGTTTGGCGTAAAATACAGAGAATTTCGTGGCAAAGTCACACTAAAAATGAGACTGTAGTGGAAGAGAAAAGAGGCGTCGTGCAGTTAATCATGTCAAGGAAACTAACATTCTTCGGTCACATCATAAGAAGGAACAACTTGCATCGTGTCATGTTGGAAGGTCGAATACCATCAAGACGACCCAGAGCAAGACAAAGATCTATGTGGATAGATAACATCGGAGTGGGAGAAAGCATTGTGGATGGCTTGTGAGAAGAGCAAAGGATGGAGAGAAATGGAGGCAATTCATAGCAGCCTACCTCCAGCAAGTAGACGGCACACGAAAAGAAGAAGTAGCCGAACGGGACTCCAAATATCATCAGGGGGATTACCAATATTTTGTGACCCAGCAATGAAAGTTTTCAAAAATCATCAGTGGTTGATTACGCAACCGATTTTTTTTGTATGCAAATAAGACATTAAAGCTAGGCAACAACTACTTCATATGGTGCCATTCATAGAGGAAAAGGACACAAGGTCATCGAGTTCCCTCTATCAATGGCACTTACAACAATATATTTGACTACTTTGTCACTCTAGCGAAACAAAAGGACCAGGAACAAACTAAAAGAGAAATAAAGAACAACGAAGCAAAGGGGAAAGCGCAACGAAGAAACAAATGACGAAAACAAACAAACGAATAACAAGAACTAACAGAACGAACACTAAATATTGGGGTAGCTGCATTTAGTCCAATCGTTTTGTTTCTTTGATAAAGGATATTGTAGCTTCCATAATGGAAGCAATTACATTCAACGATGGAGATCCATATAGAAGCAGTGTGCATAAGGATTTTGAATCATGATGAGAAATGTCAAAACCGGGAATTTCAGGAAGTTGGCCAAGGAGATCGCAACAAATTATGTCATTCGCAGGGCAGGAGGAAATGTTCATTATCTTCCTTTGCTGTTCCACAAATGCAAACAGGGGCTTAAACAATCAAATTACGCCTGAATTTGTGCTCGTTTAGTGCGCTAAATTGCAAACGTAGTTTAGTTAAATAGCTAACACCTATAATGTCGTGAACGTTTAATATAAAGTTTCCCACTGGTCTTATAGTGGAAAGCAGTTTGTTTTTAAGCTGAGCAATGGATACGGATTGTTTAACCTCATTGTCAAGCTTATTCCATTCCATAAAACTGTTTTGGAAATAGGTATTAGCAAAGCGATTGGTCCGTCCAATATTTTGGTCATAAACGCGTGGATTTCGAAGATTACATGTTAGTTCATTTGGAATCTCAGTAGCCAGATATTGAGGTGAGCGCTGTTTTTCAGGACAAATAAGCGGCACAAGCGTCGATACCATCTCCTATCATAAAGACTTTCCCAACCTAATTCGTTGTAAAATCTCTGCCTACTTGTACCTCTCCATGCACCGGTCACAGCTAGGGCTGCTGAATATTGAGTTTGCTCAAGTGCTTGTGTAAAATGAGATTGCATTTCAGGATCGTATCGATGATATATTATGTCACCATAATCTAAATGAGGCCTCACGTAAAGCTTATAAATCTGATCAAGCACTTTTCTGGATACGTATTTCGATAGGTATCTTATCATACCAATGCCTCTTCTTGCTTTTGAAATTGCCTGCCTGGTGTGGCTTTGAAAATCTAATTTGGAATCAAGTATCGCTCCTAAGTGCTTATGTTCCATTTTTTGTGCGACGTCATCATTTCATAACAGTAAAGATGGGTGGTTAGGTTTGAACCTCTGCAAGAGAATATGACTTCTGCAGTTTTGTCAGCATTAAAGTGCATTTTCCATTGCCACGCCCATAATTTTACTGTGTCCAAATCCTCGTTTAACTTTAAAGCACTTCTTACTGGATCATCTACACGAGAGAATAAGGATGTATCGTCAGCAAACATCTTGATATCACAATTTACATTATCAACAAGGTCATTGATGTAAACAAGGAAAAACAATGGGCCTAATACTGACCCTTGTGGCACACCAGCGGAAATTGTTGAAACTTTTTCCATTCTGTACTACACGTTATTTTCGATTTGCTAGGTAATCTTAAATTAAAGCCAGTGATACCATTGCATTCTAATTTGTAAAGTAAGCCCTCGTGCCAGACCCTGTCAAATGCCTTGGAAAGATCTAAAAAGACAGACCGTGCTTCTTTACTGGCACTTTCTTCGAATGCACTGTAAATTTTATGGGTGATGGATAGCAGCTGATTAATTGTTGAATCACCCGGACGAAATCCAGATTGATTTGGAGTTAGAAGTCCATTTTCACAAAGATGGGTAGTATTTCGTCGAACAACACTTTTTCAAAGATCTTTCCAAGAATTAGAAGCAGAAAAATAGGCCTGTAGTTATTTTTACACTGTCTACTGCCCCTTTTGTTAATGGGAACGATGTTTGCTTTCTTCCAAATCGATGGATAAATCCTTGTCTCAAGGCATTTTTCAAAAATCTGGTATAGAGGCTCAACAATAGAGGAACCACTGGCTTTTATCATGAAGGCAGATATATTGTCGCACCCATTTGCCTTGTGTCAAGAGCAAGAATCAACTTAAGAACTATTTCCCTGTCGATGGTCAAATTTTGAAGGACAGAACTGCATCTTGGTCGAAAGTTAGGAAGAGTATTCCCAGTAGTTACTGTACAGCATTGCTTAACAAAGAAGTCATTCAAAATAGTAGCTTTGTTCTGCACATTTGTCACAAAAAGTCCATTTTCCAAAAGTGGAAGGATATTCGCTACTTTCTTCTTATCAAGTAACCTGTTGAACGTCGTCCAGTATGCTTTGATACCTTGGTTAGGATCAGATAACTTTCTTCCTATATTCAGGAAATACTTTTCCTTTGCATTAATAATCATTTTTGAGGTTTCATTTCGAATATCTTTCACTTGGTTCCAGTCCTCTTTTCGTTGTCCTCGTTGGACATATTTTCGGTAAACTCTGGGCTTTCGTCTAATAGCAGTCTTTAATTCAGGAGTTATCCAAGGGGGGTCTTTGTCATTGCACGTAATGACTTTGTTAGGAATGTGTGAAGAAAAAACCGAGAAAAGAGTATCAGTAAAAATATCAACCATCCCGTTTGATCCTTGTCCTGAAAAAAGTGAACTCCAATCAATGCTGTATATCACATCCCTAGCCTTGTTTGTCTCAGCTTTGGAATAGTCCCAAATTGTTCTCCTATACGATGGTGGAGCAGGAATTGATAGATTCAACTTTCCGTAAATTATTTGATGTTGGCAATGATCATCAAGAGAGGGGTGAACCCCGGACTCTACAAAAATGTTTGGTTGGTCAGTAATAATGAGATCAATACAAGTCATGCTCTCGTCACGTATATTAGTTGGTTCATCTATTAGCTGATATAAATCATTTGTTTCGATGAGTTCATCCAAAGCTGTTCCCTTCGGATTTGCTGCATCGTCTTCCCACCATTGGGAAGATCTACAATTAAAGTTCGCCGTTAACATTAGGCAGTACGGTTTCACCACGAACCTGGTTTATCATTACTTGAAGTCTATCAACAAAGTTTTCATACTGTTCACTTGTCTGACTAGGACTATGGTAAAGGGTGGTCAAAAAGATTTTTTTGCTGGAAATGTTTAATTCGGTGACAATCAACTCCTGCAACAACTCTAGATCAGGCCGTCGTTTAATTGGCATTCCTTCCCTGAAGTACATACAAACCCCTCCAGTTTTAGAGTTACTAGGGTGATCACTGTGATAAATTTCCCTACTGAAACCCTCAATGAAAATATCATCATTACTAATGGACTGATCTAACATAGATTTGGATATCGTGATCACATCAAAATGATGAACAGAGTTATAGGCCTCGGTAAGTGGAATTTTTATTGCACCCCTTCTACAAATGCTATTCAAGTTCCAATGAAGGGGACTTGAACTGACTTTCAGTTTGGGGGCCTTGATTTAAATGGATGTTTCCGGATAGTAACAAAAGGAAGTTAAGGGGGAATAAATGACCTTACATGGAATCGAAGAACCTAGTTATTGATAATATGTATTCGATACTTTGCATAACCATCAAGACCTTTTTATAGTTGACGAGCCTTTTCGAAGAGTGTCCAAAATTTGATTTGAGAACCTCTATGAGGGAATCGACTGCGAAATAGACTGTAGCAAGAACATATGTGAATATCTTGATGCAATTCAATACTGGATCTTGAAGCTCTTCCAAATTGTAAAAGCGATTCTCTGCAAAACAGGCGGGGAACGATTCAATCATAACGGCAAGGAGAGGAATTACTGCTGTTATCCACACGAAAAGGTGGTACAAATAGGCAAAGCAATACAAAACAGAAGCCATAATTAGCAGCACAGGAAAACAAGGGCAGATTCTGTAATGCAACAGCATCAGTCGCTTTGGTTCACACCTCAATTCAAAGCGATTAGCGAATGCAGACAAAAGAAATTCCCCCTAGCAGAAATTGAAAATAAACGAAGCCGCAAAGTTGCCCTGAAACTAGTACGCCGAACTCTCGTTTGGTGCGGGTGATGGGAGGTTTTTAAGAGAAGGTATGTGCTTATAACGAAAGAAGATGGATAAATCTAAAGTTGTGTCTCGCGGATTTTGTTTATTTGATTCAGGAGGTGTGGAGTGACTGCATTCATCTGAGCAATAGATATGCAAAAATTGCAATGCCTTCTGCTCGGTTTCTGAATCAAACGAACAAAATCCGCAAAATCCAGAATTTATAAGGGTCAAAAACAGTTTTCTTGGACTTCTACAGAGACTTCGATAGTTTTAGTTTCTCCTTGAACAGCAAGAGGGATATTTCGTCACGGGTTGTTTTTTCGAGTTGGTTGAAAATCCGGGCTCCCTGGTAAGCAAACGACTTTTTTCCAGTTTCAGTGCGCATTTTCGGTAAAACAGCACAAGAGCCATTGCCTCTTGTGTTTATTTCATGCTCACATCTTTTGAAGTAACCATTCAGGTCTTCTGGTAGCAGATTATGCAATGATTTAAACACGTCAATGGCAACCCTTGTGTTTCGTGTTTTTTCAATACTGTCGCATGACGTTATCTTTGCTCTTGGGTTGACAATTCTAGCTGCTCTGTTTTGTATACACTGCAGCTTGTTTACTGTTCCTTGGGGGAGGGAAAGCTGTAGTGGGTAGCAGTACAACAGTAGGGGCCGTATCATTAATTTATATATCGATTCTGCTACATATGGGCTGCCTTTTTCGCGAGTACGGGATAATAGTTTTACTCTATTATTTATTATTTATTATTATTATTATTATTATTATTATTATTATTATTATTATTATTATTATTATTATTATTATTATTATTATTATTATTATTATTATTATCATCATTATTATTATTGAATTATCGCACACTGATAAAATGTCATTTCATTCAGCGGTAACGGTTCCTTGATATTGGTAACAGCAAGTCTCCTCAATTTTCAAGGACTTTTCTTAGGATCCGTGCAGATTGCAGGATTACAGTCTTCTGCATCTCTTCAATCCTGGTCTCAATTCCCAGTTCTTCTACTCTCCTTTTGATGTCTTTTGGTGGTGTTCCTAATGCCCCAATGACTATGGGTACTACTTTTACTTTCATATTCCACAGTTTCTGGAGTTCTCTCTTTAAATCCTGGTATTTCTCAACTTTCTCTTTCTCCTTTTGCTCTATCCGGGTATCATATGGGATGGCAAAGTCAACGATAATGCAGTTGTTTTCCTCCTTCTTGATCAAAATTAAGTCTGGCCTTCTAGCTTCAATTACATGGTCGGTCTGGATGGTAAAGTCCCACAGTACCTTGCAAGTATCATTTTCAACCACACTTTCTGGCTCATGGTTGTACCACTTCTCGCTTACATTTACCCCAAACTTCCTGCATATGTCCCAGTGGATTCTTCTCCCGACCCAATCATGTCTGTTCTTATACTCCTTTTGCGCCATTTTGCTGCATTCGCTGATGAGATGATTAATAGTTTCATTAATATTATTAATATTATTAATATTATTATTATTATTATTATTATTATTATTATTATTATTATTATTATTATTATTATTATTATTATTATTATTATTATTATTATTATTATTATTATATTAAGGATGAAAATTTCAAGTATCTTGGAAGGTACTATAATTTTGAAATGGAAGAATCGAAGCACAGGGACAAGGCTAAAACGAAAATCGAAGATTTGATGACCTCCATCGATGCTCTTCCTCTTCATCCAAAGAACAAAATGCAATTATACAATCATTACGTCCTTAGCAAGATATCGTGGGATCTCACTATAGCAAATTTAGGCCTTACGTGGGTCAAAAATAACTTAGATAATATTGTTGCTTCATATTTACGACGCTGGTTGGATATCCCCATCAACGGAACCCTTGATATTTGCTTACTTTCCAAAGATAAATTTGGTCTAGATATTATGATGCCATCTACAAAATTAACTCTCTGCCAAACAGTGTTGAGAAATTGCTTGAAGAACTCTCCTAACGAGGACGTTAAGGAAATCTATAAAGAGTCTAACAAAGGAACAAATGTCCAGTTTGATAGGTTCAATAGTACACGGGAAGCGCTAAAATCGATCAGAAACGAAAAAGAACAGAGGAAAGAGAACAAGCTTGTGAGTCAAGGGATGCTTTTTAATTTTCTTGTTAGCAATATACAGCCAAAATTTATCAAGCTTTGGTCAGATGTTCATCACTCGATGCCAAAAAACATCTTTAACTTCGCTATTAGATTTCTAAACAATACTCTGGCCAATCGGAGCAATATGGTGTTGTGGGGACAGACGGATGATTCTCGTTGTACATTTTGTAAAGAACATGAAACATTATCACATGTTATTGCTGGTTGTAAGGAATATTTGGACCAAGGCCGTTACACCTGGAGACACAATTCTGTCCTTAGCTTCATAGCTAGGACGCTGAGTTCTTTGAAGGATGTATCTCTCTATGTAGACTTGGATGGCTGGGAATCATCTTGTGTTATTACTGGTATGGAACTAAGACCTGATTTGTTGGTTGTCAAAGGTGCAACGTTATACATAATGGAGTTGACAGTTGGATTCGAGGTAAATATTGAAAAGAACGCTGCAAGGAAGGAAGCCAAGTATGAAGAACTATCTCACAGGTTAAACGATGAATATGATGAGGTAAATTTTGTGAATTTGTCAATGGGTAGCATTGGAGTTTTCGGTAAGTCTTGTAATTCATTTTTAACCATGATGTCAAGCATTGGTATAGGAGAAAAGACATCAACATATATAATAAAAACGGCAGCTAATATAGCCTTAAGGTGTAGTTATCATATCTTTTGCCGCAGGAATAAACAATGGACAGAACAGTCATTACTCCAGCTCTAGACAATTTAATTGCTAGTGAACAATTCTTTTTCCTTTACAGAACATTTTGAACATTTAAACATGTAATTGAACTTTTAGGTATCGTTCTTTTTCCTTGGTATCCAGCAGTTGTATCTCTGCCTGTTATTAGAGAGGAGGTCGACTGGTATAGTATTAGTAGTTTTAAATTTTGTTGAAAATATATGAAGTTTCCATTATTATTATTATCATTATCATTATCATTATCATTATCATTATTATTATCATTATTATTATTATTATTATTATTATTATTATTATTATTATTATTATCATTATTATTATTATTATTATCATTATTATTATTATTATCACCACCATCATCATTATTATTATTATTATTATCATCATTATTATTATTATTATTATTATTATTATTATTATTATTATTATTATTATTATTATTATTATTATTATTATTATTATTATTATCACCACCATCATCATTATTATTATTATTATTATCATCATCATTATTATTATTATTATTATTATTATTATTATTATTATTATTATTATTATTATTATTATTATTATTATTATTATTATTATTATTATTATTATTATTATTATTATTATTATCATTGCGAACCTATTTATCGCAAATAATAAAACAGGTCTGGAATAGCAAAAACATCCCAGCTGCATGGTGCACGACTGTTTCATTTCACACTGCCCTTCATAATCTAATGACCGCGAAACCTATGGTCAGCGGATGCACAAAGCCTTCGTTGGTGGTTCAAAAGTCAGCTGATTTATGAAGCTACGGTATAGCTCATCGTTGTAAAACTTAGCCAGTAAACATGCAGTATGAGGCTTATTCTGCTACCTTGAGACGTTCATAATATCTGAGCACCTCAGGGCGGCAAAGGAAGGCCTAAACTCGAAGCTCCAAGGACGAATAACTGCGAAAACACGAACTGAAAATGCCCTTCTTTCCTGCGGATAAAATGAGTTTTCACAGCCCTAGTCAACTAGCCATCTTGCAAAATCCAAAAGGTGCCCAAAGAAGAAACTTATATCTATGGGAAGCTTATCTCAGTAGAGTTTGAAAGCAACTATTGCTTGGGATGCAGCAAGTGTGCAAGACAACAGTTGAGGCGATTTTCACTGGAAGCTCAAATATGGACGTGTTGGTGCTTGCTCAAAATGATGCCTGTCGGCTGCCATTTGGGAGGAATACAACGTTGGTTTTTTTGATAACTCGTAAGTTGAGAGCTTATTTTTCCTCATGATGTTAGTTTTTCCTTTATTTTGATGATTTTGTTGCCAGTATTTTGAACTAAACTTCGTTAAGTTAACAGACAATGTCGGCCATAACACCCTTTTGCTGGGGCTTCAGATATATCAAAATTCAATTGGTGCCCAAAGTTCTAACTTTCTTGATTGAAAAGTACACTTTCTAAGCTCTAAATCACCGCTGATAGACCGTTATTAGGAAGTGTGCAAGACAATAAATCTGCTGCTTCTTTCCCGAAGAGAATCGGTTAGGCCATCGTTAAAGCCCTTCTTGCTGTGAATCAAAATGGCCGACCAAAGCCCTGTTTGCATGGCATGGATTGTGCGGTCGCGATACATTCTCGCCTGCTAATTTTAGTTTGAGATAAATTACGAGGAAGAAGAAACAGAATTTGTACCTCTCTGTAGATTTGATAGATTTTTTGAAAATCAATAATAATCAACCCATTTGCTCCCATTTCAATCCTAGTCTAAACTTTCATTAATCTTTTAACCATGCGAAACCAAGTGAATCATAATTTACTGCATTTGATAAAATCGTATATAAAATCCAGTGTATATTTTATATTCTAATCTAAGGCTAATAAAAAATAAAGCATCATGGCATTGTGGAATGTATGGCTTAATACTTCAGTGGCTAAAATGCCAAATTGCTACACTGCTCTTATGTCTTGTTAGTGCATTCAGGCTTCTTTCAAACAAGCAATGCAGCTGAAGGCTACTGTATGAGAATACCTTGCATGAATATTGCAGATAGTGCTGAAAATATAGCCGTATTACCATTTCAAACAATGACTTGAACCTTTCCCATACAAATAGAAAAAGCAGTAGCCCTCACTTTTCCCTCTGTCACATGAAAATTGATTTGCAAACTCTTAATTATATACAAAGTGAAATGTTTCTATGCAAATATGTTCAAAGGTACTCAGCTTCATTTTTGATGTATTTCCAAAAACTGACTGCAGTTCAAGGCTGAACTCTATTTTGTGAATCTTTGTATTTCTAAGAAAACTGGGTACCATTGTGAGGACTTTATTTGAAGCTTAAATTGATAGTTAATTCAATTTTTCCTTGCATTGACATTTTACTTTATACTTAATTGGCAGTCCACAATGTCTACATAGTCTATGCCTTGTCTTTCGCAGATCTGGAACAGCATTATTGCTATGCAGCCATTGTGCCTTTGCAACCAGTGCCAACTGCAGTTCTTTTACTTGAATGGTGGCATATGTCCTTGTCCATTTGTTCCAGAAAGGATGAATACTCTCAGAGCAGTGTTCAGCTTCCATTCCCACAATGCCAGACCTTATAGCTTTTAGTGGAAGATCATAGCAAAGGAGGTGAAATTTTCTGCCAAGAGAGTCTTCAGGAAAATGTACAGGTAGCCAGTTGCCAAAGCTAAAACACCTGACAGCCAGGACAGCCACTTCATGTCTGCAAAGAACCCTGTCAGCCATAAACAATTTGTAGCATGCTGCAAATTTTGCCAAGCGCACATAGATCTTTTGTGCCAGGTTGTAGTCACCAAAGAGGGCAGTTTTCCCATCCAGAAGATTGATGGATTTTGGCTTAAAAACTGACATCAGTGAATTTATTTGTTCTGCAGCTGTCAGCTTGTGTACATCATTTCCAATCAATGCTCCTGAATGGTAGACAGCCCTCTTTAATTTCATAGAATCAAGAACTAAGTCCAAATGGGTCTTGAATGGTCCTTTCATTGATTGAATATTTTGATCAGTTATTGTCAGAAAAGTAGTTATGTCATTGATAGATTTCTGGATTGTTTTGATTGAGTTGCTGCTGATTTCCTTGATTATTTTTTCTTGATTTGATATATGTTTTCTAAAATTTATTGCCTCTTTGGAATTATTTGCTAACTTGCCATTCGTTCTTTGCATGTAATCACCATTCTGTTCCTTTGCTTGATTGAGTTGATCCGTCACATTGTCCTTTTCATTTCGTTTCTCCTGTATTTCTTTTTCAAGCTCTTGTAACTCCAAAGTCTTCTCCTCGACTGACTGTAGCAATGAAACCATAAGGTCACTTGTGGCACCTTTTGCTTTCAATATCTGCAGGTCAAGGCTAAGGGCAATGGCTTCCAAAGAGTTGAGATTTCTCAACCCTATGCCCAGTGCTATGTGTAGTGGTAGCACAGAAACATTATCAATGACCCAGCCTTTGGAGCCAACTAGGGGAAGGGCCTCACAGTTTTCAAAGTTGCTAGGATTTTTGGAACCATTAGTCTGAAATTCATTGACCTTTTCAATCATGTTTTCTAGGTGCCTACGGTCAAAAATCTTTTTTTCCCGATGGTCCTTTTCCTTATACCTTTGCAATGTAACAGGTGCATGTGGTACCCCCTTGTGAATGTCTGACAAGGTTACTAAGCAGTGCATACAAAAATATTTGCCGTTTGGACCTGTCAGTCCTAGTAACTTTGCCAGCCAGTCCCAGTCACCACCATAGCATATTTTTACCGACTTGAAATGATGGCCATGCCCACTACTACTTATAGGTTCTTTGTTAGCTCGCTTGCAAGACTTACAGTTAGCATTGTAACCTGGGTTTTGAGCATTGTAGTAATGGGGATATGTCTCAGCTATTTGTCGTATACCACGAGTACAGGTTGTTAAGTCTGAGGTCTTTGTTAGTAGCAGCTGTGACTTATTTTCAAGGACAACAGGGCAAGGCAGTTGTAAAGCAGAAATCTCGTCCGAGAGTTTTTGGAGCTCGATAAAAAGTGGCCCAAAAGCGTTTACAATGCACAGCCGGGAATCTCTTGCTCCATCAAAAACACCCAATAGTTTGCTTGTTTTGACAGAGTGCGTCCTTTCACAGTTTTGGAATTGTAACAAAATTTTTGTGGAAGAGCCACCCTTATCTCCAGTCACAAGAACATGTAAGCAATCTACTGGTGTGTTTGGGATCGGAATTAGTCTTTTACTCCTGTGAAGTGCAAGTACACTCTTTTGGATAACTTCAAGAATACTTGTGACTCTCAGAAAAGAAACTTTCTTACCTTCTGCCTCAAAACTGCCAGCCTCATAAACAAATTCTCCATGCTCCTTAAGACCTTCCCGCAATTTAGATTCTGTGCCCAGTAGATCTACCCCTAAGTTTTCCTGAAGGGTTCGCTTCACAAGTCTCCATAAATCTAAGGGCATTTGACTTTTTAGCCCAAGTGTTACCTCTGGACTTAGTTTGAACTTTGTCAAATTTGTTACACCTGCCTGAACTGCACTTTGGAGAAAACCCACTTTGTCACGCCTGATCATGGAGGCTCTTTGCGATACTACATCACCATCATCGTCATTTTGGGAGACACTAGCAACGAATTTTCCAAGCCTTTCTAATTTGGCACTTCGGGCTCGCAACGATGGTGATGAGCCCTCTGAGCTTCCAGTCTCAGGTTTGCGTAAGACAGTTAGATGTAATGGCCTACCCCTTTCATTCTTTGCAGTCAGGATACCATCAGGGCTACGTTCAAGTTTATGCTTTAAAATCTTTGTGAAAAGCACCTCTTGTTCATAGTTCAGATTACTGTCCAGATTCGTAAGGTTTTGGTAGCGGCCCTTGGTATGAATAAAGGAAGTTTGGATGTTAATTAATTGAACTTGGCAATCATCTAGTCTACCTTGCAATTCAGTTAGGCTGGGATTTTCAGAAATATTGCCTTGCTTGAGACGATTTACACTCAAAAAAAGCGACTTGAAAGAGTGCACTTGTAGCCTCCCCTGGTTAACGTCTGAAATGAGCGCAGGGGCGATTTGACAAACAAGGGGGTACCACAGGGCTTTATCATATTCAGTGATAAGACTGAACATGAAGACACACACCAGTTGCATTATCAAAAGCTCTCTTGGAGTAAGAAAGGACATTATTCGAATCAAAAGATCCTTTGGTAAATTAATGAACTGTACCTGAGACCCCTTCTGTGCAAAAGTTTCAAGAGTATCGTGTTTTGGCCGTTTGGCAGTGCCGGCATCATGTTTTGCAGAGAGAAAGTGCTTTGTGCTCTTCACAATGGCCAGTTTCGCATCAGATTTGCCAGTTTTTCCTTTCGAATCGACAAGCAAAGGATAAGTAAGACTTGCATCTTGCTTGTGTCTAGTTACTGAACGACGACAGGCCTCGCACAAAACACCTTCTCTCTCTTCTTGCAGCTCAAAACATTTCCTTAAACAACTTTTCTCAAACTTATTTGTATCAGTATACCTCTTTGAACTGCTTGTCTTACATATGCAGCATTTTTGTTTCGGCATTACATCGAAATCGAAGAAAATCTTTTGAAACTTTTGCACAGTTTCCTCAGCTGGCAACTCTTGGCTGGTCTTGACCTTCAATGATCAAAAGAGGAAGTTGCGAAACATTAAATCAAATGACAGCGTGCTGCGTGCAGCCATTATGGAATTACGTAATTTGTACCAGTGCGCTTGCGTGCTAAGCGAGACATCCACCACTGACCAAAGGGATCGCGGAAATTAGATTAGCGCTCGAAACAGTCGTGGGTGCTCTGCAACAACAATACTGATTCACAAGAAAGGAGCTTCAAACGAGCCATCAAACTTTCGCCCAATAACTTTGCAACCAATATGCCTAAAAATATTCACATCGATAATTCGCAATCGCATGTTCAAATTCTTAACATCAAACAATTTAATCGAGAATCATATCCAAAAAGGCTTCGTTCCCAAGATTTCTGGTACCATCGAACATACAGCACTACTGTCACATATAATCAGAGATGCCAAACGTAAACAAAGATCGTTAGTAATCACTTTGCTAGATCTACAAAACGCATTTGGGGAAGTACAGCATGGAGTAATTGATACCATGTTGAAGTATCACCACATCCCTGACCATGTCATTGAACTAATAGATGCACTGTATGCAGATTTCAAAACAACGATCACTACAAGAAGCTTTGCTACACCATTCCTCAAAATCGAAAAGGGAGTACTGCAAGGAGACTGTCTCAGCCCTCTCCTCTTTAACCTTTGCATTAACTCTTTCATCCGTAGTCTGCAAACAAAGGAATTCGAGCAACTAAGCTACAGGTCAAATAAGCTGTTGACTCCGAGAAATTGGTTCCAATTCGCAGATGATGCAATTGCAATCTCAGCAACCGAATATGAAAATCAAACTCTTGTTAATGCCTTTTCAAGATGGTGCAATTGGGCTAAGATGAAAATCAGACCTGACAAATGTCAAACGTTTGCTATGAAAAAGGTTGTAACGCAGTCCAAACAGTTTAAGCCAAAAATTTATGTAGACAATATACTGATTAAAAGCATCGAAGAAAAGGAAACTTTTCGATACCTCGGGCGTTGGTTTAACTTTGACATGGACAATAGTGAGCACAAAAGGCAGCTTCTTGACACAACGAACAGAATTCTCAACTTGATTCATCAGTTGCCTTTACATCCAAAAAATAAGCTTCATCTATACAATCGGTACTTTCTCAGTAAAATCAGTTGGGATCTCACGATAGCAGACATAGATGCAACGTGGACAAAGCAAAACCTAGATATGATTTGCCACGGATATTTCAGAAAGTGGCTAGATATACCTGTATGTGGTACAGTTGAGATATTGCAATTATCCAAGGCACAGTTTGGCCAGGAAGTCATTGATACAAGTACAAAACATACTCTTTGTCAAGTGACTTTCCGTAAGTGTCTGTAAAACTCCATAAATGAGGACATTCGATATCTGCATAATGCAACATCGGAAAAGACTAACATCCAATATGATTCGTTCCATACAACAAAACTTGCACTAAAAAAGATCCGGGAAGACAAAAAATTGAAGGTAGAGTCATTGCAGGTTCAGAGTGCAGTAATTACATAGTTATGGAAAACAGCACTCCCGAAGGCAAAAGATTTTTGGTTTAAAGTGCAACATCGTCTTCCTAGAAACATCTTTAGCTTTACCATAAGATATATGAATAACTCTTTTGCAGCATAGAGCTCAAATCTTTCAAATCTTCAAAACGGTTGGTGTGAAATTGTATCAAATTTTTCCATGAATTGAATGACTTCAAAGAAACTTTAGGTAATTTGCCGTAAATCTGCCGTGGCAATTCTTTAATATCTTGATTATTTTCAAAATGGCGGCATTTCGATTATTTTTGTAAAAATCCATCAAAAATTTTGAGAGAATTAAAATCATCGTAACAGCTAAATCACTTGAGGAAAATTGACACAATCTTCAAGAAAACCATAGTTTATGAAGGTCTACAACATGATTGCAAGCAGAAATTTGTAGCTCTTCTCGTTAGGGATTTAGAAATTTGATGACGTCACAACCTCGAAATCAATAAATGCCGCCATTTTAAAGCTTATCACGATATCAAAAAATTGCCACGGCAGATTTACAGCAAATTGCCCAAAGTTCCTTTCAAGCACTTTGATTCAAAGAAAAATGTAAAAGAATTTTACACCCGTCTTTTTAAAGATTTGAGCTCTATGCTCTCTTTTGCTTGTTTTTCTAACTTAGCAAGATGGGGCATAAACGTCAGTGCAAGCTGTACATTCTGTAGGGAGGTTCAGACCACAAAGCATATTGTAGCTGGCTGTGCGTCATGTTTAAATCGCTACACATGGCGACATAACTCGGTGCTGTTAAACTTAGCTAACTCTTTGCAACCAATTTTCAAGAAGCTTTACTGTGACATTCCATCGTTTTTGTCACCTGAAATCGTGACTGGTACTGCTGCACGACCGGATCTACTAGTTGTAGACAGAATGAACAATTTGTATATAATTGAGTTAACAGTAGGCCACGAATCTAACACGGTGGCAAATGCTACAAGAAAGGCAAAGAAATACGAACATCTTTTGAATGATAGTGACCTGAAACGTTCGCATCGAACAATCTGTTTTGCGAATCTCGTGATGACTGCTATCGGCATCTATTCCAAATATTCAGAGGAATTTTTCAAAATGCTCAAAGATTTGAACATTGACAACACTGCAGCAACGTACATTTCTACAAAGCTAACAGAAATTTTTATACGCTCGTCTTATTATATTTTTTGTATGAGAACAAAGGAGTGGACAGAGCAGGATCTAATGAACTTCTAAGTTGAACATTACCTTACTCTTTGTTGATTATTTTCAAGCACCTAGGTGAATGCAGGCAGACTATGCCTTCACCGAAGAGAGTAGTCTGATTTCTGTTAATATCTTTGTAACTTGATATCTTTTACCTCAAATTTTGTTTTTAAGTAGTATGTAATTTAGATTGATATTATCATGAAAAGTTTCCATTATTATTATTATTAATTATTAACACTTTATTTACAATGTTGGAATAAAAAAGGTATAAAATAGCTACACATGCATAAAAAATATTTACAAGTATAGCTAATAAAAGCCAACTAATTCAAATAGCAAAAACATAATGGATAAAAATATCATGTTGAAACAAACCTAAAACCTATATAAAACCTAAAAGTGGTATGAAATTTCGGCAGAGCCTACATTGGAATTGGCACTCATTTCCTTTCCAAGCTTTGATTTTGGTCTTAAATTCAATCAAGTTAGTTGAGTGTCTAATTGAAACTGGAAGTGTACACCATAACTGTGGACCCTATATCGAACAGTTTCTGAGCCATACATCACTGATCTCACTCTTGGTAAGTTAAAATCGCGATCATTTCTGAGGCTATACTGGTTGGTTAGTGGACAAAATATCTCTTTCATAAAAGGAGGATTTAAGCCATGCTTTGTTTTGAACATTTCTATCATTAATACCTGTAAGTTCTTCTGGTGAACAGATACACTGTTATCATGTCCTAAGAGATCTTGAAAACTAGATTCCTGATCTCTATACGTTATTCTAAGGGCTCGCTCGTGCAGTTTGTTGATTTTAGTATTTAGTTTCCTACTATGGAATATCCATGCCAAAGGACAGTATTGAAACTGGCTATTTATGAATGATGTCATCAACATCCTTAATTTAGCTTGGTCCATAAAGTGTGCAATGCGTGACAGGGCATAGAGCTTGTTGCTGACCTTTTGACATAGATTACTTACATGTTGCTCAAATGTAAGTTTGCTGTCTAAGGTAACTCCTAGCAATTTTTCTTCAGTACTATTAGCAATAGTAGAACTGCCAATTTTAACCGAATTAATCTAGTTCTAACCAAGCAACAACATTATCAGTATCAATGTCACAAGCAAATAAAGTTGTGTCGTCGGCATAATTGCATACATCAGTATTATTTAAGGAAAGAAGCAAATCGTTGATATAGATATGAAGAGAAGAGGTCCTAGGACAGATCCTTGAGGCACTCCTAAAGTAAGTCGCTTCCATGAGCTAAACGACCCAAATTGACCTTGACCCTTTGTGGTCTGTTATGCAAGTAACTATATATTAGAGACAATGCATCGTGACTAAAGCCGCAGGCATGCAATTTGGCTATAAGGAGATCATGTCTCAGGCAGTCAAAAGCCTTAGAAAGATCCATCATAACAGCACCAACTTCCCCACCTACGTCAATACAAACCTGAGTGTTATATTCTTTGCGAAATCCACATAATAGTATGGACAAATACGGTTCTATGTGTTCTTCCACTTGTTTGACTAGGAGCCTCTCGAAGACTTTTGAAACAGTTGGCAGAACACTAATTGGCCTGTAGTTTCTCTTAACTGTACTTTCTTTTTGTTTATGAAGTGAGGATACGTTTGCACACTTAAGCTGATCAGGAAAAGTGGAGCTTCCAATGCAATTATTAAATATTTCCCGTAATTGTTCGGAACATATATCAGAATTATTCTTAAGAATCTTTGGCGGTATATTCTTGAAAGTTGTGGCCTTCTTGGGATTGAGCCTTTTGATTTCAGTTTCCATTTCCTCTAATAAAACAGGGTTGAAAGTGAATGATTCTACATTCAAAAAGTGGCTCTTAATTTTTAGTATGCTGGGATGATTAGAGTATTTTTGTACCGACTTTTCGATAGGATCTAATGTGCCCTCAGTGTCTGAAATATTATCATTATTCTCTTTTATACCAAGGGACTCTGTTACCGTTACAAAGAAACAATTGAAAATCTCTTCAACTTCAATATCATCAGATGTAATCTCATCATCTTCGACTAAAACTATCTTGTTATTGCTCTGACATTTGTCAGACAGAGCAGGCTTCACTGTTTTCCAGAATTTCCTATTATCGGTGACCAAATTGATATCTAACTTACTGTAGTAGTCTTTTTTAGCTTGCCTGAAAAGCTTAACGCAACGGTTACGTTGTTTACGAAAGTTGTTCCAATTCTCAGCCGTCCTAGATTTGTTATGCTTATTTCTAAGTTTAGAACGCAACATAATTGCTTTGCGTAAAGCTCTCGTCATGAACGGGACATGGTTTGCACGTACATATTTCTTTTTAGTAGGGGCATGTTTATCTAACACTTCGTTAGATACATCTTGAAATGAATCATAGTCAGTAGGGTTGGTATTACTCATAGCCTCACAAAGATCTCGTTTGAAGTCTGATTCGTTGAAATTTTTGTAACTTCTATAGTTTATGACAGATGGACCTATCTTCTGATATTTTGTTTTTAAAACGGTAAGAATCATTTTATGAAAATCAGAGAGCCCTTTTTTGATCGTTGTCGTACTGTGGACACTTCTGTCACGGTTGGTCAAGATAAGGTCAATGCATTTAGGGTTCTCCGACTTGAAAAAGTTGGTTCTCTAACCATGCTCTTAAGACTATACAAATCTAGAAAGTTCTTTAATTCCCCCTCATTTACGGTCATTTCAAAATCACCAAGAATGATGAAATTCTCAAATTCTCCACTATATTTGTCAAGTGCCCTTCCTAAGTTATCTAGGAAAATCTCTTCTGACTGGGTTGGTGGACGATACACACTAAGCAGAACCCATTTCTTTTTATTCAAATTGACTTCGAAAGAGATACACTCTATTCCTTCCGCAGACGTGAAAGATTCAAGTTGATGGGCGACAATGCCATTACGAATGTAAAATAGCAAGCTCCCACCATCCTTGGTTCTATCCAAGTGGAGAGGGACAGAGTAGCCATCAATAACAAACTGCTGTTTTGGAAATGAAGAGTCGATTTTAGTTTCAGAAATCATAAGGATATCAATGTTTTGAGAATTCATTTCTGAAAGTCCATCTAATTTGTTTCTAATTGAGTTGATATTAAGATATCCGATTATCAGTCGGCCTAAGTTTTTTAAACGTAATGATTTCAGCGCAGTTTTTGCATCAATGTTATCGTTTTGAAGCGGGTCCGTGGGATTTACCGAATTCCATCGTGAATCACTTTCTAGTCAATAATGTCCTAGAACATTCAAAAGTTATTTGCTAAAATACGTGTCCCCTCTGGATTAAGATGAAGTTTACTTCTGTTTAAATGAGAAAAAGGCTTAATATTGTCGTTATCGATGAATGGCAGGTTGTTTCCTTTGCAAAGCTCCTTAAGATGACGGTTGACATCAGTGACCTTTCCATTCCATTGATCACCTCGCTGCACAAGGCTCGAGACATAAATTGTATTCTTTCTTGTTTTCATAGCACTTGCAAGCTCCAGAATTTCAGTTGCAATTTCCTCTGGAGACTGTGAACTTCTGATATCGTTCGTGCCACAGTGCAAAATAATTTGCTTCGGGCTTCGTTTCATCGTGGGAATAGCATGGCTATTCATATGATCAACTGTGGACTTGCTACAAGTCTCTCTCTATTTTCAGCATATATTTTAAGATGCAAAATGTGAGGGCGAGGGAAAGTCTCTCTCTATTTTCAGCATATATTTTAAGATGCAAAATCTTAAGAATTAATTAGAAATTAATTAAAAATTTCTCCCTGTTTCTGCTCTATGTCTTGCGATGACAAGAGAGAGACTTGTAGCAAGTCCAGATCAACTGTCGCTCTAGAGTAGCTTTGAACTTTTATCTTTTCTTCACTATTAGTTGCCTCTGTCATTTTAAACCCTTTAATATCTTTGACTATCGAGTCTCCAATGATTTCAGTCTGGCTGACGCTTTTTTGTAAACATTGTGAAAATGTTGATCCAGGTTTAGATGGTTATCCAAATCTACACCAAGGTACTTGTATGACTTTGTCTCATGGATAGTTTGATTGTAGATCTTGATCTCCAGGCTTGGCTGTTTGGACAACTTCTGATGTGATCCATATAAAACAAATTCAGTTTTTCCTTTTTTTCAAATTAATGAACAAGTTGTTTTCATCCAGCCAGTCTGCAACTTTTTGCAGTTCATTGTTAAGTAAATGTTCTATTTCGTTTGAGTTCTTTCCAGCACAATATGTGATTCGACTGTGACTTGCCTTGCTTTTTCTGATCATCAGCGTCACTTTGTTCCTCATTCTCCGATACGTCGACCAGTTAAGCTCCGCCCCAGTCCTCTTCGCTTGTCGGAGGTAGAAATCGCGTTCTCTTATGTTTGATTTAATTTCTGAGGTGAGCCAAGGGCAGTCTCTCCCACTCACTTTTTTCTCAACAAGCGGGGCGTGTTTGTTTACACACTACATCAACTGATTCTTGAAGCTATTCCATTCAGAATTAAAATCCAGGCCAGTAATATTATCCCAGGGGATGTTTCTTACATCTGCTTTGAAGTTTGACTCATCATAGTTTTTGTAGTTACGCGTGAAAATACGCCTTGGAACAAAGTGTTTGCAGTTCATTTTTCGAATGGTTCCCGTACGTTCATGGTCGCTGATTGCATTTGAATAAACACTAGCTTTTGCTACACGATCACCATGACTACAGGCTATGATGTCAATAAGAGTTGTTGTTTCCTTTGTGATTCTGGTTTATCATCTGCTTGAGGCCATTCGATTTTATTATTTCCTTTGTATTCTTTGATTCAAATTTCTTAGAATAATTACAATTTAGGTCCCCTGCGAGTATGACTTCCTTGTTTTCAGCATTTACTGTTGTCAACATATCATCAAACAATAGATAAAATTCTTTGCTGAGGTAAGATGACGTATCAACGTGTCGGTATAAAAAACAAATCAAAATTGATTTCGATTTTTGAGGAAATATTTCAATCCAAATAGCCTCTATTTTGTCGTTTTCAAGGTCTTTTCTACGCAGCCAAGACAGATCATTCCTGAACGTCCGTTGGAAGTTAAATGAGTTAGCTAATGAGCTTTCGAAGATCAAATGTATGCGAAAACGGAAACCAAAGACCCCTAGATATCGTGTAATGCAAAAAGCTTCAAGATCGAGGCAAAAGAAGGTTATCCACTGTCACCAATGTCATTTGATACCTCTCGTTGATATCAGAGCAAATCAACTTCCAAAGACCAGTTGACTAGAGACCCCAGGATAACTAGCAGTGCACAAATACCTCAAGGTCGAAACGAAAGAAGGTTTTCCAATGTCGTACCTTTAGTTGATATCAGAGCAAAACAAATAGGAATTCGAAAGATCCGTAGACCAGAGGCCCCTAAATAACTTGCAATGCAAAAAAACCTCAAAATCGAGGCAAAAGAAGGTTATCCAAAGTCGAACCTTTCTTTGATAGCAGAGCAAACCAAATAGGACTTCGAGAGCGATTTTGTTCTTGTAAACATCGTCAAGATATGCTAAGGAATGCATGTATGTATGTATGTATGTATGTATGTATGTATGTATGTATGTATGTATGTATGTATGTATGTATGTATGTATGTATGTATGTATGTATGTATGTATGTACATTTTCGCCAAAATAACAAAAACTATCAAATATTAATACAATAAATCTATTTAAAAAGAAAAGAAAAATCTAATAACAGGCGTGTGATATTAAAATATATACAGCTATCTAAATTAAAAACACCCTTAGGTAAAATGGCAGGGATAGCATTAAAAGGTCAATGCGACCTTGATTCCATAATGGTCCCTCCAAAGGTGTCAATGAAAGAAAATTTTAATGGAGGAAAAGAAAATTCTAGTAGATGTTGAAATATTTTTATTTGAACCAAGTCAGTAGTAAAAGAGTGTGTGAGGTGTTAATAATACACATATACATCATCTTCCTTCCTTTTTATATCTTTGAAAAAATTTTCTTTGATCTTATGTTTAAATGTGTTGACATTGTTGGTAGATTTCAATTCAGATGCATGTTTCCAAAAACATCAATTGACGAGAGACATAATCATTTTCAAACTTTGCTGAGCAGAATTCCTCAAGCCATACATATGCTTTAATATTAGGGTATCAAGGCTCAAATTTAGGGTATCAAGGGTATCAAATTCCATTTGGTTTGGTCTAAAGTAAGTGAAAAACAAGGGAACGATAGTATATGCTATTTTCCTATAAGTGCCATTCAGAGGCCTCTGGTTCCAGCTTTCACCCTAACTTGTACTTCAAAGCCTGTAGCTCTGTGAATATGCAGCAGATTTTGAAGCTTCTTGTGTGTAAGATTGATTAAGAATTTCAGGAATCGGATCTCATCATGAAATCCCTTCATTATATCATCACTTTTAGTAACGATTTCTATGGAATACCCTGTATCAAATCTATTTGTTTGTGTCATGCAAAGAAGTTTAAAGATGGGTAACATGTATTGATCAAATTTTAGTTATTTTTCAAAGAGTTTCATTATTCATTGGATCTTTCGATCTTCCGGTAGACAGACAAATTTTGCTCATCCCCTTTTCACAGATTCAGGCTTATGGCCAGTTGTGGCCAGCAGTTTAGTACCACCGAGGTACCACCTTTAGTCGGCAAAATTTGTTGGTATAACTTAAATCCAATCATCATTCATTCACCATTATTATTATTCATACACGAATACCTCTCCAGCTATAAACCTAGTACAATGTTTCTATAATTAAAAAAATGCTAGTAATACCTTAAAAAGGAATGGGCAGTTCTTCCAGAGGGTCGTGTTTTAGCGTATTTTTTTCTTAGCATTCTCAGCCGTCAGGTTCGCTTTTAGATCTTTTTTGAAGCGTCCGAGTGTTTTGATTTTTCTAATATTAGCTGGGATATCGTTCCGAGCCTTTATGGCAGAGTAATAAAGTCCTTTCTTATGGCATGTTCAGTTTTAAGCCTTGGGATCTGGAAATCCTTACAATTCCTTGTTTCATAATTTTTTTTTATCAATGACAATTTAAAACTAAACAAATGAAATACAATATTTTGTGCCGTCCATAGCAAAAATAGACATGATGTAATCTGGTTCTAGCTATAAACGGCACTTAACAAATCCTTAAACAACAATCAGAAAAATAGAAACAAAGTATATATGAAGGAAAAAAACAAAGACAAAAAAAGTAATGCAAGACAGAAAAAATTTAAACACTCTGTGCACCATGACATCATTTCGCCTCCCATTTTGACAGGTGCTAGCAAAAGCTATTCCTGGTAGTTGAATTGATGTGACAGAAAATCTGCACCACCAAGGCGTGTGCTAAGATGGTTGAGATCTAGGTTGTTAACGAGTTATGCCCACTTTACACTTAAACCCACTTTAAACACAAGAGAGCAATAGGTCGCTGATTTTTCGTCCTCCAAAGAAATTCGTTTTCATTTCTTTTTCGTTTTCATTTCGTTTTCATAATTTGAATACGCGGATCTGTGTTGGTACTCATCCGAAAGGCTTCTGGGCTCAACTTGTTCACAATCTTATATGCCATCACAGAACGATCAAATCGAAAAAGATTTTCAACATTTAGCCAATTAGATGACCATTCGTCCTTTATGCGTGTATTTTCTATTATTGAATGAGCCCTGTCACGCAGACGTTGGGGGGTATTTGCTCTATTCTGTCTAATTGCTTCTCATTCTGTCTAATTTCTCATTTATTCATTCATTCATTTACTTAACCATTGATTGATTCATTGATTCATTTATTCATTGATTAGTTGATTGATTGATTGATTGATTCATTCATTCATTGGTTCATTGATTGACTCATTGTTTCATTGATTCATTTATCTATTCATCCATCCATCCATCCATCCATCCACCCATCCACCCATCCACCCATCCACCCATCCACCCATCCACCCATCCATCCATCCATCCATCCATCCATCCATCCATCCATCCATCCATCCATCCATCCATCCATCCATCCATCCATCCATCCATCCATCCATCCATCCATCCATTCATTCATTCATTCATTCATTCATTCATTCATTCATTCATTCATTCATTCATTCATTCACATATTCATTCATGAGCCCTTTTCATGTTGAAAAGGCAGACAAAATGTTTTCGCTGACCAGTCTTCTGAGACAGAAGTCGTCTGATGTGAAAACAGCACGGGGACAAAATGTTCCACACGCAAAAGTCGCCGGATTTTGTCTGCCTAGTTGTTCATCTCTCCAGACAACTTCCCGAAGAAAAGTTTTTGCCTACGCAAAGAAACTGTTAAAATCTGGTTCAAATTCGCAGTGCGGAAAACTTGTCAAACGACAGGTCCTTCCACGCGATTTGTTTGTTTTAAAGTATGTGAAACGTAATAGACCTTATTCACAACTTAGTTTCAGTTCGAGGCGAATGATGCAAATCCCGGCACAACGAGAAATCTAAAACGGACGCAAAAAACCAGACAGATTTTTCAGCACGCTTTTGGGACTTAACTCCACATCATCTCGAGACGAATGAGGCATTTCAAAGAACTGACGTCTTTGAAACGGGTGTATTATTCGATAATTTTCATTTTCTTTCTATTGCAGGACAAATCAAACAAAGTTTTCTTCATCTGGTTGATTGATCAAAGGAAGAAACTTCTGAAGAAATTGCGAAAAGAAGATTTACAAAGATACACCGATATAATAGAAGAACTTGGTATACCTCCGTTAGCAGACCCTAATGATCCAAAAATCAAATACAAATTCAGAAAATTTAAAATAAATGTTCCTCTCAAAAAGAAGCGAGAACTGCATGAATTTGAATACGATAGAAACTATTAAATGAATGCCGTATCTCCCTCCATATTAAAGTTACAAAATGGATATTGAAGTGTTCTTTTAGATCGAAGATACTTAAAATCGAGCCAAATTTTTAGTGCAACTGGCAGTCAATTAATTGTTTTGTGATTCAAATGTTATGGTATCAACGATGACGTCATTATTATGATGAATTGGGGTAGTAATTGAAAACTACAACCTTTGCAGCGGGTGTCCCAGAACAAACGTAACAGATTTGATCATGGCTAGCGCTAAGAATTTAGTTTGAATCAATCGGAAATAACCTTTGAACTATTTCTCGATAGTTAACTTGAAGATAGATACCTTGTTTTTTAATATTGGAGCACTCACCGTAGAAATTTTTATCTTAAAAGTCTAGATTTTCCTCCACCTCCAAACCAGAGCCTTTGGGCTTTGGACCAAACAGCTCAAATCCTTACTGGTTGCTGAAGCACGCGGAAATCATCCAATTTCCGGTATTCAGCCAATCAAATAGCCCCTTTCTAACCACGTGATACCATATTGGTCGTTCGAAGGGAATTCTTGTGTACCCTCACGAAAATTGAAATGGCTACTAAGTTAGAATGATTCAATGCAATTTTCTTTGATAAATCACTAGAAGGGATGCCCCTCTACAGTTTGTTGCGTGCTTCGAGAAATATATCATTTTGAGACGAAATTACATTCATTTTCCGGTCGAAAAATATTGACATTCGTTCAAACATCGATGAAAGTCGCTGCAAATGAGATATAAGGATAAAGATCTCAGCGATTATGGATATTGTCCTAAACAATAACCCAAGCGCCGTCCCATCAGTTACATCTCAAAATCACAGGTGATTTTCAGCGATTTCTGCCAGGAATGTAATATGGGCCTAAACTTCTCACCGATTAAAGCTCATTCATTGCCCCCAAAAGGGCTTAGTTCGTATTCTTGAGCAAAATAATTCTCTTACCAACGACTCGTAGATCAATCTTGCTTTATTTTTCATTTAAATGTCGGCAAATGTTGTTTAAAACATCCAGTCTTGAGCAACTTCTTGCAAATTTGTCTCGTTCCATATTTTCTCTGCAAGCGCCAGTAATCTCCTAGAGAACGTCGCATCGATAGGCTTTGTGCTACAGATAATGCGATTCGATACAGCTCGTACATTCGTGAATAGAAATGGCATGCCTGATTTTGCTCAATTCATTCAATGGAAACAAAACGGATAAAACATTTTTGGCTGTTTGGTTCAGCAAGGAATAGAGCTTACACAAAACAACAAAGCAACAAAAACTTTGTGCAAGAAATGTGTCAAATCCATTCATGAGTCAATAAAATCAAACAAAAGGAGCACAGCGGTAAACTTTCAGTGCAACAAAAAATTTTGTTTTGTTGTTATGTGTAAGATCTATTTATTGGAACAAGGGCAGATTTTGTAATACAATAGCATCAGTCGCTTTGGTTCACACCTCAATTCAAAGCGATTAACCAATGCAGACAAAAGAAATTCTCTCAAGCAGAAATTGAAAACAAACCAAGCTGCAAAGTTGCCCTGAAACCAGTACGGCGAACTATCGTTTGGTGCAGGCGAAGGAAGGTTTTTAAGAGAAGGTATGCACTTATAACGAAAGAAGAAGGGTAAATCTAAAGTTCTGTCTCGCAGATCCTGTTTATTTGATTCAGGAGCTGAGGAGTGACTGCGTTCATCTGAGCAATAAGTATGCAAAAATTGTAATTTCCTCTGCTCGGTTTCTGAATCAAACAAACAAAATCCGCGAGACAGAACTTTAGATTTACCCCACTTCTTTCGTTATAAGTCCCATACCCTCTCTTAAAAACCTCCCATCGCCCGCACCAAACGATAATTCGCCGTACTGGTTTCAGGGCAACTTTGCGGCTTCGTTTATTTTCAATTTCTGCTTGAGAGCATTTCTTTTGTCTGCATTGGTTAATCGCTTTGAATTGAGGTGTGAACCAAAGCGACTGATGCTATTGTATTACAAAATCTGCCCTTGTTAGTTATTAGTGAACCAAACAGCAAAAAATGTTTTATCCGTTTTGTTTCCATTTGACTCAAAGAATCAAAGGTCGTAATAGTGGTGTCTACGTTTTGCGGTGTAAATGAACTGTTCCGGCCCTTTAATCTTTGTAATATGGTAGAATTGTATTCACAAATTCTGAAGTGTGCTCTAAGCCTTATTCGTCTAACGAAGGCCCGAAGGTCCTTATCGAATGCTGGTTCGTTATACCTAGGGGGTCTGGGGCAGAAATTCGAACTTTTATCTAACAAACTAATGACTCTACAGGAAAAGTGTGTTGAATTAAATCTACGATGCGTCCATTTGGGTCATTCTGAAGTCTACAAGTCTCTCGAAGTTTCTTTGAAGCATCTCGAAAACTTATTGCGCGTTTGTGAGTAAATTTTGAATGCCCCCTTCCATAGTGTCTGTTCGGGGGCTGGCATAGTTTTTTTGAGATGTCGTATTCCTTGCTGGTTGAAATGAAGTGGTCTTGCTCGATGTAGATGGTGGCCCTCGGGTGGCTTTCGGTTTCAGGATGTCAGCATAGGTACACGGGTCCGTGCGTCCAGTCGTCTGTGTCCTGGTCCTTCGGGGTTGTCGATTCATTCACGTCTGTTGGTAGTCGTCGTCGTCTGTCAGATATTTTCATGGTAAATGCTGTGCGTTGGGGTCTTCTAGCGGTTTCTTTTCTTGATGGTGGTTGTTGTTGTTGTTGTGGTTGCTGTTGTTTACTTGGCTGTCAGTTGACTATATTCAGTCTGAGCTTCCGGTGTTCTGCTCTCTTTGCGTCTCTAGCTCGCGTTTCTTTTGTTCATTGTACTTGTTGACAATGGCCTTTATTTCATTGTATTCATCATCAGCTGTAGCAACTTTTAATGCCTCATCAAGTGAGTTTGCTTCTGTCGTTGCGTTGGTGATGGTTGTTTGCAGAACTTGACTGTTTCCAACATTAGCTCGAGTGAGAGCTTTTCGATCTTCTCATACCATAACGTCAGGAACTGGTCGTCGTGGTTACCGACGGATGGTTCTACTTCTATCTTAAGTTCCTTGGGATGATCTTATCTCAGATGCAGGTGGAGAGGCAGTCACGATGTGACTGGAAGCGGGCGATCTTTTCAGTCTTCCGGTTGAGTTTAATCGCAAGTTGTTCAGTGTCGTCAGCTGTTGATGACGTCGTTGCTGTTGTATCGATGACTGTTGCTAAGGTGGAGTCGCTGGCTGATGACTCAGCCTCCGGTGTGTCGATGTTGCGGGCGTTAGCCCCTTTTGCTCCATGTCTTCCAGTCATAGTATACATATGAACACAAAAATAAGACGACTTGGAGTTCTTCTTTAACTCTTCGATTCTTTACGCGTTTCGACTCGATGGTCATCGTCAGGAGAATGAATATGTACGAGATGTCATGCCCCTGTTATAGCCTTGTTGCGGTCACGGCTGTTATATATACATATTCATTCGGCATTTTCTGACGCGATGAAACATATTTCTCACGAGTGGGCTACCACAATTGGAGAATTAAAATGTGCTCCTGCCCGGGATCGAACCTGGGATCATCGCGTCCAAAGACTCTCCGAAAATCCATTGTGCCAATGCCACTCAAGCACAATGAAATTTCGGAGAAATCTGAAAGTCATTCAGATCCCAGGTCTTACACCACGACAGAATTTTTACACCGCGACAGAATTCTTACACCACGACAGAATTACACCATTGTTTGTTTTTTCGTGTTTCGGCTTAAAGCCTTCATCAGAGCCATGCATACGTATATTTATTCATTCGGCATAAGCTAACACGGTGAAATATATTTATCACGAGTGGGCTGCCACAATTGGAGAATTAAAATGTGCTCCAGCCTGGGATCGAACCCCGAATCATCGGGTCCAAAGACTCTCCGAAAATCCACTGTGCTACTCAAGCACAATGAAATTTCGGAGAAATCTGAAGTCATTCAGATCCCAGGTCTTACACCATGACAGAGGCCATTTTTGTTTTTTTGTGTTTCGGCTTAAGGCCTTCATCAGAGCCATGCATACGTATGTTTATTTTTTCATTTTTCAGTTCATTTTCAATTTATTAAGCGGGGAGGCCCTTCACCCTTGTGGCTGATTTTCAACGGGCCCTCCGCATAAAAACTTACAATAAACTAAAATATATTGAAATGGTATGCTGGCCTATCGTTGGCCAAAGGCCCTTAAAGAAATGGTAGGAAGCAATAATATTTCAAATAACAAAGTTACACGTAAAACGCCCACAGTAAAACCATTAAGTTTTGTCAACCATGTGTTGCTAGAAACAGCCTACGCTGCAGTCACATCAAATCTACTAACTCGTTCACTAGCCTTGTAACCAAAAAGACATGTGAAATCTTCCACGAATCCAACTGCAAAAGCAGAAACGTCATGTATTTGTAACGAATTGGCTCTTTTCCGATGGAGTGAGATACACAAAGGCAAGGCCCTCGGGCCTAAGCCTTGGTAGAAAGCACTACTCTTGTTTGCGTGACTTGCCTCTATCTCAGTTTGACGACAACTAACTACAATTCTTTTTTGAACAACATAAAAGGCTGTTTACTCAACTTATGCTAATTGCTCGTTGACAACAACTAATTAGTCCTGTTCAATGTTCTTTACGTCGACACATTCCAATACTATTAGACTCATACGCTACACCATCCCCTCCCTTTTTGACTTATTCTCGTAACACAATTTCTTGACGTTTCCCTGAACTGTCCACAATCCTCTAAACTCAAAAACTAAAAGAAAATTCTCGGTAACTCCAAAAAGCCCGGAAGCTTTGGCAAAGGAAGGTTCACAGAAGACTTCAAGCATCGTTCAAAGCTGTACTCATCGCTGCAAGAATCTCCGCCAGAAACAGTGTCCAGTATCCAAAAGTTCTGTCGCCTGGTGGTCGCCGTGAAACATCGCTCGTTGATTATTCACTTCTGCAAAGTCACGTCCCCCACACAGTCTCAGAAATCAGGTATACTTCTCCTGAACAGCGTTGATATCATTGCTTGATCAGACCGTCATCGAACTCCTCTCAAACATTGATTTCAGCTACTACCATTCCCGTACGCACCAAATTTTTGATTGCGAGTATACCAACTTAAACTTGTACATTTCTCGTCCAAAATCACATCACTCTAATTCAACTTTCTATTGAGGGCTTTCGTGTGTTTTAACTTGTTCCTATCTTGACAGCTTTCTGGCATGTTATGTTCCTGTCTGCAGTCTCGTCAATGTCGGCTGATACGCCCGTGAGATCATAGTTTATAGAACAGATTTGATGTTCCATTCACTCAGCTGCTCAGTCCAGCCACGTACTCTTTCTTTCAAAGACCTTGGTCACTTTAATAATCTCTATAATAATATATATTCTCTCTGTCGAACTCTGTATCTGCACTCCACTCCCCCTCTGTCACCAGTTGTAACGAATTGGCTCTTTCCGATGGGGTGAGATACACAAAGGCAAGGCCCTCGGGCCTAAGCCTTGGTAGAAAGCACTACTCTTGTTTACGTTACTTGCCTCTATCTCAGTTCGACGACAACTAACTACAATTCTTTTTTGAACAACATAAAAGGCTGTTTACTCAACTTATGCTAATTGCTCGTTGACAACAACTAATTAGTCCTGTTCAATGTTCTTTACGTCAACACATTCCAATACTATTAGACCCACACGCTACATATTAGTTAGAATGCACACGTTGCTCAAAACGATATGTCGGAAAATCCGAATGGCCCTTCAACTTCAGACTCAATAACTATAGACATAGAACTAGAAGTAACAAATTGTTAGTAAGAGACGTGCTTCACTGGTTCGGAAAATTGACCAAGAATTAGATATGCAGAAACTGACGTGGTTTTTCTTCCTGAAGAGGAATCATTTATCGGGGAGAAACAGGAATCATGTTCCGAAATAGTGGACTGAGATTACACATTTTTTGGGACTTTTTTATAAGAAATCGCTCATAAGAAACTCAGACTCTAATATCGCCAAAAAATTAACAAAGTTGTTACTTTAGTCTCACTTGCTCCTGTATCATATTACTCGGCAAAATGTCAAATCCACAGTTTCTAATAAAAAGCATCCGTGTATCGGCTTGCTGCCCCCCCCCCCCTTCCCTTCTTGTGACTTACAGTAATTTCCGTCATATCCGTGAAATTTTGAAGCTCGCACGACCGAATGGTGCCTTGCCTCAGAAAATTTCGTATTTTGTTGACGAAGATGCCTTTCTCTTCAAGAAAAATACACAAAAAGTACGTACAAATCCTCATAAGCGTACGAGGCAGGGGGCCGAGGGGGTGGTAGCCCCCAACTTTGGAAAAATCATCGTAAATGAGCCCCACTCGGGCAAAATTTCTCCCTTAGTCGGGCAAAAATGTTAGTAAACAACAGGCTTTGTGTTGGGCAGCCCCCAAGCTTTTTTCTTCCCGTACGCTTATGATTAAAGCCTTCTAATTTCAAAAAGCTTGTACGCTATTTTGAAAGAGTGACAGACCCTTGCTGACCATTGCATTAGGCCAAACTCAAGAACCCACGTAAACAACCATTTATTTCAGTTTGTTTCTAAACACTGATTGAAATCAAACAACGAACCAAGTTTAATTCTATACTGTTGTTGATTAAATCATAAAAGGACGACCTATTTGAAGTTGAAAGCAATTGTATGTCAACGAAATACCTCAAATACCGCTGATGGCTGTATTTCATTTCCTTTCAAACAAGGAATAACCAAAGACAATTGGAGTACTTAAAGCCAGGAGTAATGATGCAATAAACAATTCACTAAAATGATGTGAGCACAATATGATTTCTTTTGTTAGATTATGCAAATTATTGATGCAGACCTATCTATTGACCAGCGGAAAATAACAATGAATAACAATAAATTATGCGTGGACCAGAAACGAAACTCGGTTGCTTCCTAATAGTAAGCCCCCGCTTCGCTCGTGCAATTAAATCAACTGACTACGATAAACTGCTCCCTGTTGAACAACACTTTCGCCGAGCAAACCATTGTCTCTCCAAAGATGCAAAATTTACCATCATAGAAAAGATTTAAAAGAATGTACCAGAACAAATAGCGTCAATTCTAGAATCACATGAAGACAGCTGGATATTACGCTTACAAACTCTATTTCCAGATGGCCTAAATAGCAAACTAAACAACTCAGAAAACATTAGGTTATAGTTCTTTAAACAATTTTTTTTATGTCATTAAAATTTTACAATACATATTACGGTCTACACCGGTGACTTTATGTCTTTCTTCACTATGGATGGCACAGTGTAATATAACATTATATATTGTAGTTTTTAATCTTGATAAAAAAAACGGTCTACACTGCTTACAAGAATAGACCTTTTCACGGAAAGAAAAGCATGCTGGGAAAATGGGGGAGATATGGAGATGTCGACACCACGCAGCTTCGAATTTCGCCAGGTTTTGCGATGCTTATTTTCGCAACAAACCTCTCTCCCTATGCACGAACAAAGATGTTAGATATCTTGTGTACATATCGATAAACTCCTTACACTTCAGAGATAACGAAATAGCAACATGTTTGTGGATCGAATTCCTCTGAATGTTTTTATGGGACGAGAAAGAAACCCGAGGCAGCTTCGAGAATCACAGAATCATGCCTAGGCCCTTGCGACCAAACGCCACATTTAGGCACATAATTCTGCGATCAACGGAGGAAATCAGCTGAAATTCAAAATGAAAGTACTTCATTTGTGTCTGAAATCGCATTTGAATTGGCAGGCTGTTGCCTGAACGCATATGAACGTAGGGAGGTCAAACAGCTCAGATCACATGTCGTCCTTCCCAATGAAAGGTTTCGACTAACGTATCTTTGCAGAAACCGGGTTCAATTTTCTTACAAAGCGAAAGAAACCCTTTTACTGCTGATTTTTTCATCCAGTGATTGTCGACAGATGTATTTGCTACTTTTTAATTGATATTTCTAGCGACCGCCAATTTTGAAGTATCATCTTACCAGAAATTTATTTCAGCTTGAAAATCCAGGTAAGGCGTAGGCCATTTGCTGTCCATATTTTGTGAGATATTTTGATCATTATCTCTTCATCTGCCATTCATGCTAAAAAAATATCTTTGGTATATGATATTTAGGGTTAACGTTTCCTTGAGCTGCATGCCCTTCAGGAGATGAAGATTAATTCTTGAACTCATTTTTGATGCACTTTTTGCTCGCTATTTGTTATCGTCTCGATCTGTTTTCAAAGAGGACTTTTCATTATTATCGCATCTGTATCGCTTCTTTGTTTCAATGTAGCAACCAAAACAAGACATGATTTATTTTCAACAAGTCGAGAATCGATGTTAGATGTAGATAATTAAAGATCTACCAACCTTAACAAACCTTCTTTCTTCCAGTCGTTTCTAGGTATATTCACAGTATGAGTTCTTGCACTCTCAAATCAAAACATTGTTTACGGGCTGTGAGAAAAGCCTAACAAATCAGAAATGATTAGAGAATTATTCTGCCCGTTTTCATGAACTTCATGAACCTGTATCAACAGCGACTTGCAGCAACAAGCTATGCATCCACTCGAAGCAAATTTAAAGGAAATGCAGCATTTCATTCTTCGTAAAATATTTTCCTGGCTTCTCTTTGCAACTGTTCAAATCAGAATCGATTTGGAAATAATGTGTAACACAACTTATGTCATGTGACAAATGCACTCCTTCCTGAACTTTTTGTCATGCACTGTCTCGTTCGTTGATGAAAGGAAGTATTAATTAATATACAATTAATGTCTTCACCTCCGTAATTAACGTTTTACTATTTTTTTTTTTTTTTTTTTTTTGGCTGATGAGAGGTGTCTCCAAATATTAGGACTAGCGTACCAAAGTTAGTAATTTCTTGTGAGGACCACACTGTAGAGAATAATGCCATATTTAGTCAGGTTACAATCATTTTTCTTCAACAGGCCTTTTATTAGCACCGATTAGTCCATAGGCGGACTGCCGACTACAGACTACAATCTGAAATAAACAACAAGAAATGGGGTATGGAGATGTATCTTGTGGCGCAAATGTCCTCTTGCATTTTAGAAAACAGCTCCTCCGCGGCAAGGAGCCATAACTGTGTACGCTCCTTCTATCGATCCACCCCCCTACGTGGACAGAAGGTTAATACCCAGTGAAAACCTAATGAGTAAAACTTTTTATAGGGGAGTTTAGATCACTGGTGACACGTAAGTCACGACGTGCACCAGTGATTCGCACCGGCCCCAGTGATCTAAACCATAGAAATTCTACCTACTCCAACTACTGTGAGAGATTGCAGACTGGCGCTGACGGCTTGACACGTAAATCACGACGTGCACCAGTGTTCCGCACTGGTCCCAGTAAGCAATCACCCACGAATAGCGGGGAAAAGTTTTGTATTGATCCGAACGATTGTCTATTACTCAGTTTTCGAAGAGGTCTATGGGAATAATGTGTTACGAAGGCCACATGCGCCACAATTACACCTCGTGTAATCCCCCGTAGACCGATTAATTTTCGTTGAAGAGTTGGCGAGATGCGTTGATTAATGTGTCTTTTGGTGTCCGTATATACCTTTCAAAACAATCAGAAGACCACCGACCCATTGTCTTGATAAGCCAAGCAGGAATATTGACTGCAGCGGCTGTAGTAGCAGCTCCTATTCTAAAGCTGTGACCGGCGTAATGCTTTGGTTCGAGACCTCCAAGAGACAGCAGATTTCTAATCTCTTCCGTGAAGAGTGTACGACTGAGAGGTTTTCCGTTTTTGTACTTGAAAATAGGTCCTGTAGAAGGATTTGCCGTTGACAAATAATTGTTTAGTGCTCTGACAGGGCATATCTCTGAGCCAGTTGCCCCTATGATAAGGTTTATACCTTTTCTGAAAGGGTCTGTTTTTGATGCCTTAATGTTAAGGCTTACGGAGGTTGCGTCAGAACCATCAGGATAGAACTGGACGTCGTCGCGAGTAAGAGTGCCAGAATGAAATCGCTGTACGTTATCGCATGTGAATTCACTGATGCGTAGGAACCCGAAGAAAGCAATGCATATGGCTGACCACAGCATTTGGTTGTCAAAATTTGTTGTTATGTCTGGTTGAAGAAACTCTTTAAACAGGTGGAGATGTTTTATTGTAATTGGGAGACGAGGCTTAGGTTTGCTGCCTTGAGATCTCTTGATTCCACGCATAATGTATTGAAGTTGTTGATAACTTTCTAGTTCCAATGGTATCCCACATTTTAGGTGCAAATGTTTTACTCCAGCCAAGTAGCTTTTAATGGTAGAATGTTTTACAGTACGAGCAAGAAAGACTACGAAGTAGCACAGTGTATTTTCATTTGTGGGAACGACCTGGTTGACTTGGAAACTTTGGCAAAAATGTATGTACTGTTTTTCTCCAGCTTGATAAGCTTTTTTGGTGTTTTCAGCCAGAGACATATCCATATAATTGCACAGGTCTGGGATCAGAGGTTGGAAATGCATGCTGGGATTGGTTGAGCATGCTTGTCCGCCCATGGTGCCAAGTTCCGGAAGCGACCTTCCTGAAAGCGAGAGAGAGAATCAGCGATTTCATTCTTGACTCCTGGTACGTGCACAGCTTTAAAATAGAAGCCATACTGTAAAGTGAGTAAAGTCAGCTTGCGAACGAGGGACATCACTCGCTGGCACTTTGACCTCTTAGTGTTGACAATCGAAACCACGGCGGAGTTGTCACAATGAAATAGTATGCGCTTCCTAGTCCAAAGGGGGCCCCAAATTGAGCAGGAGACCACAATAGCATAAAGTTCCTGCCATGCAATGGAGATTCCCTTTGAATTGAGTGTTTGATGCGGAAGCCATTTGCCCTGAAACCACTGGGTCCTGTGAATCCCCCCAAAACCAAGGGAGCCCGATGCATCCGTAAAAAGGTGCAAACAAGAAGAAGTTTCCCATGACCTATTTAAAAAGAAACTCCGCCCATTCCAGCCGAGGATAAAGGATTCCCACATTACGATATCCTGAAAGAAAGCTTTAGTTAAGCGCACGCGATGATGGGGTTTCTTCAAACCTACCGTTAGATTTATAATCCGCTGGAGGAATGCCCGCCCGGGGGGAATGACCCTACATGCAAAATTCAGGGTACCTATGAGGGACTGGAGCTCAACAAGGGTTGCAGATTTTCTCTCCTTCCAGAGAGTCAGTTCCTCCTTAATTCGTTGCACTTTTTCCGAAGGTAATCTGGCCTCCATTTCACGTGAGTCGAGTACTATTCCCAGAAACTCTAAGCAGGTAGAAGGGCCCTCTGTTTTCCCGGGAGATATTGGGATGCTAAGTGCATTAAAAACAAGAAGCATACTTCTCAAGCTACTTTCGCAAGCTGCGGAAGGGGACCCCGTTTTGTTGGGGGGCTCAATAATCAAAAAGTCATCGAGAAAATGAGTAACATACGACATGGCGCATTTTTCGGATAAAATCCACTCCACTGCGACCGACAACTGGTTGAATAAAAACGGACCACTCCTTAAACCAAAAGGGATAAACTTGTCATAATAGTACAGTCCCTCCCACTGCATACCTAATAATTCCCAGTCCTCGGGGTGAACTGGGAAAAGCCTAAACGCTGCTTCAATATCTGTTTTGGCCATAAAAGAGCCATGTCCGAATTCTTGCAGTTTATCTATGGCCTCATCTATAGTTACATACGATAAAGAGTAAGAATCCTTATCGATAAAAGAGTTGATGGAGTCTCCCGACTTTGGATAGGATAGATGGAAAATCGTCCGGAATTTTTCGGAATGCTTCTTAGGAATTATGCCAAGGGGGGATACTTGCAAGTTAGGAAAAGGTGGGAAGGAAAAGGGGCCAGCTACCCTGCCTAACTGAACCTCCTTCGTGAGATTTTCAGAGATTTTTTCTGGGTTGCTTTTTGCAGTAGGGAGGTTCTTAGAAAGACGAAAAAACCGAGGTCCTCTATACCCAATACGTGCCCCAACCCGCAGCTGGGAGCACAAAGTACGCGCAAAGATCCCGTCGGGATAGTCCATCAACTCCTTTTCAAGACGATCTACATTAACGGGGGTTGCTGCCTGGGTTGTTCCCCCCGCCCCTGGAGGAGCCTGGGCCCCATCGGCTGCTTGTCGCACTGCTTGCTCCTGGTGAGCTTTGAAACTTTGGGCATCTAATTCCGGGGTGGTCTCCCAGGCAACCCTCTTTGTTACATCTATGAATGAATTTACAAAACCTGGGACAGGTATGTCCCCTGTTAAAGGAGTGGCATAGCTCGTCCCTCTTTGCACTTGAACCTCCTGACACATATTTTGAGGGTCCATTGTTAAAAACACTATCGTTTACAACCATAGGATAATCTACCATTAACTGCTCCTGACTCATAGTGGAGAGACGAATCCAAAGCTCGTTATCACGTACTCCCCAATTGATACTCTTATTATTACTGGCTTTGTATCTAAATAGGCGGTCATAAATCAACCACGTGAAAGATCTCTGATATCTAGCTGCATCCTGAATTATGTCTAAATAATTGATCAGCTCGTGAGATCGATGCGGAAATTTTTCTAAAACAACTTTCATGTATGTTGTAAAAGCTAATGTCCAGTCAGAAATATTAGAAATTTCCACCTTTCTGTTGTTCTTTTTAAGTTTCAATTCCTGATTTGGACCAAGCACAAAAGAAACATCGTTGCCATCATTCTCGCTTGCAAGTGACATTTTCAGTAAGTTCTCAGGCAAAAGCTTGCTAAGATCAAAAAACTCACCCATTTGGATCGAACGGACGTAGGTTGCGGGGATCTCTGGAGTAAAGCCAGAACTTTGCACTCCGTGAGAGGACTGACTGGCAAAGGGAGACGAATTTATTGCAGCGGCAAGTGAAGTGCTTGACGTGGTTGGCGTTGTCAGTTGCTCCGAGTTTCCGGCTTGCTGCAAAGTGGGAGACGGTACATTTGTAGGGGCACTTCGGGCCAAATCTAGAGCTGTTCTTGCGGCTCTTGAGGCAACTTCGGTTAAGTTATTGCGAACCGCGTTGTTCACCATCTCTGCAATCTTTTTCAATTGAACTTGTGAGAATTCGTCAGCTCCTGTCTGTTGTAGATTTTGAGCGGCTTGGCCTGGCTCCTCCCGAACTTCTTCAACTACTGGATCAATTGCAACGGCGTTGGAACTCGCGGTGCTTGCTCTCGTTGAGCTTCGAACGCTGCGTCTTGGCCTACTGGCTCTTTCTTTCGGCATTTTCGAAGGTTCACTTGAAATTATCTTTGTGTTATCTGTTGCTTGGTTAGCACCGGAATGTATGAAGTTGAGCGCGTGCCGTTATTTTAGTAAACTGTCATTGAATAAAAACTGGAAGCATGATTGGTTGAGACGATGCTCGTGACAAATAAGATGATATCATTGGTTGAGATGTTTTGATCTAATTTTGGCAAACTGACTTCGTGTTTTACCTCTAACTGAATTTTGGCAAGCATCTTTTCTTCCCACGGCATCTAGGTGCCGTTTTCTTAGCGCTAATTGGTATTTGTTTCCGAGCCGAACAATTTTGATTTATTCTTGTCATGTGTTGAGTAACCCCTCTAATCCCTATTGAGGGCGGATTTCGTGTTTGGCAAGTTGCCGCTTATAGACCTTGAAGCTTCATTTTCAACAGTAAAAGTGCATCCTTAAAACTTAAAAATTCGCCCTGCAGAGTCACAGCTATGAGGGGGTTGGGCACGAGTTTCGGACACTTCGTGGAGCCATTAACTGTATTTGACGGCTTCCGTCAAATCTGAAGTATTTTTATAAGAAACTAATAATTTAGGCCAGTACTGAAACTTTTTACGATTATCAGATCTTGAGTAATCCGAGTTTCTTACGAGTTTCTTTTAAAGTTTCCTTAATAATCGTCACTTTCGCTTCCTGTGCCATCCTGAATATTCTCAAAATGCCTTTCAAATAATATGATTCAAGAAACAAGTGAAAATAAAGTAAACATGTACGAAAGATTTCCTTCCGTAAAATAAACAGTATTTTTACGAATTTTTACAATACTTGACTTCTCCTCAGTTTTTTCTTAACAAAAAAGATACATGTAGTCTGGAATTTAAGTTTTGTTGAAACATTGGTATAAAATGGAGCAAAATAGTATAAAAATCAATAGTGTGAGAGGAAGATTAAAGCAACAAGAAATTCATTATTATTTAGAATTTAGACTTTTGTGATGATGATTTGGTGTAAGTTAGTACTTGAGATGGCTTTAAATTTGTTTAACACACCTTTTGCATGATTATAGTAAAAAATGCAGACCTATCTAGTGAGGTAATTGAAGTTCTCTCTCTAGTGAAGCCCTCGGGTCAGTAGCTACAAGAAACAAGGATATATTTTGACGAGGTGTTGAGGTGCCCTTCGCTGCCGCTGGTGACCCACATTTTCATTGATCCTTCAGTCTTTGAACCTGAGACAGTTTGAGCTAAAATGGAGATCTAGTCCAATAGTTGAAAAAACCCAATTTTTAAGATTTCACGAGGCACATTCTTACGAGCAAACCGTGCAGCTACAACCGATTCGAGAAGACATATTCTAAAAAAATCAAAAGACTCAAAGACATAGAGGAAGCACATTCTTCCAAAATAATTTTCATGGGGTTCAGGAGTACGATATTTTTTGCATATTCTGTGAGATTTCAGCAGCTAAGGATCATAACGAAAAATTAGTTGGAGGCATCGCTAGCTACGTGAATATTGCATGGTTTCCACCCAAATTCTCGGCCGACATCGCGTCCTTGCGAAGGTTTCACTTTCAATGGATGATTTAGACAGCTTTCACCCCCCCCCCCCTAAGAAACACCCCCATCAAGTGAAACTTAAGACACTTTTCTTTCTACGTTAAGCTACCTCTAAGGAAAGTTGCATCGTACACTTTTCCTACCGTTCTGATCGATTTCATGGATGTTTTTCCAAAACAATGAGGAGAAGATAGCATTCAATGCTGTAATAGAAGACAAAAAGTTCAGGAAGGAGTGCATTTGTCACATGATATAAGTTGTGTTACACATTATTTCCAAATCGATTCTGATTTGAGCAGTTGCAAAGAGAAGCCAGGAAAATATTTTACGAAGGATGAAATGCTGCATTTCCTTTAAGTGTGGATGCATAGCTTGTTGCTGCAAGTCGCTGTTGATACAGGTTCACGAAGTTCATGAAAACGGGCAGAATAATTCTCTAATCATTTCTGATTTGTTAGCCTTTTCTCACAGCCCGTAAACAATGTTTTGATTTGGGAGTGCAACAACTCATACTGTGAATGTACCTAGAAACAACTGGAAGAAAGAAGGTTTGTTAAGGTTGGTAGATCTTTAATTATCTACATCTAATATCGATTCTCGACTTGTTGGAAATAAATCATGTCTTGTTTTGGTTGCTACATTGAAACAAAGAAGCGATACAGATGCGATAATAATGAAAAGTCCTCTTTGAAAACAGATCGATACGATAACAAATAGCGAGCAAAAAGTGCATCAAAAATGAGTTCAAGAATCTCCTGAAGGGCATGCAGCTCAAGGAAACGTTAACCCTAAATATCATATACCAAAGATATTTTTTTAGCATGAATGGCAGATGAAGAGATAATGATCAAAATATCTCACAAAATATCTTAGATGGGCGCTTGCAGGTTTCATCCTTTAGTCTAGGGACAGCAAATGGCCTACGCCTTACCTGGTTTTTAAGCTGAAAAAAATTTCTGGTAAGATGATACTTCAAAATTGGTGGTCGCTAGAAATATCAATTAAAAGGTAGCAAATACATCTGTCGACAATCACTGGATGAAAAAATCAGCAGTAAAAGGGTTTCTTTCGCGTTGTAAGAAACTTGAACCCGGTTTCTGCAAAGATACGTTAGTCGAAACTTTTCATTGGGAAGGACGACATGTGATCTGAGCTGTTTGACCTCCCTACGTTCATATGCGTTCAGGCAACAGCCTGCCAATTTAAATGCGATTTCAGAGACAAATGAAGTGCTTTCATTTTGAATTTCAGCAATAATGTGGCGTTTGGTCGCAAGGGCCTAGGCATTATTCTGTGATTCTCGAGGCTGCCTCGGGTTTCTTTCTCGTCCCATAAAAACATTCAGAGGAATTGGATCCACAATCATGTTGCTATTTCGTTATCTCCGAAGTGTAAGGAGTTTATCGATATGTACACAAAATATCTAACATCTTTGTTCGTGCATAGGGAGAGAGGTTTGTTGCGAAAATAAGCATCGCAAAACCTGGCGAATTTCGAAGCTGCGTGGTGTCGAAATCTCCATATCTCCCCCATTTTCCCAGCATGCTTTTCTTTCCGTGAAAAGGTCTATTACTTTACAATACTACTGGGACAAAAACCCCCGGGGAGCAAGAGCAAGAGGCTATGTCTACCCCAAGGGAATTAACATAGATAAAAGAAAGAAAACTACTTAAACTTAAACAACACTACTAAGAAACAACACATACGGATAATAAGAACGATTTGACACCAAGAACGATTTGACACTAAGTCTGCTGCATATTAGACGTCAGATCCATGTGATGGTGAGGAAAAGTAATGGTGGAGAAAAACTTATGTTGGAAGTCTTTATATATATATGTTTTTTTGGAGTAAGAGAATAAACCACTATGCACCTGCCGACCAATATGCAACAGACTTTCAAACGTAAAGAGACAAAAATAAATAAATAAATGGACAGGGACTTAGTGGTTACGAGGTGTACATCTTTCGTTAGAAGCGACCTTACTCAAACCGACCAGTTTCGCGGATGAACTGTATAGTCAGGTTGAGAATAGTTCTATTGAGGTCGTAGGAGCACTTTTCATCGCCATATAGTAAAAGCTGAGTTAGGACCGTATTTGAAAGATTACTATGTCCAAAAGGTCGTAATACATCATAGACTCCAGCGAGAAGATCTCGTCGTTGAGCATCAAAAAGGGCAAAGCAACAAGAAGTGTTCCGCATCTTCAATGCCATCACTCATTTTCATTTTTTCATTTTCATTTTCATTTTATTAAGGAGGGTAGCCCTTCAACCAGAGTTGTTTTACAAGGGGCCCTCCACTTAAAAACTTTAATATACAATTACATACTAAAAAGAATAATTACAATATAAAAATCATAATATAAAAACCTAATACAATATTTACAAAATCTAACATAAAAGAAAGGGAAAAGGAAAAATTCCTAAATAGATTTTTTAAAACTATTCAGGGAAGATGCCTGTTTGGTATCGGCAGGAAGTTCATTCCACACTTTTGCTCCACGATAGGAAAAGCATTTTTGCCCATTACTTGACTTTTTCATGGGTAATCTTAAATCTGTCTCAGAATTGCGCAGGACATACGAAGAGCACTTTGAGTTTCGGGTGAAAAGGTCACACAAGTATTGGGGAGCCAGTTCATGCAGGGACTTGAAGACCATTATTTTAGATTCACTAGCGATGAGTTGTTCAATGGTCTTCCAGCCCAGCTGGTCGATAAGTGGTCTGCTTGGGGTATCAAAGCTGCTGTTGGTTATAATTCTTGCAGCTCGATTTTGAAGTTTTTGCAACTGATTAAGCTCAGTCGAACCGGCACAACCCCAAACAGAGCAACAATATCGAAGGTGTGGCTCGACAATAGCTGTGTAAAGAGTCTTCAATGTTTCCTTCGGTAGGAACGTCTTGGCTTGTTTTAAAAAGCCAATAGCTCTAGAAACTTTGGTAGAGACAGTCTTGATGTGTTCCTTCCAGTTAAGAGAGTTGTCGATCTGAACACCAAGGTATTTTGTTTTTTGGATTATTTCGAGCTCATTGTTGCGAATTTTCAAATCCAAGTCTTCATTTCGACTTTTGAGGATATTATGCTTTTGCTTGGTGGAGACAAGCATGGAATTTGTTTTTGCAACATTTAAGGAGAGCTTGTTGCCTTGAAGCCAAGTATCCAGTTGTTTGAGGTCGTTATTAATGGCCTCGTTCAACACATTTATGTCCGAAGACTGGTAGCACAGACTTGTGTCGTCAGCATACATGGAAACAGCTGAATTTTGGACAGCTTGCGGCAGATCATTGATATAAATAAGGAAAAGAAGGGGACCCAGACATGAGCCTTGGGGAACACCCACATCTATGCTCTCAATTTTTGAGCTGACACCGTTGACCCGACAGAATTGTTTTCGATTGCACAGGTATGATCTGAACCATGCGAGTTCCCGCTGTTGGACTCCGTAGTGCACCAATTTCTGGCAGAGAATCTCATGGTCAACAGTGTCGAAAGCTTTTTTAAGATCAATGAAAACAAGGCCTACAAGCTTACCAAGATCCAGCCCATTGTACCAGTCATCTGTATTTTTAAGTAAGTGAGTTACAGTAGAATGGAGGCGTAAGTAGGCAGATTGGCCAGATGAAAACAAACCATTATCTTCCATATGCTGGTACACCTGATTGGTTACAAGTTTTTCAAAGAGCCTTGAAATGACAGGTAAGACTGATATAGGGCGATAGTTTGACTTTTCAGCCCTATCTCCATTTTTGTAAATAGGAGTAACCCTAGCAACTTTCCATGAGTCAGGAAAAATACTTGTCTCAATTGATGTATTAAACACGAAAGCAAGGGAATTTTCAATGAAGGGTAAGGCAAGCTTCAAGAAGTAGCTGGAAATATCGTCAGTTCCAAAGCTCTTTGCTGTTTTAACCTTGGCAAACGCATCTCTGATTTCCTGCACCTCAATAGTCCTGAAGTGGAACTTTGCTTTGGTATTATTCATTTCAAAGTCACCTGATAGAAGGGGGTTAGGAACTGGACTGATTTTATCTGCTAGATCCTTACCTACTGAGCAGAAGTAACTGTTCATTGCATCAGGAATGTCGTTCCTGTGAACAGTTTCTGAACCAGACTCCTTTAGGCTAACAATGTTACTTGACTTCGACCTCTTATTGAGAAGTTCATTGATTGTTTTCCATGATTCTTTCATGTTACCCTTGCATGCAGAGATGGGCACATGGGGTTTACAGCATCCCTAAAATTGTGTTTGAATTTGTGGAAGTTTAATTGGCTTAAACCAACTCTAAGTTGAGTAAGAAAAGATAAGCCTATTGGGTCATGAATACCGAAGACAGGATTTGCAGGGGGGCGGATAATTGACAAAATCTTCTTCTTAAAGACAGCGACAGATGGTGCAAATCTAAGTTCTGGTTCAATATCGTTCCATTCACATAGACAGTGAGGATAAAAGCTAGATTTGAATTTTTCCGTCCTTGCCATTATTCGCCCTCTACGACATGTTTGCGAAGAGAGTAACCTGACTGATGAAGTTGAGGGATTGGATCCATTGTATAATCAGGGGCTAGATTATTTACAATCTTGTAAAACAAAGTAAGACGTCTGCTCCACCTACGGGAACTTAGTGATTCCCAGCCGAGCTCTGCGTACAGCTTTTGTTGTGAAGTTCCTCTCCAAGCACCAGTTATAGCTAGAGCAGCAGAGTACTGAACAGACTCTATCTTTTCCATTAAATTCGGGAGAAAGGTATTCTGACTAAATTCGCATATTTTAGCCGGGATGTGATATATAACATCCCCATAGTCCAGGTGAGGTCGCACATAAAGCTTATATAATTCATTTAAAGTATGCCTGGGAAGATATTTGGAGAGATATTTCATATATATAATAATAATCAATTTCTTTAAAGTTGGCTAGTACATAGCTAAGTATAGCAAAAACACTAAAATTGCTAATTAAGGCCAACTACTTAAAAATATACAATTTACAAAAAAGTGTGATAAAATGGTTTGATATAAAAATAGCAGATAAAATGGTTTGATGCAAGAAATGACATAAAATGTAGATAATAAAAAGCCCAATCATAAAAATTCATAAAAATCCGACGTTTGGAATAAAAGGTCGACATAGTCTGCAAGAGCATTCTTCACCGTGCCACTTTTTTATCTTTGATTTAAACAATGAGAGAGATTCAGTATTCCTTATATTTTGAGGGAGGGAAAACCAAAGTTGAGGCCCTCTGTATCTGATGGATTCAGATCCAAAATGTACGGTCTTTATACTTGGTAATACAAATTCATTGTTATTTCTTAGCTTATAAATATTATCTCGCTCTCTGAAGATCTCATTCATAAAAGGAGGGTTCAGATTGTTCTGCGTTTTAAATATTTCTGTCATTAGGGTTTGTAAATTCTTCGTGTGGATAGTAACCGCTTTATCTCTTTCTAATAAAACGTCAAAACTAGAATCATAATCTTTGTAAGCAATTCTTAAAGCCCTTTCGTGTATCTTATTAATTTTGTTATTCAAATACCTGCTGTGGAACATCCAAGCCAACTGGCAGTATTGAAACTGGCTCATTACAAAGGCTCTCATTAAGATTCGCAGTTTGTTGGAGTTCATATATGGAGACATCCGAGAGAGTGCAAAAAGCTTATTACCAGCTTTTTTACATAACTTGTTGATATGTGTCTCAAAAGTTAGTTTTTTATCAATCGTCACCCCTAATAACTTTTCCTCGTCGGTATTTCCAATAACGCTGCTACCCACGTTAACAGTAACATCTTGATTTGAACTTTTCCCTAGTACCATGAAATGACATTTGTCGGTGTTTAATTTCATAAAGTTATCTGTAAACCACTGGATAATTACAGTCGAATCATTTTCCAAGCTCCAAATTACATTGTCAATATTCTTGTGGCATGCATATATGGTTGTATCATCTGCATAGTTGCAGATATCAGTTTCCTGAATGGAGAGCAACAGATCATTTATGTAAATGTTAAAGAAAAGGGGGCCAAGAACCGATCCTTGCGGAACACCTAGGGCAAGATATTTAAATGTACTAAACGATCCATTGATTTTCACCCGTTGCTGCCTATTCTCCAAAAAGCTGTGAACAAGGGACAGGGATTCACGGCTAAAACCATAAGCATGAAGTTTTGCTAATAACAGGTCATGTTTAATGCAGTCGAACGCTTTTGAAAGGTCCATCAGGATTGCACCTACGTTCTCTCCATTATCTAAACTGACTTTCCATTTTTCGAGCATCCGAATCAAGGCGTGTTGTGTATTAAAGCCTTTGCGAAACCCACACAGTAGAATTGATAGAAATGGCGTTATGTATTTAATTATCTGCCTGTCCATAATTCTCTCAAAAACTTTGGAAACCGTTGGAAGTACACTTACAGGTCTATAATTTTTCTTTGATGTTTTCGCCTCTGCTTTGTGGAGAGAAGAGACATCTGCAGATTTTAACTTATCTGGAAACGAACAATTTTCTATACCGTCATTAAAGATTATTTGCAAAGATTCAGCACAAATGTCAGAACTTCCTTTCAAAACTTTTGGAGGAATATTTTTGAAAGTCGTTGCTTTACTAGGATTGAGTCTGCCAATTTCCGTTTCCATCTCTTGAACCGAAACATTATTAAAATGAAATAAGCTGTCATTTTGCACAAGACTGCGGATTTTCCTGATGCTAGGGTGGTTGGAGTATTTAATAAGAGCCTGGTCTATAGGATCCGTTACACCTTCTGTGCTTGTGATAGTCTCACAATTTTCTATAAGACCAAGAGAGTCAGTAACAGTTACAAAATAATCATTTAGAGTTTCAGCAACTTCCTCGTCCTTAGAAATTATCCTTTCATCCTCAATCAAAGTGATTTTCGCTTTAGCCTTGTTTTTATTTGAAATGAAAGGTTTTACGGTGTTCCAAAACTTTCTATTGTCTGTTATTTGAGAAATATCTAAGTTCTTGTAGAAGTTTCTTTTTTCAGTCCTGAATAGTTTTACGCATAAATTGCGTTGCTTGCGAAAAGCTTCCCAATTTTGAACTGTCCGGCTTTTATTGTATTTATTCTTTAATCTCGTACGTAACATAACGGCTTTACGGAGAGCTCGATTCATGAAGGGACCATCATTCGCCCTTGCATATTTCTTTTTCATGGGGGCATGCTTATCAAGCACTTTTTCGAAACAGTTTTGGAAGGAATCGTAACTTAGATCAGATGATTTGATAATTTCTAACTCTTCTCTGAGATCTTGTTTAAAAGTTTGCTCGGAAAAATTCTTATAATCTCTATAATTTACAACCGTGGGCCCAGCTTTTTGGTAAGTTGTTTTCAAAACTGTGAGTACCATTTTATGGAAATCAGAAAGCCCTGTCTCAACTGTGGTAGTATTTTGGAAACTCCTGTACCTGTTGGTTAGGATAAGGTCGATACACCTTGGATTTTCAGATTTGAAGCAAGTTGGCTCCTTTATCAAATTTTTGAGCGCATAACCATTCATAAAATTATGAACCTGTTGATCTGTTTCCACTGCATTAAAGTCACCAAGAAGCAAAAAGTTTTCATATTTCTCACTGTAATGATCAACCGCTTTGCCAAGATTTTCAAAAAAGTGAGCTTCCGATTGTGATGGTGGTCGATAGATACTGAAAATAACCCATTTCTTACCCCGTAAATTGATCTCAAAACGATACCCCCGTCGGTACCCCTGTCTCATCTGTAGTGGAGGAGAGAAACATGGAATTCATTGGGCTTGACCACCCAGCAGATGAGAGTGACGCTAAATCTGAATTAAAACAACTGAGGCGAAGAAACATCAGTCGCGTTATTGTTGGTTATCTAAATGTAAATTCGATTAGAAATAAATTTGATGCGCTGAAAGACATGGTCTCATCAAACATTGATATTTTAACGGTCGCTGAAACAAAGATTGATGATTCTTTTCCAAAAGAGCAATTTTTCATGGAAGGTTACTCTGATCCATTGCGGCTGGATAGGGATGCTAATGGCGGTGGTCTCTTGGTATATGTCAGGAGCGATATACCATCCACTGAACTGAAATCTTTCAAGTTTGACAATGATGTGGAATGTGTTCAGCAGCCCAATCCCGGGGGGTACATGATTTGTGGATGGACGGGGGTCTGCCGCCCGGTTTTCAGAAAGGTACCCTCTTCTAATTACCGAAACTTGCGGTCATACCCACTTTTATGATGAATTTTGGTGGAAAACCCCCTTTTTTTGCTATTTTCGCCAATTTCTGGACAACCCACCCTTGTTTAAGAAAAGTCTGCCGAAAAAGGGACCCTTGTTTAGAGAATTTGGGGCCCAAAAACCCACCCATATGGGCGGCACATACCCGTACCCTCAACATGTTATGTACTCCCCCCTGGAGCCCAATACCCTTTCTTGTTTTAGAAATAGATGATTTGATGTGAGCAGAAAAAGAAAGTTTTGAGTCTAGGACAATTCCAAGATGTTTATGTTCGTTTACTTGTTTAACTGGAATATCATTAAACGAGACAACAGGATGATCAATTTCAATTCTTTTCCTTGAAAATATTAATTCTACTGCTTGCTTTTGCGGATCAGGATTAAATGACATTCTCCAATCATTTGCCCACTGGTGACTTAGGGCCTGTTTATACGAGGAAAAACACCTCACTTGCCAGGCCCGGTGCTGAGAGGTGAGATTCCACCTTCCAATAAAATCCTTTGTTCTTTCATTTCGCGTTTACATGAGGAACGCAACACCACCGGTATAGTGAAGTCCCACCTCACTAGAGGTGGAATCTCACCTTGGTGAGGTGAAATTTTTCCATATAAACGAAACACCACCGGTATGGTGAAGTGAATTGAATCTATTCATTGATTCTCATTGGTCAGTTCATCCTGATTTCACGGAAGAGAGAATTTACTCCACCTCACCTCTCAGCCCCGGGGCTGACAGGTGAGGTGAGAAATCTCATATAAACAGTGACTGAAATCCCTACCTCGCCTCTCAGCCCCGGGTCTGGCAGGTGAGGTGTTTTTCCTCATATAAACAGGGCCTTAGACTCCTTGAAACAGTGGCTTGAAGGTAATAAGCTGTCTCTGCATGTAATCAAAACACAAGCAATGGTTATAGGATCTAGGCCTAATATCAAGAAGATATCAGACAAATCAGTACCGACCCCGTCTTTCGCCATTGGCGGCTCGCATTTTGATGTTGTAGATGATGCGAAATATTTGGGAGTACAACTTGATAATCATCTTGTGTGGTACTAGCATACTGAGGCTTTACATTCAAAGATATCTCGCTCTTTGGGTTTCCTAAAATATGCTAAGAAATTGCTTCCGAAGCACAGTCATATGCATAGAGGTATCGTTGAGCCTTATTTTCGCTACTGTTGCTCTGTGTGGGGTAGCTGTGGAGACTCTCGCCTGTTAATGCTACAAAAGTTACAAAATCGTGCTGCGAGAATAGTTACTAACAGTTGCTATGATGCACCAGCTGCAAACTTGATAAAAGAACTCAAATGGCCGACAGTCCACGACATGATCAAACAAGAGACGGCTAGGGTGAGGTGGGGGTAATTTGGGTCTACGGGGTAATTTAGGTCTATTTGCTTTTTCGCTTTTTAAGCGACCGTAAGTTGAAATTTTTGATCTATGATTCCGTGGGTGTTGAAATCCATACTTTCAGGAGTTGTTTAAGTGGTGTCGAAGAAGTACTTGATAATTTCTAGTGCTTCAATTTCAAGATTTTCCACGGCCTAAACTTTTATCTTGATCAGACACCATAGAAAGCTTTCGATTTATGCCAACTTGCAACTTCTTTTCGTCAACAAATCATTATCAATGTCATGTTCAATTATTTGGAAAGGTGCTAAAAGTTTTTCGGATTTTTTTTTGCTATTCGGTAGATTTTATTTCGATTATTTTGCAAGATGGGGTAATTTGGGTCTACTGGGATTTTCATAGAATATTATTAAGAGTCGCGTTGTGCAAGAATTGGCAATCGCTCCCGAATCAAAACAAAAATTGAGGAGGGGTACTTCGGGGTTTGCGGTATTGCGGTATCGGGTGTCATTTCTGCGCGGTATTGCGGTATTAAGGGCAAAAATTGGCGGTATTGCGGTATTGAGTTTTTACAGCGCGGTATGCGGTATCGTTAAAAATCAGCATGCACAGTTCATGAAATACTATTTTTCTGACAAGGAGCCCATCGTCTTCAAGAGGAATTCATGGAGGAAAGGAAGTCAAAGGAGAATGGGCATTCCCTTTGTCTTTCTCCACCTGTTTATCCTGGAAATAGACATCCTGCGGAGGAGAGAAATTTATTTTTCATCTGAAAACTTAGTGGCGACAAAATTTTAACAAAGAACCTTATTTTGCTTTGGAAAGTTTTAATGTTGATTCATGTTGCATTTGAATTCATTCGCACCACAGATCTACCAACAATATAGCGTTGTAATGTAAGCAAGACGGTTTCCAGATTAGAAAGTTTACCACACCTTTGCATTTCTTGTGGATCATTTACATCAATTTGAAAAGTCTTGAACAATGAACTCATCATACTAACCCCATAAGCGCAACAAAAACACTGTAATGTGTATAAGGAAGACTGTTAACTCGCTGGAAAAGGAAAACTACCAAAATAAACAAGTAACTAGAGAGAAAATTTTTGGACCTTTTAATTCATGCAAGAAAAAACGAATTAATCTTAAGGGAAAAACAAGGGGGGTACTTAGTACATTTGTCCGACGGGCGTGTGCCGTTTTTCAGGGTATCGTTTTCGACTATTTTTTCTGGAGCGGGCTATCAAAAGAAGGTAATTCTTCTGCAGCCGGTTGTCAAAACACGTCAAAAGGGAAATTTTGTCAGATCGGGTTGTTTTTTAGTCTAACCTTTTTGGAGAACAATTTTTGCCAATTTTTCCTACAGTCGGCTATCATTTGAAGGAAAAATTCTAGAACAGGGTAAAAACATTTTTTCATCGGCACACCCCAGTACAAATTTAGGTCAAATACCCCTCCCCGAAGGGAAAATAATTCAGACTGCAATAAAGAACAACATAACGCTGAATGGACAAAAACGCGTTTCGTCGCACCCTCTTCATTTCGGTATCATGAGGGTTAGGGTTAGGGTTAGGGTTAGGGTTAGGGTTCAACGTTGCTCTTTATTGCAGCTGCTAACTTATTTTACCCTTTCAAGTTTTAAGATTAATGTGCTGCTCTCTTGGACGATTCAAACGTTTTCTCTCTAGTTACAGGCAGGTTTTGGTTGCTGTTCTTTTACAGGAGTTAACTTTGCTATATTCATGGGTTTAGCACGATGAGTTCATTATTAAAAGCTGTTTTCAAACTTTGTACTTCAAATCATTTGTTTAGATCTTTATATAAATGCTGGAGAGCTTTGGGCCAAGCATTGATCCTTGTGGCACTCTGCATATAACTTCTTTAAGGTGTCGTGGCGCAGTGGTACAATCCTCTGACTTTGCAGCCGGATGTGTCAAGCGGATAGTGCTCTATATCAGGTAGAGCCCCACTACTTGAGCGTCATGATAAGGGGTCGTGGACTCGATTACGTCTTCTCTACTCCTGCAGTCCCAACGCTTGTCGCTAAAACCATGACTTCAGTGTGCAGTCACCTTCGGTTTAATGAAATCTCTGACACTCAATCTTAACTTACTGTTTTCATTTCGGTGAATAAAGCATTATCATGTTGTGTAAGTTTTCTGATATTCCACAAGCCTAGCGTTTCAGAGCCATTATTGCCTTGTGTCAGATCAAACGAACGACTATTTGAAGTATATGACTATCATGTTGATAAATATCTTTAACCCGATGCCTGTCTCCTGACTTCAGTCAGATGTAACATCAATGATTCAGTTGATCCTCCTTTTACAAAACCCCATGATATTGAGCTTGCCAGACCTCTATCGATGACGTGTTAGTCTATACCCTGGCCTTTGATCCCCTCATATACTTTGTGCTGGGAATACTTAATAGTGAAAGAGGGGTATGATTCCCCATTTCAGAACTGCCTCCTTTCTTTAGCGCTGCTTTTTCCATTGACTTGGAGATGTTGAATAATGCAAATCTCTGTCCATGACCTATGATAATCCTACAGCTATGGAATCTCTAGCAAGCTTGATTCTTTAGAACTAATGCTAACTTAATCATATGATTTCGGAGGCTTGGCTCTCTTGTCTAACGCTCTTCTCTCAATTTTCAGATCAAATTGTAATTTTACTGCATACATTCACAGTTCTTTGATTTCTTACTACATCATGCTATGATCTAAGAAGATCAAACTACAGCTTTGGATTTAGAAAAGGTGCATACAAGTCGGAATCAAATTGCCTTTAAGGATGCAGTAAACGTTTTCTGGTTGAATACATCCATTTCTTTTTCGATTTCTTCATATTCTGGTAGCCGAACTTTCAAGGCACACAATGATACCTTCTTGGAAGCCAACAGAAGTTTTGAGAATGGAAGAAATCTCATGTAGACTAAGGTTTCCATGATTTTTAATCAAAGTTTCTGTTTGAGGTCTTCACATCGACATAGTTAAAAGCTGGCCCGGGCCAGGTCAAAAATATAGTCTAATATACTCGACAGCTTCGATGCATTTGGTTTCATTGCGTAGCTAAAGAAACAATGGATTTGTGGGCGTTTCTCTAGCCTATTTATAGCGGCTATGAGATATACCTGTGTCTATTCCCTTTAACCCAAACATGTTGTATCCTGCCTTAAAATTTACTTGAGAAGTAGAAATTCATTCGAAAACTTGCAACAGCGATCCCATGACAAACACAATCCAATATACAAGACGTATATATGTAGTATGGCTAAGCGTCCATCTCGCAACATAGCAGTACAACAGTATACTGTATGAACAGCGTGGTTTTTCATTTTTCAACTGTTTGCGGTATTTTGCTATTTTTCGATGCGGTATTGCGGTATTTGGCAACTTTTTCGTGCGGTATTGCGGTGTTGTGACCCCCCCGAAGTACCCCTCATTGAGATAATACTGCAAGCAAATGGATGACACATCGAAAACTGCATAAGGTAAAGATTTTTGTTTATGTTTCAGTGGTTTCAGAACAAGACACAAGGATTCATTTCTTTTGAATATCATTTCGAAAGAAACTTTGTTTACATTTCCATCTTTAAGAATGGGCCTAAATATGCGCCGATGGTTGTACGATTTATTTTTATGTGCAGTTTTTCAGGTCTTTGGCTGCGGAACTCTGAAAATTCAATCACAGTTATCCATAAAAGCATTCTAAAATTTTATTTTCGTTAATTTACAATACTCCTAACGAAACAGATACCGTTTTTCTCGAAAAGACCCAAATTTCCCGCCGACAGGTTGAAATTACGCACAGAAGTAAGGAAAGTAAAAAATTCTAAAAAAATGTTCAAACTTCAAATAAAAGAACGGGAACAAGTTTTCAAGAATGACAAAAGATTCAATGTAGGAAAAACGAAAAAAGTTCTTCAATATTTCCAACGACTTTGTGAGGATACTGTATTTGTTTCGAAAAATGCCCAATTTAGACCCAAATTACCCCCACCTTACCCTACCATTGTTTTCAAATCAATAAGTGGTCTCGCGCCCACTTACCTCTCTACACTATTCACGAGAAACTCGACACGGGAGACTGTAAATTTGAGAAATCGTGAGACTGACCTACTTGCTCCACGAATGAAAACAAGCAATGGCCAAAAAGCATTTTCGTTCCGTGGATCAAAGGTTTGGAATGAGTTAGAACATGAGGTCAAGCTAGCCCCCTCTCTGTCTACTTTTAATGTAGACTTAAATAAAAATAGAGTAATATGGCCCTTATCAGACCACTTTTCAGAAAACTAAGATTTTCGGAGAGGTCAAAGAAGTTCTGGAAGAGAACTCACCTTGATTAGGCTTCTCAACTCTTGCTACAAACCTCAAAGTGAGATCTATACCATTTGTTTCCTTGTTGTCATGCTGGAACCACACAAATACGGACAAGTCTGAAACGCATAAATTAGGCCGTATCGCCCTTATCAGACCACCGTAGAAGAACGATGAATATAGCACATCAAAAACTTTTCAAGGCCGTTAACAGTTCAACAAAGTATTTTTTCTTTCCCAGGAGGCCAGAAAGTTACATGACCAATTCTAATTTGATTGAAAATGATTTCAAAATATTGTTAATTTCACTCCTGCTTTTAGCTCTCTATGCCTTGACCTCAGTCAACTCTAACCACGCGATGTGTCAATAGTCTACGCACCTGGGCGGCATAATGTCAGTTGCAGTGCCCTTCCAAAAGGAGCCTTAGGTCTCGCAATTTGTGTGCGATTCTCGAAATTTCTTTGGATATGAAACGAGAAGAGTTGGAGGAAACATTCCTGAAGACTATTCTATTTTAAGTGAAAGACATATTGAGAAACGACACAAAATAGACATGGTGTGTGGAAACATCGAAGGAAATGTGAATTGTACTTACATCTTCGTTGCAGGTAAGTCAACTTCAAAACTTAATTGCAAGTCTTCTGAGCAAAACAAAACAGCGAAAGCGAAGAAATATCAAAGAGATGACATCAGCAAACAACCTTTGCGCGCTTTTTGGATTAGCTAGGCGCAAGCTCCCTTTTAATTTTAGCATTTTATTCAAGGCCGTTGCACAACACGGAATCGATGGTGGTCTGATAGGGGCGATATTACTCTAGTTTTTATTTTTTCATTTATTCTAATTTTACATTATAAATATTCTTTTTTTTTTGTTATTCATTGTAGTATTGTAAGTAGGTTTTGCCACAGTCACCTGAAAAGCAGCCACTCTTGGCTGATGGGGACACCGAGTTTAAAGAATTTAAAATGAATGAAAATTAAAATGAAATGAACACTTATTAACAATAGACCAATTGCCAATTAAGCCGGTTTTCCACTAGGCGTATTTTTCCGCGCACAGCGGAGCGGTTGGGAGGGGGGGGGGGTTAACTCAACCTATTATGTGACGGGGACGTGCCATTTTGCCCGAAAAATTGGTACCCAAACTTCCGTAAATTCTGGTGGATTTTAGGGCCATATTCCACAAATAGAATAAATATCTGGGCCATAATTCTGGAAATTATGAAAAATTCCCTGAAAAGGACACCCATAATTCCGTGAAATGTCAAAAAATTGTGCAAATGCTACCCATAATTCCATAATGGTTTGAAAAAAGTACCCCTTAAAAAATGGCACGTCCCCGTACCACGAACAGTACTAAGGTACCCCCCCCCCCCCGAGGCGGAGCGGCTATTGTTTCTAAAACAATGCACGCTTACGGAAAAAGATTTTCAATTTCCACTGGAGGAAAAAGACGCGTAAACGCACACAGCAATAGGCCTAGACATTCTTTGAAAATGGACAAACGTCTAAGGCTGCTCCTGCTGAAGAAGCTTCAACTTATAAAGCTACTGCCCTCGGAAGACCAAAAAGCGAAAAAAAAGTACAAGGAGTGGTTTTCGGTTCGTCAGCGATGTCAAGCAAGGAAAGAAAAGGGATGATTTAATCTGCTGGTCAATGGCATGCCTTTCCCTGCAATGGCTTTCCCCTCTCGTGGAAAACTGATGTCATGTGCCAGAGCTTCCGAAGTCGCTTCCAAATTTTCAAGGAATCAGACTTCAAACGAGATCTTTGTGAGGCTATGAGTAATACCAACCCTACTGATTATGATTCATTTCAAGATGTATTCAACGAAGTGTTAAATAAACATGCCCCTACTAAAAAGAAATATGTACGTGCAAACCATGTCCCGTTCATGACGAGAGCTTTACGCAAAGCAATTATGTTGCGTTCTAGACTTAGAAATAAACATAACAAATCTAGGACGGCTGAGAATTGGAACAACTTTCGTAAACAACGTAACCGTTGCGTTAAGCTTTTCAGGCAAGCTAAAAAAGGCTACTACAGTAAGTTAGATATCAATTTGGTCACCGATAATAGGAAATTCTGGAAAACAGTGAAGCCTGCTCTGTCTGACAAATGTCAGAGCAATAACAAGATAGTTTTAGTCGAAGATGACGAGATTATATCTGACGATATTGAAGTAGCAGAGATTTTCAATTGTTACTTTGTAACGGTAACAGAGTCCCTTGGTATAAAAGAGAATAATGATAATATTTCAGACACTAAGGGCATATTAGATCCTATCGAAAAGTCGGTACAAAAATACTCTAATCATCCCAGCATACTAAAAATTAGGAGCCACATTTGAATGTAGAATCATTCACTTTCAACCCTGTTTCATTAGAGGAAATGGAAACTGAAATCGAAAGGCTCAATCCCAAGAAGGCCACAACTTTCAAGAATATACCACCAAAGATTCTTAAGAATAATTCTGATATATGTTCCGAACCATTACGGGAAATATTTAATGATTGCATTGGAAGCTCCACTTTTCCTGATCAGCTTAAGTGTGCAGACGTATCCTCATTTCATAAACAAAAAGAAAGTACAGTTAAGAAAAACTACAGGCCAATTAATGTTCTGCCAACTGTTTCAAAAGTCTTCGAGAGGCTTCTAGTCAAACAAGTGGAAGAACACATAGAACCGTATTTGTCCATACTATCATGTGGATTTCGAAAAGGATACAACACTCAGCAAGCCTTAGTGCGTTTTTTGGAAAAAACTAAACTTTGTATTGACGTAGGTGGGAAAGTTGGTGCTGTCATGATGGATCTTTCTAAGGCTTTTGACTGCCTGAGACATGATCTCCTTATAGCCAAATTGCATGCCTACGGCTTTAGTCACGATGCATTGTCTCTAATTTATAGTTACTTGCATAACAGACCACAAAGGGTCAAGGTCAATTTGAGTAGTTTAGCTCATGGAAGCGACTTACTTTAGGAGTGCCTCAAGGATCCGTCCTTGGACCTCTTCTCTTCATATCTATATCAACGATTTGCTTCTTTCCTTAAATAATACTGATGTATGCAATTATGCCGACGACACAACTTTATTTGCGTGTGACATTGATACTGATAATGTTGTTGCTAGGTTAGAACTAGATTCCGCCCATGCAATCAAATGGTTCTCTGACAACTATATGAAGCTCAATGAAGACAAATGTCATCTATTAACGTTTGGAAATATGAGTGGTGATTCTGTTTCGGTTAAAATTGGCAGTTCTACTATTGCTAATGGTACTGAAGAAAAATTGCTAGAAGTTACCTTAGACAGCAAACTTACATTTGAGCAACATGTAAGTAATCTATGTCAAAAGGTCAGCAACAAGCTCTATGCTCTGTCGCGCATTGCACACTATATGGACCAAGCTAAATTAAGTATGTTGATGACATCATTCATAGATAACCAGTTTCAATATTGTCCTTTGGCATGGATGTTCCATAGTAGGAAACTAAATACTAAAATCAACAAACCGCACGAGCGAGCCTTTAGAATAACGTATAGAGATCAGGAGTCTAATTTTGAAGATCTCTTAGGACATAATAACTGTGTATCTGTTCACCAGATGAACTTACAAGTATTAATGATAGAAGTGTTCAAAACAAAGCATGGCATAAATCCTCCTTTTATGAAAGAAATATTTTGTTCACAAACCAACCAGTATAGCCTCAGAAATGATCGCGATTTTAACTTACCAAGAGTGAGATCAGTAATGTATGGCTCAGAAACTGTTCGATATAGGGGTCCACAGTTATGGTGTACCCTTCCAGTTTCAATTAGACACTCAACTAACTTGATTGAATTTAAGAACAAAATCAAAGCTTGGAAAGGAAATGAGTGCCAATGCCAATGTAGGCTCTGCCGAAATTTTATACCACTTTTAGGTTTTATATAGGTTTTAGGTTTTAGGTTTGTTTCAACATGATATTTTTATCCATTCTGTTTTTGCTATTTGAATTAGTTGGCTTTTATTAGCTATACTTGTAAATATTTTTATGCATGTGTAGCTATTCTCACCGGATGTAAATCTCTGACATTGAAAAGGAGCTAAAATCTGCGGGTCCCCGAATTCCCTTTGGGATATTTTCTAACTAATCTGTTCCCCCATTGTTAATTCGTAGCGTATAAGAACAATAAGCATGACCGAGTCATTCTTCTTCAGCAACTCGCTCTTCTGGCAAGAGCTGCTATTCGACACCGTCGCTGCCAGAGATATTTGGCAAAGTTTTCTTGGTCATGGCCCAAAGAGAAGCACAGGTTCCAGTAGCAGTAACGGAGGCTATCGTAAATGATGCCCTAAGCGCTCAGAATGATGCAGTTCCTCAGCAGAACGTGCCCCAGGACGCTGCATAACCAGGAGTCGCCGAAGCTCCAGCGGTGCACGTGAGTGATGTTTTCCTTCTAAAAACTTAATTTCAAGTTTCTTCTATGTCTTGCTTGCTATTGAGATATTTTGTGTTTACGTTTTACCGGCTAAAAGTATTCGTCTTTATCAAACAAGGTTATCCCTTGCAAAATGTTACCTAAAAATTTGCACGTGCAGTTTTTGTGTCTTTGCAAGGGACCTATTCCTTTCAAAATATCACATCAGTGCTCATCAGTGACACCCTGCAAAACACCCGTTAATTTTCTGTTTTGTGACTTTGAGGGGGACTATTTCAGTTTTAATATTATACTTACGGACACTACAAAAAGACACGCAAAATTTCATAATTTTGTGGCTTTGCAGGAAACCTATTCCATTTTCAATCATATCGGTGTGGCACTGCAAAAGACCCGCTAAATATCATAATTTTTGTGGCTTTGCAGGAGACCTATTTCATTTTTAAATCATATTATTGTGGCACTGCAAAAGACCCGTTAAATCTCACAATTTGTAGCTTTGCAGGAGACCTATTCCATTTCAAAATTATATCGTGATAGCGCTGCAAAAGACCCGTTAAATTTCATAATTTTGTGGCTTTGCAGGAGACCTATTTCATTTTTAAATCATATTATTGTGGCACTGCAAAAGACCCGTTAAATCTCACAATTTGTAGCTTTGCAGGAGACCTATTCCATTTCAAAATTATATCGTGATAGCGCTGCAAAAGACCCGTTAAATTTCATAATTTTGTGGCTTTGCATGAGACCTATTTCATTATTAAATCATATTATTGTGGCACTGCAAAAGACCCGTTAAATCTCACAATTTTTAGCTTTGCAGGAGACCTATTCCATTTCAAAATTATATCGTGATAGCGCTGCAAAAGATCCGTTAAATTTCATAATTTGGTGGCTTTGCAGGAGACCGATTTCATTTTTAAATCATATTATTGTGGCACTGCAAAAGACCCGTTAAATCTCACAATTTTTAGCTTTGCAGGAGACCTATTCCATTTCAAAATTATATCGTGATAGCGCTGCAAAAGACCCGTTAAATTTCATAATTTGGTGGCTTTGCAGGAGACCTATTTCATTTTTAAATCATATCATTGTGGCACTGCAAAAGATCCATGAATTTTCTTAATTTTTGTGACTGTGCAGGAGACCTATTTCATTTTTAAATCATATCATTGTGGCACTGCAAAAGACCCGTTACATTTCATAATTTTGTGGTTTTGCATGAGACCTATTTCATTTTAAAATCATATTATTGTGGGCCTGCAAAAGACCCATGAAGTTTCTTAATTTTTTGTGACTTTGCAGGAGACCTATTTCATTTTTAAATCATATCATTGTGGCACTGCAAAAGACCCATTAAATTTCGCAATTTTATGGCTTTGCATGAGACCTATTTCATTTCAAAGCTATATCCTGGTGGCACTGCAAAAGACCTATTAAATTTCGCAATTTTGTGGCTTTGCATGAGACCTATATCATTTCAAAATTATATCGTGGTAGCACTGCAAAAGACCCATTAAATTTCATAATTTGTGGCTGTACATGAGACCTATTCCATTTTTAATCATATCTTTGTGGCAGTGCAAAAGTCCCGTGAAATTTCTTAATTTTTGCGACTGTGCAGTTAGACCTATTTTATTTTAGAACCACATCATTGTGGCACTTCAAAGACCTTTAAAATTTCTCTATCTTTAAATCGTATCGATGTGGCGTTGCAAAAGACCCGTGCAATTTTCATACTTCTGTGGCTTTACAGGAGACCTACTTCATTTTTCAAATATCATATCAGGGTGGCACTGCAAATGACCCGTTAAATTTCATAATGTTTGTTGTTTTGCAGGACCCTATTGCATTGTTTAATTTGTGACCTATTAACAATGAACCGTTTTTAATTGTGCCAGCTTTTCAAACAGAAATTCGCTGTCAAGCCCGCTGTCCTTGACAACAATTGTATTTCATATGCCTTCACCCCTATAGTTATGTTTCCTTACTTGAAAAATTCCATAATTTTCTACACCGTACGCATAACCCCTGGTATTCGGCCTATTGCATAGCTTCTTCAATTTACTTTCTAAATAGTTATGGACTCGTCTTTTAATTGCTATTCTGCCATATTTTCTAAGTCTCATTTCTAGATTTAAGGATCATAATAACTTACAGCTGATCTTCGAGATTTTCTATCAAATTTCTTGCTAGTCTATATATCGTACTCCATTTCGCGATTCAACCCTCATACTTACGTTTTGCAATAATTTCGCGATTTTACAAATTTAGGTTAGCCGTTCTAGGCGACAGAATCTTTTTGCGAGTTATTATTCTCTTGAGATACCCGCTATACTGTTTTCATGACTCTTATTCACACGAAATTCTGCCTTATGAATATTTGCAAATTTAGCATTATCCTTAGGATTCCCATCGCTAATCAGGATTCTATGAACTTCATGATACCCACACCTACTCCACAATGCCCTTGTTTTCCCCCTTTATTTCAAAATTAGAGAGAGAATTCTTTTAAGATTAGAGTTTTAACCCTATCTGGAACGGGGGGGGGGCTAAATTAGCCCCCCCTCCAGGTTTTTTCTATGTAACTTTTTTTCGCTAAATCCCAGGCCAATAATTTTTTTTGACTTTTCCTAAATGTCTTTGTCACATCTTCTGCCAAAATTTTGTCAAGATATCTCATGTATTTTTTTAAATATAATAATTTTTTCAGAGAGTAGTTTTAATTTCTTGTTTGTTTTACGGTCAAACCCTTTAAAACTTCAAACTAAGATAATTCTTAACATAAGTGAGATAACTGGATGAAATTTTCTGTGCAACCATTAATCAATAAGGTAATATCAAAAATACCTACTATTTTCGTTTTATTTTCACATTACGTCATTGATGACGTCATATATGTAATGAATTTAGGTAATAAATATAAGAGTGCAAATTTCATAATTTTTTCAAAAATTCGTGTTTTTATGATATTTTGATGTTTTATCTGTTAATTAAACTTCAAGCAAGCATAATATTTCACGCGAGTGAGTTTTTACAGTAAAATTCGTAGGAGTACTGTTTTTGGCCAAAAACAAAGAAACTTGATGACGTCATCGAAAATATAACAATTAGAGTAAAATAAACACAATATTCAGACTTTTCAGATCAAGTTACATAAGATAGCCAAGTTTCATCTTTACAGCCCGTGTCAATTTGGAGCTCTAAGGGGGGGGGGCTAATTTAGCCCCCCCTCGGCCTGAGGATGCTCAGAAAAGCCCGGTCCAGATAGGGTTAATCTTTACAATTTCAGTTGTTCAAACATTGCCCTTAATTTTTCACGAATAACGATATACCGCTCTGGTGTATGGTTAAAAGAAATAGACACAACTATATCTCGTAGCCACTATAAATAAACTAACGAAACGCCCACAAATCCATTGTTTCTTTAGCTGCACAATGAAACCGGATGCGTATAAGTTGTCGAGCACAATACATTATGTCTTTGACCTGGCCCTGGCCAGTTTTTAACCATGTCGATTCTAGGGTAGTGTTATGTTCATCCAAATTCTTGCACAATTTGCACTAATTCTCCAAAATTCTTACTTAGAATCCTCACCTTGAGCATGCTCTTTTCATTTGAACGCGAGTAATTTTCGTATTTTCACTCTTTACTGAATTTATGCCAACTAGCAACCGTACACAAGTCGAAAATTCTCTAATTGTTAACATGCTGTTTCCGCATCTGTTTATCCCCTCTTCCTTAGGAATGATAAATCTGCCTAAATTCGCGGGCTACCAACACTATATCTTTTCTTTTTCAAACAATTCAAGTGCATCTTAAAAACAATTGATCCTCTTTCTCCAGCCACAAAATGATATTGCTGAAATGTTAAAAAGAGTGGAAGCCCTTGAGAAAAAACAACAAACTGCAGATGATTTGAAGAGAGAAATTGTCCAGTATGCCCTACGTCAGGCAACAGATTTTGACAAATATCTAGCGCTAGAAAAGGCGGAGCATCTCAAGTTTTTTGCCCGGGAATCGGAAGATAAAAGAGCCGATTATTATGCCACTGTTCATTCTGCTCTTCTGGAGAGGATTAACCGCCCCACAGATCAGTTTAAAAGTTACGTGTTGGCCTTGCTTGGAGACAGGGAATACGAAAAGATCGTCGAAGCTATTGGGAAAGTCGACAAGAGTTTCCAGCCCCGAAGAGACTCAAATTACAATCCTTTCGCAGCCTACCCAAGACCCCAATTTACACATGCGGCCCCACCATCACCTCTGATGAGCCAGCCTTACTCTGCAGCATACAGATTCCATAGAGAAAGAAGACGTTACTGTTCCTTCTGCCGTTCAACGACTCATTCGTTCTCCAGATGTTATCGACGACAAAACTCCACTGGCTTTGGCCCTGCCCCTCGATTTAGAGCAAATCATAACAATGGACAAAACTTTCCATCACAGTAATATCTTACTATTCATTATCATGAATTCGTTGGTTATCCTCCTATGTAGGCCTTTCTCTAAGAGGCGCTATCGTGTCATCTCTGTATTACACATCTCTAATCTGAAATTAAACAGTTGATTCTGATGCATTCTGGGGTGCTGAACACGAATTTAAAAAGTTCACACCTCTAGGTGGCGCAGTTTTCTCAAAAACTGGGGGCCTAAGTTTTGATCATGTCACAATAGCCTTTTTCAAAAAACTTTGTGATAATTAAATTTGAATGTTGTAGCCTCCAAGGGGTCACCTTGGTAAAGTATTTTGTATTAGGAACGTATGTTCTGGCTGTTATGATTTCTGATCTGCGAGCATTTAAAGTTTTCAGAAATTGCTGACTCAGCATTCCTTTAGTAATTTTTATGTTAGGTTATATACATCCAATTTTTACTTGCAAAACGTTATTCAATTCACCTTGGCGAGATCTGTAAGATAGCGTTAATGGTATCTATGTTTAATACTTCCCCCCAAGCTTAATTAAAATAAGATAAAGACCATTTGAAGGATGAAACCAAATCAGGAATTGGGCGGTAGTGCATCAGCCCATAACTGCCTGAAAAAATTCACATCTTTACGGTCGGTGATTGGATGGTAAGAATTACCGGCAGGCAACCAATGCACCTGTCCCACAGGCTGACAGTCTGTGGAAAAGAAGTAAAAAGGCAGTAGGAAAATAAGTGGGCTGGGAGGGAGGGGAAGATAAACTAACAAGTTGTAATAACTTTGCAAGGCCTATTTACTTCTGTTGAACAACGAAGCATAACTTCCGCCCTTGCGGTTTTGATAGAGCATGTGCTGAAGAAACCAGATTAAACCAGTTTAATGCTGCCCCGCAGTGGGAAGACACTCTGTGCATGGGGGAGTATTAACTATGGTTAAAAGACTCTAACCGACATTTAATACTTCCCCCCAAGCTTAATTAAAATAATATAAAGACCATTTGAAGGATGAAACCAAATCAGGAATTGGGCGGTAGTGCATCAGCCCATAACTGTCTGAAAAAATTCACATCTTTACGGTCGGTGATTGGATGGTAAGAATTACCGGCCACAGAACACCCAGTGTTCCCACCCAATCACATACCGAAAAGACATGACTTATCTGAGCCCTAAAAAAAAATGATGAAATGACACTAAATGTTGGTGCCTCGCAAATATCAGAATCTGAATCTGAAAAATTACTTGGTGTAACAATAGATTCCAAGTTAAATTTTAATGTTCATGTTACTCAACTCTGTGTGAAGGCAAGTCAAAAACTTCATGCTTTAGCAAGGGTATCAAATTACATGGATACGGAAAAAGTAAAACTGATAATGAGGTCTTTTATAATGTCACATTTCAGCTATTGTCCATTAATTTGGATGTTTCATGACAGAGCCACAAATAGTCGAATTAATAAAATTCATGAAAGAGCTTTGCGAATTGTATACAGAGACACTGAATCCTCCTTTGATGAGCTTCTTGCAAAAGATAACTTAGTATCAGTTCACCAAAGAAACCTGCAGTTACTTATGATAGAGATATACAAAACCAAGAACAGTTTAAATCCATCGTTCATGGAAGATATCTTTGTCGAAAGACCTAACATAACATACGACCTTAGAAATAATGATGGTCTTCTGATACCAAGGGCAAATACAACTGCTCATGGTATAGAAACCATACGATATGTTGGAAGCAGACTTTGGCAGACATTACCAAGTGAAACCAAAGAGTCTCGCACCCTAGAAATCTTTAAGGGTCGAATCAAAAACTGGAAAACAGACAAATGCAACTGCAAGCTTTGCAAAACATTTATTGCAAACCTTGGATATATCTAGATTGCACTGGTATTTATGATTTTAGATTTTAGAAATTCATGTAAATAGGCTGTTATTTCTTTATATAGTTGGCTTTAATTAGCGTTGCTGCTATCATAGTCGCCAACTTAAAATAAATTGTTTATATATTTATATATATAGCCCCTACCTATCCAGCCTGAAGAAAATAAAGAGGAGAAGAAGAGGACTAGTCAAGGAGTAGATAACAAAGAGAAGGTAAGAGGTTAGTCAAAAAACAAAATATTAACAACCAATGGTAGCAAACAGGAGAAACAAATGATAACAAGGCCTACATTCCATGAAAGGCCACCAATAAATATCACACATGCAAACACGACACCAGAGATAAAACACCAAGAGTCCACACAAGCAAGCAAGGCCCACAGTCCACGGAGGCCAGCACATTATGTAACAAGCCTGCTAAACAAAAAGCCGATAAGGCCCACAGTCAACGGAGGCCAGCACATCAAGTAAAGCACCTACTAAACAAGACCCACAACAAATAGGGGGTCCACACAAGCAAGCAAGGCCCACAGTCAACGGAGGCCAGCACATTATGCAACACGCCGGCTAACAACAAGCCAGTAAGGCCCACAGTCAACGGAGGCCAGCACATCAAATAATACCAAACAAGACCCACAACAAATAGGGGGTCCACACAAGCAAGCAAGGCCCACAGTCAACGGAGGCCAGCACATCAAATAATACCAAACAAGACCCACAACAAATAGGGGGTCCACACAAGCAAGCAAGGCCCACAGTCAACGGAGGCCAGCACATTATGCAACACGCCGGCTAACAACAAGCCAGTAAGGCCCACAGTCAACGGAGGCCAGCACATCAAATAATACCAAACAAGACCCACAACAAATGGGGGATCCACACAAGCAAACAAGGCCCACAGTCAACGGAGGCCAGCACATTATGCAACACGCCGGCTAACAACAAGCCAGTAAGGCCCACAGTCAACGGAGGCCAGCACATCAAGTAAAGCATCTACTAAACAAGACCCACAACAAATAGGGGGTCCACACAAGCAAGCAAGGCCCACAGTCAACGGAGGCCAGCACATTATGCAACACGCCGGCTAACAACAAGCCAGTAAGGCCCACAGTCAACGGAGGCCAGCACATCAAGTAAAGCACCTACTAAACAAGACCCACAACAAATGGGGGATCCACACAAGCAAACAAGGCCCACAGTCAACGGAGGCCAGCACATTATGCAACACGCCGGCTAACAACAAGCCAGTAAGGCCCACAGTCAACGGAGGCCAGCACATCAAATAATACCAAACAAGACCCACAACAAATAGGGGATCCACACAAGCCAGCAAGGCCCACAGTCAACGGAGGCCAGCACATTATGCAACACGCCGGCTAACAACAAGCCAGTAAGGCCCACAGTCAACGGAGGCCAGCACATCAAGTAAAGCACCTACTAAACAAGACCCACAACAAATGGGGGATCCACACAAGCAAACAAGGCCCACAGTCAACGGAGGCCAGCACATTATGCAACACGCCGGCTAACAACAAGCCAGTAAGGCCCACAGTCAACGGAGGCCAGCACATCAAGTAAAGCATCTACTAAACAAGACCCACAACAAATAGGGGGTCCACACAAGCAAACAAGGCCCACAGTCAACGGAGGCCTGCCCATCAAAGTGACGCGCAGCTAATATGACCCAACAGTCAATAGGGGTCGACGCAAGCACGCAAGGCCCACAATCAACGGAGGCCAGCACATTATGCAACGCGCCTGCTAAACAACGAGCAAGTAAGGCCCACAGTCAATGGAGGCCTGCCTGCCCATCAAGTAATGCGCAACTGATAAGACCCAGCAGTCAATAGGGGTTGACGCAAGCACGCAAGGCCCACGACCATCGAAGGCCCGCAGATCTGACGTGCCTGTAAAAATTACAACCACCAAGGGCGCTAACAAGCAACTAAGGCCTATCAAGTGAAGCACTTACTCCACAAGACCCACCGCAAATAGGGGGTCGACACAAGCAAGGAAGGCCTACAGTCAACGGAGGCCTGCCCATCAAGTAATGCGCAGCTAAACAAGACCCTACAGTCAATAGGGGACAACGCAAGCACGCAAGGCCCCAATCTACAGAGGCTAGCCGACCCAACATGCGTGGAAAATGACACCCACAACGGGTGTAAACAAGCAAGGAAGGCCCACAGTCAATAGAGGCCAGCACATTAAGTACTGCGCAAGCTAAGCACGACCCTCAGTATGGTCCATGAAAGCCATCAAAAACTTATGTGCATGCAGTCAAAGGCCTATAGCGTAAAGACAGGGCTCAAACCCTGCAGACCAACTGGGGTAGTGAATGTCAACAGAGGACAGACTCGGGTGCACAGAAGCAAAACCTGTACCAGGAAAACAAGGACAACTCTTAGCTAAGAAGACAGAAAAAAAACGTTAATGATAATAACGATGAAAATGGCTCTGACACCAAAGGAATTTGTCCCTAAGAAAAACTGTAAGTTTATCCCAACTTTGAACTTGCAAATTTCACAGTTTACTGAACAATGAGGCCAAGAAAGAATCTACCAATCCACAGAACCAAACTAAACTTGATTACACATCAGTTATGACAACAAAACAACTCAAAAGCTACAATCATGGTTAATAGAACAAGCTATAATTAATTTTTTTTTGCTTTGTTTTTAAACTGTGTTCATCTAACATTGTATACAGTACGCATAAATATGATACCTTGACATCAGCGAAGGGCAGGCTGGCCTGCCAGCATAGATTCTCATTGAATTTTGCATTGGTCAAAGTTGGCCTTGATCTGTATACATAGTAAAAGAAAGTCTTAAAGAAAAGAAGGCCACATTGGGCTGGTTTGTTTTCTTTTATTACCGGGGGATACAATCCTTCTCCGTATAAACATGTAAGAAAAAACTATGGCGGCCAGCCTACCCTTGCCCACTGATCACCTTTTCTGATAATTACGCAAAGCAGTTAAGTAGCTTTGGAATCAGTAAACATGGCAGAAGATGCCAGTGAACGAGAAGCAGCTTGCAATCTAGCCACAGATAGACGAATATAAAGCTTGTAAGCATCACTGTTCCATCGACCCAGTGCTTTTATCAAATGTTCTGGAAATCCTAAAGCTGCTGCTGTTGTGGCAGCACCGACGCGAAAACTGTGCAAAGTATAGCGACCCTGCCAGCCTGCAGCTGACAGAACTTTCTGCAAGCGAACATTTAGGTTCAGCCGAGTTAATGGTGCACCATCTTCATGAATGAAGAGGGGCCCCTTAGCGGGCCCCCGCAAACGTAAATAACACATGAGAGCCGCAACCGGGCAAATGGCACAGTCAGATCTGGCCAGGATAAGGGGCCGTCCAAAAATCCATTTCGTCACGGATAGCGGAATTTGGCCGTTACGGGGGGAGGGGGTTCATTACTAATCCGTTAAGCGTGACGGAATGGAACCTAACAATGTTTTCAATCATATTTTACAAAGTTTCATCGCTGGATAACGTAAAGTAGAGACAGAAACGGCCTAAGAAGAGGTTCTTCTTGTCAACAGTTGAAGGTTTCTAACGATCGCAATGAAACAGTTAGCGAGATAGGTAAACACTAAATTCTGCATGTCCGTTAAGCGGAGGGGGGGAGGGGGTATCTGAAGTTAGCGGCCAAATTCCGCTATCCGTGACGAAATGGATTTTTGGACGGCCCCTAACTGTGCAGCCTTTTCCAAACTGATCAGTTTTAGATCGCAGTAGCTTGACCCCAACCGTATTTGGGAGGGGGAAACCATCAATTGTCACTGAGTCAACTGACAAGTGAACGTCTTTACAAAAACCTTCGGGGGGTGTTGTAAATTCCGCTGCACGCAGAAAGCCAAAGAATGTCAAGCAGCAGGCAGCCCAAAACATAACATCATTGTACTGACACATATCCAGTTGCGGCTTTAAGGTATGCAACACAAGGGCGGTAATAGGTAACTTAGGAGGTCTAGTCATGCTTTTTGCGCGTCTCAGTCCCCTGATCACCATTGGAATCCGCGGTGCATCTAATAACGGTGTGGGGAAATCTGAATCTTCTCGAACATTCTAGAACCACAGCAAAATCTAAGTAATTACTAATCTCGAATTACCTTTGTCCTGTTTGAATGGTAGACGTCGTAATGCATAGTCACGATTATTATTCATTTGTGTAGTCTGTAGTTAGCGTTTGCATGTTGCCATTTAGGCCTGTTTACTAGAACATTCCAGCGTAGCCTCGTATTCGCGTACTAACCTCATACTGACTAAGCAGGAACTTGCAGCAGAAAGATAGGGGAAATTTGCATTGCACATGCGCAGGAATCCCACAGGGGTACAAGGTGAAATTCGAATGCGGGGATGGAAAATTGAGTGGCACTGGCAGCAAGACAGGAAAACAAATCTAGCAAAGGTTGGTCTACCCAGCATACTTATGTCGTTAATCGATATTCTCATGTGATTATTAAATCAGCGCTACTCTCGGTGCTCGTTATTATGAAGGAATGCCAAACATCGATGGCCTACTATCTTATTGTAGGCCTCTTGTTGACGTTTGTGCTTATTTTTAGCTAGGCCCTTTTTCGTCTTGATCTTTGCATCTGTTTTAGACCCAGCAGTAAAATTATCTTTTGAGAAAGCAAGCTGAATGTCATTCTTTGAAAGTACAGTTGATCTATAGGCCAGAATGCATATTCAAGCCAAGAGTTATTCAAGTGGTATTAAGTAAAGAAGGAACACTTTAAGTAAGGTCTCAAAACAAATGACCATTGCTGCTTTAGGGCGATGTTTAGTTGGGCAGTAATGATGGAGGAAGGGGGAGGTGGGTATAAAACAAAATCTAGGTGTTGTTGGCCCCGAACAGTGTTCGCAAAGGACAAGAGATCCCACACCAATGAATGAAACATGAAGAAACATCGCCGAAATTGAAGAAAATTTCTGATAAATTTAAGAATTTTGTTCCCACTGTTTTTCTTACTATCCCCTTAATTCAGTTGTAAATTTGAGAGTTCCTTTTTTCAGTTTTCCAGGACCAGTTGTGATTATTCTGAGAAGATGTCCATTGATGGTCCATGTCCAACAAGGAACTTCTCCTACATATTGCACAAGATCAACAATCAACAGTCGAGTCTGTGGACATTCCTGTAACTGATGATGTAATGTATCTGTCCACTTGTGTAAGAGGTCCCTTCCACAACGTTGTCAGCCATTAAAGCAAAAACTCTGGGGATACACACAGCATGACATGTTGAGGTTATGGGCAAGTAAACCCATGTTGGTGGCATCTGGGCCAAAAATTTTGAAAGCAAGGGTCATGTTTGGCAGATTATTCTTAGAGATGGGTGGGTTTGGCCAAAACTGAAAAAATGATTTCAAAATGGTTTCCACCAAAATTAATTAAATAAGTGGGCACAAAGGCTCATTTTCGCAGTTAGATGTGAGTAGCTTTGGGGTGGTGTATCTCTGTCCATCCACAAGTCATGTACAGTACCTCCATGTGTAAAAACTACCATGAAACAGGTGGCACCATAGATGGGGGATTAGGGGACTTATCCTCCCAGATCCCAAAGTTTGGCAAAAATTTTCAAAGAACAATTTCATGTCGATAAGTTGGGTGCACCTTTAGACTGAAAAATTATGTCAAAATCCCTTCCCCCACTTTGTTTGGATTTTTCAGAGCTGGCACCACTACTGTCATGAAACAATGAAAATAGGAACATCTAAAGTATACTAACTGTATATAAATATAGGGCTAAAGTTGATACTGCTGCCAGTTGCAAATCATTATGATATCCAGCGTTATACACGTTGCTTGATGATCTTACAGTTTTAAGTTATGCTTGATGATTATACAGTTTTAAATACTGTACAATTTCATTTCAAGATATATGTCATGTCATGTCCTAGCATTTAAGATCAGGCCTGTTTGTAGCACCTAGCTTTGTAGTACCATTGTAGATAATTGTTGATTTCAAAAAGATAAAATATATACTGAATTCAAATTAGAAAGTTGGATTGTTCATTCTGAAAACATAAAGTTCATTTTGGCACACCTGTTGCTTAAATAGCAACACAATAATGCATTAAATCATGTCTGGACATTGTCAAATGTACTGGCTACGTTTTGCTGTGTAATGAGTACAGTAGGTTGACCACCTTTGTTCATAGTCATCTTTCCTCAAGCAGGGCAGGATTTTATTCATATTTTTCAGGGCAAAATTTTTCAACATTTTATATTTTATATTTTGCAGTGCATTAGCTTGATGTGACTGATTGTCATTCAGCATGCTCATTTTGAAATTGTTGATCATAATTTGTCATTTATGCTCTATATACAAAATCAGACCATGGATGGATAGCCTGCCATCAAAATATTTGACCATGTCTTGACTATGGGTCAACTACAAATTTCAAACCCAAACATGATCAAAACCTGGTCATTTTATTGTCAAAACATGGTAAAACATGGTAATTCAGCCATCATCCTTTTCACAACTGAGCCTGATTTTTATAGAATCAAGTACACATTAGCCTTGCAGTAATGCAAAACCTGATGCAAAGTGATGCAAAAACTATAAGCCTTGACTCAGAAGGAACCATTAGGAATTACTTATATCTGACTGGGAGGGATCTGACCAGCAGTTGCCAGATCCACCTATTACCCTGGATTCCTCCTAACCAAAATTTCATTTTTCAGGATACTTTTCAATGGGATGTAAAACATGAAATTCTTGCAGAATTCTCAAAAAGCACAATTTTCAAATCCTTGTAACTTGTGAACCGCAATTTTGCCAAAGTACCCCTTTATATCAGATGAAAGCCCAGAATTTCCTCTACAAACCCATATGAAGGAAGTTGTGTGGCAAGCCTATTTTCTGAACTAAAAATTTATTTTTCAACTAGTTCTCAAAGGGGTCTGGAAATAAGAAATTCTTAGCATTCTTGCAGAATTCTCAAAAAGCACAATTTTCAAATCCTTGTAACTTGTGAACCGCAATTTTGCCAAAGTACCCCTTTGTATCAGATGAAAGCCCAGAATTTCCTCTACAAACCCACATAAAGGAAGTTATGCGGCAAGCCTATTTTCTGAACTAAAAATGTATTTTTCAACTAGTTCTCAAAGGAGTCTGGAAATAGGAAATTCTTAGCATTCTTGCAGAATTCTCGAAAAGCACAATTTTCAAATCCTTGTAACTTGTGAACCGCAATTTTGCCTAAGTACCCCTTTGTATCAGATGAAAGCCCAGAATTTCCTCTACAAACCCATATGAAGGAAGTTGTGCGGCAAGCCTATTTTCTGAAATAAAAATGTATTTTTCAACTAGTTCTCAAAGGGGTCTGGAAATAGGAAATTCTTAGCATTCTTGCAGAATTCTCAAAAAGCACAATTTTCAAATCCTTGTAACTTGTGAACCGCAATTTTGCCAAAGTACCCCTTTATATCAGATGAAAGCCCAGAATTTCCTCTACAAACCCATATGAAGGAAGTTGTGCGGCAAGCCTATTTTCTGAACTAAATATTTAATTTTCAACTAGTTCTCAAAGGGGTCTGGAAATAAGAAATTCTTAGCATTCTTGCAGAATTCTCAAAAAGCACAATTTTCAAATCCTTGTAACTTGTGAACCGCAATTTTGCCAAAGTACCCCTTTGTATCAGATGAAAGCCCAGAATTTCCTCTACAAACCCACACAAAGGAAGTTGTGCGGCAAGCCTATTTTCTGAACTAAAAATGTATTTTTCAACTAGTTCTCAAAGGGGTCTGGAAATAGGAAATTCTTAGCATTCTTGCAGAATTCTCAAAAAGCACAATTTTCAAATCCTTGTAACTTGTGAACCGCAATTTTGCCTAAGTACCCCTTTGTATCAGATGAAAGCCCAGAATTTTCTCTACAAACCCATATAAAGGAAGTTGTGCGGCAAGATTTGTATTTAACCTAACTTCATGAATTATTGTACTTGCCTTTGTTCATCAATACATGGTCCTAACTTCATTTTCTCCTCAAAAGACATCCACTCAGATTTAAAACCCAACAGTTTTCTGTGACAATCCCAATAGATCTTGATACTGTCATCATTTTTAAACAATATTGACTTCATATTCCGAGTCATTCTACCTTATTTTGCGATTTATGCCTTGATGTTACGACCCCTTTTCGAAGATTTCTAACCTCATGGAAAATTCGCGGCTAAGTGCGCGCGCATTGGATCTGACGGTCATGACACCTAAATGCAAATTTCCCCTATCTTTGTAGTAGAATCTAGAAGGTTGTATTAGAAGTAGAACATTCTAGGGGTACTAAAATTAGATACAAAGTAATTGCTGACTTATGCATACCAAAATTACCAGGACATTCTAAGAAACTCAATGACTGTGATTTCCATTTATAGATATCTAGAACGTTCTCTTAAAGTAGTATATAAACAGGTAGAACTTAACTTTGAAGTAGTGAAGTAACAACGAACAAGTAGCGAGTAACAAACAACAAATTGTGAGTAGTGAGTAGTTATTCATAATCCAACGAGAGTAAAAGCAAGATACACGTGAGAACATCTTTCTGCATTATCTACTGTGAGTTATTGTCGCGGAGAACTATACCAATTCCCGACAAAGTGGCACCCCAGATGGGAGTTTGGTGAAACCTGAGCAGAGAACACAAGAACAGAGAATTTCAAGCAAAGCGACGAGAGTAACAGTCGGAATCACAACGCGAGAGAAAATGGGAGACTTCGACAAACTCAAGAAAACATTCGATGGCATGATGCAAATGCTAAAGTTTACAAGCGATGAAACACCAAAGATCTTGGAGAAGAATGCAGTAAGGCCACTGGAACGTCATTTGAAAGCCATAGGGAGTGAAACAGATGAAATACACGCCATGAAATTGGAAATTCAAAAACAGATGATCCAGAAAGGCGACGAAATGGAAGCTGTCCAAAAGTGGAGCCAAGAAACCGATGATCACATGGCTGTCTTCGAGGAAATAGTGGAAGAAATCGAACAGAAAATCAAAACGTTGAAGGAACGTGAAAGAGATCAAGAGAGACGAAAGGAAGAGGAGATCGAAGAAGTGAAGAGACAGCGTCAGTATGATCAAGAGCTCAGAATTGAGGAGGCAAAACAGAAAATGAAGCAAGACATGGAAAAGCAGCTGGAAAGAACACAAGAAAAGCTTCAGGCGCAAGGCGACAAGAACATTCACGCAAAGTTACCAAAGCTGGTCATTACGAAGTTCCAGGGAACTCACTTGGATTGGCAACGATTTTGGAGTCAGTTCGAGACAGAAATCGACAAGGCAGAGATAGGACAAGTGGCCAAGTTCTCGTACCTCAAGGAGTTGGTGATACCCAAAGTGCGACTGTCGATTGATGGGCTACCATTTACAACGGAAGGATATGAGCGAGCGAAGCAAATCCTGAAGACAAAGTACGGCGAGCCAAGCGAAATTGTCCATGCCCACGTCCAGAAACTGATATCCTTGCAGACCGTCCACGGAACGAAGCCAGGAAGAGTACATGAATTCTACGAAAAGCTGGTGACAAGTGTTCAAGCACTTGAAACAATGGGGAAACTTATTGAAGTCAATGGATATGTGAGGATGACCCTTGATAAGCTTCCAGCAATCAGAGCAGATCTTGTGAGATTGGACGACAATTGGCAGAAGTGGGGATTTCCTCAGCTGATCGAAGCGTTGCGAAAATGGTGTGAAAGAAATCCAGTCCTGATCAGCGATCATCAGCCAAATGACATAGGGAACAGGCAGCAAAGAAGGGAGAAGTTTTTCCAAGTGAAACAGCACGAGTGGAAACCAAGGCCTTGTGTATACTGCGATTCCAACGAACACAAATCAAGCGAATGTCAGAAAGTAAAGAGCGTCACTGAACGAAAGCGATTGTTGAGCGTGAAGAAACTCTGCTTCAACTGTACTGGAGAAAAACATAGGGCAACAGAGTGCAGGAGTAAAGTTACATGTTAAAAATGCAGTGGTAAACATCACACATCAATTTGCGACAAAGATCCTCAGCAAATCTTGGTAGCAACTGGTGAAGGCTCAGTCATTTACCCAGTCGTCATAGTTGAAGTGAATGGCATTAAATGCAGAGCATTGCTTGACACTGGAGCTGGGAGTACATACATTTCAGCGACGCTAGCAGAACGAATCGGGACGAAGCCAATCAGCAAAGAAACAAGAAGAATCGACATGATGATGCATACCACCAGCAAGAAGGTTGAAATCTACAACGTGCAAGTTGCAAGCGTCACAAATGACTTCAAAATAATGGCTACAGTGACTAGAGTAGACAAAGCAGTCCTGCTTTCACTTCCAAATCCGCAGTATTAGCGCATCATTCAACAACACCAGCATTTGAAGGAAGTTTACATGGAAGACAAGGACAAGAAACCTGAGCTGCCCATACACATGATTCTTGGTGCAAGCGAGTATGCAAGAATCAAAACTGAGACCAAGCCAAAGGTTGGAGATCCGGGCCAACCAGTGGCCGAGCTGACAGCATTGGGATGGACGATAATGTCACCAGGAAAAGAGGCTGACTTGAGCAGTGTATATCTTACAAGAAGCTCGACAGCAGACTACCACGAACTGTGCAAGTTGGATGTTTTGGGACTAGAAGACAGAGCATCAGATGACCAAGCAGCAGTGTTTGAAGACTTCAAGGAGCAGTTGACTCGAAGCCCAGAGGGATGGTATGAAACTGGCTTACTGTGGAAAACTGGACAGGCCCCCCTTCCAAACAACAAGAGTGGAAGCCTTGGACGATTAAGCAGTCTGGTGAGACGACTTAGGCACAACCCCCAGCTTCTAGACCAATATGACGAAATAATCCAGGAGCAACTGCAACAGCAAATCATAGAGGAAGTCAAGGAAGAGCCAAAAGGTCGAGAGTTTGATATACCCCACAAGCCTGTAATCAGAGAGACAGCAGAGAGCACGAAGATGCGAATTGTCTACGATGCATCAGCAAGAGCAAACGAGAAAAGCCTTTCCCTGAATGATTGCCTGGAGACAGGACCACCCCTTCAAAACTTGATGTGGAGTGTACTTATACGAAATCGATTCAAGCCTGTAGCGCTAGCAGGAGACATGAAGCAAGCATTCCTCCAGATCCGTATACGAGAAGAAGATCGAGACTCACTGCGCTTCCATTGGATCAAGAGAAAAGACCCATCTCAAGTACAAGTGTACCGGTTCACTAGGGCGTTGTTCGGCCTCGTACAATCACCGTTTCTGCTTGGTGGAACAATTGAAATGCACTTGGATGCCTGGAAGGAGACATACCCTGAAGAGGTAGCAGAAATTCAGAGAAGCCTCTACGTCGATGACGTCATCACCGGAATGAACACTGTGGAGGAAACCAAAAAACTGATGGAAACAACTATCGATGTCTTTAAAGATGCTCAATTTACACTACACAAATGGCATTCAAACGCAGCTGAGCTGGAAACAATCAGTGCAAGTGACGAACAACAGCAAACTTTTGCGAAGGAGCAGTTAGGAGTCAAGGATGATGAGACAAAGTTGCTTGGGTTGAAGTGGAACAAATCTGAAGACACACTGAAAGTAAAATTTCCTGAAATCCCAGCTGAAACGACGAAGAGGGGAATACTGCGACACCTGGCTTCCATATTTGACCCCCTTGGATTTGTTTCACCGATAACGTTGCTGGGTAAATTCGTTTACAGAGACACCTGCGAGGAACATTTACCTTGGGACAAAGAGCTTTCTCACAGCACGCTGAAGCAATGGAAGAAATTCGAAAACAATCTGCCTAAAAGCATGGAGGTACCACGCAGCCTTGTTGCATACCGAGAGGAAATTGATGCTATTGACCTACATGTCTTTGGAGATACAAGTGGAGCTGGCACAGCAGCAGTAATATACGCAGTTGTTTATCAAAGATCCGGAATAAACCAGGGACTTGTAGCATCGAAAGCTCGTCTAGCAAAGAAATGATTAACAATTCCACGCCTAGAGCTGGTATCTGCACATATGGCAGCCAATTTAGCACAGAATGTTAAAGATGCACTTCAAGGCTTGCCAGTTCGACATGTCTATGGATGGTTGGATAGCAGTGTGGCTCTTCATTGGATCAAAGGGGGAGGCAGCTACAAGCAGTTCGTTGCAAACAGAATAAAGAAGATACACGAGAAAGACTACATACAATGGAGATATGTACCAACTAATGAAAATCCAGCGGACATAGCGAGCAGAGGAGGCAGTGACAAAAGGCTTGCAGAAACATGGAGCAAAGGACCAAGCTGGTTATCAACGCCAACAACCTGGCCTCAGGATATTCTCACTCAAGCAAACGATGATACAGAAGCAGAAGCAAAACTGACGAAAGAAGTCCTGGGAGTTGCAGTAGAATCTGAAGACGAGTTGCTGGGAATTCTGGAAAAACACAGTTATTGGAAGTCAATGCGAATAACAACTTGGATTGGTAGATTCATTCACAACTGTAAATCAAAGAAGTCAGAGAGACTATCTGGACCATTGACCACAGAAGAAATTGACAAGCAGATCAAATTTTGGGTGAGAAGAGAGCAACGTCAATACAGTGATACTGAAGAATTCAAAGCAGATCAGTTGAGACTGAACCTACAAGTAGATGAGAGCGGAATCTACGAGTGTAGAGGAAGAATTCAAGGCGTTTATCCCAAGTATCTTGCAGCAAAATCACTCTTAAGTACAAAAATGGTCATGGATGCTCATGTCAGAACCTTGCATGGGGGAGTTGGCCTAACAATGGAGTTCATTCGTCGCGACTATTGGATTCCTCGACTTCGACAACTGGCAAAGAAAGTCATTAGGAGATGCAACGGATGTAAAAGATTTCAGGCAAGAGCATTTGCAAGTCCACCAGAGGGAAGTCTGCCAATCGACACGACCGAAGGATCCAGACCATTTCAAGTAGTTGGCGTCGATTATGCTGGACCGATCATGTACAAACGTAAACAACGGCAAGAAGGAAAAGCCTATATCCTACTCTTTCCATGCAGCCTTACAAGAGCATTATATGTAGAGTTGCTGCCTGATCAAACAGCAGAAGAATTCCCGAAGAGTCTCAAACGATTCATCGCCAGAAAAGGAAGGCCTGAAAAGATCTATTCCGATAACGGCAAAACCTTTGTAGCTGGAGCAAAATGGCTTAAGAAAATCATGAAAGAGGAGAGTCTTCAAAACTTCCTGGCCCATCAGCACATCAAATGGCAATTCAACTTGAGTAGGGCCCCCTGGTGGGGCGGGCAGTTTGAACGGATGGTTGGGCTGGTGAAACAATCTCTCTACAAAACTTTGGGAAGATCATGCTTGAGTTGGAGTGAACTGGAAGAAGTGATCCTTGACATCGAACTTGCCTTGAATAACCGCCCCTTAAACTATGTTGAAGACGATGTGCAATTGCCTATTATCACACCTAACGTGATGATGTTCGGCATTCCAAACCACCTACCAGAGGAAGATGCTGACAACGTGGAAGATACAAATTTGAGAAAACGTGCAAAGTATTTGCGAAAATGCAAAAATTCTCTTTGGAAAAGGTGGACGGGGGAGTATGTAAAAGCACTACGAGAACGACATAACCTAAAACATAACAACAAGACCCCATGGCTCAAGGAAGGAGATGTTGTGCTAATGAAAGGAGAAGAACGAAACCGAGGTAAATGGAGCATCGGGATCATCGCAAATCTGATTACTGGTAGAGACGGTGTTGTGAGAGGGGCAAGACTCAGAGCTGGGAAATCATACCTCGAGAGAGCCATACAGCAACTGTATCCGTTAGAGTTGTCATGCGACGTGACGAGACAAAGAGTTCAAGATCAGCTGAATCCAGAAGCCAGAGCATTCAGACCGAGGAGAAGAGCAGCAGCCGACGCAGCAGAGACAGTGAAGATCATTGTGGAAGAAGAAGAAGATGAGTTTTAAGTGAAACTTTCAAATATTTGCTCCATTCTGGACCAAATAGGGGGAGTGTGTGGGGAAATCTGAATCTTCTCGAACATTCTAGAACCACAGCAAAATCTAAGTAATTACTAATCTCGAATTACCTTTGTTCTGTTTGAATGGTAGACGTCGTAATGCATAGTCACGATTATTATTCATTTGTGTAGTCTGTAGTTAACGTTTGCATGTTGCCATTTAGGCCTGTTTACTAGAACATTCCAGCGTAGCCTCGTATTCGCGTACTAACCTCATACTGACTAAGCAGGAACTTGTAGTAGAATCTAGAAGGATGTATTAGAAGTAGAACATTCTAGGGGTACTAAAATTAGATACAAAGTAATTGCTGACTTATGCTTACCAAAATTACTAGGACATTCTAAGAAACTCAATGACTGTGATTTCCATTTAAAGATATCTAGAACGTTCTCTTAAAGTAGTATATAAACAGGTAGAACTTAACTTTGAAGTAGTGAAGTAACAACGAACAAGTAGCGAGTAACAAACAACAAATTGTGAGTAGTGAGTAGTTATTCATAATCCAACGAGAGTAAAAGCAAGATACACGTGAGAACATCTTTCTGCATTATCTACTGTGAGTTATTGTCGCGGAGAACTATACCAATTCCCGACAACAGGTCCTTAAAGCCATATATCAAATGAAACGATCGAATAGCTGAGAGGTAGACTTTCATCGATGAAGCCTGTAAGTTTTTGCTTATAATGCCAATGAACCGCAAAAGAGTTAATTCAGATGCCGGCAAAGGAGAACCGTTATCATGTAGGAGATTCTGTCTTTCACAAAACTCGATAAATTGTCGTTGAACCGAAGAGTAAGTGCGTTTTGTATTTACAGCTAGCGAATCGAGCATTAAATTTTGCCAGTGCGAATCGATTGTGGAAACAGCAGCCACATCAGCAGAGCCTCTGGTACAACTTGCGAACTTGTGTCCGCATCTGGGACAGCACTGAAGAAGCCCTGGAAATTAAATCGAGACAGAGCATCAGCATGTACGTTACGATATCCCGGAATATGCAGAGCATTAAACGTGAACGAATTATGGATAGCCAGGATAGCTAGCTCACGGAGCAAGAAGGCCAAGTGACGATCCTTGCAACTCCCCTGCTTTAGGGAAAATACAACTGCCATGTTATCACATTTAAAGGCTATACGCTTGCGAGACCATTCCCTGCCCCACATATGGGCAGCAAGGACTATTGGTAAAAGTTCCTTAACAGCAATGCTGAGGTTCTGGCAGCCCTCAGGCCATCGTCCCGCAAACCAGCGCTTATCATTGATTGCCGCATAGCCAATACTGCCTGCAGCATCTGATGAAATAGAGCAATCCGGGGCACGTTCCCATTGAGGGAATAAAAACAAGCTTTTGCCATTCCACTCCTGCAACAATTTTATCTACCATGCGATGTCATCACGCTCCCACACCGACGAATGAACAAAGTGGTGGAGTTCCAAGACAGAGTGGGCCCGGTCAATTAGACGCCTCAGAAAAGGGCGCCCAAGAACAATTGCTTGGCAGCAGTGCTACAACACACCAACCAGGGATAAAAGATCCCGTTTTGTGGAGAATTTCCGATCACGCCATTATTCCAGTTGCCCCCTTATCTTGCAGAGTTTCTCCTGAGGAAGCCGCAGTTCTAATCTTTCAGTGTCTAGGATAAACCCTAAATATGTTATACTGGTTGATGGTCCCTCCGTTTTATCTGGGGCAATAGGGACTCCAAGCTGTTCACACAAGTCAAAACATTCTTTCAAGTTGTCCTCACAGGCAGATGAGGCTGCTGGTGCAGCCAATAGAAAATCGTCCAAATAATGTTGAATGTTTGTTACATTGCCCACATCACTGAATATACTCAGTAACACATCGGCAAGGCGGGTAAAGCACCTTGGGGCGGACCGTAATCCAAAGGGGAGAGCTAAGTCCACATACAGCTGCCCCTTCCAGTTCATCCCAAGAAAACGCCGCTGGTCAGGACGAACCGGGAGGACTCGGTATGCCCTGCTCACATTAAACTTGGCGCCATTCTTTCCTTACTAACTCATCAGTTATGAGGCGCCATTTGCCTGGAGTGGCCTTGGGGATGACTCCAAAGCGATTGACATGTAGATCTGGAATTGGGGAATCCTCATACGATCCACTAATAGACCCAAATTTCAATTCTTCAGCTAGATATCTGTCAATCACTTCAGGCTGCTTGGTAGAAGACTGGCAATTTTGCTTAGCAGATTTAGTCACACCTTCCCGGACCCCAATGTCGAAACCATTGGTAATACCCTTTAAAACCCAGTCTACATCTTCATGATTTGAACCCGCTAGCAATGAAGACCAAGTAGAAAAGTTGAGCGGGGTTACCTCTGCCGGAGTTGGCAAGACACTATTTACAAAATGTGCTGTATTTGAGTCAGCTAGTCATTTCTTATAGGGCTTCTTAGCAGGAGGAGGAGAGGGAGACTTGTCCGTCTGGGATTTTGAGGGTGTTTGTACTCCCTTTTGGCAATTCATCTTCTTATGGGGCCCTTGGCAAATAGAGCAGTGATGTGCGTACTTACAGCGAGGGAAGGAGCAAGCACCATCATTCCATCGAAAGTATGGAGGGGTGGATTTGTTTGCCTGAAGTGAAGCCGGCTTTTTAGTCGCCTTGGCACCTTGTGACAAACCGTAGTGAACCATAAGTTAGGCAGGATCTCCCCCCAGTCAACATCTGGGTTTTCTGCAGCATGCTTCCGGAAGGCCCTATCATACTCCTGCCACCCTGAGCCCCCAAAATCACGAGATGCAGCTGAGATGAGGAGAAAATATCCCACTAACTTGGGCATTTTTTCTGGCACTTTCCTTACTATCACTCCTGCAAACACAGCCCATGCTTCTGCCCAATCCGAGAATGTTTCAATCGGGAGAAGATCCACCTTAAACAGCTTGGCAAGTTGACCCGAACTGGGCTCCAAGTCGGGCAATTTTCTAATATTGCATGGTCGGAGCAACACAAAATCGACAAACTAATTTTTGGCAATTATTCCAACTAAGTAGCCAGGAACTGGTGGCATCGCAGTGGAAACACTTACCGCAGGTACGGAGGGCTGCGAGGGATCCCCTAGAGCCAACCCTGATTTTTGATCAGATTTTGAGCTACCAGCACTTACTTCAGAAAGCACGCTTTGAGCAGGCAAGGAAGACATAACTTTCTGAGCAGACAGGGAGGGTGCTGTGACATCTGACGAAAGCTTCAAATAGGCAGGGGCAGAAGCAAGGTGGACTTGATCCTCTTGATGGCCGGAGCGAGAAGTTGAAGGCAAAGATGACGTACCTAGTGAAGATGAAACTGTACTCGCTGGGGTTGTTGATGTGCCTTGAATACTCGCAGTAGAAGGCTGTGAAGGCTTAGCAAGCAAGCTTCAAATCTGGCCTACAGATTTATCAAGGCTCTCGAAACGTCTCATGGCCTCTTGCCCGCTCATAGCGTCAGTCTTCTCCGTCTGAGGAGCATCGATATCATCTGCGTGCCCATCCATCTTTACCACGGCTGTAATAAGTAGATAGGCCAAAACAAATCTCTATCCAGGAACTGCACGATCACCCTTCACTCTTGTCTAGACTTCTCATCAAAGATAATAGAAGATAAACTAACAAGTTGTAATAACTTTGCAAGGCCTATTTACTTCTGTTGGAGTACGAAGCATAACTTCCGCCCTTACGGTTTTGATAGAGCATGTGCTGAAGAAACCAGATTAAACCAGTTTAATGCTGCCCCGCAGTGGGAAGACACTCTGTGCATGGGGGAGTATTACTACGGTTAAAAGACTCTAACCGACATATAATGTTCTGATTTTGTTGCACGGATGGAAAATGTTCATTCCTGTGGAAACGTGTCAAAATCGAGGGAAAAGTCACAAACGCGAGAAAGATCACCATTAGTGACGTAGTTAAATTTACTTAGTAAGTATAAATATAAGCAATGGTGCCCAGTGAAACACTCATTTACAGTCAGGACCCTCGTATTCGAACATCTCATCACCAGAACTATTGGTGTCACCAACAATAGCTTTGTATGAATCCATATGCTCTTCCTATCTAATGAGAGATCAAAGCAGTTTTCGCAACTAGTTCGTTGGCAAACACCTGTGCAGACTACACATGACCACTTACAGGAACACCTCTGGGAGGTGCATCTTGCCTTGGATGAATGATTGACCGAGTGCAGAAGGCTCTCTGGTGCTGCAGGCATTGAAAGCCAATGTATCTGTGGTGTCATCACTGCAAGGTAGGGTAAGACGGGGCCCCTCTCATCGCCAAAACTATCAGTGTCATCAACAATAGCTTTGTATGTATCCGCATCCTCCTCTTCTTCTAAAGAGAGATCAAAGCAGTTTTCACAATTAGTGCATTGGCAAAGGGCCGTGCACCAGATCCGTGCATTATTACATTGGCAAACATTTGTGATTGCACCAGACCGCTTGTAGAAGCACCTCTGGGAGGTGCATGTATCCTTTTCATGTCGATAAATACACTCGTTTCATCAGATTCCAATAAAATTCTTGGATCAGTGACCGCATTTTGAAAGAGGAAAGGGTCAGACTTCGGCTATCAAGCTTTTGTTGGTATCATAATATCTTTCTGTATCATCACAAGGAAATTTTTTCCAGCAAATTATGATTTTCTGAAGATAGAAATATAAATCAACTAGGTTTTCCTTGTCTGACTGTTTGTTCTCATGAGAAAATAAAACATAATGGGCCATTCACTTTTCCCCACTAGAAGCAAAATTTTGACTGAACGGTAGATGTTTTAAAGCAAGTTAGCTTACAAAAAAAAGTAGTTCTTTGCCCGAAAAGGTCGTTCTTGGTCCCTTTCCTTTTGGATAAAGTGAAGACATGGTAGTGCTTCAAATCAATCGCAAAATTACAGAAATAGATGTTGGCTCAGAGTCAAACATTGAAATCAACCATAGGAGGCCAAACCAAAGAACCATCATTTCCTGGCGTGGTTCTGGCTCAGGTAAGAAGACCTTTTGCAACGGCAGAAAGAAGTATTCTGCATAACATTTAGATTCTTCGTGAACACATAACACAGCATTGGGCATCAATCATTTTTTTATCACTGCATTTTTACTTTTGGAGAGAAGCACTAATGTTCTGAGTAGTTCACTTGAACCTGTAATTTATTTTACCCTGCCTTACCCCATCTTAAAGTGGTAACATCACAGATACATTGGCTTTCAATGCCTGCAGCACCAGAGAGCCTTCTGCAGGCATTGAAAGCTAATCGTTCGCCTAAGACAGGATGCACCTCCCAGAAGCCAGAAGTGTTCCTGTAAGTAGTCAAATGCACAGGTGTTTAGGGAACAAGTTGCGAAAACTGCTTTGATCTCTCATTAGATAAGGACGAGGATATACCGTATATTCATACACAGCTATTGTTGATGACACCAACATTTCTGGTGATGAGATGTTCAAATACGAGCGTCCTGACAATAAATGACTGTTTTGATGGGCACAGTTGCTTATTTTCGTACTTACTTGATTCTCCTGACGATGGCAACACAGTCGAAACGCGTCGAGAGAAGAAGAAAGTAGAATATAATAAAAGAATTCATGAACTTCAATTGGTTTTTTGTGTGTACATCTTATACTTACTAAGTAAATTTAACCACGTCATTAATTGTGATCTTTCTCGTATTTTTGGCCTTTTCCCTCGATTTTGACACGTTTGCACAGGAATAAACATACATTGAAGTAATCAAATTTATTCCATCCGTGCAACAAGATCAGAACAGTATACATAGATACAATTAGCGCTATCTTACAGATCTCGTCAAGGTGAATTGAATGACATTTTGCAAGTAAAAAGTGGATGTATATAACCTAAGATAAAAATTGCTAAAGGAATGCTGAGTCAGCAATTTCTGAAAACTTTAAATGCTCGCAGATCAGAAATTATAAGAGCCAGAACATACGTTCCTAATACAAAATACTTTATCAAGGTGACCCCTTGGAGGCTACAACATTCAAATTCAATTATCACAAAGTTATTTGAAAAGGCTATTGTGACGTCATCAAAACTTAGGCCCCCAGTTTTTGAGAAAACTGCGCCACCTAGAGGTGTGAATTTTTTAAATTCGTGTTCAGCATCCCTAAATGCATCAGAATCAACTGTTTAATTTTAGATTAGAGATGTGTAATACAGAACTGTAAAACCAGAAAAATCCGACGTGTACCGCGTACCACGTTGTCTGGTTTTACAAGGCGCGTGTTCGAAGGCCAATAACAAATAAAACACAAAACAATTCACTACTTCGGCGGATCTTCAGCAAATACTCAATTCTACTCGTCTCGATTCGTCTCTCGGCAATACAACTATGTTCGGCGGTTCAATGATACTACGGTTCGTCTTCATCGGCTTGTCGTCTAACTGATCTGGAACTTCAAACTTCTAAGCTTAAGAGCGACCTAAAAATTGCGTCTGTCTTGTAGCGTCCTTATCGTCAACTCATCAACTAGCGGAAACGTGCGACTGATCAAAACATCAAAAGTAAAAACAAAAGGAAAAGCTAAAAGGCAAAAACAATATTGGTGCTGAGTTACAGGAAAAATTTTCAAATTAATTAATAGTGCATGCGTCATTAAGAACAAAAACCTAAGCAAAATGAAATGTCCATGAGAAAATAATGAGATGTGCAGAAAATAAAACAGTTAGTGTTTTTGTGCCTTAACATAGCACCCCTCTTCAGATGAAGCCCCCTGGCTTCCACTTTTACGTAACTTGAAAATGTGAGAGGTCCGCCCATGAAGGGATCAGGTATGGCCATGATATTTCGTGTCCGCTTCCGATGTGCCTGCTTGCAGGATCTTGATTCTCGACTTTGCTTGCTTTGTGAACATTGTTACAAGCGTTAGGTGGACTCACAAGTGTGCTTACAATTTCACCAACTTTGTCAACGACAACTTGCATTTCTGCTTTGAATAATGAGGTCTCGAATTCTCCAAATAATTCACACTGATCGCTGCAATTATAAACCGACGATATCTGTTTTTGGAGCTCATCATCCATGATTTGCAAGTTGTGAAACAGCCTTCCAAGTTCACTCATAACATCAACAGCTTCGTCAGATTTCACAATTTCTTGCCCTTTCACCATGCAAACTTCTTCTTCGCAAATTCTGGAGGTCCCCGTGTATGTGTCACATTCTTTAACTTGTCTGAGGTCGACAGCAGGCTGAATTTCGTTTTCTAATCTTGATTTACGCGTTCTGCAATATTTCTTAACGTGTCCCAGTCTCTTGCAGTAGAAACATATCGGTAAACCGTTGACTGCTCTGAAATTTGAATGTTGCCTGTTGAACACAGACATCAAGTTGGCAGTTTCTTTCTGAATAGTATTCGCCAGTTCTTCTTTCAGCCAATTAGTCCAGGAGGGCATATCTTTAAAAGAGGGCGCAACAGTTTCCATTTCGTAAAATAAAGTTTCCAGTTAATAACAAAGGCTCCAACTTCTTTTGCTCTGATCAGGTCACGTCGAGTTCACCAATGTAAAACCAGAAAAATCCGACGTGTACCGCGTACCACGTTGTCTGGTTTTACAAGGCGCGTGTTCGAAGGCCAATAACAAATAAAACACAAAACAATTCACTACTTCGGCGGATCTTCAGCAAATACTCAATTCTACTCGTCTCGATTCGTCTCTCGGCAATACAACTATGTTCGGCGGTTCAATGATACTACGGTTCGTCTTCATCGGCTTGTCGTCTAACTGATCTGGAACTTCAAACTTCTAAGCTGAACGTAAATAGTTTAATCCCTCATTTAGATGAATTAGAGGCTACTATGGTAGATCGTGGTATTCACTTCCTTGCCCTCAATGAAACCAAAATCAGTAGCGATATTCAGTGTGAAAGCTTAAAAATCAATGGGTACAAATTTGGCAGAAATGATCGAAACCGTCACGGTGGAGGAGTTGCTTTTTACTGTAAAGATACCCTTAAGTGCGAAGTTAGACATGATGTACCGGTATCCGATTTAGAAATGTTATGTGTTGAAATAACATCCCCTAAGGCAAGGCCTTACATTATTCTTCTGTGGTATAGGCCTCCCAGTGATAACAAAGATACATTTGAAAAGCTTGAGAATGTCCTACTCTTTTTGGAACATGAGGGGAAGGAGGTTATTTTACTCGGCGACACAAATTGTGATCTCAGTGATGCAAACAGTCCATGTCACGTTAAGTCTATTAAGGACATTTATGCCACATATGGTCTAAAACAGTTGATTAAAGAGCCTACTAGAGTAACCGTTCAGTCGTCAACCTTGATTGATCACATTGCAGTTAGTAATACCGATAACATTGTGGAATCTGGTGTACTGAAAATTACACTCAGTGATCATTACCTTGTATATGCAGTTAGGAAGTTCCAAGGTGGTGTCAAACGTCAACACAAGTTCATCCGAACGAGGCAAATGAAAAATTTTAGCGAAGAGGCCTTCTTATCAGAATTAAGATCTGTTGATTGGCAGTCTATATTAAGATATTCTTCTGATGTACGAGAAATCGTACATAATTTCACAAGTGTGCTTTCTACTGTAATAGAAAAGTATGCGCCTTTGGTTGAAAAACGAGTGTCCGATAAATATTCTCCTTGGCTATCTTCTGAGCTCAAACATCTGTTTAATACGCGTGACAAGATCAAAATCGCTGCAGTCAAAAATAAATCAGAGATCTTAATGTCCGCATACCGGCAGTTACGGAATAAGGCGACCAAGCTGAATAAGGAGGCTAAGAGAGCTTATTTTACGAATAAGATTCAAGCTTCTGAAGGAAATTTGAAAGAGACTTGGGCAACGATCAATAAACTCGTCAATAAAAGGTCTAAAACTACCAATATATCGTCACTGACTGTTGATGGAAGTTCAGTCACTGATTCTGTCGGTATTGCTAACTCAATGAATGAATTTTTTTGTAATGTCGGCAATGAATTATGTAAAGATATCCCCGATACAGAAAACGGTCTCCTGAAAGGTGAATATACCATCAACCCTACTAATGCCACCTTTATTTTTTCGCCTGTGGTATCCAAACAAGTGATGCTAGCAATGAACAAATTTAAGACCTCCAACGGGTTTGGCCTTGATGAAATTTCCAGCTTTTTCTTAAAGGCCGGAATATCCATCCTGGCCGAGCCATTGAGTCAGCTCTTTAATTTGTCATTGTCGGCTGGAATTTTCCCCGATCAATGGAAAATTGCTAGGATTGCTCCTATTTACAAGGATGGTAAGAGCGATAACAGATCAAACTATCGTCCAATCTCTGTTTTGCCTGTAATCTCTAGGTTATTCGAGAAGCTTGTTTACGACCAATATTATAATTTTCTCGTGTCAGGTCGTCTGTTGTATTCACAACAGTCCAGCTTTAGATTGCTACACTCAGTATTGACATGTCTATTAAAGTGTACAAACGACTGGTATTTGAATATCGAAAACGGTACATATACCTCGGTCACATTCATAGACTTGAAGAAAGCTTTTGACACGGTCAACCACGAAATCCTAATTAACAAGCTAAAACTTTATGGAGTTGCAGGCAAAGAGCTACGCTGGTTTCAATCATACCTTTCTAATAGGAAGCAGTGCTGTAAGGTAAACGGGAAGCTTTCTGACCTGGGAGAAGTAACTTGTGGAGTTCCGCAGGGATCATGTTTAGGCCCCCTACTTTTCATCATCTATATAAATGATCTTCCCCTATCTATTAAGCACTCACAAGTTAATATGTATGCCGATGACACCAGTTTATCTTTCTCCTCAAATAGCATTTCCACAATAAATGAAAAGGTTAATGAGGACCTAGAATGTCTAAACACATGGCTTGCAGGAAATAAATTGTCACTTAACGTTGCTAAAACAAACAGCATTGTGATTGGAAGTCGGAAAAAGGTTAAGGATATTCAAAGAACATCAGCTATAAAACCGTCACTTGTCATTCGCGATGAGGAAATTTCGATGATAGAGCACACAAAATACTTAGGGGTACATGTGGACCAATACCTTAGTTGGGATGTTCACATAGCCGAAATGATAAAAAAGATTTCAAGGGCGTTAGGTATGATACGCCATGCAAAACAATATCTCCCTTTAAGCGTACTGCAGACCATGTACAGAAGTATGGTTGAGCCTTATTTCCGTTTCTGTTGCCCTGTCTGGGGTGTTTGTGGCACCACAGCACTCAACAAGCTTCAGAAGCTCCAAAATCGTGCCGCCAGAATCGTGACAAATAGCCCCTACAGAATGTCTGCACCACCCATCATCAAGCAGTTGGGATGGCTAACGGTGAACGATCTCATAGAAACTGAAACATTGAAAATGGTCTATAGGTCTATTAACCATGAAGCACCTGAGTATCTTACAGGACTGTTCCAAAGGTTATCTGAAACCAGCGCTAGACAGCTTCGTAATACCAGCACTGACCTCGATGTACCTTTTCTAAGAACTGCGTGTGGCCAAAAATGCTTCTCTTATAGAGGAGCTAAACTTTGGAATGATCTAACTAGAGAACGTAAGATGGCAAATACTTTCACCCAATTCAAATCGTCACTGAAAAATGACAAATCCTGAGCACTGTCTCACATCTCCTTTTACTTTACTTTTGTATACAAATTTTTATCTTGAAATTGTAATTTTTATAGCTTATTTTCTTTTGTAACAGGGCAGTTTGTAAATCAACTTCACTTTTTGTATTGAATACTTACCCTGTATAAATATTATAAAATGAAAATGAAAAATGAAATGAAATAAGCTTAAGAGCGACCTAAAAATTGCGTCTGTCTTGTAGCGTCCTTACCGTCAACTCATCAACTAGCGGAAACGTGCGACTGATCAAAACATCAAAAGTAAAAACAAAAGGAAAAGCTAAAAGGCAAAAACAATATTGGTGCTGAGTTACAGGAAAAATTTTCAAATTAATTAATAGTGCATGCGTCATTAAGAACAAAAACCTAAGCAAAATGAAATGTCCATGAGAAAATAATGAGATGTGCAGAAAATAAAACAGTTAGTGTTTTTGTGCCTTAACAGAACTCCGTTTTTAAGCACTTTTTGACACTATAGATAAAGGCCTAATAGATAGAAACTAAGGTTCTCGTTGTGTTCATCAATCTTTATCAAAACTGTATCGATTGCTTTTAGTGCTTTGACCCTTGTATTTATTTGTTTGTCTCTAATTCTTTTTCGGCCTCCGCGGGGCACACAATATCATATCTGTTTGCTTTATGTAGCAACCGAATCAACAGACGCTTTTAAAGGTTTGTTATAAAAGCATCTGTATAACGAACACCTTTAAAATGTCACGATTGCTACTCTGTTTCCTCATTGCCAGTCACTCGGGGGTCTAACTAAAGGCCTTAATACACGGCTCTAAGCTGCTAGTTCTGGGTGACTGGGTTGGATAAATAAAATAAAAACGACTAGAAGTCATGCACGAAGTAGCGAGCTTTGAATGGATGATGAAAGCTGTTATGCTGCTATAAGACTCACGCAAAAAGGGAACTCACGCAAAATGTGCCACTCACGTACCCACACAAGAAATTTGACCCACGCAAGATTACTGTACTCACGCAAAGTTATCGGTAAAAAGGACCCACGACCCACGTAAATTTACCCACGACCCACGCAAAGTTACCCACGTCCCCCGACCCACGACCCACGACCCACGACCCACGACCCACGCAGCTTTTCCAACCCACGCAACCCACGCAATTTAGCACACTCACAAAACTATGACTCATCTTTATTCTTTATTTATTTTTTTTATTAAATTCATATTTTTACACGATATCTCATCAGCTTTAAATAATATAAAACATGTTATAATTTTATAAATAGAAAAGAAAAGAAGGAAAAAATTCAAATAGCTGTTAAAAGTTAGACTGAGTTCAGTCTGATGTCTGATCTTCCTGAGAGTCGCGTTTTAGTTAGGGGTTTGCTGAGCTCTTTAAATGCGTTTTTAATTTTTTTTTTAAACTGACAGAGTGAGGGGGTTTCCCTTATTTCAATAGGTATTTCATTCCAGGCTTTCAGCCCAGAGAGGTGGAAACCTCTTTTTGTACACTCAAGCTTAAACTTTGGAATGTCGAGATCTCTATTGTTTCTTGTGTTATACCTAGAGATTTCATTCCGCTGAGTATACTTGTCCCAGAGGCTCTCGGGGCATTGTCTATTGATTATTTTGTGTGTCATGACAGATCGATCAAAATGGATGATTTGATCAACGTTCAGCCCATTATTGGTCCAGAGGTCTTTTAGTCTAGCATCTTCAATGATGGAGAAGGCCCTGTTCTGCAGTCGCTGAAGCGTTTGCAGCTGCGTATTGGGCAGGCTGCCCCAGACAACATTTCCATATCGGAGGTGACTTTCAACAAGCGCATGGTAAATCTCTCATAGCTTAGATTGCGGGAGAATGTTTTTAAGTTTTTTCAATGCAGACAAACCACTTGTTACTTTGCCTTTTAGGGATCTGAAGTGCTCTGTCCAACTGAGATTCTCGTCGACTATAACCCCCAGTGACTTAGTTTTCCTTACTCTCTTTATTTCTGTGCCATTGAGTTTCAATGGAGCCATCTCGTTTTCCTTTCCTTTTTTTTGTCTTAGATTATTGTAAATAGGGTCGTATACTTTAGATATTGTTAGGTTTTTGTTTTAGCATGCCTCCCTGTAAAGTAGTTTTAACTGAGTTGATTACCATGGATAAAAAAGTTAACCCTATTTTAACCGGGGGGGGGGGCGTTTTTCGCCCCCTCCCGAACTTCTTTTAATAGCTCCTAAACGATGATAGCTATAGCACTGAAACTTGCTGACTTTTCCTAAAATTTAACTGGCAATCAGAAAATAAAAATTTCAATGCCTATTGTTATGCCACGTGACCGCCAGATGCCCATATTTGGAGATTGGTCACAAAGAAAATCGTGAAAACTGCTCTAGTTTCTTTATTTTGTGCTGAATCTCGTCAATATATATATATATACCATTCGACTTGTCTCGATGAGTACTTTCATTTGATATATAATTTTTCTATATTTGCTGACGTCGGCAATTTATAATTTTTATGACGTCATTCATCTTTATGACGTCAAATTTCTAATGAATTAGCAATTTTTATATGAAAAATCATGTAATAACTTGAAATATTGATAAAACTATTTGATTTCACCCAAATTATGTGAAATTGATCATGTTTAAGCATTATTATCGAGGAAACAATTTTGCATTGAATCAAATTACCGTTATTTATTTAATTAATTAATTAGGTACCACAAATATTCATACAAAACTGAATGAAATTTCAAACTAAGGGTATCAAGTAAGTATCTGGATAGTTTTTAGCCGAATTTAGCCAGTTATTTAATGTAAATATAATGTTTTTCCTGACAGCTCAATTGCGTCAAAATTTGCCCTATTTTTGGTTGCCTAGCAACCAATCACGTGATTAAAAATTACTTAGTGCTATTTTTGGATTCTCCTTTGTTTAGTCATAACACAGTTCAAGTTTCATTGTCATAGCTATTATGGTTCCGAAGATAATTAGGGGGGCGAAAAACGCCCCCCCCCCGGAAGAAAATCACTTTTTTTCACCCGGTTAAAATAGGGTTAAAATGAATTGAAATGAAATAGTTCCGTCGTTTCGTGATTCCGTGGTTTACAGCAGGGATAAATAGTATAAATACTATTTATCCCTGGTTTACAGACTGCCCTCTCGGGTCGAGGGGTTACCGTGGTTACAGTAATATGGAAGAGCAAGTGGTCGTTGTTGCTGTTACCTGTCTGAAACATTTTTAGGACGTTGCTTTGCGTCTACGTTGCTTGTGCCTACTGGCGTCTACGTTGTAAAGATGGTCAAATTACATGTGAAGCGAGGAGATGAAAGCCAATTTTTGTACGAGACAACAGTAAAAGCAAGCCTGGACGATGTCGCAAAAGAACTTGTGAAAATATACAATCAACGCCTTAAGATTGAGAGACTCTATTATGGTAAGTAAAAAAAGCAAGCTACGGTGGTCGGCAGAAAATTTCAGAAACACTGCCCTGATTTTCAAAATAATACCAGATTATTTGACATAAGGTTGGTTTATATTTTCTGCTTTCTAATTGAGTCAAACTGTATCTATACCTCTTCAAAATGAAAACAAGAGTTTTGCATACAAATAAAAAGCAAAACGCACCTTCCAGAAATAACTGTAGCTTTTCTTGGAAGTGAAAATTTACAAATACAAATCAACATAGTGTGTTTCATATCACCATCACAGAGCTTGTGTCTGAGTAGTGTGGTGATAGTACACATGGACCGCTGAGCCAGGGGGCTGGGTAGCACCCTCAATAATTGTCAAGAGGATAGTTCTTAACGGGACAAATGCACTTTAGCGGACACAGCTTTCAAGGAAAACAGAGATTGAATTGAATTTCATTGTTGCAGCTGATTTCTGATTGGTTCCCTGAACAATAGTGATAGAAATCCTATCGTCCGATTGGATAATGCAGAATTAGAACGTGATTCGACTAATTCACCCTTGCTCGAGAGCATCAAAATGACCTAAATATGGCCTAAATATGGCATAGATCCACAGCAGAAACTCGCGATCAGAATAGTCTTGTGGTTACCAATATTTGGGGGCTGCCGCCCCCAAGCCCCCGCTAATTCAGTTGCTATACTTTGATCTTAGTACTGACGCATTTTTCCATCAAAAGCTGGTACAAAACTCGAACACGGAGAAATGCTGAAAGTGTGTCTGCTAAAGTGCAAACTAGCCGTTCTTAACTTTCTCTTGATCATGTTTACATAATCAAATACTGCCAATTATCTTAGCAAATTATCAACACCCTTATCTACAGGTATCTATATGCCCCTAAAATGTGGTTTCACATGCAGAAGACAATTTTCTCATACCAGAAGACAACTGACAACCGTTAAAAACACTGGTGTTTTAAAAAAATTTTATCGGGGATGAAACAGGCCTATGTCCTAAATAAATGCAGGTGCATTATGCCAAAAATATAACACTCTCATTATTGTAAATTCGTCACAGCAGCTTCAGATATTCAGAGTTCCAGCAAGCAATACTAAAGTAAGATGCTTTCATGACATACTGGTGTTTTCAAAACGAATTTCAGTTGCTGAAAGATTGCTGATCAGAGAAGTTGTCAGAACCCATAAATTGCTGAGTTAGCCCTGCAACGAGAGCAACAACAACATTTTAAAGCAACATTTCTAAGAAATTGGTTTCGCTCTCTAGAATTTGCAGAAGAGGACAGATAATATAAGCTCTATTAACTTTCTAACTGTTTTGATCAATAGACACAAAAATGATGTTCAAAATTTTGTGAAATTTGAAAAAATTGTTGAATTCATTGGTGCTTCAAACATAAACATTGAAGCGGTGTTTGCGTTTTTCGGTTTTGCTGTGTTCAAGATGTTTGCTTTTGAAAAGTAGAGAGAACATGTTTCGATATCATCTATATTTCAAAGATGATACAAAAGCAGTGCCTTCATTCTTGGCATTTTCCTCCATGAGCACTGAGCAGCCGCTTTGGAATAAGAACTTGCAGTGCAGTACATTTCCATTTATGATGCTTTTGGTGTGATTTAGTAATTGGATATGTTAAAAATGAATGCCTTTTCCAAGGTGTTCACGGCTATCAAAAAAGGTGTTGGTCACGTCTATAGCCAAAGTAGAGGGCGTGGTCCCAAGAGATTTTCTGGGGGCTTCACCCCCAGACCCCCTCAAGATACCTTACTCTTCCTAGCCCCCCCAATCCAAATCATTCTCCGTAGTTCCTGATAGTACATGATTTTTCTAATAAGAAACTTAGGAAATTACCCTGATTTGAAGTTTATATCTCATCTGATAAGAAGCACATTAGACCTGAAAATGAAAATGTTGTTTCTTATATGCAGGACACTACTGTACCCCTCCTAGGTAGGCCTAGGGAATAATTAAGTTCTTGATTACAAAGCCCAACTTTGTAATGTAAGAAGGGGCTTCAGTGTCAGTCAGAAAGAAGGAAAGTCAGTCACCCTCGTTTATGCAATTGTTTAACATTTTATGTCTGCTAATGAGCACTGAAATAAAGAAAGCATACAGTAACGGGTCCAGTCATGCATATCGACTTTGTCCTCGCTTTTAGCCTCATTCCGGCGTTAATGGTAGGGGATGGGGGGGGGGAGGGTTAACAGCCTTCAACTGCAATAATGCTAAGAACAAAAACTATTTACATTGATTTCATTAAGATATATTTCTGTAATATTGTGAAGAGTGTGATCCAGACTGTAAAGTTTTCTCAATGCGCAGAGAATATTGGTTTCAACTCCCAATAATTGCGCAGAAAAACTTCCATCAAGAAATATTTGTGCATGGATTCTATTGCAAAATGCTGTATTTACACATGCTGTTGTGTGCAGAACAAACAGGTATGATCTCCGCTGCAGCCTCATTCCACGAGCCGCTCAACTGTCTCATATTTTTCTTGTCATTGCTTCACAGAGTGGTTCAGACAAAGAGCAAAGCTATGAGGATTGTGTTGAAACCACTCCATTCTGAGCAGATGCAAAATTTGCAAGCCTCTTTTTGGAAACTGCATGGATAATGCAGCAAACTGGTGGGCAAATTTGCACATGAATTGGTCTCACAAAGAACTTTATGTAGACAGAAAGCAAGCCAGAAAGTTGTCCGCGTTGAACGCGTTCCCCGTGCAGACCAAACTTTACAGTCTGGATTGTGATAATTTATGATTCATTTCCGTTCCTAAGCCCATTTTCACACAATCTGCTTTGCTCCGTAGGAGAATGTTCACTGAAGCTATGCTCGAATGCCAAAAGAGTTAGGCCTGGTACTCTTTGTACCTTTCTTAAGGTCTCCCTCAGCCCTTTTGTCAGTTTTGAATGGACCAACGCTTAGGGTGGGGGACTCCAAAGTTTGCGTTGAAATGACCCTAAACAGGGACAAAATCGATATATGAGTGGCCCAGTGGGCCAGTATGGAAAGTACGGCACTTTTTGACAAGACCTTGGGTGTGCACAAAAAAGTCAAAGTGTGAAGTGTGCAACGGTTATCAAATGTGCCCTTCAAGTGTGCACATTTTGAAACTTTCAAATAAAAAGTGCTTGAAAGTCTTCAAGCGGTTGGTTGATTCCTTGTTTCATATTAGTATTCATAATTGCACTCTTAGCCTTCTCTTTTTTCAAATCTTTAGTATATCTATAAGCAGCTACGCTGTTCTTGCTTATCCCGTAATCATGATCAGTTGAGCTAGGGGGCTTAAAGTTACAAGTTTTCAGGCATGCACACACAGTTTCTGCTCTGTCGTTTTGTTGTTATCACTCAGGTGTGCAATCAACAACTCAAACAAAAATCTTGGGTGTGCATCTGCCATACTTTCCATACTGATGAGTGGCAGGAGTGGATCCAGACAGGGTTCGTAGGTTTCAAAAATAGTTTCAAAGATAATTGGCAAAAAGCTACCCCAACAGACATTTGATTCACTGCCAGAGAGTGCCAAAGAAATGTTCGCTTTGAGGCAATGACTGCGATTGTCTTTCAGTTGATTGCTTAGGCTGTTGCAGTGGCGCTTCTTATGGATGTGAAATTCTTGTCTTTTAATCTGGAAGCAAATATCTGTTTGTTTCCTAATGAACACATGGTGGTACACAGGGTTTGTTTTGCCCTTTGACATATGGCATGGAAACAGAATCACCGGTCAGTTGTCTCTTGAAAAAAGGAGGATTTATCTGTCTGCGCCATAATCTGTACAGGATTGGATTGCACCACTTTCATTTTTTTTCATTTCATCATATTTATCCACAAATCCCTATCAGCTTATACAACATCAAGATAATAGTTTGAAAATAACAATAGTAAAAAGAAAAATAAAAAAAGGAACAACGTACTATATTATATCTACAAAGAATGATATGGAATGTAACCGTGATAAGTGCTGCTCTTCCTAGGGATCGTGCTTTGGGTTAAATGCTAGTGCAGCAAGTAGTCCTACAGTTTCTTTTTAAATGTGAGAACTGTGGAGCTATTCCTTATATCAAGAGGTATATCATTCCACAGTTTAGCGCCAGAGTAAAAAACTCTCTTTTGAAAATTCTAGGTTTCTTTGTGGGATATCAATATCTCGGCAGTTTCTCGTTGCGTAAGCAGATATTTGAGGTCTCATGGTTAATTTTCCTTGAAGGCTGTTCGGACATAAATTATTCATTATCTTATATGCCATAACAGCCTTGTCATATTTGATAAGGTTAGAGACAGAGAGCCATTTGCACGTCCATCCGTCCTTTACATTGGAGCTTTCAATCAATGTGCGAGCTCTGTCTTGGAGACGCTGCGAATGATTTAATTTGGTATCAGACAAACTGCCCCATAGTTCATTACCGTATCGCAGGTGGCTTTCAACCAGGGCTCTGTAGACTTGCTCTAACTTAGATTGGGGTAAAATATCTTTAAGTTTGCGAATAGAGGAAAGTTTACATTTTACTTTGCATTTAAGGCTTTTACATTGTTCGTTCCAACCTAAGTTTTCATCGACCCTTATTCCAAGATATTTCACTGTCTGAACTCTTCTTATCAGTTCCTCATCAACCCGTAATTGTACGGGTTCTTGGATACAGTTAAGTTGTCTTTTGTGGCCAACAATCAAGAATTCAGATTTGTCAGCATTAAGACTAAGCTTGTTTTTTCTCATCCACCCTGAAATATTTGTTAGTTCGGTTCTCAAGTCATCGCAAAGTGTGTTTATATCTTCTGCCGAACATGTTACACTGGTATCATCTGCATACATGTTTGGGGAGGACTTAGCCAGACACTGAACAAAATCATTTTCATAAAGGATTATGATTGCACCACTATGATTGCACAACTGAATCCATTCATAAAAAATCCGAAACCTTTTGTTGAATAGTCTGAAACCAGTGACCACATTGTTCTCTCTGTCATAAGGGAGTCCGAAATCTGTCATAAAAAGTCGCAACCCGGTCAGAAGAAGTCGGAAACCTGTGTAAATTGCGTATGACTCTCAACCATTTGGTTGTGATGGTTGTTATGTGTGATACGTGATAGCTTCGATGTTTCCCTTCCAAACACAGTCGAATGAAATGGACGGCAAGGAAGCATGATCTGATCTTGCCTCGTGATGTTGAAAATCACTGAAAATCAGGTAGCTTCTTGGAACAAAAGATTGAGGGGTAAGATGGGGAAAGATGCCAGCTAACAGTCCTTGACCTCAAATGCTTGTTCCATGTGCAGCGATGGAAATCACACCACCCTGTCATTTGACTTGAATGATTACATTGAGTCAGGGTGTTTCCGCATTGAAAAAGGTGTTTCCTTAAGGAAAAAAGGGCGTGCGCTTAAAAGAAAAAGGGCGTGGCTCGGACCTCCGGTGACCCCTGTCACCAAACTGACTGGCCCCGAAGCACGCCATGTATACACCACAAAAGAAGTTTCCCATGATCCTAGAGTACTATAGCCCTGGTCTGACCACTTTTCATGAAATTAAGATTTTCTTAGGAGGTCAAAGAATTCTTGGAAGGGAACTCACCATAAATAGGATTGGGTGATCTGGGTGAACAGTATGTTTTGGTACTGAAGCTGGAGCAGAAATTCACTTTGGAAAATCAAATTTCTCGACTGCCTGTAGAAGTTGGGTGATTTGGGTGATCTGGGTGAACAGGTGTTTTGGTACTGAAGCAGGAGGAGAGATTCACTTTGGAAAATCAAATTTCTCGACTGTCTGTAGAAGTTGGGTGATCTGGGTGAACAGGATGTTATAGTACTGAAGCAGAAGGAGCGATCCACTTCGGAAAATTAAATTTGTCGACTGCTTGTAGAAAGTGGGTGATTTGGGTGATCTGGGTGAACGGGATGTTTTGTTACTGAAGCAAGAGGAGAGAGTCATTGAAGAAATTAATTTGTCGACTGCCTGTAGAAATTGGATGATTTGGGTGATCTGGGTGAATAGTACGCTTTAGTACTGAAGCAAGAGGAGAGAGTCACTGAAGAAATTAAATTTCTATGTCAACTTCTATGTCCCCATTTTTTGAATCCACACCATTAAACCTACAAAACTGTTTCCGGTTGGAAAGATAGGATTTAAACCAAGAGAGTTCGTGTTGCTGTACGCCGTAAAGCTCGGACATTTTGCAGAGGATGTTATGATCAACGGTATCGAATGCCTTGTTAGCTCAATGAAGTTTAGTCTCACAAGCTTTCCAAGATCCATTCCGTTATACCAGACGGCTCAACTTTTTCAGTCGTGTTTGAGCATATTGCTAATATGAAATCTCAAAATTGGAAAGTCGGAAAATTTGGTCTGAGATGTCTTAGATGTCCGAGAAGCACGAGTTTTTGACCTGGCCGCTTTAGGTGGCTCTGGATTATTCCACCGTTGTAATGCCGTTTGTCTGATTGGACAATTTGCTAACTTGCAGTGAATGTAGAGACACTGATGACAGAATCTTATTTTATGATTGATGTTATGCAATTTTTGAACCATTGACTAGCCAACCTTACCTAGGGTACGCATGTTTCTATTTATTTTAGCAAAAATTACCACTTTTGCAGATCTGGAGACCTTGGCAAAGCATGGAATTTGTCTTCCACCTAATATGCAAGGTCTTACTGAAGAGCAAATAGATGACCTGAAGCTAAGAGATGAGTGGCAAGAGAAATGCATACCAAGTGGTGGATTCATTGAATGCGAAGATAAAGTTGGTAGACGTTGTGGAAAAGCTCCTAATGACAAAATGGCAGAAATCATTAACAGAACAAGGCAAGATGCAAAAGGGGATGTTTCAAAGGTAAGTCTACTCTGGGTACCACAGCCTCGAAGTCAAAATTTCATTTTTTGGTTCTGGTACTCACAGGTAATTGAAGTCATGGTTTACTGTAGAATGGTGGCAAAGGGGGATGATGGAGAGCCAAAGAGAAATCATTGAATAGAGTACCATTGTGCTAAACTGCCACGTTTTTGCAGTATGACGTAGACTAAAGACGGATACTTGCTATCAAAAGATTCTTCAATTCACAGATTCACAGTGTTTACTTTATTATTTCGTAAACTTAATATTTCTACTTATTGAAGCATATCAATGATTCAAAGGAGCACCGGTAAAGTCGGCATAAATGAATTATATCACCTTGAACTGCCTCCCCCCCACTTTACAGCAGTCCACTATCCCGAAAGACAATTTTACAATACTACTGGAACAACTGTTTGTTAGGGTCACATCCTATATGTAATTGACATTCATCGCATTTTGATTGAGTTGAAAATTAAAGTTTTCATTCCTCCCCCATTTTCACCTCTTGTTTATACTACCAGCCTTACAGTGTTGTGAAAAGTGCTTTTCTCCCAACTCCACGAAAGGTGATCAATGAAAGAAAGCTTTTGCTAAGATGTTATTTCCCCCTGCTTTCATTCATAGGTCGTGTCTGTCCTTCATGCGGGAATGTTGCCTAAGGATGGCTACGAAGAGAGACTTCCTATTTGGTAACTATGCTATGAGAGAACTGTAACCGAATAAACGAATAACGAAACATGGAGTAAATAAGGATACGTAAGGACGCACCATTTACATAGGCATGGGGTACACTAACCCAACATTCCTCCCCACCTTTATAAGGTTTTATGTTTGACTACGTTAATACTGTCCCAGAGAATGCTCCCTTTTATCGTTCTTTGTCTCCGATTTCTCTTCGGGTACCTTCGATTTTTTCCCGCATCTTCAGGGTGATCAGTGTTAGTGTCTGATTCATCAGAGCTACTAAAATCCTCGTCTACAAACGCATAAGTGACTTTGTCCCGAACCTGTTGGGTCACAGTGTCACCTTGGTTACGTTCTGTGTCATCTTGTCGCGTATTCTCTGGTGTGTCCATGGCTTTGGTAGGGTATAATCGATAACGAAGAACGACTTGCTTTTTCTTTGTCGAATCATTTTGTATGCAAAAGTTCACTCCGTTTGCAAGCTTCTCTAAGATGGTCCAGGGACCGTTTCCTCGAGGCGCTAACTTCTTGGTCTCACCAGTGAAATAGCACGATTAGGTCAACTCTCTTCCTTGCCTCGTGGCCTAATCGTTCCTTGCTCGGCCGCCATAAACATAACACAACAACAACCAAAACAATAATCACTACATCATTCCCCTCTTTCTTTTGAAAGGAAACGTAAAGTTGCCAAAGTTTCTAAGTGTCAAAACTAACAAAGTATTATCAACCAAAGAAACGATTAAAGGGTTTTCCGATCACAAAACGAAGTCAGTGGGAAAGAGACCTCCATACCTGTCAACTTGCTTACGTGTGCGTCCTGATCTCCTGGGTCCTCGTTCCCCATGTACTTCTTCCCTCGCATCTTCTTCTCTAACTTCTTCTTCCTCATCACTGCTCTCTACTTCCTCTTCGCTCTCCTCCTCAGCTTCTGTCTCGACTTCTGCAACCTTCTTGAAGTGTGAAATGTTCCTTGTTATCACATATCGTCCATTCCTAGCTGTGATTCTGCTTCCCTTTCTCTCTGTTACTCTCAATTTAGTAGGACTAAACTTTGATGACAGTTTGTTTCGAGCTGGTTGTAAGCATATGACTGTATCTCCAATTTCGATATCTGCCTCTTTTGCTCTCTTTCTTTTGTCATAATACGCTTTGTTCGTTTCTTTCTGCGTTTCAATGTTTGCCTTTGCCATCTTGTGTTTGTTAACTACTTTCTTTGACGTTAATTCGGGAAGTTTTCCTCGTATTGTCTTGTTAAATAGGAGCTCACAGGGTGCAACTTTTGTCGTGCAATGGGGCGTTGATCGAAATGATAATAAGAATTTCTGAAGTTCCTGTCTCCAGTTCTTGTTCTCAATCTTTGCTGACTGAAGTAATTTGCCAAGAGGTTTCATGACACTTTCAGCATTTGCATTGCCCCGTGGCCATAGTGGCGTACTTGGCTTCCAGTTAACTCCTAACAGTCCCATATATCTTTCAAATTCTTTGCCATTGAATGGTGGTCCGTTGTCAGTCGTTATCTTTGCTGGGATTCTATGGCGGGCAAATATTTATCTAATTGTGGAATGACTGTCTGTGCTTCTGTAGAACGAACTACTTCAACTTCTGGATACTTGGAGTAAACATCTGTTTCAACTAGTAGATATTCTGACGTGTTTGGAACAGGCCCTTTAAAAGCAATGGCAACCGTGTGCCACGGTGTATCTGGCGTTGGTGTGATACATATTGGTTCTGGTGGGTTTTGCTGTCCTGTAGCTTGACAAGCATTACATCTATCAATAATTTCTGTGACTTTCTTGTCCAGGTTTGGAAACCATACTTTTTCTCTCATGAGACTCTTTGTTTTTTCTACCTCCTGGTGCCCTAAATGTGCAATCTGTGTAGCTCTCTCTTGCAAACTTGCTGGTATTGTGATACGATTTTCCTTTAACAAGATGTTTTCTGCTTTATTAAATGAGATTTCCTCTGAACATTTGTGATATATTGTGATCTCTGGATCTTTTCCATCCCATTTTCCAGACTTTAAACATTCCTTAACTTTCATTAGAACTGCATCCTTCTCTGTTTCTTCACTTATTTCAGTCAAACTCATAGCTTTTGGTACTGCATGACTGATTATAAAATTCACATGATGCTCAGCCATCTTCTCAGCAGTTGTTTCTTGCTTTTGGCATTACTGGGTGTCGCCGCGGGGTGAGTGGCCGAGTTGCAGGGTGAGTGGCCGAGTGGCTTACTCCGAATGGGAGACCTCGGAAGCCTGACCTCATAACTCACCTCGTTGTCCTTCGGAAGGGACGTTAAACTAGGGGTCCCATGCCTGGATGCGGTATGCACAGTGGGCCTAAATCAGCTTTCAGTAGCTAGAAATCCTGACAAGCCCACTCAAAACAAATTGAAAACAAACAAGCAAACAAACACACGACTTAAAAAGTCTGCTTCATTCAGAGATCCCTGTTTATAAATAATATTAAAGTTGTAGGGCTGTAGTCTGAATCGCACTTTTTATTCCACAGCCCTCCAAACGCCTAAACATTTTTTTGACTCACCCGGTAGAAAGTGATTTGTAGGAAATTTGTATGTTTGGAATTTCTTAAGGAGGAGCACTCTCAGTAGATAAACTAATCGAGGAGAGGGCACCCCCTTTGCTAGAAATTAAATTAACAGCTGTTGTGTAGTTTAGTACATGTAGAGATTAGAGATGTCTAGGTCTGGTATTTTGTCGAGAATATATGAGATTTGAGTTTACGACGAAAAATGAAAACTGAGGGAGATTTTCTGATGTCATCACTAATGCTGTTCCATGATTTGGCACCTGCAAATCTAACAGATCTTAAACCATATTGTAATGTATTTTTACGAGTCATAAAGATATCACCTCTAGAAGCCTGTCTTGCATCATAATGATGAACAGTTGTCAAGGATTCAAAAAAATTGTGAAAAAGGAAGGAGAAATTTTATTAACAAGTCTCAACCTGTAGCGTGGAGTGGTAAGACGTGCTTTTGCTGCAAGCGAAAATTCTAGTTTATTACACTAAATATGGATGCGAATTCTGATATAAAGAGGATAACTAACACTCTAGATAACCTGAAACAACGACACATTGGTCAGTATCTGGAATATTTGCCAAAAAGAGTACAAATGGGATCAAACCAAAACCGAAGCAGTCTTGGAGCACACGATTCAGGCTGGATTCGTCTACACAGCGCCAAGTAACAACAAAATTTCATACAGGATAAAAAGTCAAGGAATCATCATCCAAGACAATGTTAAATCAGTGGAAATACAAACTGAACCAACAACAGTCACAGATGACAGGGAATTTGTCAATATCCAAAACGACTTGCAAGAATTTAAACGCTTCGCACACAGTGAAATCCTGTCGCTGAAGGCCCAAACATCCAACGGGAATCATACAGAAAAAAATGTAAAAATTGAAAGAGATGATACCTACCTGAAACCATTGCTGAGAAGCTTTGAACAGCGTATAACATCTTTGAAAAAGCAACTTGAGGACAAGCAACGCATAATTGAAACATTAATTCGTGGGCCTAGCCCATACGTAAACAAACCCAACCATTGTAAGGAGGCTTCCCCCATAGGGGAAAGGGGAGAATATGCTGACAAGAGCAAAGAACTGAAAACAAAAGAAGCAAAGAATATCGACGACAATAGGTTGAAAGAACCACCAAAAAATCCCGATTCAAAGCGAGACAATGGTGTGATCGAAGATCCAAATAAACAAACAAGAACACAAGAGAAAGAAACAACTGCAGTGGCAAGAAACAGCAAAAGGCAGAACGAAAAAGAGAGTAAAAAAGATGATACAAAGCAGAATGAGCGAAAAAATGTTGTGATTATCGGAGACTCTATCTTAATTGGCCTAAGTGAACAAGGATTGAGAAAACAACATAATGTGAGAATACGAGCCCACAGTGGGGCAACAAGTTTGGATATTAAAGACCACATTCGGCCAATAATGAGAAGGAAGCCTGACTGTGTTCTAGTACACTGTGGAACCAATGATTTAACCAATAAGGATGGTATTGACACGATCGAAACAATCAAGGAAATCATCTCTGATGCGAAGGATGAATCTCCGCACACGACCATCGTTCTGTCGTCACTTACGATGAGAAGAGACCATGAAGGTATGAGTAATAAAGTTAATGAATTAAACAGATCTCTCAAGATGCTAGCTAATGAACAAGGTATCCCGATAATCGACAATAATAATATTGACATTTCCTGCTTGAGGGCACGTAAATTGCACCTGAATAGAAAAGGTGACTCCACCCTTGCACGCAACTTCGTCAAATTTTTAGATAACTTTTGAACACAGTATGTCATCCTAAATGAAGAAGTATTTCCTAACCATGTTCAAAATAGTGAACATAATTTGAATTTGAATAGAGAAGACCAATCTTATCAATGTTTTGGCTATGTAGAGGCCCAACCTGTAACCAGTATTGATACAAATACTGATTGCTTTGAAGAGATGAAAACGCTAAGACTAAAATACTCAAGAAATGTTATAGTCGGCTACATAAATATCAACTCTATAAGGAACAAATTCGAGCATTTTTCTCAGATGATAAGAGACAAGCTTGATGTCTTAATTATTGCAGAGACAAGACTTGATTCATCTTTTCCGAGCAGTCAGTTTACAATAAATGGTTTTAAAGCACCAATTAGATTAGACATTACTAGGAACAGTGGAGGACTTCTGGTGTACTCAAGAGAAGATATTTTGTGGAGGAAGATAGAGGGTCTTGAGATACCTAAGGATATTCAGGCTATTCCCATTGAGATCAATATTAGAAAACAGAAATGGCTGTTATTACCGATATACAGGAGCCCTACACAAGATCCATGTTATTTTGTCGATAACGTGTGCAGGATCATCGATGGATATGCCCTCTCGCGAGAAAATGTCTTGCTTATTGGTGACTTTAATATGGAGGTAGGTGATAGGGCACTTAGTCCTTTGATTAATACCTATCACTTATTTAACCTTTTGAAGGGACCAACATGTTTCAAGACATCCAGAGGGCGATCCATTGATCTCATACTCACCAATAAAAAGCATTCCTTCATGAAAAGCCAATCGTTTGAAACAGGCTTCAGTGATCATCATCATCTGATATACACAATATTAAAATCAACCTTTGTAAAACTGCCCCCAAGAAATATCAGGTACCGTGAGTATAGAAACTTCTGCGCTGAAGAGTTCCAAAGAGACTTGGATATCAAACTGCGTGACACCATTCCTACTGACTATCAAGCACTACACTCTGTCACCGAGAGTGTATTACAGAAACATGCCCCCTTGAAACAAAGGATGGTTAGGGGGAATAATAAGCCCCACGTAAAGTCTGATATGAGAAAAGCGATAATGACAAGAACAAGACTCAAAACAAGGGCGAATAAATCTGGAAATGACGAAGATCGCAAGAAATATAAACAACAGAGAAATCTGATTGTCAGTATGAACAGAAAAGCAAAGCGTGACTTTTACCATTCTGTAGACATTAACGCTATTGACAATGACAAAAAATTTTGGAAAGCAGTCAAACCAATGTTTTCCAACGGAAACCCAATGGGGGAGAAAATCGTCCTTATCGAAGAAGGCGAGGTTATATCAGATGATAAAGTGATTGTTGAATGCTTAAATTCACATTTTGTGAACATCACAGACTCCCTTGGTCTAGATCCCTCGTTTAAGGATGATGGGATTGATGTGAGTCTGGAAAATAAGGTAGACATAGCTACAGAAAAATACAAAAACCACCCAAGTATTGTTGCTATAAAAAGTAAAGTCCAGATTGAGAAAAAATTTGAATTTAGTAATGTTAACTTGTTAAACGTTATGATTAAAATAGAAGCCTTAGACAATAGTAAGTCAAACAGTGGTAACATTCCAACGAAAATTATACAGGAGGCGAAAGAGGTGATTTGCCCATACTTAACTGATTGCATAAATGCAACTATGGACAGCTGTTGCTTTCCAGACAAACTAAAGGAAGCGGACGTTTGTGCAATCCATAAAAAGGATGATACATGCCAAAAAGTCAATTACAGACCTATTAGCGTCCTATCAGCCATGTCCAAAATTTTTGAACGGATCATGAGTGAGCAAATAAATCAGTTTTTGTGGGTATATTATCTTCATTGCTTTCTGGCTTTCGACAAGGTTATAGCACACAACATGCTCTGTTTCGAGTAGTGGAGACTTGGAAGAAGTGTCTAGATACGTCGGGTATAGCAGGAACAGTCCTAATGGATTTGTCAAAAGCATACGATTGCATACCCCACGATCTACTAATTGCAAATTTAGAGGCATATGGGTTCAAGAAAAATGCTCTCAAACTGGTTTATAGTTACCTGACAAACCGAACACAAAGGGTCAAAATAGGCTCCACATATAGCTCAACACAGCATACCTCAATTGGGGTACCACAGGGGTCTGTTCTTGGGCCCTTACTTTTCAACATCTTTATAAACGACCTGTTCTATATGGAACTGGAATCGGAGATATGTAACTTGCTGACGATACGACGATTTACGCGTGCGATACAGATGTGGAGGCAGTCATGATTAGATTAGAGAATGACCTACAGGGATTAATGCATTGGTTTACTAACAACGGCATGAGTGCCAATCCTTCAAAATTCCAAATAATGTTTTTGGGGCTTAAAGGCAGTCTGTCACGTATCTGATTGGCCGCTACAATCAGAGTTCAACACAACAGATTTCTTTGTGAATCTGTGTATTTGAAACAAAGGAGGGCTAATCTTCTTGAATTTCTACGGCCATAGAAAATCAGAGGATCATCAGCCATTCAAATTTCCTATTCTTTGTATTGTCATTATCAACCAATCAAATGCGTGACAGACTGCCTTTAAAGGAGCAAAGAAACTATGCCTTAACATGAACGGCCAACTGATTCCATCAAGCGAACATGTAAAACTTCTGGGTGTAAACATTGACAACTCACTGAAGTTTGAAACGCATGTGAAAGAGATATGTAAGAAGGTCAACCAAAAATTGTATGCATTTGGAAGGTTAAGACCATTTTTAGGAGAACAAAAGTCAAAGTTACTCTTAAACTCCGTGGTAATGTCGAATTTTTCCTATTGCCCTCTGATCTGGTTATTTTGTAGCAAAGTTGCAAACAATGAAATCAATAGGACCCACAAACGCGCATTGAGAACTTCACATAGAGACTATGAATCCACGTTTGAGGAACTTTTAGATAGGGGTGATACAAAGACAACACATAAAAAGAATCTACTAAACCTCATGGTGGAGAGCTACAAATCAATGAACCATCTCAATCCTGAGTACATGTGGGATTTTTTTGTCAAGAAAGATGTTCCCTACAACCTTCGGACTAAGGAACTATGCAAGCTCCCTTCGGTGAGTTCTCAACGCTACGGAATAAATTCCCTGTCCTTTAGACGGAGTCTGTTGTGGAATGCTCTTAGTGATGACCTAAAATTGACAACTTCTCTCGTGAAATTCAAACAAGAAATACGTTGCTGGGATGGCAACATCTGCACGTGCTACATTTGCACTTAATTTAGGGTTTTATATATTCTGTTATACTGTATATTTTGTAGATAGTTGGTGTAAATTAGCTGTTGTTAGCTACTAACAAACCAACTGTAAATAAGTTTATGATTATGATTATGATTAGACTCACACAAAAGTAAGCAGTTTTAATTCAAATAAATCATATAACTTACGAATTTTTAGATCGGAAAAATTGAAGTGGATGGAGATCTAAAGCTTTTGAAAGCAATGGCTCTGACAACTTTCTTTTGTAAAAGATATATAGGTTTAATTTGGGTGTCATAAGTAAGACCCCAAGCAGTAATTCCATGCTGAAGAAATGAGAAAAGCTAGAGTCTGTACAGTATTCTGCTGCTTTGGCTGTAACTGGATCATGGAGGGGAACTTCTCGCGAAAAACTTTACGCGGAGATTGGCTGGGAATCATTAAGTTCCCGAAGATGGAGTAGACGCCTTACGTTGTTTTACAAGTTTGTAAATAATCTTAGCCCTGATTATACAGTATTTCCAATTCCCCCTTTTCATCAGTCGCAGTACTGTCTTCGCAATCAGGATGTCATTGGCCGACTGAGGGCAAGAACAGAAAAATTCAAGTCCAGTTTTTATCCATACTGTTTATCTGAATGGAACAGGCTTGAGCCTGAATTGAGACTTGCACCCTCAGTTACCGTTTTCAAGAAAAAGCTCCTATCAAAAATCCGCCCCCCCTGCAAAATCTGTTTTTGGAATTTACGATCCAATGGGGTTGTCCCTTCTTACTCAACTTAGGGTTGGTCTCAGTAAGCTAAATTTTCACAAATTCAAGCATAATTTCAGGGATACCATAAACCCAATGTGCCCAACAAATGATGGTGTTGAGGATACAGAACACTTTTTGTTGCTCTGCCCGTCTTTTGATGATCAACGAAGAGATCTTCTCGCTGGAATTGAAGAATTATTACGACCTTTTGTGCAAATCGCTAACCTTTCAAATGATGCTTTGACACAGCTCTTGCTATATGGCGATAAAGACCTTTCTTATGAAATGAACAGTGACATTCTTAGATTGACTATACATTTCATTCGTGAAACTGGTCGGTTTGATTGAGATCTTATTGAAGCTTCAGCTGTGTACAAAGCAACCACCAAGTTCCTTTGCGTAAATGTTCTTGTTACTTCCCTTGTAAATTCTGTTTCATATTAGATGTCAGATCCCTTAGTCATCTAAACCATGACGAGCTTCCGCTCGCGACTTTTCCATATTTTCTCATCCGAACCCTGATCCAACATTTAATATGAGACAGAACCCTAGTAGTGTATCCTGTAGTCTTAGCTTAATGTTGTGTGTCTCTATGTTTTTGGCCTTGGGGTAGTCGTTGTTTTTTTCCGCTCCCCTTGGTATCGTCTCTGTGGTGTCGTCTAGTAGTTTTGGATAGGTATAGTAGAACGTATAAATTGTTTGCAAATTATTTTAGATGAATATAAAAAAAAAAAAATGAGGAAAGTAAGGAGTTGTATAAAGAGATTAGAACAGTGGTTGGTAGAAGATGCCTCACTTTAAAGAATATACCACAAGTTCTTGATAGTTTTTTATTAAGTTCACTTTACTGATACTTCCAGCTTAGATTTTCATCTAAAAGGAGACCAAGAAATTTGACATATTTAGCCATGCAAATTTCATACAGATGTGAGTAGACCATTTCTGCTGACATTTTGAAAGCGTAGTGGAAAAGTAGGCCACTGGATGGATACTTTTATCCTTCTGGACTTGAGGAAGCACGCCTCCTACGTCTGCGTAACTTGCATTAACTTCTACTGAAGCTCTGACGGGCGCATGAGCTTTAACCCATTGCACGGGGGGACACGTTAGTTTCTTCGAACAAACTGTATCTCATCTTTCCATCGATACACGACCTGTTGACTGGTGAGTTTATTGAGTGGCTTAGAGATTTCAGCAAAATCCTTTATAAAATTTCGATAGAATCCTGCAAGTTTGAATGTTCGTTATTGGACTTTCGAAATCACGTATCGCATCAGTGAGAAGTTTCTGTGGTTTGATACCAGCCATGGACAATTCGTATCCTATAAATTCCACACTTTCTTTCGCAAAAGCACAATTTGATCGCTTCAATGTGATTCCTGTGTGACGCAATCTGTTGAATACTGCTTCGATGTCCTTTAAATGCTCATCAAATGTTCTGCTGAAAATAGCGATATCATCCATCTACGCCAACGTTCGTTCTGCGGGTAACCCTGAGAGACAAAAATTCATTCATCTTTGGTATGATGCACCTGCATTACATAAGCCACACACGGCGTTTTGTTGAACTCAAACTTTCCTCGAGGAACAGAGAAGGCAGTTTTTTCTTTGTCTTCTTCTTTCAACGGCATAGACCAATAGGCTGATGCTGCGTCAAGGGTTGTCCAGTAGACAACACCAGAAAGTTGGGTACTGCAGTAAAACGAGGGAGTATCTTTTGGTGGGCCTTGTGTGATGCTTTCTGTTGCGGCAGCTTGTAGTTTTCCTACTGGTTTGTGTGCAGTCAGAATAATTTCTTCAGCAGAAACATTCAGTAGGCTGATTGTGAAGACACCTGCAGAATTTGGAATCACACGTGTTCTTGTCGCATAAATGCCTGTCATCCCTCCTATTATTGCAGGGTCAAAGTCTCCTTCTAGAAACGCAGTTGCAGGGTCATATTTCACCTGGATAAATGTTTCGGAATGACCAGGAATAACTGTTTTTCCAGCTACTCGAACGCATGTTGGTGTTTCTATTTCAGCCCTCCTGATCCAGGCTTGGCCAGGTCTTGCACGATTGTTATCAAAATCGAATGTCACTTGACCAAGTTTCTGCAAAACGTCTCTGCCTAATGATATGCTGACTGGCGAGCGAGAATCGGCAATTTGGAACCGCTGTAGAACTAATTTCTTCAGGCCAAAAATATTTACATCCAGAGTTGCAGAACCTGTTATTTTCATGTTACACCTGAGGCATCTGTAAGTGTTTCATTTGATGCACTAATCTTTACTCCAAGTTTCATATTTTTGAGAGTTTTCAAGTCAATAATTGATATTGCTGCTCCGGAATCAAGCAAAACGTTACTAAATACTCCTTCCAGCCTTGGTTTTAAAACGATGGTTGACCCACCAGTTGTGTTGTCCCCTAAATTCAAAATGTTCGGGCCATCTAGTCATTTGAAATTCAGACAGTTCTTATCCCAAGCATCATGGCCCCGTGCACCACAAGCCAGGTAAAATCTTGTTGGGCAGTTTCGGAAGAAATGCTGTGTGCTTTGGCATGTTCTGCATCGCATCTTGCAGGTTTCATTGTTCCCATTCGAAGAAACTGAGCGGTCATGACCAGGGGCTCTGTAATTGCAGCCTCAAAAACCGCGCCGCGATTTCTAGCTACAAAATTTATTTCGTTACTTTCTCCCCCGTTATCTGGGTTTATTGAAGCTATCTGTGATTGCAATTCCTCAATTAGGGTAAGGCCTAAAAAAGGCAATCTACTCGTGAACTAAAAAAGGCAATCTATACTAGAACGCGGTTAAAAAACAAATTCAACAAATTTCCTACAAATCTAAACGAAAGAAACTATAAAAAGCAGCTTAACAAATGCGTTTCCCTACGAAAGAAAGCAATCAAACAACATTTCAAAAAGGCGACTGCAGGAGGTTTAATTTCTAATTCAGATTTCTGGAATCTGGTTAAACCTTTTCTTTCTAATAAAGGTGGTTTGGTCGGTGATGATATTTCCTTGGTACATAACAACCAAATTGTAACTGATGATAGTGAGTTGACTGAGATTTTTAATAATCATTACATTAATATAGTTGAGAAAACAAGTGGACAAAAGCCTTGTAACATTTCTGATACAGTTAAATATGATGATGATCGACTACTCGTTAAGCTTATTCTAGAGAAGTATAAAGATCACCCCAGTGTTCTTGCCATAAGGGAAGGTAGTGATACTTCAAATTCTTTCTCATTTCACGAGGTGCAAAATCATGAGGTCTGGGCTTTACTGAGATCCTTGGATGGAAAAATATCTACCGGCGAAGATCAAATTCCGCCAAAACTAGTGCATCTGGCTGCAGATGAACTTACCGCTCCCTGAACCTTTGCAATAAACAGCTGCTTACAAAACCAGAGGTTTCCAGATAAAGGAAAGCGTGCAGCAATATGCCCTTTAGATAAGGGTGAAGAAAATCGCACAGCTGAGACAAATTTTCGTCCTGTCAGTGTTCTAAATACGTTCTCTAAAATCTATGAAAAAGTCATGAAGCAGCAATTAATTGTCTATCTTGACACTACGCTCTCGGTTTTCATAGGCGCATATAGAAAAGCATACGGCACGCAGCACGTTTTGATAAGACTCCTCGAAGACTGGAAGACCAAACTTGACAATAATTACATTGTAGGCGCTTTATTGATGGACTTATCAAAAGCATTTGATTGCATCCCACACGATCTGCTGATTGCGAAGCTGAATGCGTACGGTGCGGATGAAAATGCCTTGATGCCTTGGTACTAATCTTTTCATATCTTAAACGGCGTAAGCAATCCGTGAGGATAAACAATACTTACAGTTCCTTTCAAACAATCTTATCTGGGGTCCCTCAAGGCTCGGTGCTTGGCCCTATTCTTTTTAATGTATACTTAAATGATCTTTTTCTGTTTATTAAACAGGCAACGCTATATAACTATGCCGACGACAACACGCTTGCTTGTTTCTCTAAGACTCTACCAGATTTGGTGCGAGCCTTGGAGGCAGAAGCAGGCGTTGCACTAGATTGGTTAAAGGAAAACAATATGATTGCAAATCCATCAAAGTTTCATGCACTGTTAATTAAAGAAGACCAAACGACTACCAGTGGTGAGAGAATAAGTATTCAAGGAAAAACCATTAAGTCTGAAGATTCAGTCAAACTTCTCGGAATTCAACTAGACTATAAATTAAACTTTGATCCGCACATTTCAGCACTTTGTAAAAAAGCTGCAACTCAACTTAACGTCCTAAAGAGGCTTCGAGCTTATATTGGTTTTGATGCGAGAAAAGTCCTTGTTCAGAGCTTTGTTTATTCTAATTTCAATTACTGTCCTTTGGTATGGCATTTTTGTTCAGCGAAATCAATGCATAAGATTGAGAAGGTACAAGAACGTGCACTTACGTTCCGTCATAATTATTATTATTATTATTAATTCTTTCATTTAAAGTTGGCTAAATGTTATAGCTAAATTGCTAATTAAGGCCAACTATTTACAAAAACAAAGAAAACAAAAAAAAAATACATGTAAGATTAAAGTGAAGATATAATTTACAATAAAAAGCCTAAATTTGGATAAAACACTTTGCATAATCTGCAGTTGCAGGCATGGCATTTATGGGCTTTGATAACCCTTTTGAAAACTTGAAGGGAATCCGAGTTTTTCAGCTCTGCTGGTAGTGTCTCCCATACCTTTTTCCCCATAAATCTGACTGTATCGATTCCAAGGCAGGTTGTTTTCGCCGTTGGTAGTCGCAGTTTATTTGAACACCTTAAGTTGTAAGGCATTTCTTTTTCCTCAAAAATTTGCTTCATAAAGCTGGGATTTAGATTATATTTTGTTTTGTAGATCTCTACCATGAGCAACTGCAGGTTCCTCTGATGAACGGTTACCGAATTATCCATTTCTAACAGTTTTCCAAAAGTAGAAACATTGTCCTTGTATGCGATTCTTAAGGCCCTTTCATGTATCCTATTTATCTTATTATTCAAATTTCTATCGTGAAACATCCATATCAGCGAGCAATAGCTAAACTGGGACATGACGAATGTTTTCATCAACAGTTTTAGTTTCTCGGGCTCCATGTAGATTGAAATGCGCGCAAGAGCATGAAGCTTTTGACTAGCTTTTTTACATAGCGTTTTGACATGGTTTTTAAAACTTAATTTCTTATCAAGAGTAATGCCCAATAACTTCTCTTCGCCGCTTTCTTCAATCTGGGCTTCTCCAACGTGAATATTAGCTCTTTCGTTACTAGCCCCAAAAAGAATGAAGTGACATTTATCTTCATTTAACTTCATATAGTTTTCTGGAAACCATGCTGTTAGTCGGTTTGCATCTTGCTCTAGTCTTGTTATCACATTTCTAACCTCATAATCGCATGAGTACAAGGTAGTATCGTCTGCATAGTTACATATCTCGGTTCCGTTCTTTAGAAGAAATATATCGTTGATATATATATTAAATAAAAGGGGCCCTAACACCGAACCTTGTGGCACACCTAAGTTAGTATTTTTCCACGTGCTAAAGGAACCATTAATTTTGACCCTTTGCCTTCTATTCGAAAGATAGCTGTGAATAAGCGCGAGGGCACTTCTACTAAAACCATATGCATGCAATTTTGCTATTAGTAGCTCGTGATTTAGACAGTCGAATGCTTTGGAGAGATCCATTGATAGTGCACCAGCAAAGCCTCCGTTATCCATGGTTATCTTGCAGGTTTCTAGGAATTTTAGAAGTGCATGTTGCGTATTATAGCCCTTCCGAAAACCACACAGTAGAGAAGACAGAAAGCACTCGACAAAAGGCATTACTTGCTCATACATGAGCCGCTCAAAGATCTTAGAGACTGATGACAGAACAGTAATCGGTCTAAAATTTTTCTTGCTAAAAGCATCATCTTTTTTGAAAAGTGAGGAAATATCCCCAGCTTTCAGTTCGCTAGGAAAATCGCTTTCAGAAATACATGAGTTGTAAGTGCTAACCAAGTGTGGCAACAGCAAATCAGAATTTTCTTTCAGAACTCTAGCTGGAATACTTTCAATTGGAGATGCTTTTTTATGATCTAATCTTTCTATCTGAGTCATTATCTCCTCTGGCGAGCAAGGCCGAAATTCAAATGTTTCAGAAGGATGAAAGCTCTCTGTTATCCTCTTAATACTTGGGTGTAAACTGTACTTAATAATAGCGAGCTCAACAGGATCGTCGATACCATTGGCTGATACCACGTTTGATCCTGTTTCCTCTATACCCAGTGAACTCGTTATATTTGCGAAATAATCATTGAATATCTCTGCAACAGCTTTATCTTCGGAGACTATCTCGTCATTTTCAAGCAGAGTCACACTTGAAGTAGTTTTTACTTTACCAGAAAAGAGAGGCTTTACTGTCTTCCAGAATTTTCGATTGTCGTTAAGACTTTTAAGATCAATATTTTTATAATATTCTCGCTTGGCCTCACGGAGGAGTTTCACGCATAAATTTCTTTGTTTTTTGAAAGCTGTCTTATTTTCGTCTGTTCTGTCTTTGTTATATCTATTGCGGAGATGAGTTCGATTCATAATGGCTTTTCTGAGTGATTTCGTCATAAAGGGTCCTTCATTGGCTCTAACAGATTTCTGTTTCACCGGAGCATGCTTATTCAATACACTTGAGACTATTGCATCAAAGATATCATAGCTAATCAAAGCCTGTTGGCTTTGTCTAATTAGTCTATCTTTGAGATCTTTCCTAAAGCTGTCAATATCAAACTTACGGTAGTCCCGATAATTGATTATTTTAGGGCCCCTTTTTATGAAACCACCCTTTACAACAGTTGCAATCATGCAATGAAAGTCCGATAGCCCTGTTTCAATCGATACTGTATTTTGAAAATTAGAGATTCTGTTCGTGAGAATCAAATCAATTGTCCTAGGTCTATCGGACTTAAAGCATGTTGGTGTCTTAACGATGTTTTTAAGGTTATAGGATTCCATGAAATTGCTAATATTCTCGTCGTTCTCTTCCGCATTAAAGTCTCCCATCAAGATGAAACTTTCGAATTTTGTACTGAAGTGATCTAACGAGTTTCCTAATTCCTGGAAAAAATATCTTTCTCCTTGATTAGGAGGACGGTATATATTCGCAAGAAGCCATTTTTTATTTTTGATATTTATTTCAACAAAACCACATTCTATATCGTCAGGAAGCTGATACTCCTTCAGCTCTCTAGCTGGAATTCCATTTCTTACATATACAAGGATTCCGCCCCCATGTCTATTTCTATCATAACGAAAGGGAGGATGAAAGCCATCCAATAAGAACTGACTGGTGGGAAAAGTATCGTCAAGTTTCGTTTCCGCAATGCCCAGTATGTCTATGTTGTTTGATATGATGACTTCTAAAAAGTCAAATTTATTTCTTATAGAATTTATGTTCAAATAGGCAATGATTATACCGTTGTGGTTTTTTATTCTTAGATCTTTTAAAATGGTAATTGGTTCCCCTTTCTCGCTACCATTAGCAATTTCATCGATTACTAAGTTCCCATCAATCTCAATCGCAATTTTTTCATTATTTTCTACAACTTTAGAAACAGTAGGTTTATTCTTGCTAGGAGCCTGCTCAAGTCAGCATTTTTCTATGGCTTCACGGAGATTTCCTGCCAAAATCGCATCGCCATATCGATTCAGGTGCAGTCTACTTTTATTAAGATGTTGGGCTTTATCAATATTATCATTATTTATGAAACCAATGTTTCTGGAGTTGCAAATCTCCCTCAGTTTTTCATTCACTAAGCATGCCTTTTCATTGAGGTCGTCGTTATCACCTCTTGGGCAGATTCCAGAGACGATGATGGAACTGTTGTCCTTCTTCATTGAAAGGGCCACTTTCGTAATATTTTGTGCGATTGTCTCTGCAGTCATTTTAGAACGGAGGTCGTTTGTTCCGCAGTGCAGGATGTGAAGATTCGCATTTTCTTCCACGACCGGTTTTGTGTAGTGAACCATATCACTCGTTTTTGCCCCCGAGATGGAACGCACGATAACATTTTGCCTCAAGGCTGCTCTAAGTTTCCAACTATGGATATTTTTCACCATTGAGTCTCCAATAATAATAACTTTCTTTCGTCGGTCTTGAGGACGTTCCTTTGGAGTGGAACTCTCTTCGCTGGTTTTCCTTGAGGCTCTTCCTTTCTGGGATATGAAATCTTCATATGCCGAGGCGACTTGCGCTTCTGCTACTTCTTCTTCGCTTTCTTTCCTTGAAGGCAGTTCCTTCGTTGCATTTCCCTCGTTGTTTTCCTTTTGCTTATTGTCAGTATTACCGATGTGCGTTTTGTTGTTTTTACGCTGTCTTTTGTTTGGACGCTTCTTCTTTTGTGATACTTTATTGTTTTCAGTATCTTATAGTTCTTATAGTTCTTATAGTCTTTTCAGTCTCTTATAGTTCTTACAGTCTCTTATAGTCTCTTATCCTTCAGTTTCTTATAATGATCATGCCAGTTCATATAATGACCTTCTACTGAAATCACAGCGATGTACCATGCATGTTCACCGACTTAGAGCTATCTCCATAGAAATTTTTAAGACTCTAAATGGTCTGAATCCATCCTTCATGAAAGATATTTTTCAAGTTAGATCCTCTAATTATTCATCGCGTAATCCTAATAACCTTGCTCATTACAGACCAAATCAGGTTACTTTCGGTACTCACAGTCTCAAGTTCCTAGGACCGCAGATTTGGAATTGCTTACCAAATGAGTTAAAATCGGCCGAAAGCCTTAATACTTTCAAAAGACTGATAGCACAATGGGATGGTCCCATGTGCAACTGCAATGCCTGTCGTTTTGCTGTAAATAATGTACAAACCGTTTGAAAAAATATTTATTTGTTCTATTTTAATTAATGTATTCATCGATTTTGATTAGTTTTCGTGTATGTATGTATATACATAGCAGACTAGATAAAAATCAATCGATGTAAAATAAAGATACAACAACAACGGCCCGTTTTATAAGTCGTGCCGCGCCGCGCCGAACCAAGTGAATTTCGATCAATTTTGCCTGGTTCGGTACGGCGCGACCCTTATAAAACCAACCTGACACTTGGTTCGACTAAGTCGAACCATACGCCAATGGCCTCTCGACTGGGTCGACCCAGTGCGACTTATAAAACCAATTTCAGTCGCGCCGTGCCGCACCATACTCACACGTGCATAAAAGAACTATAATTATTTCAATAATGTCAATAGCTTATTAAATTAAAAAGAAAAGTTTCTTAAGTTAGTATTGTGCGCATTCGTCATTATGGTTCGGCACAGCACAGCACGGCAAAGTTTTGTTCTTATAAAACAGAAGAGTCGCTCCAAGTCGAACCTCAGTCGAACTCAAGTTTCTATGGTTCGGCGCGGTACGGCATGACTTATAAAACGGGCCTAAGACGGGGTAAAGTGAACTATTTTGTAAGTTTCGTAGAACTAGATTTCACTGCGATAAAAATATCAAATCTGCATGCGTTAAAGTGACATCGTGGCCTTTGCTGAAGTAGTGATGCATTAATTTAATTTTTAATGATTGACGTTTCCACGCATCAGCATGTTTTTGCAGGCGGTCGGGTAGTTCACTTTACCCTGCAGTTTCCCGTGACCTATTACAGAAGGACTGTGCAGTCACTATTCATACAAAAAACTTGCAAATACTTATGACTGAGGTGTACAAAACTATAAATTGTCTGAATCTTTCATTTATGCAGGAAATTTTCTGTGAAAATATGACTCATTACAATTTGCGTAACAATAATGAATTTATTCAACCAAGAGTGAGATCAGTCAACAACGGCTCAGAAAGCGTCAGATTTAAAGGTCCGCAGCTGTGGCAGACTTTACCACCAACAATACGCAATTCAGAATCCCTTTATTAGTTTAACACAAAGATAAAAAATTGGTACGGAGCAAATTGTCGATGCAGGTTATGCCGCACATTTGTTCCGAACTTTGGCTTTTTATGATGCACATTTCTAGATATCTGTTTTTATCCTATTTAATTTTGATGATTTGTAAATATTTTATCCACCATTTTTACGTAATATTTGTATTTTGTAATGTTTTTAGGTTGGAATTATATAGCTAACTACTTTTAGCTATTTTTGTTGTCATCCAACTGTAAAGAAATTGGTGATAATAATTGGTGATAGTAATGGTCATGGCGCGTCTTTGATGATTCTTGTATTTTGGGCAAAGCCAACAACAATTTTGACTTGCTGATACATGAGAGTCTTCTGATCTTGAGGGACCGCCCGACACTCAATCAACAGAACTCTACTATACCGTTGTATCTTTCTAATCTCGCTTATTTTATTATCATTATTCATTTATTTACCGTTGGATTGTAAAAGATAGCTACAATAGATAGCTCATTAATTTCAACTCTAAATCTTTAAAATACAAAATAAGCCTTGAAAATACTAATATTATGTACTTAATAAAAACGTGGATAAAATATTTACATGCCATTAAAAATATACAGTATAAAAGTAGAAATCTAAAATTGTTTATCAAGGAAGCCCAAATTCGGAATAAAAGTTCGGCATAATCTGCATGGACAATTTTCCCCGTACCAATTTTTGTTCTTTGTTTTAAATTGACAAAGCGATTCCGAATTTCTTATCGTTGGTGGTAACATTTGCCACAACTGCGGACCTTTAAATCGGACGCTTTCTGTCCCGTTGCTGACAGATTTCACTCTGGGTTGTACAAATTCGTTATTATTACGTAAATTGTAGTGAGCTGCATTTTCACAGAAGATTTCCTGCATAAATGACGGGTTAAGCCCGTTTTTAGTTTTATACATCTCGGTCATAAGTAATTGCAAGTTCTTTGTGTGAATTGTAACGGCAAAGTCCTTCTCTAATAGTTCACTATAAGTAGATTCTGCATCCTTATAAGTAATTCTCAGAGCCCTCTCCTGTATTTCGTTAATCTTTTTGTTGAGCTGCCTGCTATGAAACATCCAGATTAAAGGGCAATATTGAAATTGACTGGTGATAAAAGCCCTCATGAGGGTTCTTAGTTTGCTGTGATCCTTAAATGGCGATATGCGAGCAAGTGTGTAAAGTTTATTGCTAGCCTTTTGGCACAATTTCGAGACATGATTGTCAAAGGAAAGTTTGTTATCAATTTGAACGCCGAGTAGCTTCTCTTCCGAGCTATTTACAACTTTGGAATTCCAATGTTAACAGTAACTGGGTCATCGCTACTCTGCCCAAGAACCAAAAGATGGCATTTATCTGCATTTCATTTCATGAAGTTGTCGGAAAACCATTCCAAAGCTACACTACAATCATGTTCCAGCCTATAAGGATATCCCTCAGGTTCTTATCGCAGGTATAGATTGTGGTATCATCTGCATAGTTGCAAATATCCACATTTGGAATAAACAGGAAAAGATCATTGATATAGATGTTAAATGATAGAGGTCCTAAAACTGACCCCTGGGGAACACCATGTGTAACGTTTTTCCAAGAACTGAATGACCCATTTACTTTGACTCTTTGTTGTCTATTTGTAAGGTAATCATGATACAGCCAACTGCCTTGGAAAGATTAGTCTGATACAGCACCTGCCTTACCACATTTATCAAGGCTAACTTTGAATTATTCTAAAAGCCTTAAAAGCGCATGCTGGCACTATAACCTTTTCGAAAACCACATAGAAGTGAAGATAAAAAGGATGTAATATAAGCAACAATTTGTTTATCCATTATTCTTTCAAAGAGCTTTGAGACCGTAGGCAGAACGCTAATTGGCCTAAAGTTAGTCCTTGCATTGCTTGGTCCATTCTTTGGAAGAGATGTGACATCCGCGCACTTGAGTTCATTGGGAAAAGATGCAATCATTAAAGATTTGCACACACCAGAATTAGATTTCAGAATGTTTGGTGGGATGTTTTATGCGTTGTAGCTTTCTTAGGATTTAGATCTCTGGCTTCTATGTCAACAGCATAAGGGGGCAACTTTCTGAAAATGAAAGGAAACGACATTTTGACAGTGATCTTTGATTTTTAGAATGCTAGGATGATTCGAAAATTTGTATACTGCCTTATCAATAGGATAAGTGATCCCTTCTGTTGTGTTTTGGCAATTAGAGTTTTCATTTATGCCAAGGGGGTTCGTTACAGTGACGAAAAGTTCGTTCATAGTTTCTGCTACCTCAGCATCATTGGAAATAATAGTTTCATCTTCAATCAAAACTATTTTATTTTTTGTTTGCAATTTGTCCGAGAAGAATGGTTTTACAGTTTTCCAAATTTCTTTGAAATGTCAGGGTTATTGTAATAATTTCTTTTTTCCCTTCGAAGTAAGTTAACACGGGAGTTTCGATGTTTGCGAAATTTGTTCCAATTCTCAACAGTTCGGTCTTTGTTATATCTATTACGTAATCTGGTACGCAACATGACCGCTTTGCGCAGAGCAATCACTGGACTCACTGAATTGAAATTATTTGGTTTAATTTCAATGGACTTTCCTTATTTAGATATCGTATGATCGTCAACTTAACCCATTTAATCCCAGAGTATCAAATACCTATGAAAAATGTGCGCCACTTACATAAGTAACAATTTTCATGTAACTGATCTTCAGAAAAAACCTTTTTTTCAATTTCATAGATTTTTATGGAAATTAACTGCTATGTTCCCATTGGGAACAATGGGAAGATACGTAGACATTTTCAAAGATAACATTTTTCATGTTACAGTAACTTTGCAGTGTAAAAATGAATGTAACAATTCTGAAGTGGAGGAAACATCTCAAATACAATCAGAAAATATAAGTCATGTATGAAATCCATCAAAACAGACAATACTTTGATCCAGGATAAAATAAAAAAATTAACAATTTGTTCGAATTTTTCTCTATTTTGACAAAATTTGCAACGAACTTGCGTCTTGGCTGGGTTAGGAAAGTGATTTATGATTGCACATGTGGCGCTACGTGCGTATTTTCTCCGTTAGCAATAGCTGTCACTAATTCTGAGACAGAATTCTGAGCAATGGAGTGCATAAATTCGCTTTCACTTGTTTTCTCATGCCCTGTAGCAACGTATGCCAAAACACAACATTTTGTCAAGGCCGAGCAAGTTTACCGAAGGTTTCCTACTTGATATGAAAGGTTGCAGAGGAAAGTTATTTGAAGCAATTTTAGCAAGTGTAAGCAAGCGTATTGATACTATTCGGCAATCTTGAAGGCAATTGCTTCAAAGATTGACTGATGCATTTATCCTCCAGTATCCAAGACTGAGAGATATTGGAATGGGAAGCAAAGCTGATTATGTCTTTTGATTTTTTTGGTGACATTGCAAATTTTTATCCCTGCAGCAGTTTCTGTGATCTTGGCTTTATGATTCATATTCCCATATCTTACGGCTGAGCTTCCAGCAATCTCGACGATGCCACTTACATCTTTTGAGAGTACAAAAGTATCCCATCCAACCTCACTCTCTTCTTCATCAGTGATTTTCTCATGCTCAGACGGTACAATCACGATTGTATCAATGTCACAACGTTCCTTGTTGCTCAGCATGACTGCTTTAGGGGCTTCTTCTAGAGCAAGATGCGTTTTTATTTCATCGTCATCTGCATAGATACAGTATTGTTCCAGAAAATGTTTGATTACAAGACAATTCGATGATGAAATGAAAAAGCCAAATTCCTAAGTCATTCCTTTTTAGGGTTGTGTAGCAGAAGGAAGAGAACCACTTTATGTTAATCCTGAAGTAAAAAAATAACACTGTTTTCTACTCAATTTTAGCATTTTGATCTTCACATTCCAAAGCACAGCCATGCCGAACAAAAACGTACCACATTTTTCTGCATTTGAGTGCAAGTAGCTGCTGAATCATATTTCATGGACAAGAAAGAAAAACTACAGATCTGCCCGTTGTTCCCATTGGGTACAAGTAAGGAATAACCAGGCGGCTCCTCCTCATTTCAGGATGAATACTGAAAATCTATATTTTGAAACAAAGTATGACTATTCACCTGTCTATGGGTAAAATGGTTTTCAAAAGGGCGTGGCTCTTGGCAACGGTTGTCTATGCCTTTGATTGACAGGTGGACAACTGCGAAATGCAACATTTTGCAACATCCATGAAATTGACTAAAACACTAAATTTATGTGTGAATATGTTTTTATGTGAATAACAAACCTCCCACTTACTCATACATTTGTTAATAATAGCAAAAAGGTTGATGAATACACTGTAAACAACCTTTGTACCTGATGTTCCCAAAGGGAACAATGGGCAGAAATGGGTTAATTATGCATTACTCTGAATAATTATTGCTATAAAAACCTCGTTCGTGTAACTTTTATTTAGCTGAAGATGAGACGAGCTCGTCTCGAAACGTTCTAAATAACCATGGCTTAGTCGAATACCTTATTAATCACAACTGGATTTGTATTGATGTCTTAATTTAACTGGAATTTTCGATACTAATTTGTCTTTATTTGCAATGACCCTCAAGATGTTCGTCGTGGTCCTAGTGTTCAAATTTATATTAAAGCTTCGCTTTCCGACCAATGTTCTAAGTAACTCGCATTGCGAACTACAAACTTTCCTCCACCTCCTAGCTGAATATGCAGCCGAAGTCGGCTTGAAAATTAATGTTTCCAAAAGAAAGTGCATGACAGCCGATAAAGTCAACTCAAACCTCCATCGTACCATTGATAACAATGAAATCTCTCAAGTAACTGAATGTATTTACCTGGGACATAAACTGTCCTCGAAAAATGACGGTCTTGTCGCCGTCCAACATCGCATTGGCCTAGGATGGGCCGCCTTTGACAAGAATAAAGCAGTGCTAACATCGAAAATCATATTTTTGATTTTTTTGTTATTCAGTCAAATTTTGCGATACAAGTTACTTATCTAACGCTACTTACAAACTACTTTACTATACTACAACACAGTGATCCAGAGCATGGAATAAATGTCAAAACACAAAACCTTTCAAATGCAAAAACCGTTAAGCTCATCTTACAGAGGACACTCTGAGCTATTCAGAAAAAAATCCGTATTTAAATCGGACCAACGAGTGGAGAGAAATTGCAGTTTGAAGTTGACCAAAATTGTTAGGTCATGTTTTTGTTTAAATTTCCGGTCTATCACTTTTGAAATGGGCCTAAACCAAATATTTCAAATTTTCATTTCCCCAGTTGTATTCATCCGATTTCGATAAACTTTTTTTTAGATTAAACCTCAATGTCTGCACAATTAAACAACTTATGAGTTTTATGAATTTACGTCGATTTATGTCTTTATTTGGCACACATTTTTCAAGGAGTGTTTTTAGCAGTAAAACAGCACGAGACCCGTAAAATTCTTCTTTCCTAGTGCAAACAAAAAAAGTGAGGAAAAAAGAGTCTTAGAAACTCATTTCCCACTAAACTTTAGGTATCGATGAAGATTTCTGCCAAAGGGTTCGTTCAGATTCGTTCAGGTAAAAATTTTATAGCAGATATAAAAAAACTGTGTCATTTAGGCCCATTTGTGGTATTTTCTGTGATTTTCCGTTATGGAATGTACATTTTGTTTCTAGGTGCTCCTACTGCATAGCTTTTGGTTTTCATTGCACAGTTGTAATAGCAAAGGTTTGAATTGTAAAAAAATATGAATTATTTCATTATTTAACAAGCACATTAAGATTTCAGTGACTTGAATCGTACATGGGTTTAATTTCGGTTTGGACAGCCAAGCTTGACGTCTATGACTTTTGGGATACAAAGCTCCAGCTGGAAGTACAATTTCCGATCGTGGAAACTGCACTTTCAGGTTGTAGTAGGTGTGGTGAGTGGCAGAAGGATTTCAGTTATGATTAAGTCCCAGAATTTGTCGAAGATTTTGACACCCAATCCTTGAGTACAAATTATGTTTCCAGTAACAATTTTTACTGCGAAACCGCTGAAGTATTTTTTGTTTAACATAAAACAAAGCATTGCTAAGACTCATTGCCTAACATCAAAGTCACATAAAAAGAGCAGTATCAGAATTTTCAGAATTATAGTAGAACAGTGCCTCAATGAATGATGACCCTTGGTGCCAGAAAATTCACAATAGAATTATAAAAGTTTAACCCGTTCCCTGAATGTTCTGACAAAACCTACCATGAAAGCCAATATGACCAGATATTGGAGCACCCCTTCCCCTGGCTTTTTGGTCTATCAACTAAATTTCTATTCCACAAGTCATCAAAAAGGAGCAGTCTTAATTTGATTTATAAGAGATCTCGGAAGCCTCAAATTTTTGCTTCATGACATGTTGGGGGCAGTCACGAAAAATATATGGTTATCATAAATCGTTTGAATTTATAGAGACTACATAGGCTTTATGTTTATCACATCAATTTTTCTTTAGTTTGTGCCTGCTGCTAAGTATAAGATTCCAAGAAAATTCACATTTATTTTCGGTTAACGTTGAAACTGATTACAGGGTCGCACATGCTGAGAAACATCGTCTGAAAACTATCTGCAACTGACAAGATTAAAACTGCGACTTAAAAAGCAAACCTTTTTGATAAAAATCAAACTTAGAGTTTGTGGAACAAGTTCATAGGAAACTTTGAAAAAAAGTAATCTTCACAAACGCAACAAAAATTGTTGTCATCAAATGTCAATGGCATCTTTGTCTGGATGTTCATCCAATTTGTACCAACCTTAGTCGAAGCTAGACTGAATGCATTGTGAAGTGTCAAGTTCAGGGTTGTAAGAGTCAGACTGTCTATGTACCAAACCAAGAAGAAGCTCTTGTTCCAAACATAAGCAATTGAACTATAGTTAATAGACCGAATGGTGAGTTTGGACTAGGGCCTAGTGTACACAAAATCATAGATATAAAATGCTAGTCGGCTTGATTTTCATAAACCACGTTGGACCAACTTAAATCTTAATGTGCTTGTTAAATAATGAAATAATTCATATCTTTTTACAATTCAAACCTTTGCTATTACAACTGTGCAATGAAAACCAAAAGCTATGCAGTAGGAGCACCTAGAAACAAAATGTACATTCCATAACGGAAAATCACAGAAAATACCACAAATGGGCCTAAATGACACAGTTTTTTTATATCTGCTATAAAATTTTTACCTGAACGAATCTGAACGAACCCTTTGGCAGAAATCTTCATCGATACCTAAAGTTTAGTGGGAAATGAGTTTCTAAGACTCTTTTTTCCTCACTTTTTTTGTTTGCACTAGGAAAGAAGAATTTTACCGGTCTCGTGCTGTTTTACTGCTAAAAACACTCCTTGAAAAATGTGTGCCAAATAAAGACATAAATCGACGTAAATTCATAAAACTCATAAGTTGTTTAATTGTGCAGACAATGAGGTTTAATGTAAAAAAAGTTTATCGAAATCGGATGAATACAACTGGAGAAATGAAAATTTGAAATATTTGGTTTAGGCCCATTTCAAAAGTGATAGACCGGAAATGTAAAAAAAAACATGACCTAACAATTTTGGTCAACTTCAAACTGCAATTTCTCTCCACTCGTTGGTCCGATTTAAATACGGATTTTTTTTCTGAATAGCTCAGAGTGTCCTCTGTAAGATGAGCTTAACGGTTTTTGCATTTCAAAGGTTTTGTGTTTTGACATTTATTCCATGATTTCTAAAGAGCTGGATCACAGTGTACAAGGACGAATACCACGGAGAGCAAAAATCTGTGGCAACTCCGCAGCCTTAACATAGGAAAAAAATTACATGTAAAAGAAAAGACAAAAAAGAACTTAAAGTCTAGGGTACCATCGCCCTGAATCGGCACCCTAGCGCGTTCTCCGAGATTTAGGCTTCATTTTCATTTTCATTTTAAAATATTTATACCGGTATAAGTTTCATTTACATGTTTTTCAAACTGACCTGTATAAAATTAGAAAAAAAATTAAAGGAAAAGAGACTAAGCTAAGAACAAAAGAAATTCATACACCTAATTTACAATATAATATGCTATAACACCTAATTTACAATAAAATACAATGGATATGAAAAAGAAACAGAAATTAAAGTTGTACCGCCCTCCATAGTCGTTCCTTGAAAGTTTTCAGGGAAGGTGCCAATTTTGCTTCTCTTTCTAAACTGTTCCAAAGTTTTACACCGCGATATGAAAAAGCCTTTTGGCCATTGGCAGTTTTTAATAACGGTAACCTAAGGTCAGTTTCTGTTGAGAGCAAAGATCGTTCTCTATCATCTGAATACTTAGTAAATAGATTTTTCATGTAGACTGGCGCAAGCGAATTCAAAGACTTGTATGTTAGCGTGGCGGTTTCTTTTCTTATAAGATTACTGATAGTCGGCCAGCCAAGATTCTGAATTAGTGGAGCATTAGAAGCATCGCATGAGCTATTTGTTACGATTCTTGCAGCTCTGTTTTGGATTTTTTGCAAGGCGTTAATCTTTGATTCACTACAGCAGCCCCAGACGGAGCAACGGTAACTCAACTGGGGCTCGACAATGCCTCTGTACATTTTGTTGAGCACATCAGATGGAAGATATTTCTTAGAATACTTAATAAGTCCAAGGGATCGATTAGCCTTGTTCACAAACTTTTAAAAATGGAACGGTCTGGGACTTGTATATGAAAAGAAAGCCCGAAAATGGTTTGCTTACGCCATATTCTTGCTCTCCGACTGTTCTTGCTTTTTTCCTTGGCTTTACTTACATGCTACGAAGAAGTTTTCAACGTACCTGAAAAGTGACGGTAAGCATTCGTCCATCTCTCCATTTATTTTTCGAAGCCGTGTTTTTGTTTTGATTCATTTTAATTGATAAAATATTGGCAACGGTCCAATAGCTTGTTTCAATAGTTTCTTCTGCCCCTCTTAATGAAACATTTGAAACGTCATTCAAGTTGTCGATTTCCATTTTTGTTCAGGGGGTTTCTTTTCCAAAGCGAGTGGATTGGCTAAAAATCGCCCTGAATCGGCAAAGTGTGTGAATATGGTCTGGTGTAGTGCATACTGACCTCTCCCCTTCTCTCTGGACGACTTTATGAATAAAAACAGGTAGTAAATAATATTTTGATTCCAGGAACACATTTCTGACTTGGTGACCTTTCGTGGAGCTGGAAGAGGAGCATTTTTGGAATAACGTAATGACGGTAATATGTATGAGAGGTTAAAACTGGGGAGGAACGAAAAGCTTTAATTTTCCATCCGATCAAAATGCAATGAATATTAATCATATAGGGGATGTGACCCTGGCAAATAGCTGTTTGACTGTATTGTACAATTTTCTTTCGGGATAGCTGATTGCGGTAAAATGAGGGGTGCCGGTTCAGGGCGATATAATTCATTTAGGCCGATTTTCATCGTTGCTCCTTTCAGTTCTGGCTGTACTTCAAAAAGTGGTAAGATTAAGTTGATGAAGTGATACAGTAATTACTATGAACTGAAGAATCTTCTGATGGCAAATCATTATTTCAAGTCCCTATCATAACGCTCATAATAGGTGATTTATCTGAAGGGGGGCGATTCAGGGCGATGGTACTCTACCTCAAATTAGACGTCATAAATTTAAAAAAAAGCAATCAAATCTGCTCCTTTGTGGCAAGTTTGCCTTGCCCTTTCACGTGAAAGGATATCATATCATCTAAAATCGAAGATCTGCAACACCTACGTGATACCGGTTGTACTCTATGGATTAGAGTGTGTTAACTGGACCTTGAAATCCTGGCAAAAACTAGTCGTGTTCCAAAATCATAATATGATGAGGTTCATGACAAACAAAAGACTGTCTGATCATTCGCGAATTAAAGACCTTCTTCGTACAACAAAGCTCGCTTCCTTTAAATCCACAATTGAATCTAAGGTCTTGAAGCTCTACGGTCACACCAAACGCTGTACGCAAGTCGCAAGGCGTAAGCAAAATCTGCCTAGAAGGAATGATAGAAGGAAAAAGAAGTAGAGGAAAGCAACCAAAACGATGGCGTGACAACATTAGCCATTGGGCGGGACAAAACTTGATGTCCCTGAACACTGCTGTCAAAGACCGAAATCTATGGAGACAGTTGTCACATGTCGATGCGCAATTTGCCGAAGGTGGAAAAGCCGAATTATGATGAATCCCATAACAGAAACTGAAATTGAATCAATTTTATGAATATAAGTTTTATCACAGAGAAGTGAATCTGAAAATAAGAAATTCCCATTAGATCAGTCGTTATTAGTTCTGAAGTGTTAACGTTCAGTGTTGAAATATAATTCTTTGCAAGCCTGACAAAGAAATTAAACTTTAAGCGTCCATATTACGTTGAAATAGGCTGAAGTTGATATTAATTGAGAAAATCAGGGAAAGGCTACGCTTTTTCACATAAAGCAAGCCTGGAATGCATCAAACCTCCAACTTCAAGTATGTAATGTAGGTAGTTCACTCTACCCCGGTCAAGGCAAAATGCCGGTACTTCACTAAGGAAGTGACGGGGGTGTGTGGCAAACCGCTCAACATCCTGTACCCTGTCGCATAAAAAATTGCCCAAAAGTATACCCTGTCGCATAAATATTTTACCAAATCCATTGTTTCATGATAACTCTAAAAGGTGTGCTTCCACATGATACTCTGTCGCATAATTTTCTTATCAATTCTAATACCCTGTCGCATAATTTTTATCAGAAAAGGACACCCTGTCGCATAATTGTTACAGTAAAAGGACACCCTGTTGAGCGGCACATCCCGTCCAGTCAAGTATGGGAGTACCCCCCCCCCCCCGGGGCAAAATCTCGACTGAATGGTAGGTCTTTCAAAATGCCATTTCAGCGGACTGGAAAGTCTTTCTTGGTTAATTTTTTGCAGAGAAAGGAACCACATGGCAAGCCCAAAATCAAGAGGCTAAACCTAAAACTGCAGTTTTCCAAAGTGGTATTCACTACCTCGGATTAGGGGATTTTTTGCAACAACGGAAATAGCCCTTTAGGAAAAATTATTTGATGTTTTGTCACCATAAGTAATCAAGCATGTTAGTCATAAATTATGTTTTATCATTGCGGTTCTACTTTCGGAGCAAATCGTGAACATTCTGAATAGTTCACTTTACCCCGCCTTACCCTACCTTTTCTACGATTGAATCCAACATTGATCTTTCATCACTGGGATTAGCTGCATGAAAGATTTCTTTGTTGTTCGAAGGCGAGTTTTTTCATCTACAATGGTTCTGATTTCCGTCTCACCAAATTTTTCAAGGGATTTCAAAGCAACTTGCTTATCTGAGTGTAGCCTTCAACAAAATAATCCGCGGCCATAGCCTCCAAAGTTTTGTTGTGAAATGATGGGTAGTCCAATTTGACAAATTCCAGCAATTTATAGGCATAATTATACGTCCAACCTTTCTTGGCCTTTTTGGTATTTCACTCAAGGCTTCTTCACGATTTCGCTTTCCCTTTTCGAATTCCTTTTGAGTTCAGCTTTCAATTTCTCTGGGTCTTTTCTATCCTCCGCTGAAAGTCGTAGGTAACCATCGAATGCTGGCCCTTCGAGTTTACTAGCCAAGGCTTGAGCCAGCTTTTCTCCAGTATAACCTTTCAGTGCGGCATGTATGTCAATCTTGGCCAAAAAGCTTGGACGTCTCCGTTCCCAGTGAAGCTCAAAGTACCGCTTTTCGACGTTTCCATGGTAATTCGGTTAAAGTAATGTTGCCTGAGGATTGCTACGAAGAGAGACTTAATAAACGAATAACAAAACACGGAGTGAATAAGATACGTCAGGACGGACTATTTACATAGGCATGGGGTACACTAACCCAACAGAAAAAGGGGGTCGCTTATTCAGAACATGATCACATTTAGCCATTCGACTCGCTTTGGAATAGAAACCCTCTGAACAAGAACGGCAATTGACTACTCGAATGACTTTTCGAGTATTTCATTCAGAGATTTACTTTCAGTGAGGTATCAATTCAGCAGGTTGCTTTGCAACTGGCACGGTTAGATCCAAAGAAATCTTCGCCTGTTGGTGCAATCCCGGCTAAAATTTTAAAAGAGTACCCAGATATTTTTGCGCAAAATCTATGTAACCTCTTCAATCAAAATGTTGCTCATAACACATTTCCATTGGAACTAAAAGCCGGAGAGATAACATCACTCTTTAAAAAGGATGACGCTTCTCTGAAGAAGAATTTTAGGCCCATCGCTGTTCTCCCTGCAGTATCAAAGGTATTTGAACGACTGATGCACTCTCAGTTAATGCAGTTCGCAGGCACATTTCTCTCCGTATTGCTATGCGGTTTTCGAAGAGGTTTCTCAACACGAAATGCTCTTTTGCGTTTTTTAGAAAAAATCAAAATAGGATTAGACAACAAAAAATTTGCGGGTGCAATTTTGATGGATCTATCAAAAGCCTTTGATTGTTTGAATCATGAACTGCCGATAGCCAAACTCGATGCATATGGCTAGGCAGATCTGCACTTGAATTTATCTATAGTTATCTATCAGCGAGGAAACAGCGTGTAAAGGTAAATGGCTCGTTCAGCAATTGGCGTGAAACAAATCTCGGTGTTCCACAAGGTTCCGTTCTGGGACCACTCTTATTCAACATATATATAAATGACATGCTCTATCTGATGGAGGATGCCGAAATTTGCAATTACGCTGACGATACCACTATTTACGTTGTGAGTGATAAAATAGATGATGTTGTGCGAAGATTAGAAGATGGCATTGCAGCCGTCTTAAACTGGTTTCCTAATAACTATATGAAACTTAACGAAGAAAAATGCCATGTAATGATTTTCGGTGGAATACATGACGATATACGTGTGAAAATTGGTACTTCTGTGATCAAAGAGACCAAGGAGCAAATGCTCTTAGGAATCAACATAGATAATAAACTAACATTTAAGTCCCACGTTGAAACGCTCTGTAAGAAGGCTGCCCAAAATTACATGCTCTGGCTAGAATTGCGAATTACATGGAAACTGAACAGCTTGCATCATTGATGAATGCGTTCATCATGTCACATTTTAGTTATTGCCCATTGGTATGGATGTTTCATGATAGAAACATAAATAAAAAAGTCAATAAGATACAAGAGAGGGCCTTACGTATTGTATATAAAGATAATCACTCAGATTTTGAAACCCTTCTCGTGAATCAAAATTCGGCATCTGTCCATCAGAGAAATCTGCGGTTACTTCTAACTGAAATATATAAAACAAAATCAGGAAACGCCCCTAGCTTTATGAAGGAGATTTTCATGGAAAAGGTGCCTTCATATGGACTGAGGGATGGCGGAAACATATGTTTACCAAAAGTTAAAACAATGAGGTTTGGAACAGAAACTGTGCGGTTCCTCGGGCAGAAGCTCTGGAGGACACTACCTACCGAAATAAAGGAATCAGAATCTCTTTCAGTGTTTAAAAGAAAGATTAAAACGTACAAGGTTAGTTGTGACTGTAGACTATGCAAGCGATATGTGGAAAATTTAGGTTACATTTAATTTAGAAGAAAATTTAGGGTAAATTTAATTTCTTTATTTTTATTATTATTTTTTACATGATTGTAGTTGGCCTAAATTAGCACCATGCTATTAATTGTATTGTTTATATAGCCAACGTTAAATAAATTGAATAAAAAAAAATAAAAAATAAAAAAATAAAAGAGACTGAAAAACGCTGGAGATAAGTCATTGAAACCTTTGCCTCAATCTTACAATGTACATGAATCAAAACAATGCCGCTGGATGAACGAACGTTTATCGTGACATTCCAAGTGCGTCGGAAAAGTTCTTCTCGGCAAAAGAAGAAATTACGGGAACAAGCTAATAGGAATGTAAGGCAAGAGTGATGAGTCAGCAATCGATTTTCTCACTTTATTTCAATTCATTAGTTCAAGACTTGACTATTTGTATGAGTTTTTAAACAGGTCTGAAACTTGCATAATGCGTTGGGTGGGCGGTTCATGACGATGGTACCTCGTTACTTGGGACCTGAACAAAGATAAAGTCATTAATCTTTGAAATTGTATTGTATATCATCTTATTCACACTATACCTAGCACAAACACTTGATGAAAAGAGCGATGAAGACCGTAATTATGCACGAAAAATCAATAGAATAGATCCACCTCATCTGAAAGATCACAATTATGCCAAACAAGCACAAGATCAACTATACCTAGAACAGCAATATGCAGATGACATCAGCTATATAACGAGTGCCAAATACACCTCTGATTATATCAAAACAGAAATACCAACTAAGCTGAGAAAACGAAACCTGAAAGTTAATGAAACTAAACTGAGGAATATAAAATTAAAAGACAAGGAGAAGACAAATGGAAAAAATGTAAGTACCTGGGCAGCATGTTAGACACAAAAGAAGATATAAAAAGAAGAAAACAATTAGCAATGGTATCCTTTAAAACATACCAGCACATTCTAATCAGTGACATAGATCTTCAAACGAGAATGAGAATATTCCGAGCATATGTGACCAGTGTATTCATGTACAACAGCGAACTATGGACAATCAACAAAGAAAGAGAAAACGAAATAAATGTGTTCCAAAGGAAATTACTTAGGGGGGTCACTGGGGGGTATGCAATTCCGCATTTCCGCAACTTTTCTGCCCTATTTCCGCAAATCCGCACACAGAAATTGACTATTTCCGTTGTTCGCTGGGCCTGTGAGCAAAGTCTTCCTGTATCATCTTAAAACACAACACTATCCACGATAGCCATTTTCTTTCTATTTTGCACGTGCCGATTGGATGCAAGCAGTTTTGCTGTCGTCATGGGTGATCATTTTGCGCGAAAATTTTGTTTTAGTAGTTGTTGTTGTGGTAGTTGTCTTCAGATCTTCGTGATATGTACTATTTTTCTTTGTTTTAGTGCCTTTCAGTCAATGTTACAAGCAAATAGAACAATTTTACAGAAATATCCGCACTCCGCAAAAATGCAGTCAATATCCGCAATCCGCAGAAATGATGCTTGACTTCCGCATTTCCGCACCTAGAATAGCCCGATATCCGCTATCCGCAAAACCCCAGTGACCCCCCCCCCCCCTACTTAGAATGATATTGAAAATACACTGGCCCTATAAAATAAGGAATGATACAGTATATGAAAGAGCAGGCGAAATAGAATGGAGTAAAAAGATAGAAGAAAGAAGAATGAAATGGCTGGGACACATGCTAAGACTCCCTGAAAACACACCAGCAAAGCTAGCCCTCAGGGAATCACTGAGACCTGTTAAGAGACCCAGGGGTAGACAAAAAGACACCTGGAATACTATCATAAATAGGCAATTAAAGGAAATTGGACTTAGCCTTGGAGATCCCAGAATAGAGGAAATTGCGCAGGACAGGAAGCAGTGGAGGTTTCTTACGAACGGAGGAGGCGCAGTGCCGACCAACGGCGGAAACGCGTTACAGAAGAAGAAGAAGAAATTGTATGCAAATCATCATGGGCTTTACAAAGTCTCTGTAATTTTGTCATGGAAACGTTGCCTCTGTTATAATTTGGAAAATTCATGACAGAGACATTTGCATCATTCCAAGGACTCTTTATTCAGTCAATTGATGATAGTCTGAATTGGAGTTCAGGGACCATGTTAATACGTTTAGTTGGAAGAAGTACATAGAATATCACTTGAAGCTTTGTTTCGCCTCTGGATAGACTTTCCCCAAGTCTGTTTTTGTCAACTCAGTCAAAATACGCACATAATTCACGGTAGCAACGAAGTTGCACGAGTGTTTAAAACACTCAGATTTTGAGACAGGGCAGTTTCCCGTGCAGAAAGGACTTGCATTCTGCCTCGCGTTTTTCTCAATGGAGCTGACGTCAATAGCAGCGAGGAAGTAGGACATCTTAATTCTTTTATTATCTTGAGAAATTTACTTTGTTCCAAGCGATAAAATGACAGCTTTTGTTTGACAATAAAAAGTTGATATTGGTCAAAAGCAGCCTATTATTGCTTTCTGAGTTAACTCAACGCTACAGGACATTTTCGAACTGCACGATATGGGACAACAGGGAACCTTTTTTGTCAGACTGAAGATTTTCAGTTTTATAGTAATCCTGAGTTATTTTGCACACATTTCTTCATAATTTTCCTGACTATATTAAATGGAATTGAGAAAATTTCCTTGGAGTAGCAGTAATACGGTAGAAAATTCATTATTGAATCAAAGAAAGGACCATCTTCAAATTTCGAATGAACATCATCTTTCCAAAATATACGCATTTGTTGCCGTCGGTGAATGCAGGCAAGTTTCACATTGTTGCTACTGTGTTCAAGCCTTTTGGCTTTTCGTTGTATATCAAACTCTGAAAGAGCTTCGCTTTTCCCTTTCAGACAACCTCCTCCACAGGGCCTTGATTTTACATTTTGGATGAGTTAACGAAGCAGACTTGAGGCAAAGCCTCTGGAAAACTTAGTAATGTTTTTCCTTGTGCTTTAGAGAGTCTTTTCTGTTATTCATTTGTGTTATTCTGTTCATTTAGGATCTCGTAAAAGCAGACAAATGCTTAACATTGAAAGACACGCAAGATGCCATTGACAAGATGAAGGGGGCAATAATGATTGTTTATCCAATGGGACTTCCTCCTCACGATACTGTCCGATTAGAACTTGAAAATATGGAAGATCTTTCAGGGACCCAGGTATGCTACATTTCCTTATGTTATAACGGGTCGGCCTAAAGATGTACCCAAAAAGACTGCACAAATTCTGAAGCACTATTTGAATACAACATTTTGATGAAATTTATTCTAGATCACCCACAATATTATATATATCCTCTGAGTAAGGATCCGGAAACTGTCATTCATTCAAAGAGAAACGACTTCAAGAAAAGTTGGTCGCCAAAAGTACTCTTACGGAGTCTGTAATCGTCAATGGTAGCCAATCTACCAATTGAATTCTCTTATTAATTTTATACAATTTCTTGTGAAAGTTCTCAGCTACCCAGCAAAATTTCAAACAGATGAAGATTTTTAAGTGAAACGTATGCGTAAAGCATTCCACCGGGATTCCACCCAGTCAATCAAAAAAGATTTAGGCGTTTGGTATGCTATGGAATAACCAGATTAATTTGCATGAATGAATAACAAGAATTGTTTATCGAAGCCTGCAGGCTGCAAACGATCCATGATGCCAATTTGTTGACATTGTGCAAATCTGCCAAGAATGCTCTTTAGCAGAGGTCATTTAAGGTAACTCTGCTTTCCGCTCCAGTGAGCAGTGAGTTGCCGTTTCGCAAAACCACTCTCCTCAGAAAACAGTTACTTTCTCCAATACTATTCGGTCGATCGAAAATCGGTAAAAAGGACGTTGTTCTACATAGTTTTGGCAATCAAAAGGTATGCAAATTGCAATGTTTCCGTTAAGGCTGGCTTCGCAAATTATTTTTCAAAACTTTTTGTTGACTTCAGAAAATTGGATTTATCGCCAAAACTACTCGAAAAATGTTTGGTTTTCTTTCGCTATATCTCTAGTTAGATTGTTGATCGACAACTTTACCAAGGCTGATTGAAAAATCTAGGCTAGATTTCTCGCAATCGAATTTTGAATTTCTGTGTACCTTTCGACAGCGGAAGGTAGAAACCTTGGTCAACTGATTATGACATAAGAAAGAGTTGAACCCTTTTGTAATTAGTTTAGTTTCAGACTTCTGTTCGTTATGGACTCATAGAGAAATTGATATTTTGTGAATGCTCATTAAAGTCTCAAAGGACACAAAACGGAAGGTTACGAAATTGCTGGTTCTGATGGTAACATTCAAGAAATGATACTTTGACAAGCGCTCCAAGGATGTCTATTGAGACTTGAAAAATATAGCATTCTCAACAGATCACGTTCATTCTTTTGCCAATGGAAACATTTCATAGAGTTATTCTAAGGTTGAGAGTTTGAAAGCGTGATTCATAACTTGGTAATCTGTTGACCAAGGTTTCTACCCTTGGCTGTCGGAGAGGAAACAGAAATACATAATTCGATTGCAAAAAATCTAGCCTAGCTTTTTCAATCAGACTTGGTAAAGTTGTAGATCAACAATCTAGGTAACGATAAAGCGAAAGAAAACCAAAAATTTTTCGTGTAGTTTTGGCGATAAATCCAATTTTCTGAAGTCAACAAAAAGTTTTTAGAAATAATTTGCAAAGCCAGCCTTAATGGAAACATTGCGATTGGGATATCATTCGATTGCCAAGACTATGTAGAACAACGCCCTTTTTACCGCTTTTCGCTAGACCGAATAGTATTGGAGAAATTAACTGTTTTCTGAGACGAGTGGTTATGCGAAATGGCTACTCGCTGCTCAGTGGAGCGGAAAGCAGAGTTACCTTAATTAGACCTGGTCTAAATTTAGACCCCTTGGATGAAAGAGACAGACATGGCAAGCCAAAGTCACCAAAATCAGATAAACCCGGTTTTTCTCAGAAAAACTCGGTTTTTTCTGCCAGAAAAACTCGGTTTTTCTGCCAGAAAAGCTGGGTTTTTCTGAAAACTCAGTTTTCTGGTGAAGAACTCGGTTTTTCAGAAAAACTAAGTTTCTCAGGCAGAAAAACCAAGTTTCTCAGAAAAACCAAGTTTTTCTCCAGAAAAACCGAGTTTTTCAGAAAAACTCGGTTTTTCTAATTCTGGTGACATTCGCGTAAACGAGAATGAGTTTCGTTTTTCGGAAGTATCTTATCATTTGATGATGAAATGTGTTCATCGACTGACTGTACAGACATAGTTTACTATAGACAATCCATTTTATAAATATCAGAAACCCCTACATTCATATTGTAGGCTCATTCTACGAAACCATTATGAAATCGTACTACCTAAAACCATGAAAATACTAAGAAGCTTTTATTAATGTACTGCTTCAATTCATGCAGTGCAGCATTGCAGCTAAAAAACTTTCTATCAACCGGGTATACGTTTTTCTCTCATAAGAAAGTTGTGGCTCCATGTACTTCTCTGGTGTCAAAAACTGGAATGATATCCCTGACAACGTTCGAGAAAGAAGAATCAATCGCTCGTTTAAAAACAGGCTTTAGAGAGTATCTTTTGAACCTTTTACAGGATCCAAAGACGACCCCTTGGTAGAGCAGCAATTTACATCATCTTTGCGTTTTTCTCTCTTATCAGTATTGAATGTCAGTAGGTTATTCATTGCTGAAAGGTACATCTTGTATAAATGATGATGAAATTAAATGAAAAATGTCAGATTCAGAAATGGAATTTGATTTCAATAGCAATTAAATCATGGACCAGAATGGAGTGTGGGATTCTTGTTTTGTTCCCAAACATGCCACTTACCAGGACATAATTTCTGGGACTTGATGATGACTGATTTTACCAAGCAAAATTTACTCACCTAAGTTAGCCTTTGACTGGTTGACTAACATTTAAGTTTTGAACATCAGCCACATACTTTTTATTCCATAGCCCGCCAAGCGCGTAAACTTTTTTTGACTCACCCGGGAATTTCTATCATTTATATGTAACCAACATTTTTCTGATCTCTTCTCTCGTGGCGACTTGCAAAATTCATCTTCGGAATTTAACGTGCTCTAGGATATGGACCTTTATGATGACGATAATTTTTTGAATACAGACAGTACCTGCTTGGAAGTTTTGATAATAATTCGATTAATTGCAACTTATGCTTGCGTATGCGTGATCATATTTTGAGGAGTGATGAGAATACAGCAGCTCAATTAGCACTGACATTTGCTGTTGAGGCAGATAAGCGTGTAATTGACGCATTGGAAGACCAAGAAGTAATTTGTTCATGCTAATAAAGAACGATTTGAATCTGCTAAAAATCTAAAAATAAATGCCGGGTGAGTCAATAAAAACGCCCGGCGTTTGAAAAAATCCTGCTCCCTGAATGTCAAAGCAATGATGTTGAAAACTGTCTTGTTTTATCCCCGATAGGTCAAATTAGCTTCAGTAATTTACCCGGCTTTAATGGATCCTTCCTTCCCGTCGAAATAGGAGATTTTCGGCAGAAAGCCCCTTTGGAAAACCTGCAAAAACGAGCGAAAACAGCAAGAAAAATTTCCTTTTGTTCACCTCCCTAGCTATAATGACCTTGCATATGCTCATGTATTTTGTCCTCATGGGAGAATGGAATCCCCCTGAATAATTTATTCACACTAGGGGGAGGACTTTTTTCCCGCCAAAACGAAAGCACGTGCCAAAGCGTGGTGAAAGTCATCGCTGTGAGGTAAACACATTAGGGATTTTTGCTTGTAATTTTAGCACGTCTTTTAAGGTTTCTCAAAGGGATTCATTTTAGAAAATTGTCTACAAAATCCGAACGGAGTGACCGATTTTAGCCAGAAAAATTTCTGAAACTGAGTGAACATGTTAGCTATTACATCAGGTATTGCAAAATATCATTGCTCACACATTCAGGGAGCAGTAGCCTTTCAAACGCCGGGCGTTTTTTTGACTCACTCGGTAGCATTGCAGAGCTTAATCATTAACTGGCAGAAAACAAAGGGTAAAGATTGGTTCGACCTTCAGTGACTGGTTTGATATCTTATCAGGTTTTTTTTATAAATTCAATATTAAAGATTTGCAGTTTACGAAATTACGACCACGAACGAGCTACCATACATTGCTACAAAACGATACCAAGGGGAGCAAAAGATCGTGACTACCCCAGGGTCATCCACATGAAGAATATTAATCTAAAATACAACTAAATGTTCAATTACGAAAAGCTGCATATGAACAAAGGGACTGATGAACGAGACTCCACGACTGGGGACTTTACGAAAATGAACTTGATATGGTGACATTTGGCTTAATTGAATCGACTGGTTGTGTGAAATGTATTGTAGATTCCACTCGAGTATATTTCTGTCTACATCATATTTACATCAAGCAAAGAAGCAACAATCCAGGTAAAATTCTCTAATACCTTTTGATCGAGGCTTACAAGTCTCTCAACTACCAAAATCCTATGTTTATGGGGGATATGTTCAAAAGGAAAGAGACGACATATGGCCTCCGAGTAAAGTATCTCTTACAGTTACCAAACACAAAAACAGCCTCTTATGGGGTCAACTCAATACCATTCAGGGGGGAGCATTCTCTGGATCCCCGTATCTAATGTGATAAAGAACAACCAAACATAGCTTCGTTCAAGAAAATAATCAAAACTTGGGATTGGGAAAAATGCAATTGTACCATAATTAAATAGTATCAGAGACTTCGTTTGGTATTTCTATATTTGGTTTTAATTAGTTACTCTTCTCTTTAGTGAAAACTCTTTACATTGGTTCACCAACTTTAAATAATTTCATCATTATTATTATTATTATTGATGTTATTGTCGTTATACTGATGAAGATTTCAATCGAATCGTTTAGCAATTCAACAGTATTTGTTTTTATATCATTGTCGTTATCATTTTTATCACCATCGTCATCACCATCACCATCATCATCATCATCATCATCATCATCATCATCATCATCATCATCATCATCATCATCATCATCATCATCATCATCATCATCATCATCATCATCATCATCATCATTATTATCATCATTATTATCTATTTATCGAACATTTTTTAAATGGTTCATAGTTTGTCCTTGAGGCTTGATGACAGCATCTCAAGGACTTTCCTGAAGATCCTGGTAGAATTAAGGATGATTGTACTCTGCAGTTCAACAATTTTTGTCTCAATTCCAATGTTTTCGAGTCTTTCATGAAAGTCCTTAGGGGCTGTTCCAAAAGTTCCCTGGCCTGATCTTGGTATTTCTCTAACTTTTCAAATTCTTTTGTTTCAAGTCGGCTGTCATATGGAATAGCGAAGTCCATTATCAGGCATTCATTCTTCACCTTATCCTTCATGACTAAGTCTGGGCGACTTGCTTGTTTCATTATTATGATCATCATTATTATACGGGATAACAAACATTGGCTATGCCCATGGAATTTATGTTCTTTGATTTCGTTGCAGCAAGCCTCCTCAAATTTCAAGAACCTTCCTGAGGATTCTAGCCGTGTGCATCATTGCACTTTTTCGGAGTTCTACTATCTTATTGTCAATTCCAAGATCCTTTAGTCCTTTCTTAACCTTCTTAGGTATTGCTGCCAATGCTCCAATGAACACTGACATTACTGTCACCTTCATTTTCCAGATCTTTTTTAACTCGTTCGCTAAGTCCTGATATTTTTCTTTCTTTTCTTGTTCTTTTTGTTCCACTCTGCTATCATATGGTACCGCAAACTTTATCATTTGACCATGATTTTTCGCTTTGTCTATAGCTACCATATCTGGTCGACGTGTCTCATTGGCGTGGTCTGTCTTGTCTGTATGTTCATATCCCACGGGATCATAGTTTTTTCATTTTCAACTACTGTCTCCGACTCATGTAGATACCATGTCTTTTATCCTTCCATTCCGGAATGGAATTCCAAAGTTTCTGCAGATCTCCCAGTGGATCTTTTTGCTAACAAAATCGTGTCTTCTTTTGTATTCCTTCTTTGCCATTTTTTGTGCATTCATTGGTTAAATGATTGATTTTTTGATTTGCGTTCCGACACACCATACGTTTAACATCTACTTATGATTGGTCAATTTTTGCTTTTTATTTCATTCGTTCTTAAGGCTCGTTCTTGTTCTGCAAAGATTAAGCTTTGGTTTCTCTCTTGATGTTGCCTTCTTTCAACTATTTCCATGACTCTTTTGAAACTACATCCTTTGTTTGTCTTGGGTATTGACCATGCAGTTCCTCCTCATGCGATCTTCCCTTTCTTTCGCAATGTTTTGTTGCTTGAATTCTTCTTCTGTTTCACGGTCCTCGTTGCTGTCCTCCCCAGCAGCTGTTACGTATCAACCTTTCATGGCTATACCTCACGTAGTTGTCTAATCCAAGGATGGGTAACTCAATGGTATCCTGTACACTTTGTAGTCCCCTTCCACCTTCATTTCTAAGTAAATACAGCCTATCCACATATTTCTTAGGATGTAATGCCTTGTGCATAGTCATTAACTTTCTGGTGCCCCTGTCAAGCTCTTCCTTTTCAAAGTTTGTCCATTCGAGAAAAGCTGCCGAGTACTTTAACAGTGCAGTAGCCTAGCTGCTGATACCTTTCATTATACCGGGTGAGTCAATAAAAACGCCCGGCGTTTGAAAAAATCATGATCCCTGAATATCAAATTAATGATGTTCAAAGCTGTCTTGTTTTATTCCCGATATGTCAAATTAGGTTCAGTAATTCACCCGGCTTTAATCGGTCGTTCCTTTCTGTCGAAATAGGAGATTTTCTGCAGAAAGTCCCTTTCGAAAACCTTCAAAGCGACCGAAAACAGCAAGCAAAATTTCCTTTTGTTCTCCTTCCTAGCAATAATGACTCTTGGATGTGCTCATGTATTTTGTCCTCATGGGAGAATGGAATCACCCTGAATAAGTTATTCACACTAGGGGGAAGACTTTTCAACCGGCCAAATCAAAAGCACGTGCTAAAGCGTGCTGAAAGTTATCGCTGTGAGGTAAACACATTGGGGATTTTTGCTTGTAATATTAGCACATTTTTTAAGGTTTCTCAAAGGGATTCATTTTAGAAAATTGTCTACAGAATCTGAACGGAGTGACCGATTTTAGCAGGGAAAATTTCTAAAAATAATTGAACATGTCAATCAATTATTGCAAAATATCATTGCATATATATTCAGAGAGCAGTAGCCTTTCAAATGCCGGGCGTTTTCTTTGACTCACCCGGTATTATTCCCACTTAACTTTGTTTCCAAGATCTTTCTCACTCTCCCTTTATACTCGTCTTCACTTTATCCTTCATCTCATCATATTTGAATTTATCAGCTTGTAGAATATCTAGGATTTCGTTCGTTCAATCCCGTGATAGTCTGTTCATAAGGCAATTTAACCCCCTCTGTTCTTTGTACTTATCCACTTTTCACAGCTAGCTTTGCACATTTATCAATGCCAAATTCCATGCCAATGTCTGTACTGAAAACCCTTACTGTTTGTATAAGAGAATCTAGTCCTCTTTGAGTCGTAGCGTGTAGCTTTAGATCGTCCATGTATAACAGATGGTTGATTCTTTCTCTATTCTTGGCAAATTGATATGATGGTTCAGATTTTCTTGAGATCATCGTTAATGATATTAAACACATTGCAACCAGCAGAGGTGACAATGAGTCTCCTTGGAAGATGCCCAGTTTTATTGCAACCTCTCCTAGACTAACTGACACGCATTCTAACTTCCTGATACTTAGTTTTTCAAATAGACAGTCAAATAAACTGTGACGAGCATACAAGATCAACTCTAATCGAATTTATTATGTATTCTAAGAAATATTTTCCGTCTGACCAACTCTACAAAATGTATAGAGAAATTTTTGAGTCCCATTCCGCTTACTTTTGCTCCGTTTGGCGCTGCTGTAGTGAGTCAAAACTCAATGTCATGCAACTAAACCAAAATCGAGCTGTATCAAATTGTAACAAACAGCCCATACGATGCTCCCGCTGCGCCACTGTTGTATTTGTTGTTGTTGTTGTGCTTCATAATGAGGTTTTACATACGGGACTTTCGTGAGAACACGAGCACTTGAGTGATGGCCTAAATAAGTCGTGCACTATCGTTTATATTGATAGCTATGATAGATCACATAACATGGTGTCAGGTGTGTTGTTATTACTCAAAGATATTTAAGCCGCGTGATGGATAAATTGGAGCCTCCACATTCGTTGATCTTCGATGGAAATGTACCTGAGCAGTGGAAGATATGGCATCAGGAGCTTGGGCTGTATCAGACGGCAACCGAAAGTGATGAGAAAGACGACAAAGTAAAAACTTCGATTCTACTTACCTGTGTCGGAAATTAAGGAAGGGAGATTCATTACACTTTTACTTTCACAGAGGAAGGTGACAAATTTGATTTTGATGTCGTACTGGACAAATTTCAAGAATATTGTAACCCAAGGGCAAATATTACATTTCTCAGACATAGTTTTTTCACTTGTAAACAAAGTGATGGACAAACTTTCGATGAATTTATCACGGAATTAAGAAGTGCAGAGTGTGAATTTGAAACCCTGAGGGACAGTTTGATAAAAGATATTGCAATTTGTGGTCTAGCAGACAACCGCCTGCGTGAGCGTCTCTTGAGAGAACCCAATCTTACTCTTGAGAATGCAGTTGAATAGGGTCAAGCATCACAGGAAACAAAGCGCCATTTATCGGAAATGCAACGAGAAACAAACACTGTTGATTATGTAGCTAAAACAACAAGGAAAAGGGCCACCTCTCCAAAGAGAAGAAATTGAAATAAATCTGAAAACATGATAGTAAACTGTAAATTTTGTGGTGGTCAACATGCAAAAGGATGTGATTGAGGAGGTTTTTTTGGTTGAGGTTGAATATGTTTTTGTGGTTGAGCTTGTGAAAGGTGGAGTTTAGGTGGATGTGTATGAGGGTGTTTTTGTGGATGTGATTGAGGAGGTTTTTGTGGTTGAGGTTGAGTATGTTCTTGTGGTTGGGCTTGTGCGAGGTGGAGTTTAGGTGGATGTGTATGAGGGTGTTTTTGTGGATGTGATTGAAGAGGTTTTTGTGGTTGAGGTTGAGTATGTTTTTGTGGTTGGGCTTGTGAGAGGTGGAGTTTAGGTGGATGTGTATGAGGCATAGAAATAGAAGGACTAGAATGCGCGTTCTATTGTTTCGCTTTTGTTTGGAGCGTAATGCGCATGGGGAGCAAAGATGGTAGCAACAAGTTGGCAAAAGATTTGTGTAAACAAACGACCCGCAGTGGGAAGACGTCGACTGGTCTGCCGTTTTGGTGCTGTTAGCTTGCTGAAAGGCAAGAACATATCGAGAACAAGGCATTTTAAAGTAAGTAGTGTCATGAATAGTTGATATTTATCATTTATTAGCCATTTGTAGTGTTCTTAGTCATTAAGATCGACCCTAGAACGAAAGCAGCGTAGGCCGATTTTGGTCTGGTCAACTCTCTGAAAGTAATTTTGACGTGTTTTAAAGGCCAAAGGCCTGCCAATAATTGTTATTTTATCACATAAAACGTATTTTAATTGCAATCTGTACTGCATCTCCGATCATTTACATCTTTAAAATGAAGTTCTGGTCTTCAGCGAAGAGAAAGAATCGAGGAAACTTTTGCTTTGCTGTTGCACGTAAGACCTTTAAATTTAGGCCCAATGGCAATGCATAATCTACGAAAATTTGTCGTTTGTAAATGGCAACAACAATCAAAAGATTTAATCAAATAAGCAAAAAAAAATTCAAAATAATCTGCCAGTAACGATCCAAGTAAACAATTTTTCAGTCCAAAGGCATAAAAACGCAGGAACAATCATACCAGGATGAAAGGTGAAGGAAGGGAGGGCTGCAACTGTAACCTTTGTTTCATGATTTTCCACTGGTTTTGCTTTTATTCTTGCAAAATTTTATGTATCCATGAGGCAACCTCAATAAGAACTGCTCAAACCGCAACCTAGTTTCCTGAGGAACAGATTATGTAGGCCTTCCTTCATAAATTAATGGCTTCAGAATATTACCTCCTTCCCTATTTGCCAACTGTTTGCACTGGGGATGTATGGTCTTTTCTGGTTTTGGACCCTACATACCATGCGCAGAGCAGTGTTAGTGGCAATTGCATCATTTGGCTTCAGCCTTTTAAAAGTGTAAAAGTCCCAAAAAACTTGGTTAATTTTTTGTTACATTGGATGTTGCTTTTTAATTGGCAATATGTCATCCAGCATCAATGAACAATCTTCTTGGCCCAGTAACCTTGCTCTGAAGAAACCCAAATGATTTCTTTCAGAATCCTGGCTCACATTCAATCTTTGCAGAACAAGATCTTACTGTTGCTAGATGTGGCAAATTTAGGGACTTTCCGGCCTGTTTATAAGCCCTTGGGCTACTAAAGTGAGGGGAAATGGTAAATTCTTAACTTCCTTTGAGTATATGAAGCCAGGTGATATACTGCAATGTTTTGCCCCATTCTTAAACTCCCAGGGGGAGATACACTGTTGTATCTAGGATAGGGATGCCCAGGTTACTTTTTGGGTCTACAGTATAACTTGGGCAAAGCTTATGTTTTGGGTCAATGATTTATGCAATTATTTTTTGGGTGCCTGAAATTCTGGATTACTTTTTTGGGTCTCACATGTGGGCAGGTTTGGAAAAACATAATTTACAAAGAAAATAAAAATCAAGTATATAGCATTACCATGATCAAAATACATGAATACTCAAATAGATTATGAAAAATCTATGTAATCAGTGTTGTCACTTCTCCACAGATTTAAGATTCTGACTTCATAGCCTTTCAGTATGTTGGATCATGAAAATAATTTTTTGGGTTGATTTTCATACTTGAAACCATTATTTTTTGGTTGATGCTTGGTACTTTTAGCCTGAGCATACCTATCCTGAATATCCTGCTTAACCCCTGGGCTTGAAATGATTATTCTTTTCCTTCTGACAAATAGTTTTTAAACAATAACCCAAGACTTTTGATAATTGCCCCCATCTTAAGGTTTCTAAGCCTATAGGTTTATCTATTTGTGACATTTCTTCTGCTTTTCCTCATAATTGGCTTCTTTTTCTAGATCGAAAATCTTGACCTTACATGTTTTTTTTTTTTTTTTATACTCAATGCAAAAATTTACAATAACATTTTACCTATAACACTACCTACGAAACTACTATACGACACTACAAAGACGCTACCAGGAGGAGCAATATGTCATGACTACCCCCTAGCATTTAACATAAATCTAAAAAAGGAGAAAAAAAAACATCTAAATATACCACTAAATACAAAATGCTAAATATAAGAAGAAAACTGTTTTACAAACAAATACTAAAGCCGGTTTCACATTAGAAGTCAGGCCAATATAGGTGATTGTAGTGGGAGAAATTTGGACTTGATATTTCAGATAAAATTGCATAATCAAGATGGATCCAAGAAGTTTCAAGAGGAGCAGGATTTGGTTTCTTAAGATGTTCTGAACACTAAATACATTGTGGACAGCATCTTTTTAAAAACATTTTGACCAAGAGACTTTGGCACAGAAGGAGATTAGCTCTAATCAAAGGGAGGAAATGGTCCTTGCAAATTTTTCATTATGCTAATTGATGCCAGTTGTTGTGATGCATGCAATAGACCTTTTAGCTATCCTGCAAAGAATCTGAATCAATTGTTTTTCTTTATTCATTTTGTAGATTCTTTGAATGTACACAAAAAGGATGGAAGCCTCAATGCCACTCAATCAAACTTTGCATATCAAAATGTATAAAAATGTTGCTTGATTCAGAATCGTTTGTAGAATAGCTAAAATGTCTATTACCAATTTGCTTAGCAATCTTTTATTATATACAAAAGAGAAACTACTTTATAGGATAGAAAAATGAAATGACAGCAATTTTGAAATGAATCTGTAATTTTGAATCCACAGTTTCATTTATTATGGAATCCTGCTCATAATATAAAGCTCTGAAAAGGGTGATAACATTTTGGGTCCACTGGAGGTAAAATTGGTAGGCTAGGTAGTGTTGATTGGTGGAAAACAACAGTTATAAACAGATAAGTCAACATTCATTATGTCAAGGAGGAGGGAAGTTTTTGCACATCTAGCAAGAGAGAAACTCCAAAGAAAGATTATGGCAAACTTTAACCAAAGTTTTCACCCAACTCATTTCACCCTAAACTTACCCATTTCACCCCAGTAAACCCTACCAGACTTTTGACTTGTCTACTATTTGGGTTCAAGGTTTTTTCATGGAAATTTTCACTATGATTCTGGAGAAGGTATGAAACTGTGTGAAAAAGTGGTGGGCTAAAGCAAACTTCAGTGTCAATAACTCTACCAAACACTCATTTCTATAAGAAATGTAAAACATCGTGTGCTCACTCTTCAAAGGTTGAGAAACCGTGCTACCTGGACTAAAAAAGCCAGGGTGTTGCACAAAAACTGGTTTTTCTTTCAAGAAACTACCATGGTACTTGGATGGCCTAAACATAATCAACTCCAGAACTGTGTTTAGCACTAAGAAACTCGTAAAAGCAACACTCAAGAACATTTTGGCTAAATTGTTGTTGAAACTCAGCCCCCCCCCCCCCCCTCCACTCAATATGAATTTCATTCCGACTCTGGCCTATCAGTAATATTCACAAAAGTTATGTTTGACTGAGTGCACTTGTGGCTCTGGTGAAAATTATGCTTCATGTCAGGAAACAAACAATAAGTGGCAGTGGTTAAAAACTACATCACAAGTCATGCATCATAAGAAACTTTTAAACTAACAAGGCATAATTTTCATAAAATTATAAATTTCATAATAAAAGCCACAACTTATAGTGTGAGATGATCAAAGATTTCATAAAATGAAGTCTACATTTCAAGAAGTAAATATTGGAGGAACTCGCAACGAAATTTAGACAGCAAAGATGTCCTAAAATTTCAAAAGAGAGTGGCTTAGGATCATAATAAATGCCGTTTTGTTGTGTTGACTTCGCCTAAAAACCAATCTTTCAGTTTGACCCGAGAAAGGCCACTGTGACTCCTTTGACAAACATTTAAAGTGTCAAAATCACATATGAATGCAAGTTCTAGAACTATATAGTTTCATATTTTGAAGAAGAAGAATTATTGTCTCTTGCGAGATGACTGTGATGCCCGCTCACGGAACGGGCCTACTTACTGTGGTGAAACAAAATGTTTTCTGGCCAGACAGGACACAGCTCTTTCTTCGGAATCCAACGCATTTTGCAGCCAAATTCAGGAAAAGAGACAACCATTTTACAAACAATTTTAGACGATCTCTAAAATTAATGTTTGAATTTCCCGATAACTTCTCAAGGAACTCGGAAAGTTCACTGCGATTCACTGTCAGCTATGATTTCCCGCGGTTTTCTGCCAACTTGTTGCTACCATTTTGGTTCCCCATAGTTGTTACGCGACACGTGACCTACCACGCATTCTAGTCCTTCTATTTCTATGGTATGAGGGCACATCTGAAAAACAGTAGGCAAATTATCTGACCACCAATTGATCTACTGTACAAGGAAATGTACCAGAACCAAAAATCATGATCATAAATATATCAAAATCCGTTCAATGAAGAATTACAGCAGAGAGCTTTTTCTGAAAAACTCAAATTACTTGATTTCCCAAAATACTCTGAGTTTATTGATATCAATGCTGCTTATTCTCACTTCTTACAATTGATTATTTCGGTCATTGATAAGCTAGCTCCATTGAAAGAGATTCGTGTAAGAAACAACACTCAGGAATGGATGGATGAGGAAGTCCTTGAAGGGATCAGGATTCGAGACAAGCTGCTTTCCAAATTTAAAAAGACAAAAACACACACGGACCATGTTAATTTCAAAAAAGCCCGGAATCGCGTTTTGTCACTTATAAAAAAGAAAAAGAAGAATTGCGTCATTGGCAAACTAAATGAAAATATTGGCAAGCCAAAAGAATTATGGAAAAGCCTAAAATCACTTGGTCTGCCTTCCAAACAAGATAAACCCTCCAAGATTTGCCTAAAAACAGATGGCGAACACTGTTTTGATGATAAAATCAACTCCAACGTTTTTAAGGAATTCTTCTCAAATTTGGCTAAAGAGCTCGTTAAGAAGCTACCAAACCCACCTCGTAGATTCGGCATAGAAAATGTCAAGGAGTACTACAAGAAACTCAATCTTGGCAATGAAAAATTCAAACTTCACCACACCAACCGTGATAATGTTTTGAAGCTCCTGGAAGGAATAAATCCTTCAAAAGCGGCAGGACCTGATAATCTTGCAGGGAAATTCCTCAAGGATGGTGCATCAATATTAGCAACACCAATGACAGAGCTATGCAATCTTTCAATTTGCCTTGATCGCTTTCCCGACGATTGCAAATAGGCAAAATTGAAACCTCTCTTTAAAAAGGGAAGCAAAGATGAACCAAAACATTATCGACCAATCTCGCTTTTGCCGCAGATTTCTAAAGTGATTGAAAAAATTGTCCACGAACAGATACTAGAATACCTCGATAAAAACAAAATTCTCTATCGCTACCAATCTGGCTTTCGTCCTTACCACTCAACTGACACATGTTTATCTTATCTAAGTGACAAAATCGTACAGGGGTTTGAAAATAGTATGTTTACGGGCATGATATTAATAGATTTACAAAAAGCATTTGACACAATCGACCATGAAATTTTCCTTGAAAAAATGAAGCACCTTGGCTTTTCTGATTCAGTCATATTTTGGTTTCGATCATACCTTACAAACCGAACATTCTCTGTAAACATAGGAAAAGAGTTCTCTTCATTCGGTGAATTATCGTGTGGTGTTTCTCAAGGCTCCATCCTTGGCCCGCTCATTTTTCTCTTATATGTAAATGACATGCCACAGGCAGTGGACTGTGACTTACTTCTGTATGCAGATGACTCCTGTCTCGTTTTTGGAGACTCTAACGTCAATGAAATAGAAAAACAGCTGAATAGAAATTTCAATTCTCTTTGCGATTGGTTTGTTGATAACAAACTAAGCATTCATTTCGGAGAGGAAAAAACAAAATCGATACTTTTTGGTAGAAAAAATAAACATACCGACAGAAAAAAACTGGACATCAGAAGAGGTGACATCAAAATTAAGCAGCACACTTCAGCCACGTATTTAGGCTGTATTCTTGATGAGAACCTGTCTGTCGAATCAATGGCTACCAAGATCCTTGGTAAAATTAACGGCAGGCTCAGATTTCTTTACAGAAAGCAACATTTTCTCGACTTTTCCCTCCGCAGATTGCTAGCAAATGCTCTAATTCAGCCCCATTTCGACTATGCAAGCAGTGCTTGGTTTCCATTATTGAATGAAAGATTAACCAAAAGAATTCAGACTGCTCAAAATAAATGTATCAGGTTTTGTTTGAATCTAAAAAACAGAGCACATGTAGGAATCAAAGAGTTCAAAAATATAGATTGGCTCCCCACGAAAGAGAGATTTGAACAATGTACAACTGCAAAGGTTTTCAATTTTTTTGCTGGTTCAGCCCCGTCCTACATGTCTGAGATGTTCTTACCAGTTGGCCAGAGCCGAATAACTCGAAGGTCCAAAAACAAATTGAATCAACCTTTCCGAAAGACTAACATAGGGCAAAATTGTCTTTCATATCTCGGACCTAAAATATGGAACAATCTACCATCAAATCTAAAATCGGCAACAAACATCAACAGTTTTAAACATAAGATTAAAGATAAATTCTTTAACGATCTCCAAAGACTAGATGATAGCCCCTACGTATATTATTGACAACGTAAAATCAACCTACAGTTAAAGGTATTAGTCAACATTTTTCGATTTTTTTTTTTTTTTGACACAAGATTCACTTTTCCGCAACAAATTTTCTTTTTGATAACACCTCCGGAAGGACCATTATGGAAACAAGGTCATATTGACCTTTTTAATGTTATCCTTGCCATCTTAACCTGGGGTGTTTTTAAACTTAATTTTTAAATTCTTTGCCTGTAAATGTTATATTTGCTGTAATTAGAAAACTTTCTTTTTAGTAATTGTATATTGTAATTTAGATTTTTAGTTTGGCAAAAACATACATACATACATACATACATACATACATACATACATACATACATACATACATACATACATACATACATACATACATACATACATACATACATACATACATACATACATACATACATACATACATACATACATACATACATACATACGTAGGAAACTGTCCTGCTCACAACAAAAAGTGTAATAATTGTTCAAAGCTTCATCATTTTGCAAAATGCTGTAATAAGAAGAAGACAAGGAAAGTGAGAGAAGTTAATGCAGAAACATCCGATGAGGATGAATTTTTTGTTGGTGCTGTAGGAGCAGAATTTGATGCCTCACTTGGAACTGACAAAATTGCAATACTGAAGCAAGAAAGTTCAGAGGACTATGTAGTAGGAGGCGTTGCAACTACATCAGACTGGTCAATTTCTTTATCTAGCAAAAAAGCCTAAATTGAAAGATACCAAGATCAAATTGACAGCCTATAATAGCACTAAGATACCTGTTCTTGGAAAATGTATCTTAAGAGTGCTTCATAAAGGAAAGATGGTTCCAATAATGTTTATTCTTGCGGAAACAGATTCAATGGCAATACTTGGTTTGGATACTTGCGAAAAACTCAATCTTGTGAAACGCATATTGTTAGTCAACAAAGTGAATCCGGATATCATGCAGGAATTTTCAGGTTGTTTTGGAGAAATTGGAACTCTTCCAAAGATAGATCATATTCATGTTAATCCAGAAGTAAAGCCTGTTGTGCATCCACCAAGACGAGTACCAGTTGCACTGCATCAAAAACTGAAAGCAGAGCTTGATCGTATGGAGAAATTTGATATTATTGAAAGAGTAATTGAGCCTACTGAATGGGTAAATTCCCTTGTTGTTGTACAGAAGCCAAATGGTAAATTAAGAGTATGTCTGGACCCCAAAGATCTGAATAAGGCTATCAAAGGACATTATCATCACATTCCTACTGCTGAAGACATCCTATCTCGTATGGCCGGAGCCACAGTTTTTAGCAAACTCGATGCATCGTCTGGCTATTGGCAAATATAAGTAGGCGAGGAAAGCTCAAAGCTGCTAACTTTTAACTCTCCGTTTGGACGCTATAAATTCAAGAGACTTCCATTTTGAGTCCTCTATGCGTCTGAGGTATTTCAAGCTGATGTTGCAGAAATTTTAGAAGGTATCGAATGAGTGCAGAATGCACAAGATGATATCATCGTGATATCATCGTATGGGGAAAGAAAAAGACAGAACATGATAACCGCCTAAAAAATATCCTACGTCGTATTCGTGATTATGGACTAAAGTTGAATAAAGATAAGTGCATCTTTAATGTGTCTGAAGTTACATACTTAGGACATACACTCACATCAGAAGGAGTAAAGCCGGATCCTAGGAAGACGAAAGCAATAACAGATATGCAATTTCTGTAAAGTAAACAAGAGCTGAGACTTCAACGATATGATTTTACTTTAGAATACAAGCCAGGAAAAGAAATGATTGTTGCTGATGCACTCAATAGAAATTACTTAAAGGAATTACCAAAGCAAGAGATTCCAGATTATGGGATGGACTATGTGATTCATGCTGTTATCTCAGACTTGCCAATCAGTCAGGAAAGATTGAACCAATTTACAGAAGAAACAGAGAAGGATGAAAGTCTCCAACTCTTATCTGAGTATGTAAGAAATGGCTGGCCAAGACACAGAGGTAGTGTTGTACCTGAGGTCAAACCATATTACAATTTTCGTGATAAAATCACACTAGCTAGAGGCCTCGTACTGAAATCAGGTCTAATAATTGTACCAACAAGCATGCGAAAAGAGATGAAGAAGTTAATTCATCAAGGTCATCAAGGAGTTGAAAAATGCAGACTAAGAGCTAGAACAGCCTTATACTGGCCTGGAATATCATCTGAAATTGAAGAGCTCGTATCGTCATGTGCAACCTGTCTTGAACATCGAAATTATCAACAGAAAGAAGAGCTTATTCAACATGATATCCCATCGTCACGATGGATGACGTTAAATAACAAGAAGTACATGTTGATAGTAGACTATTATTCAAAGTACATTGAAATATGCTTGCTGCCCGATACTTCGAGTCCTACAGTTATAAAGTAAATGAAGTCTATATTCGCTCGACACGGTATTCCAAAACTGGTATTCCAAAAACTGTCATTAGCGATAACCCTTTTGACACAGCCGAGTTCAAGAAATTCCAAAGAGAATGGGACTTTAAGCTGACTACATCAAGTCCTTATCATCCTAAATCAAACGGGATGGCTGAAAGAAATATTCAAACGGTGAAGAGGGTACTTAAGAAAGCACTTGCAAACAAAGAAGATCCTTATCTTGCATTACTAGCCTTACGTACTACCCCAATTTCGAATGACTCAGTATCCCCTGCAGCAAAACTTATGGGAAGAGCATACGTACAACTTTGCCAGCAATGAAAGCGACAACTTATTCAGCAGATACTCAGAAAATCGAGTATACCAAGAGATATTGCAACCAGCAATTCAAAAATTTATCAGAGTTAAAGGTCGGTGCCACTGTTCGTTTGAGACAAAAGACCTATCCAAGGAAATTCTGGGATGAGAAAGGTACCGTTGTTGCCAATCTGTAAGAACCAAGATCGTACAAAGTTGAAGCAAAGACAGGAAAGGTTTATAGACGCAACCGTAGAGATATTCTGAAGACGAAGGAAACCTTCAATAAGGATTCCCAAGCTCCAGACAGTGATGTAGAGATTTTGAGTGATGAAGCACCGAGCGCGAAAGATAGCATTGGCACAAGTGCACCTCTTGCTCCTAGACTCCCTCCAGAGGAAACGAAACCAGTTCACTACAGAAGTCGTTGTGGCCGATTGATAAAACCTCCACAAAGATATGAACCTGGACAATAAAACGCTTAATGCTTGAGTTGTTGTTTTTTACTAGAGAAGGGAGGATGTTATAGTTGTTGTTGTTGTTGTGCCTCATAATGAGGTTTTACATACGGGACTTTCGTGAGAACACGAGCACTTGAGTGATGGCCTAAATAAGTCGTACATTGTCGTTTATATTGATAGCTATGATAGATCAGATAACAGCCACTAATTTTTCAGAGCCTTTGGCTAGTCAACTGTCAGTAATCTTGTAAGAAAAGAGATAGCCACGTTAGCTTACGAATCTTTGAATTCACTTGCCCAGGATAGTTGAGAAAATAATTGCTAGCTCGAGAGGATTGCAAGCACCCTTCAAGGTCATTCAAATAAATGATGAAAAGAAGAGGACCTAGGCATGACCCTTGTGGTATGGCACATGTAGCTTTACAGTGCACCATGATACATATCATGGCTAGACCCTTTTTCAAAACCTCTGGTTTCAGGTGCACTGTAAATTTTGTCTTTGCAAGCTTGTATCTCCGTTGTTTGGTGGATGATTTTTAAATGCAATGTATGTGAATCTAAGTCGAAGAAAGATGAATTTAGCTAACCACTCAGAGGGTAATAATATCGTATTGCTTCGCTCCTATTCCCAGTCAAAAGAGGTACTTTTTTGAGACACCATGTATGGTACCATCGTCTGTCTCCAATTGTTTTCCGACCCAGCTCATGGTATATCTTAGCTCTCGATGAATCCTTCTGCTGATATCAGGATAACGTTACTAAAAATGATCAGCAACCAAAAGGCTTTTTCTCATGGCTGAGCGAAACTCTGGAACGTTCGGAAATAGAGGCCAAATTAGCACCCTTCCTAAAAATCTTCAAAGAATAACTGTAGATGGGGTGTAACTTTGATTCTATTTTCGGGTTCTTTTCCATTGATTTTGCATTGCATTATATTGTAAATTAGGCATTTCAAGTCATTTTGTTCTGAGATTAGTGCATTTTCTTCTTGTTTAAACAGGTCAGTTTGAAAATCATATTATATGAAACGTGCAGCTTATCTCCAAGGTAACATTGTTTTCATGACTGCAACCAAGTACACTTTACCAGCTGGACAATCTTTATGTATCAAAACAGTTGCCAATGGATATTCCCTTAATGCATTGCGCCCAGTTTCAAAACTAGCTCCTTTAAAAAGTAGACATGAATTAAATCACACGGCGAATTTCTGATCTTATAAATGAGAAATGAAATACTAGTTTCAAGAGCAGTGGACCAGTACCGGCAAGCATGCTTAAATGTGCATCAGGAGTTTGCTACGAGGAGATTGCGCGACATGTGAATAAATCATTTGAACTTAATACCTTTCCCAGTAACCTAAAAAAGTCTGATGTGACACCAGCCTTCAAAGCAGATGATTCGACTTGCAAGAAAAATTTTCGACCAATAAGCGTCCTGTCCACCCTATCAAAAATATATGAAAGGTTAATGTATTCCCAAATGCTACCTTTCATCAAGCCAAAGTTGTCAAACCTATTGTGTGGCTTTAGAGAAGGTTACAGTACACAACATGCCTTCTTAAGGCTGGTGGAAAGATGCAAAAAATGCCTAGACGACAAAGGCGTTATAGGAATGGTACTAACAGACTTGTCAAAGGCATACGACTGTCTCCCTTATGACCTCTTCGTGGCAAAACTTCATGCCTATGGCTTTGGCCTATCTAGCCTCCAAATGATACATAGTTACTTAACATCAAGAAAGCAGCGTGTAAAGATAAAATCAACATACAGCAGCTGGCTTGATGTTAAATCAGGTGTCCCACAAGGATCTGTATTAGGCCCTTTGCTTTTTAATGTTTTCATCAATGACATTTTCTATGCAATAGAGGCTTCTGAGATCTGTAACTTTGCTGATGACAATACAATTTATGCGTTATCTCATGATGTTGAATCAATGATTGCCAAATTAGAAATTGATCTTTATAATATACTAAAATGGTTTGATTCAAATTTTATGGTGGTAAATCCAACAAAATTTCAGGTAATGTTTCTAGGTCTTAAAAAGAACCAAATTTGGTTTTGGAAATTAATGGAGAAGCGATAACCACCTCCAAAGAGGTAAAACTACTTGGTGTCACAATTGACTCAAAATTGAACTTTAAAAGCCACGTCAAAGCTCTGTGTGTGAAAACTAATCGAAAAGTGAGTGCATTTGCTAGAGTTGCTAGATATCTAGATCTCCAAAAAGCAAAATTATTGTACCAATCATTCGTTGCATCAACGTTCAAGTACTGCCCCTTGATATGGCTTTTCTGCGGAAAAACAGCGAATGAAAACATCGACAGAGTACACAAAAGAGCTCTCAGGGTCCTACTTGACGATCATGAATCCACATTTGAAGTTTTACTTGCAAAGAACAATGAAACAACTATCCACATCCAAAACCTTCGTGTACTTATGATTGAGATATACAAAACACTCAATTGTACTAATCCGTCATTTATGCAGGAGTGTTTTGTCAGAAAGGACACCAAATATGACCTCAGGACGAAAGATTTATTGCAAATTCCTGCAGCGAAAAGCATTATGTTTGGCATTGATTCTATAACGTTTCGAGGCAGCCTCTTCATGCCTGATTTAATAAAGAGCGCTTTATCAGCTGCTACATTCAAAAGAAACATAAAAAATTGGAGTGGAGACAAATGCAAGTGCAAAATTTGTAGATAATGATTACAGACATTTTATTGTATTGTATTATAGGTTTCTTTTTGTGTAAAATTGTAAATAGTTGGTGTAAATTAGTTCACATTAGATCAATGTAGAACTTGAATTGTAACCAACTTAAAATAAATTGATTATTATTATTATATTAAGAAAAAAATCTCTTGAAACAAGCACATTCAAAACTTATCCTTGTGGTAAGAAAAAAATTCTTGGCAACAATTCTCAATTAGAGTGTTTTTACTTAATTAGTAATTGTCTGCTTAAAACAAATTGTCTGTGTGGTAAGCAAACAGCTCTTTGCGTGTGTGTGTGTGTAATTTTTATTTCAATTCGATTATTTACAGTAGCTGACAATATATACACTTAGGATATAAATACATACAAGTCAACTAATCCAAATCGAATTTACAAAAACAAAAGCTATAAACAAAATAAATAAATTGACCTGTATTTGAATAAATTTAAATTAACATAAAGAGAAGTATGATAGGACTCTTTTTCGTAATGACTTACAACAGGTAGATTGGGAAACAATTTTTAATTCATGCAACAACAATTGCGATGAGATGACCACCACATTTCAGGAGATCTTCCAGTCGATCTTAGACATGCATGCACTGCACCAATAAAAAAAGAGGCTGCGTTCCCAAACAGCACCCTGGATAACACCTTTAATTAGAGAACCAATGATAAAGAGGGATGCTGCGAAAAAAGATGCTGAGAGATCTCCTGCAATGTGGAATTCGTATAAAAAGCTTCGCAACCAAGTGACAAAAAGCATCCGCGAAGCAATAACATCACACTATCAGGGGTTAATAAAAGAGAATAAAGATAACCCAAAAAGGATGTTGAAAGCTATCAACAAGGTGCTTGATAAGGACTCTGGCTCTACAGAGATTTCTAGCCTTGATGATTTAGGATAAAGTCCTAACGAGGAAACGCGACATTGCCCAAGCACTCAATCATCAGTTTGTCACTGTAGGCCCCAAACCTTCGAGCAAAATAGAGTCGAGACAGGATGATGACCCTGTTGGTCACTTTAAAAGCCAAACAAATGATACAGTTTTCACACCAGTTGATAGTGCCACGTCCTGAAGGCCATTAAAAGCCTCAAAAATGGGAAATCACCCGGACCTGACAAAGTTTCTACAATGCTTGTCAAAGATGCAGCGGAACTTATCTGTAAACCTTTGGTGATGATCTATAATTCCTCCATGGAATCTGGAGTTTTCCCAGATTTTTGGAAATTAGCAAGGGTGACCCCAATTTTCAAATCTGGCAACGAAAGCGACGCAAACAATTATAGGCCCATCTCAATCATTTCCGTTTTTGCAAGGATATTCGAAAAAATTGTACACGATCTTGTTCGGGATACTATCAGTGAAAGTCTTTCGGGTTTTCCCCAGAAGAGCCAGACGCCGATCGAAGCGCTTTGGAGTCTGCGCAGTATCGATCTCAGGGTCATCGCCCTTCATCCTTCCTTTGTGAAATTGCGCATCCCCCAAAACGCTTCGCTCGTCCCATTGATCAGCGAGCCAATCAGAGTTAACGTCATTTCCTTTGTGATTTACAAAAGGGGGAATTCGCAGTATCCCGAACAAGATCAGCTATATAATTTCCTATCAACAAACAACATCTTGACGCCGAGTCAATCAGCTTTTCGTAAACTGCATTCAACGATTACATCCTTAATAAATTGCACTGATAACTGGTACAGAAACATTCAGAAAGAATTTGTCCTTGTTTCTTGATCTGAAGAAAGCCTTCGATACTGTAGATCGCAAAATAATGGTTAAGAAATTGAACGCCATTGGTGTTAGAGTTATTGCAGGGGACGGGTTTGCCTCCTGCTTAAGTAATAGGAAACAGTACTGCTCTTTAGGGGATCAAAAGTCCAGTGAACGCTTGGTTACATGTGGCATCCCACAAGGATCTTGTCTGGGCCCGCTCTTATTCATCATCTACTTAAATGATTTTGAAGGTTGTCTTGTGCTCTCTAAAGCGGGCATGTACGCAGATGATACACACCTTACTCTAACATCAGATAGCATGGCAGAACTGTTTGAAAGCGCTCGGGAGGAAATGATGAATATTTCGGAATGGATGAGAATTAACAAACTAAGCATTAATCCACAAAAAACCAAATACATGATAATTGGGCACCCACGAAGAACGAATAAGATATTATCCCATGAGCCACTTATGTTGAATGGCGCAGAAATTAAGCATATCAAGGAGACTAAGTCGTTGGGTATAATTGTTGATGAGGGATTGAAGTGGAATGAACAGTACAGGAAAGTTAAAGGGAAAGTCTCTGGCGGGCTATGGTATCATATATCATATCATATCATATCATCAGTTATTTAAGCATGGTAGCCCATTCAACAAAGTTGGTTTACAAGGGGCCATGCATCTAAAATACTACAAAAAGCAAGAAATTTGAAAAAAAAATACAACAAATCTAGATAAAGAAAAAGAACATATCATATTCAACTCCTCTACCCAACCATTACATTACTCTACCCTGCCTTACCCTACCTCACCCTACCCTACCTCACCATACCCTACCCTAATCTACCCTACCTACCCTACCATACCATACCCTACCTTGCCCTACAACACTGTATTCCTACCCTACCCTACCCTACCCTACCCTACCCTATCAGGTTAATTTGGATACCCTGAAAAAGGTAATGAAAATTGTTCCACAATCCCAGCTGGTTAATATCTATCATGCTCTTGTGGAGAGTCACTTACGATATGCAAATGTTGTATGGGGGTCTCTCTCCAACACAAAGTTAGAGGCCCTTCAACCAAGGGCGGCGCCACGGGGTGGACTGGGGTGGACATGTCCACCCCACTTTCCTCCGGTCGGTATTCGTTCCTAAGCAAAAACGACATAAAAATCGTTAGGTATACCTTCTGACCATCAATTCTATTTCTTTTCCACCCCACTTTTTGTGGGTTGGCGCCGCCCCTGCCTTCAACGTCTTCAAAATAGAGCTCATTCCACTATAGAAGGGCAAAAATCACAGATCAGTGGTCTGGAGACTGGTTGACTGTAGAACAACTAATAAACTTTGACCGATCGGTTATGACCTATAAGATGATGAATAAGATCTGCCCTGAAAGCCTTTGGGATACATATAAAACAAGAAATATGTTCTCAAGTTATAAAACAAGAAACTGCACGGACATTCAACTTCCGAGATACAATCTTGAGTACTCAAAGAAAAGCTTTCACTATTCGGGCCTAAAAGCTTGGAACGAAATCCCCAATACCATCAGGGAACTCTCTACCTTAGAACCATTCAAGAAACACTTCAAGATACATTTGAGGAGCTGAATTAAACTCAAACATGACTCCCTGGATGATTAGCCCCATCCCTTGAATTTTTATGTATTTATTTTTTATGCTTATGCATTTTAAGGTTTTGCTGAAGGGATTCCTCGTGTATAAATAATGTATATGATATTAATAATAATGATAATAAATAAATAGATAGTACAACATTCAAGTTTGCACAGCGACTAGGTCGAACAGTACAGCTTACCGTGTAGTGGAGAGGATTCCTCGGATTTCCGACTGTTACTAGGGCTGTCGGAATCGGCCGCGCTCGCCTCAATCCCTTTCCTAATTGGCAAATGGTCTATTCTGAACAAAAGATCGATAGACTTGTGAAATGCAGAAGCAACCTTCCCGCGGAGCAGCACATACCAGGCTAAATGTATTCACAGGCAGTGGTGGAGCCACGGGGGTGGGGAATGAGGGGGACTAGTCCCCCCACTTTTTCCCGAGGATGGTCCTTGAGATTCGTGCTAATTCGATGAGAAAATCTCGGAGGGGGGGGGTGCATTTTCTAAATTGTCAATAATACTAATAATGTAATGGTGATAATAATAACATCAACTACCAAATCTCCATTTCGGAGCAGTTACAAAGTTGAAGCTAACTAGTAACACTGGTAAAACAAAACAACAAAAACTAAAGCAAATTAAACTAACAACAAGTACTAAACAACTGAACCTAACATATCTCAACACTATTTACAAAATCTTTTTACCTTCCTCGTTATTCCCTTAAGAGCTTTTGGATCATTTGAAAAGAGCTTATCTTTGCTAAAATTTTTCATGTCAAATTTCTTACATTCCCATAGATGTTCTACATTTTCTTTATGTTTTCCGCATCTTCTACTAGTATTGTCTTGTATACTAAGTATTGTTTATACTTAGCCGTGTAGTTTGCTTTTAAATCTATAATATTTAACTTAAGCAGATTATGTATGCAGCTATTTAGATTTACCGACCCGACCTTCACAGTCAGGGGTGCCATCAAGATATTACTTACTGTACTGTGTACTGTGATACCATATTTCTATGATTCACATGAGAAGAATGCAATAACCTACCAATCCTTCGAAAGCAATTTACTTTACAGATCTGCTTCTAAATAAGCAAAACGTGTCGTCAACAGACCTACGATATAATACAGGCTTAAATTCGGAAGGACATTCATTAAGATATCGTTGTTCCAACATACACATGATAATGTTAGCCAAAGATGGCCCCAGGGGTTATCCCATTGCAACCCCATCAATTTGATCAAGTAATTGCCCATTGAATACAAAATGAGTGTCTTTCACGGCAAAGCTAAGCAATTTACGAAACTGAGTACGATTGAATTTACAATGTTTGTATTCTAAAGTGTCACAATCTGCAAACGGCAAGTCAACACAAATGTCTACTGAGTCATCCAGATGGATGTTGGTAAAAAAGCTAGAGACGTCAAAACTAGCCATCACTAGATTACCATCTTTTTGGAAAGCCGTAATTTCAAAGACAAAACTGAATGAATCTTTGACCGTGTATTGACCGACTGTAAGAGGCTGTAAGATAGGAACGATAAACTTAGCAAGTTTGTAATTATAAGTACCAATGGCTGACAGAATGGGCCTAGCAGGACAATTTTCTTTTTGAATTTTGGGTAGACCATACAAGATACCAGGGGTACTGCCGGAAGGGTAAAGATCCCGATAAACTTCATTTGTGATGAATTTTTGTTTCTGAAGCGTGTCCCTTAGGAAACGGATCAGCTTACCTTCCCTTATCTGACAAATTTCAAGCATATCACAGTCAAGTTCCTTAAATTTGGAGCTATCAGCCAGAAGTGTCTCAACTTCATTAACGTAATCTGGGCGGTTCAGTCAGAATAACTACTCCATTGCCTTTGTCAGATCGGATTATAACAATATCCTTATTCTTGCACAACCTATTTAATGCAGAGAGTTCAGCTTTACTAATATTGACTGGAAGCTGCTCAGAATCGCACCCATAAAAGGCTGAGAGGGCTATACTTTTAAGTTTGGTCAAAATATAAAATCAAAATTCACACCCTCTTTATCGAAGCTGCTCAGAATTGTACCCATAAAAGGCTGAGAGGGCTATACTTTTAAGTTTGGTCAAAATTTACACCCTCTTTATCTGTTCTTAAGATTGATAGCTAATTTTTCAAAGGGTGTAAGAAAGTCGCAATAGTCAAGTTTCCCTGGGCGTAAAGAGAACTTCAGGCCACGAGATAGAAGTTTTTTCTCAATTTCATTTAGTGCATAATTTGAATGATTGAATATGACATTGTCAGGATCTATCCCAGTGGCGAGATATTCACGTTTAAGAGTTTCTAATTTGTTATTTTGAACAGCTTCGGCGCGCTTAAGAGACTTAACATTAGAAACAGAAGCAAAGGCAATAAGATAATTAAAGTCAAACCATGAGAAATGAGATCGTAGATTTTGAAGAAAGGTCAGGTGTTTTTCTTGAAGTTTCTGTATGTGTTTCTTTTTCTGTGCCAATTCGACGGAGAGGAGTCTTCTTCTACACTTGGTGTACATCATCGAAGAGCGCAATCGTGAATTAGCCAGCTTGAAGTTCAGAAATTTAGGGATAACGCCATGGTATTTACAGGAATGCAGGAAGTTCAGGTCGAGTTGTGTTTTCTTGAGTTTCTTGTCAAGTTTTTCAAATGAACGGTACATCTGAAGGTTGTCGCTACCATATCGCCGTTGAATTATTGTTGAAATTGGAACATCATGTTGTTGGTAGCTTCAAGTTTTTAATCATTTCAATTTCATTTTGACAAATCCATGTTTTGATAATTAGTAGCGTCCAATGATAATTAAGTTGACAAGTCCATGTTAAAATTAAAATTAATAAGTAAATGACATAAATTGACAAGGGAAAACCCGGTAAAACCAGTTATACTGGTAGAAGTACGGAAAAAACAACGGAGTAAAACAACCCAGAGCAGTACCAGGGGGATTGATGATTGCTGAGAATTAAGGGGAGGATGTACGCCCGACAACCCCTACTAACGTGTGACGTCACATTGCATCCTCGAAGCTGTGGAGGCAAATGGAGGTCATGTGATTTTTGCGCGCCCTTTTCCTGATTTCATCACGCGTACACACCAAAAAACATTTCATTTTTGTAAGATCTGATATTGAGCGTGATTAGTAATAAAAACTGTGCAAAAATTGAAGATTTTGATGATTTGGAAGCAGAGAAACAAACGCTATGGATGCTAGCAGGTAAGCAGATCCTCGTCAATTTCGCGAAAATCTCGTAGGCCCGGAATTGCAACTCAGCATTAATCTTTGAATTTCTTATCCATCTGCTATGATATTCCAAAGATGTTTGATCTTGTTTGGAAGAACAGGCTTCACAAACTTAGTTTTCTTTTGTTTGGGACATTTTGAAATGAAATTACCCATTTTCAAGAAGTGTTTAATCGTAAGACTCCCTTTAGATTTTTCTTTCGTTTCGTAAGACGAAAATCCATGATTTTTATTCAGGGTTGTTTTCTCGAGAAGTGACGAGTTTATTTGAAAAGCGAACTATCCTGTACCATGCAAAATTTATTTTTCTTTTATTTGATATGGCACTTTGCATCTTTTTGACTTCCGTTTCAGATCCTTTGAATTAGGCGCGGATCAACTTCGCTTTGCAACTCCATTATTTTTGTTAGGCCAACGTGTCTCCACCTAGACTTTTTGTCTCTTTCTCAGTCATAAGTTCTCTATTTGATCGATAGTTTGGCATTTTCAGGGAACGACATTCATATTTTCTTCCAAAAACCAATTAAATTGTGATTCTGTGGCTTTTTCTGAACTTAGAGTTGCATTCCACCTGCTCGTTGAATTGCTGCAATTCCGTTCATTTAATTTCACCAAAATTTCACTTTTTCATTCAAGGCCAATTTTCTTCCAAATGCTACGTCCTATGAGAAAGAAACCCTTCCTATGCCATGAAAATTCATTTCTCTTTCTTTTGAGCTAAAGTTTGGTATATTTTTTGTTGTTGTTATGAAACCTATAAAAAAAGGCGTGGACCAACTATGAATTTTTTACCCATTAGTTTGGTTAGGCCAGTCTGTCTCCATCTCCATTTTTCAACGTTTTTGCGGCTTTCTGCCGCCTTGGCATCCAACTTTTTTCGATTTTACCTCACTATATTCATCTTTCCATGCAAAAATCACTACTCCCATGAAATTTTGGCTTTATCTTGTTTCTAGGGTTTCTTTCAACTTGCACGCCATTCATTTACTTATCGCTTCGTCAAATTTTACGGAAATTGATCTGATTCATTAGGAGTGTATTTTCTTGCAGAAATGACAAGTTATAGAATCAAGAAACGTCCTAAGCCACGTAAAAATTATCAGCCTTTCTCGTGATGTAAAATATGACTTGCTTATTATCGGAGTTTGTGAGCCTATCAACTAGGCGCTGGCCAGGTTCATCTCTTGTTCCCTTCATTTTGGTTAGGCCAGTCAATCTCCGCTCCAACATTTTGTGCTCTCTCACGGCTCAGAAGTGTTCTCTTAGCCTACCGTTCATGTATATATCATCCATCGTCTTACAGCTGAATATACAATATGAAAATCCCGGATTTTGTAAGTTGTAGTGTAATATTTTGGAAAATTCAGTCCTGTGACAAGAAATTTTTCTTCCCGAAGCGGCTCGTCGACCTGTTTGATGTTGGAAAAGTTGTGCCAAACAAGGGTGAACCAATGCCATATATGGGGTTTACCAGAAGAACTTATGATCGGTTTTCAAAAACACTTGATACCCGATCATTTAAACTTTTGGAATGAAAACTTCCGGTGAACAAAATCTCTGATAAAGTTGCTACAAATTTTGCTCAGGTTGGTTGACACAGGCCATATTTTTCTTTCGCAAAAATCAGGCCAAAGTTCGAGAAAAATTATGCTCCTATAGAGACACTTTTACCATCAGAACGAGGCTACGGAAGTCGAATGTTGGGTTGTTGGCTATGGGATGGTCCCGAAGGATTAAAAGACTTTCGTGAATAAGAAGGTCAAAAAGATTCTCAGTTTTGCTGAGAATGTCAAAATCTTCAAGGGATCCATTTGTGGCCAGATTTAGAAATATGGTCCCCGATGGCGGAACAGTTACTTTTTATCTTTTGACCTGCTTTGTTGATTCCCAAGTGCTCTCTGAAGCGAGTATCTAGGTAACGGGTTGTTTTCCCATAGTACAAGGCATGGCAGCCAGGACACTTATATGAGTAAACTACAGAAGGGCACATGAGAATGGGGAAGCCGTCCTTAAACCTAAAATATGATGACAAACGCTTGGGAGAATTTTGAATTGGTTCATGCGTTCACACATTCATCAGCAATCAGTTGCCAATGAACTCTTATAGCATCATAAAGATCATTGACTTATTCAACCAGAGTCTATTGAAAAAGGAGTTCTTTTTCTATAGACTCTGATTCAACATATTGATGCCTAAAGTCTATAGAGTCTGATTCGCCTTATCCTGCTTCTACGGTACTATGTTGCCAAGAAAAGGTTTTCAAATAGCCGTGTTGTTACAGATCACTTCCGATTGGTAGTAGTCTACTACTAATCGGAAGTGATCGGTAACAACACGGCTAGTAGTCTACTACTAATCGGAAGTGATCTGTAGCAACACGGCTTACTACTAATCGGAAGTGATCTGTAACAACACGGCTATTTGAAAACAGTGACTATCACCAAATTCCTTGTGGTGATAGAGTTAAACCGATCATTGCCTTTTCCCCGGGCTGAATCCAAGGTAGTAGAAAGTTCAATCGAGCTGAATCACAGTGGAACGTTATAGAGAACGGGCGTATGCTATCTTATTTTCTACTGACAAATCTCGCCACTGCCTCCTTGGTAAATCTGTTCTCTTACGTACCGATGATTGTTTAGCATCATTCCTGCAATTCAAAGGCAGCCCTAAGAGTAGAAAGTTTTTGAATTGATCATTATAACTTTCAGAGGTTCATTTTAAGATAGCACTCATTCCATCCAAAAGTAACGCCATGAATGACTGCCTCAGTCGAATGCACCGTATCAAGTTGCTAGAGGAGTAACATCCCGATTTTTCAGTAGCTTGAATCAGAGATCTCCAATCTAAAGATCAACACAAACAAGCGACAATTGAATATGCATCCTCTACTGAAATAGGCTTTTATGTTTCCATAGGCTTGTTAAAACATTATCGTAGTGAGCTTTCTGTGTCTCAAGGTGGCATCTTACAGTCGCACAACTGGACTTTTGCACCTGAAGAGTTATGCGGATCTGTCCTGACCATCCATTGTCTGGTCATTCTGCAGTTGATTTACCCTGGGTACCAGAGCCTCAAAATTTAAATGACAGGAAATTGGTAAGAGGAAAAAAGAGAAGGAAGAAAGGAGGCTCTGGTCAAATGATAACACAACCTCGTTTTGGTGCTGATCAGCGTGATTATGAATCAATCCGATCACCTTTTGCGCAATGATTGTAATCAATAAACATCTTCGTCATTCATACTATTAATCACATATTTTGTTGTTATCTGAGCTTTATTGTTTTCCTGAACGATTGATGATTTGATTCGAATGGCGAGAAAAGTTTCTGTTGTGGAGCTGGATGTTTGCTGAAAGCCGTAATGCTAATTTCGTTTGTCTAACCACAATAACTGATTTCAACTGCTTCCAGCCTTTTGTAACTATCAACATGGAACTAAAGTCTGTCGCGTGCAAAACACCCTAAATTGAGAACTACAGTAAGAGTGATTTAACGTTTTTCGAAATAAGTATTTATCATAAAACATTGCACTGTACCGTCTGCGGTTGTTAAAAGGTCAAGTCACTTATGGGTGACCCTGGGTACCAGATGGGGAAACCAAGGTCAAATCCAAACGTTGTGTTGTGTTGGTATTTGTAAATTATATGATTAACAAATGTCTGTGCTCAAATAAACTTTGAGCAACTAAAATTGCCGAGAAAAATGATACGAAACAAAGCCGTCCTTGACACAAACAAAAATCAGTTTCGCTGTGAAATGACCGATACAGGAAGTATTTCTTGGGTACCAGTAGGAAAAGTTTATCGCAAGAAACGGTTTGAAGACAGAGGATGTCACATTTCAATAGGAATCAATCGGAAATCCAAAATCTATGGTCAACGATGCGACGATCATTCTTTGAGACTTTCCTTCGATATTTCAAGTAAACACAAATCATATCACATACAATAAGAAGATAATTACGTTCCTACCAGTTTGGAATGCAGTCCCAGCAACGATTACTCTTTGCCAGTGTGTCAATGATTTTCAGTAATAGCGTGACAATCACAATATCACGGCTAAATTCTCAAAACTGCTCTCCACTTCTTGTTCCTCGCCTCAACTAGGCCTAAACTTTCAACCAAGTTCACTGGGCGACTGAAATCTCAACTTCAAATAGCAACGATTTTTCCGTGATCAGGAAGTTATTGTCTCAAACTGTTGTGGAGTTAAGTTCCTATTTTGGCTGCAAAGCTTTCCAATTTATTACAGACTCCAGCTTGCCTCAGAACATTCGCCATGAATCAATTTTTCTGCTCACAATCGTAGTCTTGTCATGTGACACACGCTATCCAATCAAATCTCACAAAATCTATGTACCCGATCGGATATATAGGCTTCTTATTGGTCAATTCCCACAATGGATGTCACCATTTGACCAGAGCCAACTTTCTTTCCTTCCTTATTTTTTTCTTTTTATTATTTTTTGGCTCTGGTACCCGGGGTGCGGTTGATTGAACGTGGGCCTGTCTTTGTGAACACTATTTATGGCTCAATTCCAAACAGGATGTAACCGACTGGATCAAAAGTTAAAAGATATGTGCTCGGTCGATATGGTATCAAACAATTTCTGAGGCAATGGTAGAGTAAGTAAAGTCTTATGTGCAAAAGTAAGTCGACCAGTATGACCATATCTGACACTCGTAGTACCTGCAATCAGCTGTTTTTTCTTTATTCAAATAGATTATTACAATAGCAATATTACTTTCTACTACACAAATTCTAATTACTCTACTACACTACAGGAACAATACCATGGGGAGCGAAAAGATAATGACTACCCCATGACCAATAAAAAAGACACGCAGCATTAAACTAACATACGACTATACTACACACGATTTGAAAACAAACTAATATTGTGCTAGATTCTGCCTGACATTAGATGTCAAGTCAGGATTCCAAGGGACAAAATGTAGTCACGAGCGCAACCCGCTCGTGAAGTTGAAGATGGTTAACTGCCTGACATCTAATGTGAAGCAGAAGTACATGGAAAAGGAACATTTATGTCAAGGGGCTGGGTGGTTGCTTGTTAATGACGTTACAAAAAAAGGTTTAATCAAAACGACCAGCTTCAGGGATGAAACGTAAAGTCAATTCAAGTATCTTTCTGTTCAGTCAGCAGTCTACGCCATTTGTTCAAGTGTTAATGACAGCACTAAAGTTGTACCTGCTGAACTGATTCTTGGTGCCAAACTTTCTTTACCTACGAAATTATCATATTATGTAATGAATCACCGAAGCAGCTGCTCCAAAAATCTGGTGCCCACAATGTGAAGCAGAACATTTGAAGGCGTTGTGGCGCAGTGGTGTAATCCTCTAACTTTGCCGCCAAACCAGTCAGATAGGGCTTGATACCTAGTAGGGCCCCACCACTGGAGTGCCATGACAAGGATTCGCAGGCTCGATTGGCGCTTGGCTACTTCTGTGATCCCTGCACTTGGTGCTAAAAACCGCACCTTCACCTTTACTTTCAGCAGGAGCAAGCATTTGCGTGTGACGTTGGAACATGCCTAAAAGTTATTTTGGTAATGTTAGCAGTACCCTCAATCAGAGCGAGGAAAGAACAAAAATAGCATGACAAAAACAATTCATTACAAAATCAAAGATACACTCATTTTGTGGAACCCACCTCAAAAGGGAGGTTATTATTTATCATTATTCATTATCATCTATCATTATTTTACCATTATCCATGTCTTTAAAGTTGGCTAACAATTACAGTAACGATAATAACATAGTGCTAATTTAGGCCAACTAAAAAATACAGTATACATATATGCGTAGTAAAAATCGTAGTTAAAATAGTAATTACGGCAAATTCCATGTGCGCCAAAGTAAAATATATACCTTTGAAATACCACGATAAATCGTATGCTGGACCGATTTTGAAGAGTTATAGAATAATCTTTGGCTAAGGTCCTCAATTAAATGCTAGTATCTTTTGTACATTTTTTAGTCTTCTATTTATGGAGCTATAAGCGAGTTTCTTAAGGTCTGCGTTTATGAAAATACTGAAAACAGTCAAAAACGTTGATCTATTTTGCTAAGACTCAATTTGAATGGACAACGAGAGAACTTTTTTATGGTGATAGAGAATTTAGAAATTGAACAGTTATAATCCAATGCACGAATGTTAGTTCTACGCTGGATGGAATGTAAAAAACTTTTTTAATGACAGAAAGAAATGCATTTCCTTGTGAAATTTCACTGAATCTATGCTTTTATACAGGTACTGCATCCATGTGTCAAGAGAGTTAAAAGACAAACATTGGTGAAGCAACCTGACGAGGTCAAATTCCTAAATCCCCAAATCACTACCAAAAAATTCTCTCTTGGTCCTATCACGTTGAGTCTTAGTACGAACTATCCCTAAGCATACAAAGCAATGCATTGTGACTGATTCATAGATTCCTCAGTAAGAGGAAGCGGAAGGCAACAATGAATGGTTCATTCTGTGCACGGAGAGTAACGATGATAGGTGTTCCATAAGGTTCAATCTCACTCCTTTTCTGTTTAACATATATCTCAATGATCTCTTCATGGTTTTGAAAGATTCTCAAAATATGTAACTCCGCAGATGACACAGCGATCTATGCCTGCGAAAACTAAATTGAAAGCGTTATCAAACATTAGAGAGCGATGCTCGTGAAGTTGCAGGATGGTTTCCTAACAATTGTATAATGCTGAATGAGCACAAATGCTATCTGATGGTTTTTTGAGGCAAAAGAATATTTTTTTTCATTAAGCATCGGAAGGGTAACGATTAAAGATAGTACAGGAGAAAAGTTGCTTGAAGTTATCCTAGGCAAAAAATTAAGCTGTAACCAGCAATTGAAGTCCATGTCTAAAAGGCCTTTCAAAAGCTACATGCACTATCAAGAATCCCTTACTTTCTGAATACTGATCAACTGAAATGAACATTGAATGCATTTATCTTGTCCCAGTTCAACTATTGTCCTCTTGTTTGGATGTTCTGCGGTAGAACACTGAGCTATAAAGTTAATCGCATTTACGAGTAGGCATTGCCGATAACCTGCAAAGATATGACATCAGATTTTGGTACGACTTTACTCAGAGACGTCGCGGTCCCAATTCAAATACGAAATTGCAGTTGCTGATGACGTAGATCTATAAGACAAACTAGGAGCTTAATGCTAGTTTCATGAAGGCGATCTTTGTTGAAAACACTTTCCTTATGGGTTAAGAAGCTGTCATAATGTACCGTTGCCACAAGTGCGCACTACTTGCATACGATATCGTTTCGTGGATTTTGATTATGGCATGCACTTCCCAACGATATAAAGCAGCCAGATGCCATCTCCAATTTAAAAGGAAGAACCAAAATCTAAAGGAGAGGAGAAGAATGCAACTAGGTTATGTAGACCTACGCTCTAGTTGGGTTCTTAAACTGAATTCGCTGCTTTGTAAATACTGAGAAAAGAAGCATTGTAAATATTGGAAGCATTGTAAAAATCTGTATCATGTATCTGTAGCTAATTGATCTTTATTCTATTTCTCTTTTATACAAATTTTATTTTCTTAGATAGCCTAGTAGACTTGAATTAGTTCTCCTTTTATAGCTATTTTTATATGTAGGCTCACTTTAAATATAAATTGATAATAATTCATCTCAGGCCGGAAGCTTTCTAACTGAACAGCCAAAAACTCTCTCATTGTCGCCATTATTAAACAAGAAATGCTTAGGAACTAAAGTATCATCTTCTGAATCTGATTTTAATTATGTTTTTTGAATTGAAATTCCATAGAGTCACGCTGACCTAAATCTCATGCTGATAATAGTTAGGCCTATTTCTCTGCATCCTTGGAACATGTATCTTATCCACTTTATACGACAGTGATCCACAGCATGAACGCAATGCAAAAGTACTCAAAGCTGATAGGTTCATGAAATTTTTCCACTTCTTTTGTTCCTAACTTTCGCTGCACATAGCTGGCGCAGAGCATCTCTTTGTTGTTGCCATAGCATGCCAGTTTTAGTGCTCATCCTGTTAATCTGACGAGCGTCCAGATCCGCTGCAACGCAGCAAGTTCGATGTTGTTTTTCGCAATCCTTTAAGTTTTTTAGGGTGTGTACGTATTCATTCAAAAGTTTCACTAACAGTTATCTGATATTGCAGGCTGCATCACAGGTGTTGGACGAAAACACAGCGCAGTTGTGGTGGGCTGGCAAAGAGCTGCTCAGAAGCAAAACACTGGAAGCTTTTACTGGAAATAATGAGAAGACGAAAATTGTAGTTAAACTGCAGAAGGTTAGTTATAGACTTGTAACCTAGAGTCCCTTGTTCCCTTGCATTCATTTATTTACTGATGTCACTTCGGTCAGCCAGGACTCATAATATAACTATGGAATTTCGGATACACTTTTAGATCCGTAGTTGCCAATCAAATTACTGAAATCGTTTAGAGTTTAGAATTTAATTTTCAGGGAACTTTTGTTATTCCATACAAAATGGTTGATTTCACCTGCAGTTCTCGTAATTGGATCGGATTCACTTTGTTGGTACAAAGGAAAATTACTGCTTGAATTATGCATTTTGTAATCAGTAGACCAGGGAATCATTGATTCTTTGTTCTTTCCAGTTTTCAAGCCCTCAGTACCAGACTTTGAAATATTCTTGTGACAGCCTGCTGGTGTACGAGAACCTTCGCTATTTAAGGCCATTTTGAAAAAGTGTTCCCGTTATTTAATAATGTTGTTATAAGTCCCCATTGAGCGAGGTAATGACAACGAATCAAAGAACACTAAGAGACGTGGAAGTAAACGTCACTAGGCTAGGTAAGTTATCTGGTTTAAATTGAAAGGTGAAGAACACTACAAAACGACAAAATCAACAGCAAATGCGGAATGATTATAAAAGTGAGTATTTGGAAGTTGCCATTTTATACATTCATTTTCAATACATTCACTTTTAATCATGCAAAGTTTTCTGTAGTTTTTGTCGTTTGCGGTGTTCCTGATCTTTCTTTTATTTTCCACTTACATCATCGCTAGCATCTTATTATTGTAGTGTTGACGTATCAGACGCATAATTAGAATATACGCCGCAGGAGCATGTGTAGAAGTAGTTGTATGAGAGTCAGGCAACATGATGGCCGTCAGTAGCGTGCCAATATAAGAACCCCAAAACACAACATTATGGCGACGAGAATGCGTTGGTAACGCTACATTACAAGCTTACAAGCAGTTGTGAATCATGGCGACTGGTTTGCCTCCTTTTCCAGCATTTGATGCGGAAAATCAAGAAAATTTGGCGGCAAGATGGCAACGTTGGTTCGTGCGTTTTGAAAATTCAATGATGGCCTTAGATGTCTAAGATGATAAACGTAAGAGAGCATTGCTTTTACATTACATGGGTGAAAGCACCCTTGATATATTTGAAACCCTTGCAGAAACTGGAACGGCCGACGACTACAAGAAAGCCTGTGATGCCCTGAACAAACAATTCACGCCCAAGAAGAATACATCCTTTGAAGTTCATAAGTTTCGGAACACAAACCAAAGGGTAGATGAAATATTCGATCAGTATCATGTTCGTTTGGTCCAGATGTCCAAGTATCGTGAGTTTGAGAAACCCGACAAAGAAATTAAAGCCCAAATTGAACTTGTTACAATATCTAAACAACTCCGTCGACACGCTTTCCGTAACCCGAAGTTGACGCGGTCTGAACTTCTCGCGTTTGGGCGTACTCAAGAAATTACGGAGAGTGATTTGAGCATGACTTCAAGAGAGATTCAAAGATTCAAGATGTTCAGCAAGTTAAAATTTGACCGAAAAAGTTTGGAAACAAGAAATGCTTTAAATGTGGATATAGTTGGCCACACCCTGCTGCGTGTCCAGCAAAAGGCAAAACCTGCAACAAATTTCAAGGGCACAATCATTTTGCTCGATGTTGTAAGTCGAAATCGTCTACAAATGAATCTGGTGAAAAACCTGTCAAAGAGAGTGGAAACAAGTCTCAAAATCCACTTCAAGGAAAGCATCATCGAGTCAAGCAAGTTGAAGCTGCAGAGTCGCCATCCAGTTCCGATTCTGATGAGTATGTGTACACAGTACAAAGCAACACGGTTTGTACAGATATGAAGTTAACTTCTGTGTCAGATCGAAGTAACAACATTAACACTGTAACTGAAAAGCATGATTCTATACTACAGTTAAAGTCGATGATTTCTCAGTTAGAATGAACATTGACTTAGGTGCAAGTGTTAACATCATTGATAGCGAGGTATTTGAGAAATTGAAGGGTCGAAAAGATGTCAAGCTGAGTAAGACGAAAAATAAAGTTTTTGGTTATGGCAGTAAAACACCTTTAGATGTCCAAGGTTGTTTCGAGGCACAAGTCGAATCAAAGCATAAGATTTCGCTAGCCACTTTTTATGTCATAAATGACACATCTGGTTGTTTACTAAGTGGTCCCACTGCCATTGACCTTGGCTTACTGAAAATCAATTCAGTTTCGCAAGACCCTGAACCGAGTGTTGATAAGCCTCCTGCTGATACACCTAAGAGACCTCCCCGACTGAAAAACTTTCTAGCGAAGCACGATCATTTATTCAGGGGGATTGGTAAATTGAAGAATTACAAACTTCATCTGCACATTGATAAGTCTGTTCCTCCTGTTGTACAACAACCTAGGAGAATTCCGTTTGCGATGAGAGCTAAACTCTCCAAAGAACTAAAACGGGTACCATCTGGGTACCATCAACTTGAGCTCGACGAAGAGTCTCGTGACCTCACCACTTTTGTCACACACAAAGGTCTGAAAAGATTTACCCGCCTTAATTTTGGAACAAACAGTGCCAGTGAAATATTCCAAAATGTTATCCAAACAACATTTCAAGATATCGAATGTATGTATGTATGTATGATTTGCCATAAAATTAAAATAACAATGTAAATTAATAAAAGGAAAGCGATCTAATTACAGGAATATGATATTTACAGGCAAAGAGTTAAAAGTGACGTTTAAAAACACCCCAGGTTAAAAATGGCAGGGATAGCATTAAAAAGGTCAATAAGACCTTGTTTCCATAATGGTCCCTCCGGAGGTGTTATGAAAATAAAAAGAAATTTGTTCCGGAAAAAAGGATCTCTTAAAAAAAATTATTATTCCATTTTCATAGGCGGATTTTGCGTTTTCAATAGTATATGTAGGGGCTATCATCTTGACTTTGGAGATCATTGAAGAATTTATCTTTGATCTTATGTTTGAAACTGTCAATGTTCTTTGCAGATTTAAGTTCTGATGGTAGATCGTTCCACAATTTGGGTCCGAGATATGAGAGACAATTTTGCCCTATTGCCGAAGGTTGTTTAAATGTTAGTGATGACATACTAGTCTTTGCTAAAACACAAGAAGAACACGACAAGATCTTGCAAGCTGTTTTGGAACGAGCAGATGAAAAGAATCTTCGTTTCAATGGTCGAAAGTGTGAGTTTGATTGGAGATGATTTTTGGAAATCTGAATTCGAAACCACCAGCCCGACTTGAACGATGGAGATTACGCTTACAGTCGTATGATTTCGAAGTTAAATATCGTCCAGGACACGATAATCCATCCGACTACATGTCCCGACATCCGATGCAACGATCGAAGCCTTCAAGAGAAAATGCAAACTCGGAACAGCACATACAGTTTATTGCTGAAAGTGCTGCACCAAAAGCTATCATGCTCGAAGATATCAAAAAGGCAACACTTGAAGATGCTACCTTACAAGAAGCCATACGAATGATTCGCGAAAATCGATGGCATAAGATAAACGAAATCGAGAATCCTCACATCGACAAAGATGCGCTCAAAATGTTGCGAAATGTGAAAGATGAACTCACTGTTTGGAGTCAAAACGACGTCTCATTGCGAAATACACGTATTGTCATTCCAAGAAAACTACGTCCCGATGCAATTAGCCTTGCTCATATTGGACACCAAGGACTTGTAAAGACCAAGAGCCTACTTCGACAAAAAGTCTGGTTCCCGTTAATAGATTCGCTCTTGAAGAAGGAAATCGATTCTTGCATTCCATGCCAAGCATCAGGTCGGGAAAAGCCTCCTCAAACACTTTGCATGAGTTCGTTACCTGAAGAAAACTTTGAAAAAGTTTATATTGACTTTTTAGGCCATTGCCGCCCGGTGAATCGTTACTCGTTGTACTTGATGGACGTTCGAGATACCCTATTGCCGAAATTCGGAAGAAAACAGATAAACCAGCTCTTATTCCTCGTTTAGACAAAATCTTTGCATTATTTGGCATACCAAAGGAAGTTGTTTCAGACAATGGACCCACTTTCAAAAGTTATATGAAATCAAGAAATTTATGAGAGCGAATGGTTTCTACCATCGAAGGATTACTCCTCTCTGGCCTCGAATTAACGAAGCCGAAACGTTCATGAAACCATTGATGAAAGCAATCGAAACAGCTGATGTCGAAAATCGTAACTGGAGACGCGAGCTACAAAAATTTCTCCTCAACTTTCGAGCAACACCACATCCGACAACAAAAGTTGCCCCTGCAACTGTGATGTTTGCAAGAAACATTCGCACAAAGTTACCTCAAATCGAAGTCAAAGTTGATAAATCTGCAATCGATCAGAAAATTGAGTAACAAGACAACGATGCTAGACAGAAAATAAAAGAATACGCTGATAAACGATGAAACGCGACAGCTACAACCATGAAAATTGGCGATTGTGTGCTTGTAAAGCAAAAGCGAAAGAATAAGTTGTCTACAAGGTTGGATCCTCGCCCATTTCGTGTAACGAGAATAAAAGGTACCATGGTTACAGCACAGAGAGAAAATTTTACGACAACACGCAACCAATCGTTCTCCAAACTCGTTGACGATACTCGCGTGCAAACAGAAGGGGAAGAGGATTATGATGATGATAATGATTATCAGACTGATGGAAATGAACACTTAGAAGATGAAAACAGAAATGATGATGCAGTCAGACCAGGACAGAATCCTGAAGCTCGATACCCAATGAGAGACAGACGAAGACCTCAGTACTATCATGATGAGCACCATGTCAGAAGGTGAATGAACTGAACCTGTAAGTCAATTACTTGATATTATTATCTTAATATTTTGCTTGCTGATGTGTTGGACATTTGGTCCCTGTTTTGTTAAGAACCAAATTAACTGATTTGCTGACTGATTTTAATTCGCAGACATACGTCTAATGTAAAGGAAAGGAGGAATATAGTGTTGACGTATCAGACGCTCTAATGTAAAGGAAGAGAGGAATGTAGTGTTGACGTATCAGACGCATAATTGGAATATATGCCGTAAGAGCACGTGTAGAAGTAGATGTATGAGAGTCAGGCAACATGAAGGCCGTCAGTAGCGTGCCAATATAAGAACCTCAAAACACAACAATTATTATTAGATTCGACAAATGCCATCGATACAGTGGCCTGTCCTCTTCAAAGTCCCGCATTCAATTTTGCTGTATTGAACGATTATTGCTGAAAGTAATGGTGGACAGGAAAGGAGCTATTCATAACCAAAACTTAACTAGTTATGCAAAGTAAGTTCAGGCGTTTGAAAAATCGTAGAGGGGTGTCGCCCTGATTGAGGGTATTTTACGTTGCTCTAATATCTCTGCTGAACGAAAAAAATTTTAGAACGAAACTTACCATGAACACCTTAGTAAACTCTTCACTGTTGTTGAAAATAAAATATATTTGTCATTGGTGATGTTGTCTTTAAGAGCGAGCTACTCGAGAACATATTTGTCGCGAGGGCCTAAATTTCCAAAGTCGCCCTGGTTGAGGGTATCCAAACTTTCACATGGTTTCAGGTAAATTCAAGATAACTTGACGCGAAAATTAGCAGCATGTCAACGATTAAATAGTTCTTGTTGTTATCAAATGTTTTTTTACTGTATTTGCTGTGTTTCGTTATCCTAAACACTGACCGTTGTTGCCGCTTTCGTTCAAAAACTTTTCAAGCAAGCTGACATCAAGTTTTCCTCATTCGGTGAACTGAACGATGCTTGAATCAATTTATGATTTAGAAAAAATATTTGTTCTACAGTCCATTGATAGAACCTGTTTTTGTACCGTAATATGTCCTTTTACAGCAAATAGTAGTCGCTTGCCATGCATTGGCAGTGCAGATTTCTTTCAAGAACTGGGAGATACCACAATACCCTCAACCAGGGCGACTTTAGGCCAATCAGACGGCGTGCAAAGACAAGCCCGTCGTGGCGGTAGCGGATGTCATATCTCTGAAGTTGCGTGAAGTACTTATTCTGGACAAGCGGAGCTTGGCGAGAGGCCATTTGTTTGTTGTGAAAATTTTAACAACGTCGAAAAACCAAGCAAAAAGAAAATTGTGCGACGAAATGTGAATGGAAAAATGGCGGATACTTACAGTTACATCTCAGGTGAGCTTCGTTGGGCTCTTTTTCCTCTGTTTGTGGACGGAATTTTAAGAAACACAAACAAGAAAAAATTTAGCAAATGGAGTCACCAAAATATTTTTGTGTCCTGTTTGGTTTTAACTAGGCCCCAAACTCCTGTTATTCAGCAACAAACGCAAGACAGTTAAAATCGGTCAAAGCGCATTTACCCTCAACCAGGGCGGTACCCCTCTAGTACCTTATTCTAGATGGATTTGAATAAATCAAATTTGGCTTGTTAGCAGAAAAGACTTAAGTATTATGAGCAAAATTAGGCCTGCTGTTTTCAAATCGCGATGTTCCTCAAAGATTATGCTTTGAAATTACGTTCTTAGACGTTGTCTTGCTCAAATAAGAAGTCATGTGAGATTCGCGAGAACACAAAACTCGTCCAAAGAATCACCTCAGTTGTTATTTTTCACGAGTATTTTCACGTAACATCTAATATTTTAGAACAGACTTTACAGGGTGCTTCAGAAAAACGCAATCCAACAATACTTTAAAATCTTAGAAAATAGGCAAAATTTGAGTAGATGTAATGCATACCACCTGAAAGTACAATCTCTCTTCTGTCTAATGATATGCAGTTTGGATACATTAACCTTCAAATTTATGGAATTATATACCTTCAAATTTATACTTTCTTAAGTATGGCCATTTTCAAATGCAGCATGCTGCAAAAGGAAAATCAACCCCTTTTTCCTTTCAAAGATTATGAAAAACATTTTTTCAAAATAATTCAGGCCTAGAAGCACTTGACGTGCATTGAGGAGGGAAAAGACAATTTGATCCTCCTGAGATGCGTTTGAAGATAATGATAAAATGTGCTCACACAAAGGTGGATTATCGTGTATGTAACTTCCCTATCACCTTCCGGCACTTAAAATAGGCTATACGTAGGAAAACTTCAATTAAGCAATGAAAAATTCAGATGAAAAAAAGATAGATTGTACTTCAGATGGTATGCCTCAAATTGATTCAAATCTCATTATGTCCTGAAGAATCTCGGATGAAAGTAGGTTGCGTCTTTTCTGAAACACCCTGTAGATACGTTATGTAAGGGAAACAACAATTTATATGCTTCTAAGAGTAGTAAATCAATGGCAAAATGGCTCAAAGCAATTTTGGATGACATAAGCTAAGAAAAGTCATCTATAAATAGTGCAATGAAAATACCTATTCAAATCGTTATTTCTTCGTTAGACAGTATCAGCACACTTGCTAAGATAATTACATACTTGGTGTCCCAGAAAAAACTTTCGCCAGTTGAGCTGCCATTTTAGTGAATGTGCGTGTTATTTGATGAACATTATAACAGAATTTCATTTTGCAATGCAGAACTTAGATCTGAGTATTTGTTTCATTTCTGTATCTGTTCGCATTGATTTTCCATAATTATTTTCCTGAAAAACAGAATACCAGAAATGTTCAAGGAAGAGATAAAGACGAAAGACGATCTATTAATAAGATCGCTTAAACCTGCACCTGAAAATCTACGCAAATTCCACTTTTTTTATAAATTCCAAAAGTACGGAGCTTGAACTCCGTAAAAGGACGACCTAAGAAAAATCATATTGTCTCTTTATCACGTAAAAAGCAAGAGTTTGCTTGACTGTTCCAAGAATGGCATACTACACAAGACAAGGTCCTGTGGCCCGCACTTTAGCATATTGTCGAGTTTGAATACCAATTTATGAAATCGACAAGCGGTTGTATGCTTTCACACCCGTGATGTAAAACATGGAAGGAATTGAACATATCTTCATTGCTAGACTTTTCGCCTTTTCAAGAGTTTCTCGACCATAAGAGTTCATATTTTGGAAGTCTTCGATGAGGACAAAAATCGTTGAAAATTACGTGGATCCAAGTTAGCCTTTAAGCAAGAGATTGCCGTTTAAATCGCTAAAAACAAGAACAATGCCTGTGTTTCTGGAACTGTTCAAGCAGGGAAAGTTTTTTTTGGGACACCCGGTAGAATTTGTCAAACTGAGACCTGTCCGCTCATAGTTTTTGACTCCGTTTATTCCCTGTAATTTGCTTAAAAACGATAGATTTTGGTGATTTTCAAAGGGACCATATATCTTTAAGACACTGGCTAGGTTCAGACAATATCTCTTTCAACGCCATTAAAACAAATCTTTGGTTGGATGATGGGAATGTTGAAAATCATACTTCTTTCAGAAAGGACAAGGAGCACCTGGCAGAGAGCCAGTCATCAACGAAGAAGAGCAAAAGAAAATGATGGCTTATTATTATCGAAAACAAGAGGATATGAAGGTAGATCTTCGATTGTTTATGTCATTAGAAGCCTGCAAACTGGAATCCTACTTTTCAAACATAGCCCATATGGTGTTAGTTTCGCATAGAAATAAACATGAGGAGAAGACTGATCTGCTGTATTTGATTCATATCAAATGCACCGAAAATGTGCCACTGTTTACAGGCTATGATAAATGGTACACAAGGGTGATTTCAAAATTGAAAAATTTGGAGTTAAAGCATTTCATATGACCATTTTTAACGTCAGTATTACAACACTGACCTTCGTTGACGCTTTAGCGGCGCGTTTTATCTTGTTGACATCTTAGCTATACAACAGTTGTCAGGTCATTGAATTTAAATGAATGTGGAAAATTACCGGTTTAAAACTTAAATAGTCTTTGCTCGAACTCAGTAGATTAGCTCTCGATTTCATAGAATGGAAATGGTTGATCGTTGTATATTTGTTAGTTCTGTGAAGTCCTTTCTTTGTAACTCATTTCAGAAACTGGAGCAAAATGAAGACGACTCTCATCTGAATTCACCATGGGCAGATGGTAATCAGCTGAGACGACAATTTCAAGGTGTTGGTAATATCAAATGGAAACCTTGAGAGACCATCATTATTCATGAAAATGAAAATCCTTGGACCTTATTATTTCAAATACTCATACACAGTTCAAACTTGTTTCTGTTTGATCTTGAAGTATTTATTTACAAGAAAAGAATAGATGAGGAAGATGTAAAGCCTATCTTATGATGCATCTCTGCTCACAGAATACCATCATGATGGCGCGCGAAACTGGCCAAAAAGGGCTGCCACGGCATTTACATTCTCTTCATGTAAATACAGTGTAGTAAAATGGTGCTGTAATCTCTTCGTTAACTCTAATACTTTTAACGAAGTTGATAAGATACAAGGATGATTTTTGCAGGGGCGGACATACAGGCCCGTCGCACGTGAGAGTGGCTGAAAGAATTCTCTCCTCTCCTTATGGCTCGTACCAAACGTACTATGACTCAGCCTACCAACAAATCAGCCTCAATCAGTAATGCCATTATCAACTCCATCAATGAAATCAGAAAGATCAAGAGAAAAGTTCCTGGCAAAGAGTCCATTTCGACTCTTGCAACGAAGCGCAGTGGCCTAAGCGAGATAGACATTCTGACTGAACTGGACAGCATGGTTAAAAGCGGTCAGTTATACATCGAAAAAACAGCGACAAATAAAGATTCTTACTTTGTCAAGAATTTGAAAAAAGTTGCATCCACTTCACATGATGAGTCAATAATCTGTAGTTCCGATAACGAGGAAGATTTACTGGAAAATTCCACAATAAACCAGTCTTCCATCATTGACCAAAGTTCGGACGGCGATGACCTTTCAAATCCCTTCAATCAAAGTAACTGTGGCCATCTCGATGTCTCAGCCGAATTTCCCTCTGAATTTGTGGAAATATCTGATTCAAATTTGCAGGAAAATGGCTTTTTTAACGCTTTGAAATTGCTGAACAAATCAAATTTTCAGAAAATGCCGCCTGAAGCATCGGAAACAACCACGCCGATAGATTCAAACAATCAGGGAAACCGGCTGGGTAACGACAATTTCCTTGCCTACAGCCAACTGGCATCATCGTTTGCTGATCTGAGCAAACAACTCCATGAAGAACGACTTAAAAATGGTTTGTTAAACGACGAAAATTTTGCTCTGAAATTGCAGCTTTGCACCTCTGGCATTATTTTAAAGGATGATAACGCCATTGTTTCTGATGATCAAGACAATGCACCGAATAAAAGTTCCTTTCAGCAAACTGAGAAGCCAAGCAATTGTAATCAAAAGAAGCAAAGACCTGATTCGTTTCGACCGCTGTGCAAAGTGCTTTTGCGTCGGCTCAAGCTGCCAAAAACAGCGAGGTGGGAGGGGGTGAACTTTTTGGGGAGTTCACGCAGTTGTGGTGGAATCTATTGTGATCCAGGCCTCTTCAGACGCGGTTTGGGATCAGGCGCATGCTGAAAGTGTTCAGAAGATAAACAAGCATTGCTGAAAAAATCACCGACCTTGGATAGCTTCGATAAAGATAGATAATTTGACTTTATTTGCCTTGGGATGGAGGCGATATTTATCAAGAAAAATTCAATATGAAGAAAGGATTTTATGGAAAAATGGCTCGCTGCGGCAAGCTGAGCGTTGGTGGATATTATCTGCAGAATATGAGCATCATGTTGAGACAGGTCAGTATTCTTGAAAAATTGGCCTTGTGTTACTTTTTTTGCCATACAGTCTGGTCAGTCTGAGCAAACAACTCCATGAAGAACGACTTAAAAATGGTTTGTTAAACGACGAAAATTTTGCTCTGAAATTGCAGCTTTGCACCTCTGGCATTATTTTAAAGGATGATAACGCCATTGTTTCTGATGATCAAGACAATGCACCGAATAAAAGTTCCTTTCAGCAAACTGAGAAGCAGCAATTGTAATCAAAAGAAGCAAAGACCTGATTCGTTTCGACCGCTGTGCAAAGTGCTTTTGCGTCGGCTCAAGCTGCCAAAAACAGCGAGGTGGGAGGGGGTGAACTTTTTGGGGAGTTCACGCAGTTGTGGTGGAATCTATTGTGATCCAGGCCTCTTCAGACGCGGTTTGGGATCAGGCGCATGCTGAAAGTGTTCAGAAGATAAACAAGCATTGCTGAAAAAATCACCGACCTTGGATAGCTTCGATAAAGATAGATAATTTGACTTTATTTGCCTTGGGATGGAGGCGATATTTATCAAGAAAAATTCAATATGAAGAAAGGATTTTATGGAAAAATGGCTCGCTGCGGCAAGCTGAGCGTTGGTGGATATTATCTGCAGAATATGAGCATCATGTTGAGACAGTTCAGTATTCTTGAAAAATTGGCCTTGTGTTACTTTTTTTGCCATACAGTCTGGTCAGTCTGAGCAAACAACTCCATGAAGAACGACTTAAAAATGGTTTGTTAAACGACGAAAATTTTGCTCTGAAATTGCAGCTTTGCACCTCTGGCATTATTTTAAAGGATGATAACGCCATTGTTTCTGATGATCAAGACAATGCACCGAATAAAAGTTCCTTTCAGCAAACTGAGAAGCCAAACAATTGTAATCAAAAGAAGCAAAGACCTGATTCGTTTCGACCGCTGTGCAAAGTGCTTTTGCGTCGGCTCAAGCTGCCAAAAACAGCGAGGTGGGAGGGGGTGAACTTTTTGGGGAGTTCACGCAGTTGTGGTGGAATCTATTGTGATCCAGGCCTCTTCAGACGCGGTTTGGGATCAGGCGCATGCTGAAAGTGTTCAGAAGATAAACAAGCATTGCTGAAAAATCACCGACCTTGGATAGCTTCGATAAAGATAGATAATTTGACTTTATTTGCCTTGGGATGGAGGCGATATTTATCAAGAAAAATTCAATATGAAGAAAGGATTTTATGGAAAAATGGCTCGCTGCGGCAAGCTGAGCGTTGGTGGATGTTATCTGCAGAATATGAGCATCATGTTGAGACAGGTCAGTATTCTTGAAAAATTGGCCTTGTGTTACTTTTTTTGCCATACAGTTTGGTCAGTTTTTAAGGACGAATATATCACTTGTTTGTTTACATGTAACGGGCAGCTCGTAGGGAGGTCTACAAGATGAATATTCCCCGGAAATTTTTATGTCAGCCTCGTCAGGGCCTATAATGTCATGAATCGTATTCCGATCATCTATCCTGGTATATCATGTCCACGAAAAATTTTCTCTTCTTGTAACAGGTCATTTTCTGAGGGAAAAAACTAAAGTTTAGTACCCCTAAACAACTGAAAATTGCAAAAAATCTAGTCGTTGCCGCAAAACGAAACTAACACCACTGCGTTGGTGACATGTTCAGCTTCAAGTTCCTCAAACCCGTTTTGGTCGAAAAATTGGCTAACATTGATTATTTTTGCGTCTTAGTTTGTAAACATCACTTGAGGAAACTACGACATTCATGCCTAGGTCATTCTATTGTCTTGGCATTCTTGTTGTTGTTGTCCCTTGATGGCCTTTTGTTTTTCTGTTCTGCCTTTTCACAAAGGGTTTCCGGATGTTTTGCTGCCCTGCTGTGTTGTTTCATCATATTTTAGAAGGATTACTTGTCTCTTCAATGCATTTAAATAATACTTAATTGCCATTTTATAACTTGTTCTATTGCTTTGAGTTCATATTTTTCTACAAAACCAAAACGAATTGCCCCAAAAATTTAGTACCCCTAAACAACTTTTCAAGTTTGATGGCTGCATAGCAAGAAAGCATGTTCAGTCATTTCACATATTTTAAAGGTCAGATAAAGGCAAAAGACATCTTTATTGATTTCGATCATTTACGGCCTGGAGATTTCAAAATCTCAAACGAAATTTCGATATGAGCTCTGAAACCTATCGAAATCGCTTGTCGAATTCTGTTTTTCAGTCAAATTCTCCAAAAAAACCGCGCAGGAGAAAGAGCCTGTAACTACCAGAGGCGTGACGTGGAGTGAGTCGAAGGAGTCATTGCAAAGCTGCGAGGGAATGAAGGAAACTGTTTGCACTAGTACTCACCGATTGCCGAGTCACGAAAGTTAGAAGCGACTACTTATTTGAACGATCTCAAACCAAAACGTCGAGAAAGTAGATAGTTTTATCATAGTGGCTATAGTCAGCTTCTGCAGAGGTGAATGTATGTGCACTTCATTCCGAACTTTGGTGCGGACCGACTTGTCGCAGCAGTGAGCTGGTGACTGACTTGGAGAGAGAACCCTTCAGACTTGCAACGACGAAAACATTGCGGGTCTGCACAAGATATTTCAGTCCTACCGACCTTAAACATTCATTGGCTGCTACAAGTGCATAAGCTGGCTTCCAGGGCACCTTTCTGAGAACTCTTCGACGTGTTGAACATGAAATTATAGCTGACATCAAAATGATACTCACTCACTCTTCGAACATGATGACACTGGATTTTGCCATATCAGGACTAGGCCATGTGATCACAATCATGAATAGTTAAGTGCAAGTTCTTTCTCCACTTTTATGTTTACTTTTCTTCGATAACGCTCTGGTTCTTTGCGAACTTTTTAGGTGGCCAGTGTATTGCCTCACAAAATATACTTTGTATTTACAGATCATTCGTGAAGCCATGCAAATGCAAATGTGCCTTCGATAGGCGCTTGTCGGTGAAATGAGGAGAAAGAATCCTTATAGTAACAATCAAACCCTGGGGAGAACAAGGCTTGTTTTTTTCGTAGTCTTTTGAAATAACACAATAGTTAAATGTTCGATGAAGACCATGGTTTAATCCATCCATTCACAGCTAAAGACAATCAATATTTAATTACTAATTTGCATCAAAATGATTCAAATGATGTTTCTATGTTTCCATTGCAGAGTTGGTCCCACTTGAGGAGAGCAGAACACAGGAAGCTTGGCCAGCTGTGTTCAATTCATTCTTCTGCATCGAGGGAAAGCTATCAGGGTGTGCCGCTTAATACTCGATCTTTGGAAATATCAGAGAAGCTATTGGCCGCCATCTGAAATTTATTTGTTTACTGTTCGATGTGTATCTGCAACGCGGCGCGTGTTCTTCACGGTTAATTCTTCAACTGCTTTGGGCCTCTCAAGTGATGAATTTCTTATGACTCATTCCACGTCACGACTTAGCTAGTTCCAGGCCTCTATCGTCACGCGGTTTTTTGAAGGAGTGCCCTTTTTCTAAACCCCAAAACCTATCCTTTTGCATCGCAAAGATAAAAATTTTATTGCCATCGGATTCCCCATAGTTTAAAGTTATGAATATAGAAAAATCGCATTTGCCTTTATCTGACCTTTCTATATTTTATCAAATGATTCTACAACATTGCGTTCGTTTATTATTGCTGTATGTTCATTGTCATTTTTCTAAGTCTCTAATCTCTCCTTTATTATTTTCAGATACTGCAACATCAAATCACATATTTGTTTGAATGTGTTTGGTCCTGACAGAGCTCCTGCAAGTTGCAAATTTTTGGCTGGATGCATTAACTACTATGTAACCTTACAAGATTTCCAGCACATTCCCACTGAAGAATGGACACTGTTTGAATAGGATGAATTCTAGAAAATCTTGAGGGATACATCCATTTAGACTTGCATAAATATTGCCAAGTATGTAAGCAATTTAAGAATTTCAGATTGACTTCAGTGGTGGCACCACAAGGGGGAGTGTGGGGACTATTCTCCCCCAAATTCCAAAGTTGGCAAAAATTGTCAAAGGCAAATTGCATACAATTAGTTAGGTATACCTTTAGATGCAACAATTAATTTGAAATCCCCTTCCCCACTTCTTTCGGATTTTTCAGAGCTGGTGCTGCCATTGATTAATTGGTTTCCTGCACCAAATTTTTGAATGATTCTGAATAATTTGATGATGCTGAATGCATTGTAGAGTCTTGAAGCATTTTTTCTGTGACTACACTCTGATTACTGTTGATCTCCTTGTTTGAATTGCTCAACTTACTACTAAAGTGGGATCTTTTATATCTGGAATATTCAGCCATTTGATGCAAAGGTCCAGAATAGACAATTACATTCAAGATGGAAGGGAGGAACTTTTTACCAAGATACATTGTATTCCAAGCTTTCTGGCTCCCCAAAACAATGGTATTCTTTTGTTGTACAAACAGGCACCGCATTTGGTACCTCTGAAAAAAATTGGTACTGGGTCTACCCCAAAAGGATCTCATTGCTTTTAGGAGCCAAACATTTGGTGACAGTGTACTTTGATACGAACCAGTTACAACATATTTTAAGTCTAAATCAGTTGCTGAGTTGGGGTGCCACTGTCCCCATCGAAGAAGAGGACTCAGCTTTTTGCATGGTGCCCTAACTTTGGCGAAAAGTGCTTCCAGAATTATGATATTAACCCACTTTTCTAATCTTCTTTGGACCGAAATGAAGGGGAAGTATCAAAAAAAAAGAATCACGTAGCAAAAAATCCTAATTTATTTTGCTAGCTCTGGTCAAAAATATTGGCATTTCAATTCTTGGTGCTTGAAGTTTGGTTTGCATCCACCACCAGCCAAGATGTTTCTGGTTGAGTTTGAAAGGGGCCTTGGATGGAAACTAAAACTGATTGATAACAATTCTTGCTGGAAATTGTGAAATAAGTAACAAATAATCACTTTAAAATCAGATTTTCATTGCAATCATTCGCTGCTTATCACATCAGCTGATTTAATTCCGGCTTTCCACTGTCGTGATTATTACGTGATCAGTTCGCCTCGTATCCATGACGCTTCTGCGCACGCATAAAAAACGAATCTGCCCCTTGCTATCAAAAGACCCATAGACTGATGACGATGAGTCCCTTGTATCCCTGCGGTAAACCTTGCTCAAGAGGGACTCATCATGAAACAGTAAACAACTTGGCCCTATTTTCTTCAATCATCAATGGAATTAGGAAAGAATCACGGCTTCGAATCTCTATCCCATGGGAGTGTTTTCAATTCTTCAATCGAATCGAAAATTCTATCACATTTACACGTTAACAATAGTAATTCACAAATCTCGCAATCTGATTGGTGCTGAAGAAATCACTCGGTTTGGGCCTAAATAGGGCCAGGTTTTTCATAGTAATACTATGAGTCTCTATTGACCGAAGCGCCATCATCAAGTCAAAGAGCACAGGGAAACAAGAGACTCATCGTCATAAGTCTGAAAGACCCATACGAATCAAAACAAAGGGGTTCCCATCGTAACTGAAAGCATTGAACTTGAGCAAAATGAAAACGTAAACAGTTCTAGCAAAACAAGCAGGTCTGGCAAGAAAAGGAACAAGCGAAAGCGTATTGTAAAGCGGAATGAGCCAGCTGAAAAGGGCAATGACAACCCTTTAAATTCGCAGGCAGACAAGCAACGAAAAGCAGGAATTTGGAATAAGAATACGGTACTAGTTGTTGGCGACAGTATGATTAACAACGTCGATGAAAGTCAACCTGGCAAAAGGTATCAAACAAAAGTGCGTAGCTTCTCAGGCGCAACTACGACAGACCTGGAGGATTATTTGAAACCACTTTTGCGAAAAAAACCAGACAAAATCATTCTTGTCGTGGGAACCAATGACATACAGAGGGGTACTTCGGGGTTTGCGGTATTGCGGTATCGGGTGTCATTTCTGCGCGGTATTGCGGTATTAAGGGCAAAAATTGGCGGTATTGCGGTATTGAGTTTTTACAGCGCGGTATGCGGTATCGTTAAAAATCAGCATGCACAGTTCATGAAATACTATTTTTCTGACAAGGAGCCCATCGTCTTCAAGAGGAATTCATGGAGGAAAGGAAGTCAAAGGAGAATGGGCATTCCCTTTGTCTTTCTCCACCTGTTCATCCTGGAAATAGACATCCTGCGGAGGAGAGAAATTTATTTTTCATCTGAAAACTTAGTGGCGACAAAATTTTAACAAAGAACCTTATTTTGCTTTGGAAAGTTTTATTGTTGATTCATGTTGCATTTGAATTCATTCGCACCACAGATCTACCAACAATATAGCGTTGTAATGTAAGCAAGACGGTTTCCAGATCAGAAAGTTTACCACACCTTTGCATTTCTTGTGGATCATTTACATCAATTTGAAAAGTCTTGAACAATGAACTCATCATACTAACCCCATAAGCGCAACAAAAACACTGTAATGTGTATAAGGAAGACTGTTAACTCGCTGGAAAAGGAAAACTACCAAAATAAACAAGTAACTAGAGAGAAAACTTTTGGACCTTTTAATTCATGCAAGTAAAAACGAATTAATCTTAAGGGAAAAACAAGGGGGGTACTTAGTATATTTGTCCGACGGGCGTGTGCCGTTTTTCAGGGTATCGTTTTCGACTATTTTTTCTGGAGCGGGCTATCAAAAGAAGGTAATTCTTCTGCAGCCGGTTGTCAAAACACGTCAAAAGGGAAATTTTGTCAGATCGGGTTGTTTTTTAGTCTAATCTTTTTGGAGAACAATTTTTGCCAATTTTTCCTACAGTCGGCTATCATTTGAAGGAAAAATTCTAGAACAGGGTAAAAACATTTTTTCATCGGCACACCCCAGTACAAATTTAGGTCAAATACCCCTCCCCGAAGGAAAAATAATTCAGACTGCAATAAAGAACAACATAACGCTGAATGGACAAAAACGCGTTTCGTCGCACCCTCTTCATTTCGGTATCAATACAAACAGCTATTCAACGTTGCTCTTTATTGCAGCTGCTAACTTATTTTACCCTTTCAAGTTTTAAGATTAATGTGCTGCTCTCTTGGACGATTCAAACGTTTTCTCTCTAGTTACAGGCAGGTTTTGGTTGCTGTTCTTTTACAGGAGTTAACTTTGCTATATTCATGGGTTTAGCACGATGAGTTCATTATTAAAAGCTATTTTCAAACTTTGTACTTCAAATCAGATCTTTATATAAATGCTGGAGAGCTTTGGGCCAAGCATTGATCCTTGTGGCACTCTGCATATAACTTCTTTAAGGTGTCGTGGCGCAGTGGTACAATCCTCTGACTTTGCAGCCGGATGTGTCAAGCGGATAGTGCTCTATATCAGGTAGAGCCCCACTACTTGAGCGTCATGATAAGGGGTCGTGGACTCGATTACGTCTTCTCTACTCCTGCAGTCCCAACGCTTGTCGCTAAAACCATGACTTCAGTGTGCAGTCACCTTCGGTTTAATGAAATCTCTGACCCTCAATCTTAACTTACTGTTTTCATTTCGGTGAATAAAGCATTATCAAGTTGTGTAAATTTTCTGATATTCCACAAGCCTAGCGTTTCAGAGCCATTATTGCCTTGTGTCAGATCAAACGAACGACTATTTGAAGTCTATGACTATCATGTTGATAAATATCTTTAACCCGATGCCTGTCTCCTGACTTCAGTCAGATGTAACATCAATGATTCAGTTGATCCTCCTTTTACAAAACCCCATGATATTGAGCTTGCCAGACCTCTATCGATGACGTGTTAGTCTATACCTTGGCTTTTGATCCCCTCATATACTTTGTGCTGGGAATACTTAATAGTGAAAGAGGGGTATGATTCCCCATTTCAGAACTGCCTCCTTTCTTTAGCGCTGCTTTTTCCATTGACTTGGAGATGTTGAATAATGCAAATCTCTGTCCATGACCTATGATAATCCTACAGCTATGGAATCTCTAGCAAGCTTGATTCTTTAGAACTAATGCTAACTTAGTCATATGATTTCGGAGGCTTGGCTCTCTTGTCTAACGCTCTTCTCTCAATTTTCAGATCAAATTGTAATTTTACTGCATACATTCACACTTCTTTGATTTCTTACTACATCATGCTATGATCTAAGAAGATCAAACTACAGCTTTGGATTTAGAAAAGGTGCATACAAGTCGGAATCAAATTGCCTTTAAGGATGCAGTAAACGTTTTCTGGTTGAATACATCCATTTCTTTTTCGATTTCTTCATATTCTGGTAGCCGAACTTTCAAGGCACACAATGATACCTTCTTGGAAGCCGACAGAAGTTTTGAGAATGGAAGAAATCTCATGTAGACTAAGGTTTCCATGATTTTTAATCAAAGTTTCTGTTGGAGGTCTTCACATCGACATAGTTAAAAGCTGGCCCGGGCCAGGTCAAAAATATAGTCTAATATACTCGACAGCTTCGATGCATTTGGTTTCATTGCGTAGCTAAAGAAACAATGGATTTGTGGGCGTTTCTCTAGCCTATTTATAGCGGCTATGAGATATACCTATGTCTATTCCCTTTAACCCAAACATGTTGTATCCTGCCTTAAAATTTACTTGAGAAGTAGAAATTCATTCGAAAACTTGCAACAGCGATCCCATGACAAACACAATCCAATATACAAGACGTATATATGTAGTATGGCTAAGCGTCCATCTCGCAACATAGCAGTACAACAGTATACTGTATGAACAGCGTGGTTTTTCATTTTTCAACTGTTTGCGGTATTTTGCTATCTTTCGATGTGGTATTGCGGTATTTGGCAACTTTTTCGTGCGGTATTGCGGTATTGGGACCCCCCCCCCCCGAAGTACCCCTCCATACAGCATCGACCTGTAGCGGACATCTTGAAAAACATCAAGCGTCTCATGGAGCAGATCACTGAAAGCCTCCCAGATTGTCATATTGTGATTTCTGAGATAATCAAACGAAAGATGAAGAATGGAGACGAAAACCAAGCCATAGCGAAGAAAATCGCGGAATTCAACAAATCACTGAAATCTATGAATGTGTGTGTGTGATCTTATTTTAATTCGAACATTACATTCTAGTTTCTAATTACAAAATAAAAAGAAACTAATCTAATTCGAATACAAAAATACTAAATTAAATAGAAATGCCAATAGACGAAAATTAGATATACATTCTAAAAAACTAAATAAATTCCAAAAACCCCCACCCACCCCCCCCCCCCTGATTCGGGTATGCAGAGAGAACTGACTTTTCACTAGTTGATGCTGAAATTCGCTTCATGCATATCTATCAGGGATCTTCATATCTACACACATTACAATTGCACTGAATGCCAGACCATTGCTTTATCAATCGTTTGAATATATTAACAGTCTCCGAGGATTTGATCTCATTCGGTAAACTATTCCACACCTTGGGACCCAAAGATCTAAGACTGTGTGTACCAAATGTTACTTGATTAGGTCTATGATGATGTAAGTCATGGGGATTTCTCGAAGAACGATTTGGATTGCAAACTGATTTGAAATGAAAGATGTCCTGCATAAAAGTAGGATTTTGTTTTTTCATAGTCTTGTGAATTTCAATGCACAAACTTCGTAGACGAGAGACATGCATAAAGTTCTTGCCTGCCCTACGAAGAAGATCTTCATAGGAACTATCATTGTCTTTGTAAAGAAATCTCAATGCTCTCTCTTGTATCTTTTCAACTTTTTGCGCCGATTTAGCTGATGAAAAATGCCAAACCAAAAGACAATAATTAAAATTCGAATATATACAACTTTCAACAAGAGTTTTCCTTTCTTCTAAACCAATGAAGGATTTCAATCTTTTCAGGACATTTAATTGTGTTGCTGCTTTCTTACACAAATCAGCAATGTGGGGGTCAAAATTTAACCTATTGTCAAGTTTGATACCCAATAGTTTGACGTTAGTTTTTGATTGGATGTTGTGGTCCTTCAGTTTGATTGGTACGCCATTGGTGTCCGATCGGTCTTTCTTAACTATCAAAGCTTTGAATTTTTCAGGGTTTGCTATCATCTCGTTACTTTCAAGCCAATCTAAAGCGACATTTGATTCTTCTTGTAAGATTTTAACAAGATCTGGCAATGTCTTAGAGAAATACACTAAAGTGTTGTCATCAGCATAGTTGTAGACTTCTGCTTTCTTGACAAATAAAAGAAGGTCATTTATGTAGAAATTGAAAAGAATAGGGCCTAATATGGAGCCTTGGGGAACACCAGATACTATGTTTTGAAAACTGCTGTACGTATTGTTGATTCTAACACTCTGCTGACGTCGTTTTAGGTAGGAATAGATCAAGGCTGAGGAACTTTCATCAAAACCATACGCATGATGAATGTGGATATCTTGCAGCAGCAGAACATTTTAGTCGAACATCTAGGTATAAGAGGTTTACATTTAAATGTTCAAGGAATTTTCAATTAACAAAGAACCTAAATGAGAAAATCCGGTGTATTTAGCATGTTATCCGATAATTTGAATTTCAGATAGGCTGCCTGTGGTTCTCCATCAGAAAATTTTACATCCACCAGTGAGGGTGTTGCATCAAGCGGGTGTCATCAGCATCTAGGATTTAAAAAGGGTATGGCAATTGCATCCCTGAATATTAACGCTCTTCGCAGTCACCTAGATGAGGTTCAGCTATTAATGAGGGACCTTGGGATTAAGATCCTTGCCTCAAATGAAACTAAGCTCGATCCTGGCTACCCAAAGGAGTTAGCTAGTCTGGCTGGCTACCAACAAGAACGTCTGGATAGGACAGGAAATGGTGGTGGTGTTTCTGTCTATGTCCGGGACTCCATGAAGTACAAACGTCGTCTTGATGTCCCCACTGATGGCCTGGAACTCATTTGTATCGAGGTTGAACCACCCAAAAACAAGTCCTTTCTTGTTATCGCTTGGTACCGGCCACCCAGCGACCCTGTTGGGTCTTTCAGTAAGCTGGAAAAAGCTCTTTCTTTTTTGGACAAAGAGGGTAAAGAAGTGATCCCCTTAGGAGACACAAATTGTGATCTCACTCCAAAACAAGCTGGACAGCCTATAGACAATGATTCAAAGCACATGCTTGATCTCTGTGAGTTGTTCAGCTTTAAACAGCTTATTGAGCGACCCACTAGGGTCACCCTAAGTACCTCTTCCACTATTGACCATATTGCTATAACGTGTGCCAGAAATATTGTAAAATCTGGAGTGCCTGAGATCTCCTTGAGTGACCATTATATGGTCTACTGCATTCGGAAATTTAATGGAGCAGTAGAGAAAGGCCATAAAATGATCAAAACTCGGAAAATGACAAATTTTAATGAAGAAGCATTCCTGACAGATGTTTCCGGCATACGTTGGGAGCAAATTCTAACTAGAACAGATGACATTGATGTTCTTGTGAGTGCTTGGTCAAACCTTGGTGAACAGCACCCATTTCTTTTTCCTCAAATATATTTCGAAACTAATGCATTCGATGCCCTCGGAAAATTTGTAAGACTTTACCTGATGTGAGGGTATATCACTTCGGACATAGACTAGTATGCCACCGCCATTTGCGTTTCTGTCTAATCGAAAGGGAGCTGCAAATCCCTCTATGGCAACGTTGAATTGCGAAAAGTGGCCAAATTTTAGTTACCGCGGAGTTAGATCGGTACAACTGTTGTTGTTGCTGTTGTTGTTGATGGTTTTTTCGTCGGAAAATTTTGGTTTTTCGCCCCCCTACGCAGGCATAGCTGGTATCGGCCTTGCTTATTGGATACCCTGGGTACCAGATACGGGGAAACCAAGGTCAAATCCAAATGTCATGTTGTGTTGGTATTTCTAAATTATATGATTGACAAATGTCTTTGCTCAAACAAACTTTTGAACAACTAAAGGCCTTGCCACAAACAAAAATCAGTTTCGCTGCGAAATGATCGATACCGGAAGTATTTCTTGGGTACCAGTAGGAAAAGTTTATCACAAGAAACTGGTTGAAGACAGAGAATGTCACATTTCGAGAGGAATCAATCTGAAATCCAATTCTTATCCTCGATATTTCAAGTAAACACAAATCATATCACATACAATAAGAAAGATAATAGCGTTCCTACCAGTTTGGAATGCAGTCCTCATCAGCAAAGATTACTCTTTTGCCAGTGTGTCTATGATTTTCAGTGATAGCAATATCACGGCTAAATTCTCGAAACTGCTCTCCACCTCCCTAGCCTCAACTGGGCCTAAAACTTCAACCAAGTTCATTGGGCGAATGAAAGCTCAACTGCAAACAGCAACGACTTTTCAGTGACCATGAAGTTATTGTCTCAAACTGTTGTCGAGTTAGGCTCCTATCTTTGCTGAAAAGCTTTCCAGTTCTCCACAGCTCCGCTCCCCTCAAAACATTCGCCATTGTTGTGAAGGCAAACTTGATCACAACCGTCTGAATCAATTTTTCTGACCACAATCGTAGTCTTGTCATGTGACTCACCCTATCCAATCAAGTCTCGCAGAATCTATATACCCGATTGGGTATATATGCTTCTCATTGGTCAATTCCCAATGGATGGATGTCACCATTTGACCAGAGCCAACTTTCTTTCCTTCCTTATTTTTTCTTTTTATTATTTTTTGGCTCTGGTACCCAGGGTAGGGTTGTGCCAGTTCGACTCAACCTCGTCCCCAGGGCCTTTTGTCATATTGGGATGGAAAAGTCCCAATATGACAAGAGGCCCTTGGGACGAGGTTGAGAACAAAACCTTGCAATTCCTTGGGAATTCCTTGCAATTCCTTGCAAAACCTTGCAATTCCTTACAAAACCTTCCAATTCAAATGGCAAGCTTCCCTGAAGTCATTGAGAAAATATGGAGAACTTACAAACCATCAGTTGATCTTCAATGATCAAATTCAGGGGAGTAACGACCACAATATTGCTTGTCGTCTTCGTTGGAAGGATATCGGGGAGAAGCTGGAAGAGAAGGGACTTCCCATAACCAGTTAGCAAAACTGCGATTACATCTGAGCCATCGATCAGACTTTCAAAACACATCACCTGCTTTGGCTTTAGACAAAAACATTGATCATGATTCGATAGTGCGATTGACAACCTTTGGAAAACTGACAGAAACTTTGGCTGTCTGCTGCTACCTGTCCCCGCCATGGTACAGCGGGTATAGCAGCAGTGTAGCTGTGGCCTAAAATCTTGCATACATTATAATTTCTATAATTTATGACACCCACTGAGAGAAGGTGTTTTGATGGTCATGTGACCAGCCGATGCCAGGGCCTTTTCGTCTCCGTCCCAATATGACAAAAGGCCCTGGGGACGAGGTTGGGTTCGACTGAGCTTAATCAGCTGCAAAAACTTCAAAATCGAGCTGCAAGAATTATAACCAACAGCAGCTTTGATACCCCATGCAGACCACTTATCGACCAGCTGGGCTGGAAGACCATTGAACAACTCATCGCTAGTGAATCTAAAATAATGGTCTTCAAGTCCCTGCATGAACTGGCTCCCCAATACTTGTGTGACCTTTTCACCCGAAACTCAAAGTGCTCTTCGTATGTCCTGCGCAATTCTGAGACAGATTTAAGATTACCCATGAAAAAGTCAAGTAATGGGCAAAAATGCTTTTCCTATCGTGGAGCAAAAGTGTGGAATGAACTTCCTGCCAATACCAAACAGGCATCTTTCCTGAATAGTTTTAAAAAATCTATTTAGGAATTTTTCCTTTTCCCTTTCTTTTATGTTAGATTTTGTAAATATTGTATTAGGTTTTTATATTATGGTTTTTATATTGTAATTATTCTTTTTAGTATGTAATTGTATATTAAAGTTTTTAAGTGGAGGGCCCCTTGTAAAACAACTTTGGTTGAAGGGCTACCCTCCTTAATAAAATGAAAAAATAGGGACCCTATGGGGATGTGCGAAGAATTCCGGTGCATGTAAAATATTGGGGCGAGAATGAATTTCTATGTGGTCCATAGAGTGGTGGTGTCGATGAGGACACTGCTTGTTTGTTGCTGTTGTATTTTATATTCTTTTGATAATCGAGGGAGAAGTCTGGAATGTGAAAGCCGAGGTGAAAGCCATGAATCTGAGAACTGGAATTAGGTTTTTTTGAGTATACAGATGGAATTCTTCGACACAAAGTGGACTCGTTACTTCCAGTTATCATGTTCACTATTAGGATGTGAGAGAAATCAGTTGCTTTTTTCTGTCTCAGCTAATTACTCATCGTTTATATGGGCCTCTCGCAGATAAATTTCCTCTCTTTTGAAGAGTAAAGGCTTGGAGGAGTGGTGGAATTTTCAAACAGTTGCTTTGTAAAACCACTTAATGAATCCGGAAGGAAAACAAATGCACTTGTATATTATTTCAAGTGAGAAGAATCATTCAAATTCCTGGTGAATGGTAGTGAGTACAGGTTGGCAAACGATTGTCTTTTCCATCTTACTGTTCTGAGCTGCACTCACTTAACCCTAATCCTACCGGGCTTTTTTTGATCTAACATAGCCGGGGGGGGTGTTTTCCACCCCCCTGTTGAAAAGTGCCTTCCCGAACAGCTATCGTTGCAAGACTTGGCAGATGCATTAAACAATGCTTTTTTAACAATTATGGTGATTTGGGTGTTTCCAACACCCATTGTGACCTCACAATAACGTCATAACAAAGACACACTCCAGAAAAATTACACTCTTCTCATTCTTTTAGATTAAAATCCATCAGAAGCAAGCACAAAGCGTTTTTAATGCAAATGGTCTTAAAATACATTGAATATGATTCTCCATTAATTTCGATCACATAAACTTACCAATAATTACACAGAGTATCAAAAAATGGTCAGAATTTTTCAAAAATCAAAACCAAGGCTAACTTTTCGGCAAACCAAGAACTTCAGAAACGCAAAAAAGCATGATTAAAGCTTGTTAAAGATACAAAAATATCAGAAAACGATCAAGTTTTGAATAGAAAATTCAAAAAAATATTTTTGAAAATATCTGATGACATCATCAGTAATGACGTCATCAATGACGTCACACAAAATAGAGGATACTGACGTCATCAAAATATAAAAATAACTTCAAATTTCTGATTTAATTAATAAATTCCATTAGCTCACAAAGAATTAACCCATTTTCGTTAGTTTTACTGACAGAAATGACTAAGTAAACCTAACTTCCATCGACCACTCTCCAAATATGGTGTTGTCACGTGACACTTGGCTCCCATTTTGAAATTTTTTTCCAAAAATATGTGGCAAACATATAAAAACTAAAAATCAGTGAGTTTGGGGATAATTTTTCATAAAACAAAGAAATAGCGATAAAAAAACCATTAGGGGGGTGGAAAACGCCCCCCCCCCCCGGTAGGATTAGGGTTAACTTTGCTAACAGCTAATTTTCATCATAAATGTCGCTGTCAAATTGCCAGATAAAAGTTTAAAATTATCTAGCCTTAATTGAGGCTCTGATGACTACTTCAATGGTCAAACTATTTCAGGTATGCTACCTATTGTTACACTTTTAGCACAAAAAGCGTCCGTAGATACCTACCTACCTAGCTACCTAGCTACCTCGCTTCCTTCCTATACAAACTCTCCCCCATCACATAATGTGCTCATTCTTCGCACATAAAAATGAAAAATGAAATGAAGGTTATTCGTTGCTTGACTTGCTACAAGTCTACCTTTTTGGTCATAAGAACAAGATATGGAAAACTTTTTTCTTTCTCCTTTTTATGTGCGAAGAATGAGCACATTATGTGGTGGGGGAGATTTTGTATAGGAAGTAGGAAGCGAGGGTAGGTAGCTAGAGGTAGGTATCTACGGACGCTTTTCATCCCAAAAGTGTAACAATAGATAGGCATACCTGTAATAGTTTGACCATTGAAGTAGTCATCAGAGCCTCAATTAGGCTAGATAATTTGAACTTTTATCTGGCAACTAGACAGCGACATTTATGATGAAAATTAGCTCTTAACAAAGTTAAGTGAGTGCAGCTCAGAACACTAAGATGGAAAAGACAATCGTTTGCCAACCTGTACTCACTATCATTCACCAGGAATTTGAATGATTCTTCTCACTTGAAATGATATGCAAGTGCAATTAATTGTTTTCTTTCCGGATTCATTAAGCGGTTTTACAAAGCAACTGTTTGAAAATTCCACCACTCCTCCCAGCCATTACCCTTGAAAAGGATCTAGTCTAAAACACCACACAGGTGAACACAGGTGAACACAGATGAACACAGATGAACACAGATGAACACAGGTGAACACAGATGAACACAGGTGAACACAGGTGAACACTTGTCAAAATGATGAAAATAGTTGAACACGAGTCGATAGTCGTTTTATAGAAAACCAGGCGTCGGATGAATGAATGGGTTAATCAATGAGTAGCCCAAAGTAGGCAAGTTTCTTATTTCATGCCAACGAATCTTCAAGGAATCCTCCGTCTTCCGCGCTAAAAAAGCTTCATCTGAGCGGCGCAACCGAGTCACAACAATAACCTTTGTATATTTTTCCTTCGTAGTGTGCATATCAGGGCGGATCCAGGATACAATCTGACCGGGGCTAGAATAGTTGTTGGTGACCACACGCCTCAGTTGCCTGGAAATTATTAAGGCCACGCCCATTTATTGGCTAAGTTATAAAAAGCACAGGGGGGTTCATCCATAGTAAAGGTACCTTGGGATGTGCCAGCCTCAAGGGTATCCTTTTTTGCACTTATTCTCTTCTAGCCAAGGGATGCTTTTTGGCAATCTTAGTCTGGACAAGGCAAGGGTATGCTATTGGACAATTTCGCTTGCAGAGAAACCCAAAAGTTTGGTGATTTTGGTTTAGAGAATGATAACATTTGGCAATTTTTGTGTAGAAAACGCCAGGTACTTTTGATGTAGAATTTAGTCTAGCCAAGCCTATCATTTGCACTAAAATTGGTCTAGCCAACGGTACCGTTTTGAAACTATGGGCAGCATACCCCTACCCGAAATTTTGCCGAGACCACACTGTCGTAAAAACAACCAAGGGAAGACCTAACCTTGAAACTTCATGGTCTCATGTCTTGACCTCTGCACACCTCTTCCTGCAGTGGCTATGTTTGAGAGCAAGGGTAATTGGATTCCATAGACGTAGGAACCGGGGGGACTGGGGGCACGTGCCCCCAGATTTTGCAATAAACAAAGAAGTTCCCGTTTTATTTTTAGAAAATGCCCCTTTTTCTCAAGGAAAAAGTGCCCTCGAAGCGCCGTGCCCCCCCAAGCTTGAGATGCTTCCTACTTACCTGTTGGATTCTATGGCAAAGTACTTGAAGTCAGAATAAGGACGGAGAATTGCACTTCATAATTTGTAAATAAATCAAAACTAGGCTTGCCACGCGGCGTCGTACATAGTAATTCTTATTTCTATTTCTATTTCTATTTCTAATTCTTTATACACCGAGACCCTTCAGCAACAAAATAACTTTAGCTAAAAAACATAAATCTAATTACAATCATTTTTTAAAACAAAAAAAAGAAAACTACTGCTGATCTTCCAGGGGGCCGTGTTTGCATTGGTTTCAGCTCATCAAATGACTTTTTAACTGTTTTTTATATTGATACAAGGTAGGGAGCTCCCTAATATTCATAGGAATCTCGTTCCAAGCCTTCAGAGCTGTGTAAGAAAATCTCTTTTTAGAATATTCCAGATTATACTTTGGGATTTGAAGGTTCTCACAAAATCTAGTATTATAGTTAGAGTAATGAGATCTCCGTTGAAATTTATTCCAAAGGTTTTCTGGACATAGCCTGTTCATGATCTTATATGTCATGACTGATCGATCAAACGTAATGAGTTGTTTAACTTGTAAAAAATTCTTCGACCAGTCATCCTTTATCCTGGCAGTGTCAATTATCGAAATGGCCCTGTCTTGAAAACGCTGTAATGATTCCATTTTGGAGTTGGATACACTACCCCATATGACATCAGCGTATCTTATATGACTTTCTACGAGCGCACGATAGACATTGCTTAATTGAGATTGCGAAACAATGTTTTTTAGGGTTTTTAAAGAAGCAAGGCCCCCGCGTACTTTCGCTTTGATAGCTTTAAATTGGTCCTCCCAATTGAGTCCTTGATCGATAATTACCCCCAATGATTTTGTTTTCTTCACTCGTTTTATTTCTGAGCCATTTAATTTTAGTTTTTCTTGCTCGGTTATCTTATTAGTTCTATTTGGGTGGCCAATAAACATATATTCTGTTTTTTGTGGATTAGCACTTAATTTATTCAGTCGCATCCACTCAGAGATATTACTTAATTCATCTTGGGCTTTGCGAACCAACTCATCGACACTTGAAGATGCCAACGATACTTGAGTATCATTAGCATACATGCCAGCCTTAGATGCTTTCAAACATTTTTCAAAGTCATTTAGATACACTATGAACAGAAGAGGACCCAAACAGGATCCTTGGGGAATCCCGCAAGTGACATTCTTAGCCCTAGACTCATAGCAGTTAAGCTTGCAGTATTGTTGTCTGCCTTCCAGATATGATCTGAACCAGTTACCGGCTAATTCTCGGATTCCATACGCTTCTAATTTTTCAAGCAAGATCTCATGGTCAACGGTGTCGAACGCTTTTTTCAGATCAAGGAATATTGCCAAATTAACCTTTCTGTGATCAATATTTTCATACTAAAACTCCGTACTGTCAATTAAAGATGTTACCGTTGAGCAGAGTTTCTGAAAAGCGGATTGGCTAATCGTCAAGATGCCACGTGATCTTAGGTAATCATACATCTGGTCATGCACGATTCTTTCCAGAATTCTCGAAAAAACGGAGATGACTGAGATAGGTCTATAATTATTTACATCACTTCTCGAGCCCAATTTGAAGATGGGAGTGACTCTCGCCAATTTCCAGATATCAGGAAAGATGCCATGCCGTAAGGAGGAGTTAAAAATCATCGCTAACGGTTCACATATAACCTCTCCAGCATCCTTTATTAGCATAGTCGGAATCTTGTCGGGTCCTGGTGCCTTCCCATTTTTTAACTGCTTGATGGAGTTAAGTATGAAGATGTCGCTAACAAGATTAAACTTCATGACACTAGATTGCTTAACTACGTATTTTAGGGGAATATCATTCGTCCATTGTTCGATTTTACCTGCAAGTTTTGGGCCAACTATGACAAAATGATGATTTAGTGCCTCTGCTATGTCTGCTTCTTTCGTAATTCTATTGCCCTCAACGTCTAAACATGAGGTTGTTATTGATTGTGAAGATTTATCTAACACTTTGTTAACCCTATCTCACCTGGGACTTTTGAAGCGGTCAATACCTGGGGGGGGGTAGATTCCACCCCTCCCTGTTTTCCTCGGCCGTTCTTAGAGATATGAGGCTAAAAATTGGTAGAGATGTTAATTATCACGTAAACAATGAAACTGAATCATCAAAATCTAATTATCGATGTTGTCGTTGTTGCTAAAGCATCATAAGCAAAAACTAATTATATGACGTCATATTTATGAAAGCATATTAAAAGTAAATATAATAAAATTTTTTCGGAAACATTAAAAGTAGATATCAAAATGTACATTCACTGCAAATTTGGGCTCAATCAGAGCAATGACGAAAGCACAGGATAAAAATAAAGTTGCATCTCCACAGTGTACAGAGCAAAACATCGGTTGCCATGGAAACATTTCTAAAATTAGAACAAATTTTTTTTCACATTTTGAATGTAATTAGATAAAGGATCAAAGTCAGGAGATCTCAGGATCATTCCGCACGTTCTGAACAAGACGTAGCCAAAAATACGGTTAGGGGGTGGAATCCACCCCCCCCCAGGTGAGATAGGGTTAATGGTCTTCCACATCTTCTTTGGGTTATCCTTATTTTCTTCTATTAACCCGCGATAATGTGTTTCCATAGCAACTTTTATCTCCTTTGTTACCTTGTTTCTAAGCTGCTTGTATACTGATCACTTCTCAGGAGATTTTTGGGCAATTCTCTTTGCCAAATCCCTTTCCTTCATCAAGTTTCTTATGGACTGATTGAGCCAGGGTGCATTTTCACTACGGACCCTTCTTTTTTTCAATGGAGCATGTATGTCTAAGATTGACTCAAAAATCTCCTGAAAATTGGATGCCATTAAATTAGGATTTTCTGCGAGAGGAGAAAGGATGGCTGGCCAATCTATCTGGCGTAGGTCATTGATGAATGATATTTTATCGTATTTGGTAAGGCTACGAGTCTCAAAAACTTTCTTTTTGTTTTTCCTTTTGAGTCTCGATGCATTAACTTTTCTTATCCCATACACCATATAATGATCAACCATCCCAATTCGCAGAACATCAGCTCTTAAAATGCGCTTAGGGCTCGCTGTAGAAAAATGGTCTATAAGCGTTTTCGTGGTTCGTTGCTCATTCCTTTCATTACTTGTCACAGCAACTCTGGTATACTTATTAATCATTTGAGAAAATTGAAATTCGGCATAAATTTGTTTGAGCTTTTTGGCGTTTCCATTATGATTACTTTTAAAGTCGCAATTGGTATCACCAATCAATATGGTCTCCTTTTCTTCCCTATCCAGTTCCTTCAAAGTCTCTCTTAGCTTTTCAAAAGAGGCTTCATCAACTCCCGAAGTAGGAGGCCGGTACCAGGCTACAACAAAAAAAGGCTTTCCATGATTCGGTAGAAATTCAAGTGCCAAAAGCTCTAATTCATTGCCTTTGATTCTTACAGCAGGTTCGGGCAAGCTTTCTTTTACGTAAATTGCCACCCCCTCCCCCCGCCATTAGGGTTACGATCATTTCTGTAAATTCTGTAACCGTTTATGCTGACATCTTGGTCTTTCACTGTTTCATCCAAGCGAGTCTCACTTAGGCCAATTATATCAATTTCATTATCCATGAGAACAATACCTAGTTCATGTCTGTGTTTTTTTAGGGAGACTATGTTTAAAGACGCTATTTTTAGGCCATTTTTCTTACAAGAGCGCGAATCCTTACTTGTATCCTTTTTCTCCGAGCCTACTAACTGCTAACAATACTTTATAAATTTGCTGAAATTTCCTGATAGCTTTCGAACCCCTCCATCGTATGTAACCCGTCTTTCCATAGATTACTAAACATTATAGTACTATTGTCAATCATATCAAAACCATTTAGAACGGTTTCATCTTCAAGCAGCTTATTTAACTTTGTTACCTTCGCATTTAAAGCTGGATCATCCCTTCTTCTTATGACTGAGGAGAAGACGATCCTTGCCTCAGGGTTGTTCTTCTGCACCTGTTTTAGTTGATTAATGACATCCTTACTGAGTTGCTCCGGTGTCTTAGCTGCTACATTGTTGGTGGCTACATGGATGATAATGATGTCTTGGTTAGTTTTGCCAACTTCCTTTGTGGTCTGCTCAATTTTCATTCCAGGTTTACATTTGATGTCGACGTCTCGGTAATCATTTGATAGTATTGAGGCGTCTAATCTTCGAAGCTGCGAATCTCCAGCAATTAGGTCTGTGAGTTTTTTCTCTCCGACGCGCTTTCGTTGGCTTTTCGGTTTTCCCTCTCGAGCTGCGTCAGTTCCTTCCACATTCTGATGTAACATTTGCTTACTACCCGATGTTGGTTTGTTTCCAGTTTGTTTTTCACTCTTGTTCTTTGCTTGTGCTTGGTTTGCACAGTTTGCAGGAGCTGCTTGTTTATGGCGTTCTGCCTCGTTGATTAGTTCTGATCGAATCTCTTTTGTCCTCATTGTAACAATTTTGTCTTTCTCTTTGTTTCCATTGTTGTCGAGGACAAAGCTTTTGAGTTTCATCTCCATGTCATGATTCAAAATTTTTAGCGAGAAATTTTCCTGAAGTAAATTTGATGTTTTGGCTCTTTCTTCCTGCAAAAGGCGATTTAGGAGGTTTATGTTTTCCATCATGGATGTAACAGCATTGGCCCAGTTCGTTGGTGCGATGTCACCCCCAATCTGAGATGATTCAACAGTGAGTTGGGGTGTGGGCACGTTGCTTGAACCTTAGGAGTGGAATTTGCTGCCAGTTGTCATTGATAGCTGTTAATCACATTATTCAACCGGCTCCAGAAAAATTGCTTTCTTTTGATACCCCGTTCCAGGGAAAGTAAGCGAAAACCGTACTCCGAAAAATATCACATCTTCGTCGGTCCTCCGGGAAAACAATTGCCCCCCCCTCATCACAACGCGTCCTGCGGCCCTGGACTGTACAATAACAGGAATTGCTACCAATTCCTTACATTGACTTTTGAGTTTACAATGGTATACGGTAGTATTTATTTTTGGTGTACTTCTGACTTGGTGCAAGGTTTGGTTTGTATTTGTTGCAAAAAGATCAAATTACGTAATGTCCGTTTCCTTTCTTCAAGGCTCTACGTCAGACGCATTTTGTAGATCCATCGTTCTGTAATGTTGTAAGGATGATTGCCCCCTCCCCCAATAACAGCTGCGTTCTTTTGCATTATACGGCCCTGCACTGCACGGTAATAGCAATTGTCTACACAATATTATGAGTGTGAAGTGTGCCATGTATTAAAACTTTCGTTTCCTGTTTTGAGGTGCCCCCGTCCATCTCCGCTTGTCCAATCATGATCTCCTTTCTTGTTGCCGTTTTAATCTAATGAAATTCACTTCCTTGGCTCGTCTCGCAAAGCAGGATGGGAGGAGATACAAACGCAAGATGGGGCTCGCCGGAAACACTCTTCCCCCCACCCCAACCCTGACCAAAAAGTGCATTTGCATTGGTCACGTCATCGTCCGTCTGTGTTGCAGGAAACCCCAGAATTTGCCAAGTTAGTCGTTAGCATTCTTTGCATTCATGAATATACAGTGTCAAAAGGATGCTTTACTTTCCGAATAAGACGTAAGACAAAGCGGATTAGGCTCAAAATGACTGCCAGATAACAAAGTGGACAGCGGCGTCACATGATCATGTGTTGATTACATGTTGCTGTGAAGGAAACAGCATGACGCAATGTTTAGGTGTTGTGGAGGGGCTTTGGCATCAGGCACTGCTTGCATCGTGCATAACGGTATGTCCTGGTGTGATGGTTTGGAAGCCTTTCACATAATTGCAGGGTCGATAAGAAACTGAGACAAAGATATGTTACCCTCCTAAGTCTGAGTTTAAATTGATGTCGGTGATAATCTATATATATAAGCGATGAAGAGTTTTGTTACGCACATTCCTGTTTGTGACACTTTCCCGCACGCAGCTTCTCACGCCCGCTGCTTACCTCCAAAAATTCCAGAAAAACGATGAAAAATAGCTGACGATAAAGGCTTGCCTGTGGTCCAATACTTTTCTTCGTACGATATCTTGGGGTAATGTGAAGAGGGGTTTTGTACCCAAATTTTAGCAATTCAATTCAACAATAGGCCTTAACCTTCGACCTTTCTTTGTGGATGCTGATGGCAGCCATAGAAATGTGATGGCAGCGTTCAATCTGAGCTAAAATCAAGTTTTGCCTCTGCTTTTTCCAGACACCGAGGGAGTAAAAGCTTGCAAATAGTTGATATTATGTTAGCTGCTGTATCTATCTAGGTTGTAGTAAAGTATTTTGATGCTCACGTTGGATACAACGAAGTTATTGCCCTATTTTGGAGAGGCTCTCCTCTTGGTTTTGTCGCGGTGCTACAAATTGAGAGTCTGCCCTTGTAGTTTTTTAGGTCTTCTGCTTATAAACTTACTGATTACAACGCATAAAACCTTTACTCGATTGTTAGTGAAGGTTTAGCCCAAGTTATAAAGTGATTACTCTTGAAGCTGACTTTTGACGCATTTATTAAAGGTCATACGCATAGCATGAGTTTCTCTGCTTGGGCCCAAAATGGCATACAGTACAAATCAGACCTGTGACCCTAAGAACACAGAGTCGTCATTTCCAAATGTTGACGGGATGACTAGCTCAAGGCCAAATCCAAAAAAAATCCGGTTTACCCGTGTAATGTTGATTGCAACCTGTTCCTTAACCAAGCTTTTAAACCAAAGTAGAGTATGATTAAAGTTTCACAGCGAGGGAGAGTCCTCGGTTATTACAAAAGGGGTGACATGGAAATAACCTCAATAACAGTTCAGCAATTCAGTCATCGCTGGGGCTAAGCTAAGTAGCATAACTGAGGTATGCAGAGTCTGAATTTGGCAAAACAATTTTCTTACTTGATGACGAAATAGCTATTTCTTGGGTTCTGCTGTTGAATGAAAATAATGCAAGTTTGGTAATGAATTAAGCAAAGCTTACTTTTGAGTCCAGTAACTGCCTTTGGTACTCCCTTGATTCATCGCTTTTCCATGATTTCAAAATTATGTAATGTCCGTAAATAATGATGAAAGGTCCTTGGTCTATTTTTCAATGAGTTAGTAAATGACCTCATCACTATTTTCCTTCTATCAGTATCATCTTTTGTACTACTTGTTTATGAACTCTGAAAGAGAATTCAGCACAAAAGGTCCAACAATGGACAGATTTTCTGCTTTCAGATCATTTCTGCAGTCTTTTTACTTGTATCATGCATGCAGCCGTTAGCTTGCCAACTCGCAATTCGCACAAAAAACTGAAACGTTCTTTTGACCGGACCCGAGGACTCTGCGACCCGGGACTTACAACCCCAGATCATACGACAATACAACCCCAGGCCCAGGCCAAAGTTTTATGCATTTGGTTAACAAGACTTTGTTACGATGTATTGATACTTCCATTATTTTCAATGTCAACAGAGGTGCTCCTGAGTGACAGGGGATCTGGATGAGAATGAAGAGATGTTTGCATTTAAGTTATAACTTTCTTACTTCTTTGTTATTGTTCTAAAAAAATTAGAGAGGCAAGAAAGACTGGAGAAACCCTAACGGTCGAAATGCTTTATAGCCCTCTATTCTGAGTCTGTTACTTTCATTGCCTATCAACTGAAACATGGAAAATTTGCTTTCCCTGATTAGAATCAAGCAAAGAAGTGGATATTCTGCATAGATATTCATCCATTCTAATTGTATTCAGAGGATCCGGTTTTGTATACAACAACTCGCTAGCTCAGTATGAATACACGGAATTCTACGTGACCAAGAAAACCTAGACACGTACTAATGCCTTACGTGTTCACTAAACCATCGGTGGAGCAAAAATTTAGTAAGCTTATATATATCAAACTTTGGACCGGGGTCGTATGGTTGAATGGTCGCATGATCGTATGGTCCACACTTCAATAAAATCGCAGTTTATTCATATGAAAAGCTGAATTCTAACATACCATAGTATTTTCTCACAGAGCACCCTTATTTCTAATTCCTTACATATCAATGCACACATCTATTTTATGAAAGTACAGTTGTACAAAAAATTTCTTTCGTAAAAAACTGCTTATAAGAAACTCTATTCTTAGATCATCAAAAATTAAGAACCTCCGGTGCTAGGACTTAGCAGCTATTAATTTCATTCAAGGAAAGCCTTGGCATAATTTGACTTATTTTCACCTATTTCCTGTATCATACTATACAGGAAATAAGTATTACTACTGCCTTCGCAGTTTCCTGTATTGCTGCGAAGGCACTAGAGCAATTTTAAATATTGGTAGGCTTCTGTAACAGTGGCAGAAATTGTAGGGATTGGGGACATTGCCCCCAAATTCCGAGGGGCATTTCAAACCTCTTCTACATCTTCCGCAAAAGTCCTTTTGTTTCCACGAATGTTCCACCAAAATCCGTAAAAATTCTTCCGTCCTGAGAAAATCTTGCACGCTTTTTCGAACGAGTGAAATGCCACTTATCAAATTCGAAAAAATTGGGAAACTTTATTGAAAAGTCAGAAATCCTTAGGTAAGATCGAAACTGCAATGAAAAGACGATTCACCGTGGAGAAAAAGAAGAGCTCCTATTTGCAAAAAGCAAATAAAGAGGATATGCTCAAAAGCATATTGTTCAGCTTTTATTTACACTTTCATTTCTTTCAAATTTTTGAGAAGAAAGTGGTCGTGTCTGTTAGCAATCTTACCAAGCAACGTTGGAGCGTGGAAGGGAACTAAAGATAAATAAGCTTTTTATTTGGTTTGGCGCTATAAAAGTTTTAATGTTTTAGTAGTAAGGGAGAGGCTTTCTTCTCAAAATCTGACCATTCATCAAAGATTAACCCTGGGTGCCAACTTTTTTTAGATATTTGAAACGAATCTATGCATGACATGTCTTTATCAATAGGCTCCAGGTTTGAACTAAACTGTATGAAGGGAAACAACCATCCAACCCCCCTTTCGAATTCCTGGGTACGTCGCTGGCTCAGAGACAGATGTACCATCTATCTATAGTAGATTTAGAGCATCAATGGTCGGCAGCAATTAAAGAGCAATCGTCACCCAGGGTCCTTTGCAGGCATGTTGCAATGTCACACTATTTGAAAATAAAACTTGCCCTACGTAAGCGGAAATATGTATTCACTTTGCAGAAGATGAACTGATGCAAAAGTCATCTAAAGTCAAATTTTCATCATCAGTTCAACTATTACCGTGGAGACTCCTACCTTTTACTAGGCCAAATTTGATTTACAGACTTTCTGAAGATGCAGCCTGTACACAAAAACTCTAGGTGACAATAGCTCCTTAGGAACTCAGAAAAAAATTGAGGGGAACAACTTTAACATTTGAATGAAGCTAAGAGACTCGAGGGAACTCTAAAGCATCTGCTACTGGATTCATGTGCTGAAAACGTAACAATTTTGTTGAGATTTATGTGAGGCTTATTTGGGAGTAAAGGGATGTTAAAGAAAGGGGCATGTATGGTTTTCTCATTTTCTGGCTTATAGCATACCATTCTTACTTAGTTATTTGAATTCTTATGAATGACCATCACTGCTCTGATTTCATGCAAGGTTGGTAACATGGCTTTTTTCAGCCAAATTTTGGAAATTTGACTCGTTTCTCTTATTGTTGGCTTCAAAAGTTAAGTTTGGCTGTTTGGCTCAATTTTGCCTTCTTTTGAGATTTTTGGTCAATTTTCATTCAATTCTCTTCAAACTGGAGTACAGCAGACCATCACAATCTAGGACATTTTTCGTTGCAAGGCAACATCAAAGATCTAGGGTTTTCATCGGAGCTACACAATATAGTATGTGAAAACAATGAAATGCAAGTGTCCATTGCTAGAAATAACAATGGAACAATGGTTTGTACAACAATAGGTCATTGTTTAGAAAGGTTTGGCTTTATCTGGCCATTTTCCGACCCATGGTTTGGCTTCGGGGCGGTCCGGGGATCTACCAACCCTGATTTCATGCTGAATTTAAATGGCGGTCACTGATGGAGTATGGTAACCATAGAAAGCACTCCGCAGGAGCTAGGAATGTTAAAGCGCGAGCGAAGCTCGCGCTTTTACTTCCTAGTCTATATATATAAGCGATGAAGAGTTTTGTTACGCACATTCCTGTTTGTGACACTTTCCCACACGCAGCTCCTCACGCCCACTGCTTACCTCCAAAAATTCCAGAAAAACGATGAAAAATAGCTGACGATAAAGGCTTGCCTGTGGTCCAATACTTTTCTTCGTACAATATCTTGGGGGTAATGTGAAGAGGGGTTTTGTACCCAAATTTTAGCAATTCAATTCAACAATAGGCCTTAACCTTCGACCTTTCTTTGTGGATGCTGATGGCAGCCATAGAAATGTGATGGAAGCGTTCAATCTGAGCTAAAAACAAGTTTTGCAGCTGCTTTTTCCAAACACCAAGGGAATGAAAGCTTGCAAATAGTTGATATTATGTTAGCTGCAGTATCTATCTGGCTTGTAGTAGAGTATTTTGATGCTCACGTTGGATACAACGAAGTTATTGCCCTATTTTGGAGAGACCCTCCTCTTGGTTCTGTCGCGATGCCACAAATTCAGAGTCTGCCCTTGTAGTTTTTTAGGTCTTCTGCTTATAAATTTACTGATTACAACGCATAAAACTTTTACTCAATCCTTAGTGAAGATTTAGCCCAAGTTATAAAGTGATTTCTCTTGAAGCTGATTTTTGACGCTTTTATTACCCTGGGTACCAGAGCCCCACAATTAAAATGAAAGGAAATTGGTAAGAGGAAAAGAGACAAGGAAGAAAGGAGGCTCTGGTCAAATGATAACACAACCTCGTTTTGGTGCTGATCAGCGTGATTATGAATCAATTCGATCACCTTTTGCGCAGTGATTTTAATCAATAAACACCTTCATTCATACTATTAATCAAATACATATTTTGTTGTTATCTGAGCTTTATTATTTTCCTAAACGATTGATGATCCCCGTAATGCTAAATTCGTCTAACCACAATAACTGATTTCAACTGCTTCCAGCCTTTTGTAACTATCAACATGGAACTGAACTCTTTCTCGCGCGATTCAGGCAAAACATCCTAAATTCAGAACTACAGTACGAGTGATTTGACGTTTTTCGAAATAAGTATTTATCATAAAATATTGCATTGTACCGTCTGCGGTTGTCAATACACTTATGGGAAAACCAAGGTCAAGTCACTTATTGGATACCCTGGGTACCAGATACGGGGAAACCAAGGTCAAATCCAAATGTCATGTTGTGTTGGTATTTCTAAATTATATGATTGACAAATGTCTTTGCTCAAACAAACTTTTGAACAACTAAAGGCCTTGCCACAACAAAAATCAGTTTCGCTGCAAAATGATCGATACAGGAAGTATTTCTTGGGTACAAGTAGGAAAAGTTTATCACAAGAAACTGGTTGAAGACAGAGAATGTCACATTTCGAGAGGAATCAATCTGAAATCCAATTCTTATCCTCGATATTTCAAGTAAACACAAATCATATCACATACAATAAGAAAGATAATAACGTTCCTACCAGTTTGGAATGCAGTCCTCATCAGCAAAGATTACTCTTTTGCCAGTGTGTCTATGATTTTCAGTGATAGCAATATCACGGCTAAATTCTCGAAACTGCTCTCCACGTCCCTAGCCTCAACTGGGCCTAAACCTTCAACCAAGTTCACTGGGCGAATGAAAGCTCAACTGCAAACAGCAACGACTCATCAGTGATCATGAAGTTATTGTCTCAAACTGTTGTCGAGTTAGGCTCCTATCCTTGCTGAAAAGCTTTCCAGTTCTCCACAGCTCCGCTCCCCTCAAAACATTCGCCATTGTTGTGGAGGCAAACTTGATCACAACAGTCTGAATCAATTTTTCTGACCACAATCGTAGTCTTGTCATGTGACTCACGCTATCCAATCAATTCTCACAGAATCTATATACCCGATCTGGTATATAGGCTTCTCATTGGTCAATTCCTACAATGGATGTCACCATTTGACCAGAGCCAACTTTCTTTCCTTCCTTATTTTTTTCTTTTTATTATTTTTTGGCTCTGGTACCCAGGGTACGCTTTTATTAAAGGCCATACGCATAGTATGAGTTTCTCTGCTTCGGCCAAAATGGCATACAGTACAGTGGCGTGGTGGCCGGGGGGGCCGGGGGGCACGTGCCCCCCAGCGACGTGAGAAGATGGGGGCGCCGAAGGCGCCCAGCGTTTTGAGGGGGCGCTAAATGCCCGAAAACTGCGTTCACACTAAATTACGTCGGGATGCACAAATGCGACAAAAGAAAGTATGGGAGATATCTCCGTCTCAAATTTAGACTTCGGGCCTTTGGAGACGCCTCGATGGAATTAGAAATTGAACTGTTCGATAGCAAAATGATAGCAGGCTAATAGCTTAGCAGAAGCGCATTTGATATGTTTTTTGGAAAACGCACTTTTTATCCTAATTTTGAGGCGTTTAATACCAGTGCGAACTAAGCTTTAATTCAAGCGAAGACAGAAAAAGATACTGACAAAGATCTTACACGTCTGATTTTCTCGTAAAATCAAAAAAAGCAAGCTCGTCGGATGTAGTTGCCATCAACAGTGCGGAATTCAGAAACCCTTTGTCAATTTAAAAGAGAGATAAAAGATTGGTACGGAGAAAACTGTTCCTGTAAATTATGCCGAATCTTTATTCAAAACCTGGGCTATTTATAATGATTGTTTTTAGATATCCGGTTTTAATTGTATATTTTAACTGTATATTTTGATGACTTGTAAATATTTTATCTATTACTTTCTTATGCCATATTGTAAATACATCTTGTAACGTTGGAATTAATTAGCTACTCTTTTATTTTAGCTATCGTATCCTATTATCCAACGATAAATAAATTGCTAATAATAAAAAAAATGATAGGATCATAGAATGGAAGATGCTGCGGGCTTCAGCATCCAGGATGGGGCTCAGGACTTTGATATCATTTTTATTTACTGGAAGAACGTTAGCGTATCAATCGCGTTCTTTATCCTGAAAATTTACTTTGGAGTTGGAGTCTCACTTTCTTGGCGGGATTTAGAATCGCTAAATCTATTAGACGGAAAAGTTTTCGTACAGGTGCATAGGATGAATATCAAGGGTTTGGGCATAAAGGTGAATATCTGTCGTCGCTAACTTTCCAGAAGAGAACGAAGAGGAATCTTGCAAGTTTTGTTAGAGTTCCTGTTATAAAAAGGCAATCTTCGAGATTTTGATGCCATATTCTAAAAATCTCCTAGAAGCCTCTCAATTTCATATTCTTTTTTGCAGCTAAAAGTGGTGAATTCTTCACTTCTTCTTCTTTTTCATGTTCCTTATCTTTCGACGTTGGATGACACAGTAACTCTCCACATTTCTATGTCCATTGCTATTCTTGTTGCCTGTTCATATCGCAAACTAGTCCATTCTTTGATGTTGTCATACCAGCTCATCCTTGGGCGACCTCTGCCTCTCTCTCCATCAATGTACCCCTCTAACCAGGACCGCCGAGAGGGGGGTAGCCGGGGCCACTGCCCCGGGGCCCGGGCCCCGCCAGGGGCCCGTAAAAAAAGAACCTTTGTTTTTCTTGTAATGATATCATCAAGCTGGGCCTCACAAGAGGCCCGGAAAGTCGAACTTTCTTCTTGAAAACTGCATTTAGCAATAACATCACGGGCCTCAGTTCATTGTTTATTCCAACGTTGTTCGTTCAATCATATTGAGATTTGAGAACAAGCGAAAAGAACTATTGCTCATGCTATTACTGATGTTTTCGAATAAATAAGATCTGTCAGAAAGTTAGCAATTTTTGTCTGCCTTCTTGCCTTGCATTATTTTGAAGCTAGAAATCAATCAAGATAGACATTGCTTTGCACAGTATTCTCAAACGTCATCAAAATGATCCACAGTTTCAGTGGCATGGCCATATGGAGGGTACGAGGGAGCAATTGCACTCCCACTTTTGCAGAAAGATGGCGAGGTTCCTTGAATACCGAAGAGAGATTGTGGGGTACAAGATGGGAATGACTTTTCCGAGAAATGCTAGAAGATTACGTAATTCAGTTCAACTGTGTTGCCAAAACTTCCATTTCAGCACTGGTGAATTTGGAATCAGGGGATGCCTTCTGAGCTAAACGACACTTCACAGCGTAGGTTTGAAATCTTTAAAAATCTGGGTGTAAAATTCTGGAAAATTTTGAAAAAATCTACAAACAATAGTAATTTCTAAACCTCTTGACAAAAGATCAAATAATTCTCAAGAAAAGAATAGTTTATGGATGCCTACAATATGGTATCAAGCAAAATTCTTTCACTTCCTGGTTTGTGATTTAGAAATTTGATGACGTCACATCATAAAATGGGCTGAAAAATAGAATAGGCTGCAATTTCGACAAATATTCAAGATTTCTGAAAATTCGAACGGTAGAATCATTGGCTAAAGTTTCTTTCAAGTCATTCAGTTTAAAGAAATGGGTCACTGAATTTTACACCCACCTTTCTACACCGACCTAAAGATTTGGAAACTATGCTGCACTTCACTCATTCGAAAAAGCGTGCAAGACGTTTTCAGAAAAAAGGACAGGACTTTTATGGATTTTTGATGGTATTTCTTGACTACAAATTATTTTCGCCAAAAGTGTTCGAGATCTTTGGTAGTGAAATGCCCTCGCTCTAAGCCAAGGTGAAGGATGCTGCTTCGAAAGTTGTCCTCACACTTTGATTCATACAATTACTGTCACAAAATCATCAAAGTTTCCTTTGGCAAGCATAATGTTGAGAGATGCATTCTAAGCCAAAGTAAAGGGTTCAGCCCCAAAAATTTTCCTGAGGGCTTCGCCCCCAGACCCCTTCAGTCTTCTGCACCCACCCCACATAATTTGTTCTCGCCACGCCGCCGCAAAATATTAACGAAATTCTCCCAATCGTGCACTTCAAGTGTCAGTGTCCAGCAAGGGGCCCGCATCCACTAGCTGCCCCGGGGCCCGGCCTCGCTCTCGGCGGCCCTGCCTCTAACAATGTTCTGTATACGTTATTTAGCCGTATCAAATGCCCAAAATATCTTAGTTTCCTTGCCCTCAATATGCTGATCAATGTTCGTCTTTCATCTTCTCTTTGGTACACTCCTCTGTCGAATTCTTCACAGAAGGGGCATTTTCCAACGATGTGAAGATCATGGTCTCAAAAATTTTCGCTCGCTTCGCTCGCAAATGATTTAAGCCCATTGCAAACTGTTTGATTTTGGTATATTATGACGGAATTATAAAAGAAGCACAGTTATTCAATTTCAAAGCATTGTCTAAAGAATGAACAACCTTTGAATAGCCACGGCACGTTGTGCAACAAATAACAGTCACAGTTTTCTAGGGGGCACCAAAACTGGCTGTGCCCCCCAGCCAATGTTGAGCCACCACGCCACTGATACAGTACAAATCAGACCGGTGACCCCAAGAACACAGAGTCGTCATTTCCAAATGTTGACGGGATGACAAGCTCAAGGCCAAATCCAAAAAAAATCCTGTTTACCCGTATAAAGAATGTTGATTGCAACCTGTTCCTTAACCAAGCTTTTAGACCAAAGTAGAGTATGATTAAAGTTTCACAGCCAGGGAGAGTCCTCGGTTATTACAAAGGGGGTGACTTGGAAATAACCTCAATAACAGTTCAGCAATTCAGTCAACGCTGGGGCTAAGTTAAGTAGCATAACTGAGGTATGCAGAGTCTGAATTTGGCAAAACAATTTTCTTACTTGATGACGAAATAGATTTTTCTTGGGTTCTGCTGTTGAATGAAAATAATGCAAGCTTGGTAATGAATTAAGCAAAGCTTACTTTTGAGTCCAGTAACTGCCTTTGGTACTCCCTTGATTCATCGCTTTTCCATGATTTCAAAATTATGTAGATGTCCGTAAATAATGATGAAAGGTCCTTGGTCTATTTTTCAATGACTTCGTGAATGACCTCATCACTATTTTCCTTCTATCAGCATCATCTTTTGTACTACTTGTTTACGAACTCTGAAAGAGAATTCAGCACAAAAGGTCCAACGATGGAGAGATTTTCTGCTTTCAGATCATTTCTAAAGTCTTTTTACTTGTATCATGCATGCAGCCGTTAGCTTGCCAACTCGCAATACTAAAAATCTGCCCTATCACGTAATGTGTTCATAATTCGCACAAAAAACTGAGACGTTCTTTTGACCGGACCCGAGGACTCTGCGACTCGGGACTTACAACCCCAGATCATACGACAATACTACCCCAGGCCCAGGCCAAAGTTTTATGCATTTGGTTAACAAGACTTTGTTACGATGTATTGATACTTCCATCATTTTCAATGTCAACAGAGGTGCTCCTGAGTGACAGGGGATCTGGATGAGAATGAAGAGATGTTTGCATTTAAGTTATAACTTTCTTACTTCTTTGTTATTGTTCTAAAAAAATTAGAGAGGCTAGAAAGACTGGAGAAACCCTAACGGTCGAAATGCTTTATAGCCCTCTATTCTGAGTCTGTTACTTTCATTGCCTATCAACTGAAACATGGAAAATTTGCTTTCCCTGATTAGAATCAAGCAAAGAAGTGGATATTCAACATAGATATTCATCCATTCTAATTGTATTCAGAGGGTCCGGTTTTGTTTACAACAACTCGCTAGCTCAGTATGAATACACGGAATTCTACGTGACCAAGAAAACCTTGACACGTACTAATGCCTTACGTGTTCACTAAACCATCGGTGGAGCAAAAAATTTAGTAAGCTATATATATCAAACTTTGGACCAGGGTCGTATGGTTGAATGGTCGTATGATCGTATGGTCCACACTTCAATAAAATCGCAGTTTATTCATATGAAAAGCTGAATTCTAACATACCATAGTATTTTCTCACCGAGCACCCTTATTTCTAATTCCTTATATATCAATGCATACATCTATTTTATAAATGTACAGTTGTACAAAAAATTTCTTTCGTAAAAAACTGCTTATAAGAAACTCCATTCTTAGATCATCTAAAATTAAGAATCTCCAGTGCTAGGACTTAGCAGCTATTAATTTCATTCAAGGAAAGCCTTGGCATAATTTGACTTATTTTCACTTATTTCCTGTATCATACTATACAGGAAATAAGTATTACTACTGCCTTCGCAGTTTCCTGTATTGCTGCGAAGGCACTAGAGCAATTTTAGATATTGGTAGGCTTCTGTAACAGTGGCAGAAATTGTAGGGATTGGGGACATTGCCCCCAAATTCCGAGGGGCATTTCAAACCTCTTCTACATCTTCCGCAAAAGTCCTTTTGTTTCCACGAATGTTCCACCAAAATCCGTAAAAATTCTTCCGTCCTGAGAAAATCTTGCACGCTTTTTCGAATGAGTGAAATGCCACTTATCAAATTCGAAAAAATTGGGAAACTTTATTGAAAAGTCAGAAATCCTTAGGTAAGATCGAAACTGCAATGAAAAGACGAGTCACCGTGGAGAAAAAGAAGAGCTCCTATTTGCAAAAAGCAAATAAAGAGGATATGCTCAAAAGTCTATTGTTCAGCTTTTATTTACACTTTCATTTCTTTCAAATTTGAGAAGAAAGTGCTCGTGTCTGTTAGCAATCTTACCAAGCAACGTTGGAGCGTGGAAGGGAACTAAAGATAAATAAGCTTTTTATTTGGTTTGGCGCTATAAAAGTTTTAATGTAGTAGTAGTAAGGGAGAGGCTTTCTTCTCAAAATCTGACCATTCATCAAAGATTAACCCTGGGTGCCAACTTTTTTTAGATATTTGAAACGAATCTATGCATGACATGTCTTTATCAATAGGCTCCAGGTTTGAACTAAACTGTATGAAGGGAAACAACCATCCAACCCCCCTTTCGAATTCCTGGGTACGTCGCTGGCTCAGAGACAGATGTACCATCTATCTATAGTAGATTTAGAGCATCAATGGTCGGCAGCAATTAAAGAGCAATCGTCACCCAGGGTCCTTTGCAGGCATGTTGCAATGTCAGACTATTTGAAAATAAAACTTGGCCTACGTAAGCGGAAATATGTATTCACTTTGCAGCAGATGAAATGATGCAAAAGTCATCTAAAGTCAAATTTTCATCATCAGTTCAACTATTATCGTGGAGACTCATATCTTTTACTAGGCCAACTTTGATTTACAGACTTTCTGAAGGTGCAGCCTGTACACAAAGAACTCTAGGTGACAATAGCTCCTTAGGAACTCAGAAAAAAATTGAGTGGAACAACTTTAACATTTGAATGAAGCTAAAAGACTCGAGGGAACTCTAAAGCATCTGCTACTGGATTCATGTGCTGAAAACGTAACAATTTTGTTGAGGTTTATGTGAGGCTTATTTGGGAGTAAAGGGATGTTATAGAAAGGGGCATGTATGGTTTTCTCATGTTCTGGCGTATAGCATACCATTCTCACTTAGTTATTTGAATTCTTATGAATGACCATCACTGCTCTGATTTCATGCAAGGTTGGTAACATGGCTTTTTCCAGCCAAATTTTGGAAATTTGACTCGTTTCTCTTATTGTTGGCTTCAAAAATTAAGTTTGGCTGTTTGGCTCAATTTTGCCTTCTTTTGAGATTTTTTGTCAATTTTCATTCAATTCTCTTCAAACTGGTGTACAGCAGACCATCACAATCTAGGACATTTTTCGTTGCAAGGCAACATCAAAGATCTAGGGTTTTCATCGGAGCTACACAATATAGTATGTGAAAACAATGAAATGCAAGTGTCCATTGCTAGAAATAACAATGGAACAATAGGTTGTACAACAATAGGTCATTGTTTAGAAAGGTTTGGCTTTATCTGGCCATTTTCCGACCCATGATTTGGCTTCGGGGCGGTCCGGGGATCTACCAACCCTGATTTCATGCTGAATTTAAATGGTGGTCACTGATGGAGTATGGTAACCATAGAAAGCACTCCGCAGGAGCTAGGAATGTTAAAGCGCGAGCGAAGCGAGCGCTTTTACTTCCTTGTCATTTATAATGATATACACATTTGGCTAACAAATACCTTTAGATAAACCCTATTCTGTTTGAACATATTTTGCAGGATTTTCCAGAGAACAAACAGAGATTGAAGAAGCATTCTGAGTTACTCATATTTGTTGGGAGGAAACATAGCAGCGCTATCAACTGAGGAATTTTAGTCAAATCAACTGCAAAAAGCATTCTGAGGGATAGGAAATTTGGAAATTTGCACCCGACCCCCTCCAGTCCCCATGAAACCCCCGGAACTGAATCCCTCTCCAAATGGGTCCCAACCCATTCCAAGCAAATAGAGATCATGTTGGGATTTTTGAAAATCTAATATCCCCTCAAATGGGTTTCGAAGGACACCCATTTTCTGACGTCATGAGTCGTAAGACAACAATGGAAGGACAAAGGATTTCAAGCTCTACACAAAGGGAAACAAAGGGCTCGCACAACTGAAAGTGGGGTGTGGAAATGCTCCCATAACCCCTTCACGGGAACGGTAACTGCCAAAATATGCCGTGATAAAGAGGTAGGGAAGGTTGGGCGATGTTTTGATGTTAGTTTTGACATCGGTGAGGTTGCAGTTCTCGCTATCGAAATGTCTAAAGAGGAAGAAACTTGAAGGCGACGGACAATGGGAATGACGCCACATCCGACTTCAACGAATAATATAGTAGATATCGATTATGAGCTGTAGTGCAGTTTGCTTCCCTGTCTGAACTCATAAGGAAGTGGATTTTTCCCATTCCTGGGTATTGTATTTTTCGAAAAGCAAGGCCCTTTCTTGTTATTGAAAGTACAATTTCAAAAGATTTCTTTGACAGATAAGAGTTATTGTGACGTTTGTTTACGAATCATCATTTAGAATGGAAAGCCGTCCTTTTCAACGTTCAGTGACTCACAAAGTTGTATTGTTTGGTATCACATGCACCAAAAACGTGGAATCCCACTTTTCATCTGATCGCATTCATACCATCTGAAGGCCAGATATTTCGGCACAATGAATTTGGTGTTAAATCCCAATCAGCTTGAAATGTTGACTTTCATTTGCTAAACCACAGCTTTGGTAAAGAAACTTCCCACTTCCAATTAATCTATGAATGCATTTATTGATTCTACGCTTGTTTTTGTTTTTCACAATGACTATCGACTTGTGTTCCTTCGCGTTCTTACTAGTTTCTTCACTTTCACTGGCATTCACCTGTGTTCATCTGTGTTCACCTGTGTTCATCTGTGTTCATCTGTGTTCACTTGTGTTCATCTGTGTTCATCTGTGTTCATCTGTGTTCATCTGTGTTCACCTGTGTGATGTTTTAGACTAGATCCTTGAAAAGAGAGGAAATTTATCTGCTGGAGGAGATTGCTTATAAGTTGCTCGAGGGGGCTTAGGCCGCTTTTTGAAGCATGTCGGAGCAAAGAATTGTCTGGAAATTGTATGTTTACTATTGCCGATATTTTAGGGTAGAAGTTTAGTTCCCCATGAAAAACGATGAGTAACTAGCTGAGATAGAAAAAAGCAACTGATTTGTCTCACATCCTAATGGTGAACATGATCACTGGAAGTAACGAGTCTACTTTGTGTCGAAGAATTCCATCTATATACTCCAAACACCCACTTCCAGTTCTCAGATTCATGGCTTTCACCTCGGCTTTCACGCTCCAGACTTCTCCCTCGATTGTCAAAAGAATATAAAATACAACAGCAACAAAAGAGCAGTGTCCTCTTTGACACCACCACTCTTTGGACCACACAGAAATTCATTCTCGCCCCAATATTTTACATCCACCATAATTCTTCGCACATCCCCATAGGGTCCCTTTTTTTCTTTTTCCTTCTCTCGTTTTCATGACCAAAAGATAGACTTGTCCTGAACATCAACATCGAAGGCACGAGGGCACACTGAAAGTTTAGGCACGAGGACACAAGGGCACGCCGACATCGAAGGCACGAGGGCACGCCAAACATTTGGGCACGAGTGCACGAGGATACGAGGGTACGCCAACATCGATGGCACGAGGGCACGCTGAAAATTTGGGCACGCGAGCACGAGGGCACGCCAACATCGAAGGCACGAGGTCACGTGGGCACGAGGACACCAAAAGACTTTCTGTTGACTATCTCATATTGTTAAGAAACAAGATGCCGGTGTGTGTTCGCGAGGAGCCCTGATATTGCATTTACTATTTATAAACAAAGCTCGCCGGATACCAACATTCAAGTATGATTAACATGTGATGCAATGACGTAATTTGACTATTGTTGTCTTGCTGGATGCCTTTGGCTGGATGCATTGGAAAACCCACCTCCAGTTGTTGATTAAAAGCCGTTGAAGAAGGACGATAGTCAGGACGCTCTAGTTCCAGTTATTTGTTTGATGTGTTTCTTTCATAAGTTTAAGTTGACGAATAAGTAGATAAGCCGAGACAAATTGTAGTTTACCGCCGAGACGACGTTGAAGAAAGATTGTCGAAACAAGACGAATAAGTTGTGTTTATTTTTGTTGCTCATTTCTGTTGGAACCCAAACCTGTAAAGGACAGAGAACGGACGATCCTTTACAATATTCATTAACGTCTTAGTAGTATTAGGAATACAGTTTTTTTATATCACTAAAATTTATAAACGAAAAACAAACTCAAATTTAATTTTGTTGAGGTGGAGGCAAAAAACATAGCGTTATCGAGTTCCCTCCACACCCAACATCACAAATATACGAATATTTTAAATTGAAATAAACTTTACACAACACAAAAATAATACTGAAGCCAAATTTGCCATTGAGGTGATCTTTCAAAGTGGCGCACGCAGCAGTGTCAGATTGATCCAACTCCGATCCAACTCCGTCGAGCTGCCGAGCTAATATCTAAAGTGCTTTGGGGACGAAATCTCAAGTGCAAATTCGGCTTAGGGGTAACTCTGCCCTCCGCTGATGGGAGGGCAAAGCCACCCTAAGGGACAGAGCTATACATGAACTAAAAAATCACAATACGGGAAAAAGTACGAACTACTATGTACACGTCATCATAACAATCCAAGGCCATAGAGTTCAATCTACCAGATACAGAGGACAACGACCAAAACTCATTGAAATCCTTTTTTTTGCTTGACGAATTCAACAGTACATTTCAGTATCATTTTGTTTGCTCATCAATACCCTTCCAAACAACGTTCTAGTACAATACCTATTGTATGGTAATAAAGAACTTCCCGATGACGTAAATAAAAATTTGCTCAAACTTACTCTAAACTTCATTCATAAAACGGGTTGTCTTGGATAAATTTAAACTTTCGTTTTACGCCCCTCAGCCACTATTTACAGTACGTTTTTCCCTATTTCTTTTGTAAGTCTGTTTCACATTTGATGTTAAGCACATAAAGGGTCCACGACCAATGATATCGTTAACATAACCCTGACCTGACAGCATACGTTTGCCGTCACGCGCCTATGCTGGCCTGACATCCAATTTGGAACAGACTCAAGTATGTGTTAGTATCAGTATCTAGTCTTAATTTACTAAATTTTATCTATATGTCTTTATGTTAATGGCCACAGGGTAGTCATCGTCTCTTGCTCCTGGTGGTCCCGTCCCTGTAGTGTGGTATTGTTGCAGAGTAATTAGAAAGCATAGTAGAACGTAGATGTAACATGTAGTGTAACTTTTTATATGGATATATAAAAAAAAAATTTGTTTGCTCTCTCATTATAAGCATTACTTCCAAAAAGAGGTAGATCACATAAATGGTCGTCAGGTAGTTGAGTTATGTCATTGTCAACTATATCAGATACCTTATCAAGCAGGTTCCTTCTGTGAAGTGAGTATTGGCGGCAGTGCAGGAAGTAATGAATGGTAGACTCGACCCCTAAATCACATACACACATAGGACTTTCGCAAGCAAAATTATGATCAAATCTATGTTCGTGTAAGTCGGAAAAATGAACTCGAAGTCTGGTTATGATGGATGACTCACAACGGTTGACAATACCGTGCAACGATTTTTGAATGGGGCGAATATTGGAAATTAGTGACTTTTTGAATGAAGATATTGTCGGAGCATTTCTTATATCAGGGCCAAGGTCATATCATATCATATCATATCATATCATATCATATCATATATCATTATTTATACACGAAACAAATCCCTTCAGCTTAATTAAGTAAGGAAATAATCTACATTAAAACTAGCCTATGATGCTGTTCTTCCAGGGGGTCGTGTTTCTTAATTAGACTGGTGTTTTCTGTCAGCTCTTCAAGTACTCCTTTAGTTCTTTCTTAAAGCGAATTATCGTCGGGAGTTCTCTAATAGCAACTGGAATATCGTTCCAGATTTTAATAGCAGAATATCGATAACTCTTTTTCGCATGTTCTGTGTTTAATCTGGGAATCTGAAGATCTCTACAGTCCCTTGTTGCATAGTTTGACTGCAAGGATCTTTGCTGAAATTTGTCCCAGAGGCTTTCAGGGCTTAATTTGTTCCTTATCTTATATGTCATGACCGACCTATCAAATCGAATTGTATTTTCAACGCTCAGCCAGTCACATGACCAGTTATCCTTATATCTGGCGTTTTCAACTATTGCTCGGGCCCTGTCCTGTAAGCGTTGGAGAGTATCAAGCTTCGTTTTTGGAAGACTGCCCCAAATTTCATTGGCATAACGTTGATGGCTCTCAACGATAGCGAAATAGACACTACACAGCTTGCTTTGGGGAATTATATTTTTTAATTTCTTCAACGATGCAAGTCCACCACATATTTTACCCTTAACAGTATTGAAATGCTCATCCCACTTTAGGTTCTCGTCGACAGTTACACCTAGCGATTTCGTCTTTGTTACACGTTTGATAACTGAGTCATTTTGAGGGCATTCGAAATATTCAACGTGTTTACTTTACGAGAATGGCCTATAATCATGTATTCTGTCTTTGCGGGGTTAGGACTTAGTTTGTTTATTCTCATCCACTCAGAAAGGTTGAGCAATTCCTGTTGCGCCTCGAAGACCAGTTTTTCTATGTCGTCCGATGCGATCGTTACATTGGTATCATCAGCATAGATACTAGCTTGGGAAAATTTCAAACAGCTCTCTAAGTCGTTCAGGTATATGATGAATAGGAGAGGTCCTAAGCAGGAACCTTGAGGTATACCGCATGTTACCTCCCTTGCCATTGATTTCTGTCCATTTGCGGCACAAAATTGCGTCCTCTGATCTAAATAGGACTGAAACCAGTTCCCAGCGGTGTCCCTCACACCGTATCTGCGCAATTTTTCCACTAGGATTTTGTGATCGACCGTATCAAATGCTTTTTTAAGGTCAAGAAATATGGTTAGGTTCAATTTTTTGTTGTCAATGTTTTCATACCAGTGATCGGTACTGCATATCAAAGACGTTATCGTGGAGTATAGTTTACGAAATGCAGACTGATTCTTGGTAATTACATTATTTTCAAGAAAAAAGTCAAATATCTGATCGTGTACTATCCGCTCCAGAATCCTAGAAAAGATCGAAATAACCGAAATGGGTCTATAATCGTTTACATCCTTTTTGGCACCTGATTTAAATATAGGGGTTACTCTTGCAAGTTTCCAAATATCTGGGAATACTCCTTTTTCTAACGATGAGTTAAAAATCATCGATAATGGCTTTGATACAAGGTCACCAACGTCTTTGACAATTGTTGTTGGTACTTTATCTGGACCAGCTGCCTTTCCGTTTTTTAGCTGTTTGATTGCATTCAATATAAAACTGCTGTCTACAGTTTTAAATTTCATTACTTTTTGTTCTGGCTTGATGTTATGGAGACAGTCATCACCTGGTCTAGAAACAATTTTCTTGGCCAAGTTTGAACCCACCGAAACGAAGTGTCGGTTTAAAGCCTCCAGAACATCACGCTCTCGAGTGAGACATTTACCATCTACTTCTACACTTGAAAGCTTCACTGAATTCTCATTTTTGTCCAGCACCTTGTTGATGGCTTTCCACATCTTTTTTGGATTCCCTATATTTTCATCAATTAGTCCATGATAATAGTCCCTGATTGCATTACGCATCTCTCTTGTTACTTTATTACGTAATTGTTTGTATGCAGACCACTTTTCAGGAGATCTTTCAGCTTCCTGCTTCAGTATGTCCCTTTCCCTCATTAGATTTTTGAGAGAAACCGTGAGCCAAGGAGCAAACTGGCTACGAGCCCTTTTCTTTCTTACTGGAGCATGAATATTCAAGATAGATTCGAAGATCTCCTGAAATGTGGTTGCCATACTTACAGGATCGTTATCGAATGGACGAAGGATGGTTTCCCAATCAATCTGTTGAAGGTCATTACGGAAAAGCATTTTATCATATTTTTTCATGTTGCGAGACTCGATGACTTTTCGTTTATTTTCTTTACGTCGCCGAGCATTTATTTTCCGAATACCAAACACCAGATAGTGGTCAACCATCCCAGTTCTTATTACATCTGCTACTAAGATATGTTTTGGATTGGTGGAAGAGAAATGGTCGATAAGCGTCTTACTTACGTTTTGCTCGCCAGTTTCAGTGGTAGTCTTGGCAACCCTAGTAAAACTCTTGATCAATTGTTCAAGCTGGTACTCAGAGTAGATCAAGTTGAGCTTCTTAGTATTTGCATTTTTTGCATTTTTGAAGTCACACTTGGTGTCTCCAATCAAAATTATTTCCTTCTCTTCTTTATCTAGGTGATACCTCAAGGGCTATCAGTTCAAGCTTGTCACCTTTTAATTTAAAAGTAGGTTCAGGGAGACTCTCTTTCACATACATAGCTACCCCTCCCCCATTACAATCTTTATCCTTGCGGTAAATTCTGTATCCTTCGATATAAACCACAGAGTCATTCCATGGTCATTCCATGCTTTGATGCAGAATAAGAAAAAACTTTGGAAAATCTTAGTGTATGTGATATACCCGCTCTAAACAAGGTTGGACGACGTACAATCAGTTACAAAATCGTTGAGCCACCCCCAGATTTTCAGTTTATTTGCCCCTGCTTCCCCCACTCCCCCCTAGTCAATGTTGCAGTACCACAAAATGTTGCCAAATCACGCGTGTCATCTCGATCAGGTACTTTTTTCAAAACAACATTGACATGGGGGAAAGGGGGGATTAAAATGTCATTTTTTCCAGGGTGGCTCAACAATTTTGTAACTGATTGTCTGAAAATGTAGCACCTTTAATGGATGTAAATCAAAAACAGTTAATTGAAACACTGTGAAATTAACAGTATTTGCAATACATCGGTAGATAAATGTCTCAGATTTTTTCGGAAATTTTAGAATGTTGTGCGGCCTCGCAGCGTCCCTTTGAAAATATGCCTATTTTCAACATTTTTTGGTTATGTGCCTACTTGTTTAGGCCTCGCAATAATCAGGTTCGACGAAGAGATATACCACAATAGTTATTCTTGTTAGCACGAGAGAGTTTAAATCAACTGTTTGAATTGCTAACATTGCCTTGTTTAATGAGAGTGGTGGAGCTGCATAGGTTTACATTTTCTGCGTGATTTCTGTTAATTTAGGCCAATTCTCTGGAATCTGCCTGCTTTTGTCACAATGACTGGGTCATAGGGAAATGATGATTAACTTCTAGGAAAACTGGTTTCCTAAAGTTTTACTGATGTATGTTCATATGCAACAGCTATCAAATAGATGCCTTGTCTGTGAGAGCCTCCGTCTGGCTGTAAACTTACAGGAATTCGGTTGTGCAAAATTAGCCATTTTTAAGGCCTACACAAAAAGAAAAATATGATTCTCGAACGAAATTACAAATTCTTTAGCGGAAATTCATGATACATTCAGAATCGAACGTCTGTTTACACAATTATTCCCATAAACGAAACAATGTTGTGCCGTATTTTTGTCTTTCAAAGGAATCATTTCACTTGAGCAGGCGCGGGAAATTTGAAAAATCAACATTTGAATTTCAAAGGGCATACGTTACCCTTTGAAATCAGTCATAATTCTTTTGGGAACGGACAAAGCCCTATAACAAATCATTTCTTATCGGTCCACTGAGCCCACAGTGATTTGAAATCCTAAATAACCAAATAAATATACTGACGTCACCGAGTGAGGGGTTGAGATTGAGAACAATTCTCACCAACAATTCCCACTTTTTAAAGTTGCTTAAAAACGGCCAAAAGCCTCGATAAAAAGTCAATAAAGTCAACCAAAATGTAGCAAAGGCCTGTGAGTAGATATGTGTTAAGTTTTCAGCAAAACGCTGGCACTCATTTGATGTCAAATGACAAAAAGGTCAACAATTCCCACTTTAAACACAACTAAAATGATTTCAATTAGTATTTTAAGGCATCAAAAGTGGGAAATGTCGGTATGATTCCTAAAAGTTTAGCTTTGTTGTGCAAAATATTGTTCGTTTTTGGTCATAAATAGAAGTCTCCACTCCCACTGACATCAAAGCCAAGGTTCTTTGATGAATTCGGTATGTTTACCCTTGCAAAGAAGCACAAAATGGAATGAGCAATGTTAATGAGAAATGTACTGAGAACTGAGCATTGTGGCGAGCGACGATGACGTAATTCGCCATGCAGACGAACTGGCATCATGCACACGAACTGCTCGCATCCTGTTGCCATCTTCAGTGCGTTCGAGTTGCCAGAGTTTGATCAAGGTTGGATGATATCAAAAAGCGTTATGATTACTTTCTATCATGATTTCAACGAAAAGAAGACAAACCTTAAATATTCACTATTTCAGACAATTACGCCATTTTCTTGCAAAATCGCGGAAAAACGCGAATTTCAAATATCACGTAAAAAATTCCCAGTTGATGAAACTCCTTAAGCCCAATGTCTATATCAACTTTGTATCAATAACATTCTGTAAGCAAAATTGTGCGTCATTGCCTTCATCACTTTTCTTGAAAACTGGAGTTAAAGTTGCGCGCCTTTCAGACAATCAGCTACAAAATTGTTGAGCCACCCCCAGATTTTCAGTTTATTTGCCCCTGCTTCCCCCAATCCCCCCTAGTCAATGTTGCAGTACCACAAAATGTTGCCAAATCACGCGTGTCATCTCGATCAGGTACCTTTTTCAAAACAACATTGACATGGGGGAAGGGGGGATGAAAATGTCATTTTTTCCAGGGTGGCTCAACAATTTTCTAACTGATTGTAGGTTGTATTGTATTTCATTTTCATCGGGAATATAATCGCGCAAATACTGGGGGGTCTGGTTATTGAGAATCTTATAGAAAAGGCATAATCTGCGGTACCAACGCCTGTTGCTTAGCGTCTCCCAGCCGTGCTCCTCAAGTGGCCTGTCCATGCTTGTGCCCTTCCACGCCCCACTAACAGCTAGTGCTGACTTATATTGGGTTGATTCTAATTTCCGAGAATGGGACATGCTTTGCTCATGGTAAATTACATGACCGTAGTCAAGATGTGGTCTAACATATAGCTTATACATCTGGTCAAGTACGTTTCTCGGAACATACCTTGACAAAAAACGAATAATCCCAATACTCCTTTTGGATTTAAAATTGCTTCTTGTACGTGCTCAACGAAGGTAAGTTTTTCATCTAAAATTAGACCAAGATGCTTGTGACTACTGTCAGCAACTATTTGATGGTCATTGAAAATTACAGGGGGTGCTGTTGCTTTTGACGTCTTGCCGAGAATATAACTTCCTTTGCTTGCTTTGTGGGATCAGGATTGAAGCTCATTTTCCATTGGAAGGCCCAATTTTGTATAATAGCTAAATCACGATTGAGAGCGTCCGCTGTTGTATCCACATCAGAAACTACTTGAAACATAGATCTATCATCGGTGAAAAATTTAACTTTAGACGTTATACCTTCAGCAAGGTCATTTATGTATACGAGGAAGAACAGTGGCCCTAGGACAGATCCCTGAGGAACTCCTGCTGAAACTCGCTCCCAAGAAGATGCTTTTCCGTTCAAAACTACTCTTTGGTACCTATTGTAGAGAAAGTTTTCAATTAAGAAATAAAGCTGTCCATCAATCCCATTTGATTTGAGTTTAAGTAAAAGACCTTCATGCCAAACCTTGTCAAATGCTTTTGATATATCAAGGAAAACAGCGCGGGTCTCCTGATGATTTTCAAAAGCCTCATATATTTCATGCGTTATCAACAGTAACTGATTTATGGTAGAGTCCCCGGGCCGAAAGCCAGATTGGTGAGTAGAAATTAAATTATTTTCAGCCAAGTGTTTGTAGACTTCATCAAAAATAATTTTTTCAAAAATTTTGCCACATATTGGTAGAAGTGAGATTGGTCTGTAATTAGTTTTAACTTGACGGTCTCCCTTCTTGTGGATTGGGACTACATTTGCCCTTTTCCATAAAGCAGGGCAATGACCTGTCTCTCAGCTCATGAATCCCTGTCCCTTGTTCACAGCTTTTTTGAGAAAGGCAGCAACGGGTGAAAATCAATGGATCGTTTAGTACATTTAAATATCTTGCCCTAGGCGTTCCGCAAGGATCGGTTCTTGGCCCCCTTTTCTTTAACATTTACATAAATGATCTGTTGCTCTCCATTCAGGAAACTGATATCTGCAGATGCTACAACCATATATGCATGCCACAAGAATATTGACAATGTAATCTGGAGCTTGGAAAATGATTCGACTGTAATATCCAGTGGTTTACAGATAACTTTATGAAACTAGGAAGTTAAGCGCTCGCTTCGCTCGCGCTTCAACATTCCTAGCTCCTGCGGAGAGCTTTCTGACAACATATGATAATTCGCGTTGAAGTACAGTAACTGACCGCTATAGGAGAAGGACATCTCATAACTTAAAGAATGTAGTTGTGGACGGAATGCCAAAACTTCTTGTCACGCACCCATAAAATACTACAAACAGCACAAAGTTTTGTTCAATCTGCTATTGAGCATGATTATAATACCCATTCTGTTTTTAAAATCACTTTTGTGCTGGTTGATTCACAACGTAGCAATATTTTCTACTTACATTGTGCATCGGAACTGGTTGTGATTCACTTTAACCGTCAATCAGCTAATGAACATGAGCAATACCAGGCCTCTGCGCATTATCACGCCCTTTATATCTTGAGATTATTCTTATGCATGTTAAGAAACATTCAGTACTGGCCCAAATTCTTATTTTCTTATAAAAAACACGTGTATGCAAAGGCGCATGATATTTGGGACCGGGGACGGAGCTCCCGAGAAAATTTTAGGGACAACGCCCTCATTTAAAAGAGAACTCATGGATAGAACAAACCTGGTTCCGAAAGCCAATTTCGTAGACACATTTAGGGGCATGGGGACGAGTTTGGGAAATGAAAAAATATGCTACTAACTTGCAACAACTCAGAGTTTGAATCCTCCTAAGGTGAAACATTTTATAACCCAATCCTTCTTAAAAATCCTCACCTATCTAATTTTCAGACTTGTGGCCTACCATTACGTCATTTTAATGTGTAGCTTACGGCCAAACCTGGCCTGCGTGAAGGCCCTGCGGTCTGTGTGGAGGAGCAATAAGGAACAGGAAGCTTTCTTCTTCTTCTGCAGTGACTGCAGAACTGCACGCAGGGCACTTCTGTTGGGATGTTTTTTAAAGCAGACCTTACGACCCTAGGACCCGGAGCCATAGGACCATACGACCCTGCACCTAAGTTTATGTTTTCACCTGACAAGTCTTTATCAGGAATTATGGTTGATTGGTAAACGCGGAAGACATCAGTACGTGACGCGTGTCAACGTTACCTGGCCAGGCAGAATTCGATGATGTAAACCATACCCATAAATCCGGAATCTATCATGAAAAAGTGAGAGGCATTTCACTCTTTCGAAAAAGCGTACAACATTCTTTCACAACAAAAGGATTCTTGCGGATTTTTGGTGGATTTTTCTTGAAAAGAAAAGGATTTTTTGCCCAAGGTGTACGAGATTTTTTGGGAGTGAAATGCCCCTCGTGAAAAAGGTACCCTAAAAAATGGCGCAACCCCGTACCATGGACAAGTTAAGTTACCCCAGGTACAGCGCAAAGAACAGGACCAGAAATTAGAAACCCAGTCTTGTAAAAAATACTGTCCCCTCGCTGAATGAAAATGAAATCGAGAAATATCTATGTCAAAAATCCACAAATATATCGTTCTTTCCTTGATTCCAATCATAAAATCAAATTTATTTTAAGGCCGTAAAAATAATAAAAGACAGGCGGAGACTGCAGAGCATGATAATAAGCGTTTCGATTGTTGGAGTTGCGCCTTGCAACATGATAAGAAACTTAAGAAACTTCACCCTGATTGGAAGTTTATATCTCACTTTATAAGAAACACATCAAGCCTAGCCTGAAATTGAAAATGTTGTTTCTTGTATGCGGTAGACTACTGTATTCCTTTTCAAAACACTACAAAAGTGGCATGTTAGATTTCACTGTTTAGAGAATTAAAGCCATAAAAGGTTGTTACCATAGAAATATTGTAGTCACCCAAAGAGGCTTGATCCAGCCCTGGCATTTTATGGGGTTTATCAATGAAGAAGACATATGTTATGATGTTATAGGAAAAAGTTTAGAATTCGAAACAATCAATATTGCGTAGTAGCAAAAAGTATTGAACTATGGAAGGAAAGTTCTTCCTCCTATTGAATTTCCATTTGAGTAATTCTTCCTACATGTGACAACAATAAATTCCTTCAACTATAAAATTCAATTGAAGGAAGCTTATTGGATATGCAAATTTTGAAGATTCAAAAGCAGCGAAATCTTTTGAAAGTTATGTCTTCCTGTGAATTTCTCATTACTTAAAAGTTCTATGCAAAGAAAAGGTGGTAATCAAAAGTTGGCTGAAATGAAGAGAATGGTAAAAAGATGGGAAGCCAGTGCAAGTTTGAGGTTAGTTGTTTCATTTTCATCATATCCAAAAATATTTATACAATATACTAACACGGTAAGAAATGAAAAAATTTCTGTGAAGGGAAGAAATGAAGAAGAATCGTACCCCTTTTTTATCCATAGTTTCTGTTTGAATGTTTTGCGGATGACGACAATTTAGTTTCTCTTTCAAGACACTTCTACAGTTAAGCCCCGATAGGAAAACTCCTTTTGAGCCTTCGTAGTTTTCAGTAAAAGTATCTTGAGATCAGTTTATGAAAATGGGAATTCTTCCTACCGTAAAAGATCCATTTAGCCCTCTCTCTATTAAGCCCCCCTCCAAGGACTGAGATACAGGGGGTTCCATGGGGGCCATGGTCCCCCTCAAAATATTTCAGCAGTTGCCACAGTAATCTTCATTCTTTATCATTTTGGTATTTCATAATATCAGATAGGAGGGGCATTTCACTCGTTCGAAAGAGCGTACGAGATTTTCCAAGACAAAAGGATTTTTACGGATTTTGGATGGATTTTTCTTGGAAACAAAAAGATTTTTGCCAAAAGTGTACGAGATCTTTTAGGAGTGAAATGCCCCTCGATCAGATAGGTACTCCATGTTCTTATGTCGGGCATATCTCGTTCAATTGTTACCTTTCATTAGTCTTGGAAGCTCTTTGGGGGTACTTACAAGCTAACAAATTTGTCTCTCACAATATCTCTAAAGTGGCCTTGGTAAATTAGGCTTTTTCACTTTTGTGGAAGGTATGTACTTCCATACGTAGATTTACCTGTAAAGTCAATCCTTATTGAGAAACAAAAATTAGTGTTCTGTTAAGCCAATTTGAAGAGTGTGGTCTCAAATGTTTTCCAGGGAAGCACCCCTAGGACCCTAACCCTAAGTTCTGGATCGCTTAGCTCGTCACCTGGTTTCCCCATGGCCCCCTCAAGTATTAAAGAAATTACCAAAGATGTTCAATTTGTTTCGGTAAAACAGTGTTGCATTTTGAGTAGTTTGATGTCGTTTGGCATATCTGTGCCGAATTTATGCTTTTGATAAAAAAATGCCATGTTGAAGCTGGAACATATGAAGTAAAGAACTGAAAAGCTATCATTCGTATCCATGTCATTTGATTTTCCGAAATGAAATAAGGCCCTGGTGTAATGTAAGAGACGATGCGGGGGAGAACGGCCTCTTCGGACTGACCGGGAATGGCAGCAGGTCGTGAGTGACATGAGTTTCATTTCATTTCATTTCATTTTCATTTATTTCAACAGGGTAAATACATTCAGTAACTATGGATATCTACTGTTTTACAATGTGCCCTGCTTTAAAACCCTAACTTACTTAATTACATGAATAATTATCGGCATAAAATCCAATATATAAGAAAAAGAAAATTTTCAAAAAGAAAGGGGACTCTGAAGTCAAAGTATGTGGCTGAAGTAGATTTCGATCATCAACCTCTTTGATCTTTCAAAAAAGATTTTAATTTCGTTTTGAAAGCAGCTAGCGAAGGAGCAGTTTTGATTTCAAGGCTTAATTGGTTCCAAACAGTAACTCCTCGATACGAAAAGCTCCGCTGCCCATTTGAGGTTTTACACAAAGGGATCCTGAGGTCAGTGCTGGTATTACGTAAAGTTCGATTGCAAGACTCGGACAATTTATGAAACATCGACTTCATATAGGGAGGTGCAAGCCCATGCAAGGCTTTATATACCATGCAGGCTGTCTCAAAGTCAATCATTTCTTTAACTGTTAGCCACCCTAGTTTTGATATTAATGGCAGCGATGTATGGTCGAAGGGACTGTTTGTCACTACACGAGCTGCCCGATTTTGTAGCTTTTGCAATTTTCTTAGTGTCGTATCACCAGCACAACCCCAGACAGAGCAGCAGTATCTAAAGTGCGAATCAACTATGCTGAAGTACATCCTTTGTATGGTTTGCAGCGAAAGATATCTATATATATAAGCGATGAAGAGTTTTGTTACGCACATTCCTGTTTGTGACACTTTCCCGCACGCAACTCCTCACGCCTACTGCTTACCTCCAAAAATTGCAGAAAAAAGATGTAAAATAGCTGACGATAAAGGCTTGCCTGTGGTCCAATACTTTTCTTCGTACAGTATCTTGGGGTAATGTGAGGAGGGGTTTTGTACCCAAATTTTAGCAATTCAATTCAACAATAGGCCTTAACCTTCGACCTTTCTTTGTGGATGCTGATGGCAGCCATAGAAATGTGATGGCAGCGTTTAATCTGAGCTAAAAACAAGTTTTGTAGCTGCTTTTTCCAGACACCGAGGGAGTAAAAGCTTGCAAATAGTTGATATTATGTTAGCTGCAGCATCTTTCTGGCTTGTGGTAAGGTATTTCGATGCTCACGTTGGATACAATGAAGTTATTGCTCTATTTTGCAGAGGCTCTCCTCTTGGTTTTGTCGCAGCGCTACAAATTAAGAATTTGCCCTTGTAGTTTTTTCGGTCTTCTGCTTATAAATTTACTGGTTGCAACGCATAGAAACTTTACTCAATTCTTAATGAAGATTTGGCCCAAGTTACAAAGTGATTACTCTTCAAACTGATTTTTGACGCTTTTATTAAAGGCCATACACGCAAAGCACGAGTTTCTCTGCTTCGGCCAAAATGGCATACAGTACAAATCAGACCTGTGACCCTAAGAGCATTTCCAAATGTTGACGGGATGACTGGCTCAAGGCCAAATCCAAAGAAATCCTGTTTACCCGTATAAAGAATGTTTGATTGTAAACTGTTCCTTAATCAAGTTTTTTACCAAAGAAGAGTACGGTTAAAGTTTCACAGCGAGGGAGAGCCTCGGTTATTACAAAAGGGGTGACTTGGAAATAACCTCAATCACAGTTCAGCAATTCACTCATCACTGGGGCTAAGCTAAGTAACATAACTGAACTGTGCAGAGTCTGAATTTGGCGAAACGATTTTCTTATTTAATGACGAAATAGCTATTTCTTGTCTGCTGTTGAATGAAAATAATGCAAGTTTAGTAATGAATTAAGCAAAGCTTACTTCGAGTCCAGTACCTGCCTTTGCCACTCCCCTGATTCATCGCTTTTCCATCATTTCAAAATTATGTAAATAAGGATGAAAGGTCCTACCTAGGTCTATTTTTCGACGAGTTAGTAAATGACTTCAACTCTATTTTCCTTCTATCAGAATCATCTTTTGTACTACTTGTTTACGAACTCTGAAAGAGAATTCAGCATAAAAGGTCCAACAATGGACAGATTTTCTGCCATAAGATCATTTCTGAAGTCTTTTTACTTATATCATGCATGCAGCCGTTAGCTTGCCAACTCGCAATGCTGAAAATCTGCCCCATCACGTTATCTGTTCATCATTCGCACAAAAAACTCAGACGTTCTTTTGACCGGACCCGAGGACTCTGCGACCCGGGACTTACAACCCCAGATCATACGACAATGCGACCCAAGGCCAAAGTTTTATGTATTTGGCTAACAAGACTTTGTTATGATGTATTGATACTTCCATTATTTTCAACGTCAATAGATATGCACATGAGTGACTGGGGATCTGGATGATAATAAAGAAATGTTTGCATTTAAGATATAACTTTCTTACTTCTTTGTTATTGTTCTAAAAAATTAGAATGGCTAGAAAGACTGGAGTAGCCCTAACGGTCGAAATGCTTTATAGCCCTCCATTCTGAGTCTGTTACTTTCATGGCCTTCTAACTGAAACATGGAAAATTTGAAGAAGTGCATATTTGTGGATATTTTTTTTTATTCATATAAATTAATTACAATACAAATTTTACATTCTACTATACTACCCCTAATTACTTTACTACACTACGGGTACGACACCATGGGGAGCGAAAGACCATGACTACCCCTTGGCTAATACATAAAAACGCACAACATAAAGTAAAGATAGAAAGAAAGATAAGTAAACCACTAATTACAAATACAAAGTTGACAACTAATTTTGTGGATATTCAACATAGATATTCATCCATTCTAATTGTATTCAGAGGGGCCGGTTTAGCTCACAACAACTGGCTAGCTCAGTATGAATACACAGAATTCTACGTGAGCAAGAAAACTTTGACACGTACTAATGTCTTGCGTGTTCACTAAACCATCGGTGGTGAAAAATTTTTTAAGCTATATGTATCAAACTTTGGACCGGGGTCGTATGGTCGAATGGTCGTATAATCGTATGGTCTGGGGTCGTATGATCCAGTGTCACAGGGTTCGGGGTCGTGCGGTCGTACAGTCCGATTGAAAGGACATATCCCATGCCACTGAATCCTTTGAGGCTAAAGGTTACCTATGGGAACCAACAAGATATTCCATATTTCAATAAAATCGCAGTTTATTCATATGAAAAGCTGAATTCTAACATACCATAGTACTTTCTCACAGAGCACCTTATTTCCAATTCCTTACATATCAATGCACACATCTATTTTATAAGTGTACAGTTGAGCACGAATGTTTCTTTCAAAAAAACTGCTGATAAGAAACTCCATTCTTATATCATCAAAACATTGATATTTTCATTGCAAGAAAATATAACTTAGCAGCTATTCATTTCATTCATGGAAAGCCTTGGCATAGTTTGACTTATTTTCACTTATTTCCTGTATCATACTATACACTGCCTTCGCAGTTTCCTGTATTACTGCGAAGGCACTAGAGCAATTTCTAAATATTGGTAGGCTTCTTTAACAGTGGCAGAAATTGTGGGGATTGGGGACATTGCCCTCAAATTCCGAGGGGCATTTCAAACTTCTTGTACATCTTCTGCAAAAGTCCTTTTGTTTCCCCGAATGTTCCACCAAAATCCGTAAACATTCCTCTGTTCTGAAAAAATCTCGCACCCTTTTTCGAATGAGTGAAATGCCACTTGTCAAATTCGAGAAGATTAGGAAACTTTATTTAAAAGTCAGAAATCCTTAAGTAAGATCGAAACTGCAATGAAAAGGCGATTCACAGTGGAGAAAAAGAAGAGCTCTTATTAGCAAAAGCAAATAAAAAGGATATGCTCAAAAGCATACTGTTCAGCTTTTATTTACACTTTCATTTCTTTAAATTTGAGAAGAAAATGGTCGGGTAAGTTAGCAACATTTCCAAGCGACGTTGGAGCGTGGAAGGGAGAGGCTTTTTGCTCCAAATCTGACCATTCAAAGAATTACCCTAGGAGCCAACTTTCTTTTAGATATTTGAAACGAATCTATGCATGACATGTCTTTATCAATAGGCTCCAGATTTGACCTAAACTGTATGAAGGGAAACAACCATCTGACCCCCCTTTCGAATTCCTGGGTACGTCGCTGGCTTAGAGACAGATGTATCATCTATCTATAGTAGATTTAGAGCATCAATGGTCGGCAGCAATTAAAGAGCCATTGTCACCCAGGGTCCTTTGCAGGCATGTTGCAATGTCAGATTATTTGAAAATAAAACAAGGCATACGTAAGCGGAAATATGTATTCACTTTGCAGCAGATGAACTGAGGAGACTGATACCTTTTACTACGCCAAATTTGATTTACAGACTTTCTGAAGATGCAGCCTGTATACAAAAAACTCTAGGTGACAATGGCTCCTCAGGAACTCAGAAAAAAATTGAGGGGACCAACTTTATCATTTGAATGAATTTCAAACAGTGGCCAGGGGCGAAGGGCGCAATTGTCTCATTAATCATTCTGAAGCTAAGAGACACGAGGGAGCCCTGAAGCATCTGCTACTGGATTCATGTGCTGAAAACGTGACAATTTTGCTGAGGTTTATGTGAGGCTTATTTGGGAGTAAAGGAATGTTATAGAAAGAGACATGTCTGATTTTCTCATTTTATGGAGTATAGCATACCACTCTTACTTAGTTACTTGAATTCTTATGAATGACCATAACTGATCTGATTTGTTGCAAGGCTGGTAACTTGGCTTTTTTTCAGCAAAATTTTGGAAATTTGGCTCGTTTCCCTTATTGTTGGCTTCAAAAATTAACTTTTAATGTTTGGCTTAATTTTGGCTTCTTTTAAGATTTTTGGTCAATTTTCATTCAATTCGCTTCAAACTGAAGTACAGACAATCACAATCTAGGACATTTTTCTTTGCAAGGCAACATCAAATATACAGGGTTTTCATCGGAGCTACACAATATAGTATGTGAAAACAATGGAATGCAAGTGTCCATTGCTTGAAATAACAATAGAACAATAGGTGGTACAGCAATGGGTCATTGTTTTGAAAGGTTTTGCTTTATCTGGCCTTTTCCGACCCCTGGTTTGGTTTCGGGGCGGTCCGGAGATCTACCAACCCTGATTTCATGCTGAATTTAAATGGTGGTCGCACTCCGCAGGAGCTAGGAATGTTAAAGCGCGAGCGAAGCGAGCGCTTTTACTTCCTAGTTTCTTAGAATACTTGAGCATTCCTATTCCTCTTGAAATCTTCCCGATAGCAACGTTGATTTGCTCTTTCCAGTTTAATGACGGGTCGATTTGAACCCCAAGATATTTTGTATTACCCGTGGATTCGATCTCATCGCCATTTATTTGAAAGAGGGGAAAACTGTTTGAATCATTGGAATCTAGTCTTCTGAGGTTTGGTACAGTACCAAGGATCATGCACTGAGTTTTGGCCACATTAAGAGACAATTTATTACCCTGGAGCCACGAACTAAGATTCTGAAGATCTGAGTTGATGGCATTGCACAGGTCAGAGACAGATTTCGAGGAATAGGAAATGCTTGTATCATCTGCATACATTGTGACCCTCGTTCTTTGTAAGGCAAACGGCAAATCATTAATATAGATCAAAAATAAGAGTGGGCCAAGGCAAGAGCCCTGAGGCACTCCACATTGGATGTCTTGTATTTCAGAAGTTTTGCCATTAACCTTACAGCATTGCTTCCTATTACTTAGGTATGATATGAACCAGTCGAGTTCCACGCCTTCAACTCCATAGAAACGCAGCTTAGCTATGAGAATATCGTGATCCACTGTGTCAAAGGCTTTCTTTAAGTCGATGAAAGTGACTCCAGAAAAGAGTCCCTTGTCGAAACTTAGATACCAATCATTGGTACACTTCAGTAAGCATGTCAATACGGAGTGAAATAGCCTGAAACCCGACTGGTCTGAGTAGAAAAATTCATTCTCAGTAAAATAATTATATACCTGATCGAAGACTATCTTTTCAAATAATCGTGAGACTACAGGAAGCACAGAAATAGGTCTATAGTTAGATCTATCTTCGGTGGAGCCGTCTTTGTAGATAGGAGAGACCCTCGCAATCTTCCAGTTTCCTGGAAAGCAACCTTGTGAAATGGACGTATTGAATATACTACATAATGATGGTGCAAGAACAGGCATCGCAATTTTGAGAAATGAACTTGATATACCATCAATGCCAGAACTTTGAGATGTTTTAAACTTATTCATTATTATGCTTAGTTCGTCAGGGCGAATCATATGGAAGTGAAAGCGCGTATGGTCTTCGTTTATTGAATAATCACCATTGAGAAGTGGGTTTTCTATGTTTGGTATCTTCGAACTAAGTTTGCTACCAATGTTGCAAAAATAGTCATTCATAGAATCTGCGATTTCACTGCTATTTGTCAGGCAGGCCTCATCCACCACTAGTGAAGAAATGTTGGTCGTTTTGGACCTTTTATTAATTAGTTTGTTAATGGTGTTCCAAGTTTCTTTCATGTTGCCCTGACAATCGGCAATTTTTTGTGAAAAGTATGCCTTTTTCAGTTTGGTATTTAAGCTATTAACCAAAACTAAGTTAACCAAATTAACCAAAGTTACTAAAACATTGAATGTTATGTTGTTTATTTCCCTGATGTTGTGTTAAACCTTACCTGTGTTGATTACTTGTGTCTTGGTCTCGCGAAGCGCTGGTTACGGCACATCATTTGGCGACGAGTCTGAAAGCCTCAGAGAAGTTCACTTTGCGAAGAGGGCCTAGCCAGCAAGAACACAAAGCGTGGAGAATCTCCCGCGCAGGGCCGCAGTTTCCGAGAGCCGCAGTAGAGCCGCAGATATGGCAGATCGAGGGGTGTATGGGGCCCTCGAAAATTTTCGAGAGGGGAAAGACCCAGGGGTAACATTGGAAAAATTCCAAAAATACCTAAGAAGAGCTAAGATGGTGTTTGCAGCCGCAGAGATAGACACAGATCCCAAAAAGAAGTCTTTTCTTCAAATTTGGGGAGGGGAAGACATGATGAGACTTTTCGAGCATGTGGGAAAAGTGGCAGAAGCAGATACATTTGATGCAGCGATGACAAAAATAGAAAATGCTTTGAAATGTCAAATCAATGAAGTATACCCTGTATACAAGTTATTTTGTGAAATGCCCCAAGGCCGGCGAACCTTCAGCAGTTTATGAACAGGCAAAGCAGTGCAACCTAGCAGAATATACGCCTGAACGGGCCGCTAGAGACGCCATGACTATGCAGACAGACAACAATCAACTGCGGAAAAGAGCATTAGCAGAAGGGCCCTCATTTGAAAATTTTGTCAAATTAGGAATAGCCATGGAATCAGCCACAGCTCAGGCAGGAAAAATGGAAAGAACAGAGTCAGTCAGCGTTATACAGCACAAAGAGCGTGAACGAATGTATGCAGGAAAAGGTCCTGGGAGCCCCCAACTCAGTTGTGTGATTTTTGTGGATACAATCCAAAAACTGCACATAGTAAAGGCAAATGTCCAGCAAAGGGAAAGAAATGTAATAAATGTCAGAAAAGGCACCACTTTGCACATGCTAAAGCTTGCCCACAGCGAGTATATGCAGTCTCAGGATCAGAAGAGGAAGATTCTGAGAGCGAAAGTGAAGAAGGTGAAGTGGGCAGAGTGCAGGTGATCAACCAGGTAGATAGTGCCAAAGAAATGGAAAACATGGTGGAGATCAGATTCAATGATATCCCTTTAGAGGTGAAAGTAGATTCAGGGTGCAGCAAAGTCATAATACCCGAAAAGGTGTACAAACAAATCTCCAAGACAACACGATTGATCAAAACAAAAGTCAGACTTAGACCGTATGGTATGAAAGACCATCTGGAGGTATTGGGGAGAGCAAAGGTCAGGCTGACTGCCCAAGCTGGAGCAAGCATGGAAACATGGTGTTATGTGGTAAAAGGGTTTTTCAAACAGAGTCACTGCTAGGCTCAGAAGAAGCAAAAAGGCTTGGAATCCTAGAAATACATGCAGAAGGAAAGCCAGCAGATATTCAAGCTATCAGAGCTAGTATGAAAGCAGAAGATCAGAGCAAACAGCGGAAAGAAACGATTCAAGCGATACTGGACAAACATGACAAGCTCTTTCAGGGTATAGGGAAATTTTCAGATCAGGAAATTAGGTTCAATGTGGATCCTACCGTAAAGCCTGTAGTACAAAGAGAAAGACCAGTGCCTCTAGGATACAGGCTAAGACTATCAGAGCATTTGAAGAGGGGTACTTCGGGGGGGTCCAAATACCGCAATACCGCACGAAAAAGTTGCCAAATACCGCAATACCGCATCGAAAAATAGCAAAATACCGCAAACAGTTGAAAAATGAAAAACCACGCTGTTCATACAGTATACTGTTGTACTGCTATGTTGCGAGATGGACGCTTAGCCATACTACATATATACGTCTTGTATATTGGATTGTGTTTGTCATGGGATCGCTGTTGCAAGTTTTCGAATGAATTTCTACTTCTCAAGTAAATTTTAAGGCAGGATACAACATGTTTGGGTTAAAGGGAATAGACATAGGTATATCTCATAGCCGCTATAAATAGGCTAGAGAAACGCCCACAAATCCATTGTTTCTTTAGCTACGCAATGAAACCAAATGCATCGAAGCTGTCGAGTATATTAGACTATATTTTTGACCTGGCCCGGGCCAGCTTTTAACTATGTCGATGTGAAGACCTCAAACAGAAACTTTGATTAAAAATCATGGAAACCTTAGTCTACATGAGATTTCTTCCATTCTCAAAACTTCTGTTGGCTTCCAAGAAGGTATCATTGTGTGCCTTGAAAGTTCGGCTACCAGAATATGAAGAAATCGAAAAAGAAATGGATGTATTCAACCAGAAAACGTTTACTGCATCCTTAAAGGCAATTTGATTCCGACTTGTATGCACCTGTTCTAAATCCAAAGCTGTAGTTTGATCTTCTTAGATCATAGCATGATGTAGTAAGAAATCAAAGAAGTGTGAATGTATGCAGTAAAATTACAATTTGATCTGAAAATTGAGAGAAGAGCGTTAGACAAGAGAGCCAAGCCTCCGAAATCATATGACTAAGTTAGCATTAGTTCTAAAGAATCAAGCTTGCTAGAGATTCCATAGCTGTAGGATTATCATAGGTCATGGACAGAGATTTGCATTATTCAACATCTCCAAGTCAATGGAAAAAGCAGCGCTAAAGAAAGGAGGCAGTTCTGAAATGGGGAATCATACCCCTCTTTCACTATTAAGTATTCCCAGCACAAAGTATATGAGGGGATCAAAGGCCAGGGTATAGACTAACACGTCATCGATAGAGGTCTGGCAAGCTCAATATCATCGGGTTTTGTAAAAGGAGGATCAACTGAATCATTGATGTTACATCTGACTGAAGTCAGGAGACAGGCATCGGGTTAAAGATATTTATCAACATGATAGTCATAGACTTCAAATAGTCGTTCGTTTGATCTGACACAAGGCAATAATGGCTCTGAAACGCTAGGCTTGTGGAATATCAGAAAACTTACACAACTTGATAATGCTTTATTCACCTAAATGAAAACAGTAAGTTAAGATTGAGGGTCAGAGATTTCATTAAACCGAAGGTGACTGCACACTGAAGTCATGTTTTTAGCGACAAGCGTTGGGACTGCAGGAGTAGAAAAGACGTAATCGAGTCCACGACCCCTTATCATGACGCTCAAGTAGTGGGGCTCTACCTGATATAGAGCACTATCCGCTTGACACATCCGGCTGCAAAGTCAGAGGATTGTACCACTGCGCCACGACACCTTAAAGAAGTTATATGCAGAGTGCCACAAGGATCAATGCTTGGCCCAAAGCTCTCCAGCATTTATATAAAGATCTAAACAAATGATTTGAAGTACAAAGTTTGAAAATAGCTTTTAATAATGAACTCATCGTGCTAAACCCATGAATATAGCAAAGTTAACTCCTGTAAAAGAACAGCAACCAAAACCTGCCTGTAACTAGAGAGAAAACGTTTGAATCGTCCAAGAGAGCAGCACATTAATCTTAAAACTTGAAAGGGTAAAATAAGTTAGCAGCTGCAATAAAGAGCAACGTTGAATAGCTGTTTGTATTGATACCGAAATGAAGAGGGTGCGACGAAACGCGTTTTTGTCCATTCAGCGTTATGTTGTTCTTTATTGCAGTCTGAATTATTTTTCCTTCGGGGAGGGGTATTTGACCTAAATTTGTACTGGGGTGTGCCGATGAAAAAATGTTTTTACCCTGTTCTAGAATTTTTCCTTCAAATGATAGCCGACTGTAGGAAAAATTGGCAAAAATTGTTCTCCAAAAAGGTTAGACTAAAAAACAACCCGATCTGACAAAATTTCCCTTTTGACGTGTTTTGACAACCGGCTGCAGAAGAATTACCTTCTTTTGATAGCCCGCTCCAGAAAAAATAGTCGAAAACGATACCCTGAAAAACGGCACACGCCCGTCGGACAAATATACTAAGTACCCCCCTTGTTTTTCCCTTAAGATTAATTCGTTTTTTCTTGCATGAATTAAAAGGTCCAAAAGTTTTCTCTCTAGTTACTTGTTTATTTTGGTAGTTTTCCTTTTCCAGCGAGTTAACAGTCTTCCTTATACACATTACAGTGTTTTTGTTGCGCTTATGGGGTTAGTATGATGAGTTCATTGTTCAAGACTTTTCAAATTGATGTAAATGATCCACAAGAAATGCAAAGGTGTGGTAAACTTTCTAATCTGGAAACCGTCTTGCTTACATTACAACGCTATATTGTTGGTAGATCTGTGGTGCGAATGAATTCAAATGCAACATGAATCAACATTAAAACTTTCCAAAGCAAAATAAGGTTCTTTGTTAAAATTTTGTCGCCACTAAGTTTTCAGATGAAAAATAAATTTCTCTCCTCCGCAGGATGTCTATTTCCAGGATGAACAGGTGGAGAAAGACAAAGGGAATGCCCATTCTCCTTTGACTTCCTTTCCTCCATGAATTCCTCTTGAAGACGATGGGCTCCTTGTCAGAAAAATAGTATTTCATGAACTGTGCATGCTGATTTTTAACGATACCGCATACCGCGCTGTAAAAACTCAATACCGCAATACCGCCAATTTTTGCCCTTAATACCGCAATACCGCGCAGAAATGACACCCGATACCGCAATACCGCAAACCCCGAAGTACCCCTCGTTGAATATTGCCCCGGCACAAGAAATCCAACTGATTTTGATTTGATTTGATTTTTATTTATTTATACAGGGTAATACATTCAGTGATTAATAAGAAAACTGATTTACAATGTGCCCTGTCTAAAAAACCTACGTTAATCTACTTACAATTAAATAACAAAAATAAGCGAAAATTAATATACAATATATTCTGGTACGAAAAGAAAAAGTTTGTTGCTGTACAAGAACTTTCACACCCTTTGATTTTTCAAAGATTGTTTCAGCAAATTTTTGAATGTAGCCAGTGAAGGGGCATTTTTTATTTCAGTGCTTAATTTATTCCACACAGTCCCACCTCTATATGAGAAACTACGTTGCCCGTAAGATGTTGCAAAGCGAGGTATTCTAAGATCCGTGTCGGTATTACGGAGGGATCGTGAACTGTTTTCCGACAATTTTGTAAACATTAGCTGCATATATTCAGGAGCTAATCCATGGAGAGACTTGTAAACTGTAGTTGCAGTTTCAAATTCGATCATTTCTTTTATAGTCAACCACCCTAGGGTTCCAATCAAAGGAAGAGATGATGCATCGTAAGAGCTGCTGGTAACGATTCGTGCGGCACGGTTTTGCAGCTTTTGCAGCTTATCAAGCAGGGTTTCTCCACAACAACCCCACACCGAGCAGCAGTTTCTGAAATGCGGTTCTACTATACTTGTATACATGTTTTTTACTATTTCCAGTGGGAGATATTTTTTAGCATATTTAAGCATGCCCATTGCTCTGGAAATCTTACCTATAGCAAAAGTTATATGTTCTCTCCACTTAAGTTCTGAATCAATCTGAACGCCAAGATACTTATTACATCCAATCATGTCTAGGTTGTCCTCGTTTATATGGAGATTGATCTTAGGGGCTCCATTGTCCATATGATGTTTTTTCAGATTACTCGAGGAACCAAGGATCATGCTTTGCGTTTTGGCTACATTAAGGGATAATTTATTACCTCCCAACCAAATCTGTAGCTTCTTAAGATCTGAATTAACTGCTTCATTTATCTCGGCTATAGATTTTGATGAGTACGAAATGCTTGTGTCGTCAGCATACATGGTCACTTTTGTGCTTTGCAACGCACAGGGCAAATCATTTATGTATATCAAAAATAGTAGTGGACCAAGGCACGATCCTTGCGGTACGCCGCAGTTCACGTTTGCTATTTTTGATGTATGTCCATTTACTTTACAGCATTGCTTACGATCCTGTAAGTATGATTTAAACCAATCCAGCTCCTTTCCCCGCACTCCATAATGACAAAGCTTTTGAATGAGAATTGTATGATCTACAGTATCAAAGGCTTTTTTCAAGTCAATAAATACTATGGATGTAAGGCATCCTTTGTCAAAATCATGGTACCAGTCATCACTACTTTTCAATAAGCATGTCAATACTGAGTGCAGGGCCCTGAAGCCGGACTGATGTGTGTAGAACAACTTATTATCGTCGAAGTAGGCGTAGAGTTGGTCGAAGATTGTCTTCTCAAAAAGACGTGAAACGACCGGGAGCACGGATATAGGTCTGTAGTTAGACCTGTTTTCAGTTGGCCCCTCTTTATAGATAGGAGCTACTCTAGCAACTTTCCAATTGTTTGGAAATAAGCCCTCCGAAATCGATTTATTAAATATGGCACTCAGCACTGGTGCGAGAACAGGCATCCCTATTTCAAGAAAATAGCTGGAGATGCCATCTATCCCAAAACTCTTTGATACCTTAACCTTTTGCATTGCCTTCGTAAGGTCTGCCGGGGTTATCGCTCTAAACTGAAACCTAGTTGAATCTTTGTTCAAGGAAAAATCACCACGCAAAAGTGGGTTTTCTGCATGAGGTATCCTTTCACTTAACCTTTGTCCAATATTACAGAAATACTGATTCATTGACTCGGCTATTTCATCACTACTCGTTAAGATTTTGTTGTCATCTTGTAGCGAAGAAACATTAGTGGTTTTAGACCGCTTATTAACCAGCTGATTAATAGTCTTCCAAGTTTCTTTCATGTCGCCCTCGCAGCGCCGAATTTTTTCCGTAAAGTATTGTCTTTTTAGTGTTTTGTTTTGTTTGTTAACAACATTCCTGACATGCCGGTAAGCCGTCATCAGGATCTCAGATCCAGCTTTTACCGCCGATTTTCTCAGACGGTCTCTTGTTCTTGCTGACGCTTTTAGCTGAGTAGTAATCCAAGGGCAATACTTTTCCGAAACTCTCCGATGCCGCATGGGCGCATGTTTTTCAATGATCATCGAAAGCACATTTGACCAATTTTCTACAGCTGTATTTATATCCTTACTACAGTCAAGGATTGAATCCCAGTCAACAGAGGAAATATCAGAAAGGAAGCTATTCTGGTCAAAGTCCTTCATTTGACGGGTGGTAACTTTTTTGTGCTGTCCCTTTAAGGCTCCACGGTACTTCCGAACGCAGAAGATCATATAATGATCACTTAGCGATACCTTCAAAACGCCCGATTCGACGATATTGCTGGCTGCACTAACTGCAATATGATCTATCAAAGTTGATGTGCGACAGGTTTCCCTGGTGGGTTCGCTTATCAACTGTGTTAAACCATACAACTGATAAAGTTCTTCGATACGTTTCGTGTCATTATGTTCTACATTAAGGGATACTTCTTGCTCTACTGCTAACAGATCACAATTTGTGTCCCCCAAAAGAATTATCTCTTTGTTTTCTCTCTCGAAGAATTGGAGAACTTGTTCCAATTTTTCGAATGTCGCAACCGGATCACTGGGTGGTCGGTACCAAGCAAGTACTATGAAAGGGCTTGCTTTGACGGGCTTAATTTCGATACAGACAAGCTCTAGGTCATTTGATGGAATATCGTCCCGTCGTGAGTGGTTTATACTCTCTCTGATGTAAATTGCAACCCCACCCCCGTGCCTGTTACGATCTTCCCGTTCAATTTTGTAACTTTTTATATTCATCAGTTGCTTTGGTGTTTTTTTATCAAGTTTTGTTTCATTAAGTGCGAGAATGTGAATCCCTTTGTCGTTGATAAACGCCGAAAGTTCATCTTTATGCAGGGGCAAGCTATTGACATTCAGTGAAGCAATAACCATCCCCTTTCGAAAACCCAGTGATCCCGTGCGCTTAGTCACTCCATTTACTCGAGGAGAGCTGTGCAGGGTTTCACAGGTATCATTTGATTCATTATCCCTAGTTCCTGCGTCAACGTCTGTTGATATCATCACAGGTCCTACTGTTTCACTGGTCGGGTTATGATAAAGTTCGTCAAGCATTCAAAAGTCATTAATAAAATTCAAAGTTTCTAGCTAACAGTGAGTTACCTCTTGGATTAAGATGTAAGTTCTTTGCACTCAAACATTCAGCATCTAAGTTCGAATTATCTATCATCTTCATTTGGTGTTTATCACAGGCATCTTTCAGCTTTCTGTTTAAGTTCTTTACTTTCCTCGGCATTCCGACACTGTCTCTCCTGGTCGTTAATGATGAGATCACAATTTCAGTTGAGGGGGAGTCACTCTTTGCAGCATCGATGATTTCATTCATCTCATCCACGGTATTACATCCCTTCGTCAAATCATTCGTTCCTGCATGAATTATAATTAGATCAGGTTTTCTTCTAATTATTGGCTTGATGTGATCTTTGATGTCTTGCGACGTAGCTCCACTGTGGGGTCGTACTTTCACATCGTGACTTTTGTTGAGGCCATTTTCACTGATGCCATTTAGGATGGAGTCGCCGATGATAAAAACTCGCTTTCTTGTATACTTCTTTTCAGGCTGAGTTTTTTCCTGTTCCTCGTTTCCATTTACGCTTGATGTTTCCGGCTTCTTCTTGTCACCCGCAGGTTTGCTTCTCGGTTTATTTTGCTGATCGGGGTTTCTTGTTGTTGACACATTGGCTGCACTTTGCTGTTGTTTTGGCAAGCCATTGATTTCTATGTTTGGAGGTGCTGACGTCTTTGTATCTTTTGAATGGACTGAATGGGTCCCATTGTCTTTTGCTACGGCCGAATGGTTGCCTCGCTGCCCAAGCGCGTTGAAATTTGATGATGCCCTCTCAGCTAGCAATTTATTAATGATGGATTGTTTGTCATCCAGCTGCTTCTCTAGAGATATAATCCTATGCTCGAGACTTTTAATAAAAGCCCGTTCATAGTCTATCACAGGTCTCGGGGCTGCGCTCGGGACTGAAGGCAAGCGGGTTTCCAGCTGAGATTTGAGGTCGAGTACTTCTCCATGAATAAATTTTTTAAAGTCCTCGAAGTCTGTCGTACCATCAACACCCAAAACTACGGTATCAGCTACGGTATCAGCGATACTTTCTGATTCAGAAGGTTCAGGCTCAACGTGCGCGGTGTAATCATTTGCCGATTCGATGATGCGATACGAAATCTTTTCGTTGTATAAGACTTCTTTTATCAGGTTATTTGTTTTTGCCACCTTTAACGCATGAATGGTTTCATCGCTGCTCCATTTGTATTCCGTGGCACAAATTTCAGCTATATTATCCAGATACTGGCCTTTATTTTTCTTCTTAACCAAATCAATAGCTTTTACAACAGCATTAGCTTCAGACAGATCAATTCTGCCATCAGATTTCGAAGATTTCACCATTTTTTCCAGAAGTTTTCACAGCTCTCGAAAAACACGTCTGCACTCCACGAATGACAACAACAACTCAGTCGCCATCCACTTGCCTTGTCTTCATATACAAGCCAAGACCTGGCAGATATGGACATGGATGATGATGAAGAGCTCTACATTAACAGAGTGATAGAGTCAGATTTACCGGATGCAGTAACAATGAAAGTGATGAAAGATTACACCAACAAATGCGATGTGATGGCAAAATTGAAGTACTGCATAATACACAAGGGCAATATACACACTAAAGATCCTGATCTGGCACCATACAAGCATGTATTCCCAGAACTATCGGTGATGAGACAGCTCATTATGAGAGGAGAAAAAATTGTTGTGCCTAGGGCACTGCAAGAAGATGTAGTTGCATTAGCACACAGTACTCACCAAGGCACAGGCAGTACTAAAACAAAGCAGTTTCTAAGAGCAAGAGTATGGTTCCCGGCGATGGATCGCATGGTAGATGAGTATGTGCAGTCTTGTATTCCATGTCAAGCGGCCACATCCGGAACATCAGTGGAACCGGTAAAACCCACAGAGCTACCAGAGCATCCATGGGAACACCTAGCTATGGACTTTAAAGGGCCTGTAGGGAAAGAATTCTATTTTTTAGTGGTGGTCGATGAGTACAGCAGATACCCGGAAGTAGCCGTGGTGAAATCTACAGCAGCAGAAGCGGTACTCCCTGAGTTAGACCGGATTTACTCTATTAGACCGGATTTACTCTATATTAGATCTACTATAATCGATCACATCGCTGTTAATGTTGAATGTAACATCATCGAATCTGGTGTACTCAAATTGGCACTTAGTGATCATTATTTGGTTTATGCCATTCGAAAGTTCCGCGGTAACATACCATGTAATCATAAAGTGATTAAAACTCGGCAGATGAAAAATGACGATTAGAATGAAATTCTAATCGGAGTTAAAGCAACGAACATGCTGTTTAGTTTTTATTACAGATTTACAAATCTGGCAATTTGAAGTACCATTGTTTTTGACTCTCTAGAGGTGCAATGTTTTTCATCAGCTGCGTGTTCATTGATAGTCGTGCATGCGGCATGGTTTCTTCCATGCAGTATAAAACAGAGTTTGATTTGAGAATTTAGTAAATTTTGCACACTCGTGCTGAGTGGTTGCAAATCAAAATGCTAAAAGTCTCGACAGCGAGTCGAGCAATGTTGGTTGAAATGGCCTTCGGGCTTTGCTTTGTTGGTTGAAATGGCCTTCGGGCTTTGCTTGTGTTTGTGTGTTACGTGTTTGTGGCCTTCGAGCCATGTTTTTTCCTTTTCAGCTACGTTCGAGCTGGCCATTTTGTTGGCCAGTTGTAATGCACTTCTACATTGGTTTAGCACGAGGCATGGAGCCTCAGATTTGGTGAGAAATTTCTTTTTCATTTATATCATTTGTACTGTCGCCGCTGGATATAGCAATGCAAGTGTTTGGAGGTATCATTTTAGCTATCGCTTACAGGGGTTGCATTTTCTCATCTTATTTACGCTTCGACCCTATTTGGCTTCGGGTCTTGCGCTTTTTTTTTCTCCTCTTGGTTTGGGGTTGGGGGAACACTTTGCTTCGTTTCATTCAATTTCCTCGCTTCGTGTTCTGTGGCGGGAAAAATGCAGGTTTTCCTTCCAACCCCACCTTCGGGAGGGTTATTTGCTTTTTCGGGAGATGGGCTAGTTCCCTCAAAGCCCAAATTGCCCTAATGATGAGAAAATGCAACCTTATGTTTGTCTGATGCTTATGAGTAAAGATTTACAAAAAGGTTGAAAATATCTGAAGGACAGCCAAGCCCCAGCAGCCTTGGATCTATTTATGGGAGTGTAGCTTTAAATGACGATTAGAATGAAATTCTAATCGGAGTTAAAGCAACGAACATGCTGTTTAGTTTTTATTACAGATTTACAAATCTGGCAATTTGAAGTACCATTGTTTTTGACTCTCTAGAGGTGCAATGTTTTTCATCAGCTGCGTGTTCATTGATAGTCCTGCATGCGGCATGGTTTCTTCCATGCAGTATAAAACAGAGTTTGATTTGAGAATTTAGTAAATTTTGCACACTCGTGCTGAGTGGTTGCAAATCAAAATCTCCCACCCACCCGCCTCTATCACATTTTCATGTTAGATCTTCTTTCTTTTGCAGATGCATCTGGAAAGTTTTGTCCAACATGGACGAGAGGACTAGTTTTTGCGGGAAAAATGCAGGTTTTCCTTCCAACCCCACCTTCGGGAGGGTTATTTGCTTTTTCGGGAGATGGGCTAGTTCCCTCAAAGCCCAAATTGCCCTAATGATGAGAAAATGCAACCTTATGTTTGTCTGATGCTTATGAGGAAAGATTTACAAAAAGGTTGAAAATATCTGAAGGGCAGCCAAGCCCCAGCAGCCTTGGATCTATTTATGGGAGTGTAGCTTTAACTTCAACGAAGAGCTCTTTCTTAAGGATCTAGTAAATGTCGATTTGCAGCAAATTCTTACTTGCAGCCAAGACATCAATGTAGTGGTGCAAAACTGGACTAACATGCTCTCTTTGATAATTGAGAAACATGCACCCCTTAGAGAGCGTAGGGTATCTGACAAATTTGCACCTTGGCTAACCCCTGACTTAATGAATATGTTCAGAACGCGAGACAGGCTAAAAGCAGCAGCCATTAAATCTAAATCTGTCCTGTTGATGGAGGCATATAAAAAAATTCGGAACAAAGCCAATGCACTAAATACAAGGCTAAAGAAGAGTTACTTCACTGACAAGATTCATTCTTGTGAAGGGAATATCAAAGAAACTTGGACTACTATAAATAAGCTGATCAATAAACGTTCGAAGACAACTAATATTACTTCGTTGAGAGTTGACGATGAGACGATCACTAAGCCCGACTTGATAGCAGAATCGATGAACAAGTACTTTTGTAGTGTAGGGGAACAGCTTAGTAAGAAAATTCCTAAAAAGATGAACTCGTTTATAAGTAGTCAGATTCTTGCTCCTGAGAGTAATTTTAGTTTTTCGCCTGTAAATGCTGAGGATCTTACCAAAGCCATGTCGAAATTCAAGTCATCTCAAGGCTTTGGTATGGACAATATATCTAGTTTCTTTCTTAAGAAAAGTATGCCCATATTAGCGAACGGACTGTGCCAAATATTCAACATGTCCTTGTCTACAGGGAAATTCCCTGACAGCTGGAAAGCTGCTAGGGTGGCTCCTATCTACAAGGATGGCTCATCAAGTGAAAACTCAAATTACAGACCAATTTCGGTATTACCTGTTGTGTCTCGACTCTTTGAGAAACTTATGTATGACCAGCTGTACACGTATCTTAGTAATAACCACCTACTCTTCACTGGGCAGTCAGGGTTTCGACGGTTTCATTCAGTATTAACTAGCTTATTAAAGTGCAGTAATGACTGGTATCTCAATTTAGACAAAGGGCATTATACGTCAGTAACTTTTATTGACCTCAAAAAGGCCTTCGACACCGTTGATCATCAAATTCTCTTGCAAAGATTAAGAGTGTATGGTCTCGCTGGTAAAGAGATCAGCTGGTTTCAGTCTTATCTAGACAATCGCAAACAATGCTGTAAGGTGAATGGACATATGTCGAAACTAGAGAACATTCATTTCGGGGTTCCTCAGGGATCTTGCTTAGGTCCCTTACTTTTCTTGATCTATATCAACGATTTACCCTTGGCACTCGATTCTTCAAACGTTAATATGTACGCAGATGATACAAGCATCTACTACTCCTCGAAATCTATTTCCTCAATCAACAATGCAGTTAACAATGACCTAAAGTCTCTTAAGTCATGGCTGGATGAGAACAAATTATCTCTTAACGTTGCTAAAACACAAAGTATTTTGATAGGTAGTAGGTACAAAATTAGAGTGGTTGAGCAACCTGACAACCCAAAACCATCCTTCCATATTGGAGACGAAGCAATCTCTATCATAACCAGCACAAAATAGTTGGGTGTCCAGGTCGACCAATTTCTTAACTGGGATGAACATTTAGTGACTATAACAAAAAAGGTTTCCCGCAGTCTAGGAATGCTGCGTTATGCTAAAAGATACCTCCCTTTAGTAACAGTACAAGCGATGTACAAAAGCCTTATTGAGCCGCACTTCCGATACTGCCGTCCCGTCTGGGGAGCTGCAGGTATTACAGCTCTACAGAAGCTACAGAAATTACAAAACCGGGCAGCGAGGATAGTTACAAACAGTCCTTATGACGCCCATTCCCAACCTTTAATACAAAAACTTGGGTGGCCTACTATTAAGGAGCTAATTGAGTCAGAAACTGCTAAGGTTGTTTACAAGGCTCTCCACAGTGAGGCTCCCGATTACTTAAAAGGGCTATTTCATAGGCTGTCTGATACTAAAAGTAGGGTGCTACGCAATTCCAATACAGATCTTCATACTCCTCTGTTCAAAACGTCCTCAGGACAGAAAAGCTTCGAATTTAGGGGAGCACGTATTTGGAACAACCTTAGCAATGAGGCAAAACGAGCAAGCACATTTTTGGCTTTCAAGCACAAATTATGAAAAACAGGCCTTATTATGACGCCACTTTGGCAGCATGTAACCGTTTCCTTTCAAATTTTAATTTTCTTTTCATTAACGTATTTTTAGGGTCTATTTATTTATTTATTGCTTATGTAACTATTGTAATTAGGTTTTTAACAGGGCAGTTTGTAAATCAATTGTTATTGTAGACTTTACCCTGTATAAATAATTTAAAATGAAATGAAATGAAATGAAATTCTTTCCACACATGGTGTTCCACAAAAGATTAAAAGTGACAATGGTCCGCCATTTAAGAGTCAAGAGATGGTGCATCATGCAAAACAGTGGGGTTACTTTCATCAAAAGATATCTCCTGAGCAACCAACCAGCAATGGGCTTGCAGAAAATTTTATGCGAATGGTGGTGAAACTAGCTCATACTGCATACATCGAGGGAAAAGACCCAAAGCGAGAAATTTATAAGTATCTGTTCACGTATCGGGCAACACCACACAGCACTACAGGAATCCCACCTGCAGAATTGCTGTTCAATCGACCTGTACAGACCACCATACCAAAGATGCCACGAAAACATCCCCAGCATAAGCAATTAAAAGCCCGTGATGCCCAGAAGAAGCAAGAGATGAAACAGTACAATGATCAACGTAGGCATGCTCGCAACCACACTATTAAAATAGGGGACAAATTGCTAGTAAGCCAAAAGAAATCAACAACAAAGCCACCATACAACCCAACGCCAATGACCGTCACTAAAGTTAAAGGTTCCATGGTCACAGCCACTGTTGGGAGAAAGCATATCACAAGGGACGCCTCAAAATTTAAAAGTTTGCCCTCCGGTAGGCAGCTTCATGGCAACATCAAGACAACGCTGCAGGCAAACAACTTACAGGAAGATGCGGAGGCGTATTACACATGGTACACACCTAATACAGACACGGTTGACCAACACCAGCCAGCCGTTGCCCATCCAGAAGAGCAGCCACAAAACGAGCAAGGTGTGATTCCAGAAGGGGAAGGAGGGGAAAGAGAAAGGAACATATACGAAGAAGTAGAGCAAGCAATACAAGAGAACCCAGCAAGAGAACAGAGAAATGCAAATATACAAAGAGAGAGACGGGTTTCACGAAAACCTAAATACTTGCATGATTATGTTACTGACAACTTAGAGGAGAATGAAGGAGGTGGTGTAATGTAAGAGACGATGCGGGGGAGAACGGCCTCTTCGGACTGACCGGGAATGGCAGCAGGTCGTGAGTGACATGAGTTACTAAAACATTGAGTGTTATGTTGTTTATTTCCCTGATGTTGTGTTAAACCTTACCTGTGTTGATTACTTGTGTCTTGGTCTCGCGAAGCGCTGGTTACGGCACATCAGGCCCCAACATTAATTTTGCAATATAGAGCTTCCAAGGCAGTTCACTAACCCGGAACAACAGTGGGACAGTGGAATCTCTATTAGCTAGCGGAGGGCAGATATTGATTTTGCAATATTGCTGAAGATGTTTGCAGTTTATTTTGCAACATTTTTCCATATTGCTCCGTTTCCCATATCTGACGTGCAGTGAATATTTTGGTCCGTGGGAGGAATAGTCTAGCGATCAATGGAATATTGTTATGGGGTGGTATGAACCGATATCCGTACCCCCTGTGGAAGAACAACTCATCAAATCGAAGGCCCGGGATTTTCTTGATAAGGTACCAGTCATTATCAATGCTTGATAGGGGGCTGGAAGACATTTAGAGGGGCCACAAGAATTTTAGGGCAGTGGGAGGGGGGCGACTGAAATTCTTGATTGTAAAACAAGTGGCCATGAAAACTAAACAAATCTGACTTCATCTATCTGAAACGCAAACGTTATCCATCTATTATTTGTGTTAAGCCTTGCGCGATTTTCCTCAAAGTATCATATTTTTAATAAGATCTGCAGTTGCCATTCCACTTTCTTCTCTTGAAAGCTTTTCTATGTCCTTTTTGCGTCACTTGCGATTAGAAAATGTGATTTGTTGCTTAGCATTGTGCCATCAAATTTTATAAAGAGAGGGGCCACCAAAAATTACAGCTAGATAATCTAGGACCCTTGAAAATTGAAATGAGGAAATGAAGGGGTTATGACAACTTTTTATCATCGATAAAAACAACGTCCAGCCCCCTCCCCCGTATTAATGATGACTGGGCCCTAAAATGTGATGGGAAGATCCGGATTTTGCCTCTAAAAGTACAGGAATGTACGGAGTTTCAATTTTACAGACAATTCACCCCTATGTTCCTCCTATGGCAGGGCTGGCCAGCAAATAGAAGGTCTGGATTTTTCCAGAATTTTGTTACGCCCCCAGAATCTTTGCAGCTCGGCAGCTGCATATGCCTGGATTTTGGGGGATTTTTGCATACCTCTGGATTTTCTCTTCCATGGGGGGGGGGGAGGTACGGATATTACCTTCAACCAACCTAGGGGATGTGTGTGGGTGATGGGGGTATTTGTAAGAAAGTGTGATGGATTTTTTGTGGGAAAGAATCGATTTGTCTACAGCCCGCAAGAAGTGTGGCTTTGACGGCGGTGGCAAATATAGTCCAGGAAATAAGTGAAAAAATCGTGCACTTTTGGATACCAGCATGAGACTTGGCACAGACATAGAACGTTGTCTACTGATCAAATTTTGATATAGAAGCAACTTCAAAGATGGCCCGTTGTCATGGTAACCAACTGACAATGCATTCTTTAAAAGTCCCTTCGTTACGTCAATCTTAAAGTTCTAATTTTGAAAGTTAGATTGTTTTTGAAACATTTTATGCTTGCAGTTGATTAAGTAACGGGAAAAAGTATTTTCAACCGTTTTAGAAAACGTAGTTGCCATAGAAACCACAACATTCGTGACGAAATGGACTGTTTTGCTTAGATTTTCATACACTCGATTACATTATTTCGGAAAAAGTCTTATAACACAACTTTGATGCAACTTCAACATTTTCAGATATTTTCTAACATGGTAGGGTTGTCATGGCAACAAAGCCTTTTCATCAGACTGCCTACAATGGAAACTAAGAACGACTAAACAAGGCACTATGTCATAGAATCCGTATTTTGTCTTCAAATTTGATAGCTACGTGAACTTTTGTTAAAAGTTTCTAAAGATTGGTAACGTCATTGTTTTGTGCATCTTGTAAAGATTTCAATTTCCACTGGAGAAAAAAAGCGCCAAAACGCAAATAACGATAGGCCTAGACCCTATTTGAAAATGGACAAAACGCCGAAGGCTGCTCCTGCTGAAGAAGCTTCAACATTTTAAAGCTATTACCCTTGGAAGACCGAAAGGCAAATAAAAAGTACAAGAAGTGGTTTTCATTCGTCAGCTATATCAAGCAAGATAAGAAAAGGAATAATTTACTTTGCTGGTCAGTGAGACAATGACACGAGGCTCTTTGACAAAGAATTTTTTTAAATCTTCAGAACTGTTTCTCGTCAATCGCTGCGGCTTTTCCCTGCCGTGGAATACTGAAGTCACGTTTTAGAGCTTTCGAGCGATTTGATTAGTTGGCGCCATAGGACGCGGCGGAAAAGTTAAAGTAAATCCGACTTTCAAATACGCGCGTAGCGGAGCGATTAGAAGTGATCATTGTTAGAAATAAACAATGCAAATACAGCAGCCGCTCCGCTGCGGGCGGAAAAATCCACCTAGTGGAACACCGGCTTAAAGATGTATGCAGCAAGCAAGTAGGCTTTTTGCACTTGCAACTTGTCTTCCATCATGCCTAGCTTTAGCAGTGCAAGACTTCTTGACGAGTTTTGATGAATCCCGCATCTGCATCCAATATTGCTCATATCGACCTTGTCCACTTGCTATTCCCAGCATGTAGGGTCCGGTAGCTGGATGCTTGTTTGCATTTGTTGCCACACAAAGCCGGCTTGGAATGCCCTCGCTTTGCATGTTGTTGCAAAGAATCCTCCGTAGGATAGGCTTTCAACTTCTCCGTCTTTCATTGTGAGCAACTAATTTAGTTATTCGTTAACCTCAGAGAAAGAGCACAAAGGTAAAATGTGATTCAATTTGACTGATGTTGTCTGACATGTTAGATATCTAACTCATAGTTGACTATGTCTGATAACTGACAATGATGCATGAAATTTCTGTTGTATCTACTGCCTAGAAGTTCTTCATAGCGCTTTATACAGGGCAAACGTAGATAAATATTGATGCCCCCTAAAGGATCTCGGGCTCCGAATCTCTAGGACATATTTAAATGGGCTTCGGGCTCCCAAAGGCAAAAGTGCCGTGTTCCAAGGCTCCAGTGCAAGGATCCAGAGGCTCCATTTCTTAAGGTTCGAGATAACCACCATAGTTTTATGTTGCCATTTGGTAGACGTAAATTTTCGCTCCAAATGGTATTGTTTTAGTAGTAGGGTAAAGTATTTTGTAGGTAGTGTTATTAGGTAATATGAATTGTAAGTTTTTAGCTTGATGTATAAAAAAAAAACCACCATGGGAATTGTTTGGGCTCTAGGGATCCAAGCTTTCAAAATGATGAGCTCCAAGGCTCCAGCGGCTCCCCCTTTGGAGGCCTCAATATTCAAGGTGTGCCTTGAATATTCAATATTCAAGGTGTGCCACTGGATTGCTCTTGCACCTGCAAGGTCTGGATCCGATATCATCCAACGTCGAAGTTCATTGCTGTTTTCGGTTGAACTAAGCCTTCCCCAGTGGGTCTACTTAATCACTGAGCACTTGGAAATATGTGCCTGCAAATAGGTTCAATTTTCGGCTGAAAATGTCGGAACAGGATTATGCCTTCTGTGTCATTGTTCGGCACATGTCTTGCCGAACACTTCGGCACTGCTCGGCAGCACACCCACAATGCAGAGAAGGTATTAGAGTCGGATTTCTGTAAGATTCTGTGGGACTTCTCCTTTCAAACGGATAAGAAACTGAATCACAACAAACCAGATACTATAACTGTGATAGATAAAGTAAATAAAACATGTCTCATCATTGATCCATCGTGCCCCTTGACTATCGTAAAGTAGTGAAAGAAGAAGAGCAATTATCGAACTATGACGAACTCAAATACGAACTTGCAAGAATTTGGAGCATGAAGAAGGTAACTATCGTACCCATAGTAATGGGAGCTCTCGGAACAGTGACAGAAAGGATAGACTCTTGGATAGAACAGATTGACATAGACTGTCTAGTTGCACTGCTGAAGAAAGGATGCCTCCTTGGATCAGCTAGGATCATAAGAAAAGTAATGAATAGCTAAGGATAAGAAGAAGAAGACTATTTATGATAGCCATGGCTGCAGGCAGTAGCCCGCTATAATATCCACCAGGAACATGAATGTGCCTGAGAAGAAGCAGATAATAATACACCAGCTTTCGAATGCTTGAAAAGAGGCGCAGAGAATAGGTAAAAACGAAAGTACTCGAAGATTACTGATAAAAATTGAAGATTTTTGGTCAGAAGTGAAGTTTCGGGTTTTGGCTCTTTTACTTGCGGGTCTTCGGATTTTCCTAATTTGGGTCCAGGTTTGCGGGTTCTACTACCACCCAAAGCCCCCCTTGTCGTTGTCAAGAAATGCAGTATGGCTGAGTATCAAGAAGAGACATGGATCCATTCTGATCTGCAATTGCAAGAAAGGATGCCAGGCAATATGCAAGTGCAAAAAGGCCAATTCGCAGTGTACACCTGTTTGCTCCTGTGATGTCAAATTTCTCAATGAAAATGCGTTTACAAGATAGGCAAAGCAGTGGCATTATCAATCTCAAGAAACTTTTGACAAAACTTCACGTAGCTATCAAACTCGAGGACAAAATACGGACCCTAGGAAATTATGCCTTTCTTTCAGTCGTTCTTTCAGTTTCCATTGTAGGCAGTCTGATGAAAAGATTTTGTTGCCATGGCAACCCTACCATGTTGGAAAATATCTGAAAATGTGGAAGTTGCATCAAAGTTGTGTTATTTAGACTTTTTCCGAAATAATGTAATCGAGTGTATGAAAATCTAAGCAAAACAGTCCATTTCGTCACAAATGTTGTGGTTTCTATGGCAACTACGTTTTCTAAAACGGTTGAAAATACTTTTTCCCGTTACTTAATCAACTGCAAGCATAAAATGTTTCAAAAACAATCTAACTTTCAAAATTAGAACTTTAAGATTGACGTAACGAAGGGACATTTAAAGAATGCATTGTCAGTTGGTTACCATGACAACGGGCCATTTTTGAAGTTGCTTCTATGTCAAAATTTAATCAGAAGACAAGGTTCTATGTCTGTGCCAAGTCTCATGCTGGTATCCAAAAGTGCACAATTATGGCAAAAACCGGCACTTATTTCCTGGACTAATAAAGTTAGGGCACTACGTTTGGCTTTCTGAACATTGATTGTTGCCTTCATGTGAATCATATTTGGCAAATGTTTGCAGCCAATGTCAAAAGATTGGGGGGGGGGGCATTTTGCCCTCGGGGTATTTCATTCCTGAAAATGTGGTGAAGTTTTGCCAAAATCTTTTTGTTTTCTAGAATAATCCATCAAAAGTGAGAAGAAATCCTTTTTGGAAAATCTCGTAGGCTTCTCCGAATAAATGAAGTGCCCCTCGATATCGCCGGTACAACATGTTTGCAATGAATGAAGGGCTTGCATTTCAGCAATTATCCAATGAGCTTCCTTCAATTGAATTTATAGGCGGAAGAATTTATTGTTGTCACGTACAGGAACAAGTGCTTAAATGGAAATTGAATAGGAGGAAGAACTTTAGAATCAATTTTTTCACATAGGGCAACAGGGCAGGATTGCGATTTTTTTTCCACTGAGCACCCCAGGGTGAGAGGCACCAGGACCGTCGAGAAGGGGGTAGAGGGGGTAGATGGGGTAAAAGGTCCAGGGCCCGGGCCCCTAGGGCCCGTAAATATTTTGTGCCATAAAAACGTTGTTATTACTTTGTATCTCTGCAGTGCACTTTATGGCAATTTATTTTCTTTGAAAGGGTATTTGCAAGAATCGTCGAGTTTGATGACAGTGTTCATCTCAGAAACCAAACCATCCTATGGATATTTCTAATTTATCGAAACTGCTTCTATCCCAGCGAGTCAGTCATTGGTGTCGTAGGGTCGTTGATTTTCCTTACATTCCATCTGTTCGGCCGTCGAGCCGCTAGTTGACTTCAAGCGACTGCAACGACCTGGTGTGAACAAGGCAGTACCAGCAGAAAACTATGTCCTTGATTCATAACACAATTTTTTTTAATAGCCCTTACACGGAATGTTGAAGCAATTTTTTAGAATAATTAGTCTTAAAAGGGGCGTTTCCCCCATTTTCCGGGAACCAAAGAACGTGTCACAAACAATGTTCTTCGCCCCCAAACCACCAAGGGCCCGTCCCCATAGATCACTCCAGGGCCTGAGCTAGCTCTTAACGGCCCTGACAGTCACCCAACCCCCAAAGTTCATTGTTATCACATACAGGAAGGAGTGCTCAAATGAAAATTCAGTAGGTGGAAAAACTTTAGAATTAATTATGTTCAAATTGTATGGGCGGAAAGTTTATTGTTCTCATATAGAGGAAGAAATTCTCGATTGGAGATTGAATAGGAGGAAGAATTTTAGAATTAATTTGTTTCACATTGGGCAGGACTGCGATTTTGACTGAGCACCCAGGGCCAAAGTCGGCTAGGAGGAAGAATTTTAGAATTAATTTTTTTCACATAGGGCAGGATTGCGATTTTTGGACTGAGCCCCCAGGGCCAAAGTCGGGACCCAGGGAAAACCATAGAATTCAATTCCTGGATATACATCCAATAGACTCATTGTTCAAATACAATTGCTTATTGTTATTTTACAAAGGAGGATTCTTCAATTCACAATGGAAAACAAAAGAACAAAGCTAATTGGATAATCGTTTACCTGCCTTATATATATAGATTAAACACCGACAAATGTCATTTCATGGTACTAGGGAAAATTTCAAATCAAGGTGTTACTGTTAACGTGGGTAGCAGCGTTATTGGAAATACCGACGAGGAAAAGTTATTAGGGGTGACGATTGATAAAAAACTAACTTTTGAGACGCATATCAACAAGCTATGTAAAAAAGCTGGTAATAAGCTTTTTGCACTCTCTCGCATGTCTCCGTATATGAACTCCAACAAACTGCGAATCTTAATGAGAGCCTTAGACTGACGACGTGATTCCTTGTATTCGTTCAACATTTACAATCTGATGTTTTAATTTCACTCATACGAAGGACTCATGACCAAACGGATTCTAAGCAGGGACTAAAATCTTACGAACAATCGAGCGCCTCCCTTCCAAATTGCGCCTCGTAAACAAGTTAAAGTTTTAAAGACGGGGGGAGGCAACATCGACTCTGATTTGTTATGTTGGCAGGACGTCTCCTGGGACTGGGCAACATGATGCAATCACGAAGGTAGAACATGGGTTTGATTCCAAAGCGACTGTTCTCTCCTTTTCTGTCACACACTGTTTTGCAAACCTCTTTCTTTTCTTTCGCCTTGGAACTCAAAGAAGATATTCCATAGCTCGTGCAAGCACAAAAGATTTGTATGAGAAAGATTGATTTGTACTGTCAGTCTCGAAAGACTGCCGACTTGTTTTCACATAAGGTGCTTGCAAGCGCTTCATTGAATCTTTCCAATCGTATCGACTGACCAACTTTTTTTGCGTTTGTTGTCGAGTACACGTTTTTTTATAAGAAACTGGTTTTTAAGAAATTAATACTAAAATTTCAAGAAACTCTAGTACTATGTCTTATAAGTACTAAGAAACTTTTCAAAGTTTAAAGCATGGATATTATAGCAAATAGATCGCCGAACCTTTATTCTTGAGCAATATTATCTAACCATTTGTGTTTTCAACATAAAAGAACACTGTTTATTCCTTTATGATGTTTTAAATGTCAAGAAACCTATTTACCGCAATGTTAGCGACTACATTGATAATTCATGCATTCAAAAATAAGAAACCAATTAAGAAACTTTTAGTACTAAAATGGACAAAATTTCATGTGAAATGAGGAAACTTTTAGTACTATGGCCTGATCCAAGTTTCCTATAAAAAACGTGTAGGCTACCAAACTTTAGAATTTTATTGCGGAAAAACTGGCCAAGCTTTTTACTTAAAATTTGGTATGTGTGTCCGTGAGCATGCTGCGTGTTTGGTGAAAAGTTTGATTCTGAAGTTAGTAAAATATTTTGAAATGAGCCTTCTCAAAAACCGTGAAGGCAAACCCTTTTGTTAAATATGTCTTTCGATTGCCAAGAGTATGAGCAATCCCATACTTTTTACAGAATTTGATAGCCCGATTGGTTGCACGGCAATTAAAAAGTTTCTAGAGAGGATCATTTCTGAAAACCGACTTTCCGTGCTCATCAGAGCAGCGTGTTGCAGAGTCATCTTAAATCAAGCCTCCACGGCTTCGATGGCACGATCCGGCACGATCCTTCATTTTGCAAACAAAGCCCGCGAAAGCAGTGAGAATATTTACAAAAGATGCTGACTAAATCAATGTTATTTCTTTGCTGAACCCCCCGACACATTCAACTCAGGCCCAGTTTTCTTTCGCTCCAAACAGTAGCATTTTCCTAATCAGCCAATCAAACACTAAGAATTGGCACGTGGTCTTACTTTATTAAGAAAGTAGTGATCTGATTGGACGCGCCGTGAACACGGCGGACTTGGCCTAATTAGTCCCTGTATTGAAGCGTAAGGACATAAGTCCCTCAACTGAAGCGATAACAACAACAACAACAACAAGCGTAAGTTGGAAGGACTTATGTAATGCAGTCTATGAGAGCCTTTGTAATGAGCCAGTTTCAATACTGCCAGTTGGCTTGGATGTTCCACAGCAGGTATTTGAATAACAAAATTAATAAGATACACGAAAGGGCTTTAAGAATTGCTTACAAAGATTATGATTCTAGTTTTGACGTTTTATCAGAAAGAGACAAAGCGGTTTCTATCCCCACGAAGAATTTACAAACCCTTATGACAGAAATATTTAAAACGCAGAACAATCTGAACCCTCCTTTTATGAATGAGATCTTCAGAGAGCGAGATAATATTTATAACCTAAGAAATAACAATGAATTTGTACTACCACGTATAAAGACCGTACATTTTGGATCTGAATCCATCAGATACAGAGGGCCTCAACTTTGGTTTTCCCTCCCTCAAGATATAAGGAATACTGAATCTCTCTCATTGTTTAAATCAAAGATAACAAAGTGGCACGGTGAAGAATGCTCTTGCAGACTATGTCGACCTTTTATTCCAAACGTCGGATTTTTATGAATTTTTATGATTGGGCTTTTTATTATCTACATTTTATGTCATTTCTTGCATCAAACTATTTTTATCTACTATTTTATATCAAACCATTTTATCATACTTTTTTATAAATTGTATATTTTTAAGTAGTTGGCCTTAATTAGCAATTTTAGTGTTTTTACCATACTTAGCTATGTACTAGCCAATTTTAAAGAAATTGATTATATTGTTATCATATCATGAAGGAACCTCCATTAACGGACACCTCCATTAACGGACACCTCTATACAACGGACACCTCCGAACAACGGACAAATAATTTCGTCCCAAAATACACTATGGCAAAAGGTTACGAGGCACAGCGGACACCTCTCTACAACGGACGATAGAATTGGTCCTATAGGTGTCCGTTATATGGAGGTTCCACTGTAGTTGAATAGTAGTTATCTGTAGTTGTATCATTGTAAATCTTTGATTTTTTAGCATCCTATATCGTTCTGTTCTGTTGTAATCGCCCCAGACTCGATAAGCTTTGCTTCTTCTGGGGCGTCTGTAACCAAATGTAGTTAGTTTTAACATCGCACGAGTCGCAAGAGTAGTTAGTTTTATCTAATAGGTATGTTTCATGAATCACTATCATCATCATGATCACTTGTAGCCAGTGGCGCCGCCAGGATTTTTTATTGGAGGGGCGAAAGAGGATGGGGTCTGGGGCGGATATCCGGAAAATTTTTTCTTGGACCACGCCCTCTACTTTAGCTGTAAATGCAACCAACGCCCCTTTTATGGATTGACATTAAGATGAATGAGTCTGTTAGATAACACAAGTAGGGTACCACGATTAGAAAATAACGTCCAACCGGGGACCGATCGTCCAACCTTTGGGTCTCCAAAAATTTCTTCGACCAACCAACCTAACATGTGCCACTCGGAAATGGAATTGTCAACTTGTTACTGTGTACTATCAGATTCAGAAATATGGAGTATATGCGGTTTGTGAAAGAGCGCATCGGGTTCAGTAGAAACTTGAAAACCCAGCATGCATTGCAGCGAAGCCCCCAGGAAAATTTTTGTGGATACGCTCTTTACTTTGGCTTAGAGCACTTCTACCGATCACATTTTAGCTCGTGCTTCCTTGGAATTGTTGAACGCTTTGCAGCAGTTATTTAAACTAGCATCTCCCGTCAAATTTTTTAACATGATATCCTTTGGCTTAGTATGCATATCCTACATGCCATCCTTACCAAGACCAAAAGGGAAACTTTCACAATTTTGTAACTATTTTCAATGAATTGCATCCGCAGGAAAATTTTTGCGCAAACACACTCTACTTTGTTCTGGAACAGTTCTCACAATCCAATTTCCATGGCCTCAACAACTATAAGTCTTGGACAATTCTAAAATAAAAGTTTTCAAAAAGCCAACTTATGCTATGGCTTAGCACAAGTCTCCCAGCAACCTTCCTGCAATTCGCCGAAAGATTCTTACCATGCACTACGTTATCTACGTTAACTCTAAAATACAAAATTCCACTTCTACAAACAACCCCTGTGAAACTAGAAAGAGAAATGGTCTTAAGATAGCTTCTTACAACATTGTTTCTCTTAGGAAATATAAGGATCAACTTTCCTTGATGCTCAATGAAAATCAAATTGATATTATTGGGTTAAATGAAACTAGGCTAGACCAAACTATTAAAGATCAAGAAATACAAATCGATGGATATCAAATTTTTAGAAACGATAGGAACATAGATGGGGGAGGGGTAGCTTTTTATGTAAAGGACAGCTTGCCAGACGTAAGAGTAAAGTTAAAATGCGATGAGCTTGAGCTTCTTTGTTTAGAAATAACCCCGCGCAATGCAAAAAGCATGTTTCTATTGAGCTGGTATAGACCACCGACATCAGACACAGATAAAACGGCCTTTAATAGTCTTAGGGAAATTTTAAGGCAGCTTGAAAGGGAGGATAAGGAAATTATTTTGTGCGGAGATACCAACTGTGACCTTAAGGATCCCAAAAATAAAAATACTAAGCTGTTAAAACAACTTTACAATGAGTATCAACTTGAGCAACTTATAAAAGATTACACAAGGGTTGCTGTAAGAGCTACTAAAGAGAATGAACACCATACCAGTAAGACGCTTATTGACCATTTCTCGACAAACAAACCAAAGTATATTCTTAGTTCTGGGGTTTTAAAATCGGGCATGGTAGATCATTATATGATATATGCCATACGGAAAGTGAACGCGTGGAGGATTAGGTCAAAAAAACCAAAAATTCTTGAAACACGAAGTTTAAGAAATTATGATAAAATGAAATTCATAAACGACTTAAAAGAAGTGAATTGGGAGGTAGCGCTATCTCCGTTCTCTGAATCACCAAATCTAATGGTTGATAAATTCCACGAGATTTTTGATGGTCTACTAAACACACACGCACCAATTAGGAGAAAAAAGGTCAGAAATCAACCTGCACCGTGGATTACACCAGAAATAAAAAGACTTATGGAAGAGAGAGACAGGGCGAAGAAAAACTCAATAAAAAACCCCAAACTTCTCAATTCATATAAATCTTTGAGAAACAAGGTGACTAACAGTATTAGATTTTCTAGAAGGTTGCACTATCAATCTTTGATCAATGAGAACAAGAACAATCCAAAAAACATGTGGAAAACCATAAATAAAGTGCTAGATAAGGGCCTTAACTCAACAATGATCATGCAAGTTAAGGATGGCAACAAAACGGTTTCGGATTCTAAACAAATTGCAAATGCCCTAAATAGCCATTTTGTTAATGTTGGTCCGAGACTTGCTAGTAGAATCGACAATAAACCAGGCGATGACCCTCTTTATCATCTTGATACTTGCATAGAAGAACCAATCTTTCAATTCAAACAAGTAAATGAAAACACAGTTATGAAATACATTCAAAATCTAAAACAAGGAAAATCTGCTGGTCCTGACAATATACCAACAGTAATTTTGAAAGATGCTGCTGACTGTATATGTAAACCATTAACGATGATCTTTAACAGCTCTTTCAGGCTAGGGACTTTCCCAGACCGTTGGAAAATAGCACGAATAACCCCAATTTATAAATCTGGCACCAAAGATGATACGAATAACTATAGGCCAATTTCAATCTTGTCAGTGTTATCTAAGCTATACGAAAAAATTGCACATGACCAACTTATTGACTTCCTCCAGTCTAACAAAAAACTAACGAAGAATCAGTTCGCTTTCCGTAAGCTTCACTCTACAATTACCTCGCTGATTGGTGTCTCAGATCATTGGTACTCAAATATCGATAACAAAAAAGCTAACTTCGCTCTTTTTCTTGACTTAAAAAAGGCATTTGATACCGTGGATCATGAGATTCTGATCAGTAAATTAGCCAAATACGGGGTAAAAGGTAGAGAGAACAACTGGCTTAAATCATACTTAACTAATAGAAGCCAGTATTGTTCTATTGATGGTCAAGTATCTGATATTATGGAAATAGAGTGTGGAATTCCCCAAGGGTCATGCTTGGGACCGCTGCTCTTCATCATTTACTTGAATGATTTTGAGCACTGTCTCGAACACTCAAGAGCCAACATGTATGCGGATGATACTGAGATAACAATATCCTCAAACAACCAAGCAGAGCTTATAGAGACAGCACAAGCTGAGCTACTAAATATCGCGGAATGGATGAGGATTAACAAACTCAGTCTCAATCCCACCAAAACAGAATACATGATAATAGACCATCCTCGTAGAAGAAAAAAAGGAGAATCATTACCGCAATTATTTATAAACCGAGAAATAATTAAACAGGTTCACAAAACAAAATATCTCGGGGTAATAGTTGACGATACTTTAGGTTGGGAAGAACAGTATGAATCAGTGAAGAAAAAGGTTGCTGGGGGCCTCGTGGCAATGAAAAAACTTAAGGACATCCTCCCACAATCAATGCTTTCTCAAGTGTACAAAGCCCTTGTTGAGAGTCATTTTCGTTATGCTGACGTAGTGTGGGGGAGCTTATCGAACACTAAAATAACAGCCCTTCAGAGACTGCAAAATCGTGCATTTGAAATTATTCAAGCTTCAAAGATAAAGGACTCTTGGATTAGACCAACATTTAGCATCGATCAGATATTCCAATTTGATCGGTCGGTTCAGATGTTTAAGATAATTAACAAGATATGTCCTGAGAGTCTGCACGGTAAATTTGCTGAAAGATCCTCGACAAGCAAGTATAATACGAGAAATAAGACTGATCTCCAAATTCCAAGACTAAATTTAGACTACAGTAGAAAGAGTTTTCACTACACCGGTCTAAAAACATGGAACGCTATCCCAACACAATTAAGAGAGTCTAATACACTCACCCAGTTTAAAAATGGGCTAAAGAATCATTTTCTAAGCTGAAAAAACAACAAATTATATATATATGTATATATATGTATATATGTGTATGGGTGTACATATATATTTTTATATGTGTATCTATATGTGTGCAGGTTATATATATATATATATATATTTACGCACGAATCCATGGAAGAACAGTACTGGCTTTTAATATAGGTTTATCAGGTTTGTTAGAAATATCTATTACTTTCATCTGGAAATAAGTAATTTTAAAGTTTACTGAGTGGATGTCGTGGATAAATAAAATAAATGAAATGAAATGAAATGAAAATATCTATACCCAATTACCAAAATTTTTTCTCCTCGTTAGTGAAAAAGATCTTGATTTAAGTCCTTCAAAAGCTATGTTGATGAGATATGCAAATCGTGGAGAGTACGTAGAACGGGGATCTGGGAGCTTCGGCACGAGAAAAAAATTCGAGTAAATGCTGTGCCGATCACGGGAAAATGCAATTAAAATGGCAAGGTTGTAGAAACGTATACTCATACACATTGTAATTGCCAAGATCATCGGCCTCACCCCCTCCCCCCGCAATTTTTACGCCGGAATTAGAAGAATTAGAATTTAGAAAAGTGGTCCTGGAGAACATTAGAGGGGCGATCGCCCCCCCCCCCCCTTGCCCCCCTTCCCGGCGCTTCTGCTTGTAGCAAGTCCAATTGGTTGCAAAACAGTGACTGACTGCCATAACTATAACGCCTGGAAAACCTCAAAACCCAAAACGATACAAAAACTAAGAAGGTGATAACCCAATTAAAAATCTGGAGAGTTTCGTAAATAGGAGGTGATGGTGCTAAATCACGACCGAAGCCATTCGAGAACAAATACGATACAGAGTATCTATCAAAAGAGATGACAGAAATAAAAGGGATGTTCAGAGGCCTAGCTATCCAATCGAACAAGCTAGAGAAGCTAGAAATTATCGAAGAAATGGTAAGAGAAAACAACAAGAGCCTGAAGGAAGCTCAGACAGAAATCAGAAAGGTCAAGGAAGAGAATGCCAAGCTGAGAGAGAAAGTTACCAGTTTAGAGGAGAAGGTCGCCATTTTAGATTCACAGTTAGGCGGGGAAAAATTTGAAAAGTTGGAAAGTAGAGTAATTGACATTCAAGCGAGATCGATGAGGGATAACCTGGTGTTCTTTAATGTCGAAGAAACAGAAAATGAACAAACAAATACTGAAAACCTAGTACACGGAATCATCAAAGATAAAATGGGGATCGAAGAAAATGTCGAGTTCGAGAGAGTTCAGCGAATGGGTGCCAAATGGAAAAGATCTGGAGAAAGGAGAATCAGGCCCATAGTTGCCAAATTCTCTAGTCACAAAATGAAGGGGAAAGTGAAATTTGCAGCGAAAAATCTGGCCGCAACTAACATAGGAGTGTCAGAGCAATTTCCTCCTGAAATTGAAGCCAAACGTAAAGAACTTTGGCCAGCCTACAAACAAGCTAAGAGGGAAGCAAAAAATGCAAAACTTGTTGTGGATAAACTTTATGTTGATAACCAATTAGTTATTTTGAAGAAACTGAAATGGCTCCTGCTCGTGAAAGACCCGCCCCAGCTGAAACCGGAACAAGTCATTCCAACGGAAACAGCCTGATGGAGTTTCAAGTTCAAGTTTCAAGTTTCATTCATTGTAAATAAATCCTAAATACAATTCATACACAAAACTCTACAACTAAGATACATTACAACAATAAGAACTAAAACTAACACTACTGAAAAAACGAAAGAAGAAAACTTACTTTACACAATTGTATTTAAGATTTACTGACTAAGGAGGAGCTCTCTAAGTAGGTAAACTAATCGAGAGAGAGCCCCCCCATAAAACACAAAGAAGCCAAAAATTATTTTAAAAACAAAGACAGACAATAACCAAGAACCAGATGAACCTCAACGGGATAGGACTTGTGTGTTAAACTAAGAGTTATTTTGTGAATATGAATCAAGGAAGTATCTTTTTAGTTTTGAACGAAAAACCACAGTAGAGCTAGCAACACGTATGAACAGTGGAAGGGTGTTCCAAAGTTTTGAGCCAAAGTACTGATTTGTTTGCAGACCATACAGAGTTGTATTTTTAATAGACTTAAGGAGATCACCTCTTGTAGCCTGGCGAGTCCCAATTCTATGAACAGATGAATTTGGCTGAAAATAATCATGAAAGCAGGAAGGAGATAGCTTATTAATAGATTTATAAACGAAGGTTAAGATGTTCAGGTGCAGAACATCCACAATTTTTAAAGTCTTTAATGACTGAAAAATTGGTGTGCTATGAGAAAGGAAGGGTTCAAATTTAATGCAGCGAAGAATTTTCTTCTGAAGAATAAAGAGTGGGTTTAGGTAGGATTCATACGTCATTCCCCAGGCTGAAATACCATGGTTGAGGAAGGACAAGAAAAGTGAGTTGTAGAGAGAGAAAAGTGAGTTGTGGAGATTTAGGGACGTCATGGAGGTGAAGAAAGATTGAACACTGATAAAGCAAACTTAATCAATAATGGTAATATCCAAATTTTATTCCTAAATGTGAACGGGCTCCTCAGTAAAACAAGGCTTCCGGAATTTCTTGAAATGATAAAAGATTATGATATTATTGCCTTTGCAGAATCAAAAACCGATGATATTGATAACTTTAACTTACCAGGATTTAAGTTTACATATGTGAAGAATAGAAAAAGGAACAAACAAGTGAGGTCCGAAGGCATTTTCATTGCAATAAAGATAGTATTAAGGATAACTTTGAAATTGATTTGAACTTGGGCTCTGAAATGATTATCTGGTTAAAAGAAAAGAAGAAAGTATTAAAAACAAAAAAACAAAATGGCTCTTGGGTTTGTTTATTCCCCCCCCCCCCAATTGGCTCATTTTACTATGACGATGAAAGCTTCGAAAACATAGAGAAAGATATCTGTATGTTAAATTCACAAAAATTTGCCATCTTATTGGTTGGAGATTTTAACGCAAGAACTAGGACATTGGATGATTTCATTGAATTTTATGACACACTGTTGGAACAAGTAACAATTAGTGCTGATCAAATTTCAACTGAAAGTAATGAGAACTTGATAAAACTAAAAAACGCGAAAATACCATTGAAACGAAGTTCTCAAGATTGTGCTAAAAACTCACATGGTGATAAACTGATAGATCTATGCTGTAACTGTGATATATTTATAATGAATGGCCGTATTGGGGACATTGGTAGAACCACTTGCCAGGATAAATCTTTAATTGATTATGTAATTGGTACCCCTGATGTACTTTGTTCATGTAATGATCTAAGGGTAGAGGATTTTAATCCACTTTTTTCAGATGTTCATAATCCAATTTCAATTTCTCTGCATAGAATTCCTGAAAATGAAAAAGTTGTAAACATAGAAGAAGTCCATATAGAGTATTTAACTGAAAATATTGACAAGAGAACCAGTTTGTCACAAAATTGGAATAAAGATAATATCAATATTTTTAACAACCATTTAAATGATGAAAAATTAATTCATTTAGCAGACAAATTGAATTCACACGAAATGGACAAAAAGAATCTAGATAAAACTTGTGATATAATAAAGTGCAATGACTGTGGCAAAAAAACGTTTTCAAAGAGAATGCAGAATCGCAGAAATACTAGCCAAAAACTTTGGTTTGGAAAAGAGTGCAGATTTAAACGTAAAAAGTTCTTAAAGTGCCGATGGGCTTACCTTAAAGAAAATAACTCACAAAAGAGGAATGAAATGAATAGTTCTAAGAAGGAATATAAACAAGCAATAAATAAATTGCACTAAGGGATAGCACTGATTTTGAGTCAGTTTGGGTTGAAGTTGAGAATAATAATGGAAAAAATTACTTATTCTGTTGTGCCTACCGGCATCCAAGCTCAGTTATTGACACTTTTAATCCAATCCAGCTGTGTATCTGCAGGAGATTTTGTCCAATCCAGCTGTGTGTAACAAACAAGTTTTTATCCTTGGAGACTTCAACGTTAACCTTCTGAATTATAACTCTGACACTCCTACTACAAATTATGTCAATTTTCTCTTCTCGAAACAATTTCTTCCTTATATCATTCATCCCTCCAGGACACCTGGGAATTCTTCTACCCTTATTGATAATATCTTTTCAAACATCACAGACAATGAAACCGTAAGTGGTAACATCATGACCCAAATAACAGATCATTTCCCACAATTTCTGATTATAAAGCAAGCAGGTTTGTCCTATAAGAATTGTACATATTTTAATCATGATTTCTCCAAACTCAATGAAGAAAATCTTCTAAATGACTTTGCAAGTCTTGACCAAAGCTACATGAATGACAGTAATTCTGATGTAAATACTAAATTCAATAGATTTTTATCCAGCCTTGATGAATTAGTTAAAAATCATGCTCCACTAAAGAAACTGTCAAAGAGAGATATTAAATTTAGGAATAAACCATGGGTTAATGGCAGAATACAAAAAATGATGCGTATAAGAGATAAGATACTGATAAAGCTAAAAAGGAATAATGACCAGTCTGTTTTAGATCTTTATAAAAAGTTTAGAAATCGGGTTACAGAATCCTTGAGAGAAAGTAAAGCTAGCTATTTCTACAATTACTTTCAAAAAAACAGTAACAACATGAAGCAATCGTGGTCAGGGATTAAATCAGTTATAAGCATTAGAAAGTCAAGCAATATTAATGTGATAAATAAACTTAAAGATTCAAATGGTGTCATTAAATCAGATCCTGCTGTTATTGCTAACATCTTTAATAAGTACTTTGTTACAGTTTCTCGTGATATCACTAAAAATAACCCAAGATCTAACAAGTCACCCATTAATTTCATAGGTGATAGAGTTCAAAACTCTTTCTTTGCTGCACCTTCTTTCCCAGTTGAAATATCTGACATAATTTCGCTCCTAAAATCTGGAAAGTCATTGGGCCCTAACAGTATTCCTACTAAAATATTGAAGCTTCTTTCTCCCTTGATATCTTCTCCATTATCACAAATTATAAATGAATCATTGCAATCTGGGGTATTTCCAGACAAGATAAAGCTTGCTAAAGTAATCCCACTCTTCAAAAAAGGTTGTTCCCTTACAGCATCAAACTACCGACCAATTTCACTTCTCTCAGTCTTTAGTAAAATTATAGAAAAAGTGATGTATGAACGTCTCTAAAATTTCCTTGTCAAATGCGAGATTTTATATTCATTGCAATTTGGTTTTCGTGCCCATCACTCTATTAATCATGCTCTAGTTAGTCTAACAGAAGCCATCAAGAACTCATTAGACAATAGGAAATTTGGTTGTGGAATTTTCCTTGATTTGCAAAAGGCATTTGACACTGTTAATCATGACATTCTTTTAATGAAACTTGAACATTATGGAATCAGAGGAATTAGTCTTGATTGGTTTAAATCATATCTGTCAGGTAGAAAGCAGTATGTATCTGTGAATGGATCTAACTCAAGTTTCTGTAATGTTACCTGTGGAGTACCACAGGGCTCTGTGCTTGGTCCACTCCTTTTCCTAATTTACATTAATGATCTACCATATGCAAGTTCAAAATTAGCCTTTTACTTATTTGCAGATGATACTAACATCTACTATGAATCTGAAAATCTTGACCTGCTTCAAAGAGTGGTAAACAAAGAACTGAAAAAAGTGAAAATGTGGCTTGATACAAATCAACTTGCTCTGAATATAGATAAAACTAATTTTGTTATTTTTAAGTCACCTCAGCATTCTTGCCCTGTAACAATTGGTATTAAAATTGGTAACCTTCCAATCAGAAAGACCTGTTATGTCAAATTTCTTGGTGTTCTTTTGGATGAAAATCTCTCATGGAAATATCACCTGACAGAACTTTCAAAAAAATTAGCTAGAACTTGTGGCATGTTTTTCAAAGTTAGACACTTTTTACCCATTAACATTTTGATTTGTCTTTATAATTCTCTATTTTCCCCTTTCCTACAGTATGGTTTATTAGTTTGGGGTCTTACTTACGAGACTTATATCAATCCCGTGTTTTTGTTACAGAAGAGGGTTATAAAGGCAATTTCATTTCAAAACTTTGCTTCTCCTTCCTCTCCAATCTTTTCTGATTTGAAGATTTTAAAGCTGCATGACCTTTTTCAGCTGAAATTGTTATGTTTTGTTTATGATTGTGTCAATAAAATTTCTCCTTCTTGTTTTCATTCTTTCTTTGAATTAGTTGAATCTGTTCATCCATATCGTACACGGCAAGCAACTAATAATGATATTTTTCTAAATCAGAAAAATACCCTTCAATATGGTCTTAGGTCAGTTCGTTATTTTGGAGCAAAATGCTGGAATAGCATTCCCTCAGAGATAAAAAGTTCACCCTGTGCTTATATTTTTCGTGGTAAACTTAAAACTTTTTTCCTTGAAAACAATTACAGATCATGAAAGGTGCCCATTCAACCTCCGTCAAAAATTAGATAGGTAAATTTTTCAAAGAATTTTCGAGATTTTTAAAAGACTTATCTAATCAGTTATTAATAGGGGGTGCTCTCTCCTCGATTAGCCTAGCTACTGAGAGAGCCCCTCCTTAAGAAATTCCCCCATGCAATTCCTTTGTCTTCATCATGTAATCACGTTTTATTTTAGATTTCTGCTGTAGTATCTGTCTTGTATTAATTATTTTTGCATGTTGTATTTAATTGTATCTAATTTTGTCATTTGGAGTTGTAGGTTGAGGAATTTTAAAATTATGAAACTGAAACTGAAACTGAAACTGAAAATTCAAAAACAAGGAACTAAAACAATTTAATAACAAACTAAGAAACTTAACAGACAATAATCCACGTCAATTTTGGTCACTAATCAAAGATAAAAACAAGGAATCATTAAAAGAAATTGAAATGAGTACGTTGTTTGAGTATTTTAGAATGCTAAACAAGGGAAATGAGTATAATCGACCCAATTTGTTAGATGTGCAAATAGAAGGCAATGAACACCTAGATGCTCCAGTTACAGAAGAGGAGGTTAGGAAAATCACAGCTAAACTTAAAAGTAACAAATCTCCTGGTATTGATGGAATAGTAAATGAATATATCAAATACGGCATTGACAAAATAGCAAACGTTCTTATTGCAATTTTTAATCTTGTTCTTAAAGCTGGTATTTTTCCAGAATCATGGCTAACCGGAATTATTAAACCGATCTATAAAAATAAAGGATCAAAATCAGATGCAAATAATTATCGAGGAATAACATTAGTAAGTTGTCTTGGAAAAGTATTTACTGGTCTATTGAACAAAAGACTTTCTGATTTTTTGAAACAAAATGGAGTACTTAATGAAAATCAAGCAGGTTTTCGCAGTGGATACTCAACAGTTGATCATATATTTAATCTGAATTTAATTATCAATAAATTTCTTTGAGATGGTAAAAAATTATACTGTGCATTTGTTGATTATGAGAAAGCGTTTGATACTGTTTGGAGAAAAGGACTCTGGTTTAAACTACTAAATCAGGGAATTAAAGGTCGTTGTTTTAAGGTTATAGTAAATATGTACGATGGAATAAAGTCGCTTGTAGAAAAAGATGGAAAGTTAAGCGAAATTCTTCCATGTAACATGGGAGTCAGACAAGGTGAGAACCTTTCTTCCCTACTCTTTGCTGTTTTTCTGAACGATCTGCAAAGCTCGTTTTCAAATTTTGGCAACGAAGGCGTCGTTTTTATGTGCGAAGAATGAGCACATTGTGTGATGGGGGAGAGTTTGTATAGGAAGGAAGTGAGCTAGCTAGGTAGCTAGCTAGCTAGGTATCTACGGACGCTTTTCGTGCCAAAAGTTTAACAATAGGTAGGCATACCTAAAATAGTTTGACCATTGAAGTAGTCATCAGAGCCTCAATTAGGCTAGATAATTTTGAACTTTTATCTGGCAACTTGACAGCGACATTTATGATGAAAATTAGCTGTTAACAAAGTTAAGTGAGTGCAGCTCAGAACACTTAGATGGAAAAGACAATCGTTTGCCAACCTGTACTCACTATCATTCACCAGGAATTTGAATGATTCTTCTCACTTGAAATGATATGCAAGTGCAATTGTTTTCCTTCCGGATTCATTAAGCGGTTTTACAAAGCAACTGTTTGAAAATTCCACCACTCCTCCCAGCCTTTACTCTTGAAAAGAGAGGAAATTTATCTGCGGGAGGAGATTGCTAATAAGTTGCTCGAGGGGGCTTAGGCCGCTTTTTGAAGCATGTCAGAGCAAAGAATTGTCTGGAAATTGTATGTTTTCTAAAGCCGATATTTTAGGGTAGAAGTTTAGTTCCCCATGTAAACGATGAGTAACTAGCTGAGACAGAAAAAAAAACAACTGATTTGTCTCACATCCTAATAGTTAACATGATCACTGGAAGTAACGAGTTCACTTTGTGTCGAAGAATTCCATCTGTATACTCCAAACACCCACTTCCAGTTCTCAGATTCATGGCTTTCACCTCGGCTTTCACATTCCAGACTTCTCCCTCGATTATCAAAAGAATATAAAATACAACAGCAACAAACAAGCAGTGTCCTCTTTGACACCACCACTCTATGGAAAGCACAGAAATTCATTCTCGCCCCAATATTTTACATCCACCAGAATTCTTCGCACATCCCAATAGGGTCCCTATTTTTAATTTAGATGACCAGCAAGTGCTGAGATTACATGCTTTGTTATATGCAGACGATAGTGTATTATTTGCAAACTCAGCAGAAAGTCTACAAAAATCGCTGAATATTTTGTCAGGATATAGTCGCTTATGGAAACTAAAGGTAAATGTAAATAAAACAAAAATCATGATATTTTCTAAAAATGGCAAGTGGAGTAAGAAACATAACTTTACTTACAATGAAGAAACAGTTGATATAGTTAATGAATTTAAATATCTTGGGATAGTATTTAAAAATAATGGAAGATTTTTAAGTGCAATTAAACTGATTAAAGCACAGGCTGATAAAGCAATGCCATCTCCAGAGCCAGAGCTAAAAATATGCCTATGGATATACAACTAAAATTATTTGATACATTGGTAATACCGATTATTACATACGGAGCAGAAGTTTGGGGATTTGAACATTTGAATATGTTGGATCAGCTAGAACTTCAGTTCTTGAAATTAGTGATGAACGTTCGAAGATCTACCCCGAAATATGTGATATACGGTGAATTGGGGAGCCTACCCGTATCCATTACAATTAAGTTGAGAATGGCTGGATTTTGGGGGAAAATGCTAACTGGAAAGCAAGCAAAATTGTCTTACAAACTGTATCAGATGTTACTCGTTGGGTAAATGTAAAATGGCTTAGCAAAATTAAAAATATCCCTGATGAATCGGGGCTGTCATATATATGAGATATGCAATATGTACATTGTGCAGTTAATCTAATGGAAATTCTTAAACTTAATTTTAAAGATCAGTTTCTTCAACAATGGAATAGCGAAATTCAGGTATCGAATAAAGGAAAAATGTACTCAATGCTTAAGAAAGGTTTTGAAATGGAAAACTATCTCAAGACATTACCCTCTAATCTTTCGCAATTCCTTTGCTGGTTTAGAACTGCGAATCACAGCCTTCCAGTTGAAATTGGAAGATGGTCAAACATTGATCATCACTTACGCAAATGCGACATGTGTACTGCTAGTGAGGTTGGGGATGAATACCATACCTTACTAAAATGTTCAGCATTTACAAATATTAGACATTTAAACATACCTCAATATTTTTCAAAGTATCCTTCTAAGTTCAAATTTGACGCTTTGATGTCAAAAAATAGGCAGAATAAACTTGTTGCAAATATAGCAAAATTTATAAGAGAAATTTTTAGATTTCGTAAAAGGATGCAAACACCTCCTGTAAAGTAACATAATTCCATTGTTGCAGTTCCTATCCGCTTGCTGCTGTTATGTTATGTTGTAATTTTACTCTTTCGATTCAGAAAATAAATTGTAATATTTTACTTATGTTTAAATGGGGCTCTCGTTTTGCCACTGGTGGCGCATGGAGTCCCATCAAGTTTACTATTTTTCTTTTTATGTTAGTTTCACGTACCTCAACTGGAGGTGTGTGTTAATTTTTAGATTATGATGATGATGATGATGATGATGATGATGATGATGATGACTGTGAGTGAACTGTTCGCTAATTGAAGGCTGTCAATCTCAGCCATTAGGAAACCTGCTGTGTGCTATTATGCTGGCTGTTAGTAGCAACGTGAGACGACCCTTGCATAAACATGTTCTTTTGTTTTCGTTCCTGTCATGTGATGCTTGTAGCGGACTTGTCCTTTTGTTTGCACTCATTAATGCGTGAAATGGAAGGGAACGTTCACGTGATCACGGCATGTCAAACCGCGCGCCGTTCGATTCGATTTTAGCGATCGCGTTGGGCAGCCAACAGCCGAGGAAGTCAGATCAGACCAGTCACAAGCTGAAGGACAAAGCAGGTAGCGAAAGCAGCGATCGCTCCTCTCCTCATTTTTATCTTCTAACAGATTCGCTAACTCATTGAATAATCGACTGACTCCATCTAATTGCCCAAATGGTGACTGACGATATGGCTGCTTCTGAATACCTTAATCAATTACTGCAGGACAAAACGACGATAACAAAAATGCCCAAGATTTTTCTTCACGCCGAGAGACTGCTGGACGAGGGTAAGTGAATTTTGAAAGAAGCTCTAAATGTTGATTGCGTACAGTTGCTTCCAATTGCAATATTTAATGCAGGAAGTTTGGTGATATCGATGGTTTTTAGGCCATTCCGCTTCTTTGTTGACATTGCTTTGACCACTCATTGACCCTAGGCCATCGCCTTTTGTGTTCATTTCGATAACAAAACCAAAAGTTGCAATTTGGCCACGGGCCTGCCGCTGCAACTTGATGTTGATGAAAATAAATCCCATTGCATTTCATCCCGCTACTATCTTTGACACTAAACTGCTGGCTACCTTGAGGCAACATTGCATTGGTTTCTGTTTTTTCGAAGCAACTATTATAGTACTTTAGTTGGCTATAACATATGTTTTTGTTGCGAACAAAAGTGCGACATGTCCAATAAGTTGAATAGTATGAAAGCTTTGCTTTAGAAACTCACATGAATAAATTTGGTATAGAAGAGTATGGATGAACTTAAAGCTTATATATTTATAACTTGTCCTAAAATATTCCAATGTTCTGCTCGAAATCAACCAGAAACTAAAGCGACAATGAAATGGGAAATCGCTGCCCGCTCGAATTTCATAAAGTCAGTCGTCTTTTGTCTGCAAACACAAAAGATAATCAGTTGATTACGCGATAGTGAATTGCTGGGCATTTCTGCTGACGAGACCAGGAAAGCTGAAAATTCAGTCATGCTTTTGTTTCTTCTGGAACGTGTTTACAGTAAACGACATGAGATTCAGACTGTACAGCGTAAACAAGATTATTAATTCCTCGATCACTCATTCAAACAGACTTCTGTCCTGACAACCTTGCTTTCAACACCTGCTACACGGGTATAAGATAATTACAATGTCAGTGAACTTTTGCTGTTTTGGTTGTCCTTCATGGTACTGTGATACCCCTAACTTTATTCATCTTTTTAAAGACTTATTTAGTTAATGTTGCTGAAACATTTTAAAGTGTCTAGCACCTGAAAGTCAAAGGCTTTTTATCTCAGGCTTTTAGTTTACCGTATTCATTCCTAAGCAGGGGCCTATTTAAATATATTTACTTCAGAAAGCTTTGTAAGTTTGAAAGCTTTGTAAGTTTACAAAGCACAAATCCAGAGCTCTGACTCAGAATTTATTGCAATTTTGGAGGTCAGTAATTGGGCAACTTTTTCTGGTAGACAAAGTATCAAAGAGGTTAAATTTGCTCTCTTTGTAGGTAGTACCAGGCTGGAAAGTTTTCAGAGCCAATGCAAAATTTTGTGTGCTGGAAGCGTGATTTTCAGTCTGGAACCACAGCCACTGATGAACAAAAACATCTATCATTTTAAGCTATTGTGCTCAACTGTATAAAATACAAAATTTCCTGAGGAACATTGTGTTAGGCCATCTAAACTCATGCATACATATATTCATTCATGTTCATTCATCTTTTTAAATGTCACTACTTACAATCAGTTACAACCAATGCAAAACTAAATGCTATTATATATATCAGACTCATAACTTTGCAAAGTGCATGCAGAAGATGTGCACCTGGCCATTGCTTTAAACTATAAACTATTGTTCTTCCTGGAATTGCGTGCAGAAGATCTTCCACGCGCACTGCAAAGTTAGCAGTCTGGTATATATATATATATAAGGACATTTCAATAAAGAGAGACACAAATATAGAAGGCAAGGGTAATTCTTAGAGCTTTCCCAGTAGCTAAAAAGATCAAGGAGAGGGCTTCCTTTTGCCATGCTTAAAATATTCTACATGCAAAGTGCAGACATTACAGTCTGAGGTTAATATTGCTATGGTGAAGGTAAAGGTGAAGTTGTGGTTTTCAGCACCAAGCGCTGAATGATAGAAGTAGCACAGCGCTATTTAAGTACGTGACCCTTTGTCATGATACTGAAGTAGTGGGACCCTGCCAGGTATCAAACCCACTCCTTCTGACTGTTCTGACTGCAAAGTCAGAGGATTATACCACTGCACCACAACACCTTCAGTACTCCTGACTGCATGTTCATCACTTGTTTGTAAATAGCAGCTGAGTTTTATTTTCAAAACTTGAATTGTAACATCAATGATATATTTGTAGAAAATTTTAAGATTTTCTTGAAAAAATGAGCAATTTTGGAGCGATCTTCCCATAGGAACACTGATACACACACATTTGGTAGATAGTTTCTTAATTCTTAGGGCCATTTTGGTACCAAAAGTATGGCCACTAGTCTAAAGTCAGAGATAAAGATTCAGATTAAACTTTCTTGACATTTGAGATGCAGTAAGAGGTGAGACAAAACTGTATTACAGTAAGGATTCCAATTGTAAAGGTGAATAGTTCTGGAACCAATTTTGCGTAAACGCTCCTTAAAGTGGTTGAGCTATTTGATAGTACTATTTTGGTTGGGGGGGCAAAAAAGCCCCCCTACCTAACTCTTGACTGGTAATAGGTAGAGCGACCAAATTTGGTGTGCTAAAAGCTTCAGGCATGTACTTTCTGTAAATATAAGAATTAACCTAAAAATAGCCACCATTTTTGCTTACATCAGCATTTTCCTTTGTGTGGTCAAGAGAAGCGGCAAAATTGGCCAAAATCAGGAAAATCGAGATAAAATTAAATTTGGAGCATATTTTCCATCCAAACATGATATTTATGATAGAATGCATCAAATAACACAACATTACAAAATAAATTTGCAAAATATTCCACTTCTGCTCCTTTTTTCGCGATAATTGAGATTTGAGAATTTGCGATTTTGCCTAGGTCAGTCCCAGAAAATTTTCTCCCGCCCCCTCATTTTCAAAATATTTCAATGAAACTTTTTGAGAAGTTGTACAATAAGTAGTTGTAAAAATTCAAGGAGTTTCATGGTTATAAACTTCTTCCTTGCAGAGTTATTCAAAAAAATCTATTACAGGGGGGGGGGGGCAACCAAAATAGGGTTAAAAATGATCATGTGCTGAGGAAACAAGATCGAATATTCACCTTGCATACAAAGCTAAAGATTACTACAGTGGCTTTGATTATGGAGACAAATTATTTGGGAAGAGCGAAAACAACTTTTGCAAGAATTAGGAAAACACTTCCATTTTTTTGCAATCTGCCAGGCAGCATGGCAGCTTTATGCACATACTGCACTGCTATACCATTGAGCGGATACCTTTATCTCTTGCTTAAGTGAACCAATGAAATTCATTCATACTGTCATAGACAATGCTCTCTCTGCAAGCTGAAGGGATGGATGCAACATTTCTTAATTATTTGTCCTCATGTATTTCAGTATTGTTTGAAACATGTTGACCAAAATTCTCATCAGAATAATTTTCATCTCATCAAGCATTTTGTGCAAGCTGTTCTTATAGATGTTCTTGTAAGCCCACGTTCTTCCACTGAACACCTGTGGTAATGAATATGGTACCTTCATCTTACAAAGAAACAGTTTTGATTTAATATCCTTTTCACCCTTGGGAAATTATTTTGTAGTTCATTCCCATGGGCAGTGTCTACTTTGGCATTCATACAGAATTTACAAAGCCTAGAGTTTTCTCTCATTCAATGTTGGATTGCTGCTTTCCCAATTGGTCAGTATTGATCAATAAAATTTTGTTTACAAACCTAAAAATCTCTAGCATGCATAGCAACCTTTGATTTCTAATCTCATTAGTTTTTTATATTTTGACATTCTGAATGTAGTATTCAGCTTTACCTGCTATTTGTGGTGCCAGTCAATTGGCACTTGTTGAATAAGGAATACGGTGCAATTCCATATTTTGTATTGGTTATTTAGTTCATTGTATCATGGATTTGAATATGTAATAAAGCTGTAGTGTACTACCTTTGCCATGCAAGCCTCATAAGTGCAATAAGTTTATGCTGTTTTGGGAAATCTATGCAAGGAATATGCTTAGTCTTTGAAGTTTCTGTTATCTTAACTTCCATGCTTTAAAGACTTTATTCTCCAAGCTGTTAGAAAGCAACTTTTTTGATTACTAAGTCCAACTTTGCAATCTAAGAAGGGGCTCCAGTTCAGTAAGGAAGTAAGAAAGTAAGTCAGTCTCACTCGTTAATGCAATTGATTACCATTTTATCCAGGGCCAAAGCCAATTGTGGGGCTGGGGTTGGAGCGCCCCCCTGGAGACCATTTGTCGGAAAATTTTGCTCTCTTGTCGGAATTTTTGTGATTCAAATGACTAGTTTTGGAGGATTTTGAGGAGAAATAAAGCATAAAATATGAATTTTTTGGTGTCAAACATAAACTCCAACAGACGTTATTGAATTTATGGCATATATTTGATTGATATTCACTAAATGTTTTGATTTCAAGGTTGGATTGCAAAATATGATCAAATTTTAGTTACTGAGGCGTGCCGTCTTTCTCGATATATCCAAAGCATTTGACAAGGTTTGGCACGAAGGCCTTCTCCTTAAATTGAAATCAAACGGAATTGATGGTCAGCTTTATCTCCTAATTGAGAATTCCCTCTCTGAGAGGTACCAAAGAGCAGTCTTGAATGGCAAGGCATCTCCATGGAAGCGTGTCTCAGCAGGAGTTCCTCAGGGATCTGTCCTTGGGCCTCTTTTCTTCCTTATCTATACAAATGATCTCACTGAGGGTGTAACATGTAAAGTGAAATTTTTTTGCCGATGATACTTCCATGTTTCAAGCGGTTTCCGATGTGAATATGACAGCAGACACTCTCAATCAAGACCTCGCAATAATACAAAATTGGGCTTTTCAATGGAAAATGAGTTTTAATCCTGATCTTTCAAAGCAAGCTAAAGAAGTCATCTTCTAGACGAAACTTCAAAGGAACAGCATCCCCCTCTAACTTTGAATGACCATCACATAATTGCCAGCAGCAGCCACAAACATCTCGGACTAATTTTGGATGAAAAACTTTCCTTTGCTGAGCATGTGAAGGAAGCAATTATTAAGGCTAAGCGTGGCATTGCATTGGAATTATTCGTTTTCTCTCAAATATGTTTCGAGAAATGTTCTTGACCAGATGTATAAGCTCTACGTCAGACCTCATATTGATTACGGCGATGTAATTTACCATGATCAAAGCATGCCCCTTTCTCGTAAACTGGAATCTGCCCAAGACAAGGCAGCACTGGCTGTTAGTGGCGCATGGAAGGGTAAGAACAAGGACAGGCTTCGTGAGGAGCTTGGCTGGGAGACGCTTAGTAACAGACGATGGTATCGTAGGTTATGTCTATTTTATAAGATTGTCAACAATCAAGCCCCTCACTATTTACGTGATTACATTCCTGGAGAAAATAATATTCAATACAATCTACAGCATCCTACTTTGCTTAGAGAAAACACATCACGCACACTTAGATTCTCAAAAACCTTTTTCCCATTTTGCATTAACGAGTGGAACAACCTGACCCTAGACATACGAAGTGCTCCGACCTTACCTCGTTTAAAAAGTCACTAATCGCCATCATTCGACCTATCAAGAAGTCATCGCATGGATTAACCAACAGCTATGAGTCAGCTCTTTTGACAAGGCTTCGTGTTTATTTTTCGGATTTAAACGAACACAGATTTGATCACAATTTTGCTTGTGAAAGCCCTAATTGTAAATGTAATGTTGGGGTCGAATCAACAATCCATTATTTCCTGCACTGCCATCTCCACAGAGCTCATAGGAAGATCCTGCTTGATGAAGTATCTGATATAGTTGGCAATGACATTTCCCAGCTTCCTGATGACCACTTATGTGATCTGCTTCTTTTTGGTAGCAAAGCTTATAATGAGAAAGCGAATGAAATGATATTGAAATGCACCGCTAAATTCGTCAAGCTTACAAAACGATTTCGATAACTTTGTCATTGTCCTCTGTATCGGATGTTTTGGGGTGGCTCTGCTCTCCGGTTGGGGTGTATAGCGGAGTAGCCCCTAAAACATTGCCTTTGACTACAAGGATGTATATATAATCTTAATCTTGTTTGTATAGTATTGTTTCGTTTAAGTACCGTTCTTCAAGTAGTGTAACTTATAATTTTCTTGTAATTTAGTTGATTGATTTGAACTGTTGAGTTTGGAGGCGACTTGATGACGTTATGTTTTTCGCCTCCATCTCAACAGTAGATAGATTTAAGTTGTTTAGTTGTTTGTATTTTAACTTTTTATTTGTTATACTTTAGGGGCAGAAACTTTTGCGGGCAGAAAGTTTCGCGAGAAGAAAAAATCGCGAAATTACTGGCATAAACTTTCGCGAATGACGTCTTTTCCGGCAAATTTCGCAACAAAAACTTTCGCGATCGAGAAAAAAGATGCATTTTCGCGTGAATAAACTTTCGCGACTGAAGAAAGGTTAGAGGGAAAACACAATTTTCTATTCATTTTCAGTACTACCCATAGTCACGGTGACAATTTACAAGGCTTTATAGCCCAAGAGACTAAAGATCGTGGTGATTAAGGAACAGCAACGCAAAAACTTAAAGAAACGAAAAAATTGGATAGAAAAAACTTTCGCGAGTCGAGAATTTTCTGTAATTTCGCGGGCAAAAACTTTCCCGAATTTTGACTTTAGATTATGCCTTGGCAGAAACTTTCGCGAAAAAGGCCAAAAAACGCGAAGATCGCGAAACTTTCAGGCCGCGAAAGTTTCTACCCCTAAAGTAGAAAAAAAAACACATATTCTCTTGAAATTTATCTGAAAAGAGGGGATGCTCTCTCCTCGATTAGCTTAGCTATTGAGGGAGTGCCTCCTTAAGAATTTCCCTTCATACAAATCCTCTAGTGTCATATATCTTTATCCTTCTATGCGTGTTGTAGTCTTATTGATTTATATGTATTTATTTATTGTTGTAGGTTTTTAATTTAGAGAATTTTTGGGTGTAGTGGAATTTAAAAAATGAGTGAACTGAACTGAAAAGAAGATACTGTGGGCGATTCTTTAAAACAAAGCCCTTTGAGAAACAAGCAAGAATCCCTAATGTGTTTACCTCACAGCGATGACTTTCAGCACGCTTTAACACGTGCTTTGGTTTTGACGGGTTGAAAAGTCTTCCCTCTAGTGTGAATAACTTTTTCAGGAATATTCCATTCTCCCAGGACAAAATACATGAATAGATCCAAGAGTCATCATTGCTAGGAGGGAGAACAAAGAGACATCTTGCTTGGTGTTTCAACTCGTTTTTGCAGGTTTTCGAATGGGGCTTTTTGCAGAAAATCTCCTATTACGACGGAAAGGAATGACCAATTAAAGCCCTGTAAATTACTGAACCTGAATTGACACATCGGGGATAAATCAAGACAGTTTTCAATATCATTGCTTTGGTATTCAGGGATCAGGATTTTTCAAACGCCTGGCGTTTTTATTGACTCGCCCAGTATAAAAGTGACTGAAGATATAGTCTTAAATCGCTTTATTGAAATGCTTGGCCGTGATGAAGAGCGAGATGGCACACATGGATACATTGTTTTCGCTTGTATGTTTGTACAAGTTGTTGATTATTTGTGTGTTTCCAGAAGATTTAATAGCATTTGCATCCTTATCGAAAATGAACAATGATGTTGCATGATCAACACTGCATAGCCAATTCTATGAATAGCCAAAGCATACAAAGCATAGCCAATTCTATGAATGAGTACTTCTGTTCAGTTGGGGACAAGTTGAGTAGAAAAATTCCTGATGAGGAAAATACTCTCTTGAAAGGAGACCATGACATAAACCCAACGGCTGCTCGTTGCACATTCTCGTCAATGCAGCATCTAGAGTTACTGAAAGCAATGAATAATTTTAAGACTTGACAGGGGTCTGGCCTAGATAGAATTTCCAGCTTTTTACTCAAGGCAGGAATACCAATTTTAGCTCAGCCCCTAAGTCAACTCTTTAACTTGTCTCTATCTTTGGGCCTGTTCCCTGACTGTTGGAAGATCGCAAGGGTTGCGCCAGTATTTAAGGATGGTCCTGCCAATGAAAGCTCTAACTATCGCCCAATTCCTGTTCTACCGGTTGTGTCTCGCCTTTTTGAGAAACTAATTTATGACCAGCTGTACCACTACCTAGATTCGAATAAACTCATTTTCGGTAAACAATCAGCTTACAGACAGTTGCATTCTGTTCTGTCGTGTTTGCTTAGTGCACTAATGATTGGCACTTGAACTTAGAGGGTGGTGAGTACACTGCAGTTACCTTTGTGGACCTCAAAAAGGCTTTTGACACGGTAAATCATGAAATATTATTGCAAAAAACTTGAGCTTTACGGTATTCATAATAAAGAAATGAAATGGTTCTGCTCTTATTGAACTAATAGAAAGCAATGTTGTAAGGTAAATGGGAAGATTTCGAATATAGAATCTATAACCTGTAGGGTACCGCAGGGGTCATGTCTAGGGCCTCTGTTATTTATCATGTGTATCAATGACCTCCATCTACAGATGAAACATTGTGATGTTAATATGTATACTGATGACACAAGCCTTATGTTTGCGTCGGATTCGGTTACGCATATTAACGACTGCGTCAATGATGACCTGAATAATCTTAAATCTTGGCTACAAGGTAACAAATGAAGTAATATTTGTAAATGAAGTAATATTCATAATATAATGAAGTAATCATATAATTTGCATTTCACTCTGTTCATTTTCGTACTTTGCTTTTGTTCATGCATAAGCTTGTTTTCATATGTAACATTACTGCCTTTAAGGACGCTTGCCCCTCAGCAGAAGCCGGTTTTCAAGTGGCCCTACGAAAAAAAACGTTGATTCGGATTTTTAACTCTATTAGTTCGGGGGGGGGGGGCGTTTTTCGCCCCCTTAACACACTTTTCTACATTGCACTAAAACGGCCTGTAATTAAACCACCAAACTTTGTGACTTTTAGTCAAATTTAATTGGCAATTGAATTTTTGATATTTCATTGCTCTAACTCTGATCACGTGACCACAGCAATACCATATTTGGAGAGTAGTCAACAAAAAATTTATTGAAACCAACATAGATTTTGTCTCGTTTGTCCGATTGAGCTCAAACATGCACCATTCGATTGCATTTGATGAGTAGTTTCATTTGATATGTATGTATACATTTCATATTTCCTGACATCAGCAAATTTTGATATCTATGACGTTTTACATTTTTTACGTCATTGCTCTAATGAATACAAGTAAGTTATGAAAGATTGTTGTCTTTTTTGCCTCAACTTATTCATTTGATTACTTCTGAGTCAATATTTACTAAATAAAAGGACAAGATTGAGAAATAACTGCAAAGGAAATCTCTACATGGAACAAAAAGCTAATTAAAAGCTAATTGTGCTGAAAATGGAAACTGAAAATATCTCAAAAGTATTTATTCTAAATCTGCAACATGTTTCCTACCATTTGAGACAGATGTGGAGAAATTGAATGAGAGGTAAATTAAATAGAATTTCTCTTGTTAAGGAGGTACAAAATTGCAAATTTTCATTTGTTTTTTGGTTGCCTAGCAACGAAACACGTGACTGACTAATTAATTATCATTGTTATGTTTTAATAGCCAATTGTCTAAAGAACAATAGGAGTAAGTCTTATTGTTATATCTCTCGTAGTTTCGGAAAACGCCCCCCCCCCCCCAAAGTAAGTAAGAAAGAGTACAAAGTAAGAGAAAATCGCCCAGTACTAATAGTGTTAATAAAATATATACAGTATATATTTTTTACACTCAATCTAAAAATTTACAATACAAATTACATAATTACACTACTTACAAAATACAATACCATAGTACAATACCATTTGGAGCAAGAAACCATGACTACCTAATGGCAACATAAAACGGGAAAACACGAACATAGCACTACACGTAACGACGTGAAGCAGGAATTTAAGAAAATTGTAAGAAACGGGACAGTTTCTTGGGATGATATGAAAAATCTTTAATCAATTCTGTCTTGAGGATATACGTAATAGTCAAAGTTAGAATTGATCTATTTACCTCATAAGACAAACTCTCATCACCGTACAAAAGAAGTTGCAAAAAGCTGTTGTTCCAGACAGAATGCCCACTATTTTGAACTACTACATTGACATCAGTGAAAAGATTGCACCTGTGTTCTTTAAAAGAGTCGTAAAGCACCAAGAAATGTTCCGTATCCTCTATACCATTATTGATTGGACACATTGGATTCATTGTGTCTCTAAAATTGTGTCTAAATTTGTGGAAATTGAGTTTGCTCAGTCCGACCCTGAGTTGAGTTAAATACGCGACCCCTTTTGGATCATGAATACCATATACGGAGTTCGCAGGTGGCCTTATTTGTGCAGATAGTTTCTTCTTAAAAATGCCAACAGTGGGTGATGTTCTGATCTCAGGATCAAGTTTGTTCCATTCCAATAAACAGTGAGGATAAGAACTGGACTTGAATTTTTTTCGTTCTTGCCCTTATTTGCCCCACGACAGGCTGACTTCTAATAGGATAGGTAGTTTCATTGAGAGGTGGAATAGGGTCTCTCGTGTAATCAGGTGTTAACTCGTTGACGAATTTATAGAAAAGAATAAGCCGTCTACTCCATCTTCTTAAGCATAAGGGTTCCCCATCCTAATTCATTGTACAATATTTTCCGATAAGTGCCTCTCCACGTTCCTGTTACTGCCAGTGCAGCAGCGTACTGTACTGATTCCAGTTTCTCCATCAATTGATTTCCCAAGCTACTTATATTGTCCTCTTTTTGCGGTATATGATAAATGACGTCACCGTAATCCAGGTGGGGCCTAACATATAGCTTATACAATTCATTCAAGGTATTTCTGGAAAGATATTTGGACGAGAATCTCAGCATACCAATTGCCTTTGCGACTTACTTATCGCTGCCTGTATGTGAGCACAGAAAGAAAGTTTAGGGTCTAATATTATTCCTAGGTGTTTATGTTGATCAACTTTCATCACTGGTGCATCATTAAAACAGACTGGGGGCGCTCGGTTTTAGCAGTTTTCTTTGAAACAATTAATTCCACGGCTTGTTTCCTTGGGTCTGGGTTGAAGGTACTTGTGTGCCCATAGTCTTATGAGATCCACGTCATGATTTAGGTCGCTAGCAGCTGAAATTGGGTCCTGCACAATTGTGAAGAGTGAGGTATCATCTGCAAAGAGCTTTACACTGCAGCTCAGGTTTTCTGTCAAGTAATTTATGTATATCAAGAAGAAAAGGGGGCCTAAAATTGAGTCTTTCGGAACGCCAGCAGAAATATTTCCCCAGCTTGAGGACTGCCCATTCAAAACTGTCCTCTGTTTCCTTTCGGACAAAAAACTTCGGAGAAGTAACAGTAGGTTTCCTGAGATTCCACATCTTCTTAGTTTATAAATAAGACCCTCATGCCATACCCTATCGAATGCTTTAGGGATATCAAGATAGATAGAACGAACTTCTAGGGTAGGGTTACAGTCGAAGGCTTCGAAAATAGAGTGAGTTGTGGAAAGTAGTTGACTTATTGTTGAGTCACACGGACGAAAGCCTGATTGATTGGGATTTAGAAAACTCTCTGCGGCTAAGTGTGAGTACAAGGAGTCAAATATAAGCTTTTCCAGAACTTTGCCAAAGATTGGTAGAAGAGAAATGGGACGATAATTTGTCTTAAGGTTTTTCTCATTTTTCTTATGAACAGGTACAATATATGCCTTCTTGAACACTTCAGGAAAGATTCCTTGACTTAGACAGTTTCAAAAATCAATTTTAATGGTTTTAATAGCGAAGCGTCACACATTTCTATCATACGAACTGAGATTTCGTCCCAACCATGTGCTTTGTTTGGATTTAAATTGCGAATGATTGTTAAGATCTTCTCGCCGGAGATAGAAAACTCAGCAAGTTGGGAAAAGTCTGCTGGAAGGCCATAGGGAACTTCACTGCCCGTGTCTATTGTTGTGCATTGGAGAATGAAGTAGTCATTAAATATTTGAGCCTTTGATGCAAAATCCAACACAAAGACATCATTTTCGAGAAGAGGGGGTATTTCAGGTATCTTAGCCTTGTTAAGCATCTTATTTACCAAAGACCAATACAGTTTACTGCCTGTCGATGGATTTGAGAGCGTGCGACCAATTTTAGCAAAATATTTCTGCTTAGCATCTTCCACAAGTTTTGAGCCTTCAGTGATCATATTTTGAATGCCTTCAAGCATATCTGTTGGCTCTCCTTTTTTAACAAAAGATTTATAGGCGTGATTTTTTTTCCTGAAAAAAGTTTTTATATTTTGAGTGATCCAAGCAGCCTGGCGAGGCCTTATCGTTTTAACCCTGTTCGGTATAAAGTTCGAGCAGACATTTAGAAGGAATTCATTCAAGATCTTGACTTGATCGTCAGGATGTTTAAACGTCTCAAATGATTAATGCCAGTTATACATTTCGATACTTTTCCTGATAGCGAGAAAATCAGCTCTATCATAATACCACAATTTACGAGAATATTGGGGTGGTGCATGGTTTTTCACGGACAGTTTGCCATGAACGATGTGATGATGGCATTAGAGAGTTTACGAAACCAGGACGGCAACGCCAGCCAGAACGTCATCTGGAATTCCGCAAAGCAAGTGTTGTTTCCATACGCTACTTTTAATATATCACCCAGAAGGCCAAAATAAGGCCCCCTATAACTCAGAGATGCCTGAAAACGATATTCTTACTTTGAAGACAAACGTTTAAAACGACGGAGTTTTACTTCGCAGGCCTAGATCTGCAGTGCAGAACGCCAGAAATGCGGTTTCCAAGTTGTGAAATGGAAGAGGACGACTTCAGAGTCACTCGTGGGAGGCAAATTCGAACGAAAAACAAGGAGTCTTTTAAATCTAAAGTTCTGAAACAAAGGCAACTTTGCGTTGCAGTCGCCGTTGCCGTCGTGGGTTCGTAAACTCCCTATTGTTCATGAAGAGAGGGGTGAACACCCGACTCAATGAACAGATTTGGCTGATCAGTAAATATCAAATCAATGGAGGATTTTGACTGGCCAATTGTATGGGTGGGTTCAGAAATTAGCTGATGTAGTCCTAATTCTGATGTTAGTGGTTCAAAACTTTTCCCCTCATCATTTTCATTATCGTTTGCCCACCATTGAGTGGAGCGACAGTTGAAGTCTCCTGTAACAATGACTGCGTATGGACTCTCAGTAGACATCTTTGACAACATTAGCTCAAAATTAATCATAATATTTTCAAATTCTTGTTGGTCCTAGCTAGGACTTCTTTAAACAACGACAAAGAAATACTTTTCCCGATCGAAACGAAGTTCCAAACAACGCATTCGGGTAGTGTCACAATATCTGTCCAATTTGTCTTAGGAAGTGTCTCCTTCATATATAGGCCAAGTCCGCCTCTCTTTGTATTCGATGGATGATTATTTGTAATAAGATCATACCCTTTCAGAATTAGCCTTTCTTCGTCAATAGTATCATCAAGATGAGTCTCAACTGCACCTATGAGATCATAGTTACATGTTGAATTGTATGCCTCTATTAGGGAAACACGGAGAAAGTCATAGGCAATAATGCTATTCAGATTCCACAGGCCCGTCGGAACGAAATTGATATTGGGAGGGCTTAAACGAGGTGCGAGCGAAGCGAGCCAAAATGGGGGTCCGGGGGCTTGCCCCCGGGAAAATTTTTCATGACCACGCCCTTTAGATCGTTGGAAAACGCCCCATTTTTGGAAAATGTGCCATTGACGGAGGCAAAGGATCACGACTAATGAGGGTCTTTCCATGAAAGTTTTGAAATTTTTGACTTGTATGATATCAAAAGACATTGCATTTTATGACATTGCATTTTATAATATTATAATAATTTTATATAATTTTATTTTTTTTTTATAATTTAATTTTATTTTTATAATTTTATATAATTTTGATTTTATATAATTTTATAATATGATATTGCAAAAGACATTGCATTGCATTTCATAGGATTATCACTTACCGAGATTACAGTAAATTTGACAACCATTCGTTCAGAGAGAAGGTTGGAGAAGAGTTAAACTCAAAACCTTTAATGAAGCAAGATTTCAAAACTTTCGATTCAACTGTTAAGAGCATACTAGGTGAGCAAGCACCTCTTAAGAAAAAATACCTTAGAGCTAACGATGGACCCTTTATGACCAAAGAACTTAGAAAGGCAAATATGAAGCGCACACGGTTAAAGAACAGTTTCAATAAAACTCGAACAAATGAAAATTGGGCTGCTTATAAGAGGCAAAGAAACCTGTGTGTCAAAATTCTTCGTCAGAATAAGAAGTCTTACTATGCTCAACTTGATCCAAAAGTTGTCAGTGACAATAGGAGGTTCTGGAAAACTGTAAAACCCTTGTTTTCAAATAAGATTCAAAGTAGCTCTTGTATCACCCTTTTAGAAAATGGTGTTGTTGAATCAGATGAGGGCAAAGTTGCTGAAATTCTAAATAATTACTTTGTTAATATAACGGAAACTTTGGGTATCGCCAGTGAACATGAGCAAGAGCCTTTGAATGATCAAGAGGACGATCCCTGCTTAACGTTTGTAAAACGTTTTCAGTCACATCCCAGTGTCCTTAGGATAAAGTCGTCCGTCAAGAGCACCATAAACTTCTCCTTCAGGAAGATCACAGTCGAAGAAATGCTAGAACAGTTGCAAAATTTAGACCCTAAGAAGGGTTCACCACAGCAAGCAATCCCTGCAAAAATATTAAAGTCCAACGCAGATTTGTTCTGTTTTCCTCTCACCGAGCTTTTTAATAAACTTGTTGAGGAAAGTAGCTTCCCAGATGATATGAAAAATGCCGATGTTTCTTCACTCTTCAAGAAGGATGATAATATGAGCAAAAAGAATTACAGACCAATAAGTCTCCTTCCTCCCTACAATCGCAAAAATATTTGAGCGACTAATGCATAGGCAATTATCTGAATTTACTGCACGCTTTTTTTCACCACTATTAGGAGGGTTTAGACAAGGGTACAACACACAGCATGTCTTGTTGAACTTTTTGCAATACTGTAAGAGCAGCATTGATAATAAGGGACTTGCAGGGGCAGTGTCCATGGATCTTTCAAAGGCTTTTGATTGTGTAAACCATGGTCTTTTAATAGCAAAATTGAGTGCCTATGGACTTAATATGGATGCCCTTCAGCTCATAAGAAGCTATCTATCAAATAGACAACAGAGAGTAAAGATCAACAGCTCTTTCAGTGATTGGAAAGAAATAAAGATTGGAATACCCCAAGGGTCGGTCCTAGGGCCTTTATTGCTTAATGTCTTTGTAAATGACATATTCTGGTTTTCACATCGCACAAAGATATGTAACTATGCTGATGATACCACAATCTTTGCATGCCATCCGGATCTTAATACTATTGTCACACAATTAGAAGAGGACAGCTCTGTGCTAGTAAAATGGTTTTCTGACAACTTTTTAAAATTAAATGATGACAAATGCCACCTGATGATATTTGGCGATGAAAGTACTGAAACAACAATCTCAATTGGAAATTCAAGGATTAATGAAAGTGATAACGAGAAATCATTACGTGTGACTTTTGATAAGAAATTAAGTTTCAAAAAACATGTTGAAGATTTGTCTAAAAAGGCCAACCAAAAGCTTCACGCGCTTGCTCGCTTGTCAAATTACATTGATCCCATCAAATCAGAAATTTTAATGAATTCTTTCATCAGGTCGCAATTTAATTATTGTCCACTTGTATGGATGTTTCATGACAGAGCAACAAATTCGAAGTTAAATCGCATTCACGAAAGAGCATTGCGGTTGGTATGCAAAGATAGTGAATCAGAGCTAGAAAAATTGAAGAAAAAATATGGAACTATTCATCAGCACAATCTGCAACTGCTAATGATTGAAATATTCAAAACGAAAAACAATCTAAATCCAACATTTATGAAAAACATTTTCACAGAGAGAAATATTCCATACAGTTTACGAAGTGAAAATCATTTGCGGTTGCCAAAAGTTAAGACAACAACGCACGGAATAGAGAATATTCAGTACAGAGGTTGCCATTTGTGGTCCTCATTACCGAGGGAAATTAAAGATTCCAACACACTTGCTGAATTCAAACGAAAAATAAAATCATGGGATGGAAATACTTGCATCTGCAGATTGTGCAAAGTTTTTATCAAAGATTTAGGGTTTTTGTAGGCTTGTTTTGGACATTGTAAAGTAGGTTTTAAATTATTTTGTTGGCTTTAATTAGCTTATTAGCTATGTATATATATATTTTTTTTCTTGCCAACGTAAAATATATTGTTAATAATAATAATAATAATAATAATTTTGGATAGATTCTGGTAGCTTCCTCGAATATATACGAGTTTGAATCTTCATTCTTAGGACCTTGGCTTTTACAGCCTTTTTCACTTACAAAATTATCAAGCTTCTGCAAATTATTTGGGGGGGGGGGCTGAAGCCCCCCCAGCCCCCCCGCTTCCGACGGGCCTGTTCCAACAACAGAAAATTAAGGTATCTGGACCAGGATTTGGCTCAACATCGCCACCAAGCAATATCATTCTTGAGATCATCCAATGTGTGTGGATCAAATGAAAAGTGAGGCAAACAGCATATGACTGGAGATATACAAGCCAATGGACGCTAAGTTTACTCCATTTCGATTGGAACAGGTAGTACAAGGCAAGAGGAATCCTTTTGGAGAGCTCAAAGACTAAATACATCAATACCCTGGCGTGCGAGTATGTGAGAGAAAACAAGGTCAAGAACAATGTGTTAGGGTAGAGCAAGTGACTTACGAAAAATTGAATCGCAATTGTAAATGGCAAAATAATCGCAGGGATGAAGATAAATGAACATGCGAATTTGTACAAACGAAAGACCTGCAAAAGTATCGAAACAAGTATAAGCCCACAATGAAATCTTACTGATTTTGGGTGAAGGCACGGAAACAACCTATTGCTGCTCGCCATTGACAAATATCAACCAGCATCATATAATGGGAATCCCCTTACTGATGTTGCGATAGCAAAGCCAATGATTGTGAACCACTGCCTTTTGAAATCGCCCGCATTGCTTATAAAATATATTAGAAAGCTATTAATCAATCCAAACTATAAAACGCAATCTACAAATTTTGAAAGCTTATGTACAATCCCAGGGGGGACTCCCTATTAGTAAGTGACGGGGGGGGGGGGGGGGGGGTCAGACATTTTTTGGTTTGTAAAACGTTGTCTAGTATACCTTTGGGTACGTGATTTGGAGCATAATCGGTATATTTTTGGGGTTGCTGATGAGAAAATTGAAGAAGGTGAGTGCTAGGCTGAGTTTTTCACCAAAATATCGCAGAGCAGTTGCCGAAAATGCTATAAAACCTTTAATTTTCATGTACCATGAAGCTGTGAGTTTATTTTTGGGGTCTAAAAATGTCCTAATTTCAGTATATTTTTAGGCTGAGTATGTTTTTGGGGTCTAAAATTTCCTTAATTTAGTATATTTTTGGGTTTTTCAAAAATATACTGTGTCTGACCCCCCCCGTCACATACCAATAGAAGTCCCCCCTGGGTGTACAATTAGTTCGCAATTAGCAGTTAAAGGGAAAATATTTTTTTTTCTATTCATAATAAATTAAAATTAAACTTAAATACATTAATACTGTACCGCCCTTGGTGTAAGAAGACACAAGGTCATCTGGCCTACACCAAGAACGGCACTTACAATTTTCAAATACAACTTCAAAAGTAACGAAAACTACTGGGAACAGGAAAAGAAAACAGGTAAATGAAGCAAAAACTAAAGGAGAGAGAGAGACTTGCAGTTCCAAACCAGACTCAAACCATGCTATGTGTCTAATCCTTATATCGTAGGTCTAACATCAATTTTGTACCATCACATCGAAACTGATGGTACAATGACAATGGACGTAAAGCACTATTAGAGCATTTGGATGGTTTGGTGTGGAACTGTATAGAAGATAGAAAAGAGAGCTGCTAGATGATTGTGTTATGCCAAATTAATTTCGTGCTAATCCACAGATACTAACATGCCACCCAAGCGATAGGACAAAGAAAACCCGTCCCCTCACTTAGGCAACACGCCAGCACCCACAATCAATTTAACCTGTTTGTTTTTTCGATGTACTCAATCGTTGCTTCAATTATTATCCTGTTGTCAATCATATTCATATAAGGACTGCCATAAAGAAGCAAGTTGCACAAGGTTTCTGAATCAAGGTTTGCGATATCAATACCGGACACTTCAGTGACAGTGCCAAAGAGATCCTCTCGCAATTGATTAAAGCGGGGGGAAAATATCCAAAGATATGGAGAGAGTGTCTGCGTTGATACGGCTGAAAGGCTATTCCACAGTTTGCACCTCTACAGGAGAAACATCCCATGCATTTATTCAAACTTTTCTTTGGTAGCCTATGGTCGGTTCCTGCATTACGATGTCTGTAAGTTGAGCATTGCAATTTCAGGTGATGAGGTTGTTAGGTGTTGTGGAGGCAGATCATTTTAATGATTTGAAGACAATTGTCAAAGACACAGCAGTTTCAAGTTCGTCCATGGTCTTCCAGCCCAGCCTTTCGATAATTGGTCTTCTTCGATCGTAAAATCTGCTGTTTGTTATTATCCAGCACTACATTTTTTGGCACATTGGCTGGTGCTTGATTTCAGTTGAAACAGCATGCTCCGAACAGAACAGCAGTATCGAAAATAGGGCTTCACGCTGCCTGTGTACAGAGTCTGCAAAGTTTCTTTTGGGAGAGAAGACATGACCATTTTTAAAGACTTCAAAAATAACTTGCCAGGGAGACCTTAGTAGAAACTGCTTTGATTTATTCTTTCCAATCCAAAAATTAGTATATTCGCAAACCGGGGTACGTTGTCTTTCGACTTCTTGCAGCTCAATACATTCTAGCGTTTGGGAACATCATGTCCCTGCTTGGTGGCAGTAAGTACAGAATGAGTTCTCCTAACATTTAAAGAAGGTTACTGCCTTGAAGCCAAGCGTCCAGTTTCCAAAGATCGCTGTTAATGGCCTCATTCAGGCCAGCCAAACTATGAGACTGGTTACACAAACTGGTAGGAGAAACGTTAAACAAGTGGTAGGAAATAGTACAATAATGGAAGAAAATATAGAAAGCCAGTAACTTTTGCTGAAATTTGGAAATATAAAAAGAACAAATACCATGGAGGAAAGGGTGGTGAAGGGAAAAATTGGAAATGGTATCCGCATAAACATCTTGAAAATTACTTTGATTAAAAAGGGAGTGATTGGTAAGCGAAAAGAGTAGAAAAGCTAAATTATATGATAAAGAGCATGACTCAACACAGCAGTATTATTGTTGAAGGAAAAGATTCAGCGGAAACAGGATTGTTAACTATGGAGTGAACAGTAATACTAACTGCGTTAGTTGATTCCGAAACGTAAACAGACTTAACAGCAGGGGAGAAGGAAATACCAGAACCTTGTGGAACACCAATCTACTCCTTGAACCTAAGAACTGTTTCTGGTTGGTTAGTTAGGACTTAAACCAGGAGAGCCATATTTGCGCGCTTCCTAGACTTTGTTGGAAAGGGCTCGGTTGCTGCAGTTTTTATTTTCTTGAGAGACTCTAGTGGCTGAGGGAAGGCCTATTTAACTTCGAATGTATTTTGTGCAAAGCCACAACTCTTCTGCCCTGGTTGTGTCGCAGCATGAGGTCCCGGCTCAGTTTATATGGAGAAAATAGCCTCGGCTACCCGAGGTTATTTTCCAGGCCGAGATATCGGCATCCTATGCAAACTAATGTAATTCTTATTTTGCGTTTATATGATCATTGCAAACAGTATCACCCACGTGAAGTTATTATTGACTGCCGATATATCACCTGAGCTAGCCGCTATATCGGCTTGGCGAGGCTATTTTTTCTCATATAAACACACGCAAGAATAGCCTCATTTCCATGACACAAAATTGCAGATACTGCGCAAGCGCAGACCATCATTTTCCTTGTCATATTGTCAAATATTGTTCCAAATTAAGATAGCCCCAGCAAGCCGAGGCTATTTTTCTCCCATATAAACAAAAGCTGAAGATAGCCTCGCCAAGAAATAGCCTTGGGTGGCCGAAGCTATTTCTCCATATAAACAGAGCCTTAACGGTTTCCAGAACAAACCATTGAAGTAGAGATCGGGGCGCAGTGTGGCTAAAAAGCAGCAGATGTTTGAATATTCGAGAAAGGATGTCTTTTCAATCGTTGCCACTGTGTAACTCCCTCGGCTCCTTCCTAACATCACGTAACATTTTAAGCCATATTCCTGTATCCTGTGTTTTCGAGTGGTGATATGTACTGAGCAATGAACAGTTAACAAACAAGCATTGAAAGTTCTTCCTGTGAAGCTGTCACATGCAATTAGTTCTTCGCAAGACACAGGAAACAAAAATATTAGAATAGAATAGAAAAGAATAAGCTCCATCGTATCTTGAGATGCGATGGCTGATTAGAAGCGATGTCCGATACAAATACCCAAGCAGATGTACCGGATGTGCCAAAAAACCAAAAGCATTTGAGCAGTTCTTGCGAAAGAGTTTTGAATTCAATAATTTTATTTTCAGTCTATACTACAGTTGAGATCTCTCAATTTAAGTTTCGCTTCCTGGACCTTGCATATCATGATCGGGCTGGTATTTTCAGAGTAATTCACTTGCAGGCAAGATTTATAAGGGAGCGCTCGAGGGAGCGTACAACAGATGGTTATTGAATTATACAGTTACTATCTATGTGTAACTTAAGGAGCTTTTGGGGGCAGCTCAACAATACACTTGTATATGGACTTTTTAATTGAGTTTGTATTCAACACTTTGTCTTGGGCAGCGATTATAAGGCTCTCTGTTTCCCTCTTTAGGTCTCCATTCGCTAGCCAAATCCAGGATAAATCTTTATCCTCACATTTCTTTGTATCTCTCTCGAATTGACCATTGAAGCGGTTTATTCTCAACGGCAGCAACCGTTTCCCTCTCAACCCTTAAATTGTAGCCTTCTTTTGTCTCAACTTCATCAACAAAAAGTTCCCTCTGGGCACTGATAAACTTGAATGCCTCCTCTTTATTATTGCTGAGGTTCAATTTCTTCAGTTCTACAAACTTGCGGAGATTCTACAAAAATTGCGGAGATTCTACAAAAATTGCGGAGATCCTTGCGGAGATTCTACAAATTGCGGAGACTTCGGAGATTCTACAAATTGCGGAGATTCTACAAATTCTTCTACAAATTCTACATTCTACAAATTGCGGAGATTCTACAACTTGCGGAGATTCTACAAAAATTGCGGAGATCTTTAATCATTATTTTGCAAATATAACAGAGAGTCTAGGAATCTCCGAAGACCAGTCACTCCTATCACAAACAACCGGGATCAATGACCCAGTAGAGAAAGCTGTTAAGAAATATAAAAATCATCCCAGCATTAGAAAGATCAAAGAATGCTGCGAACTGAACCAATTTGAATTTAAACCAGTGACTGTCAATGAGATACATTTACAGATACAAAAACTGAATACGAACAAATCATCTCCCTTAAACAGCATTCCGGCTAAGATTCTTAAACACAATGCAGACATTTTTGCCATCCTCCTCCAGAAAATCTTCAATTCTAATTTGGCAGAGTGCTATTTTCCAAAGGAATTGAAAGCTGGTGAGATCTCATCTCTTTTCAAAAGTCTTGATGCTTTTATCAAAAAGAACTATAGACCTATAACGGTTTTATCGTCTGTGTCCAAAATTTACGAAAGGGTCTTAGAGAATCAAAGAAAATCGCATGCCCTTAGCTTTCTTTCTCCCCTTCTGTGTGGATTTAGAGAGGGCTATGGAACCCAACATGCACTGTTGCGACTCATAGAAACCTGTAAAAAAACCTTAGATAAAGGGGGTTTTGCTGGAGCACTACTCATGGATCTTTCAAAGGCTTTTGATTGTTTAAATCACGAGCTTTTGATTGCAAAATTAAGTGCTTATGGCTTCAGTCCAAATGCATTGCGGTTGGAGAGAAACAATGATCGGTGTACCACAAGGTTCAGTCTTGGGGCCCCTTTTGTTTAATATATACCTCAATGATCTCAAATATGTAACTATGCAGATGACACAACGATCTACGCTTGTGATAGCAATATTGAAGGTGTTATCGCAACATTAGAGAGCGATGCCCTCAAAATTGCAGAATGGTTTCCAAACAATTGTATGAAGTTGAATGAGGACAAATGCCACCTAATGGTATTTGGAGACAAAAGTAATGATGTGTCAGTAAATGTCGGAAGGATAACAATAAAAGAAAGTACAGAAGAAAAGTTGCTTGGAGTGATTCTTGACAAAAAATTATTCTTTAAACAGCAAATAAAGTCCATGTGCAAAAAGGCTGGTCAAAAGCTACATGCACTCTCAAGAATTTCTTACTTTCTTGATACCGATCAACTAAAACGAATAATGAAGACATTTATCTTGTCCCAATTCAACTACTGTCCTCTTGTTTGGATGTCCTGTGATAGAACACTGAACAATAAAATTAACCGTATTCACGAGCGGGCATTACGGATAGCCTACAAAGATATGACATCAGATTATGATACAATGTTACTCAGAGACAATGCAGTCCGAATCCACATAAGAAATTTACAGTTGCTGATGACTGAGGTCTATAAAACAAAATGGGAGCTTAATCCTAGTTTCATGAAGGAGATCTTCGTTGAAAAACGCAGTTCTTATGGGTTAAGAGGCTGCCATGATCTACTATTGCCTCAAGTGCGCACTACGTGCAATGGCTTGGAGACGATATCTTTTCGCGGGTGTAGATTATGGCAGGCACTTCCCAATGACATAAAGCAGTCAGAAACCCTCTCCAGCTTTAAACGGAGAATCAAAGTCTGGAGAGGAGTAGAATGCAATTGTAGACTTTGTAGACCTTTCGTGGCTCAGGTTGGGTTCCTGAACTGATCTATTTTACTACTTTGTAAATACCGTCGAAAAGAACATTGTAAATATAGACAACATTGTAAAAATGTATTTATAGATAACTATTCTTTATTTGATTTCTTTTTTGCCTTTTTTTTTACAACTTTTACTTTTTTAGATAGTAGGCCTGAGTTAGCTCTTGTTTTTATAGCTATTTTGTATGTTGCCTACTTTAAATAAATCAATAATAATAATAATAATAATAATAATAATAATAATAATAATAATAATAATAATAATAATAATAATAATAATAATAATAATAATAATAATAATAATAATAATAATAATAATAATAATAATAATAATAATAATAATAATAATAATAATAATAATAAAAAACTTTGAGAAGCGTATAAATCATCTTCATCCGACTTTTAGGTGTTTATCCCTTAGGGTGGATGAACGTGTCATCCCTGGGAGCATAACAACTTTCTTCTAGGAGATCTTTTTTTCTCCCGAAGAGGATAACACTTGGTAAACGTGTTGAAGTCATTGTTGTTAGGCCACAAGATGAGAAACATTTGGGCTTTTTCAAGGCCAGGTGGAAAACACGGAGTTGTCGGAGACGTCGGAGATGTCGGAGACGTCGGAGAAAATCTCGGAGATGTCTGAGACGTCGGAGAAAATCTCGGAGATGTCGGAGATGTCGGAGAAAGTCTCGGAGATTTCGGAGAAAATTTAGGCCTAAAATTGGAGTGATGCCTCCCGGAATGCAAGGAAGAAATATCATTAATTTTGTTAGCGATAAACAAATTGTATGCTGTTTCTGTTTTGTTTGTAAGGATCATAACGAAATCTACAAAGGCTGTCCTTTTTGGCTTCTCCTCTGATGAAGACATTGGTTTTGTTACTAGGGACGTTTTGGAAATGGGCGCTTGCAATAAAATTCCCACAGCGCGAATGCACATCACAATTCTTGAAACGAAGGCCGAACTCTTTGATGTCTTCAAACATGACAGTTTAGAACCAATAAAGTACCTTTTTTCTCCGTGAGGGGTACATGACTTGCGGATGGACGGGGGTCTGCCGCCCGGTTTTCAGAAAGGTACCCTCTTCTAATTAGCGACAGTTGCCATTATACCCACCTTTATGATGAATTTTGGCAGAAAACTACCCATTTTTGACAATTTTTTGCCAATTTCTAGAAAACCCACCAGAAAAATTTACAGAGTATTCAAATATTTCTACTCATTTAAGAATGTGACGTCATCAAATTTCTATATCGTAAACGGAATTTTGCTTGATAACATGTCGTGGACATTCGTAATCTAATGTTTGCTTGAAAACATTTCATTTCTCATCAACCAGCTGAGCAATTACAACAGTTTCTTTAGGTTTTTTGAAAAATTCTCTGAAAATATTGAACATCTCAGATAGAATTACGAGAAGTTATGACATCTCCGAGATTTCCTCCGATATTTTCTCCGATCACTCCGAGATTTTCTCCGACATCTCCGAGATTTTCTCCGAGATTTTCTCCGACATCTCCAACATCTCCGAGATTTTCTCCGACGTCTCCGACATCTCCGACGTCTCCGACAACTCCGTGTTTTCCGCCTGGCCCTTTTTCAAGGAAATCCCTTGTAATTTTAGACTGGAGTGGCGGATTTCTGTCAGATAAATCTTAAAATGGATATAAATTTGTCCACCATTAAGTGATGTGTTTGCAAATATTATTTCTAGCACATCCAGTAGCCTTTCATGTGTGGATTTTTTTGACTTACTCGCATAATTTGCAGCATGCCGTTTTAATCTCCAAAATATTGATCAAGATAATTTTTCAATGATTTTGAAGATTGTTTTTAAACGCTTGCCTTATTTATGGCTGCCTATACTAACAAGAAAAACGAAACAAATATAAATATGTGTGAAATATATAATTCGAAGCTTTCAGATCTCCCAAACAACTGTCAAGATAGTTTTCAATATTTTTAACAATTATTTTTGATTGGCTGCACCAGCACGAGAAGGCAAAGAGTATAGAAATTTTGATGAAAGGTACCGGATGTCACAAAAAAAACTTTTCCGCAACAATAGCCACTGCCTCGTTTTGTGGGTTTGGAGCGATGTAAACGGCAATCTCTTGCTTCAATGCTCGCTTGGATCAATTTAATTTTTCCCGATTTGTTTGCTCATCTAAAGACCTCAAAATATGGATTCTTCGAAACCTTGTAAAGGTGGGAAATCTAGCGATGGAGATATGTTCCATTCCTACCATGTTTTACATCACAAGTGGGAGAGCATACAACTGCCTGTCAATTTCTTGAATTGGTATTCAAAGTTGGCTATACGCTCAGTTCGGACCACAGGACCTTATCTTGTCTACTATACTTTTTCTTCGAACATCAAGCATAATCGTGCTTTTTACGGACAAAACAGACAAATATGATTTTTCTTGGGTCCATTTATGGAGTTCAAGCTCCGTACTGTTGGAATTTAGTTAAGAACAGAATTTCCGTGGATTTTGAGGTGAGGGTCTAACGATTTCATTGATAAACCGGTTTTAGCTCTTCCCTGAGCATTTCATGTATTCTGTTTTTCAGGAAAATAATTATAGAAAATCAATGCGCGCAGATACATCAGTGAAATAAATACTCAAATCTAAGTTGAGCGTTGTATAACAGGTTTCTTTTAAAGTCTTTATCAAATAAAACACACTTTTACTAAAATAACAGCTCAAATGGGGAAAGTATTTTTTGGTACACCCGGTATCTTTTGTAGCTTACGTATTTTGCAAACGATTGTCATGATCATTGTTCAATCATTTTAACAAATGCCCTATGTCTGAATGTTTTTGGTAGCAAGAGAGAATGACATAAGTAAGGCAATTTGTATGAAATAATTGTTTGCAGTATGCCCTTTCTAATCTCTCACTTATTTTTAGTGGTTATTGTTCAATAGCTTTTAAAGATGAGTTTCATCTCTCGCCCTAATTCTTGTATGTCTGTGCCACCTGTTAAGTTCTTTGTACTTTTTGTTGTTAAACATGCTTCCAGGTTGTTATCTCTAAAGGTCTTCTCATCACGCTTCATAAAGCACTCGCTATACCTGCCGATCACCAACTGGTTTAAGATATCATTCTATTTACTAATATATGCATGCATTGGGGGTACCTGTGAACTCTTTGTAGCTGTTATAGAGTGCAATCATATGTGCTAACTACAGGCATGTAAAGTGAACACTGATCTTTCGCGATTATCCTTTAGCCCTCGTTGGGAACCTGCAGACCATGTTGTTATGATATCAACAAGTTGGGCTACATGGATTTTTCTTGCTTTTGCACTCTGTACATTGTAGAGTTTGTTGTTATTATATCAGCAAGTTAGAATTAATAGGTTATTCACACCAGTTGTTAATCTTTTCGCTAATGTTGTCACGTTAAGACGTGGGAACTGATTGCTTGCTAATTCATACTTTTACACCCTGTATATTTTATCAGGTTTTCATATGTTTCTTTGCCGATTACACTATTCCTTGAAAGAATAATTTGATTTTATTATCTTCATCTCTCGTCAACGACCCCTAGATCCTCTTGTTGATATGAAATCGACAAGTTAGAAATCATTGGCTATTCTTGCTTTTGCACCTTTTTAGATCTGATAACAACCTTTCCTCTTATCATTTCTTGCTGATGTCTTTTTCGATTTCTTGTGATATTTCTGTGACTTTGAGTGACGATATTCTGTTTTTGATAATGATAATGGTAATGAAAGTGGTAATTATGAAAGAACCACTTTTAAATGATAACAACAATGGCATGGTCTATTAACCAGTCCCTGGTCTGCTAGGACCCTAGGACCATAGGACCAGGACCCATATTAACCAGCCCATTGGCGAATCCCAGCCCAAAGTAGCATTCTTAGTGCAGAATTTCAGCTGAATCAAAGAGCTCCAACAAGCACAGCGATGTACAATACAAAAACTTGACAAGGTCACAAGGACTAGGACAGGGCAGAGGATTTTGGTGGAATACACCATGATACACGAAGAGAAATTTCTTCATAAGCGCTCTTTGCACAATAAGCAAAGTAGTCAAGATCATGGTGTTCAAGTTAATCAAGTAAATGCATTTCATTTCGAAAATACCAAGAGCTACCTTGATTGTAATACTTTCCACTGCCTGCTGGGATTCTGTGTTGCGAACGAAGAAAGTTTAATAGAGTTCCCCAATTTTGAATACCTCATGGGTGGTCCCAAGGAATCTTTGGAGCTTGGGCTAGATGATTCCAACTTAACTAAGGGGACTGGGTCCATATAAATATAACCTATTGTATTTGACGTTCTTGATCGATAAAAACAATAGGAAGATAAGTAACGCCTGCCTATCTTTGTGCTATGTTTAGATTATGTCTTTATATCTTCGTTCTTTTACTTTAAAGTGCACGGAGGGAGGTATAGCGATCTATTCTAAACATAGCACAAAAGAGCGACACGCGCCACTTATTTTTCTATTGTTTTCATCAATTTAGAACGTCAGATACAGAAGGTTATATTTAGACTGACCCAGTGCCCTAAGCTAAGCTACTTTTAAAGGTGATCTGAAACGAAAATTTTTATTGATGCAGATGAATAGTACTGTTGAACAATGAAAAATGTCATTAGAATTTTTTGATAATTTGCTTCATCTTCGAGTTATCCACTAATTTGTACCATTGGCTGATGACGTCATTTTGTTTGCAAAAAGCACGAGAAAGTATACAAGGTTGACCACGTTTCCAAACGGCAATAAAGTCAAAGACCTTTCCTTCAAATGAAATGCCTTTCTAAAGGTCACATCAGTTGATGAAATAATGTTTATTGCATTTATTCTGCTCAGCTGAAGTGTCTCCTAAAACTGTAACCTTCCAAAGATCAGATACAGCTTCTTTCCATATAGAATCCTAATAATTTGCAAACAAAATGACGTCATCAACTGACACCTAAAATCATTGGATAACTTAAAAACGAAATGAGATATCAAAATAATTCCAACAAGAGTTCTTACCAATCGGCAGGGCCCTTCGTTTGCAATAATAAAAATTTTCGCTTCAGATCACCTTTAACTTTGCTCATTTACTTTGATGTCAGTCTTTCGCATGCAAATTCGCAGCTCTAACTGCTCGTGTGAATACATTTCCCAGCCCACAATGGCGTAAAAGTTTCTCTAATGGGTTCGATATTGACAAAGGAACAGCTTCATTTATGAGATGCAAGTGTCGTGAGAATTTTGAAAGTCTGTTGGCCATGGCTAGAAATTTTAAATTCGTTTATTCTGGCATATTTAACTACGAGCCAATAGGCAATCATCAAATCTAAAATTATCGTGATCCTTGTGAAGCTGAAATTTTGTCTGAAACATAGCACATGGGAAACGCACATTTGGCCCAGCATGAAAGAAGATAAATACGAATTGTAACGATACTCTTGCAGCGCTTTTTCTTATCAACAATGACCACTGGGTTTACGTTTAATTCTGAACACGCAAGCGAACAACTTGAAAGCAGCTGTATCCTTATTTTCATCACATAAACATTTTATCTTACTTTGTCATTCGAACACTAGTTTGATCAAGTCTGTATTGAAATTTGAATATTACAACAACGTTCACTTGAAAATTGTCGCATTCCTCCAATTCCCCATCCTATTTAGAAAACTTTCATGTAACGAATTATAAGCTTGATCAATGCTACATTGAAATTAAGGGACAAGTCCGGGGTTTGTATGATTCATGCTACAAACGAAATTGCTAACGGCTGACACGAATTCATACCCTTGTTCCGTTGAGAGCCCTAACGCCTGTAGATGTGTTAAACATTCTGTGAGTTTAGGCTAAATGTGGTCTCTATATCGCCATCTTCTTGCATGTGTTCATGATAAAGAGGCTGGCAACGATTTAGAGGCGAGGAAACTGGGACTTGCTATTTTGACATACATTGACCGCGGTCAAAGTCCACTCCGAATTCTCACTTTTTTCGTAAATGCGAAGATACAGCGAGCACGAGCGCGAGCAGACGTTCGGGTTTAGTAGTTTGCTCCATGTATGGCAGCACAGGCATGCGCAGAAGCATGAATTAAGACCTCACCAAAATTCAAAGACGAGCAAAATTCAAAGGGTCGTTTGTTGGCTGTGGCTCTGTTCCTTGGTGAGTTGGGTTAGGGAATTAATTGATGATTTTATTGACTGCAATTATGCAGTTTTACAAATATAAGTATTATCACAAAATACTCAGTAACCATACACATTTGCCTTTTATTTCCCGTCTGCTTTTAGACCACTCTACTTGACTGCGAGAACATTTGGGTGGGTGCAAAGACTTGCTCAAGTGGGGCAAGTCTACGGACAACCTGTGGCCTTTCTTGCTGATTTAATGTCGTGTTGTAATGTATTGTAATGGTAATGTTTGATCCAGTTTTCCTTTGGCAATCAAACAATAAGCTATTTCTTATGCTTTTTAAGCAATGCTAACCTAATTGTTTTCATTGCCAAAGGAACACGCAAGGCATGTCATTTTCTTTTGTTGAAAACCAGCCTGCATTCATCCAGTGAGTGCGCTGAGTTTGAAAGAGAAAGACAACTTCCGTACTTCCGCATAGACAAACAACGAATGATAGTCACTCAAACAAATGATACATTGTTGGTACGTTTGTGAACAATAGATTATTACGCAATGACTTTCGGGGCAAGCACATGAACAATTGATTGATTGATTGACTGACATAAAGAATGGTCGATCAGATTTCGTACAACAGCAAGAGTGCATGTTTCCGCCCACTGTTTTCATCTCTCACAATGAAATTTTATCTTTCCATCAAAAATTTCAAAATTTGTGGAGTGGGGGCACAGAAGTAACTTCATGAAAGACAGCGGCAAATAACATAAAGTCGCCAACTCCTCTGCCATTTTGATAAGAGTTTCCTCCAAGACGTGCAAATGGCCTGTTGCGCGCCCATATCATCGATCATCTGGCATTCGCCTCGCCCGGAATACGAAGCATTTTCGGAAGAAATCACCGAAAACCTAAGTGGACTTTGGCCGCGGTCAATGTATGTCAAAATAGCAAGTCCCGAGGAAACTATAATACAGCCTCGTTTTCGTTGAAAATGAGATGCAGATTCTTTGCACGATATGACTTCACCTCGCATTAAATGCTTATTTGAATACGTAATTTCACAAGTAACAAGCGAATAATGTGAAAAAAACATAATATACCATCCATAGCAGTATTATCCTGTATTTATCATCAATCATACCAACCCCGGAATTGTCCTGTAAATGTCACAACGTCGAATGTCGGGAAATTCCGCATTCTTCGCTTTAACCCCATTCTACTTTCTCAAATGATTTTTGAATATTAACGCAGTCATTTTGCGTTGAAATAAGAATGTTACAATTTTTTGAAATAGTTCTTCATCCACTTAAAGACATTCATGTTTTAAGGTGATTACATATCGTTATATGATGCTAATTGATTACTTAGGATCGGAGATTTTTCCAATTGCGTGTAATCTCTTTTTTTGTAGAAATAAACAGAGTTCGGCATGACCTGTTCAGCCCGTCCAATTTCCTCTTGTCACTGCCTGCGCAAAATGGACAAATCGTAAAGCTTACAGAAAAGATATATGCACCTGTCAAGGAATATCCTAAGGTAACTGATGGTTATGAATCTTTTATGATGCTCCGGAGGGCATATGCAAAGTTACGTCAAATAAAGCGAAATCATTCCACTTGTGACATGCTTCCTACCGGGACCTTATTAGTTGAAACGATCGAACATTGTCAGCCTAGACGTCAGAAAAATTCCAAACGTTCTTCCTGTTACAAGTGTCATTAGTTAAACTTTCAACATTTTATCATGCTAAAATGACTTTTTCAAACTTCTTGCGTTGTATGTACCGGTAACATTCATACGCAATGGAAAAAGGCAAATTCCGTATCTCTTTCTGCCAAGTGGAGATGATGACCCTATGCACTTGCAAAATTTTGACTCAGAATAAGTCGAATCGCTCGATTGTAGTGGCTTAGTGGAACGTTCCTGATTCATGCTGTGCTCTAGGTCCTAGGTATACCGGATTGCTATCGGAGCGGAGTGAAGGTTCGCTCCGTAGCGAAATGGAGTCACTCCGTACATACATTTTTACATACATACATACATTTTTTATTTGTTCAGTAGGTTGAAAGTTCGGCAGCTCTGAGGAGCTGATGTGGACCTGCACTTAAAAGCTACACTTAATAGCAATGGACTAAAGAAATCTAAAATTTGACTTAGAAATAAACGTAATCATCCTTTTTATTAGATATAGTAATGTTTCCCTTAGTAAAGTTAAAATCAATTATGAGCTTGTTGTAACTTTTTAGTTTGTTCCTGAAGACATTTTGATCTTTTGTTTGTTTGAGTTCATATGGTAAAGCATTCCATAAAACGGATCCTCTGTATCTAAAACTGTTTCTGCCAACTTCCGTCTTGAATCTATCTACTTTTAGCTGCATCAAATTTCGCGAATTTTCATTTCTTGGAGACAACTTTTCAAACTCTACCAAATCCATCTTAGATTGATTGTAAATTGTGTGCATTAAGACTGCTATACGTCGTTTGTAGATATAGCCAAGTGGCTGCCACTTTGCTATTGAGAGGCCTTCTTCCTTGGATGTACTTCTTGTAAGGTTGTAAATCATTCTTGCTGCTCTTCCATGGATAATTTCAAGCTTTTCGAATTGGGCTGTAGAGCAGTTCCCCCAGACAGACATGCAGTATGTAATTTTTGAGATGACAGTGGAGAAGTAAATTTTCTCCAAGACTGGCCGTGGCAGAAATTTCATGCGTTTCAATGCACTTAGTTTCTGTGAGAATGCCTTGCATAAACTGTTTATTTGTGGCTCCCAAGTCAGTCTATTATCAATCTTCACACCAAGGCAAACAGCCTCACTCACTACGTTAATCACATTTGTCCCAATCATTATTGGTCTGATTGGTCCAACTAAGGGCCTTTTCATCATTATCATAGCCTCACTCTTGCCAGGATGGATTGTTAACTTATGTTTTTGGCACCACAGATACACTTCATTCATTGCTATGTTCATTTTATCTATTAATCGCTCAATTTTCGTATCTGGGCAGAAAAAAGTTGTGTCGTCAGCGAACATTTGAATTTCTCCTTCAGATATAGCACTTGGCAAATCATTGATATAAACACTAAAGAGTCTAGGGCCAATGAGAGATCCTTGCGGAACTCCACATCGAATGCACTTTGTCTCTGACGTCACCCCATTTACTTCTACATATTGTTGTCTTCCACTTAAGTAGTTCATTATCCATGAAAGAAAATCCCCTGAAATGCCCACTGCAAGTAGTTTCTGGGGTGAAATGTCATGAGGCACAGTGTCAAAAGCCTTTTGAAAGTCTATTAATACAATCCCAACAATGAGTCCCTGGTCCACTGATTGTTTCCACCCTTCTGTCAACCTCAATAGAAGGCCCTCTGTTGATCTTCCCTCACTGAAGCCCCACTGATTCTTACTTTTCAGTTGGTTGCTATTCAAGTGTTTGTCCATGGAATCACATACTTGATCTTCAAGCAGTTTGCTTGGTTGACTAAGCATTGACAGTGGTCTGTAGTTGGTTCTTTCCGTCTTTGACCCTTTCTTAGGGGCAGACTTAACTCTGGCATTTTTCCATATCCTTGGGTATGTACTCTGGTTTAAACTGGACCTGGAAACTATGTCAAGGCCACCCAATAAACTATCTTGCAGAATACTCAGCTCTTTGCTAGTGACATTGTCCGGACCAGATGCCTTTTTAGGATTTATCTTCATAAGCTTAGTTCTAAGCCTAGCTTCATTCAATATCAGCATATCTGTGCTTGGTGTTACTTTAGAGATATAGGAACATTTGTCATCAGTTTCTTGTGTGAACTTCTCTGACAATTCCTGTCCAATGCTAACAAAGAAGTCATTTAACACATCAGCTTTGGCTTTATCATTGGTAACAAGACATCCATTATGATCATGTATTGGTCCAATTTTAGAGGTAATTTTTTCCTTGTCACTCTTTTGTAGGTCTTCCAGAAGTCTTGACTGCATGAAGCGTCTTGAAATTCTTTTCTCCAGTAATTTGACTCAGCCTTTCTCATCATCTTTGTTATATAGTTCTTTAACCTCTTGTAATCTTGCCATTCCCTAGATGTTTTTGGTTTTCCTTTGCATTTCTTTAGTAATTTGTACCTCTGGTTCATCATTTTTCTTATCTCACTATTGACCCAGGGTAGGGAATCAGTTCTTATTTTTGCTTTTCTCCTTGTTATGTGAGAATCTTTAATTTCATTATACATCCTTTGCCAGCACCATGTTATGTCATCAACATCATCAAATATAGAACATATCCACCATGGAGCAGCCTCTACATCCTCCTTATATGCTTTTAGATCTAGTTTTCTGTAGTCTGTGACTGTTGCCACCATGGGTTTAGACTTCTTCCTTTGCAATAAAACTTTCAAGTAGATGAGCTTGTGGTCTGCTATGCAGATATCATGCACTCCACTTGCCTTCACCTTAGTTATATCGCTGACTATCATGAGGTCAATTATTGATTTTGTATTTTCAGTTACTCTTGTTGCTTCCTTTATCATGTTTTTTTTAGATTAAAGCTATTGAGGAGCCGTGCCAGCCTTTTCCCTTTGTCATTCATCTTGTTTGGAGTCATATCAGAGTTAAGGTCACCTGTTATAAAGATATTCCTTCTCTCTTGCCATATTTGCTCAAGCACTGTCTCAAATTTGTTGTAAAAGCTTTCTTGCTGAGGAGGTCTATACACTGTACCAAAGAGCATTTTCTGTGAGGACACTTCAACTTGTATCCAAAGTGCTTCTATATCCTCAGTCTTGTACTTTTCAATTTCAACAGCCTCTATACTACTTTTGTGATACATTGCACAACCCCCTCCATTTCTATCTTTGCGATCATTTCTTTTGATCTCGTATCCCTCAGTGGCTATATCAGAACACGGTATTTCTTTGTGAAGGTGGGTCTCTGTAAGTGCAAGTAAGTCTGTGTTCGTGTTTTGCAGCAGTAGCCTAACTTCATTGAAATTTCTCAACAAGCTCCTTATGTTCAGGTGAGCTATTGTAATTCCATACCCCTGGGTTTTAATCTTTAGATCATTGTAAACATCTAAATTTTCTTCCAATCGTAAAGCAACATCCTGATGAAGTGGGAAAAGCGGCCTATTTTCAATACTGGCTTCATCCTTGGCACATATTGGACATTGCCACTCGATGTTATCTGTATTCTTCATTTGTAAATACAACAAAGGATTGATATTACCACATTTACTCCCGATATGACACAGTTTCTTGCATGACTTGCATGGTAATGCTCTGTGATTTCTTGCTACAGCACGACTGCAAATAGCACAAGGGTTTTTAACCGGACCTGGGTTTTCCTGAACATCTCCAGATAAAATCACTCGATAAATCACAACATTCGATAACTGGAAGGTAACTTAGCACGAATTTGCAGTATTTTGCCGTATTCTTGCTTTGAAAACTTCCTTTTGATTCGAAGTTTACTATGGGGGCCTGGGCCTAGTTTGGCTAGGCCTTCCACCTGCAATCCAAAGATGTCATGCTTTCTTTCCGACCAAAATCCATCTCCATCGTCGTTTCTGTTCTTGCTAACTGTACTTGGACATTTTCTAGTGTGCCTATTTGTTGCTAAGACTCTTTTGCAATGATCATTTAACAAGAAGCTGGTTAAAATCCAAACCAGCAAGGCCAACTTTGAAGAGCTGTGAAAAACATGTCTCGCCATGACAAACAACAACAAAAACCTCGAAGCATTGTAGTGTAATCGCACGAATCTGATATAATCCGCTTTGAAACAATGAAATTTAAGATTAGCAAACAATGAACTTTGGCGCCAGACTGCAAAAGCGGGGGAATAGACTAGAACTGCGGACTAGAACTGCGGAGGAATATGGCGTGGAAGTGTGTGTGTATGTCATCTTATTTAAAATCGAAAATATCTATTAGCTAAAAAATAGCTAGTCTAATTCGATTATTTCAAATATACAAGATCGACAAGATTAATTTCGAAGGCATACATTGCACAGATTAATTTCGAAGGCATACATTGCACCTGCAGGTGGCCCCATCCCAGCTCTTGATTAGCTTTATGCATTGGACCAGATTTTCGGCTGACTTGATGTAATCTGGCAAACGATTCCAAATCTGCGGCCCAAGGGACCTTAGACTATTTGAACCGAACGTTGTCTGGTTTGGCCGGTAGTGCTGTAAATCATTTGGACGACGTGTAGGTCGCTTTGAGGCTCTTGTTTCGAAAATCGGGCTGCTATCGGCCGGAAGCAACCGGCGTTACGACCGGAATTTTCATTTCATTTCATTTTAAATTATTTATACAGGGTAAAAAACATTCAGTTCATACGGGAAAAAACTGCTTTACAATGTGCCCTGTTAAAACAGAAAAGAAAAACAAAAAGAAAAAATTAATTACTCAAGAAATTCCTAATACCACTTAATGCATTGTCAGATAAATTCCCTAAAAAAAAACCTAATTTTAATTATTCATATCTAAACGAAAAAAGGAAATTAAATTGCAACAGAGAGGAAAAATTAATATATGTTCTTGATGGAAGGAAGTACGTAAAGTTTGCTTTATAATCCTTCCTTTAGTTTAAATTTGAAGTTTGATAGCGAGGGAGACAGTTTGATTTGGTGATCTAGACTATTCCAAACGGTAGCCCCTCGATATGCAAATGACTTTTGTCCATTGTTTGTTCTAAACAAAGGAAGTCTCAAGTCAGTTTCGGTGTTTCTTAGCGTCCTCATTGCCTGTTCACGCTGTCTTTGAAACATTTGGGCCATATAGTCTGGGCAAAGTTGGTTAACAGATTTGAAAACAGTAGTTGCCGTTTCAAACCTGATCAGCTCTTTAACTGTTAGCCAGCCCAGACCTTTAATAAGGGGCAAGGAGTGTGCATCATAAGCACTATTTGTCACAATACGGGCAGCGCGATTTTGGAGAATTTGCAATCTTTTTAAGTGTGCCTCAGTGCAACATCCCCATACCGTGCAACAGTATCGTAGATAGGGTTCGACTATACTTCTGTACATGGTTTTTACTGTACTGAGTGGGACGTACCTCTTTGCATATCTCAGCATCCCTATCCCTCGCGAAATCTTCGCAGCAATAATGTTGATATGTTCCTTCCAACCCAATGTTTTGTCAATTTGTATTCCAAGGTACTTAGCTTCATTTATCATCGGGACAACTTCGTCATCAATAACAAACTTAGGGCTAATGACATCACTGTTAGAAATGTTCTGGAGTTTTGCCCTGCTACCGATAAGCATAGCTTGAGTTTTCGTAACATTTAGAGACAACTTATTGCCTTCTAACCATAATTTGAGATTGGACAAATCATCATTGATTGCTGAATTGATTTCATCAACTGATTTAGAGGAATAAGAGATGCTGGTATCATCTGCATACATAGTAACCTTGGCATTATCAAGTGCAAGTGGAAGGTCATTAATATATATCAAAAAGAGAAGTGGTCCCAAGCAAGACCCTTGGGGAACTCCATATCGAATACTTTCAATGTTCGATATGTGCCCATTCACCTTACAGCACTGTTTTCTCCCACTAAGATAGGATCTGAACCACTCAAGCTCAATACCCCTTATGCCATAAAGTGACAACTTTTCTAGCAGGATACTATGGTCTACAGTGTCGAAAGCCTTTTTAAGGTCGATGAAAACGACCGCATTGACATTGCCTCTGTCGATGTCTGTGTACCAATCATTCGTGCTCTTGAGTAAACATGTGACACAAGAGTGCAATGATCGGAACCCAGATTGGTGCAAGTAAAGCAACTTATTTTCATCCAGGTATTGGTAAAGTAGGCCATACAAAACTTTCTCAAATAAACGCGAAACTGTTGGTAGGACCGAAATTGGACGGTAGTTAGATTTAATATTTTCAGGGCCATCTTTGAAGATAGGTGCAATCCTAGCTGTTTTCCAACAATCAGGAAATACACTCTGCCTCAAAGAATCATTAAAAATGGCACTCAATGAGCTAGCTAGGACAGGCATGCCGGCTTTCAAAAAATAGCTTGAAATACCGTCTAAACCAAATCCATTAGATTTTTAAGGCGTTTCATTGCCGTGCATATCTGCATTTCATCAACGTTCTTGAACCTAAAGATTTTAGAATGCTGATTTATCTTAACATCCCCAGATAACAGGGGATTTCTCCTTGTTGGAATTTTGCTGCTGAGCTTTTCTCCTATGTTACAAAAATACTGGTTCATAGCGTCGGCAATTTGTTGAGAGTCCGTAATATCTTTGTCACCATCCTCGAGAGAAGAAATATGAGTAGTTTTGGATCTCTTATTTATCATCTGGTTGATGGTTTTCCAAGTTTCTTTCATGTTACCCTCAAAGGCATTTATTTTATCAGAGAAAAAATCCCTTTTTAGCTTTTGGTTCATATTAGTAACTTTATTTCTGATTTGTTTATATGCAGCAAATAACAAATCAGATTGGTTTTTAACTGCAGCTTTCTTTATTCTGTCTCTTACTTGCGAGAGCTTACTTAGCTCTGAAGTGTACCAAGGAGTGTATCTTTCGGCAACCCTCCGTTTTCTTAAAGGAGCATGTTTTTCAATTATCGTCGAGAGCACTTCGCACCAGTTCCTTACCTGCTCATTGAGATCAGTACCATTTTGCAAAATCAACGACCAGTCAATTAATGCAAGGTCCTGCAAAAATGCACTCTCGTTGAATTTTTTCATCTGGCGAGTTGTTACTACTTTATGTTTAGTCTTGAGGGCTCCCCGGAACTTTCTTACACAGTAGACCAAGTAGTGATCGCTAAGACCGATTTCTAGAACGACCGATTTCTAGAATGTCATGACATACAAGATTATGAACAGACTATGCCCTGAAAGCCGATGGGATGGATTCCAACCGAGATCTTTTCACTCGGCCTACGATACGAGGCACTGTAAAGATCTCCAGATCCCTAGATATAGGACTGAATTTGCCAAGAAAGGCTTTCATTACGCAGCTCTCACATTATGGAATGATACACCTCCCGACATTCGTGAGCTACCGACATTAGATCGTTTACAGAAAAAACTGAAAACGCATCTAAAGAGCTAGACTCTCAAACACAATTCCCTAGAAAAACAGCAATGATTACGTCTATAGGGCTTTAGGTTTTTTTTGTTAGAGTTTTATCACTGTAAGTTATATCACTGTAAGTTATATCGTATATTTTGACTTGCTGAAGGGTTTCTTTTGTGTATAAATAATATGAATGAAAAATTAAATGAATGAAATGTGTAACTGCTACCCCAAATATCACTACGGAGTGAAAATCAATCCGCTCTGATCCGCTCCGATAGCAGCCCGATATAGTGTAACTCGAGCCTTAAAGTGGACGAACGGAGATATAACGGCATGATCTAAAAATAGCACAAAAGAACGGCAGACGCCACTTATCTCCTTATTGTTTTAATCGATCAAGGACGTCAAATACAATGGGTTACGTTTAGATGGACCCAATCTCCCTAGCTAAGTTGCTTTTAACGCCGTTGATTTGCTTTAACCTGTCGATGGGCGTTTAACATTTCAAACAAGAAGTCCTGAACTTGCCAGAAGTGACACTGAAAAATGTTAACCTTTGTGATTAGATGAAGAAGATGGCGTGCAGAAAACAGGTCGTTTTTTTACTTGATTTCCCTGGTGGGCCGAAAATTTAACTGAGAACTTTTTATAAGTCAATGTGCATCATTTACAGCCTCCGGATCTGCTGACATTTTTTGTCACAGTAAAATCTTTTTATATATAAGTTTTGAATCTTAGAAATATTATCATGATTTATTAGTAATCTAAAGATTTTAGTTAACCTATAAAGAGTTAGAACTGCTATCTCCTGTTTTTAGTTCAATTTTGTTGGACGAATAATTGGCCCTAGGGGTCTTACACTGAGACAAGTCGAAACGGAAACTGGTTGCAAAATCCTGGTTCGTGGTAGAGGATCAATGAAGGACAAGAAAATGGTAAGTGTAATTGTTTTTAGATATCGTTACTAGAAAGTCAATAATGGTGAAGATGGTGGCGAGCAACATTGTACCAGGATTCATTTCGTCCCATTTAAGAACCTTTAACAAGTTATCAGGAATTCAATAAAATAATGCCACGCAACCTTGTTCCCAGGGCTGCCATTGCCTTCCTTAAGTCATCGATGTTGGCCTTGGTACCGGTTGCTGCAAAAGTGGCCATTTGAGCGCCATTTGTTTTGCATAAATTATCAGCTACGGACTCATTACAAAACTCTCTTATTGTGTCTATAGAGAATATGAGTATACCAGCATAAACCACAAGTCAGCAGATTTTGATCCATAAAATACAATGTAGTAAGTCACTTGTAAAGAGACTTGGCTGGAAGACCATAGATAAGCTAATCAGTAGTGAGTCTAATATCATGGTCTTCAAATCCCTTCATGGTTTTGCTCCACAATACATGTCCAATCTATTTACAAAGACATCCGACCTAACCTCGAGGAATCTTAGGCATTCAGCAACTGATCTAAGGATACCAAAGAAAAAGTCAACAAATGGACAGAAATGCTTCTATTTTAGAGGTGCTAAATGTTGGAATGGCCTCTCAGCTGAGCGTAAGAATGCATCCACTATTTACAAATTCAAAAACTTGAGGATCAGTAGGTGTATATATGTATTTGGATTTCTTTTTATTGTAAATATTTATTCTTCATCATAGGATTTTTTATTAGTATTTTATGAAATTGTAATTAGGTTAATTTAGTTTTTTTCCCAATACATTTCAATTTGTAAGTATTAGATTGGAGGGCCCCTTGTCTATCATCATTGTTATTGATGAAGGGCTACCTTCCTTAAAAATTTGAAAATGAAATGAAATGAAGTCCAGAAAAAATTGGAGACAGTATGAACATGTGACGACAAATGCCCGATCCTTTTCCGCCATTGCAGCAGTACATGCTGCGAGAATCTAAAAACAAATTCTTTGATGACCTTTATTATTTAACCGTTTTAAAGGTATTTACACATATTTTCAATCATTGATATCTACGTTATTGTGATCTATAAACCCTGACAACTTAAAGGCGCAATTTCTTGAGCAGTGGGGACTCTAGAGGGAGTCAGGAACGGTGGCAATTGTTGCTGTTGTTGGTTGTTCTCTCAGCCAGGGTTCCTATTGTTCAGCATTAGTATCGTATCGATGTGTACCATTTTGTAGATGTTTGTTTAGCTGTGAAAATTAGCAGGATTTCTTTGGAGCAAAAATGGGCCTAAGTTGAGGAAATTAGGAAACTTTCACCACAGCTTCCAAAATGAAGTGGCTCGTTATTCTTCAAATTATGGAAATAAGTAGCAAATGAAGGTTGCAATAGATAGAGAATGTGGTTTATGTCAAATTTTAGCGTCCCTAAGCAGTTTACCCGGTGCAAAACGGCACAAAATGGCGCGGGCCAAAAGTTTATCCGATTTTCAAAGCACCAGCGTGGAGCTCCTGGGGTTGGTATCGAACCTCAAATTGCTTATAAAGACTCGCACACGAGTTGTCTATTGTAATCTTTTTTCCGTTTTGAAATCGGTTTAGAAATCATCGAGTAAGAAACTCAAACGCAACCTATCGAAAATTGTTTTCTTTGATCCCCTTCTATGACGTCATGACGACACCGCTTTTTGGAACTTTGAAATTCAGATGTGTCTTGGTCTATTGCCCTTTTCCAACTTCTCATCTAGTCTACAAATGCCCCTCAGAATTTTTTACTGGCATTTGAATTTTGACGATTTTTGTGTGAGAATCAATAGAAATGATCCCCAAAATGACCAGATGTGGTTAATTTATCCCACATGTGCAGACAGATAGAGCTCAAACCCCGTCAACTGGGGCACATACATGACAATTAAGTATACCAACAGTCCTTTTTTCAATCCTTTGTCCTGTTTTCCCGTGACAGCGATCCAAAGTTGACAAATTACTCGCCAAGCCAAGCAATGACTCTTTGGAATGATTAGTGAGCCTTTTGTCATCGAATAGCCAATCAGATTGAGAATTTGGCCTGCCCGGTACCAGAGTCAATATTGACGTAGGAAGCGCGGCCCTGGAAACAGGTTGAATGCAATGCATCTTCTTAAAAGTTGAGTAAAGTTTCGTCAATGTAATCTGTTTTTGCAGTGCGATTAACGATGTTTGCTTGCTGCTTTAATCACTAGGATCAAAGATAGGAATCAAATGTTTTAGGCGATTTTTGCTCGTGGCCCATGGCCGGAAACCCTCAAAGCGTCATGTTCACGGACCAATCAGACGGCGAATAAACGAAGAAGAGAGAAGAATGGTGTGAAATTTTTTCTAAACCTTGCCTACCTTCATAAAACGCAACCAGGACAAAAACTGCTGGAAATTTCCCGAATTTATTTGAAGAAATCTACTCGCCAGCTGTTTGGGTAGACTACATTACATAAGTCTTTCTAACTTACGCTTGTTGTTGTTGTTGTTGTTGTTGTTATCGCTTCAGTTGAGGGACTTATGTCCTTACGCTTCAATACAGGGACTAATTAGGCCAAGTCCGCCGCGTTCACGGCGCGACCAATCAGATCACTATGTTCTTAATATGGTCAACCCACGTGCCTATTTTGAGCGTTTGATTTTCTCATTAGTTCAAAGTTCGACTTCTCGAAGCTAGGCGACGCTTGAAGTGACCTTCCAAGGGACGTTCGAATTTTCTTTCGACGTTCGTAGGATGGAAGATGTTCTAAGTGTCTTCTGATTTTTCTTAAGATTTTAGTCCCTGTTTAGAACCGTTTGGTCGTGAGTCCTTTGTATGAGTGAAATTAAACATCAGATTATAAATGTTGAACGAATACAAGGAATCACGTCGTCAGTCTAATGTTTGGGTATCCAGGTTTGGATGCCGGTTTAAATACCTCACGGTTTGATGGAGATATAGCGTTTCCGATAGGCCAAATCGGCAGAGGCTTGCCAACCTTTGTCTACGCCACTTCAAGTTAGGTAATAAAACCTCTTGATAAATCCTCTTTTCAATTTTATAACTTATTTCACACCATGAAACTTATGCCATGAATGCAGAGAGTAGTATAATACTGAAATTGCCTAAGAGTATTGCTATATGACTTGAAATTTGTGAATTAACCTTGGCAAATTTTTTCAGTGCGCATAGAAATCTAAGTGGCATTGAAGTTTGAACGAAAGATCATCATCATTCATCATTAACATTATTTAAAGTCGGGTTTTAACCTAGTAAATGGTACTAATTCATTCCTACTGTAAAGTAAACTATTTAATAATATAATAAATAGGCTGTATGTATCTATAAACAAAAACGTTATAAACATAGTCTGCAGGAGCACTTATCACCAGTCGATGATTTTATTTGATTCTTAAATGCTGTAAGGGATGGACTTTGCTTGATTTCGTCAGAGGAGACTTCCCCTGAAAGAAAGTGACTCCGCGCCATAACGTTTCTTGATCTTTGGAAGTTTACACAGTTCTTTAGTTCTTAGGTCATATGTTACTTCTTTCCTCTCTTGAAATTCCCATAAATATAAGGGGTTTAGTTTTTGGTTGACTTGTAGATTTCTGTCATTAATTTCTGGAGATTTTTGACATGGATGGTTTGGCTGTTATCTCGGCTCCATAGTAGCTGGAAAGAGGATTCATAGTCCTGGTAGAGTATCCGTTATGTGCTCTGTTTATTTCATCGTTTGTAGCATCACTGCAAAAAAGCCATACCAGGGGGCAGTAATTGAAATTCGATAGGATTATGGTGTTACAGATTTTTGTTGCTTGGTCTGGCGATAGATATGTATTAACCTTGCAAAAGCGCTAAATTTCTGATTAACCTTTGAACAGAGTCCGTTTATGTGTTTATTTAACTTAAGCTTGTTATCAATCTGTATGCCTAAGAGTTTCACCGTGTCTGTAGAAGGTAATTTTTTTCCTTCTGTATTAAGGCGCAGGCACCTTTCATCTTTTACACCAAGAAACATGATTTGCTATCATTCCATTTTTTGAGAACCAGCCTAACAGTAGACTTAGGTCATTCTCCAATTTGATCACAATTTCCACATGTAGGGTCATAGCTCTAGTCTGGGGACAGTATTATTCAACTGGTAATCATCATCACTTAGAAATTGCATACAAACCTTTGAATCGCGACAAAAGTAGTTTAAAATATGTGCTATCAGAATATCTGAGTTAAATTTCATTGATGTCTCCAAAACGGATTTCTTGGCTCCTTTTTGTGTTGTTGTCTCGCTCCAGTCTGCGGACATGACCTCTAGTCTGCGGACAAGTAATAAATTCGCCACAAATTTATCTTGAAGTGCATTATTTCAGAATGTTTCCAACAATTTAATCATTGCTATCACATTACCATACTTTCCAAATCGCATTGATTCAAATAAGCTCTATATTCAAGCCAAAATTAATGAAAGAAGTCGGTCATAACATCCCATAAAAATTGGGCCTAAATTGTCGCATTTCCACATTTCATTTCATTTTTTCATTTTCATTTTATTAAGGAGGGTAGCCCTTCAACCAGAGTTGTTTTACAAGGGGCCACAAGACATCGAATTGCAGATAGACTTGTTCCAAGTCTCGTCCGTTCTTTATTTCTCGTCTGTTCGTTATTCGGGCCACTCGGTCGGAGTGGCCCGAATAACGAGCGGACGAGATTTGGAGCAAGTATGAAGTGCAGCAGAAACAAATAGAAGAACATGTGTCCGCAGACTGGAGACGTGGCGTGTCGGTACCAGGTTGAATTTTAACTCCCCTGAATCCTGAATACGAGGCGAATTCACCAGCGCTCCTGAGGGAATTTGAAAACAAAGCATAGTCAAACAATCGGAGCGTGAAGAAAGTTTCAACGGAATAATTTACGACGATTTACAACAAAAAGTTAAAATTTACAGGTTTGTTGACGGATGCTGGCAAAAGAAGGTATTCTTGGTTGTCAAGCTTTAATTTGCTCAGGAGATGATCAGTTTTACCCGATGAAATTCTCGACGGAAATTTCCGAATGAGTATAAAGCAAAGTTAAAATGACCAGAACAGTGCGAGGATTTACGGTCTTTTTATGGTCGAAAGCCAGAGTTTTTGCTTGTTGTCCGCAGACTGGAGCTGTCCGCAGACTGGAGCTATGACCCTATATTATTTCCACATGCAAATATGGTATTATCATAGCGGTGGTGGAAGGAACGGTGGTGGAAGGACAATGGCAAAAACAATGAAAAATGTAGATGTTTTGTGTTCTGGGATCGTTCTTACAACAATCACCATTGCTATTGCCATTGTCTCTCGCCCAGAATTTCTATAGTTTAAGGTTTAGTGCCCCCTCGGTACTGGAAGGCCATAATTCCGAGAAACCATGAGATATTTAAAACGGCATCCAAATCTGGATACCCAAATATCTGACGAGTAGATGTCTTCAAAAAAATTTGGGAAATTTCCTGCAGTTTTGTCCTGGTTGCATTTTATGAAGATAGTTAAAATTTAGAAAAATCTTCACACATTTCTTCTGTCTTCTATGCTTATTTGCCGTCTAATTGGTCCGTGGAAATGAGGCTTTGAAGGTTTCCGGCCATGGGTCACGAGCGAAAATCGGCTAAAACATTTGATTCCTATCTTCTAGAATCGAAACTGTTAGAATGTATTTCACAGAGGTAGCTTCTTCCGAGCTCTAATTTTCTATTCTTGTAACAATCACAAAACTTTCTACTGCTCTTTTCAACCATTTTCATTCATAGTGATATTTTTTTCATATATCCGTCTAAAATGTTACAGTACAAGGTTACATACTACTATACTTTCTAATTACTCTACGACTATACCACACCACAGGGACGATACCACAAGGAGCAATAGACAATGACTACCCTGTGGTCTTAACATAAGAGATATTCAACGTAATTACAACTAAATATACAGTTACAGATAAATACGCATAAACAATCACTACAAACTACAGATAGATACTGACGCCTGTTTCATGTTAGATGCCAGGCCTTTCAGGTGCACTATGCTCATAATGTAGCATTAGGTGCCTTCATCAAAATATGTATATTTGAACATCTATATAAAATATCCTACACAGATATTCAAATTGACCTAATGTATACTCTGCATCAAACAAGAAACAAACGTAGTAAAAAATGACAAAGAGAAGAGAACAAAAGGACTCAGTGACTACGTGGGAGAGGCAAAGTTAAAATTATTTACCCAAACCGACCAGTTTTGCGAAGGAAATCTATAGTCAGTTGGAGTATAATTTTGTTAACGTCATCTGGGAAATCTTTATCACCATACGGTAAAAGTTGCAGCAGAACGTTTTGAGAGGCTATTGATTTGAGCAAGGGATCGTACTAGTTCCGAAACTCCAGCGAGAAGATCTGGTCGTTGAGTGTTAAATGCGGGGCAAAGCAACAAAAAATGTTCCGTATCCTCAATGCTATCATTTGTAGGGCACAATGGATTTATGGTATCTCTAAAATTATGCTTGAATTTGTGAAAGTTTAACTTACTGAGACAAACCCTTATTTGGGAGAGATACGATAGGCCTATTGGATCATGAATACCGAAGACAGATTTTGGAGGTGGGCGAATTTTCGATAGAAGCTTTGTCTTAAACACGGCAACAGACGGTGCAAGCCTAATTTCTGGATCAAGCTTATTCCACTCAGATGTACAATTTGGGTAGAAGCTACAATCGCGGACAAAACTCGTTGGGACAGATGTTTTTTTGCCTTAAAAGAGGCCTTTCCTGTATGTAAACTGCTACCTTTCACTGCTAATGCCCCCCTCCCCCCCCATTGCAATGTTGGTTGCTGAAAGAAGACATACTTGTCAACTCATCTATGAAATTTTCATCAGCTTTCAACATTGCAATGGGGGGTGGGGGGGATTTCAACTCGAAATTTCCTCCAAAATACAAAGTGTATCATGAGTTTTGTCCGCGATTGTCTGAAAGGGTTGAAAACTTCAGGGGCGCATAACTCTAAGACCGGTTATGACAACAAGCTGAAATTTTCAGAACTTTTTCATCTCCACAGCCGCTACCAGGAAGTTTCGTTTTATGTTTCTACTGTAAGCCGTAAGGACAAAAACGACTCCGAAAAATTCAAGAAATCACTATTGTGTGCAGTGTAATTTGTGAGTGTTGACGCAAATAGCTGCTTCATTGCACATATGACGTAACTACTGCAGAATGCATTGAGCCTGGAAAGATTAATGCCTTGCAATTCAGGTTCAGATAATGTCTGGCTTCTGAATGCTTCTATTCAAACTGACCGTTGTAAATATCCTATTGTCCCAGAATGAATCAAAAATAGATTTCAAAAGGAAAGTCAAGCACTCTAGCGCAACGGTACTCATAAGCACTTGCGTAGCAAAATAAATTGATAATAAATTCAGAATAACGTTTAGAGGCGAAGTTATGGACGCAAACAGTGACAGGGATGTCAAGCTTTATATTAGGATCGACATATAGACTATTGACGGTTGCATTTAGAAATGTGGGGTCGAATGTCTATGAAGGCCACTTTTTTGATCAATAAACAGCTGATCTTGTCTTTTTTAATGGTGACAAAGTGAGTATCGATGAAGTTTATTATTATTTGCTGGTTAACTGTAGGCATTTTCCGTCTGGATAAAGGATAAATGCCTTGTATCACCCTTTGTTTTCATGTAAAAAATGAAACTCCTAGAAATACTACGCTGCGATGAAAGCTACGGCTGTTTTAACACGCACTGTTCAAGTGTGCTTCGATGACCTTCGTCAGCCCAATGCTTGGCCTAAGTCAGATTTGAGAATGACGTAATCCATGTAAACAATTGTATTCGAAATTTAGATATCATAGTTAGGCTAGATGCAAATCTGCATGCATTTGAATGCAAACGTTTACGGCCTAAATTCACTGGTAGCCTCCTGTCAGAAGTGGTCACCGCCCAATGATTGAGTCTCCTCCCTGTGAAAATCGCCTGTATTTCCAGTAGACCCTGTCTGATCGCTTTCTAGGGCTTAAATGTATTTGCTAATCGTGTGCCAATGTTGTTTGGAAAATATTACCTGATTACAACGAACTTTAGGAGTGTTTTGCCTCTTTTGTTCATGCACACTGAAATTAGCTGTTTTGACGTAAAATCATCAATTTTCAACAATGCTTCAAATGCCTCTTTTGGGAAAGAAAAACAAGTAAAACCACACGCAAGTCTTTATTCAACAAAGGACTGGCTTCCCACCAAATCCCAGCAAGATATTCAAACGCGCAAGCAATTTACAGCAATTTAAAGTTACACCATTTTTCAGACAATCGCGGACAAAACTCGTTGGGACAGATGTTTTTTGCCTTAAAAGAGGCCTTTCCTGTATGTAAACTGCTACCTTTCACTGCTAATGCCCCCTCCCCCCCATTGCAATGTTGGTTGCTGAAAGAAGACATACTTGTCAACTCATCTATGAAATTTTCATCAGCTTTCAACATTGCAATGGGGGGTGGGGGGGATTTCAACTCGAAATTTCCTCCAAAATACAAAGTGTATCATGAGTTTTGTCCGCGATTGTAGATTGAAATCTTTCTCTTCCATCTCTTCGCCATTCAAGGAAAGGTGCAGAGTATCGAATCAATGGCACTGATAATAATAATAATAATAATAATAATAATGATAATAATAATAATAATAATAATAATAATAATAATAATAATAATAATAATAATAATAATAATAATAATAATAATAATAATAATAATAATAATAATAATAATAATAATAATAATAATAATAATAATAATAATAATAATAATATTCGTATCTGCCCTAGTGCCTGAGCTAACAGCTCAGTTAACGTATGAATACGCTATACTAGGTTTATGTTAGCTACTACAAACAGTATCACATGAAATTACCTCAGCAAAGGGGGGGGGGGGAGTCTATCCAAGCACAGGCAGACATTTAGCTGACTCATTCTCAAACGAGAAAGAGAGCAATGCCCTCGAATTTCAAAAGTGCTAAATGTAGGCCTAGACTATGGGAATAACTTCCGCACCCTGTGCCTCCAAATATAATTTGCCATAATAACATTTGATATTGAACACCATTGTAACATCGGCTTTGCAACTAATTTGTCAACCGACAAAGATCTCAGTTCTCTCCAAATATCCTTCTTTATGCAACCAAGCGAGCCAAAACACATAACCTTTAATTCAACATTCCATCCATGACCTCGTAATAGACAGCAAACGCTCTCGTAACGCCCCAACTTCTCTCGAAACACGTAATCAAAGTACAAATCATAACACACAGCTACTTCGACAATGGTGCACTTCTGTGATACATGATCAATTAAAAGAATGTCTGCTTTGCGATGTTCAATCAACAGCAGTTCCTCGCGATACTCTGTGAATATTGTCTCCATTAGCTTGTTTGAGTAGACTCGTAGAAGACGGTTACTCTGAGAAATAACATCTTCTACTTTATCAGCGATTCGATTGTGGCGACGACTATAAAAATTTCGAAATTCATGACAACCATTCATAAGATGCGCCATACTTTCGGTATGATTTCGGCAAAAGGGGCATAAAGGATCATTTTCACGGTTCCAAATGTGCAGCGAAAAGTTAGTTGGAAGGAGGCTAAGTCGTGCTTTTATGCTGAATTTCACTAACAAGTCGTCTATTTTCCAGTTGTAGAAAATGGAATGTGATGACTTCAAATGAATGCCATCCATACCGAAAAAGCACCCCTGAATTGACAATTCTTTTGCCTTAATCAAATCACGTTTAACTGTGTAATGAAATAGAATCTTTTGTAGCGATGAAGTGTCGTCGTGAAACTTCCCATCAATGATTACACCTGCTTTCCCATCTCTGAAAACGATGGAGATATCTAGTTTCCTTGCATAGCGCAACAACTCAGGCCAGTCAGACTGACAACCAAAGTTTGTTTTATTATTCAAATATCCATCAACTGTGACTTCGTAACCAAGAAAGTTCTTTTCATCACTCGATTCTGCTACCCCCCTCCTTAACATGTCAAGACTTAGAGACTGACGTGCACTGTTTCTAAAATGATCTTCCTCATGATTCAACATTTTTAGGAGAAACGCAATTCGTGTCGTCCGGTATACAGCAGATACACGTTTAATTCCTATTCCTCCGTCCTCGCGAGGTAGGTAAATGATGAGCTGCGTAGTTGAACTGTATAAATCGTACAAATTTCGAACTGTTTGTGTTAGAGCCTTATCCAATTCTTCGAGCTGTTCCTCGGTAAACCTTGTATTGTTAAAATGATGCAATATTTTAGCAAGAGCCATGTTATTGAAAGCACTTGCCTTCAGCGAAAGTGGCAACTTACATTTTGAGATTTTGTCCAGCAACTCTTTATAATTTTCTAATATTTGATTGACCTGCTTCGGATCTTCTCCAGATAACGATAACGACTTTCCCAAGTATTTATATGGCTTATTGCGCCCACAAACAGCTAATTCATGTGACTGTACTTTCACTTTTGGCTTTATGTCCGATTTACCCTTGTACCAATTATTACCCGACCTTCTAGCGTATAAAACAGCGCATTTCTCGGGTTTTACTTCCAAACCAGCCTGGGCCATCATTTCTTCCCCGGCATCAAAGATCAGTTGAGAAATTTCTGAGTTATACTGTACGACAATAATAATAATAATAATAATAATAATAATAATAATAATAATAATAATAATAATAATAATAATAATAATAATAATAATAATAATAATAATAATAATAATAATAATAATAATAATAATAATAATAATAATAATAATAATAATAATAATAATAATGGCCTTAAGTGTCTGAGAGATATGTACATGGAAACTAAGATTAGGATTGCATGCTACATGGCAAAAAGTGAAAGCAAATGGATGGAAGTTGCTTGGCAGAGGGAACAAGCTAAGAACACTGGTCAATAGCAAGGTATGTCGAAAAGGAATTTGATGAGCTAAGGATAAAAATAGAATTCCGGAATACCTCGGTGAAGATAAATGGGAAAAATATCGAAGGAGATACGAAAAAAGTATGGTCAAAGTTAAAGAATACCTGGAAAAAGAAAAGAGAGGCAGCGAGATGTGAAAGTCTGAGAAGCAAGCGACAGCAAGGACAGGTCTGGAAGGCACTGGAAGCAGAAAGTCATATTTGGGTAAAACACAACATGGATCCATGTAAAACAGCAGCGATTATAAATATGCAAGAACAGATGGTGGAAACACGAGCGTGGAAGAAAGCGAGAGGATTGCAAGTAGAATCAGCTAAATGTAGGCTGTGTGGAAAATTTGATGAGACTGTAAATCATCTGCTTGCTGGATGCAAAGTGTAAGCTGGGAAAGAATATCTAAGGAGGCATAATAATGCATTAATGATATTGGCCGTGGAATGGGCGAAGAAGGAGAAGATCTTAAATGAAGAAGAGAAATGGTACAATACATCATGGATGAGTGGAACGGTTCTTGAAAGAGGAGGTCAAAAACTGATATGGGACTTCGAATTCAAAATGAGACGAGAAACAACGGCAAGAAGGCCAGATTTGGTACTTGAAGATGCAGACAGTAAATTCATTTGGATCGTCGACATGGCATGTCCTATGGACGAAAACGTTGTGGAGAAATTCACGGAAAAACTCAGGAAGTATGAACAGTTATCTTTCGAAACAAGGGAAAAAAGACATGGATATAGTGTGAACATAGTGCCAGTGATAGTAGGCTGTACGGCTAGAGGTGGAAAGGAGCTGATCAAGCAGATGAGGAAGGTGATCGAAGATGATGAGAAGGTGGACTTTGTTGCCAGTGAAATGATTAGAACAGTGTTATGTGACAGCGAGACGATTCTACGAAAAGTTATATCTGGAATTATTCAGCCAGACTAGAGAAGCACTAATTATCTGTATTTTAGTTTGTGTTAAATGGACATTAATTTATAGGGTTGGCAAATATTGGCAACTCTTTGGACGTATGTCTGTCATTTGACAGACACAAGTCTTTCTTGGCCGTAAGGCTAATCCTTTCCAATAATAATAATAATAATAATAATGTACTTGCCACGAAAAGAGGGAGGAAGGGGACTGTTATCCATAGAAGATAGCGTTGATTTAGCCATACTCGGGTTGGAAAATTATGTCCAACAAAGTGACGAATTGCTGCTTGCATCGGTAAGGGCTGCAGTACAAGAGTCTGAAACTGTAAAAGAATTAAAAAAACGAAGGAAAGAGGAGAGAAGAACAGAGTTAAAAGATAGAGCCTTACATGGTCAGTTCTTTAGGCAGACGCAAGTGTACAGGGACGAGGAAACATGGAGATGGCTGACAGCTGGAGAATTGAAAAAGGAAACGGAAGGTCTTTTGATGGCTGCCCAGACACAATCATTGAGAACAAATGCAATCAAGGCAAAGATCGATAAGAGCCAGGATGATCCAAATTGCCGAATGTGCAAACAAAGCGAAGAAACAGTTTGTCATATTGCAAGCCAATGCCCAAAGCTCGCGCAAAAAGAATACAAACGGAGGCATGATTGTGTCGCAAGATCACTCCACTGGAATCTATGCAAACAAAATGCTATAGAATGCTGTAGCAAATGGTACGAGCACCAACCAGACAGTGTTATAGAGACTGAACAAGTTAAAATTTTATGGGATTTTACCATCCAGACAGATAACACAATCCAAGCAAGGAGACCTGATATAGTTATTGTAAACAAGATTGAAAAGACACGTCATATAATAGATGTAGCGATTCCTGGAGATGAAAGAGTATTAGTAAAAGAGACAGAGAAAATAGAGAAATATGATGAGTTGCGGAGAGAGCTTGAAAGGTTGTGGAAAGTCAAAGCGAAAGTTGTTCCCATCATTGTGGGCGCACTTGGAACAGTTACAAGAAACTTGAACAGCTATCTGAAGGAAATTGGAGTAAATGTAACGATTCAATTAATACAGAAGTTTGCTCTTCTTGGAACTGCAAAAATTTTGCGGAAAGTGCTTGATGTCTAAGGTCACAGGCTGTGACTTGATGTTGGCTTGAAAAACCAGTCAAAGAAGAACATTAGGACTATGACGATCAGTAGAATAATAATAATGATGATAATAATAATAATAATGATAATAATAATAATAATGATAATAATAATAATAATAATAATAATAATGATAATAATAATAATAATAATGATAATAATAATAATAATAATAATAATAATAATAATAATAATAATAATAATAATAATAATAATAATAATAATAATAATAATAATGATAATAATAATAATAATAATAATAATAATAATAATAATTAATAATAATAATAATAATAATAATAATAATAAATTAATAATAATGATAATAATAATAATAATTAATAATAATAATAATAATAATAATAATAATAATAATAATAATAATAATTTGGTGCTCTTGGGACGGTGTCTAAAAGTTTGACTGGCTACCTGAAGGAAATTAAAGTGTCAACCAAGATCCAAGTGATTCAAAAATCTGCTTTGCTCGGCACCGCAAGAATTCTGAGAAAAGTTCTAGAGATCTAAGGCCATGGGTCATGACTTGATCTTTGGAAGTCACAAGAACGTCCAGTGAACATATCATCAATAACCACTGTGAAGAAAGCAACATAATAATGATAATAATGATAATGATAATGATAATGATAATAATAATAATAATAATAATAATAATAATAATAATAATAATAATAATAATAATGATAATGATAATAATAATAATAATAATAATAATAATAATAATAATAATAATAATAATAATAATAATAATAATAATAATAATAATAATAATAATAATAATAAAAGCGAACTAAACCATCTTTCAAAGCCAAACAGAAAATAAAATATAAAAACAAACACTGTTGGATTACGTAAACGTTTCGATTAAAATCTTCATCAGTTTTTAATCGATGAAGATTTTAATCGAAACGTTTACGTAATCCAACAGTGTTTGTTTTTATAATAATAATAATAATAATAAGAAAGGAGAGGTGGAAAGAAAAGCCAATGCATGGACAGTTCATAAGACAAACGATGGATATAGCAGATGATGTGTCATGGGCATGGCTCAGAAGTGGAACATTAAAACGAGAAACTGAATCACTGATTACCGCTGCACAAGATCAATGTATCCGCACAAATTACATCAAGGCAAGAATAGATAAAACCCAGGAAAACAGCCTCTGTCGTATGTGTGGACAAAAAGAAGAAACTGTAATGCACATCATTTGTGAATGCACGAAACTTGCACAAAAAGAGTACAAAAAGAGACACGACTTGGTAGGAACAACAATCCATTGGGAATTATGCAAGCAGCTAGAATTCAATCATGCTGATAAGTGGTATGAACACAAACCAGAATCTGTACTTGAAAATGAAAAAAGCCAGTTGTTGTGGGACTTTGAAGTGCAGACGGATCATCATATAGAAGCTAGAAGGCCTGACCTCATAATTGTTGACAAAGAAAAGAAGACATGTCAGATCGTGGATTTTTGCAATACCTGGAGATCACAGAGTTGAAATGAAAGAAAGGGAAAAAGGGAAAAGGGAGAAATATCAAGATTTGGCAAGAGAATTACAAGTACTATGGAATACGAAAGTAACTGTTACCCCAATAGTGATTGGGGCGTTGGGAACAGTTCCAAAGTCATTGAAAAATAGATTAGACCAAATCGGAATCCGAACAAAAATTGAAACAATGCAGACCACAGCGTTGCTGAACACAGCCAGGATCGTAAGGAAAGTCTTGGAGCTCTAAGGAGGCTTGTTGCTACTGGACCTTCAAGAACAATCCACCAATAACGGTGTGAAATGAACTCATAATAATAATAATAATAATAATAATAATAATAATAATAATAATAATAATAATAATAATAATAATAATAATAATAATAATAATAATGATAATAATAATAATAATAATAATAATGATAATAATAATAATAATAATAATAATGATAATAATAATAATAATAATAATAATTAAAACTGAACCATCATCAAAATAAACAGAAAAAGATAAATAAAAACAAGACTGTTTAAAAACAAACGTTTCGATATTCAAATCTTCATCAGTGTTTACAATCCACAGAATAGCCAAGTATTTATACCCTAAAACTTACAAAATAACACTTCCATAAAATCGTGGTAAAATTCCCCCGAGTCCCCCCTAAAAAACATACCAAACAAAACACCCAGAACACTAAAGTATTAGTTGTAAAGCCAAAACTTTCAATTTCAAAAAAATATTTTTTGTAGCCAACTCCCTTACTTTAATTTTTATGTTTGCGGCATCAGAATGGAAGCTCTTTGTACGTGAAGTCTCAAGCCAAACCAGAAGCATGCCCCCTAACGATCCTCCTGGGATTTGCTTAAATTGCTAAATCCCTAGATGGCAAGACAAGGAATTCCACCCTGACACCACGTGCACACTGACACGAAATACGGAAGGAAGCATGCCCCAAGAGAAAGCGAAAGACTTGTTAAAATGTAGTGACCGGATTTAGGCGGTTCCACAGGCAAACATATCCAATTCAATATCAGCCGCCCTCTCATTTAGGCCCTTGGGTGCAAATGTTCCCAATTTGTATTGCCAAAATAACTCCTTCCTTCGAAGTGAGTAAACATCTGAAGCCCCATCAATGATTGTTATACTAACCGAACCGAAAATTCATCAGGGTGTTTTTTCGGTTAGCATAAAAATCATTGATGGGGCTTCAGATGTTTACTCACTTCGAAGGAAGGAGTTATTTTGGCAATACAAATTGGGAACATTTGCACCCAAGGGCCTAAATGAGAGGGCGGCTGATATTGAATTGGATATGTTTGCCTGTGGAACCGCCTAAATCCGGTCACTACATTTTAACAAGTCTTTCGCTTTCTCTTGGGGCATGCTTCCTTCCGTATTTCGTGTCAGTGTGCACGTGGTGTCAGGGTGGAATTCCTTGTCTTGCCATCTAGGGATTTAGCAATTTAAGCAAATCCCAGGAGGATCGTTAGGGGGCATGCTTCTGGTTTGGCTTGAGACTTCACGTACAAAGAGCTTCCATTCTGATGCCGCAAACATAAAAATTAAAGTAAGGGAGTTGGCTACAAAAAATATTTTTTTGAAATTGAAAGTTTTGGCTTTACAACTAATACTTTAGTGTTCTGGGTGTTTTGTTTGGTATGTTTTTTAGGGGGGACTCGGGGGAATTTTACCACGATTTTATGGAAGTGTTATTTTGTAAGTTTTAGGGTATAAATACTTGGCTGTTCTGTGGATTGTAAACACTGATGAAGATTTGAATATCGAAACGTTTGTTTTTAAACAGTCTTAATAATAATAATAATAATAATAATAATAATAATAATAATAATAATAATAATAATAATAATAATAATAATAATAATAATAATAATAATAATAATAATAATAATAATAATAATAATAATAATAATAATAATAATAATAATAAACTAAACCATCCTCTTGAACAAACAGAAATAAAAATATAAAAACACAACTGTTGCCGACATACGTTTCGATCAAAATCTTCTTCAGTGTAAAACTTTTCACAGGGCAGCCAAATATTTATAGCAAAGACATGTTTACTTACATTACAAAGACTTTTTAAAAAGATCAAATCTAATTTACAATTGAATGTGCGATACATAAACAACCTCAGTGAACCTAAAATCAATGCCTCCGAGACCATCGTACTCCTGAGAGATTTTTCATTATTTCATTAAATTTGCAATTTATACCAGGTCCCTCGGGCTAATCAAGCCGCCAAGAAAGACCCAAAAGACAAGAACCCACACAGAGTTCCCGTCTCCCGGGGTCCCCCCAAAACGACCCAACGAGCCAAAGGATCCAGTGGGAGCCAGAACTATAATGTGAAGAGGAACTGGAGCTTAACGAACCCCTTGAGGCTATGCTAACTTTTCTGTGAATCCCAAGGGTAACTTTCCATAGATTCGCTAGCTGCTAAACAATCTTAGCAAATGCTGAATCCGGGACAGCCCGATAGGGAATTCCACCCTGTACAGGTACATGTACCCCAAAAACTAAGGTACCCCAAAAACCACAAGGTCAGTTGAAAGGCAATATCTATAGAAGATCAACATACAACATAAAACTCTTACTGATCAATGATGCTTAGGTAACTGGGCTACCTAAAAATGTAGGTTTGCCATGAATAAATTGGATTTAAAAAAAAATTATAGGGTGTAAACGCAAAAATTTGAACTTGAAATTTTACAGATTATTTCTATGAACGAGTAGCAAGTCGCAAATTCTTACTATAAGTTTGCAAACCAGTGTTTTTCAGTATCTTTCATGTGTCCTCTTGCCAGAAAAGCACAATGGTTACCTTGCAATATAGTGAACCTATTGAATGGGCATCCTGACTTTGGTGATTTTTTGTGTGGTTTTGGGGTACATTTCACTGAAACATGGAAAACACAAGTACAGGGTGTGGTGTGCCACAGAGAAACCAAATGAAATTATGTATTTTCAGCAAAATCACATCTATATTTATATATTATTAACACTCTCTGAAAGCAATTAACATAAGGTATTTGTCCACATAACAAAATATCTTCTGAAAGTCAAGGTTAGAATGGTCAAGTTTTTAACAAAATTAACAAAATAACAAATATTTCCTGAAAGTCTGTAAACAAACAGCAAGTAAATTTTCCATTTTTCAGCAAAATAACGAACACATCTTCAAGACAATCAACATACAGTTGGTAAAATGGTATATGTCTCAACAAAATAATAAACATTTTATGCAATTCAATTGACAGACAGTTAATTAAAATTGCCCATATTTTAACACAGTAACAAAAATATCTTTCTAAAAGTCAATCAACATAGGTATTTGCTGTCCAGATATTATTAACTAACCAATCACTTTAGAAGACTTCTGTTAATTTTGGATACCACTGGAAAGTTACTCTCATTTGAGGTTACTCTCATTTGAGGTTACTTTGAGGTTAAACCATTTGAGGTTGCTCTCAAACATTTTGGGGGTGATAAATGAAACCTCTGAGGTGGTTATAAGTCTGGTAGACTCTAAAATGAATGCAGTTGTGAAATTAAAAGCAAGGAAAATTTATCCATGGAATAGAAACATCAAAACTTTTCATTATTTATGAAAAAATTACCAGGAACATTGATATTCTCAAATATTTTGATACTTTATACTTGGAAAAAGCATGCACTTTGTAATTGCTGGTAAATGAATAACACAGTTCCTCTCTGTTAGGTCGGATTGTCAGCAGATTTCAAAATATATGCAGAATCAAGAAAAATAATGCTTTCGAAGATTGATATGCTGCAAACGGCTTGATAAGTGAAAAACTAATGTGGTTTTGGGGTACACCCCATGCGGGTTTTGTGGCACATTAGATACTTCCACTGAAAATAAGTTTGCAGCTATACTTTCTATCCATTACTGATTTATAATGATGACTTCTTCCCAAATATCACAGTGATAGGTGCATCAGCTGTAATCTTTTCCGTGTTTTTGCTTTTGTGGTTTTTGGGGTACATATAGTGAAAAACAAGAAACTTTGTCACATCAGTACTCGGTCAATCTTAGGCAAAAAATAATAATACCCAACGGGAAGACCTCGTTTTCTGCAGCCCTTCATTGACACAAAACCATTTTTGAAATCAACTAGTAGGAAAAAAATTATAACCACACGCTTTTTTTGTGGCTTTTGGGGTACATGTACCTGTACTGTCCTAAGACGCTTATCTAAATGATACACATCGTGCTCGTGGCCGACATCTTGAGGAGTGTCTACGCTAACCTCTAACTATCTAATCTGCACGTGATACCTAATTATCTATAATATATTATAATTATGCTTAAACATTACACACCCCACCACCACGTGCAGAAAGGCACGAAGTTACCAGAGGAAAACACAGAAAATAACGCTAGCAGGGCCTCCCTACACCCCATTCAAGTGTAATGGCAGAGTCTAAGCTGTTCCACATGCAAACATATCTAATTCCACATCCGCCGCTCTTTCATTAAGACCCTTGGGAGAGAACGTTTCAAGCCGATATTACCAATAAAGCTCTTTTCTCCGAAGTGAATAAACGTCCTCTGCCCCATCGATAATTCTAATCCCAACCGTAAATTTCCCATTGTGTCCATTTTCAAAAAAATGCCCAAAGAAGCTGGCTTGTTGAATAGGCTTACCCTTGTCAAGGGAGCCTTCGTTATGTTTGCGCGAGTAAGACCTAAAATACGATTTGTACACAATAATAATAATAATAATAATAATAATAATAATAATAATAATAATAATAATGATAATAATAATAATAATGATAATAATAATAATAATAATAATAATAATAATAATAATAATAATAATAATAATAATAATAATAATAATAATAGGAATCGCTATGTCTTGACCCAATAGCTTGGGCAATTAGAGGCCATGAGGGTTACCAGCTGACGCACGAAAGGACAATGAAAAGAACACATTTATTGTTCGTTAACGATTTAAAACTCTATGCAAAATCAGAGAACAAAATATCGGTCGTAACAAAGAAAGTTAAGGAAATGTATGAAGAAATTGGGATGTCCTGGGGCCTGGAAAAGTGTGCTTCTTTGCATGTAGTCAGAGGCAAAGTATCAAAGAGCGAAGATTTACCAATAGGAGCAAAGGATTCCATCTCAGTTATGGAAGCTAGCGACAAATATAAATTTCTTGGAAAGTATGAAAATTTCGAACAGCTAGACACGTTCACGTTCCAACAAGCAGAAGAAGAGTAGCTACGAAGATTGAATGTAATATGGTCATCACCCTTGTCAGTACCAAGAAAACTGACAGCTTGCATCGTCTTTGCTATGCCTACATTGGAATATTTCATGGGGACAAGTGACTGGTTGATAGCAGATATTCAAAATCTTGATAGGAAAACCAGACAGGTAGTCGAGAAGCATAAAGGAAAACACATCTCAGAATCAATAGCAATGCTCTATTTGCCACGGAAATGTGGTGGGAGGGGCTTCAAGTCTGTGGAGGATACCTATAAGATCTCAAAAATTAAGGCGGCACATCACATTAACATCAGCAAAGATTCAAGAATGAAGCTGGTACGCTCGTTCCAACATTACAAAAGCAAAAAAAACCTTAGGTCAACTTTTGTCGAAGCAACAAAGTACGCAAAAGAACATTTCAAAGCTGACTTGACCTTTTTAGAGGAAAAGTCTGTAATCAAGTATGAACAGGAAAGAGTAGAGATGAGGGATGACAACTATAAACTAATCCAACGAAGACTAGGAAGTATCCTCCAAAGACTATATGAAGAAAGTGTTAGAAACCAACTTTGGCTAAGATTCTACACGGTTTCGATACTAGATAATGATGAAATATCAAAGAACAGTAAGAAACATTTTTCAAAGCTGGAGAACCATCCCAGATATAGTTTTATCGACAAATGAATCAATTAAGCAACAGTAACTACCTACCAAAGCATATTCAAAGTATAAGTTGAAGATGGAAACTGCAAATACAACATGCAGTTTATGTAAGCAAGCAGAAGAAACAGTCGTTCATTTACTGTGCTCCTGCACAGCATTAGCACAAACATACTACAAGGCACGGCACGATAGAATGTTAAGACCTGTTTATCATCTAATACGAGCAAAGTTTGAATTTGATGGAAATAATCGTGGAGTTCCATGGTACAAGCAAGCGTTACCTCTTGCAAGCATCGAAAATGATCATGCTAAGATTATGTGGGACATACCGATGCATTTAGACAAAAGACCAAGCAACAATGCCATTAAGCCATAATAGACAAAGAAGGATAGACGCTGATAATAGACAAAGAAGGAAAAAAGATCAGTTTGATAGAGGGGACTACATGTGCACCTGGATGTATTGCCAAGAGAGAGAAAGGAAAACAGGACACGTATTCTGAAATGAGAAAGTCACTGGAACGGTTAAATCGTGGATGTGAAATAGATCAAATCAATATTGTATTCGACTTTCTAGGCTGTTACAGCAAGCAATTGGAGTGTCAAATCAAAAGACTATGTGAAGGAGAGAAGGAGGCAAAATTGGTTATCGAACAATGTCAAAAATGGGTACTCAGCCAAAACTGCGAGATTGTTAAAACTTTTTACGAAAGAAAATAAAACTATGAAAAAATGACATGTCATCTTAGAAAAAAATATTAGTAAATGAAACAATAACAACAAAAATAGTCTGCCTAGGCATTAGCCAGCAGTATAGTGGACTCGAGAAAAGCAACAGAAACAATTTTGACAATAATCATGATAATAATAATAATAATAATAGAATAATAATAATAATGATAATAATAATAATAATAATAATAATAATAATAATAATAATAACAATAATAATAATAAGAATAATAATAGATTCAAGAAAAACAAGAACTTTTCAGTGAAATATTTCGATCTTATGTAGATCTTCTTCAGTCACAATGTGAGTAAATTACAAGAGTGTACTATAACGATAAAGGGAAGAATTATAAATTCGATTTAAGAGTTCTAAAGATTTCCGTGGAATTCTTGATTCTAATAATCTGGCGTCGATTGCTGATAACGAATTGGATAAGCACATAAGAACATAAAACCAGAAATAAGAAATAAATACAAGGAAATGCTATTACAATATCGAGGGCTTGGGAATAGTTTATAATGCGTTTTTGCTAGTTCACCCATGGTGCTGTTCATTCCATGAGGTTCTTTTGTGTCCAGTCTAGTGATCCATTTGTCCTCAAAGTTACCAAAGTCGGTTTCATTTCCTTCCACTTGCTGCAAAATGTGCACTTTCAAATTCCGATCGAAATTACAGTCTTGACTGTTGAAAAAGTGTCTTCCGAGTTCCGTTGCAGAGGGATCATTCTTCGAATCACTCCTATGCTTGTTAAATCTTTGGCTGACTGACGTCGAGGTATAACCAACGTAAAGAATGTTATGTTTATTGCACTCTGCTGCGTAGATTATGTTTTTGCTTTGACAGGTACCTCCAGAAATGTTTGAAACTTTTCCTGTAATTGTATTGCTTATTGTATTCGTTTGCCCAATATGTGGACATAATTTGCAAGGACGTCCTCGTTTTTTGGTTTTTTTTTGGGTGCATCTTATGCTCTCTGCAAATTGCTTTGGCTCCCTTGTTTCTGATCTTACTAATTTCGAGCGGATATTTGGGTTACGACGATAAGCAATCATGGGGGCATTTGAAAAGATATTCTTCATATCCGGGTCACCACGAATCATCAATTCGTAACTTTTGTGGAGAATCTTTGCTAGTCCTTTAAATTTTCTGTGCCAGTTAATTACTAATGGTATTCGATCTTTGTTTGGGTTATTCTTTTGTTCTTGTCCACTCAGGAGTGATGCTCTGTCCTTTTCTTCGACTTCTTTCGCGAGCTTGTTTAACCTTGATAAAGAATATCCACGATTGACGTAAAAAGTTATGAATTTCCTAGCGTGTTTTCGATAGTCCTGTAAAAGATGGCAAATCCTTCTAATGCGAATGAATTGAGACAGGGGATTTGAGCGTATAGCGTGGAAGGGATGGTCAGACTGCCTGTGAAGGTAAGAGTGAGTTGAAGTTGGTTTGCAGTACAGTTCTGTCATAATTTTTCCATCGACAATTTTATCTTGGTGTCCAGGAATGCTACCTCAGTTTTCGAATACTCCGCGGTGAACTTAATGTTTGATTGATAGCCGTTATTTTCTGAATAAGAGTTACAAGGGGCGAGGAATTTATTTAAGCTCTCAATGTCATCATTCCAGAGAAAGAATATGTCGTCTATATATCGGACCCATGAAAGTGGCACACAGCCATGTTCTTTTCTGTAGGCATCAATCATTTGGTCTTCAAATGCTGACATGAATAAATTAGCATAATTCACTGCCATCGGCGTTCCCATCGCAGTTCCTTTTATTTGATGGTAATACTTGTCCAAAAATCGCATCGTATTGCTTGTCAATATGAAACTGATCAGCTTTGTTATGTAGGAAGAGGGGATTGATTTGACTTTCCGCTGTTCAAGAGCCTTTTCACAAGCAGATATTCCTTCTTGGTGTGATATGTTGGGATAAAGGGAAACAACGTCCATTGTTACGAGAAACACGTCAGTGAGATTGATTTCTTTATCGTTCAAACTTTCAATATGCAAAACAAAGTCTGTTGTGTCTCTGATATATGATTCCGTCTTCATAGCAGCTGGCTTTAAGAAACTATCCACCCATTCCGATAATCTAGCTGTGCATGACTTAAAACCACTACAAATCGGTCGTAAAGGTGGAATTTTGCTATAACTCTTTTGGATTTTTGGTAAGCCATAAAAACAGGGTGTTCTTGATCCTTCTCTAAGTCTTGTCTCTTCCGTTTTTCCAATGTAATCAAGATCGTTCATGTCACTAATTATTTTATCTAATTCTTTACAGTACTTAGGGTTGGGATCTTCTGGAACTTCTTCATAGTAGCTACTGTTACTTAATATTTCTAGACATGCTTCATGATAGACATTTTTGTCCATGATGACAATTCCGTTGCCTTTATCAGCTGGCTTTATTGTTAAGGAATCGTCAGATGAAAGTGCATTTAATGCTTTTCTCTGGCCATCTGTTAGGTTGTTCCAGTTTCTGTTTTGGTTCTGCTCCACGTGATCTTTTATATCCTTTAAGAGATTATCAATAAAATTTGTCAGGCTTTCTGATCTTTCTTCCCTTACTTTTGCTGGATACCAGTTTGGGTTATTAATTGTCCAGTTAAGTCTTGAACGGTCTGGTCCTGTGCTCTTTTCAGTGCCTTTGGTGGTATCTTTTTGGCTCTCTTCATTATTCATTTCATGGAAGTATTCTTTGAGTTTAAGTCTTCGGATGAAATTGTGCATGTCGTTTACAAATTTTTCCTTGTTAAAGTTCTTTTGACTTGGAGTAAATGACAAGCCTAATTCTAAGACTGACTTTTCGTCCTCTGAGAGGACATGCTTCGATAAGTTGTAAATTGCTGATTGGCTTTGACGATTTTTGAAAGGACTTTTGCTGCAACAGCCATTGATGTTTTTAGATTCATTTCTGGTCTTATCTGATTTTTTAACCCTATTTTGTTTGTCGAGAATACAGAAGCGGTTTGATAAGGGAATATCCTTTCTCAAGTGTTTGACTTTTAACCCACTAAAAGTTTTCTTTGGAAGTGTCCATTTGTTATTAGGATGTGTCTTTTTCGTAATCTCTTCTTCTCTCAACGTTGCTGTATTTATCCGTTTGATTGGGAAAGGATTGATGAAACCAGATTCCAAACAGTCAAAGAAATGCTGCCTCATTTTAGATTGATCAAATACTTTACTTGAAGGGTCTTCGTTTCTTGCTATCTCGGAAGCATAAGCCAGGGCAAATAGTCCACAATCATTTTGACCTTCTTGTTTGGAGACCACTTTCTTATGGATGATAGTTGGTGAAACTTCTTGATCCGGTGAATAGATAACCTTGATCTCAGAGATGAGTTTCTTTGTTTGTGCCATGTTTAAACTATCGAAAACTCTAACTGCGCCACCCACAGAAGTTGATGTAACAAAGTGATTATCACCTGTATGATGTATGTGAATTGTAGGGAAAGGATCATAAACTAGTTGTTCTTTGTTGAAACAAGATGATTGAAAGGTGAAGAATGGAAATTGATTTTGCAAAAGTTTCATTCCTGCATCTATGAGTCGATCACAAATATTCTCTCCGTTCATTAAAAATTTCTTCTCAGACATACCAAGGTTAAGCGAACTAATCCACAAATCTTGATCGTTTTTCTTTGTTTGGGGTTTATTCTCATTATTCAGTTTCAGACTTTTTCCTTTTAATTTGTTAATTTTCCTATCTTTGCGTCCAGTGCACTTCATGTGTTCACGGTCGTTAAATTCTTGGATACAGGTTACAAGATAATCAAATCTTTCATGATCTCTTGCAACGTTTTTCAAATTATCCATTAATTCTTCTTTTTCAATCTCCATTTTTTCAATTATTGATTTGTAATGATCTACCATTGAATCAATTATTTTGACGGAATTTTCATTCATCAAAGATTTTAACTTTAAATCAAGGTCTTCCGATTGTCGCACAACAGAAATAGTACAGTGAGACATTAGGCCATTGGGTATTACATTGTTCTCACGGCAAATATTAAGGAATGAAAGATGGCTTTTAACCTTGATCAATGACATAACAAGTTTCTTCAGATTCAAAAATGCAAGCTTTTCCGTGTCACTTTCGTAGTCAAAGGCTTGACAATGTTTGTTTGGAGGGCCTGGGTTCTTTTCAATACCTTTGTCTAAGAAACATATTATTGAAGAAAGACTTACGACAGCTAAGAACAGTGAACTATAAGAGAGTCTACTCTTTGGATTCGTTCCCTTCATCATTGATGTCTTCACGATAGAGAGATGCTGCGCTTTGAACAGCCCAATGCTCCTTCGATAGCTTTCCAGGTCGTTCATATTCAAATCTTTGTTTCCATATAATAATTGTAAGTAAAGATTTTTTCGTCTTGATTGTCTAAGTGTAATAGAGTCAAGAAAAACAAGAACTTTTCAGTGAAATATTTTGATCTTATGTAGATCTTCTTCAGTCACAATGTGAGTAAATTACAAGAGTGTACTATAATGATAAAGGGAAGAATTATAAATTCGATTTAAGAGTTCTAAAGATTTCCGTGGAATTCTTGATTCTAATAATCTGGCGTCGATTGCTGATAACGAATTGGATAAGCACATAAGAACATAAAACCAGAAATAAGAACTCATCTCTGAGATCAAGGTTATCTATTCACCGGATCAAGAAGTTTCACCAACTATCATCCATAAGAAAGTGGTCTCCAAACAAGAAGGTCAAAATGATTGTGGACTATTTGCCCTGGCTTATGCTTCCGAGATAGCAAGAAACGAAGACCCTTCAAGTAAAGTATTTGATCAATCTAAAATGAGGCAGCATTTCTTTGACTGTTTGGAATCTGGTTTCATCAATCCTTTCCCAATCAAAAGGATAAATACAGCAACGTTGAGAGAAGAAGAGATTACGAAAAAGACACATCCTAATAACAAATGGACACTTCCAAAGAAAACTTTTAGTGGGTTAAAAGTCAAACACTTGAGAAAGGATATTCCCTTATCAAACCGCTTCTGTATTCTCGACAAACAAAATAGGGTTAAAAAATCAGATAAGACCAGAAATGAATCTAAAAACATCAATGGCTGTTGCAGCAAAAGTCCTTTCAAAAATCGTCAAAGCCAATCAGCAATTTACAACTTATCGAAGCATGTCCTCTCAGAGGACGAAAAGTCAGTCTTAGAATTAGGCTTGTCATTTACTCCAAGTCAAAAGAACTTTAACAAGGAAAAATTTGTAAACGACATGCACAATTTCATCCGAAGACTTAAACTCAAAGAATACTTCCATGAAATGAATAATGAAGAGAGCCAAAAAGATACCACCAAAGGCACTGAAAAGAGCACAGGACCAGACCGTTCAAGACTTAACTGGACAATTAATAACCCAAACTGGTATCCAGCAAAAGTAAGGGAAGAAAGATCAGAAAGCCTGACAAATTTTATTGATAATCTCTTAAAGGATATAAAAGATCACGTGGAGCAGAACCAAAACAGAAACTGGAACAACCTAACAGATGGCCAGAGAAAAGCATTAAATGCACTTTCATCTGACGATTCCTTAACAATAAAGCCAGCTGATAAAGGCAACGGAATTGTCATCATGGACAAAAATGTCTATCATGAAGCATGTCTAGAAATATTAAGTAACAGTAGCTACTATGAAGAAGTTCCAGAAGATCCCAACCCTAAGTACTGTAAAGAATTAGATAAAATAATTAGTGACATGAACGATCTTGATTACATTGGAAAAACGGAAGAGACAAGACTTAGAGAAGGATCAAGAACACCCTGTTTTTATGGCTTACCAAAAATCCACAAGAGTTATAGCAAAATTCCACCTTTACGACCGATTTGTAGTGGTTTTAAGTCGTGCAAGCTAGATTATCGGAATGGGTGGACAGTTTCTTAAAGCCAGCTGATATGAAGACGGAATCATATATCAGAGACACAACAGACTTTGTTTTGCATATTGAAAGTTTGAACGATAAAGAAATCAATCTCATTGACGTGTTTCTCGTAACGATGGACGTTGTTTCCCTTTATCCCAACATATCACACCAAGAAGGAATATCTGCTTGTGAAAAGGCTCTTGAGCAGCGGAAAGTCAAATCAATCCCCTCTTCCTACATAACAAAGCTGATCAGTTTCATATTGACAAGCAATACGATGCGATTTTTGGACAAGTATTACCATCAAATAAAAGGAACTGCGATGGGAACGCCGATGGCAGTGAATTATGCTAATTTATTCATGTCAGCATTTGAAGACCAAATGATTGATGCCTACAGAAAAGAACATGGCTGTGTGCCACTTTCATGGGTCCGATATATAGACGACATATCCTTTCTCTGGAATGATGACATTGAGAGCTTAAATAAATTCCTCGCCTTTTGTAACTCTTATTCAGAAAATAACGGCTATCAATCAAACATTAAATTCACCGCGGAGTATTCGAAAACTGAGGTAGCATTCCTGGACACCAAGATAAAAATTGTCGATGGAAAAATTATGACAGAACTGTACTGCAAACCAACTTCAACTCACTCTTACCTTCACAGGCAGTCTGACCATCCCTTCCACACTATACGCTCAAATCCCCTGTCTCAATTTATTCGCATTAGAAGGATTTGCCATCTTTTACAGGACTATCGAAAACACGCTAGGAAATTCATAACTTTTTACGTCAATCGTGGATATTCTTTATCAAGGTTAAACAAGTTCGCGAAAGAAGTCGAAGAAAAGGACAGAGCATCACTCCTGAGTGGACAAGAACAAAAGAATAACCCAAACAAAGATCGAATACCATTAGTAATTAACTGGCACAGAAAATTTAAAGGACTAGCAAAGATTCTCCACAAAAATTACGAATTGGTGATTCGTGGTGACCCGGATATGAAGAATATCTTTTCAAATGCCCCCATGATTGCTTATCGTCGTAACCCAAATATCCGCTCGAAATTAGTAAGATCAGAAACAAGGGAGCCAAAGCAATTTGCAGAGAGCATAAGATGCACCCAAAAAAAAACCAAAAAACGAGGACGTCCTTGCAAATTATGTCCACATATTGGGCAAACGAATACAATAAGCAATACAATTACAGGAAAAGTTTCAAACATTTCTGGAGGTACCTGTCAAAGCAAAAACGTAATCTACGCAGCAGAGTGCAATAAACATAACATTCTTTACGTTGGTTATACCTCGACGTCAGTCAGCCAAAGATTTAACAAGCATAGGAGTGATTCGAAGAATGATCCCTCTGCAACGGAACTCGGAAGACACTTTTTCAACAGTCAAGACTGTAATTTCGATCGGAATTTGAAAGTGCACATTTTGCAGCAAGTGGAAGGAAATGAAACCGACTTTGGTAACTTTGAGGACAAATGTATCACTAGACTGGACACAAAAGAACTTCATGGAATGAACAGCACCATGGGTGAACTAGCAAAAGCGCATTATAAACTATTCCCAAGCCCTCGATATTGTAATAGCATTTCCTTGTATTTATTTCTTATTTCTGGTTTTATGTTCTTATGTTCTTATCCAATTCGTTATCAGCAATCGACGCCAGATTATTAGAATCAAGAATTCCACGGAAATCTTTAGAACTCTTAAATCGAATTTATAATTCTTCCCTTTATCGTTATAGTACACTCTTGTAATTTACTCACATTGTGACTGAAGAAGATCTACATAAGATCGAAATATTTCACTGAAAAGTTCTTGTTTTTCTTGAATCTATTACACTTAGACAATCAAGACGAAAGAATCTTTACTTACAATTATTAATAATAATAACAATAATAATAATAACAACAATAATAATAATAATAATAATAATAATAATAATAATAATAATAATAATAATAATAATAATAATAATAATAATAATGGAAACTTTCATTCAAAACAATTTAAAATACAATAAAAGCTGAAACCTAGTCTATCCAGCCAACTCTCCAAAATTGGGCATTGGTTGCATACTCACACAGTTCAAAAGTAAGATCTATAATGTCCTTATATACTACCATTAAAAGCTTAAAAGTTCGGGGGATGTCCATTCTTTGTTTCTTAGACAAAATATATAGTACGATGATCTTATACAAATATTTGTTATTCGCTTAGTGAGGAACAGAATTTCATTCTCTGGTACCCTTATAGAACGTAAAAGTTCGAAAAAGTTTCTGCTGTCTTTCTCTATGAAACCGCAAGCACCCATGGACACATTAACATAACGAACGTCATCATATTCCGGTAGTAAGTTTGACTTCAACGTTTTGTATTTGTCGCGTTTTCTTTTGCTGTTTCCCTCCATATTTGTTTCAAAACCAATGGTAAGTTCTATGATGGTGACGACTTTCTGCTGAACGACAACAATGTCAGGCCTTTCATTATTACCTGTTACGATGCATGGGGATGCAAAGGATGGTATATCCGCGTATACATTCTTGCAGAATCTAGACAACGTATTTGCTATGTAACTGAGGACGGAGTCATGTCGCCATGTGTATCTCCCTTGGTCAAGAGAACTTTTGCACCCTGCAACCACGTGACCCAGAGTTTGGTCGTGGTGGCACAGCTGACATGCCTTGTTCTCTGAGTGACCCCACATAAACATGTTACTCATATTTGGCAGTGTATTGTTCAAGTATCTGATGGTAAAATTATAAATGTTTTTCGGCAAACTTTTTTGTACTGAGGTCCAAGCGGTTTTTGTACTTGCTAAGATAGAGTCCCAAACATGACGAATTACTAGTCCTTGTGTTGTGAGATTTTCTTTTATTTTGTTAGTGATGTCATTTCTGATGGATTTAATGACATTCTTTGTACTATTAAAGGTGTCATACTGCTTACTTTTATCACTGGAAACTTGCACCAAGTGATTTATGTCGTGATTGCAAGAATTTTTCAGGCACTGTCTCATGACTACTTGGCACTGTTTGAATTTAGTGCTAATGTCCATAATGTTAAGACCAAATTGACTATTTGTCAGCATAACGATGGATAATGTCCCGGATGCAGGGATTTCTAACCATCTACGAAGGTAGTTATGAGCAAGAGTGTCCAAATTGTTGATAATCCACGTTTGGTCGATATCAGCTATTGTCAAATGCCACGACAGTTTGCTCATTAGATATTGAGAATACAGCCATACCTTATTTTTTGGATGAAGAGGTAGACTGTTGATCCTGTCCATGATTTGTGTTGCAATTAGTAATAACTTATCTTTATGTTTTTGATTGTCCATCTCAAAATTGAACCACCTTCCAAGGTATTTAAAACTTTCTCCTTCTTCAAGGGATCTGATGATGTTTCCGTTGGCATAGACTTTAGGCTTGGATTGTACTGATTTAGACCCTCTCTTACAAATACCGAATGACATGCATTTATCCGTTCTGATTATCATGTGTGACCAGTTGCACCATCGTGTGAACATATTCAAGAGGACTTGATTTTCGTACTCATTAGATGTAACTGCTACGGCGTCATCAGCAAACTGGAACCAGTTTTTTGGGTTTAAAATTTTGTGGTAGACATAACCCATTTGTTTAAGTTCATCGCTCTTTTCCAGGCTCTGAATAAAGGTGTTAAAGATCATATTGAATAAGAGAGGGCTAAGACAGTCACCTTGTAAGACACCCTTTTCGAACTTTATCGCTGGAGTTATGTGATCTTTAGTTGCAACTGATGTTGTGAATCCATCGTAGATGTCTACAATAATGTCGATTATATATTGCGGTACATGATGGTACTCAAGAGTGCTTACAATGAGTCGATGATCAACCTCGCCAAAGGCATTCTTAAGATCGAGCAATGATACAACTATAGACTTTTGGTTTTTCTTAGCGTGTCGCAACAAGTAAGCAAGTTGTGATGTATGCTCAAATGTTCCTGATACCTTTGGAGTAAAGCCCTTTTGAATGTTGCACTCGATGAAATCATTTGCTTTCAATAACTGGAATATTCTGTTTCGTATAAGAGATGCATAAACCTTCAAGAAAACACATTGTAAAGTGATCGGCCTGAAATTTTGAGGATCATCATGCGGGCCTTTTTTATGGATTAAGACTGTTATTGCTCGCTTCCAACCAACAGGTGACTGTTTACTTTCCCAGGCAGTTCTAATGATTTCCAGCAAATATGTACGTAAATAAGGACATCGCTTCAGTGTGATTATAGAAATCTGATCAAGGGGGCAGGCAGCACTTGCTGTTTTCATTCGCCCAATTATTTTATTCACTTCTGCATAAGTTGGTGCGTTACGATTGAAATCAATTTTTGGATTGTCATAGCTTGGCATCCAATCGGGCTTGGTAAAGTTAACAGGAGATCTCTTTTTCTTGAACAATTTACTGAAATATTCGAAACAAGTTGCTTTCGTAAATGATGGCAGCAACTCAGTGACTTTTTCAAGTTGATTTTTAGCATATTTCCAATAATTTTGCTCGATGTTCTTGTCATGGTCAAAAGATACAGGTAGAGTCTCCTCACTACCCCTGACTTGGTTAATTTTGTTCCTCAAAAGTTTGCTTACATATCGGATTTCATCACAAGTGCTCGTGTCGTTTGACTTTTTGAGATTTTTCAGAGAGGATTTTAGCTGGTTTTTGCCGTAGTTGCGATATTTATCGACCAATTCACTTGTTTCGTCATTGTTTTGAACGGAGCCATACTCTTTTTCAAAATAATCGTATATTGTTGTTGAGAACTGTTTGCACGCTTCCTCAAGACCATTAGAGATTGCTTGCAACGGTAGATTTGCTTGGAAAAATTCATTTGCAGCCCTCCATTGGGATTCAGATTTGGGAAGTTTAATGCCTTTTTTTACCTTTGTATCAGGAGAATTACTTATTTCCTCAGTGTCAGTGACTTCATCCTCTTGAGACATAGCTGTTTCAATTTCCTGGGCTATATTTGATAAAAGATCTTTGTTGAAGCCAGTTATCGCACGGCACGTCCTTTGATGCCTCTTGAGACCGCCATGCGTTTTAGTTTCTTTGCCACAAACACATTTTATTGTTCTGCTGTTGACTGGAGAACAATTCTGAAGGTCTGCTTGTTCTAACGATACATTTGGATGGTTGCTATTGACGACTGATTCGTTCTGCTTGTTGCGTTCCTTGCATCTCCAAGTGTGTCTTCCCAAAGATTTGAAATCCTTGTTGCAAAAATGGCACGTAATGCAAAGGATAAGCCAGATAAATGAAATTCTTTTCCCCATTCCTGTTCAGTAAGTCAAAGTGATTACACCAATTGCAAAAATAAGGTTTCTGTGTGAAGAGAGTTGACGATTAAATCCAAATGCTCAGCACTAGACGATAAAGTACCGTCTCGCTCGTGAGCTGATTATAATAATAATAATAATAATAATAATAATAATAATAATAATAATAATAATAATAATAATAATAATAATAATAATAATAATAATAATAATAATAATAATAATAATAATAATAATAATAATAACAATAATGATAATAACAATAATAATAATAATAATAATAATAATAATAATAATAATAATAATAATAATAATAATAATAATAATAATAATAATAATAATAATAATAATAATTGGTCCTGGGTACGACGGAAAACTGCATCCGGTTGTGGAGTTTCGACGTTGGAGAATGAGGTTACCCTTTGCCACAACTACCTCCAGGTCACCCTTGAGCAAGGTGTAGTACCTGTTAGCTCTCCCCGAGACCATGAAGTACCGGGTTGGCGTCCGGCGGGGGCTAGTCTGTCTCATGGGTAGAGGGGACTCTTTAGTTTTGGTTGACAACCCCTCTAGAGATGGTGTCTCGATAAAAACACCGGTGGTAGTGTAACCTTAAACCCACTAACCTCATCAAGAGTGTATAATGTCTAATGATAATTTATCAAACAACGGCGTGAATGAGGCTGGAACTGTAAGTGAAGGTCTCTCGCCCGGCAGGTGTCCCATGGTGACGCAGCGTGGGCCCGGTCGTCATCATAATACTGCAAGGATGAAATGGACAAAGGAGGTCAACAAGCTTGTCATAAAATGTTTCTATAAGAGTGACCCAAGTCAGAGAGGATATCGTAAAAGAATGATTAACATCTGGAAAGAGATTGGTGTATTTGATACCACAGAGCAAAGACTGGCAGATCAAAGCAGAGCAATAAGAACAAATGGGTGGCTCTCAGAAATTGAGATGGAAGAAATACAGCGAGAGATTGAAAGGGAACAACGTATTGATGAAGGTGTGAGCACAGAGGACGGAACGGATATGGACAATGATTTAGAAAATGAATGTGAAAATGGTAACAGAGACGAAAATAGCGAAGAGGAGACTGATGAAGAGAACAGTATGACAATAGCACTAGCGAGAATGATAGAAAGTGAATAAAGCGAGGAGCGGAAAAACCTCTTACAGGAGTTAGCCGAGGAAGTAACAAAAGAAGAAGCACCGACGAACCCTAGAAATGTAGACAGAGGAAGGTTAAAAGAGGCAGTGAGAAAGATCAATGACTTACTGACAGATATCCCAACAGCCAACTTGACGGAAACCAATAAATTGTTGTCGGCAGCAGCACGTTTGGCTGGGAAGAAAGTGGGTGCAAAGAAACGGGAGACAACGTCAATGGTAGAGCCTTGGTGGAAACGAAGATTAAATGGACAGATTGCAAAGCTAAGAAAGGATCTAAGTCGGCTAGATAAATGGAAGAGTAATCAACTAAAGAGCACGGCGCTAAGAGAACAGCTGGAAACCAGGTACAAAGTTAAGAAGAAAGGAATCGGTGTTGTGATTGAGGAATTAAAACAACGAGTTGTTGCAAAAGCTGCAAAAGTGAAAAGGTATGAAGGAAGAGTAGAACAATATAGACAAAATAGGATGTTCCAGTCGAACCAAAAGAGACTGTTTGAACGACTTGAAAACAAGGAAAGATCAGATGAAGTAAGACCTGAGGCACAAGAAAGCAAAAAGTTTTGGAGTGATATCTGGGACAATACAGCTTCTCACAATGAGCAAGCAAAGTGGCTGAAAGATATAGAAACGGATTTAATCAATGTGAAAAGACAGCATGAAATAATCATCAACCTGTCAATGGTCAGAAGGCAATTAAAGAAGATGCCAAATTGGAAGTCACCAGGACTGGACGGATTACAAGGATACTGGGTAAAGAATTTTACATCCTGTCATGAGAGGCTAGCTTTGCAGCTACAGAATTGTATGAGCAGTGCACAAATACCTGACTGGATGACAACAGGAAAAACAACTTTGATAATGAAAGACAAAGACAAGGGCGGTCAAGTAACTAACTTCAGACCAATAACGTGCCTTCCTCTGGTGTGGAAGTTGTTAACAGGAATAATTGCAGAGGAGTTGTATGGCCACTTGGAAAAAGAAGGTTTGTTACCTGATGAACAGAAAGGAGGAAGAAGAAAATCAAGGGGGACTAAAGACCAGCTATTGATAGACAAGATGATAATAAGGAATTGTAAACGAAGGCTAACAGGACTAGGTATGGCATGGGTCGACTATAAGAAAGCGTACGATATGGTACCTCATTCTTGGATAAGAAAGTGCATGCTAATGTTTGGGGTGGCGGGAAATGTAACTAGAGTTTTAGGTAAGAGTATGGATAAGTGGTGTACAGAATTAACATCATGTGGCAGACCACTGGGAAAGGTGAAAATAAGGAGAGGAATATTCCAGGGTGACAGCTTGTCACCACTCCTTTTTGTGATGGCTTTAATTCCCTTGACGTTAGTTCTAAGGAAGGTGAAAGCAGGATATGATCTGGCAGGGCGTAGGGGAGTTGTGAATCATCTATTGTTTATGGATGATCTGAAACTCTATGGAAAGAGTGAGAAACAAGTAGATACGCTTCTCAACACTGTGCGTGTTTTCAGTCAGGATATAGGGATGCAGTTTGGCGTCAACAAATGTGCAGTTCTTGTCTTGAAACGGGGGAAAGTGGTACGATGTGAAGGAGTAGAGATGCCCAACAACCAAGTCATTAAAAGTTTGGGTGAAGGAGAGGGGTACAAGTATCTTGGGATGTTAGAGGCAGATGGAGTGAAGCATATGGAGATGAAGGAAAATGTTACAAAGGAGTACTATAGAAGGATGAGAAAGATATTGAAATCGAAGTTGAATGGGGGTAATGTTATCAATGCAATAAACACACGTGCTGTTGCAATAATAAGATATGGAGCTGGCATAATCAAATGGACGAAAGAGGAATTGAGAAATGTCGACCGAAAAACAAGAAAGCTGATGAATATGCATCGAGCGCTTCATCCTCAAGCTGATGTGGATAGGTTGTACATCAAAAGAGCAGAGGGGGGAAGGGGTATGATAAGTGTTGAAGACTGTGTTGAAATCGAAACAAACAGTTTGCACCAATACGTAGTTGAAAGTAAAGAGAAGTTGCTCAAGGCTGTGAAAGATGAAGGGATCCTTGGTGAAGGCATGTCTAAGGAAGATGTTGCAGAGAAACGAAGAAATCAATATAAAGAAAAGCCATTGCATGGGCAATATGTGAGAAGTACAGAAGAGATAAGAGATCACAAGAGCTGGAATTGGTTGAAAAGAGGAACATTGAAGAAAGAGACCGAAGGAACACTGATGGCAGCCCAAGACCAAGCCTTGAGGACAAATGCAATAAAGAGCAGAATTGACAAACAAGATATATCACCCATGTGCAGGCTTTGTGGAGAAAGAGAAGAGACCATCAGCCATATTGTTGCAGAGTGCACGAAACTCGCACAGAAGCAATATCGCCACTGGCGCCATGATAGGGTCGCATTGGTCATACACTGGACATTATGCAAAAGATTTGGATTCCCCCATAGCGATCAGTGGTATGAACATGTCCCAGAAAGAGTATTGGAAAATGAAAATGTAAAGCTACTGTGGGACTTTTCTATACAGACGGATCACCACCTTGAACACAATAAACCTGATATATTAATACATGAGAAAACAAGCAGGGGATGCTATATCATAGATGTTGCATGCCCATTTGATACAAGGGTAAAGACGAAAGAGCTTGAGAAGGTTGAACGCTATCAGGACTTAAAAAGAGAAATTAGTAGGATCTGGGAATGCAGAAATGTATGTGTTGTTCCAATCGTAATAGGGGCGTTGGGTACATTGAGCAAGAACTTTAGCTCGTGGGCAGAAAAGATAGAAGTAGAAGAGAAGATTGATGTGATGCAGAAAGCTTGTGTGTTAGGAACGGCAAAGATAATCAGGAACGTTCTAGATATCTAAGGTCAAGGGTATTGACTTGATATCTAGCTGAACAACAAACCACCAATGATGTTGGCATGGTGTGGAAAAAACAATAATAATAATAATGATAATAATAATAATAATAATAATAATAATAATAATAACAATAATAGTAATAATAATAATATAATAATATAATATATAATATAATATAATATAATATAATATGATGTAATATAATATAATATAATATAATATAATATAATATAATATAATGTGATATAATATAATATAATATAATATAATATAATATAATATAATATAATATAATATAATATAATATAATATAATGTAATATAATATAATATATATTAAGATAATAATAATAATAATAATAATAATTGCGTGCGGGATGGCCTAATTCCTGCTGTTGCATTTGTATCCGGTGGATGTGCGTGGTGGGCGTGGTTTTGCGGTTTTCTTCTGTGGCTTCTTGTGCGTATACACGTGGTGTTAGGGTGGAATCCCCTATCAGGCCATTCCTTACTCAGCAAATAGCGAGTTATAGAAAGGTTATGGGGAGGACCGTGGGGCTTTTCCCACTCATTCTTGTTTGCCTCCTCGGTGTGTCCAGACTTCTCCTAGGGGATTTTGATGAAGGTATTTTCGGTTCAAAGGGTGGGTTTTTGGGTCTCGTGGGGGTTCGGTCAGTTATTGGTTTACCAACTGGGATTATTTATTCTTTAAAACTTTATACTTTAAATTCCTGTTTGGGCTTTTACTTTTATGTAAATCAGGGTGGTTTTTTTGGGTCTCTCAGGGGTTTGGTCGGTTATTGGTTTACCCATTTAGGTTTTTTACTATCAGAACCTTTAACTTTTTATTCCCGTTTGGGCTTTTATTTCTATGTAAGTCAGGCTTGGAAGGGTGGGTTTTTTGGTCTCTCAGGGGTTCGGTAGGTTATTGGTTTACCCACTGGGATCATTTACTTTCAAAACTTTTACTTTAAAATTCCCGTTTGGGCTTTATTTCCATGTTAGTTAGGATTGGAAGGGTGGGTTTTTGGGTCTCTCCGGGGTTCGGTAGGTTATTGGTTTACCCACTGGGATTTTTTACTTTCAAAACTTTCACTTTTAAAATTCCCGTTTGGGCTTTTATTTCTATGGGAGTTGGGCGTTCTTGTCAGGCTTGGTATAGATTTAATTGTTTGGCTCTTCTTTATTGTATCTTAATTTAGGTTGTTTATCTTAGGTTATAAAAAAAATGCTCGGTTGCTTGTTTGCAAAGTTAGGCTGATGAAGATTTTTAATCGAAACGTCAAATCTTAACAGTGTGTGTTTTTATCCTTTTTTTTTCTGTTAATTTGAATGAGGTTTTAGTTTACATAATAATAATAATGATAATAATGATAATAATAATAATAATAATAATAATAATAATAATAATAATAATAATAATAATAATAATAATAATAATAATAATAATAATAATAATAATAATAATAATAATAATAATGATAATCAGATTTCATAACTGAAACCATAGTAGTGATTCACGATAACGTCATGTTGGTTGGAAACAGTACTATGGCGACTAGACATAAAAAGATGAGAATTTTAACTGGTGGAAACTACAACGTCAATTTGGAACGTGATTTTCGGAAGGATTTTAATTTCCTGGCAGACATTGAATTGTTTAGAGATGGATTTTATGATACAGGTGAGCGCGAAACAGTATCGGACACTGAGAACGTTGAAGAAATTATCAGAGCAGAAATTAGCAGAGATTCTGTCGTGTTTGCTTAAGTGCACTAATGATTGGTACTTGAATTTAGAGGGGGTAAGTACACTGCAGTTACCTTTGTGGACCTCAAAAAGGCTTTTGACACGGTAAATCATGAAATATTATTGCAAAAACTTGAGCTTTACGGTATTCATAATAAAGAAATGAAATGGTTCTGCTCTTATTTAACTAATAGAAAGCAATGTTGTAAGGTAAATGGGAAGATTTCGAATATAGAATCTATAACCTGTGGAGTACCACAGGGGTCCTGTCCAAGGCCTCTGTCATTTATCATATATATCAATGACCTCCACCTACAGATGAAACATTGTGACGTTAACATGTATGCTGATGACACAAGCCTTATGTTTGCGTCGGATTCGGTTACGCATATTAACGACTGCATCAATGATGACCTGAATAACCTTAAATCTTGGCTTTAAGGTAATAAATTGTCCCTGAATGTTGCTAAGACACATAGTCTTGTAGTCGGCAGCAGAAAGCGACTGAAAGATATAAATGAGGATAGAGTAGCAAAGCCCTCTTTCGTAGTAGGCGAGGCGAATGTTTCCATATTAGAAAATATCAAATACCTTGGGGTAATTGTTGATAAACATTTGAGCTGGGACGAACAAATTTCAGCAGTGACGAAAAAAGTTTCACGTGGTTTAGGGATGTTACGTTTTTCCAAAAAGTATCTGCCCATTGTTACAGTACAAAAAATGTACAGAAGTTTGGTGGAACCATACTTCAGATACAGCTGCCCGGTATGGGGAGTTGCCGGCATCAATGCTATCAATAGGCTGCAAAAACTCCAAAATAGGGCGGCGAGAATCGTCACAAACAGTGCTTACGATGCTTCTGCCCTACCCATTATCAAAAAACTTGGTTGGCCCACCATCAATGAACTTATCGAATCAGAAACCTTGAAGATGGTGTACAAATCGGTAAACAACCAAGCTCCCATTTACCTTACAGAAATGTTTGTCAGGCTGTCCGATGCATGCAAGAGAGAACTTCGCAATACTAAAACAGATTTGGCCGTTCCTCGTCGCAAATCGGCTTTCGGCCAGAAATGCTTTTCATATGGGTGCTAAATTATGGAACGATCTTTCGGTTGAAGTAAAATCATCAAAATCTTATGAAATATTCAAAAAACGTATCAACAATGCCAACACCGAATGCTGATTCTCTCTTTCATGTTATAGTTAGCATCATTTTAATTTGATTATAAGAAAATTTTGTAAATAGGGTTTTTTTAGTTATGTATGCTTTTGTTAGCTTTGTATTTATTTGCACGGCCCACTGTAAATCAGTCCTTTGACTGACGTGGCCACCGTGCCTAAACAATTTAAAATCAAATCAAATCAGCACCGGCAATGGTAGAACATGGTGAGAATTCTCGTAACACACAGACAGAGGAATTGGACCTTATCGAAATAAACAGAATGCTGCTCATGGGGGAAGAAGAAGTGATCACACGCACCACTACACCAATTAGAACTTTCGGAGAAGCAAAAAATGGACACAATTCTAGAACCGAGGCGCTGGACGCAGTCGATAAGGTTGAACAGCAAAACAGTGTGACAAATAAAAATAATGATCGATTAACTGGGAGGTTTGTCAGTGACAAAGTTATTAATTTGTCAAATAGGGCCTTAAATGAAGCTGAAATTTCTGTTTTATCAAAGGGTTTAAAGTTCGTTGTTACACCAAAAGAGTTAGATTATTCACAAATAAAAATATATCTGGAGAATTTTGGTAGACGCCTAAGATTAAAATGGCATTTTAGGGAGTCAGAAGATTTCTCAGAATCTCCCGCGTTTAAGCCGAGAAGTAAGTTTAATCCACGTAATAAAGATGCCGCCATTGAACTTTACATAAGTAAATCAGAGGAAGAAATTATGAAAATATCGGCAGATGGGCAAAACTTTAGGAATATCAGTAGAGAAGAGTATTTAGCAAGTAAGAGTCTGAAGTCTGACCAATCCATTGTCATCAAGGAAGCAGATAAAGGGTCAGGGGTAGTTGTTTGGGATAGGGGGGACTATATTAGGGAGGCACAAGGGCAATTGGGGGATTCTGAAGTGTACAGGAAACTTGATGACGATCCATCGGACAGACTTCAGCAGATCATGTCTGAAACGTTAGGAGTAATAAAAGATCGAGGGGATATTGACGATGCTACTCTTGATTACCTTATGGTCAATAACCCCAAACTGGGACGGTTTTATCTGCTTCCAAAGATTCATAAGAGATTGAATAGCGTCCCTGGGAGACCGGTTATCTCCAATTGTGGATTTTTTACGGAGCATATTTCGGAATTTCTTGATCATCAGTTACAACCATTGGCGAAAAAAGTTACTTCGTACATCAAAGACACTAACCATTTTCTCCACAAAATCTCAGACCTAGGAGAAATTCCTTGTGACGCTTTCCTCTGTACTATAGACGTTGTGGGGTTGTATCCTAGTATTCCACACGAGGAAGGGCTTGAAGCTTTGGAGGCAGCTCTTGAACATCGAGAGGATAAAAGTATTTCCGTTGATTCTCTAATGGAACTGGCGCGCGTTGTCCTTAAGAACAATTTTTTCGAGTTTGATGGTGAATTTTATCATCAGTTGAGGGGTACAGCCATAGGTACAAAATGCGCTCCATCTTATGCGATTCTTTTCATGGCGGCATTGGAAGAAAAATTATTGTCTCGAGCTCCGGATAGACCTTGGTTATGGTGGCGGTACATCGATGATATTTTCTTGATATGGCATCACGGTGAAAAGAAATTGCATCGATTTATAGACTTCCTTAACCAAGCACACCCCTCGATAAATTTCACAGCAGATTGGTCAAGGGAGAAGATAAGTTTTCTCGATGTTCAGGTGATAAGGGAGGGTGATCGATTAATCACGGATTTGTTTAGTAAGCCAACGGATACTCACCAACTCCTTCATCGTACCTCATGTCATCCTGGTCATACTAAAAAGGGTATACCCTATAGCAAGGCCTTCCGGATTAGGCGGATTTGTTCTGAGGGTCAATTTTCCAATGAGAGGGTAGCGGAACTTAAGGGGTGGCTGTTGAACAGGGGCTATGGTGAGAATGAGGTTCTTGAACAAATCAGCAAAGTGCGCAACCGCGATCGTTTAAGTCTTTTGGATGGTAGACTTGCCCCAAGAGTCTATTTCGTCATCTGTAATAAGTCTGCCTGAAACAGTGAACAACGAAACAGACTTGTCGAACATCGGCCCTCATGAATAATTAATGAGTAATTTGATCCGAAGCGTCCCACTTTTGGGACGCTGTCGGTACCTTTGATGTAAACTTCAGCCAATCATTGAGCTCCTAAACACAAAAGAATACAATAGGCTAGCCACACTGTAGAACAGATGGGGGTGTTGCGTAGGTTGCGTTGAACACACTTCCTCTCATTGAGTATTGAACAAAATGGAAAGCTGTGTTCCTGAGATGCGAGTTGGCTTGAATCTTTGCAACGGAGAAGATTAGGAGATAGTTTCAAATACTGTTGAACTGCAGCCACATCCTATCAAGTGAATTCTCTTTCTGGATTGATTCAAGGTCGCAACATGCTTGAACGACAGCTAGTTCATTTACTGGTGTATCCATCAGGTGTTGTTGTCCATGTCGTGCGATATTTTATTTTGAATTTCCAAAATTCTAAATGTTTACAGAGCTATAAAGACGACATAGTGTCATGGAAAGTTTAAACGTACTGCCAGTAAATTATGGACAATTTCTCAAAGCTAACAAGGCACAGATACATCAGCTATTGAGCCTAAGACGAATCGATATTAAACTGTCTAAACTGTCCACAAATGTTCCTTGTTGCTTATTGCCTCCGTTTGAGCTTAGGAGAGGAACAGCAGCTTGTTCTTAAAGGCATATCAATCGCAAGAAAATAAACTTTGTAGTTTTCGTTATTCAACTTTTATTGAAAGCCAAAAGATCACTGGAGTCAACGGGTACATGTGAGTCCATGTATTCATCAACAAAGGGCATCATCTTGCTTGGGACAAGATAACTTTACATAATCAATATGGGAGGGCAAGAACTGTTTTATCCTCACCAGAAGTAGTGCTTGATATGCGCAGAGCCATTAGATCTCCTGCCCTGAGAGGAGGATTGCCTTGTATCGATGGAAGGACATCTCTTATGCACCCTGCACAAAAATCATATTATGAAACTGACAGAGAAATACACTACAGATTTTTTTGAAGTTTTATCCATGAATTTGATCAAAGCAAGCTGCACAGCACAGGGGTGGTGCCAGAAGTCTTCCCATAGAGGGGCTAAAGCTTCTGACAGGGGGCTAAAATCTCTAGTTTTCAAATTTTCTTTTGACAAATTTTCTCCAGCCATAACCACAAATTTCCTTAGACGGGGGCTACATGCTTCCGACAGGAGGCCATAGCCCCCCTTAACCTTCGCCTGGTACCACCACTGAAGGAGCAGTATTTGAGGTTTCAAAGTATTTTGTATTTAAAAGATACATTCCTTTTGTTTCAGAGTGTTATTTTTGCGAACTGATATGCAATTTCCAACCATTATTGAATATTCTTTGTGTGTTTTCATTACATGTTACTAAACTTGACTTCCGAACTTTCAAACAAAACAGCAGCCTCTCAACAGGCCATAGTAATACTATAAGTTTCATCATTCAGCTTGAGTTTTTTTATTTTAGTAGGGTCTACGGGGCAACATGGGTATGCTGGGAGTAAAATGGGCAGTGTTGATTGCTGGGCGGCTGTAGATTCGATCTTTCACGTGTTGCTGCGTGCCGCCATCTTTGCTCAGCTTCCGTTGGAACGCAACCCCCTGGTTTTTCAGTTGACCGCAAAAAGATTAGCTAGCTCATTAATTATTCATGAGGTCCCGCAATACACAAGTCTATTTCGCTTTCCCCTTTCCTAATTTTCCCTTTCCCAATTTTTTTGATTGACGAAATAGACTTGGGGCAAGTCTTTTTGGATGGGCAACCAAAAACTAAGGATGACAAGAGAATACCTCTCGTACTTACGTATCATCCAGCTCTTAACTAAGTCTATAAGATTTTAAAAGAAAATTCAAAACTCCTTTTGGTATATGATGAACACAAAGAAGTGTTCCAAAACAAGATATTTTTGTCATTTCGGAAGGCCAAAAGTCTCAAAGATGAACTTGTTAGAGCTAAATTACCGAATGTTGGTGGGCCTCCGTTGGCTAAGGGTACGTACAGGTGCAATGGCAGGAAAAGTTGCCAGATATGCAACGTCATAACGGAGGGAGATACCTTTGAAAATTCGGACGAAAATAGATCTTTCAAAAACTTTTCGGGGAGATGTAATTGCAATTCAGAAAACGTTGTGTATTTACTTCAATGTGAAATTTGCAGTAAGAAATATGTAGGTAGCACAAAAACCAAATTTAGGCAAAGATTCAACGTGTACAAATCGTATTTCAGATCTTACGCACGCAAACATAGCGAGGGATCACTCGGCAGGGGTAAATTAATCCCACAAGCAAACTTTTTTATTCATTTCTTTGCGGGGAATCACAATGGGAAATTTGAGGTTAGGGTTAAAATGATCGATGGGGCTGATGATGTCTTTTCGTTACGACGTAAGGAATTATTTTGGCAATACAGGCTGGGAACTTTTTTACCCAAGGGCTTGATTGAACGGGCGGCAGGTGTGGAACTCGATATGTTTGCGTGTGGCGTGGCCTAACTCCTGCCATTGAATCTGGTGTCTCTGGGGAGTTCGGTTGGTGGTGCTCTGCCGTCTTCCTGTTTTGCTTCATGTTTTTTTGCATGTGGCGTTAGGGTGGAATTCCCTATCAAGCCATTCAAGATTCAGCAATTTGCGAATCATTGAAAGGTCATATGGGAGGGCTGCGGGGTTGCCTGCTGTATTCCTTAGAGGTTTGGTCCGTGATTTATCTGGTCTCAAAAGGTGAATAGTTGCTAATCAGCCACAACAAATTTAATTTTCTTGTTTACGATTGGGGCCTGGGTCGCACTGAGTCTCTTGGGTGGTTGGATGGCTCGGAGGGACTCAGGGGACAGAGACTTAGAGTTTGGGTCCTTTGTCCTTGGGTTTTTTGGCGGCCTTCGCGGCCCGTGGGACCTGGTGTGGACCAGGCTTCAAAGACTTTGAACTCAAACGTGAATTTTCATTCCCACTTGGTTTTAATTTCAATAGCAGTTTACTAAGGATGGGGTTCTTTTTATAAAATGTAATTATACTTTACTTTTAATTTAGGTTGTTTATCGTGTACATTATAAATTCTCGGTTGTCCCTTTGGAAAGTTTGTGCTGAAGAAGATTTTTATCGAAACGTCCGATTTTAACAGTTGTGTTTTCTTTTTATTTCGTTCTGTTTTTATTGATAGTGGTTCCGTTCATTATATTATTGTTATTATTATTATTATTTGTGAGTTCACTCCTAAAGTTCATAGTCTGGAGGAATGGTTCATCAAATGTCAAGCTGCAACAAGCAGCCTCAGACACTCAATACTTTTCTTAGTATCCCAGCTGTTCCAAGGAGGGCTGACTTCTGGATGCAGTGAATATCACCTGGTAATCCTAAACTCTTCAAATGTTCTTTTAACTTTTTGGGAATGGAGCCAAGGGCCCCAACCACTATTGGAATCACTTTTGCTTTAACATTCTATAATCTCATTATTTCCAGCTTTAGTTCACTGTATTTGGTGATCTTCTCCCATTCTTTGTCTGCAATATTTTGGTCAGCAGGAATGGCTACATCAATGACAATGCATTCTTTTTCTTCCCAATTGACGATGACAATGTCCGGTCTTCTGTGCTCTATGACTCGATCAGTTTGGATGGAGAAATCCCACAAGAGTTTGTTTCTCTTGTTTTCTACAACAGGTTTTGGCTGATGTTGATACCATTTGTCTGTATGCTCCAGGTCATATTTCTTGCATAAGAGCCAATGGATGAAGCACGCAACTTTGTCATGTCTACGCTTATACTCCTTTTGGGCAAGTTTTTTTGCAGCCACTAACAATGTGCGTGACATTCTCGGCCGCATCATTTTCCTGTAAGTGGTAAATTCTTGCCTTTACAGAGTTTGTATTCAACGCTTGTTCCTGAGCTGCCAGTATTAGAGATTCTGTTTCACGTTTCAATTCCCCTTTGCACAGCCAATTGAATGACTCATTTGTTTTGATATCATCAGTATCTTTTGCAAACTGCCCATGCAGTTTCTTTTCTTTCCAAGATGAAAGCTTTTCCGTCTCCTTTCTCTTCTTAAATTCTAATTTTGATTCGTTCTCCGTTGGCAGCTTCAGCTCTTTCCTTGCAAACTTCAACAATTCTTCCTGGTTCTGCGACAAATACATGGCAATGCTTCACCTTTCTTCTTCAACACAGTCTTCTATCGAACATTTCATTTCATCGGAACAAATTAGGATCCGAAGCCAAAACTGCGAGTAGCTTTTCTGCTTTTAAGAAAGCTGTCACGCAAAATTGACTCTAAATATTCTTTTACTTTTGCTTTATATTTTCTTATACGTTAGCTGCGACATAAAAATTGTAAATAGGTTTTCTTTTCAATAGTCTTTTTGTTTAGTTGACAGGGCAAGCTGTAAAGCAGTAATTTTAGTTATTGAAGCTTTTACCCTGTTTAAAGAATTAAAAATGAAATGAAAAATGAAATGAAAAAAAAAATGAAAATCCATCCGCGCGGCAGAAGCAGAAGGCCGTAATTGGCGGCATGACATTCAGCGTTTCTTACTCGCATATTGCACGACCCCACATTCATCAACAAACGTGCCGCCCGCTGAACTTCTATTTAATCGCACTGTAAACGGAAAGTTACCAAACCTCATGTTGAAGAAACACCTGAACAGACACAAGGAAGCAAAAAAGAATGATGAAGTTGCAAAACAAAAGCAAAATGAGTATGCAGACAAAAAGAGACACGCACGACAGTCCGATATAGCCGTCGGTGACACAGTTCTCGCGAAGCAGGACAAAAAGAACAAATTATCGACAAGGTTTAACACGGCACCGTACATCTTAATATCGCGACAAGGTTCGAAAGTAACTGCGGAAAACGACACTCATCGCATAACTCGAAACGTGGGCTTCTTTAAAAGGTTACCTGGAAGAGAGGATATCGAGGAGTCGAGCACCGTTGAAGTAGAACATCGTAACGCTGAGGATAAACGCTACATCGCAGAACCATTCCTAGTTGTAGTTCCTGAGGATGCGGAGACAGAGGAGGACGGAAATGCTAGGCGTTATCCAGTGAGGAGGAGAAATCGAACACAACTATTTGGACCAGCACTTTATCCAGTAGCGTAATTAATAGCATTCGTCCTTAGTCTTCGTATTCGCGTAACTTGTTGTGTTGCGGAATGGACGCCCGAGCAGTAAAAGTGTTTTGTTGTGAGAGGACACCACATATCATTAGTTATAGTTCGTTTTTCTAAAAAGGGGGAGTAAAGTAGTGTAGAGACTAATCCCCCGGTTTTGCGGTCACTAGGACCCAGCCCCTTTAGGTCGGGGACTTGAACACGAGGAGCTAAGATGGCGACTATAAGTTAAGGTTACGGTAAACGTTTTCTGGGTGAAAATATCCATTTTTCGATTTTTTCATATTCTGTTAGCCGAACTTTCAAGGCACACAATGATACCTTGCTTGAAGCCAACAGAAGTTTTGAAAATGGAAGAAATTTCATGTAAACGATGGCTTCCACAATTTCTTAATCAAAGTTTTTTGTTTGTGGTCTTCAAAATCCATACCTAAATGCTTGACCTGTTAAGCCGATAATCCCTAAGTCCTTGTGGTTTGTGTGAAATAGCATTGCGCGTTCTTGTATGCTTGTGTTTATCGGGTAATTATTTGAGGACTCTAATTGATTTTTAAGCCTAAATGGCTTGATCCGGATTAGTGTGGTTTATATGGTCCTGTTGTGTACTTTATCAGTACCTTTACGGAAAATCCATTTTTCTCAGGACTCACAAATCCATGAGGTACAGGTACGAAAAAGCTATTTTGTACCCTTTGAGCCAATCGAATGGCTCGAAAATTTGCACATGGTTAGGGAAGACTTGGAGCTTGGAAAGTGTATCCCAAATTTTTTGTATGTGTCCTGGTCCGTCTTTTATAGCCAAATAAGGGCAGAAAAATCATTTGCTAATTTTTGACAGCATGTAGTTTCAAAGGAAGAAGGATTTTGAAAAATCCCAGACACGCTTTAAAAGCTTAGGATCTACACTTCCTGCTGATGAAAGTCAGATTCTGTTACCTCAAACGCAAGGGTACAAAATAGCTTTTGAAAGTCGTACACTCTTTTAAGCAACAAATTTGCCTGGAGAATATCATTTTACAGTATTTGCCAATAATTTTAATATGGTTAAAATTCCCACTTTCTTGTGCATCGAATGATGTATAGTTTACGTAGATTCCGTCAAAAGTTCGGCTTTTAGGGAGCGAAAACCAAATTTCGTGTCAGAAACGTTTACCGTAACCTTAAATACACATAGCCTATCTGGAAATATAGAAACTGACAAAGAAAATGTTCTTACATATTCATTATCTTGCAATTGTCAATCGTCATTTGCACATCTCATTAATCAACTCGATGATTCAATTAGAATTTCCAAATTATGATATGAGATATACCGGGTGAGCCAAAAAAGTTCCCACTGTTGAAACTTCATAGCACCAAGAGTACTTCATACATTTGAAAGATTTAATTTCTATTTAGAGGTCGAAAGAATGAAGTACCTTCGTGATTTTTCTCGTTGTCTTACCAGCACAAGAAGTATCGGTAAATGCAACTTTATGAAAATTTCGTGGTTGCAAAATGACCGAAAAAGTGCCTAAAGCATTGATCGTATTGCCTGGACTCTCCTTACCAAAACAAGACGCAATGGGCATTTTATCTCTTTCAAAAGTTATAAGACATCAATTTTCAAAGAAATACGCAGGATTCTCAGTCCCATGGCAATAAGTGTGTAGTGGACATCTCTCACCCATGTACAACAGCATTTTCTTTATTGATCTGTGCGAGGAGTCCTTTATGATTTGATCAATGCTTTGGACCCTTCGTCAATAATTTGCAGCCAATAAAATCTTTATAAAGTTGAATTTACCTATATTTGTAGTATAACCTTGCAGAAGAATACATAACCTTGCAATTTCTAGGATTACAACGAGAGAATTTTTAGAATTCCGCAGAACCTGAAATTTCTAGTATAACCTTGCAAAAGTACACAGAGCATAACCTTGAAGAAGTTTGATGTTTTTGAGAAACCAAGATTGGACCATGCACTTATTACATGAACAGCCTCACAATTATTGGTGATTTCGAACGTTTTCTCTCCAGCAGAGCAAATATAGGTATTCTTGGGGCAGGATCAAGCAGATATATTGTTTGTGGCAGTCTGTCACGCACTTTAAAGGTTAGCTTAATGTTACTGTTGATTGAACCCATTATCAAGAAATCATATAAAATTTGGAGAGTGATTTTTTATTTAACTATGAAGAAAGTCATAAATTTGGGAGACTGGAAATACCATAAGAGACTATCAACAGCAGCCTTGGATGGTAATCTCTATTTATATTTAAACCAATGACAGATCATCAATCATGTAAAGTAAAATATCTGTAGTAAAATATCGAAGTCTGCAGGTCGGACACACATACATATTGTATTGAAGTGATCTTTGTAATATATTCCTGTTGCATGCAAGTACTCTGCGTTGTTTCATTTCTCTAAAAGTTAGAATTGACACAACTGAAAAAAGTGACTGCTTATTGAAATGTCAGTGGAACAAGCCTATCTAGAATGCTCTGTCATTCTAGTGAACCTCTTAAACTATCATAGTCCTAAACCAATTTTGCACCTTTCATGAATACTTTTAAGAATGCAGCCAACAATCAGATACTGTCCATTTTGTTAATTCCTGTGCAGCCAGCGATGGCGGCAGGGGAGGGCTAGAAGGCCCGTCGGAAACATTTAGCTCCCTATCATAGCAAAATTCAGGATTACTGTCGGAAGAAATGTGGCAAAATGATGTACGAGACCTGCATTTTAGCCATTTTAGCCATTTTAGCCCTCCGTCGGAAACTCCAGCCCCTCTGTCGGAAGATTTCTGCTGCCCCTGAGCGCATCAATCTTATTGGTAAGATCTTGTAAACAAAGTGATTTTTGACCAGGAAAAGTCCTTCAGCGTCTATTCATCTCGTTGGGCCTAAATCAATGGCCGCCTCCTCTTCAGCATGATAGCATCTCATCTTTGAGTAGGCCCAATGTTCTGCAGGTATTGTCTGGTGTTTGGGTATATTCTGTGAGATTTTATTTTCAGCACTTGACGTTCTGTTCTTCAAAAGAACGACATATTTTAGTTTAACTTTTATGTTCTTTGGTTTTAATCTTTCCTGGCATTAGCTTTCATCCAAAAGAATTCCTTCTCGATCAAATTTTATGAGGAGATCTTCTTTTGTTGCAAAAGATCTCGCAGCTCCCTCTGCTGGCGTGGACCACATTCTTGTTTTACATCTTTACAATGCGTAATCAATTTTCTATCGTTACTACTATTTGACGGGGGAGAACATTCTTATATGGCAGATGACTGTGCTTTGTTTACTGCGAGATGCCCTCCTCCTTCCACAGCTTTCTCGTCAACCCACCCGCTATCTTTCTTATTTAAACCTAATGTATAATCATGTCCCCCGTCTTTGCGAGTCTACTGTATCCCTGTATCCCATTCACCTTTTAAGGATATGAATCTTTCTCTGCAGGAGCATATATACTGAAAAGTAGGAGCACAAACTTAAATCATAACTGCAGTGTCTAACTACCCATGCTGGTGCATGTTATTTTTTGAATGGTTTTATGCACGAAGTGAAAAGAAGTACATATTTATTTATATTCATGTTGTTTTCTATTTCCAGGAAGAAGAAAAGCGTGGACAACCAAATTATGAGCATTTAGATGAAGACCTGCATGTCTTAATTATGGTAGAAGATACAGATGATAGAGCAAGGTTAAGATTAACAAAAGCTGTTGAAGAAATGAAAATCCTTATGACACCACCAGTAAGTCACGCAGATGCTTTGTTTTGTGGGGTACCTTTGTAATGGGCCAATATTCTCCTCTGATTTTGAATTTTCCCCGAATCGTATCATTTTTCCCTTTACTGTGAGCTGTTTTTGTAGGTTTTTAATTTCAACGTGTCGAAACAGAAGATTTCCTTATCGTCAAAGGTTTCAATTTTTCTGTGCTATTTCATACCGAAGTTCAAAGACCATCGATAAAGAAAGGATATCGATACTCCCCAGCCTCACTGTGATCCAGCTCTTTAGAAATCATGGAATAAATGTCAAAATACAAAACCTTTCAAATGCAAAAACCGTTAAGCTCATCTTACAGAGGACACTCTGAGCTATTCAGAAAAAAAATCCGTATTTAAATCGGACCAACGAGTGGAGAGAAATTGCAGTTTTAAGTTGACCAAAATTGTTAGGTCATGTTTTTGTTTACATTTCCGGTCTATCACTTTTGAAATGGGCCTAAACCAAATATTTCAAATTTTCATTTCTCCAGTTGTATTCATCCGATTTCGATAAACTTTTTTTTAGATTAAACCTCATTGTCTGCACAATTAAACAACTTATGAGTTTTATGAATTTACGTCGATTTATGTCTTTATTTGGCACACATTTTTCAAGGAGTATTTTTAGCAGTAAAACAGCACGAGACCCGTAAAATTCTTCTTTCCTAGTGCAAACAAAAAAAGTGAGGAAAAAAGAGTCTTATAAACTCATTTCCCACTATACTTTAGGTATCGATGAAGATTTCTGCCAAAGGGTTCGTTCAGATTCGTTCAGGTAAAAATTTTATAGCAGATATAAAAAACTGTGTTATTTAGGCCCATTTGTGGTATTTTCTGTGATTTTCCGTTATGGAATGTATATTTTGTTTCTAGGTACTCCTACTGCATAGCTTTTGGTTTTCATTGCACAGTTGTAATAGCAAAGGTTTGAATTGTAAAAAAATAGGAATTATTTCATTATTTAACAAGCACATTAAGATTTAAGTTGGTTCAACGTGGTTTATGAAAATCAAGCCGACTAGCATCTTATACCTATGATTTTGTGTACACTAGGCCCTAGTCCAAACTCACCATTCGATCTATTAACTATAGTTCATTTGCTTATGTTTGAAACAAGAGCTTCTTCTTGGTTTGGTACATAGACAGTCTGACTCTTACAACCCTGAACTTGACACTTCACAATGCATTCAGTCTAGCTTCGACTAAGGTTGGTACAAATTTGATGAACATCCAGACAAAGATGCCATTGACATTTGATGACAACAATTTTTGTTGCGTTTGTAAAGATTACTTTTTTTCAAAGTTTCCTATGAACTTGTTCCACAAACTCTAAGTTTGATTTTTATCAAAAAGGTTTGCTTTTTAAGTCGCAGTTTTAATCTTGTCAGTTGCAGATAGTTTTCAGACGATGTTTCTCAGCATGTGCGACCCTGTAATCAGTTTCAAAGTTAACCGAAAATAAATGTGAATTTTCTTGGAATCTTATATTTAGCAGCAGGCACAAACTAAAGAAAAATTGATGTGATAAACATAAAGCCTATGTAGTCTCTATAAATTCAAACGATTTATGATAACCATATATTTTTCGTGACTGCCCCCAACATGTCATGAAGCAAAAATTTGAGGCTTCCGAGATCTCTTATAAATCAAACTAAGACTGCTCCCTTTTGATGACTTGTGGAATAGAAATTTAGTTGATAGACCAAAAAGCCAGGGGAAGGGGTGCTCCAATATCTGGTCATATTGGCTTTCATGGTAGGTTTTGTCAGAACATTCAGGGAACGGGTTAAACTTTTATAATTCTATTGTGAATTTTCTGGCACCAAGGGTCATCATTCATTGAGGCACTGTTCTACTATAATTCTGAAAATTCTGATACTGTTCTTTTTATGTGACTTTGATGTTAGGCAATGAGTCTTAGCAATGCTTTGTTTTATGTTAAACAAAAAATACTTCAGCGGTTTCGCAGTAAAAATTGTTACTGGAAACATAATTTGTACTCAAGGATTGGGTGTCAAAATCTTCGACAAATTCTGGGACTTAATCATAACTGAAATCCTTCTGCCACTCACCACACCTACTATAACCTGAAAGTGCAGTTTCCACGATCGGAAATTGTACTTCCAGCTGGAGCTTTGTATCCCAAAAGTCATAGACGTCAAGCTTGGCTGTCCAAACCGAAATTAAACCCATGTACGATTCAAGTCACTGAAATCTTAATGTGCTTGTTAAATAATGAAATAATTCCTATTTTTTTACAATTCAAACCTTTGCTATTACAACTGTGCAATGAAAACCAAAAGCTATGCAGTAGGAGTACCTAGAAACAAAATATACATTCCATAACGGAAAATCACAGAAAATACCACAAATGGGCCTAAATAACACAGTTTTTTATATCTGCTATAAAATTTTTACCTGAACGAATCTGAACGAACCCTTTGGCAGAAATCTTCATCGATACCTAAAGTATAGTGGGAAATGAGTTTATAAGACTCTTTTTTCCTCACTTTTTTTGTTTGCACTAGGAAAGAAGAATTTTACGGGTCTCGTGCTGTTTTACTGCTAAAAACACTCCTTGAAAAATGTGTGCCAAATAAAGACATAAATCGACGTAAATTCATAAAACTCATAAGTTGTTTAATTGTGCAGACAATGAGGTTTAATCTAAAAAAAAGTTTATCGAAATCGGATGAATACAACTGGAGAAATGAAAATTTGAAATATTTGGTTTAGGCCCATTTCAAAAGTGATAGACCGGAAATGTAAACAAAAACATGACCTAACAATTTTGGTCAACTTCAAACTGCAATTTCTCTCCACTCGTTGGTCCGATTTAAATACGGATTTTTTTTCTGAATAGCTCAGAGTGTCCTCTGTAAGATGAGCTTAACGGTTTTTGCATTTGAAAGGTTTTGTATTTTGACATTTATTCCATGCTCTGGATCACTGTGAGCCTGTTCTCAACCTAAGAAATAAATTAAAAGTACATCTTTGCAAAGAATGAGAGAAACTAGAATTGGCTGAAATTTGGAGAAGAAATAAGGAAGACCACATAAAAAATCATATTTAATGCGAGAGAGGCGTCTCATTTTTTCCTTTTTCCAAGGTGTTCACCTTGAAATTTACTTCTCGATAGCCAACTGAAGGAAAATGGTCGCTATCTTTGCGTTTTCAAACTTTTGAAAGATTGAAAGCAAATGATTGCGCTCAAAAGACTTATTGAGTTATCAAATGTTATCAAAAGCGATTGCAAAGATTACTGGGATGTCTAGGGCAGACCTTTTTGTTGTCGTTAGCCTCCAAAAAACCTGGTTCATCTTTGCCAAGTCCGTGGACAATGGCCAGTTCCAATTGGTAGAATTTTCCCAGCGAGCGGAAATTTTACACAATGAAAGTTTCTTGGCCTTTCTTTTCAATCCAATGGCAAAGTGACATTTTATGTCGTAAACTACTAAATTTCAGCTTGCTTGCTAAATTCCACTGACTGGAAACTGACCTTGAAGAAGACATTTTGTTGTTCGATCCCAGTTGAACTCACTGTTTTCAAATTTGATAGGAGGATGGTGAAGATGAAATAAAGCGAAAGCAATTAAAGGATTTGGCAATACTAAATGGTACCTTGAGACCTGAAGCTCCAACAAGTGTAGCAGCTCCAGGTGGTGGCCAATCCAGCTTCCCTCCATCACCGTCAGGTCTTAGGCAGAGTAAGCAATACTTTATGTTGTACTACTTCTGGACTTGCCTAAGTCTCTCCCGTGTTTATTTCAACAAAAACTGCCACTTAAAAGTTAATCGTGCGCAGGAGAGAATGGGAGCCTCTGCGAAGAAGAGAGGAAGATGAAAGCGAGAGAGACTTGTATTAAGCCCTGCCTCATGAATAATTAATGAGGTAATATGAATCCAAGGAAGCTCTTATGATGCCGGGGGTTTAGTTCTGGCGGAGAGACAATAGTAATAACAATAGTGATTGTTGTAAGTACTACCCAAAAATGCTAAAATCCCCGTTTTCAATTGTTCTTGCTATTTTCCGACCGCCTTAGTTTCTTTTGTTCAAGATTCAATGCCCTTGTGGTTTCTATGCTAATTGAAAGAGTCTGCGAAGGTTTGTTTACACGTTTAAAGTCAAGTCACATGACAATACTCAAGTAAAGTTTCTTTATCAAAAACTACATTTTGCATTCATGGCACAAGTTTTCATTGCGCGCAAAAAATTACAAATTGCAAAAGAGGTTTATCAAGAGGTTTTATTATCTGACTTGAAGTTACACATCCCCCACCTGAGGAAACAATAGCTTTGTTTCTAGCGAAATGCTCGACTGCTATTGGTCAAAGAAGGTGGGCAGAATTCTGCCCACCTCCATAGGCCTTACTACAGTGACCTCGTTCCCGGCTGGTGACAATACAAGTCTCTTCCGCTTTGTGCCTCTCCTTCACAGAGGTCATCATTTTGTATTTTTTTTCGCGGAAGAGACTTAAGCAAGTCCATACTACTTCTTACTTTGAGCGAAAGCAATCGTTCAGATTTTACTTTGGAAAATGTTGTGGTCACAGGTTGCAGTTTTTAGGATTCGATGAGCTGCAATGTTTTCACATTGGGATCCTGTTATTTATTAGCTACCTGCCAGATGCTAGTCTGTCTTTAAACATATTTCATCTATATACCGGGTGTCCCAAAAAAAAGTATCCGGATTTGGTCGACCCTAGCGATAAGCATACAGCGTGAATCAATCCGAAATGATTTTCAAAACATACCTCGATAGCCAACTTGAACATAGATACCTCGTTTGTTGATATCGGTGCACTGAGGGTGAAGATATTAATCTTCAAAGGAGAAATTTGCCTCCACCTCCAAACCAGAGCTTTGGCGCTTTGGCCTAAGCAAATTCTTGAAGCTCTGTGAATGAAATCAACAAAATTTGAAGACGGCAAAACAGATGTGTTTTCCAAAATACAGTTCATGTGAGACCTATCGTCAAGGGAGCCCCGAAATCAGCTTCATTCATCTCAATATCGACACTTTATTTAACACTTACTATTCACCGGTGAAGTACTCCCTTGAGCATCAACACACTTTTGACATCGTCGAATCATTCCTTGAAAAGAATTTGTTATCAGACCTCTCGAGATCAGGTTGATCATCGCGCATCTTTGAAGCTGATTTCCCGAGTGGGTCATCAACAAGAGAGGAGATATCTGTTGGTCCCCAAAAGATCTCCAGACCTTCCTGTCGTGGCCCTCAAGAGATCTAATAAAGAATTCTTTTCAAGGAATGATTCGACGATTTCAAAAGTGTATTGATGCTCAAGGGAGTACTTTCACCGGTGAATAGTATGTGTAAAATAAATCGTCGATATTGAGATGAATGAAGCTGATTTTGGAGCTCCCTTGACAATCGGTCTCACATAAACTGTATTTTGTAAAACCCATCTGTTGTGCCGTCCTCAGATTTTGTTGATTTTATTCATAGAGCTTCAAGAATTCCCTTAGGCCAAAGCGCCAAAGCTCTGGTTTGGAGGTGGAGGCAAATTTGCCCTTTGAAGATTGATATCTTCACTCTCAGTGGACCGAATTCAACAAACGAGGTATCTATGTTCAAGTTGGCTATTGAGATATGTTTTGAAAATCATTTCGGTTTTGATTCACGCTATATTCTTATCGCTAGGGTCGACCAAATCCGGATACTTTTTTTTGGGACACCCGGTATATATTAATTATTTATTTATTTTTAATTATTTATTATTTATACACGAAGATTTCCTTCAGCAAAACTTGAAATATGCAAGCATGCAAAAAATATACACAAAAATTGATAATACATGAGTGGGGCTGATCTTCCTGGGAGTCATGTTCGAGTTGAATTCAGCCCATCAACTGTATTTTGAGATTTGTTTAAGCGACAAGTCCTTGTTTTCAAAAATTAATGCGAAGAACACAAAATACCGAAGACCAATTGTAACTTCTTTCGAAGGAGTCCTCAATATAGTTTTTCCATTCCTAGCAGCAAGCAGAACACTAGTAAACCGTCTTTAAACCTACTGAAATTGAGTTCCTTTATTTCCTCATTACACTCTTTCTCCGGTCCCACTCTGTTTCTTCCGTTCTTCTCCCTTCCCATTCCTTCTCTTCTTTCCCCCCTTTTCATTAAATGTTCCTTTCCCTATTTTCGTCCGTAAGAAATTTGAGCATTCTGGCTACCTTCCTGGTAGTGCCGCTTGACATCCCTAACAGCTATAAATCATTTAAACATTTTCATAAGTTGGGCCAAATGTTATGGACGTTTTGTAGGACTATGCGATAAGGAGGGTAGTCTCGGTTTAGAGGTAAGGTTGAAGGCCATGTCCTTATTTGTTTATGACGTCATTTCGCTCAATTCACAGATTGAAATGGACCTTTTCAAAGAGGTCTGGGACGGCGCGCTACTTTTCTGGAAGATGGCGGATACACGGGAATCTTCTACGCGATGCTGAACTGGAGGAGTTGCAGTGGGAAATGTTTTGAACAAAATATGGAATTTAACTCTAGTGATATGGTTCATGAAAGACCAGAGGGGCTTCAGCATGAAAACAAATACTTGCTTATCACGTGAACGCAATGTTTAGCACATTTTACGAGGAGGAGACGTTTATACCTTTGAGTTGTTTCAGCGAAATGATGACCTCAGACTCGGTCAGATAAATTTAGGTAAATTTAGATTTCTGTTTGCGAGTTTGGCTTATCTCCCGATAACTGAAGGAATACGAGCAGTCGTATGTATCGAGAATTGTTAAGAAACAAACAATCATTCACATGTATTCTTTTCAATGCTACAGTTACCGACCATGCCTTTCGAAATCAATTCAGCGAATGAAAAGTTTCTTCGATCTTTAGTTTGTTCACATGCGCCTAACAAAGTTTGGAGTGTTTTGAAATAAAGGATGTCTGCATGCACTCGTAAAATAAGGCCACTTACCTGCTCCAGACAGCTTAACTTGCACAAGATTCCCATTTACTTATTATTTGTAAAAACTTTAGCTCCGATTGAAAAGTCAACACAACAAACTGCACAACTGCTCGCAACCAATATGTCACTAAGACTTTGCCTCCAAACAAAACAACATACTTATTACTTTAGCAAATCTTCGACTTGGAGTCTCTTCCACATTGTACAATCAAGAAACGACTACATTTTTTCTGTTTTCGTTCTGAAATCCACAAGTGTTTTGTCGCAAACCAGTACCGTTTTGTTTCATCCAAGAACCAGTGAACGAAATGACGAATACAAATTTGATGAGGAGTGTTTTCCCGCCAAAGTCTCTCTTTTGCTACGAGGCTCAAAGGGTCTAGGAGAGGAAGGAGATGCTTGCCCCTATACGTTTGTACCAAAAGTGCCTTCGTATATCCTTAGTTAGGGAAATAGATAAGCTCAGTTTATTCATAAATAGAAATCTAACGTTGGCAAGTAATTATCATACAATCCAAATTCAGCGAAGTCGAGGAAATACAATTTTCCTTGTAAAATATTACTTTAATGTGATAACTAACTCCTTTAGTTTGATAAGATTTTGCGGGCATTTCTGGCCCTTTGAGTGCACATTAGCTGGATTTAATTTTGGTTTTTGTTGCATCACGTCGCCCACTGCAACTGCATTTTAACGTTTGCAGTGCGAAGGGGATTCCCCTTCGCAGCTTATCCGCCATCTTCCAGAAAAGTAGCGCGCCGTCCCAGACCTCTTTGAAAAGGTCTATACGTGACTTTGCAGAGAAGAGGGGAAAAGTTGGAAAAAGTACTACACACCACTTAACAGCAGTTTAATATTTTATCTTATCAAAGTTAAACCAGCCAAGGACTTGTCCTTTAAATTGTGCCAAAGTAGAGAGTTCCCAGATGGTGGTAGGGATTTCGTTCCAAGCTATTAGACTTGACAGATGAAAGCTTTTCTTTAAATACTCAAGGCTATGTCTCGGAAGGCTTTCTGTTCAGATCTTATACATCATCGTAGAGGTCACCACCGATCGATCACAGTTTATTTGTTGTTCCACAGTCAGCCAGTCACTAGACCGCTCGTGTTTGATTTTTGTCCTTTTTGTAATAGAATGGGCTCTGTTTTGAAGACGTTCAAGGGCTTCTACTTTTTCGTTGGATAGAGACGCCTATACGACCTTTGCATATCGTAAGTGGCTCTCCAAAAGGGCATGGTGAATGTTAGCCAGCTAGGATTGCGGAACGTAGAACAACTTATTTGTAGAGACCGTAGTCCACCGGAGACTATCCATTTAACTGTCTTCAACTGTTCATTCCAATTCAATGCCACGTCAACAGTTTATATTTAATGATTATGTCTCCTTGACAGGATAAATTTCTGAGCCATTCAATGTAAGTTGCTTGTGGGATGACATTTTGTTCGTTCTCTGTGAAATCCCACTTATCATGTACCGTAAAAGCTCTCTTTGGCCTCCTCCATTAAGCCACCCTCGTTAATAAGCCCCTCCCCTCTGAGCCGAAATTTTAAATAAGCCCCCTTCTCTTTAAATCCCCTCCCACTTATATGAAATTCCAAAAATCACCAAACATTTTCCATTTTCTAGCTAAACAAGCTTGCATCTTTATTTTGATGTGGTTTGGGATAAAAACTGTGCCGAATTTAAGCGTTTTGACTCCTGAAATTGTATGTTGAATCCACAAAGTATGGAGTAAATGACCTGAAAAGCTATCATTCGTATCCACGTGATTTGATTTTGTGAATAAACTCCCCTCTCTAATAGCACGCCCGACAACCCATCATTCGACTTCCGTAGCCTCGTTCTGATAGTAATAGTGTTTCTATAGGAGCATAATTTTTCTCGAACTTTGGCCTGATTATGGCAAAAGAAAAATATGACCTTTGTCAACCAACCTGAGCAAAACTTGTAGCAAATTTATCAGAGATTTTGTTCTCAGGAAATTTGTTTTCATTCCAAAACTTTAAATGATCGGGAATCAAGTTTTTTTGAAGACCGGTCATAAATTCTTCTGGTAAACCCCATATATGGTATTGGTTCACCCTTATTTTGCACAGCTTGTCCAACATCAAACAGGTCGACGAGCCGCTTCGGAAGAGAAGTTTCTTATTACAGGATTGAATTTTCCAAAACATGACACTTACACAATCTAGGATTTTCATATTGTATATTCAGCTGTAAGATGATGGATGATATATACATGAACGGTAGGCAAAGAGAACACTTCTGAGCCGTGAGAGAGCATAGAATTTTGGAATGGAGACTGACTGGCCTAACCAGAATGAAGGGAACAAGAGATAAACCTGGCCAGCGCCTACAGTAAATCCCCGCGTATAAGAACCTACTTTTTTGAGAGCCAGGCTGAAATTGGTTCTTATTTCAAAGGTACTAAGACTAATTTCAGGGTATAGAGTTTCTTATTTGAAGGGTGCCTCATGCCGTCCCCTTAATAGTATCGCAGTAATGTTGAGTACTGTTATTTGTTTTAGAAAGGTTCTGTTGGACCTAATAGGTAATTGGGGAGGAGAATAAAGCTTTCTAAGCCAATTGGGACCATATTGACCTTAATAACAGCAACCAAAGATCAACTTTGGAACCCCTGCAATAAGAACCTATGTTTCATTAAGCTGAAACAGGTTCTTAATTGCAAGGTACATAATTTAGGTAAAACAGCCTCTAGGTTCTTATTTTGGTAGGTTCTTATATGCGGGGATTTTAGTTGATAGGCTCACAATCTCCAATAATAAACAAGTCATATTTTACATCGCGAGAAAGGTAGATAATTTTTACGTGGCTTAGGACGTTTCTTTATTCTATAACATGTCATTTCTGCAAGAAAATACACTCCTAATGAATCAGATCAATTTCCGTAAAATTTGACAAAGCGATAAGTAATTGAATGGCGCGCAAATTGAAAGAAACCCTAGAAACAAGATAAAGCCAAAATTTCATGGGAGCAGTAAGTTTCGCAAGTAAATGTAGATATAGTGAGATAAAATCGAAAACAATTGGATGCCAAGGCGGCAGAAAGCAACGAAAACGTTGAAAAATGGAGATGGAGACAGACTGGCCTAACCAAAATAATGGGTACAAAATTCATAGTTGGTCCACGCCTTTTTTTATAGGTTTCATAACAACAACAAAAAATATACCAAACTTTAGCTCAAAAAAAAAAGAGAAATGAATTTTGCATGGCATAGGAAGGGTTTCTTTCTCATAGGACGTAGCATTTGGAAGAAAATTGGCCTTGAATGAAAAAGTGAAATTTTGGTAAAATTAAATGAACGGAATTGCAGCAATTCAACATGCAGGTGGAATGCAACTCTAAGTTCAGAAAAAAATACAGAATCACAATTTAATTGGTTTTTGGAAGAAAGCATGAATGTTGTTCCAGAAAATGCCAACTTATCGACCAAATAGAGAACATACGACCGAGAAAGAGACAAAAAGTCTAGGTGGAGACTTGTTGGCCTAACCAAAATAATGAAGTTGCAAAGCGAAGTTGATCCGCGCCTAATTCAAAGGATCTGAAACGGAAGCCAAAAACATAGAAAGTGCCATATCAAATGAAAGAAAAATAAATTTTGCATGGTATAGGATAGTTCGCTTTTGAAATAAACTCGTCACTTCTCGAGAAAACAACCCTGAATGAAAATCATGAATTTTCGTCTTACCAAACGAAAGAAAAATCTAGAGACAGCCTTAAGATTAAACGCTTCTTGAAAATGCGTAATTTCATTTCAAAATGTCCCAAACAAAAGAAAACTAAGTTTGTGAAGCCTGTTCTTCAAACAAAATCAAACATCTTTGGAATATCATAGCAGATGGATAAGAAATTCAAAGATTAATGTTGAGTTGCAATTCCGGGCCTGCGAGATTTTCGTGAAATCGAAGAGGATCTGCTTACCTGCTGGCAGCCACAGAGTTTGTTTCTCTGCCTGCAAATCATCAAAATCTTCAACTTTCAAACAGTTTTTATCAATAAACGAGCTCAACATCAAATCTTGCAAAAATGAAATGTTTTTTGGTGTGTACGCGTGATGAAATCAGGAAAAGGGCGCGCAAAAATCACATGACCTCCACTTGCCTCCACAACTTCGAGGATTCAATGTGACGTCACACGTCAGTAGGGGTTGTCGGGCGTGTAATAGGTCCCCTTTTCTATCAAGCCCCCTTTTGGAGTATCCAAAATTGAATAAGCCCATCCGGGGGCTTAATGGAGCTTTTACGGTATTCGGCTTTTTGTGGATTAATGCTTAGTTTTTAGATCCACTCGGAAATAGTAAGCGTTTTCAAGATGTCGTTTCTTGCTATCTGGCGTTAAACTGACATCTGTATCATCTGCGTCATCTGCGTCATCTGCGTACATACTTGCTTTAGAATGTTAGAATGTTATAACAGTCCTGAAGAAGTCCTGCATGGCAGGACGAAATATTGGCAAAATATATAATCTTAGTTAATCGACTCGTTCGCTGTTGTTTTTCGTCGTTTTGCGGTGTTTCTACCTACAAATTCAAAGGAGATTAAGCCGTCCAAACTGTGACGTTACAATTAGGACCCGACATATCGCTGTTGAGCTCAGAAATGGTAGGAGCTGTAGAAGAAATTTCTTTTCAGGATGTGCTTTGGCTTCATGCCCACTTTTCGCTTTGGATTAGTGAAAGGAAAGATTTGTGGCTTCTAAATAGCTGGAGGAGACCGTGAAGCATATTTTGATAGTCGCAACCTATGACCACAACATTTTCCAAGGTACAATCCAAATGTTGTCTGCCGCACATGTTCTCAGCTGACTGTCGACGACTGCCTTCAAGGCCAAGCCGAATAAGTCAAATTTGTGAGTGATCTTTTGTGCCCAACGCTGTGATCAATTTTGCCCAACACGAACCTAATATGTCCTTCGAACATCATTGCCAGTTTTCCACGCTAGTATGCTGGGGCTGTGTACACATGCTAGCACAGGACAATTTCACTTGGATTGCCAAATTGACTTAATGCCATCTAGGCACAGGAAATGGTGTGGGCAATGTTGAGCGAGATCAAGCGTTAACTGAACAATATGGTATAGCCTTGGACATGAAATTATAAATGTTAGATGTAACCGAAATCAACATCACATCCATCATCAGTTTGTTCAATCATCATTTGTTCATTAGCTTAAATGTACGATACATTATTTCACAGAGAAAAAGCCATCAAAATCTCGTTTTCACGGACCAATCAGACGGCGATTAAGTGAGGAATACAAGGGAAACGTGTGAAGATTTTTCTAAATCTTACCTACCTTCATGAATCGCAACCAGGACAAAAAGCTGCTTGAAATATCCCGAATTTTTCTTGAAGAAATCTACTCTCCGTACGTTTGGGTGTACAGTAGTGTCCCGCATATAAGAAACAATGTTTTCAATTTCAGGTCTGATGTGTTTCTTATAAAATGAGATGTAAACTTCCAATCAGGGTTAAGTTTTTTAAGTTTCTTATTAGAAAACTATGTACTATCAATGAAAATCACAAGCTGTATGATTTTCATATAAAATACACCATTTTAATTTGTATTTGTAAATTTTCACTACCACAAAAAGCTACAATAATTCAAGGAAGGTGCTTTTTGTTTCATTTGTATGCAAAATTACTGTTTTCGTTTGAATAGACAGCCTGATTCAACCGCAAAGCAGAATTTGTCATGGTTTTCAAGTTTCTAATATACAGAGCTTTTGAATAAGAAACAGGCCTTTTTCAGACCTGCACCAGTTTCTTATAAGAGGGGGTATTATTTGGAAAATCAAGGTCTGGTGTTTCTTAAATTAATGTTTCTTATATGCGGGACACTACTGTACAAATTTGGATGCCGGTAAAAATATCTCCCGATTCCAAGGAGTTATGACGCCTCAAACTCACGACCTTTGTTCGTTTTCAGCATTTCTGGGCTTCCAGCATTCTTGGTACGCGATTCATTCCTAAACAGTCTTCTAAAACACATGTGAAACATCACTAATTCCCACAAAGTCGATAACGTGGGTTTGGGGGCCTTTTCTTGCTTCGGAGATGAGCAAATTTTGCCCGCAGTTTTTGGTGTCCGAAATGTGGCCTGGCTCTAAAATTTGTTACATCGTGTTTTTGGCTCAGAAATTTCAAGTGTACCCACCTTTTTTCGTTTGTTGAGGCATCCTGTAGTTCTGTGTATCTACCAGACTGTGCTTGGTCTCCATCTGACGATTTTCTTCCACAAATAATGCAGTAAATAGCATCGTAAACATCAAATTTCTGTCTTTTATCCGTCCAAACACTGATCTATGATCACGAAATCACGAATCAAAACATCACGTGACAGTATCACATGACATATGATAATATGATATCTTCCCACCTCTTCGCCAGGCCTCGCAATGCGCAGCGCATGTTATGATTTCGTGATCATAGATCAGTGTTTGGTGAACATTATTTGTGGAAGAAAATCGTCAAATGGAGACCAAGCACAGTCTGGTAGATACACAGAACTACAGGATGCCTCAAACAAACGAAAAAGGTGGGTAGTTTGTAGTTTATGCTGTAATATTTTCGTGTAAATGTTAAATGTTTCATGTTAATTGTTAAAGCCACAGGGTTGCAATGTATTCTCATTCTCCTTGTGGTATCGTCTTGTAACCATGTTCTGTTATTGTGAGATTTTAAATTGATGTATAAAAAAAAGGTGGGTACACTTGAAATTTCTGGGCCAAAAACACGATGTAGCACATTTTAGAGCTAGGCCATATTTCGGACACCAAAGACTGCAGGTCAGATTTGCTCATTTCCGAAGCAAGAAAAGGCCCCCAAACCCACGTTATCGACTTTGTGGGAATTAGTGATGTTTCACATGTGTTTTAGAAGATTGTTTAGGAATGAATTGTGTACCAAGAATGCTGGAAGCCCAGAAATGCTGAAAACGAACAAAGGTCGTGAGTTTGAGGCATCATAACTCCTTGGAATCGGGAGAGATTTTGACCGGCATCCAAATTTGTATATCCAAACATATGGAGAGTAGATTTCTTCAAAAAATTCGGGAAAGTTCAAGCAGTTTTTTGTCCTGGTTGCGTTTTATGAAGGAAGGTAAAATTTAGAACATTTTTCACACGTTTCCCTCGTCTTCCTCACTTATTCGCCATCTGATTAGTCCATGAAAACGAGATTTTGATGGTTTCCGGCCGTGGGCCACGAGCAAAATTCGGCCAAAACATTTGATTCCTATCTTATGACAGACATAGATTCTTACATTTACTTCATCAATATACGTTTCTGGCAATTTCACTAGAATCTGTTTTATTGAAATCTATCAACGTAGGACGGAATTTTGAGCAAATTTTGTCTAACTTTCACTAGAAAACAATATCTGCGAGCATAAGTATTCTCTGGAGAGGAAAGCAACTGAGAGCTATTTTTTCCTTTGCACTGTCGGTACTTAATGAAGATTCTTGCGAAATTCATGCTGCAACTGTTGTCATTTTCCAGCTTACTGAGGCAAAATTTTGTGGTAGTTGATATACCTTTTCCAAGTATTGAATTAGTCGTTCGAAATGAAATGACACTTCATATGTTTAATGGGTGAATGGCTCAATGATTGTAAATTTGGCTAACGCTGATGACTGGCTCCATGGTTTAGCGAAGATTGGCTGAAAGATTCAGTTTGTTGAATCATTGGTGGTTGCATTTTAAACAGTTAATGGTCCAAAAGATAAAAGACGTTTTCACGGGAAGAAAAGCATGCTGCGAAAAAGGAAAAACTTCAAGATTTCGACACCACGCAGCTTCGAATTTCGCCAGGTTTTATCGAGGCTTATTTTCGCAACAAAGCCTCTCTCCTGAGCGAAAACAAAGATGTTATATATCTTTGGTGCATATCGATAAAATACTTGGACTTCAGAGATTACGAAATAGCAATATGTATTTCGATTTGCTTTCTCGTAATCTTTTTATATGACCAAAAGAAACACGAGGAAGTTTCCAAAATTGCAGAATTGTGCTTAGGCCCTTGCGACCAAACGCCAAATTTAGACGCATAATTCTGCTATCAAATGAGGAAATCAACTGAAATTCAAAATGAAAGCACTTCATTTATCCGTGTAGTCGGATATAATTTAGCAGGTTGCTACCTAAACGTATATGAATGCAGGGAGGTCAGACGGCTCAGATCACATGTCGTCCTTCCCAATGAAAACTTCCGACGAAAGTATCTTTACAGAAACTGGGTTCAATTTTCCTATAAAGCAAAATAAACCCTTTTACTGCTGACTTTTTCATCCAAATATTGTTGATAGATGCATTTTCCAACATTTCATTGATGTTTCTACTAACTGCCATTTTTGAATATCATCTCGTCAGAAACTTATTTTAGCTCGTAAATCCAAGTCAGAGTTAGGCCTTTGACTGCTCCTGGACTAAAGCTAAAGCGATGGTAACCGAAAGCGTCCATCAAAGATATTCTGTTCTGTGAGATATTTTGGGCATTATTTCCTCATCTACTATTTAAACTAAGCAAAAAGATTTAAAATCATATCAAAGTTTAATTTTCTGAGAGTCGCATGTCCATACCCTTTGGAAAAAAAGAATTTAAATTCTTGAATTCATTTTGATGTACTTCTGGCTCGCTATTTGTGACCATCTCGATCTGTTGTTTTTGTCTCTGCATTGCTTCTCTGTTTTAATGTAGTAAACACAGCTGACATGATTTAATTCCAGCAGCAAGTCGAGAATAAATGTAGAGAATGAAAGATCTACAAACCTTGACCAACTTTCTTCTTGTAGTAGTTTCTAAGCATATTCATGAGTTCTCGCATTCCCAACTCAAAAAAATGTTCACGGTCTCTCGGAGGAAAGCGAGACAAATCAGAAACGATTAAAGAAATATTCCGCCCCTTTGATTAAACTAGTATCAACAGCGACTACGGCAGCCATAAACTGCGTGAAATATTTTCCTGGCTTCTTATTTCAACGTTGAATTCCACCTCGAATCAATATCCATTTAGAAATAACTTGTAACAGAACTTAGGTCATGTGACAACTGCACTCGTATCTGCACTTTTAATCATTCAATGTCTTAATCTAAAGTGGTTTTTAGCAAACTTCTTTTTAAATATCATTTTCTCATACACATTTTCTAATTTATAAGAAACTGGTTTATAAGAAACTTGTACTTGGATGGCGAAAAATTTAAAAAACTGTAGTAGTCCGTTCAATTGGTGCTTAGAAATTTCTTAAGTAAAATGTTATTATGATATTTATGAATTATGATAGAGGAAGAAGAAGAGGAAAAAGGAAAAGAAAATGAAAAAACAGGGCCTCTCCCCCAGCGAAGCTATAAAGGAAGAGTTAAAAGAGGTAAAAAAAGAGGATGGACATGATGGAAAAAATGAAGAAAACAAAACAAGAAAACAAGTACCTAAGGCCCCCAGCTCCGATATAGTAAAGGAGCAGGATGCTCTCAAAAAAAGAGTTTTGGAATTGGAGCGGAAAGTGGAAAGGCTTGAGTATGAAACACATAGCCTAGCCGATGAAAAAGAAATGCCAAAAAGAGCCTACAAAAGTGAAAAGAGAGAGAGAGAATATTTGGAAGAGGCACTTGACAAACTTGACGAGGAAAAGGATGATAAGGAAGCAGAGGAAAAAAGCAAAGGAAAGGGGCAACAAAAACAGGAAAAGGATGCTGAAAAATCCTTTAGCCAAATGAGCCAATATGATATGCAACTCCAAACAGAGAAAGAGGCCATTAGGGAGCTAGAGAAAGAAGCAGAGTTAGCAAAATTGCGAGAATACCAGCAGCACCTGAGGGCAAAAATTGTTTCTCAACCTCAGTATCAGCAGCAGACCCAGTACCAGCAGCAGACCCGGAACCAGCCCAACCGATTCTATCAACAACAGCCTATGCAGACCCTTCTTCCAAACAACCGAACTATCCCCAGCGAGATGCAAAGTTTTGGGAAGAGGGAATGTAGATATGAAGGGCAAAGGAAAGGGAGCTGCAGGTGGGGGAAGGATTGTAAATCCTCCCACAACATAGGCTGGATTGGTGATAATACAGATGAGGAAAAGGAGAAATGGAGGGCATCCGGATTATGCTTTGCACACATGACAGGAGTCTGCACAAGGCCTGATTGCAGATTTTTACACCCAGAGAAAGAAATACCCAAAAACACAGAATATTTACAGCAAACAAATGTAACAAACTTGATAAAGCAATGCATAAAGGACTCAATGGACAGTGTTAAAAAAGAAATTTTAAGAGACATACAGTACCATCAGCAGCAACAAGTCCCACAGCACCCCCGTGTATCATGGGACCCCAACCTTGTGTAAAGAGAAACAAGTGGAAAAAGACTCACACTAAAGAAAGAAAGAAAAGGTATGATAAACAAAAGATGAAAATTTTGTATTCAAATGCTAATGGCCTAAAATCTAAAGTAGATAGCTTATGTTCAATAATAGAGGATTTAGATCCTACAATAATTTGTATAACAGAACCTAAGATTAAAACTTATGATGGTCCCCTCAGTATAAAGGGATACTGCGATCCTATTGAACTAAGGAGGCAAAATAAACAAGGATGGGGAATATGGATAATATATAAAGAATCACTAAGAGGTAAAATGACACTCTTAGAAGTAGGAGATGATGATAATGAGCAGGTCTGGATTAACATCAGACTTGGATGTAAAGATATAATATTGGGATTGGTGTATGGTAAACAGGAATCTCGGACAAAAGTAAAAAGTAACTTTGCTTTCTTTGATAAAATTGACTATTATGCTGTTTAGGCTAAGAATGAAGGCAAAGTACTGATAATACTAGGGGATTTAAACGTAAAAATAGGAGATAATATTAAAGGGAACCATCCTAAAATATCTACAGGGGGGAAAAATCTAATGAAAATAGTGAAGAAAAGAAAATTAGTCATGCTGAACACCAGTGATAAATGCCAAGGGCTTTGGACAAGGGTTTCAACTACTGACAAGTATAATGTACTCCGTGACAAGTATAATGTAAATAAGAAGGCAATACTTGACTATGCATTGGTTAACCAAAAAGGCTTTGATAAATTTGACAGAATGATTATTGATGAAGAAAAGAGATATGTTCTAGAAAGAGTGGGGAAATATTGTATCAAGGAATCTGACCATAATACATTGGTGCTTGACTTTAATTTCAAGCAAAATGATGTTTCTAGCCAAAATTCTAAAAAGGAACAAGGGCATTGGGTCTTATCAAGTGACTCCCTCCAGGAATTTGACAGACAAGTGAAAATTAACAAAATAGGAAGAGTTTGGGATCAAAACAAACCAGTAAATGTATTGTATAAAGAGTGGGAAAGGAAAGTATATGAAATTATGGCAAAATGCTTCAAGAAAAGGTACAACAGAACAAGGAAGCACCGTGTACCAGTGAGGGCTTGTAGGGAACTGAGAAACTAGAGTTGAAACAGAAACTAAGTGAAGCTATTAAAAAGGAAGACAATTTAAGGGAAACTGTTTTAAAAATAAGAATCAAATACCTAAGCAAAAAATTGGTGAGGACAGAGAACGAGAGTAAAGGTAATAGGATGAAGGCAAACATTGAAAAGTTGAATAGAACTGCAGTGCAAAGTTCAGAATTCTATAAGATAAGGGCTAAAATCCTAGGAAGAAAAGCAGACTACCCAACAGCTGTAATCAATGAACAAGGAAAGGAACTAATTGAACAAAAAGAAATCCTTGAAGAGCATGAAACCTATTTTGAGAAATTGCTCACCAATCGAGAGCCAGATGATAAGTATAAAAATCATGTAAGATCAGTTGAAAAGCTGTTTTCTAAAGTAATCCAATCCCAGAAGGAGAGATATGATGCTCCTTTTGAAATGTGGGAACTTGAAAAAGTACTTAAAGGTCTAAAAGGAAAGAAATCTCCAGGGGTTGACTCTATAAGTAATGAAATTTATGCGAGTTCAGGGTATGAGTTTAAAGATTCTGTGCTGAAAGCAATCAACAAGGTTTTTACCACTGGTCAGCCCCCAAAGGATTGGAGGGAAACAATTGTTAGAACAATCTATAAGAAAAAAGGGAACAGAAAGGTGCTAAATAACTGGAGAGGAATATTTCTAACAGTAAGCATTAGCAAGATCTATGAAAAATTAATGCTCAACAGACAGATCAGTGTTATTGAAAAAGGTTTTGCAGAGGCAGCCGCAGGAGGAAGAAAGGGTAGATCAACGTTAGATCATTTATTCATTTGGCAAGCAATAAATGATTATTACAAGTATCTAAAATGTACAGTGAAGTTTGTCTATTTGGACCTGGAGAAAGCTTTTGATAAGCTGTGGCTAAAGTCTTGCATCATAGATATGTATAGAAGTGGGGTACAGGGAAACTTTCTAAGAAATGTTTACGAATTAAACAATGAAGGATACATTCAAATCCATACACCTAGTGGAATAACAAGAGAGGTTAAAATTAAGGAAAATTTGAAACAGGGATCCATCTTAGCAGCCCCGATTTGTGCCAATCATATTGATAAAGGAATGCAAGTAGCAAAAAGAGAAAACTTAGGGATTAATTTTGGGAACATTCTGATACCTCCACTGCTCTATCAGGATGATATATTGATTGCTTCTATATCTCATGGGAAAATGCAGGAAATGGTAACTATTGCTGAAAAATTTCAGAAGAAAAATCTCCTGAATTTTAACCTGGATAAAAGCGAACAGATGATGCAGTATAGCAAAAGTAAACAAGTTCAAAAAGAAAGTTTAATCCTAAATGGACTAGTTATTAAAGAAGTAGAGTCATATAAATATCTAGGGGACTTGAAAAACACCAAAGAAACCTTAGACTTGTGCATCAATAAACGAATAAACTGTGCATTGGGGGTTATTAATGAAATAAAATTTTTTATTAAGTAAGAGGCACTCAAAAAACAAGGTTTTGCAATCAGTATAAAGTTGATTGAAGCAATGTTGATCCCCAAAGTTCCGTACGCATGTGAAACATGGACTAATTTAACTAAGAAACAAAATAAAGGCCTTGAAAAGTTGCAAAAAGATGCAGTAACGATGATTAACTCTCTACCCCAATCAATGCCATATGATGGAATAATCCTTGAATGTGGCCTGATGCCTATGGAATTTAGAATTAAAGAGAAAAGATTAATGTACTTCCATAAGATACTAAGCATGAATGAAAGTAGATTAACCAAGATTGTTTATGAAGAGCAAAAAAGGTTAAATTTCCCAAACTGTTGGTATAAAGAAGTAATCAGTGACCTAAAAATGATTGATATTAACCTCAAGGAATGTCAGATCAAAAACCTAACCAAAGAACAATGGAAAAAAATTGTTAGGGAAAAAATGATCATAATCACAGAGCATAATATTAAAAATATGAAGAAGACTAAACTTAGATTTATAAAGGATAGTAAGTTTGGAATGAAAGAGTATCTGGGGTGTGGAGAAGCCTCATCCTCGCTGAAACTAAATTTATACATGGTTGACCTAAGAGCAAACTACAAAGGGAAGTAAACTGATTCTCTTTGCAGGAGATGTGGGTCTCATGAGGAATATATTGAACATCTATGGGATGGTCCAAATTTTTATCAAAGACCCAAGACGGACAAGACTTGTTTAGATACAAATAATTCCGAAGTTCTAAAAAGCATCAACAAAACCCTTCAAAGATTTCTTACCCAGTGAAAAACAAAAATAACTGGCAAAATTTTAGCACTAGCTTGTGATACCCAACAGTAGTAGTCGGGTAACTGCTCCGAAATGGAGAGTTAGCTTCAATTATTATTATTATTTTGTTGGATCGGCACCCCACAGGTCTAGATTATGATGACTCTTTAGTTGCCTTAATCTACCTCCCTCATTATTTATTTTATATTTACTATTTCGGTGTATTTTGTATAGCAATATTTAACAAATATCAACTTGTCAAAGTACAATCATGGACAAAATAGTTTGAGACAAATCAAAAACCTAAGATTTTACTATTGAAGATCCCCCTTTCCCCCTTATTCAATGTAGATGATGCGTCAAGGAAGGTTCTCGGAGTCTTCAACATTGATTGACGGGGGAACGGGGGGGGGGGGGGGAAGGATGCTTAACAGGTGAAAATATCGGTATAGATGAATTTGTCTCATAATTTATGTCCATGATTGTCTGAAAAAATCTTCATACTTAGTCAAATATCAGCACACTGTCAGTAAAATGTTCATGCCTTGTTCGCAGTGCAGGTTTATTCATACCATATATTCAATACAAATAATAGTACTAAGCACTCATGTCTGTGTCGACAACAACAACAACAGCAGCAACAGCAACAAAAACAATAACAATAACATGCGTGGGAACACAATGATCAGTACAGTTGCATCATACAATATGTGTCTGATGAATAATGTCTCCAAATTTAGTAACAAAACTTCCTTGGTAACATGTTACCACATGTTACTATACATGATACCAACATGTTACTGCAGTTTTCTATGCTTTTATTAATGATATCAACATGTTACCACATGTTACCATCATTTATGAAAAAGACATATATATATTTTTATAAATGATGGTAACATGTTGGTAAACAACTATTTGCAGTACATTGACACAGACTGAAGTGGTATCATGTGTGGTAACATGTGGTTACATGTGGTAATATGTGCATTATGTAAACTCCATACGGTATGTAAAACTCCAACCGATTTTCCATCGTTGAATTCCCTTTCTAAGATCTGCCCAAAACTTTATCTTGTCAGGGGAACTTTTTTTCATCAGCTTGCCAGTATATGTTACGAGGTACTGCCTCCGACCCAAACTTTTATCAATGAGTAAGGACATCTTGCTTTCTCTGTCATTTAGAACGTAGCTAGCTAGCTAACTTTGGGGCCTAAACCTCTGGAACGAGGCAGCCTCGTTTTGAAAACAAAAATTCAGCAATTTTGTCCAAATTGCTCTTAAAACTAGCGATACTTATTAAATCACTATAGTTTTTCAAGGAAATTTTGGCTTCCTTTTCAGGTGGTATTTCGTATTTTTCAGTCAGACAGTACATGTATTGTTTCTGCAAGAAACTGCTTTAAAGAAAGTCAGCGCTCAGATCGCCAAAAAGTAGAGAAAATCAAGTGCTGGCAAAATTTCTAAGAAACCACTTACTTTAGTAGGGAAAATCCTTCGCATATGTTTACTTTATTTTAACTTGTTTGTTGTATCGTATTAACCCTAATCCGCATGGGGGGGGGTGTTTTCCAGCCCCCTCGAGGTTTTTCTTGCCGTGTTTTCAAAGACATCAACTATGTCCCCCAAACCTAGATGACTTTTACTAATTATCTATTTGCCACATTTTGACCAAGAAATTTTCAAACAATAGAGCTCACAGGTCACGTGACATGCCCATATTTGGAAGCAGGTAGCAAACAAATCATTGTTTTTGATGATTTCAATGGAAAAATTGATCATATTATGAAGTATTGTACACCAAATGAATCAGTAAACGAAGAGCTTTAATTTGATACCGGAATTTCTGGAATTTGTTGATGTCAGCATTTTTCGATGATGACGTCATAATGGCCGCCATTTTGGGCTAATTAGCAAATTTTTTAATTTTTTCGAAATTTTTCAATTGAGAAGACTCCAATGAAACGTTTGTAATGGGGTATCACCACTTTGCAGCTTCCTTTTGTCTATTTTTACAGAGAAAAAATTAATTGCACAAATGACGTCATACAAATCGGCTAATTTCTGCCAAAATATCACTCTAAAATCATTAATTTCTATGACATTATATTTTCACATCAAATTTGTGGCTAAAGTTAACCAAAAATTGCAAAATGTTCATGCCAAACCTTCTTTAAATTCAAATTTAACTTGGAAACCTGATTTTCACTGATTTTCAACTTCATGACGTCACTGTGACGTCATAAGGTCTGGCAGCCACACCCAAATTGAGCTACAAGCTAGAAATGATTTGATCTGTATCTGTACCAAGTTGTGTTGAATTCTGAAGAGTCTAAGGTAGTTTTCAGAGGGGGGGGTGGAAAGAACTCCCCCCCCCCCCATAAATGGTAGCTCGAAAACAGCCTATATGGATTAGGGTTAAGGAACTACTTATGTACCGTCTAAACATTGGAAAGGCTTCAAAAAACTTTGTTTCGGAATATTTCAGGATAGGACAGGAAGCAAATATGACGATTGTTTTGGAACATTTAAAAGGAACTCCTAAAACTCTGATTACTCAAAATCTGATTATCCATAGAAACTCTCAATACTATCCGAAATTCTTAGTTTCTTGTAAAAAGAAGGTGCAGGTGCTTTTGCTTTTCCAATCAATGCTTTTTCGTCAGTAAATATGACATTGAATGACGAAAAGTGCAGATACGAGTGCAGTTGTCACATGACCTAAGTTCTGTTACAAGTTAACTCATAGATATGCTCAGAAACTACTACAAGAAAGAAAATTGGTCAAGGTTTGTAGATCTTTCATTCTCTACATTTATTTCATAAATCATGTCAGCTGTGTTTGCTACATTAAAACAGAGCAGTAATGCAGAGACAAAAACAACGGATCGAGATGGTCACAAATAGCGAGCCAGAAGTGCATCAAAATGAATTCAAGAATTATATCTTTTTCTTCCAAATTGCATGCAGCTCACAGAATATTAAGTATGTTAAATCTTTTTGCTTAGCTTACGTAGATAGTAGATGAGGAAATAATGCCCAAAATATCTCACAGAACAGAATACCTTTGATGGACGCTTTCGGTTACCATCGCTTTAGCTTTAGTCCAGGAGCAGTCAAAGGCCTAACTCTGACTTGGATTTACGAGCTAAAATAAGTTTCTGAAGAGATGATATTCAAAAATGGCAGTTAGTAGAAACATCAATGAAATGTTGGAAAATGCATCTATCAACAATATTTGGATGAAAAAATCAGCAGTAAAAGGGTTTATTTTGCTTTGTAGGAAAATTGAACCCAGTTTCTGTAAAGATACTTTCGTCGGAAGTTTTCATTGGGAAGGACGACATGTGATCTGAGCTGTCTGACCTCCCTGCATTCATATTCGTTTAGGTAGCACCCTGCAAATTTATATCCGACTACACGGATAAATGAAGTGCTTTCATTTTGAATTTCAGTTGATTTCCTCTTTTGATAGCAGAATTATGCGTCTAAATTTGGCGTTTGGTCCCAAGGGTCTAAGAATAATTCTGCAATTTTGGAAACTTCCTCGTGTTTCTTTTTGGTCATATAAAAAGATTATGAGAAAGCAAATCGAAATACATATTGCTATTTCGTAATCTCTGAAGTCCAAGTATTTTATCGATATGCACCAAAGATATATAACATCTTTGTTTTCGCTCAGGAGAGAGGCTTTGTTGCGAAAATAAGCCTCGATAAAACCTGGCGAAATTCGAAGCTGCGTGGTGTCGAAATCTTGAAATTTTCCCTTTTTCCCAGCATGCATTTCTTTCCGTGAAAAGGCCTATTGCTCCACGTCTTTGATATCCACAATATGATGGTGAATAGTAATGTGTGAAATGCTCTCGACAAGAAGCAATAAAAAGTTGTGCAAAATCAGTATGCACTGACCTATCTCCCGTTGGCATTGTTTCAAAGGGATAGCATAGTGAAATTATCGATTGATAAGTCAATAAGTTACCTCTGGTGAAAAATCATAAGGTTTTTGAAAGGGACATTCATCAAGGCATAACGACTCTTATTAAGAGGTGCATATTGCTTATTCTGGTATTTAACTGATTAGTGTTTAAACCTTGATTGCAAAATGATTTGGACGTTACATCACGTGGACGGGTTCTCCTTTGGATAGGAACCTTTGAAATCTGTCTACCTTACTGTTGAACCCTGCTATCATGAGCCATCATTGGAAAATGGCCATTTCTTTCGAGATAACAAAGGCTCGAGAGATTCGTAACTGTACCCGCATTATAGCTAAATGGAGGGTAACACGAGGAAAAATTGTTCAAGATAGCCAGTTTTTTTCAAGATAATGAGTTCTAGGTATTGAGGCTCAACAATGTATGGACATCTGCAAAAGGAAAAGTTTATGGAGAGTCAGTTAGGGTTTGAACAGAACCTAATCATCGCAGAAATGAATTTGACTATTTATTTCAGCCAACCTGTTGTATCGGCTGTCGTATTGAATGTCTGTTTAATTTTCAGAAGAAGTATGAACTTTTTATGGGTCATGCTCTCCATGCCTGGTTGTTCACATTGGCCTCACAAGTGCTACAACTGTGCTTTGTACTCCTGCCTTGACCGAAGGTGTCTTTGACTTGAATATCTGTCGTTTTTCAGTTCAAAATGGCATCCTAAGCAGCCCATTACCACCAATGATTCCAAGTTATCCAATCAGGACAGCAGGTGAGCTCGATCTCCTATCTTTTCGGCTTTATGACATGAGTATTATGAGTCCTTTTTCCCCTCCGCCTCCTCCTCAAGTAACATTATGAAGAATGGACTTACTTATTTGTATTTGTCTTTGCTTTGTTTTTTAATGAAACGCACATTATTTTGCTGAGGTAGTGTGAAGGTCTAATCATTAAACGATAATACAATCAACCACGCATAAAGCCATGAACACACAAAATGCTACCCTTTATAGCCACTGATTTTTTTATCCTTTTGACCCAGTGGTACTTTCAGTAGGTTTGCCTTTAAAGTGAGTAGATTTAATTCACACTGCCTCGAAAGGGGCTTCTACGACTATTGGAGGTCTGCTTTTATTTATTGTACACACTAATTTGCTTTGCGCGTTTTATTCCTTCATATTTGCAATCTTATCAAATTAAGTTATGGCAGAGACCATATTTTCACTTCAGCATTGACGTAAAGATTTTTATTTTGGTACATATGAAGTATATCTTCGGTCAAATTGTGTTTGAGAGGCTGCGTTACTTTTTCTTAGCTTTAGATTGTGTTTTTGTCAAGAATATTTTCAGATGCTATCTTTTTTCCGTTAAAGCGATGATCCCACTATTCATACCATAAGCAACGAAATATAACTTGGATTTGCGTTTGGCACAGTGCTATAAATTTGATGCACAGGGTGTTGTTGAAACTATGCTCAGGCTAGAAATTACTTTTATGTAAGAAATGATGCAGGCTTTAGAGGTAAAATGCCGGAACGCGTCAAAGTAAATTGGACAAAATCCTCCAGCCTTCAGCCAGAACTTATATTTTGTCGGGAATGTCCTTTTCAAAAGTTGAATGGGTAATTCTACTTCAAAAAGGGACAAAACGATAAAGATTTAACCCAGTTCTCATATATTTTGCTGATTTTTGTTTCTGATTGAAGCATCTTGATAGTAGCGACACATCCGTGTTTCGGCTTTCTGCCATTGGTCGTTCTGAAAATGTCTTCATTCAAAGTTTTGACATTTGTTGGGCTAAACCTTATTGGCCGCCATTGTTAATTTACGTTTCTTAAGATTAGCTGTCCTTTGATCAACTCTTTTTGATTGTACCGGGTGAGTAAAAAAAAACCCCTGACGTTTGAAAGGCTACTGCTCCCTGAGTATATAAGCAATAATATTTTGCACAACCGGACTGAATAGCTAACATGTTCAATTTTTTTTAGAAATTTTCCTGGCTAAAATCGGTCACTCCGTTCAGATTCTGTAAGCGATCTTCTAAAATGAATCCCTTTGAGCAACCTTTAAAAAAGTGCTAACATTACAAGCAAGAATCTGTTTACCTCACAGCGATGACTTTCAGGACGCTTTAGCACGTGCTTTCCTTTTGGCAGGTTGAAATGTCTCCCCCTGGTGTGAATACCTTATTCAGGGGGATTTCATTCTCCCATGAAGACAAAACACATGAACTCATTCAAGAGTCATTATTGCTAGGAAGGAGAACAAAGGGAAATCTTGCTCTGTGTTTTCACTCGTTTTTGCAGGTTTTCGAAGGGAGCTTTCTGCAGAAAATCTCTTATTTCGACGGGAAAGACCGATTAAAGCCGGGTAAATTACTGAACCTAATTTGACATATCGGGAATAAAACAAGACAGTTGTCAATATCATTGCTTTGATATTCAAGGAGCAGGATTTTTTCAAATGCCGGGCGTTTTTATTGACTCACCTGGTATCAACCAAATGTGGTTTCCGTAGAAGATTTTAGGTGGCGGGCACGAAAATGGTGCTAAAACAAATACATATGGCCATAGATGCACAAATTAATATTGAGTAAACAATTTTCTCTTTTTAATATTTCATCAATTTTTCCATGTTGCTTAGCTTTGACAAAACTGATCTTTTCCAAGCTCACAGATAGACTAACTACAATTCAGTCCCATTTTTCGCTTCGTTTTCTATTGAATTGGATGATGGCACTACTCTTCAAGTGGGACTGCTAATCGACCTATCTGAAAACCCGGCCAAAATCGCCGTGAAACTGGCGCAACCAATGAGATTGCAGAGTTCCAAACAATAATTGACTTTGTTCAAGCTAACCAATAGGATATCAAAGTTTCCACCTCATTCCAAGAATTAGCCTACCTTTGGTCTCGAGGCTTCAAAAGTGATGAAACGTGCAAGGATCGCTGTCGATTGCTGTGGTGAAATCTGAAGAATGATTTGGCCTTTAAAAGCAGGTTTCCCATGTCATAGTGAAGGAATCTTCAAGCAGTACACAGAAGAAGTACTCATCTTGACTCAGGTTGGTTGGGTTTCTTTACAACCTCGATGAAATACGAATTTCAGGCGTTTTAGAATTGTTGAGTTGTGATCGCGTAGAATGGGCCTAAGCTCTTGGCTTCCTGCATCAAAGCGAGGTTCATCCGTTCTGGCCGAACTTTCGACTTGTTTGATTATGAGTCGTAGTTGTAGCAATTATCAGCTTGTCAAGGAGCGAAGCTGCAACGATTTTCATCAGTCTAGCTCACAGTAGACAGGTACATCTACTTTTTTGGAAAAATCTTCTTGGTCAAACTTGCTATTAAGGATTTATGCATGTTTAAACATTTTTACATATATTTGTATTGCACACAACAACAACAAAACAACAAAATAACAGAATGCTACTGTACAAACATGGATGTTGTTGTTAGGCACATTATACCGGGTGTCTCAAAAAAAAGTACTCCCTTTTGACTGGAAATAGGAACGAAACGATAAGAAATCATTACTCTCCGAGTGGACAGCTAAATTTATTAATCTTCAACTTAGATCCACATACCTTGCATTTAAAAATTGGCCACCAGACACTGGAGATACAAAATTTACGGTGCACCCCAAACCAGAGCTTTTTTAAAAAGGCTTAGCCATGATTTGCCATCACAGGCATGTTACACAGGAATTTCGACTTTGACCTTTAGCTTTCTCTATTGAAAAGAATTACACCTTGAAATGCTTCAATTGTTCTACAGATAGTTATTCCTTTGAGGAATCGATCCGTGCATTGCATTCCACTCCAAGTGTCAAAGAAGAAGAAAAGGAACACATGCATGCTCATTTGGGAGATGTTGCACGACTTCATCATTCTTTACCACAGTTTTGTTATATTTGTTTAATGAAGGCGATGTCCGCGAATCTTGTATTCTTTTCAAAAGCGAAAAAATGTAAGTTAAAGTTTAGAGGTGCTTTGGAAAAGATCCATAATACAAATCATGGCTAGGCCCTTTTTCAAAACTCTGGTTTTGGGTGCACTGTAAATTTTGTGTTTGCAAGCTTGTATCTCTGGTGTTTGACGGATGATTTTTAAATACAAGGTATGTGAATCTAAGTTGAAGATTGATAAATTTAGGTAACCACTCGGAGAGTAATGATATCTTATCGCTTCGCTCCTGCATCCAGTCAAAAGGGGGTACTTTTTTTGAGACACTCAGTATATATGCAAAAAATGTTTCAACATGGATAAATCCTTAATGGCAGGTTTGCCCAAGAAGGTTTTCTCCACCAAAATAGCTGTATGTGTCTACTTTGAGCCGGGAAAAGGTAAGTTTTTCAAAGTCAAGCGACATGAAAAAAGTTTATGAAATATGAACAAAGGCAAATTAACATTCAATTAACATTTGTTTGTGCATTAATGGCCATTTGTATTTTTTACCGTCATTTTGAGGCTGTTTTTGTGCTCGCCAACTCACATTTGTATGGGACCACATTCGGATCACATAATTGTGAAGAGTTGATCAAAAGATAGCTAATTTCATGAAAATCGTAAATTCCAAATGACAGCCAACAAAGATTTAAGCCTGAAAATGTCAAAACTTGTGAATTGCGATATTTCCAGAAGGAAGAAAGGGCAGAAAGCTGAAATTTAGTTATGTTGCTACTATCATCATGCTTAAGTCGGAAACAAAAGTCAGCAAAATCTAAGAGTACATGGTTAACAAGCTGCCCTCATTAACTTGGAATCACCCGAAAAGACTTTTTCTTTGTGATCTAACGTTGGACTTCAAATAGTTTTAGGTTGTGAATACAAAAACAAGCACAAACTAAGAGTTTGAAAGCAGAAAATTTCCAATGATAAGGAAGCAATTAGAGTTATTTCCAGCCTCACGTAAATTGAAAATGAAATTAACTCACCCAGGGACGCAAGCGAGACTGCTCAGTCATTAATTCTGACAAATTCGTACATGTTGCTAGCGTAAAAGCTCTGTTGCAGAACTTTCCAAGTCACGCATTGTGGAAATCATCGTTTTACCGACCGAAATGGTTTAGATGTATTTGCTTTTTGAGTGAAAATGATAAATTTCCATCCTTCGTTGTGCAAATTGGAACCTTTGTATATGTATTACTTATTTCGAATTTTTACGTGAATTTATATTTATTTTTAAACGTCAAATTTAAGGAGAATTGATACAATTTTTCATCTCTGCCGTTTGCAAGAGAACACATTTGGATTTTCGCTGTTGTGTTACAGAATAAAGTTGCATCGAAGCAAAGTCTTTTTGCGATTCTTTGCCCTTTAAATGTAAAGATGTCGAATTATCTTAGATTTTTGTCTTTTCAAAAGCCACGATGCTAAGTGAAATCGGTTTCGTTCACTGAACGAAACTAGTTAGTGAAAAGCGAAAATTCAATAAATGTAATTGATACCTTTTTATTTGTCCTAAAGCTGCTGACAATAGGGTATTTTCTTACAATCAAGGTATATTTCTATGGTTGAGTTATTTTTCTTTATTTGTCATTTTAACTCCAATATCTACTAACAACACACTTCATAGAAAATTTTATGCTTAATACTAACAATCTAATGGCTAATTTGCCGTAACTTGGTTTCATTTCAGCATGAAGCAAGTGGGATGTGTGTTTCTGCATTGACAATTCGGTTTTCACACCTGCGAAACGTTGTCTTACGAATATACCACTGAGTCAAAGAAGGCCACTGTTAAAAGAATTCTTAATGAGAATTCCCTAAAATCGATTCGAAGCCTTCTCATTTTATTGCTAGACTGAGGCTTCAGCTCAAGTTAGGAAGGTAAATGTATCTTGAGAGCCCCTAATTTTTCGAATCAATCGAAGAATACACTGAAATTGCAATAATGCGAACATCATTGCCAAACTGGTCCTAGCATTTTGTTACTGAAGGTTGAAATATTGCAGAAATCAATTTTTAGGTATTTCGCCTAGTACCAATTTCCAAATGTTAGTTACTTCCTTGTCTCTATCTATCGATCTTTCTATCTGCCAATATACTGAATACTTTCTAGAAGAAAGCTTAGCACCAGCGTCCAAAATTAACATACAAAAAGGAAAGCTTTTCCTTTTTTGGATTCGTCTATTTTCTGGGTTGAAGGGAATGAAAGCATATATAAGTCTTCAGTGAAAGATATTGAAATTGAATTGGATAAAGCGTGAGTCACTTTATATGCTCAGTTTCCCTTTGAGGCTATGATATGATTAGAAAAGACCTTTTTTTCTTAACATGAACTAACCGCGTCATTGTACAAATCTTTCATTCATATTTCATATACTGCAATCTGTTCTTGAAAACTTCTAGAGCTTGACTGTCAGTCACATTTGAATGTAAGCCTCTCCATTATATGACAGTACGTGGCAAGAATGAGAACCTAAAATAATCTGTTTTCGTTTGAAGCTTTCCATTTCTAATAGAATATTTCAGATGATCTTTAAGTTGAATAGAAACAAGTCCATGTATGATCTTATATAACACTGTCAGCCCGACGTCAACTCGGCACTAAGTCGAGAACAGATCACATGCTCCAACAACTTACTGCATACACTCGGGCGAGATTGGTCCGTAGTTGAATGCCTCAGCTCTGTCTCCTTCTTTAAAGAGCAGGTACTACGTTGGTACTTTTCCATATTTTAGAGATTTCCTTGCTCAAATGAAACATTAAAATATATGTTGGACTGGGGATATCTGACAAGAAATTCCTACAGTACTCTCGTTCTCAGCTGATCAAGGCCTCCTGCTATGTGTGGTTTCACTTTATCTAATAAATTCTTTTCTCCTGTGATGAAAACATCAAATTCTGGCATAATCAAGATTTCATTACCTCTGGAGTTCTTGGCAAGATAGTCATCGGATAGCTTTTTCAAGGACATAGGTGTTTGATTGGAGAATGTTGATTGGAATTGATCATTGACAGCACTTGCTTTTGCTTTTGGATCAGTATTTCATATATTTCATATTTCATATTTTAAGCATATTTATACAGGGTACAAATTCAATAAGTATGTTGTTTTACAATTTGGCCCTGTTAAAATCAAAAAACCTAATAAACAATTTACAAATAAATTAGATAAAAATATATACATCTGACGACAATAAGCAATCTACGAACTTAAAGATTTTCGTACCGCAACTGTCTCAACCTTGATTTAAAAGAGTATACCGAGGGGGCCTCTTTGATATTGTCGTTAAACTTGTTCCACACTTTTGCACCACGGTAAGAGAATGCCTTTTGGCCACTTACTGTTCGCATGAACGGTACTGCAAGATCATTTTTAGTGTTTCTTAGTTCTCGTGTGTGGAAATCTGATAGTCTAACGAATAAGTCACTAAGGTACTGTGGTGCAAGATCGTTTAGAGATTTATACATCATTGTAGATGTCTCTTTCACAATCATCTCTTTGACGGACAACCAGCCAAGTTCTTTGCGTAATGGCTCAGAAGGTGCATCATAAGAACTACCCGTATCGATTCGAGCAGCCATGTTTTGTAGTTTTTGTAGAGACTTCTAGAGATTCTCGTAATACCACTACAGCTCCAAACGGAGCAGCAATAGTTTAGATGTGGTTCTACAATACTACGATAAATGTCCTTCAAGGTTTCCATTGATACAAAGTTTTTACAATATTTTAAAAGACCTATTGCGCGAGAAACTTTTCCATTTATATTCTCAATTTGGCACTTCCACGTTAGACTATTGTCTATATGGAGACCAAGGTATTTCACTTTGTTCACTAAGTCAATATCAGTACCACCTACGTGAAACACTGGCAACAAAGTTGGCTGCACTGCCATTTTATTTACATTTTGCATTGACCCAACTATCATAGCCTGTGTTTTGACGACGTTCAAGGATAGCTTGTTACCTCGAAGCCATTTCTCGATATCGACAAGTTCAGCGTTTAACACCATGTGCAATTTGTCCAAAGTTTTTGAGGAGTATGAAATCATGGTATCATCAGTATACATGTTTGTCTCAGCCTTCTTTAGTACAAAGGGACGATCATTTATATAAAGCAGAAAAAGAAGTGGTCCCAAACAAGACCCTTGTGGCACTCCGACATCAATGTCTTTGATGTCAGGAAGGACGCCATTTACTTTGCAAAACTGCTTTCGATTATTCAAATACGACTGAAACCAATCATGTTCCAAGCCGCAGATACCACAGAATTTCATCTTATCAAGAAGAATACCATGATCAACGGTATCAAAGGCCTTCTTAAGGTCAATGAATATCATAGCTGTATATTTCCCTTTGTCAATGTTGACATACCAGCCATTCGTGCATTTTAGAAGGCATGTGACAACAGAGTGTAAAGAGCGAAAACGAGACTGTTGCAAGCATATGAGTTTGTTTTCGTCTAGGTATCAATATAGTTGGTCGTACACCAGTTTTTCAAATAATCTGGAAACAGCTGGTAGAACAGATATTGGCCTATAATTTGATCTTTCATCAGATGGACCTTCCTCAAATATGGGAGCCACTCTAGCAACTTTCCAGCTGTCAGGAAAAACTGCTGAAGATAAGGACAGGTTCAAAATATAACAGAGTGAATCAGAAATAACAGGAAAGGCTACTTTTAAGAAATAGCTGGCAATGTTATCCACACCAGACCCATGTGATGTCTTGATTTTATTTAAGGCCTTTTGATGGTCCTCTTATCGATGGCAACGAATTTGAATGGTTCCCTTTCATTCGAGGGATTTGTTATGTTGATGTTATATTGATGTGACAGAAGGGAATTAGACTGGGCGGGTATTTTGTCACTGGGACTCTTCCCCACACTGCAGAAATAGTCGTTCATCGAGTTAGCGATATCATGATCGTTATTAATCTCTTGTTCATTTACTTTTATGGAATCTACATTGGTAGTTTTAGATCTTTTATTCAACAGGAGGTTGATTGTTTTCCATGACTGCTTTAAGTCACCTTTACAAGCAGCTAATTTCTTGGAAAAGTATTCTCGTTTAAGATTTTTGTTGAGAATGTTAGCCTTATTTCGCAGTTGCTTGTAAGCATCCATCAGTATAGCGGATTTACGCTTAACGGCAGCAATTTTTGTTCTATCCCTCTGACGAGAAAGCTTTCTAAAATCGCTATTAAACCATGGGGAGTATTTGTTAGATACTCTCATATCCTGCAATGGGGCATGCATCTCAATGACAAGAGACAGCGTTGTAGACCATTGTTGAACGGAATGGAATCATGGACGTTATCGCTATTACGTACAATACCATCCCAATCAATCTGGCTTAGATCAAATAAAAAACTTTCATGGTCAAAGTTTTTCATTCTTCTACTTCTACTTCTGAGTCATCTTATTGTCACTGTCATCTTATTGTCACTGTCATTTATACATTGCACAGTACTGCTGTTACCCTTCTTCAGCGTTTGTTTTAATTTCCATACTTCAAAGGAAGGTTTTCCTGCACCAGACAGTGTCTGAAAGGACATTGCCTGTGTTTTCGAAGAGTTTGAAGGGCATGGTCACGAAAAATCTTCCTGAGGGCTTAGCCCCCAGACCCCCATTTACTTCAGTCACTCAAATGTCTACATTCAGCCCTGGGCCAGGTCAAGGTGTTAAAAGAATACGAGCAGGAAGATCAGGAAATTTGCAAGGCTGCCAGTCTCGTCAGACACTTTCTAATGATGTTTGAATTGAAGGCGCGCCATCTTGTTGCTGGCCCCCCTGACGAAAATAGCCAGACTGCCACCGTCCACGGTGGGCGATTTTTAGTACTTGTTGTTTTGTGTGGAATGTACTTCATAATGCTTCTTTCTAACTCATATGAAAAATATGTCCAAAGAATGTCAACATCATCTGTTACTTATTATTGAACTCTTTACAAAATTTAGTGAGAAAACATGCATGTGCTCTTTTAGTGAATCCCAATCTGCATGTTTGTCTAAGGGCACTTTCATGGGCTTTTGCTGGTGTATTAATTGTGCGCTTAATATCTATTTCTGTTTGGCCATGATCACTTAGGCCTGGAATCATCTGGACTGACTTAACAATGAAATCATAGTTGGTTAAACAAGTCCAAGGTATGTTGGCTTAGGGCATGGTCATCAAGTAGATCAACAAATTTGTGAGTGATTGTTGGGTAGTTACAGTTTGGTGTTAGTGCTTTTAGATGGTGCCAGTCACATCCAGGAAGGTTGATACCTCCTCCAATTATTACAAAAGAATTGGAACTTTGCCGTAACCTTTGCAATGATTCTTTAAATTGCTTTTCACTGTACTCATCCCCATCGAAAGGTCTATTATAGGAACATTCATGTAATGTTCTGCATCCAGGTACGTCCATTTTTCCTGAAACAATGTCACAGTCTGTTTTGACTGAATTCTCCTTGGTACCAATACAATCGTTTTTAAAAGCCACCCCGACTCCACACCCATTCCTATTGCGATCTCCTCAAAGAAAAATTAGCAGTCTATTGTGGTGGAAATATTTCTGACTTAGTAATTGAACTATCCAGCCTTGTTTCTACACCAATGATGATATCTGGGTAGGTGCGATCCAGGAGGTTCCGAAACTCAGCCTTGTGACGTTGAATTGAATTAAAGTTACCTGATGAAGCCCTGAGCTTTCCGAGTTATGGTGCATTAATCGTACTTTTCCTGATCTCTGAAGAGGGAGCAGACAATCGCTCTTCAGGCATAAAAGAAGAGTTACTGCTTTCTTCAACATTTGCAAGTAGTTCAAATGGGTTATTAGTGCTTATAAGCGCTTCAGTAAATAATGAGCTTGAAAAGTTAGGAAGGCCACCGTTGCAGCAAATCCAGACACTGGAATAATTGGCCAGAAGGTCTCACAGAGCAGCATTTTGCATGATACCACTTGTCACATGAGTCACACTGTATTCCGTTATCTTTCACTAGCTTTGAGCATTCTCCTCATTGATACCTATAATTTAAACCTGGATTTTGCTGTCTCCAGTTAGAATCATCAGGTTCATGAATAAGTTGTTTGTGAGCTTGTCTTCCACAATCATTGCAGACCTTACACGTTTAGGCCCATAGGACCTAGCCCTTTCCCTTCGGTTGATGGCTATAAATGCTGACTCTCTGAGAATGTTACCTCCACTACAGAGCAAGCCACATCTGTTGAATATCTCATCAGTGGATTTAACCCTTGCCAGATCATTGTAAAATTTGGCTTGATGCTAACAGCGTGAGAGCTTTGAAAAAGCATCCGTCCACCATTTTCAACCATTTTCCAACCACAGAACATGGAATAGGACATGTATTCTGTCTCACCCCGGTATATCTTAATATTAATGTTGTATCCATTCACACAAAGATAGTGCAAGGTCCTCATAACCCATCCATAGGAAAATTTTTAACCATATTATTTTGCAAGTAGTTGTAATCGATTGTCATAATAACGCTTTTGGTGTAAAACAACTTGACAGTATTCTCAAAGAATCACCGAGGTGAGAAGCCGAGTGGCTTATACAGTCTTCGTCAGGTGACTGAAGTCAAGCTTGGTCGGGTGAGGTCAGACTCCGGATAGACGACCTCGGAGGCCTGACCTGTCAACTCACCTCGTCGTCCTTCGGACGGGACGTTAGACTAGGGGTCCCATGCCTGGATGCGGCATGCACAGTGGGCCTAAATTAGCTTTCAGTTGCTAGGAATCCTGACTAGCCTACTCAAAACAAATTGAAAACAAACAAACTAATATCACTACCAATAACAGATTTCCATAAGTCTAATATCAAAAGCGCAAGTGAGTCACGCTAATCATAAGCTAACTTCAACGATCAAAAAGATGTCGAGAGATGCCAAATTGCTCAGAAAGTCATTTTGAATTTTGGGGCATTGCGTTTATTTTCCTGTCAATTCCATCTAACATTGGGGACAAAGAGTCGATTGGACAATATTGACAATGAACTGCTGCCGATAGAGAGAAAAAGAATTGAAATTTGCCTATTGAAAGATAACAGCAATTTTCCTGCAAAGACGGTGAAAGCCTTCTTAAAGAACTCTTTCAAGATTCAGCAGGATCTTATGCTCTACACTTATTGGAAACAATGGACAATATATTGTTGTTGTTTTTAATTTTAGAGCTGAAGAGCCACACTTATAGTGGATGTGCTCATTTATGCCATATAATAATAATAATGATAATAGTGACAATGATAATAACATTAATAATTATGATAATAATGATAACAATAATAATAATGGAAACTTTTCATGATAAAATCCAACTAATTACATACAACTTAAAAACAGTAACAGAATCAGGCTACTCACTACGGTGTAGGCATAGTCTGCCTGCATTCGCATAGGTGCTTCAAAATAGTTAACAAAAGTAAGGTAAGGTTCAACTTAGAAGTTCATTAGATCCACTTCCGTCCACTCCTTCGTTCTCATACAAAAGATATAATAAGACGAACGTATACAAATTTCTGTTAGCTTCGCAGAAATGTACGTTGCTGCTGTGTTGTCAATGTTTAAATCTTTCAGCAATTTGAAGAAATCCTCTGAATGTTTTGAATAGATGCCGATAGTAGTCATCACGAGATTCACAAAACAGATTTTTCGATACGAACGTTTTAGGTCACCATCATTTAAGAGATGTTCGTATTTCTTTGCCTTTCTTGTAGCATTCGCCGCCGTGTTAGATTCGTGGCCTACTGTTAGCTCAATTATAAACAGAGTGTTCATCCTGTCTACAACGAGTAGATCCGGTCGTGCAGCAGTACCAGTCACAATTTCGGGTGATAAAAACGATGGAATGTCACAGTAAAGCTTCTTGACCATTGGTTGCAAAAATGTAGCTAAATTTAACAGCACCGAGTTATGTCGCAATGTGTAGCGATTTAAACATGATGCACAGCCAGCTACAATATGCTTTGTGCTCTGAACCTCCCTACAGAATGAACAGCTTGTACTGACGTTTATGCCCCATCTTGCTAAATTAGAAAAACAAGCAAGAGAGTTGTTCATGTATCTTATGGTAAAATTAAAGATGTTTCTAGGAAGACGATGTTGCACTTTAAACCAAAAATCTTTTGCCTTCGGGAGTGCTGTTTTCCATAACTCTGTAATTACTGTACTCTGAACCTGTAATGACTCTACCTTCGATTTTTTGTCTTCCCGGATCTTTTTTAGCGCAAGTTTTGTTGTATGGAACGAGTCATATTGGATGTTAGTCTTTTCTGATGTTGTATTATGCAGATATCGAATGTCATCATTTATGGAGTTTTTCAGACATTTACGGAAAGTCACTTGACAAAGAGTATGTTTTGTACTTGTATCAATGACTTCCTGTCCAAACTGTGCCTTAGATAATTGCAATATTTCAACTGTTCCACTTACAGGTATATCGAACCATTTTCTGAAATATCCGTGGCAAATCATGTCTAGGTTTTGCTTTATCCACGTTGCATCTATGTCTGCTATCGTGAGATCTCAACTGATTTTACTGAGAAAGTTCCGATTGTATATTTGAAGCTTATTTTTTGGATGTAACGGTAATTGATGAATCAAGCTGAGGATTCGATTTGTAGTGTCAAGAAGCTGCCTTTTGTGCTCACTATTGTCCATGTCAAAGTTAAACCAACGCCCGAGGTATCGAAAGCTTTCCTTTTCTTCGATGCTTTTAATCAATATATTGTCTACGTAAATTTTTGGCTTAAACTGTTTGGGTTGTGTTAGAACCTTTTTCATAGCAAATGTTTGGCACTTGTCAGGTCTGATTTTCATCTTAGCCCAATTACACCACCTTGAAAAAGCATTAACGAGAGTTTGATTTTCATACTCTGTTGCTGAGATTGCAATTGCATCATCTGCGAATTGGAACCAGTTTCTCGGAGTCAACAGCTTATTTGACCTGTAGCTTAGTTGCTCGAATTCCTTTGTTTGCAGGGTACGGATGAAAGAGTTAATGCAAAGGTTAAAGAGGAGAGGGCTGAGACAGTCTCCTTGCAGTACTCCCTTTTCAATTTTAAGAAATGGTGTAGCATAGCTTGTGGTAGTGATCGTTGTTTTGAAATCTGCATACAGTGCATCTACTAGTTCAATGACATGGTCAGGGATGTGATGATATTTCAACATGGTATCAATTAGTCCATGTTGTACTTCTCCAAATGCTAATTATAATAATAATAATAATAATGTTAATAATAATAATAATGAGCTAAATACAAGAAGGTTCTACATGGCCAGTATGAGAAGTTGACTGCAGGCATAAGAAGTTCTGATTCGTGGGAATGGCTGAGGAAAGGTACGCTGAAGAAGGAGACGGAGGGGATGTTAATGGCAGCCCAAGATCAGGCGTTGAGGACGAATGCTATTAAGAGCCGCATAGATAACAAGATGTTTCACCTGTTTGCAGAATGTGTGGAAAACGAGAAGAGTCTATTGCACATGTAGTGGCTGAATGTGAAAAGTTGGCTCAGAACCAGTACAAGAATTGGCGGCATGATAGGGTTGGGAAAGTAATTCACTGGGAGCTTTGCAAGAAATATGGGTTCGATTGTACAGAGAAATGGTATGATCATATTCCAGAAGGTGTTTTAGAGAATGAAAAGTCAAAGATCTTATGGGATTTTAGAATTCAAACGGATCAGCAGTTGAATCTTAACCGACCTGACATCGTAATACACGATAAAGAGAAAAATGAATGCAAAATCATTGACGTTTCATGCCCGTTGATGGAAGAGTGATCGAAAGAGAAGAGGAGAAGAGGGAATAGTACGAAGATCTTAGAAGGGAAGTGGCAAAACTATGGAACGTCAGGAAAGTGGTGATAATACCAATCATCATCGGAGCTCTTGGTACGCTGAGCAAAAACTTTAAGAGATATGTTGAGCAACTTGAAATGGGACAGATGACATCTTTATTACAAAAGACTTGTATACTTGGCACGGCAAAGATAATTAGAAGGACTCTGGACACCTAAGATTGAGGGATTCAATCCGCTGCCCAGAAAAAAGCTCCCAAACAACAAAAAGGCGTGAAGAATGGACAATAATGATAATAATAATAATAATAATAATAATAATAATAATAATAATAATGATAATAACAATAATGATAATAATAAAAGACATGACAAATTAGGTCTACATATTCATTGGCTACTCTGTTGCAAATATGATATTGAATGCAGCAAGAACTAGTATGAACACAAGGCCAACAGCATAGAAGAAAACGAGAAAACCAAAATTCTTTGGGATGTTACTATCCAGACAGACAGAGTAATTGAGGCAAGAAGACCTGACATCGTGGTTATTGACAAGGCAAACAAAACCTGCCAAATAATTGATATTGCCGTACCTTCAGACCAAAACATTACAAAGAAAGAGAAGGAAAAGATTGATAAGCATCAAGAATTAAAGTTGGAAATCATGAGAATGTGGAGCGTTAAGGCCTGGGTAGTGCCAATCGTCGTTGGAGCCCTTGGTTGTACAACAAAAAAGCTTGAAGAATATTTAAAGAACATTGGACTTCCTAGGATAAATTCAAGCTTACAAATGTCTGCCTTATTAGGAACAGCCAATATCCTGAGGAAAACCCTTGATATCTGAGGCACGCAATGTGCTTGTTTCAAGGAAGAAGAACTCCTTCCATGACTCAGTAAAATGTATTGGAAGTGTATCTGGAATGAAATAATAATAATAATAATAATAATAATAATAATAATAATAATAATAATAATAATAATAATAATAATAATAATAATAATAATAATAATAATAATAATGGAAACTTTCATTCAATATATCCTAATACATACAATACAAAACTAAAACCAAAATCTATGGCATTAACTCGCCAACAAGGGGCATTAATGACATACTCACACAGGTGACGTAAAAATGTAGAAATCAGAAACCTAAAAATCTAAGAGTTCGGGATTTGTCCATTCCTTGTTTCTGCAGCAAAAAATGAAGTAGGATGCGCGAATACAGATGTTTATCATCTTTTTAGTTAGATATTTTATTTCTGTGTCTGAGACATGTAGATTAGATAGCAGTTCGAAGAATCTTTTACTGTCCTTTTCGATGAAGCCACATGCCCCCATTGAGACATTACAGTACACAACCTTATCATATGATGATTTCAGTCTGTTCATAAGTGGCTTGTATTTTTCTCTCTTTCTTGTGCTGTTACCCGCCATATTCGTCTCGAAACCAACCGTAAGCTCAACAAGTGTGACTGTCTTGTTTTGAACAATAACAATATCAGGTCTTTCCTGATCACCTGTTACTATGCAGGGAGATGCAAAGGAGGGCAGATCAACATATAAGCTCTTGCATGATCTTGACAACGTATTTGCAATGATCTTCAGAACAGAGTTATGTCTCCATGTATAGCGTCCTTGAGTAAGAGCAATGTTACAGCCTGCGACAACGTGGCCCAGTGTTTGAGGATTGTGACACAGTGGGCACATCTTATTTTCTGCATAACCCCAAATCTGCATATTACTCATGTTGGGAAGAGTATTATTCAGGTATCTTATTGTGTAGTTAAAGATGTTCCTTGGCATAGCCTTCTGTACAGACGACCAAATAGTCTTAGTGTTTGAAAGAGCACAGTCCCATACATGACGCATGACAAGGCCTTGTGTTGTAAGATTTTCTTTCACTTTATTTGTATAATAATAACAACAACAATAATAATAATAATAATAATAATAATAATAATAATAATAATAATAATAATATAATAATAATGATAATGTAATAATAATAATAATAATATATGTATAATAATAATAATAATAATAATAATAATAATAATAATAATAATAATAATAATAATGTAATAATGATATAATAATAATAATAATAATAATAATAATAATAATAATAATAATAATAATAATAATAATAATCATAGCGGCACAAGACCAAAGTTTAATGACGAAACAATATCAAAGTGAAATAATAAAAAATGGTGCGAACCCCAAATGTCGACTGTGCAATGAGCATAATGAAACCATTGATCACATTGTAAGTGGATGCCCAGTGCTAGCAAAATCAGAATTCATGCAGAGGCATGACCAAGCTGCATCATACATGCACTGGAAGGTTTGTAAGGAATTTGGTCTACCTGCAGCGGATACATGGTATAATCACAACCCAGAAACCGTCATCAGCAACGGTCAAGTTACCTTAATATGGGATATGCAAGTACACACAGATAAAGAAATAAAGGCTGATAAACCGGACATCATTATCAAAGACCACGTCAACAACGCTTGCCAACTGATTGATATGACAATACCATCGGACAGAAATGTATCGATAAAAGAAGTCGAAAAATTTTCAAAATACAAGGACCTAGAAATTGAAATAAGTAAAATGTGGAAAATGAAAACGATCACAATTCCTGTTGTTATAGGTGCACTTGGAGTTATAAAGAAAGGAATGAGATCAAACATTGAAAAGATACCGGGCAAAATAAGCTTAGAAGAACTACAAAAGATCACATTGCTTGGGACTGCTCATATCCTCAGAAAAGTTCTGTCAATCGACCTATGAGACCTTGTTTGTCCTAAGAACTATGGATTAGATCTGGATCTACAAGAAGAAAAACAAAGACTTTAAGAGACATGATAATGATAATAATAATGATAATAATAATAATAACAATAATAATCATAATGACAATAACAATAACAATAACAATAACAATAACAATAATAATATATTCTGTGACAACGTGGGGTGTAGCAAGACGGCAAAGGCAAGAATAAGATTCGAGACTCAAACGATACATCTGATAAACAGTTCTACCGTTGGATAGTAATAGGCAAATACAAGCACCTTTAACAACGGCACTGTGAAAGATAGGGCTCAAATCCTTACTGGTACGCAGAACATATTGAAATCATCCAACCTCACGAAAATCAACCAGTGACATCACCGCTGCTAACTCCCGGAGACAAAATTGGTCATTTGAGCTGAAGTGTAGGTGGGTAAAACGGGGTAAAGTGAACTATTTTGGAGGTTTTTCAAGGATACTCAAAAGAGAATGCAGCTGAGGGCAAACTTTTTAACGTTGTTTTGACATTATGTCTTTGGGTAAGTTTATCCAGCAAAAATATTTTTCAAATCTTTTCCCACTGTCTTACAAAAGAGCTTTCACTGGAGACCACTTCGCCTAGTTCACTTAAAGGCTGACTTCCAGTCAGTGGAATTTTCTGAGCAGGCGGAAATTCTTTTGTTTTCAAGAATAAAATGTCGCTCTGAAATTTAATGGATAGTTACGGCTGAGCAACTTTTTATTGTCTTAATTTTCGCCCACTCGGAAAATCCCGTTGACTGGAAATTGGCCGTTACCCCGACACGGGGTAAAGTGAACTACTTAGCAAATTGTTCAATAAAACCAATCAAATACCAAGTGAACCTGAAATCGTTATTCATTTTGCGACTTCTTTTGCATGCCAAAACCAAAAAGTTAAAAAAAAAATCCACAAGATAGGCAGTTAAAAAGTGAAATGGTGGCCTATGTTGAGAAGAATCTTTGCAGAATCAAAAGATTTACCAAAAACTATTTTAAAGGCACAAATTTGAGTCACATCGTGAAATCTGGGTGCAAATCAATGGAAAATCATAAGAATACACTTAGGAAAATGTTATATTGCATATAGATACCATATCACCTCAGAGAGAAACACTATTTTTGAGGTAGTTTACTTTACCCTGACACCTCTCCTAGAGGTAAAACCAAAACTATAAAGATTTTACGCAGTTATCAATACTGCAAGCTTATGGTGATGACCATCTATCTTTCCTCTATCGATAGATATCCTTGTTTAATCAAATCATACAGAATTCTTTGATCTGTAACTGCATTTGTAAATGTATTAGAATATTTTTCTGCATCTTCAGAACACAACCTGACACTACAAATTATGATTTTCTGCAAGCTTAGATATGAAGGAAATGAGAATAAGTAAGATCTTATCTCCGACTTTATGTTCACGTGAGAAAATAAAAAGTCCAAGGTGGTTCACTTTACCCCGCAGTTCACTTTACCCCATCTTACCCTACCCTCACAAAAACTGAAATGGATGCTGCAATATTGCAGCTATTAAAAACTTATTTGGTAAATCGAATGCAGAGATATCCTTCCAGAGTTGTTTACATGTTTAGGCAAATATCTTATTTAGACTGGTTCCACAATCTCTGTATGCTCCTTAGAGGTGATTTGTCGCTAATACAGAGACTTGTTGACAAACAGTGTCTGAAATCAATTGATTTGACTGCTTCATTTTCATAATCGCTGCATGCTTAAAATTCGGACCACTGAATTAATGTTTTGCGGTTGTTGTTGCTGTGATCAGTAATCACCAAGCAAGAATATTCTTGGAAACAACTGGAAACAGTTTGTGACAATTACAAAATTGCGGCATGTATAGTGAACACAAAATTGTAATTCCAGAGAAGTTCAGAGTGATCAAAGATCAAGGAACCAAAGAGAAACATTCGAAATAACATTAGCATTATGCATTTTCATTATTAGCAATCAGTTAAAGGCACACTGTCGTGGTTGTGATTGGCTATTTGTGATGTTGAAATCAAAAACAAAGCTCTGGCCTTTGAGTAATTGCCAAGCCTTTATGCTCTTGGATCATGCTTTGTTTCGAGAATAAAGGGAATCAGATCATTTTCACCTTCGTGAATTTAACTGTACAGCGAAATTAATGAATCTGGCCTAATTCTTGTCTTCTTGATTGTCTTGTTTATCCAATCAGCATCACGACAGTGTGCCTTTAAGTAGCATCTGAAAAACAAGGAATTTTCAAGGGAAATGTTCTTTATGTTTTGTTCCACTGCTTTGTTTTATCAGAAAGACAATCTCTCGCCAAGATGAGTGCCATCTAAATGCATACTGACATGAGATCTGTTAATAATGAAGCAGCTATCTTGCTTTAAACAAATCCCTGCGGATTAAAAACATTGACATCAATGTAAAGTAATGGGTACTATTAAAATCACAAGCAAAATTTCACAACCTTTTGTTTTTCTTTGTGTAACCCAACATGAGACAAAATACATCTTTGCACACCAAGGCAATAATGTGAAATAGAATTTTGGATTCAGTATGTGGACCATTCTTCGTTATGTTAACAAAATACAATAAAACAAATTTTTGTGCAAGTCCTTTTTTAAGACTACCAAATTTTTACTTAGGCAAATCCATTCATCAACTCAAAAACCAAAACCACTGAATTCAAGAGCAAACAACTGTAAACAAAGCCCAACAGAAAGGCACGAAATTCAGTATTCACATGCCAAGTAACCTGTTTGCAGTTTAATTGATGTTGTGAATTCAAATACATGTGCTAAATGTAACGAAAAGTCACTAGCCTGGACTGGGCTTAAAATGATGGACTGATACAGTAGCAACCACCACCGGCAGAGAGTTAGCTGTGCTTGAAAATGCCTGTAAAAAATTGCTAACGCATCACACTTTGCCATGTCCTGTCAGAGCATAAACAATTATTGCTTGCCAGTGCTCATGTTATAGAAAACGGCTGGCATAATCACCACAATTGCATTTGCTTCTGCTCGATGGAGTCGATCGAGCTGGGAACTGCGACAAGGAGATCCGACGCCATTGCTTTTTCTTGAAAACCTCGGACCATGCATTGGCCTCTCTTTGAAAAGGAGGGTTTCGAAGAATAACAAGTAAAGAGAGCAAAAATCGATTGGCTACAAAGGAATTAGCTATTGTTTTCGCCAAAATGCTCCAATCAGGTTAGGAGCAGATTTTTCCGCTCCAAAATTCCGATTTGCGATACTCTTTGGCAATTAGCTGGCCATCATTGAGCTGGCCATCAGCAACAACAACAACAGCGAAATAGAGGGGCTAGTGGAGCTAGTCTATATCTTATTTGGAGCGGGAGCTCCGAGCGTTTAGCGGCCAAGGAAAATTGGTCTTTCGTCAAGAATCCCTATAATTTCCTAGAAAGGAGAGAGATCGTTGAAAATTTCACCGAATATGTATATAAACCTGGGAAATAACCCAGATGCATTTGCTTTACTAGATCTCAAATATTGACAAATGTCAGTAATTTCCAACAGGTAAGGTAAATGGGCATACACTCATCTTGAGTAAAAACCCATTCTTGCACCGGGAATCGGCCAAAAATACATCCTGGAGCACGACAATCCGCCCACTATTGACTCTAACACCCATTTGAGCTCATTTATCCATTAAATTGGGGCTAACTTAGACAGGAAGCAAACAGTTTGTGCAGATTTGAAGATCCATGTTATGTCGACAAACGCAGATCTCCCCACTGTTGACAAACACACGAGACACTGTTGTTATGACTCAGGAGTAGTATTATGTCATGGCCCTCCTGATTGTTTGGAAGAAAAAATATCATAATTTTTGATAAACATATCAAGTGTGAAATGTAGAGCTTTTTGCCACAGTGCCCCCCTCCCGCCAGTGCTGCGTCTCTGCAGATGATCATGGACACGCAAAAAACGAAGCGAAATATACTTTCCTGGAAAACTGTACAAAATATGTGGAGTAATGTCAGTGACCCAATGTGATTTTTTTTTATCAAAAACCAAGTTTCCCGGCAGTAACCACTGGAATTTAAAAGAATGAATATCAGTTCAAATTTGTAATTTAATGAATTTACTGTAAAATACCCTTTGTACCAGAGCCAAAAAAATAATAAAAAGAAAAAATATAACGAATGAAAGATAGTTCTTTGTTCCTTCTCTTTTTCCCCCTTCCCAATTGTCCATTCATTTAAATTTTGAGGCTCTGGTACCCAGGGTAAATGCAAAGATAAATTTGACATTTGAGAACCTTCATCAGGAGGGCCATGACATAACACTACTCCTGAGTCATTACACTAGAGTGCCTCGTGTATTTGTCAACAGCGGAGAGATTTGCGTTTGTCGACATAGCATGGAACATGGAAGCTTCTTCAAATTTGCACAAAACTGTTAGGTTTATGTCTAAGTTAGCCCCGATTTAATAGATAAATGAGCTCAAATGGGTGCTGGAGTCCATGGTGAAATATCTTGCTCAGGGTTGTATATTTTGCTGATTCCCGGCGCAAGAATTGGTTTTTACACAAGTTGAGTGTTGGCCTATTTGCCTAGCCTGTTGGAAATCACTGAAATGTGTCAACTACTTTGAGATCTTAGGAAATCAAATGTTTCCGAGTTTTTGCCCAGGTCCATATACATATTCTGTGAAATTTTCATCCATATATCTCCTTTCTAGCAATTTATGTGAATTCTTTAAGAAAGGTCAATTTTTCTTGGCCGGTAAACTCTCGTAGCTCCCGCTCCAAATAAGATATTTGCCTAAACACATAAACAGCTCTGGAAGGATATCTCTGCAACCGATTCATCAAAAAATATTTTATATAACTGCAGTGTCTTAGGATCCATTTCAGTTTTCGTGAGTGTGCTAGAAACATCAGTTCCTTGGAAATCAGCCTTTGCCACAGGGCAGCCCTCCCGAAATGAAATGAAATGAAATGAAGTGAAATGAAATGAAATGAAATGAAATGAAATGAAATGAAATGAAATGAGTAGTGAAATGAGTAGTGAAATGAGAAGTGAAATGAATAGTGAAATGAGTAGTGAAATGAGAATGAGAAACGACAGTTTTTGTCTCATGGGGTTAGAAGCGGCGATGACATTGGCTGATTTTCGTGATTTAGGGATAATTCCGCGTGTACTGAAAAGCAGTAAGGATTTAAAGCTTTTCTTGCACTTTGATGCCCTACAAAAATCGTGGCATTAATACCAAAAATTGAAATTGAAAAACTAAGATATCTTATCGCTTCGTCATATAAAGGAGATGGGGAACTATTCAATAAAGCAAAATGTTTTTTAAATCGGAGTTCTGAATCCAGCAGTATCATTTTCTGAAAATCCAGAGATATGATTTTCCGATGTTTTCATAAGCTGCAAACTGTTGTTGACTTTGCTGTTTCTGGCTTTCGTGTTTGGCATCGATGAAAATACAGATTTTCAACTTCTTGTATCTCCTTTGGGAATGCAATGATTTTCTAATACTTTACTCTTTTAAGGTTGTTTTCCACTCAGGAGAATTTTCCGAGCGGATGGAATTTTACACAATAAAAGCCTTGTCACGCGTAATTCAAATTAAAATCAAAGCGACTCTTTCTCTCGCAAACAATAGATTTCCTGTCTGCTTGGAAAGTTCAATTGAGTGGGTATCAGTCTTTTAAAGCCGTTTAAAAAATGCAATTTTTCCCTGAGGCCCCGTTTACACGATACCGTTTTCATTTCATATCGGATTGGGTTAGGCAATCCGATATGAAAATTTCTCCTGTTTACACGATGCCGTTTTCATTTCATAGCGGATTGTGGTTCTGTTTACACGATACCGTTTCGCCTTGCACTGTAATGGTTTCACCGTACTCGGTAATGGTTCCACTGCGCATTCTGCGCAGCTCCCCCAATGGATTCGAGGCTAGTAGAACTGTTAATGAGGTTTCGTACTGAGTTGATATCGGATTCGACCGTTTACACGATATCGGATTGGTTTCATGCCACTTTCAGAGCGTTTTCATTTGAAAACGCGAAAACGGTATGAAGCATATCGGATTGGTGCGTTCTCGTGTAAACAGGAGGCCAATCCGATATGGAGTGAAAACGGTATCGTGTAAACAGAAGGCCAATCCGATATGAAACCAATCCGATATGAAATGAAAACGGTATCGTGTAAACGGGTCCTGAGACCTCCGCGAAATGTTCTCATTTTTCCAAAAAGATGTTTGACGTTTCTGACAACGAAAACAAGGGAAATCATCAAAGTTTGTCGTTCACGTGGAAACATGAAACCTAGCCAAATAGTGGCAAGAATTGTCAAATTAAATTTGCATTACAAAATCTTTGCTGGATAATCCCACTGCTACCTTATAGGCCAGATGGCAATCTTGTATCTTTATGGTGCCCAAAAGGGTCTGGAAAGTTAGCAGTGTGCTTGACGCACCGTCCAGTTGACAATGCCATTAACCGTTCGTGAGATCAACCTCAAGGAACACTGGCTTTTTGCTGACAGTCATCAATAACAGTATCTATGACGCTATTGAATCTTTCTCGCTGTAGTGCATGGTTTAACAGCCTTGCATCTATTAAAGACGAATTCTACCGTTCTTTTTCTCTTCTTTTGGCCATTTGTTTGTTGGTTTATGGACAGGGGCTACATTTCAAGCTTCACTAATCTGTCTAGTTGAGACTGCACTTTGCCTGACAATGCAATGGGATCATCTTACCAAATATGATGGAAAAGCTAGAGTCTGTTCAGTATTCTGCTACTTTGGTTATAACAGGAACATGGAGAGGAACGTCTCGCGAGAAGCTGTACACGGAACTTGGCTGGGAGTCATTAAGTTCCCGAAGATGGAGTAGGCGCCTTACCTTGTTGTACAAGTTTTTAAACAATCTTAGCCCTGAGTATACAGTAGATCCAATTCCCCCACTTCATCAGTCGCAGTACTGTCTTCGTGATCAGGATGTCATTGGGCAAATGAGGGCAAGAACAGAAAAATTCAAATCTAGTTTCTATCCCAACTGTTTATCCGAGTGGAATAAGCTTGACCCTGAGTTGAGACTTGCACCCTCAGTTGCTGTTTTCAAGAAAAAGCTATTATCGATAGTCCGTCCCCCTGCAAAATCTGTTTTCGGAATTCACGATCCAATAGGATTACCCTATCTTACTCAACTTAGGGTTGGTCTCAGCAAGTTAAATTTTCACAAATTCAAGCATAATTTCAGGGACACCATAAACCCTATGTGCCCAACAAATGATGGGATTGAGGATACGGAGCACTTTTTGCTGCTCTGCCCTTCTTTTGATCTTCAACGGAGAGATCTTCTCGCTGGAATTGTAGAGTTACTACGACCATTTGTACAAATCGCTAGTCTTTCAAATGACGCTCTGACGCAGCTTTTACTATATGGCGATCAAGACCTTTCTAATGATTTGAACAAAAATATTCTCGAATTGACTTTACGTTTCATCCACAAAACTGGTCGGTTTGATTAATATCCTTTGAAACCTCAGCAATGTGTCAAGTCCCAACCACCAAGTCCCTTTATGTATGATGTATCATCAATCAGTTTATTTTCTTCGTTTTAATTGCTTGTAATGTACAGTAGTTGTATGTAATTTACCGTTGCTTGTCTTTATGTTTTGGCCATGTGGTAGTCATTGTCTTTCGCTCCCCTTGGTATCGTTCCTGTGGTGTTGTAGAGTAATTAGATACGTAGAGTAGTATGTAAAATTTGTTGTTAATTCTTTTTGATGAATAAAAAAAAAAATAAAAAAAAAATGCAATGGGAATTTGACTTGCTGCAGATATGATTGGTTTTGCTGCTGCATCCACTGTCAGATGCACTGTGCCTGGAAGTGTTTCCAGTCCACCGTCGGGCACATCCTTACATTGACTGACAATATTTGAAACTGTTGTCAGTCTTCTCCCTTCCTCAGCTTTACCCTACATTTCTAAGTCCTGTTATGACAGAATTTTCCATTTTGACTCTGCACTGTCCTTTACTTGTTTGTTAAAAACATATCTCTGTGATTTCACCTTAATTTATCGGATGATGTACACATCAAGCTTTCTTTTCTTGACTCTTCAGTTTCCCACTTGCTCTCCAGCTTCCTCTCTAGTTTTCCGAGTGAGCAGCCGAGTGGCTTGCCTTAGATAGTCTTCGTAAGGTGGCTGAAATTATGCTCGTTCGAGTGAGGTCAAACTCCGGATGGGTGACCTTGGGGGGCCTGACCTCACAAATCACCTCTCCGTCCTTCGGAAGAAACGTTAAACTAGGGCTCCCATGCCTCACCACAGCATGCATAATTGGTGTAAATTAGCTTTAAGTAGCTATAAATCCTGACAAGCCTACTCAAACAAATTGCTACTACTGCCACTGCTACCCCCATGCACGTTTGTTAGAACTGTATCCCTCTTATGGCTCCTTAATTTCTCCAGCGATGTACCCATCAAACTTTCCCATTTTGACTCTCCAATTTCCAGTACACTTTTGTCAAAAACGTGTCTCTCTTATGGCACCTTAAGTTCTCCATTCAAACTTCCCGTTACAATTGCCACATCTTTATCTTTCGTGTCCTCTGTAGTAAAAACTGCACTGTGTTTTAAGTATGTAGGCCAACTGGACCGACAGTGTTCAAGAACGAAGAAATCTGAACCCCTTTTGATTATTTTGATGATTATGATTATGATTACGAGGGTGCTGGCAGTTTTAGAATACATGTTTGACTCTGATGTAAAGTAAGTGAAAGATAGGTCATTCATTGCATCCGATGGTTGTTGAAGTTTTTGAATTCGTATGCTAAGGCTTGGCAAGATTAGGAAGGTTGGTGATTTGGGGATATGTGATCGCTTACCGCAACCTTGGGTCTCTTTCTTTAACTTGTAACGAAGCCTAGCTCAGTGTGTTATATAATTGGCAACCTGCCATTATGAAGAAATAAAGTTGTACATTCTTTTTCCAGTGGGGATCTCTAATCATTATAATCTCGTATTTGTAGATCAGCTAAATTACCGTTACGTCACTAACACTTAGTAACACATTCCTCATTAACGCGCAAACTTAAAATGATACTGAAGTAACCTTTAACGTCAAGCAAAGTAATCACCCACACATTAAATGATGTTAATCTTATATCTTCTTCATACTCGTTTTTCTTAGAGCTATAAATATAATGTATCATTTAACGATCATCTCTCTTACATCTTTTGCAACACCGAAAATTGATATCTTTCATCAAGCAATATTCATTTTTGCCATGAGATAAGCCATACAAAGATTTGTTAAGTCTCCTTACTGCGAACCAAATCGATCATCTTTGTAGCGTATAATCTGAGTCAATTACAGGACCAGTTAAACATTTTAACCACAAAATTTTTGCCTTAATTATAAAATATTATTAATTTTTAATCATCGTGTTGCATGCTTAGATATGTAAGTATTATTAATTTGTTAAACTGGTTTACACTTTAATTTGTTAATATTTTTTTCCATAACAGTATCAGCGAGCCTTCCTGGTGTGTACCCGATCGATGCATACACACACCGACCCGCTTCAATGCTTGATTTCGCCGGTTTCGACACCGGAGTTATTGGTAGCAAGAAATAATCTGCAGAATCTTTGTGTTAATTTCACTTAATATTTATCGCTAGGTTTACCAAGAGCCTGTATTCTACCGCAAATGCTGCGCTGAATCATTTGGTCTTTTCAGTTGTTGTAACTGCCTGCAAATCTTGGGGTGTCATTTCAGACGTCAAAATGGCACACCCCCGTCATCATCCTATTGAAGTTACCCTCTCCCCCGGGAAGAATTTTCCACTTGTACCTTGTTTCAATCTAGGGCAATGAAATCTTAATATTGCGGTATATACTATAAAACCCATTGTTTTTACTTTTGAACCAATCTTGAAGAGGCTACTTGGTTGTTCACGAAAAGAAACGAATTTGCCAACAGACCTCTCCATAGTTTCGCAGTGAAAATGAGACGAAATCAGACGAGTTCCGGCGCATGAAAGGACGCAAGGGAATGTCGGCTGCGTTTTTATAATTGTGAAAGATTAATCATGCATTTCTAAGACAACAATGATCCCTTCAATCCGAAGATTTATTTGAAAAAGTTTCAAAGCTTTTCCTTTGAAGCACCTAATTTCGTTCTGTTTGGATTGTTGTCAGTGTGAAAAAAATGGTGATTTTACATTTTTAAAGGGTCTGTTTCATCCAGCATGCCTTGTACGTGTCGTCTTGGTTTGCCTTTGTTGTCGCTATTTTGATGGGCCATGAAAATGGCGACAAACAAAGGCCAGCCAACTGACGACACCTGCAAGGAATGCTGAATGTAACAGACCCTTTAAGCTTTGAAAACGGTTGCTGTGATATCAATTAATTTTCTTGTTTTCTTTTTAAAGTCATAAATTTAAATGTGTACTTTCGTCGTGTCCTTTGATATTTCACTAAGACCTTGAAGCAGTTAAATAAACTTTAAACGAATCGTTGCCAAGATTATTCATTGCAGCATTTATGGTAGGATCGCGGCTGTATTTTGCGGGTTATGGAACTTCTGTATTTAAATAAAAGCATTTCAGAATTATTTACGTTATAAAGAAATCTTCATGGGGAATATTTTATCTTGCTGCAATTAGTGACTTATTTTTGGATAATTTCCGTTTCGAAGCCTTTAATTGCCATTCTATCAATTCTTTGTTCATTCATTGGTTTGTTCTTCAGTTTATCAAGCCTATTTCGAGTCTTAGTTTCAAGTTATGATTTGTAAAATTTGCAGAACATTTGTAAATTCTTGTAAACTTATTATAAAGGGGGATATTTGGTTGTTGTACCACTAATCGTCATTCATAGTTGAAATATTGGGAGTTCTTACAAAATAATGTTTTGATTTAGAGATTTATTCAACACATTTTTAACGTTAGTTTCTACGTACAAACAAGACGAAATCCAGTGTTTGATGATGGAGAACAAAGTGTGACGAAGCTTGTCGTACAGACATAGAAGTTACCAATAGTGGCTCGAAATGCTTTGTATTGAGCCGCTGGCCCTGAACTGCTATCAAGGACAGAATGCAGCAACAAAAGATCTCAGATAAAGTTGCTGTCAATCAAACATTTTAACAACGGTTTCCCATAGCAAAATAGGGGGGGCCTCTCTGCATGGCGTTATACTTATGCTGGACACTATGTTTTTATTTCAAAATGCACCCGTGAAAGATACCTTTATAACAAGGATTGATCTGGTTTCGTCTTGTTTCGTTTTGACTGGTTGAATTTTGGTATGTGCTACTGTACTGACTAAGAGTGTTATGTAAGGAGTAAATAAGCCCTTTCGTTGCCCCATCGATAGCTACTGTGTGGCATTTGGAAGTCCAATCTTAACAGTTTCCAATCAAAAACTTCAATTGAAGGAGGCTAGATCAATGATTTTCATGAATTTGAATTTACCGAAGAGCGCATTCATTTTTCCCTCTTGTCTGACTAAAAACTGATACCTAATGCTCTTCAGGCGAACGTTTCAGTATCTGTTCGATGTTTTCTTCATAGTATTAACTTGATAATATAAATGAAAGGATTTTCCTAATTTAGCACACGTAAAGTCATGTGAAATGCAACGAAAAGTAAAAGATCAGCACAGAAATACTTCACGACTATCAAATACTGAGCATCCAGATCTTAGAGACTTTCAGAAGAAAAACGAAAAGTACGATCCCTGTCCTAAGTAGACACATTCTAGCTGTGGGGGATGCAGTCCCTTCGGATCTCAGAATTCGTTTCAGAGAGTCAATTAGCGACAACTTTGCTCAAAGAGAGTTAAGAGAGTTTCGGTGTTTACACAGGCAAGTTTTATTTGCCGCTTGGCCTTGTTTCTCGTTATTTTCATTCATTGTAAGCTTACTTTTGTTGTGTAACAGTTTCAAACAGATGTGTTATTGCAAGGGTTTCATTTTGCAAAATGGCCAATCGTTTTTGCTGTTTTATCAACCGGTTGTTATTCAAATGAAAGAAAGGTCAGCAAAAGATGAATGAAAGCAATGATGAGCAAGGTCAATAGGCAAATGAAACTTAATTCTACATGAATTGAAACATTCTTAACTATAGTTGAGCGAAGAATTGTTAATGAACTCTCTTAAAAGCAACTTAAAGACCCATGACTGACCAGCAGCCTTTGCGCACCTTTGTTTCTGTTTACAAAAGTTAATAGACTAATAACAATTAGGCTTATTTATCATTCATCAAAGCGAGACCCAAACAGAAATGTTAATAGTGATTGCTACGACGACGTAGTAAGTCTACTGTTCTAGGAACCGCCAAACGGTTTCTATCATGCTGCATGTAAGCATCTTTTAATGTCCTGAACACTGAAAAAAGCAACAACAACTCAGCTATTATGCTCGAGGTTCAGGATTTAAGAAGATGCTTACTTGCATGGTTTTCCTTGCTTCTATACTTTGATTGAAAACGTGAAAACGCAAAGGAAAATAGGTTAAGAATTACATTTAGATCTCGCTCCAGGATCGGCACAGCTCTGAGTGGACATCGCAAGAATAACAATGGGGCTTTGTTTCTTGGATATTTTGGCGAAGCAAACCAACAGACCAACTCAGATCCTTAAATTTTGGCCTACAGAATCTCTTTCCTCTACGGCTCTAGCTCGTCTAAAACATGAGGTGCAGTTCCTTCAGTATTTTCTCGCAATTTGGTTTCCGGGCTTTTAGATGCTATTCCTTGTTGAGTTGATGTTTGGTCCTAAAGGTAATTCAGTCTCCAACGCCTGTTTGTCTGCAGATAAGCAAAATTTTCTCGGGTTTCTTCCTGTCTACTGTGGCCTTTAATTATTTCCTCCAATTTGCGTAACCCTGACCATCCAGAGCGAAAATACATGCCTAAATGCATTGTTTATGGACTAAAGAAGCCATTGATTTAAACTGTTGGCCACATAAGTAATTTTAATCGAAGATTAAAACAGATTACAAAAGTGGCTATTTTCTTTATACAGAAATTAATGGAAGCTGTTGGGGAAGAGCATTCGAGGCCTGCAAAGGATGCTGGTCAGTCATGGGTCTCTAAGATCCGAAGCAACTTCTTGCCACAGCTAGTAGATTATCTATTAAGAACAGGGGTCGTGCTTTCGTCTCTCTTCTCAAACTTTACTAGATTCGTACGCTCGATCCAAACCTCTTTCCTACTAAGTAAAAGGTCTATTTATGTTGGTGGTGAAGAATTTCTCAGTGACCACAAATCTACCGATCAAAAGTCAACATTTATAATTGCTACTTTGGCTCATTAAAGACCCATGACTGACCAGCATCTTTTGCGGGCCTTGAATGCTCTTCCCCACAGCTTCCATTAATTTCTGTATACAGAAAATAGCTGCTTTCATAATCCGTTTTAACCTTCGATTAAAATAACGTACATGGGCACAAAATTATATCAATAGCTCCTTTGGATAGTCAGGGTTATGCAAATTGGACGAAATAATTATAGGCCACAATAGACGGGAAGAAACTCGAGGACATTTTGCATATCTGCACACAAACAGACATTGGAGACTGAATTACCTTTACGATCAAACCTCAACTCAACAATGGATAGCATCTAAAAGCCCGAAAATCAAATTGCGAGAAAATATTGAAGGAACTGTACCTCATGTTTTGGACGGGCTGGAGCCGTAGAGGAAAGAGATTCTGTAAGCCAAAATTTACGAACCTAAGCTGGTCTGTTGGTCTTCTTCGTCGAAAGATACAAGATACAAAACCCCTCGTTATTCCTTCGATATCCACTCAGAGTTGTGCCGATCCTGGAGCGAGATCCCAGAGATAATTCTTGATCTTCTCTGCCTTGCGATTTCATGTTTTCCGTCAAAGCATAGAAGCCAGGAGAACACTGCAAGTAAGCATTTTACGTCCTGAAACTCAAGTACAATCGCTGCGTTGTTGTTGTATCCGTTGTCAGTTCAGTGATGTTCAGGACATTAAGAAGGTGCTTACATGCAGCATGATGAATAACCGTTTGGCGGTTGCAAGAATGGTAGACTTACTGCATCGTCGTAATTATCAATATTGACAATTCTGTGTGGGTCTCGCTTGGTGAATGACAAATTAAGCTAACTGTTATCAGTCTATTAGTTTTTGTAAACAAAGGTTCCCAAAGGCTGCTGGTCAGTCATGGGTCTTTAGCTAGCAATGTTTTCTGTTCAGGGTTCAATTTACGTCCATTTTTTTCATGGAAAATGACAAAGACTACACACGACCCATCTTAGAAGTTAAACGCTTCTAAATGTAAAGGTTCTGACGATTCGGGAGTTAAAACGGTTCTAAAGTATGTGTTCATTGTTGAATAAACATTCCAGGAAATATTTGATTTCATTATTTCGATATTTGATTTATCAAGTTCATGTTATCAGTGAGAAAATCAATTGCAATACAAAAACATTTGCTTGCTAGTTGCCTTCACCACGCACGAAGTATTTTATTCACGCTTAACATTTGTTATTTATTTGTTCATATTTTTCGCACGTTTATTGGTTCGTTCACTTATTTATTAAAACGGGCAGAATGGAATGGACTATTTATTGTTACAACGTAGCTTGTTTGATTATTAAAGGAGTTATTTCATTTTCAAGTGCATTTCACGCATTTTGCTGAACGAAAAATATGTGTAATTTATGGTATACCACGTGTAAATGACTTTTTCATCGAATTACTAAACTTATTGGTATTGTAGTAAATTAGGCACATGTTTTGTCGAATTCAATACAAAGGCTTTGGAAAGCGAATTTAACTCGTTTCGTTTCTGCTCTAAAGTCAAAGCATCCTTCAATGAAAAGTGGCAATACGCTGTCGACATCAAGTAACAGTTTGTAACAGTTTGTAAATGGAAGGAAAGTTGCTTCATCGACTAACAAGCTCGAACAATTCCGAAACAGGCTAGCTATTGTCACACAAAGCCTCTATCCAATTATCATCCTTCTAAACTTGATTCATTAAATGCAACATATGAGCAACATGTATACCTGAGCATAAGAAACTTGGTCTCGACGGCCAGTCTTTGTTAAGCAAAAATTTGCTTTCACTTGTGTTTAAAGAATGGTCAAAGAAAAACGTTCTATTCGCAAAAAGTTTGATGTTAAAAGTTACCTGTCCAGAAAGTCTCGTTTTGTGTTGAGCGTAGAATGATCTGATCAAGTCTTGATATGCCTATACAAAATTGATCATTTTCAGTCTTTCGGACAACTACATTTTGGAACCATCAGCCCATGGTAATAAAGGCTGGTTTCAATTAAATCGTAAAGGAATCGGCGACAGCCTGCGATCGTCGCCGATCCCTATCCTCCATCTTCCATCTGCGATCTTAGCAGCAGCAGCGTGTTTCATCGGTGACGGTCTGCAACGCTCTGCGACACGTCTATATCATGATCCTTTTCAAACCCGCAAAGTGTAGCAACGACGACCACTATCATCTAAATGGCTACTAAGATCCATTTGATCATAAGCCCGATCTCCACTAGACGCTTTTCTGGACGATCGTCTCAAAAATTCGCGGCGACAAACTTGTTTTGATCTCCACATGATTTGATTTCGTTACGAGAATGCAGAAAGGAACCCTAGCCTGCGTGCAGACTCCACTGATTTCTTTTAAGAGAGGTTCTCATCCAGTAGAGTCTGCGCATCGGCGACCAAATCCTTGTTCTGGGCCACGCGTGATTCCCTCTCTTGAGGAACCAAGTCACTGAATTGGATTCAATAGAGCGACCTGTAGAGTGGGAAGACATAACACCCACACACAATGAGGTTTCATTGGCCAGCTTTGTCCATGGAAGAGCTCATTAAATACCTGCAGACTCGAACAAAGACAGAGACGCTCATGAAGGAAAGGGGATATGCGTCAGCCAATCAAGAAAGGTTCCATGTTTCTCATGAACTGACAACAAGGATTTGGTCGCTGATGCGCAGACTCTACAGGAGGAGAACCTGTCTGAAAAGGGATAGGTAGAGTCTGCACGCAGGCTAAGGAACCCCTGCTTTCCAAAATAAAATTTGAGTGAGGCTGGAGAAATCGTGCGATTTGATTGGTGCGAACAAAATCATCAGACGAAAAGTAGAAAGCATTTCTACTTTTCGTCCAGCGAAGTTTTCAGATGCGGCGATAAGAAATTTTCCATTGCGCATGTGTCGTCGCGAATTGTTATGGCGATCTTCCAGAAAATCGTCTAGTGGAGGTCAGCCTATAGTTTAACAAAATCGCGTCTGCGATGATCGTTGATCGTTTGCTGTGCGTGTTTCCATGAAAGCTTTTCCAGAGCGGGACAGTCGTGCGATCTACGATCTCCGACGGTCTTGAGGATCAGAAGTTGCTGTTTCCATTAGATTGGAAACACATCGCAGACCGTGGCCGATCTCCTTACGATCGCTCTATGATTTAATGGAAACCAGGCTTAAGGGCTATTTTGCATCGAGATTTCTGCCTTTCGTCCTGGTAGTTTCATGATTTGTGTCTCGCTTTGTGGGTCCAGAATTTTGATGTAGTTCCTTCCTCTGCTACGGGTATGTTTTTCACATGAAATGGAAACAAAACATTTGCAGGATAAAGAGCTCTATTTGGCTTGACACGCTGAACTGAGGTTGCTATTGCTCAAGAATACTTTAAAAGGCATCTTTCCTATGATATCCTTGAAACTGGGGTTTAGCATTCTCTTATGCCTTCCGAGCCATTAAAAATCTCTTAAATTTTTGGCCGTTCCACTATTGGTTTCTTATAAATTTTTCTTATGACTAGTTGCCTTCTGGGTTGGAAAAATTTAAATATTTGTTTCAATTTCGTAACAAAAACATCCTTTCTAGCGTTATTTTTGATCTAATATTTCTTACGCATTATTTCTAATTTCTAATATTCGCTAATGATCGTTGATTTCCCCAGCTCTTTTCCTAGGTTTCTCTTTTTGTATCTAACATACTAATTTGTTTTCTTGATAGGTACTGAAGTGAAAGTACGAGCGACTACTGTGCGATTTCACCCATACACCAAATAAGGTGGCGTGTTTTTATTTGATACTAATTCTAATGAATTGACCATTAATACTTTTTTCACCATAAAAAGTGATCGCCAGCGAGGGGTATATCACTCTCTTGAAATCTCACATACTTTCTGCTGAATTCCTTTTGCTTTTTCCTGAAATTCTACAGAAATTCGTTTGGTTTTCCACAAATCTCGTACGGTTTTTTCAGAGCGTTATGCACCCCTCGATCATAACATTAACGTTTCTTCCTTTGTAGGAGAGCAAGCTTATTTGAATGTATCAACATCACTCCTTCAAAATCTCGTACAACTTTGAAGGAATTTCTTTTATTTTCCTATGAAATCCCTAAAGTCATTACAAAGGAAAACCTGCACAACTATGAAGCAATGATCCGTTCTTTCACTCCCCCGCCCCCTCTTTCGCCAAAGAGGAAATAAAATTGTATTTAAACCGGTTTTCCACTAGGCGGATTTTTCCACGTGCAGCGGAGCGGCTATTGTATTTGCATTGTTTATTTCTAACAATGGTCACTTCTAGTCGCTCCGCTACGCGCGTGCTTGAAAGTCGGATTGACGTCAACTTTTCCGCCACGTCCTATGGCGCCAACCAATCAAATCACTCGAAAGCTCCGACACATGACTTCAGTGTCTAGGCCTATCGCTATTTGCGTCTTCGCACATTTTTACTCAAGTGGAAATTGAAAATCTTTTTCCACGTGTGCATTGTTTTAGAAACAACAGCCGCTCCGCTGCGCGCGGAAATATCCGCCTAGTGGAAAACCGGCTTTAGGTAAGTGTTGCCTCTTAGATGCGATACAAACATATGGAATCATTTGGGATTCAGAGCTTCATTATTTCGGTATGTAAGTAAACTGCGCGCTTGAAGAAAGTTTTAATTCCTGTTTCCCTGCTAACTGTTGTTTCACCCGAGTAACGCTAATAGTAGCCTGCGTGCAGACTTTTTTTTCATTTTTTTTTTCATTTAATCTTTTTTATACATGATACTCCATCAGTCATAGTAAAATAATAAAAACAAAGATAAAGATAAATATACATACTGTTCTTCCTGGAGGTCATGTTTCAAGGGGTCTTCGTTATCTTATTGGCCCAAAAAAATAGTTTCTAGCCTGCTTTTTGAAAAGTGCAGCAGATTCCACCTTTGTAATATTGTTTGGGATATCATTCCACACCTTGGCACCTTCGTACGAAAAGCTCTTTTTTGTTATCTCTAGCCTAGGTCTTGGTACCTGCAGGTCATTCGCTCGTCATTCGCTTGGTACCTGCAGGTCACTTTACTTGCCATTGTGAATGATAGCTAAGGCGGAACTTGTAAAGTCAGCGAATTAGCGTACATAATTGAGTTCTGAACGACAGGTCCCTCCTGCGAAGAGGAGCTCAATCTTGCGCAATAAATTGACTCCGCAAACGGGAAGAAATAATCCCGTCATGTGAAGAGATTTCCACCAACACAACTTCAGTGCGTACAAATTTACAAACTGCAGAGGCAATAAGGATATAAAACTCACCAGTAATTCAAAAACCCCACTTGCTAACAAATATCTAAGAAGCTAAGGGTACTAGCGACACATCATTGCACATCTGACGCTGACGAACACAGGCCTAAGCCTGAAGTAAACGAGTCGAGCATACTTTCTATCGAAAGAGAAAAGGCCACGATATAAACGTCGCTCGTCGGATCCGTAGATGCTTGCGATGACGGATAACGAATAAATTTGTAGGTAGAAACACCGCAAAACGACGATGTACTTTCTATCCCTGGAGAAACTTTGGAAGAATTGCCTCTTGATCGTTGTAGACCTCCATAACCGTGAGAACATGGTTATCTGTTTATAATTCCTTTCAAAACATAGTTTCATTCCAAGTTATCAAGTTCCGAAGAAAGACAAACTGGGCAAACTTTGTCGGCGAACTTGTTTACCGCGGCACGTTCCTCAATCTTCACGTCACGATGACGGTTTGTTGTTTTTGTCTCTCAAACAATGATCACAAAGGGTCGCGAAACCCAAGACGATTCTGTCAACTTTTGATTGGGTCCTTAGAATCTCAAACCAGATGCTGATTGGCTGAAAGACAATACCTGGACAAAAGGCGAGAATTATTACGCAAGGTGTCAGAACTCAATTATGGACGCCAATTCGCAGACTTTACAAGTTCCGCCTTGGCTCTCATTCACAATGGCAAGTAAAAGTCTGCACGCAGGCTACGCTAATAGTATCAAACTTGCAAAGATATTGTTTGTACCTTGGTTTGTACGCTGCAGCATGTGCGGGAAAATTGAAATCATCCAACTTCATCGCATTGTCGTATTTGATTGCTACACGAAATCGCGTCAAGGGTTACTCTTCTAGTGTAAATTCAGCTTAGGTCGCCATAAAACACGAACCACGTATGGGAAGAGTCGTACAGTGGGTAAAATCACAGGTTCACTTCATTTTTTTTTTCATTTTAAATTCTTTATACACAAAAATGCCTTCAGCTTACAACTCAATACCAAATAAGAAAATAAATACCTTATTACATCAATACAATCTATATACAGTTGAAGCTAAATTATGCACAGTAATCTATTTAATAGCAGCTGCTCTTCCAGGGAGTCGTGTTTTATGTTGTGTTCAGCATAATATAATGCGATACTGACATGGGTTGAAGGTTGCGGCCAAAACCTTCAAACTTGAAGAAAGTTAATAGCAATGACCCCAAAAGATGTCGATGGTAGAAGGTACCGCGGACTGAAGCATATTTTCTAGGTAAGTCTTTTGTCAAAAAGTCAGAATTGTCCTTCAAAATCATCTTCAGCATGATCAAAGCCAGTTCTACCTGAATGACTGTTAAGCTAGGCCGACAAGGAGAAGTGTAAATTTAGCTTGTTCGAAATTTTTGTATCACTGGTCACTCCAGTTACTAAGAATAGATATTAAATGACTGTTTTCGTTTTGGAATCATACTTTTTCGCCAAAGGTTTGATACCGCACATCAAAGTGAGGGTCAAATGAAATTGTGAAGTCGGGTAAACCGGCAAGATTTGGCAAGCCGAATGAATTTCAACTGATAAAATGGACCGCAGGAACCGCGACGCCTTTAGACTAGCAGGGTGTCAAGCCCCCCCCCCCCTCTACCCACTTCTTCAAAGACATGGGTTGAAATTTTCGAAAATCGAAAAACAGTTGTTTGGTGACGCTGAAGTCATATGTTCTGGTTTTTTCCTTAAGAAGTTATGAATGTTAAGTTGGAAGAATCTCATGGCCTTGAACTGGAAGAACTTGTCGGAAAGTATTCCCGTCAAGGGATATTCACTTGTACATGTACGCCCCATGTTAACATCGCGTTTAAGTATATGAGTGCTGCTTACTTGAATGAGAACAGACTGCTTTTCAAAGGGAAACTGGCAATATGAAGGCCGTTGAGTCTCACGAATAGGCGTTTTCCGACGTTCTAAGGGGCCCCCGGACCCCAATTTTGCCCTCTTCTTCGCATGCATTTCAGCCCCTCTACTCTGAAATCGCTGCGCGTTCCCTGATAGACCACATAGAATGATTCTAGGCAGAAGATCGCGTGGACCCCAATAGACCTTGAGAGTTCTACAACTTCAAAGAGTCAACAACTTAGCAAAAAATACAGTTTTTTGCGTCAAGCATTTAGAATAGATACAAAGGTCAGAAAATTATTTTGTAAATTTTGGCCATAATGAACGTCGCAGAAACTTCCCAAAATGAGAACTGAAATCGAAGATCACTCAAATGTTTCCTAGAAAAAACAACATGAATAGTCTGACAAAATTGCGTGTTGCAAAACGCAAAATCCATCAGTTGGCCTTCCCTCAACTGTGACAAATTTCCCCGGTCCGTTGAAAGGCTGAAAAAGCTTAAAATAAATCATAAGCTCCTTCCTATTAACTATTTAAATATAATCAAGAATTTCGAAACTAAAGAATGCTCAAATGACGTTTCGCTTTCGCTTCATCAGAAATCATTTCTGATTCAAATGATTTCTCATGAAGCGAAAGCGAAACGTCATATGAGCATTCTATATTTTTGAAATTCTTGAAAAAGCATAAGATATAGTTACGACGTCAGCATTTTATAAGAAGTTTTAGAAAATATAATAAACAGCTTTTGACGAGATTAGTTTTATCAGGAAACACTACATACGCGTACTGCAATTTGGGATCCAGAAAAAACTGTAATTCTGCCTTTGGTGCTAAGTCTATACACCTGGAAGAATTCCCCGAAAACAAATACTTTTGTAGCTCATCAAGGATTCAAACAGCGAAGAAAATTGTTTTGTGGCATCGAAACAGTCGAGTTCACGCTTTTTATTTTTTTGTCACGTTTCCAATTCCCATGGGAATAGAATTGAAGGAAAGATTTCAATTGAATTGAAAATCTGCATAAATCACTTTCAAACAATATTTTTCTGTTTATAACAACATGCAAACATAGTGACTATGATGCAAGGCTTTTAAAGCACTTTGTTTCTGCGAAGTGAGGATTCGTCAATGCACGTTGCTATGGCATATGGTAAAAACCAGACCCTAGGACCCGGACCGGACCTTGGTCATTCCCCTATTAGAAGACTTCTCTCAAGAACGTCTATCCTTACCTTCAGATAGACTTATTACAGGTGACGAAGCAGACTTAGAGCAATTCCATTCCCCTATTGTTGAAGCAGACCTATGAACGGGTAAGGATTCACAAAAATAACCATTACCCGGGCAGGAGTCATGTATACCACCTTCCTTATAGCAGTTACCCTCCACTCATCACGCACAGGAAAAATGTATTGGGAAGTTATAGAGGGGATGCCAAGCAATGGATAATGCTCATTTTTTTCCACCGACTTTGAAAATGCCTAGTTAACGCCACGGAAAATCCGTTTTTATTTCCGTATGAACGATCTGTTTTATAATACATTTCCTATTATCCATGTTAGAGAAGGAGAGAAGAAGACAAGTCTTGTTGCATGCGCATCACAACCAAACATAACATTAAGAATCGATTACAATGAATACTACGTTCCAAAGCCCTTCCAAAGGGGAGGGGGGTTGAAGCAGACCTATGAACGGGTAAGGATTCACAAAAATAACCATTACTCGGGTAGGAGTCATGTAGCCTATACCACCTTCCTTATAGCAGTTACCCTCCATATAGCAGTTAGCCATCCTTATAGCAGTTACTATGGATCTTGGCTGTACAGGCAGTCCATATCCAGTTCTTACTGTAGATACATTTTATAACACATGGTTAATGTAAACATTTCCACATCCCTCTTATTTGCGAAGCTCTACCCTTATTAAAACAAAAAATATCTATCACAGCAGTCCTCAATCTCAAACAGCAAGACGTTCAAATAATCTCAGCAAAAAAGAGGACTAAAGTCCAAAACAATCCCAACAAACTCATACGCGTAAAAAGTTAATACAGTAAAGCTCCGCATTCAAGAAACCACTTTTTCACACCTTAGCCTAAAATGTTTCTTATATCTATAAGACGTGTCATTTTATTAGGCTCAAAGTTTCTTATGAGAAGTTCTTGAAAAATTAGTTGCGACAGAATGGGATTTTTAAACGTTTTCTAGCTTTAGGTGTATGCTATGAACATCAATCAAATTGAGGTGAAAATCTGATAAATCTAAGATATCTTGGTAGCAGTTTCTTATGAACCCTGTACGAACTGGAATTTTTCCATCCATCAGATCATAACTCAGTATCGATCAAAATACAAGAAACTCTACTTTGTGTGTGAGCCGCATGCGTTTCTCATAAATAAGCGAGCGAATCATTTTTCGATAGCCTAAAAGTTCTGTTGGGTGGTTTCTTAATGTGGGGTTAAAGTTTTTGGTGTTTCTTACTGTAATTCATTAGATATGCGAGCTCATTTTAAGAATAGAAACTACTACGTATGGATCCGGTCTGGGTCCGGTCCGGGTCTTTTGGGTCCTAGGGTCTGGTTTTTACCGTATGCCCATGGATATTTGGCAAAGTACCAAGGTGGGGTAAGGTGGGGGTAATTTGGGTCTAAATTGGGCATTTTTCGAAACAAATGCAGTATCCTCGCAAAGACGTTGGAAATATTGAAGAACTTTTTTCGTTTTACCTACAATGAATCTATTGTCCTTCTTGGAAGCTTGTTCCCATTCTTTTCTTTGAAGTCTGAATATTTTTTTTAGAATTTTTGACTTTCCTCACTTTGCATATAATTTCAATCTGTTGGCGGGAAATTTGGGTCTATTCGAGAAAAACGGCATCTATTTCGTCAGGAGTATTGTAAATTCACAGAAATAAAATTTTAGAATACTTTTATGGATAACTTGAATTTTCAGAGTTTCGCAGCCAAAGACTTGAAAACTTGCACAGAGAAAATTAGAGATAAATCGTACCACCAATGCGCATATTTAGGCCCATTCTTGAAGATGGAAATGTAAACAAAGTTTCTTTCGAAATGATATTTAAAAGAAGTGAGTCCTTGTGTCTTCTCCTGAAACCACTAAAACATAAACAAAAACGTGTACCGTATGCTGTTTTCGATGTATCATCCATTTCCTTGCAGTATTATCTCAATTTTTGTTTTGATTCGGGAGCCATTGGTAATTCTTGCACAACGCGACTCGTAACAATATTCTATGAAATTCCAGTAGACCCAAGCTACCCCATATTGCAAAATAATCGAAATAAAATCTACCGAATCGCAAAAAATATTCCGAAAAACTTTTAGCACCTTTCCAAATGACTGAACAAGCGCACTGTGATCAAGAGCATCGAATTTAACCAAATTTTGAAGTTTTAGATTCCTGCTTGATTTTGCACTTGAGATATGCACCATAACTTAGGGGTTGATGTGCTGCAAAAACTTTCAAGATCAGTCAACTGAAGGCGAAGATGTCGATTTTTGAAATTGGGCCTAAATCAGATCCTTGTTTACATGACCGGAAGAGGCATGGCACCGTTTTGACAGCAAATTACAATTCTTTGTAACTACACTCAGACTTCACCAATCTCTTTCATTTTAGTTTTATTCTAACCCTCTAAATGTGTGCTTTGAGACAATTTAAAGCATGCTAAAATATGTTGCCTTTTTAGGACCGTTTTTAGATCATTTCGTAATGGTACTTTTCTAAAAATTTCTTGTCTTCGAAAATCAATCGTAAGATTAGAAGTTAAAAACCAAAAAAAGTATGTTTCGCTATGCTCCTGAAAATAATTTCAACAATTAGAAAAGCCTTTCTAACAAGTTTCTACCAAAGGACTGGTGCCAATTCGAACCCAAAAATCTTTTATGACCATTTTCATTTCACAAGTCTTCAATTTGACTGTTAAGATTTCTGCATATGATAACCACTAAACTTTAACAGACACCCAGTGAAAGGACCAAAGGTGGCCATGCCTTACCTACACGTTAAAACAACATAATAACTAACATTTGACACACTTTGCAAGGCTTTATTTCTTAAGATTCTTTCAAAATTCAAAAATTTTGAATTTTTTTAGGGACAAATGGCTACAAAATACCATTTTGGCCTTTAAAATGTTTGACTCGAGGCTTTAACAGGCTTAAATGACAAATAAATGGCATACCTTTGGCTCTGCATCGGTTTCAAACAATTGGGAAGCTTTTCGTTTGAATTTATCTGATTTTTTTCCACGAAATGTGCAAAAATGTTAAAATCATGTGCAAAACTTACAAAATTAAGATCGTTGTCAAATTTTTTGAAGGCGAATTGGCACCAGCCCTTTGGCGGAAACTTATTAGAAAGGTGTATCTAATTGCTGAAAATAATGTGAAGAGCATAGCGAAACATACTTTTTTTTAGCTTTTAATTTTATAACTGATTTTTGAGGACAAAAATTTTTTTGAAAAGTACCATTGTGAAATGGTATAAAAATGGTCATTAAAAGACAAAATATTTTAGCATGCTTTAGATTGACTCAAAGCACACATTTAGAGGATGAGAATGAGACTAAAATGAAAGGGATCGGTGAAGTTTGAGCCTAGATACAAGAAATTGCAACTTGCTGTCAAAACAGTGCCATGCCTCTTTTGGTCATGTAAACAAAGATCCGATTTAGGCCCAACTTCAAAAGTCAATATCTTCGCCTTCAGTTGATTGATCTAGAAAATTTTTGCAGCACATGAACCCCTAGGTTATGGTGCATGACACAAGTCTAAATTTTTATTAGGATTAGGAACTTTATTTTTTGGCATAAATTTGATAAAAAGGGCCTAATGGATCACAGTGAAGCGATCGATAATGATTTTTTGACGAAAAGAAGTTGCAAGTTGGCATAAATCGAAAGTTTTCTACGCCGTCAGATGATGATAAAAGCTTAGGCCGGTGAAAATCAGGAAACTGAAGCATTAGAAATTATCAAATAATTCTTTGACACCACTTAAACAACTCCTGAAAGTATAGATTTCAACGCCCATGGAATCATGAATCGAAATTTTCAACTTACAATCCCTTTAAAAACGAAAAAGCAAATAGACCCAAAGTACCCCGTAGACCCAAATTACCCCCACCTTACCCTACTGTCGTCAAAGAGCCGTTTAGCCTGCGTGCAGACTCTACTGATTCCCTGGAGAGCAGTGAGGTTCCTCTACTAGAGGAGAAACCTCTGAAAAGAAACCAGTTGAGTCTGCAGAGTCTGCACGCAGGCGAAGAGTCGTTTAGATAAGTTCATGCTCTTGCGACACATTTTATTGTAGCCTATTCAGAAAAATTTTGGTTTCAAGTTTGGCTCGGAAAACAGGAGGATAAGGTTGGATGGGGTAAATTGGATCTAAAATGGGCATGTCTCGAAATAAACAGAGTGCCATTACAAACTCGTTAGAAGACTTATGATAATAACAGCCCAGAGGTTGTCAGGAACCAGAGTAAAGCATTATGTCGCCGTAGAACCGCGTAGAACATTGTAGGACATGTCTAGTGACCACCAAATCCACCCTTTTAAGGCACTTTTGCCTGTGTTTATGAGGAGACTTGTAATCACCACGTGGCCACAAAATTCAAGGTATCAACTAATATACAATATATCTACGGCAGCTAAGACGTGAACAACATTTAACATGCAAGCTTATAATACTACTTAGAAAGAACTCTAATGAGCTTTCGGGCTAGGTGCCTGTTGCCTGTGTGAAGATAACATTTAACAGTATTAATGAATATGGAGGAGGATTTTCTCCAACTTCAACACTAAACAGAATTCTAAAAACAGGACGGAAAGAAAAACAGAAAAGTGGTTTGAAACAACAGGCGAGGCGACTGCGTGGCAGGGCATTTTTTAACATTGTAACTAGTGGGCCATTGGCCCAGTAGGCCACCAATCTGGCCCAGTAGTGGAGTAAAAATCACCATTTTTGGCCCAGTAGTTTGGGCCCTTTTCATTCAATTTCCTTTATCGTTTTACTCCTTTATTGTCAAACACCAAATTGTTCTGAGATAAAAAAGTGAATAACGTAAAATGTAATGATGCGAACTGAAAGAAGCGACGTTTGGAGCATAGCCCGTTATCAGGCCAAGCATAGTTCTGCCAGTAAAATTGAGAGATAGACGCTCAGCCTTAGAATGGACCCCTGATGGATCTATTAGATGCACTTAAATGTCGCAATTTATACAGGAGTCATCCTTGGGCTTTCCATTTTCCAACATGGACAGAAGGTGTCGTGGCGCAGTGGACCAATCCTCCGACAAGGGCTAGTGGGTTCGATTACGTCTTTTCTACATCTGCATTCCAAGTACTTGCGCTAAAACCTCCAACTTCAACTGTACCTTCTTCTCAGCCATGGGCAGTTTGAAATGAAAAAACTGGCGGTAAACCTCACTTTTGGGATATTTCACTCGAAGGTTGCTGTCCTCAGAAAGAATCACAAAATGATAAAACAAAATTATCAGGAAAACTGCTTGCTCAGAAAATTTCCTATAATGAACCAAATTTGTTTCTCTATGCTGATAATACAGAAATAATGGAATATTCACACAGTGGTGGCAATTTGAGGGTGTGCAAGGGCTTTACTTCTCAGATCGCCCAGTCGTAGAATTCCACAGAAGCTCCAGGGACGGGCAAGTACTGTAAAATGTTTGACCCCATGTTTTTCCAAAGGAATTGGAAAAAATAACCGTTTCTTTTGTGACACAGTATGACTTTCCTGCTCAAAACAACCAGTTTTTGGGACAAACGTCAAATCTTAAAATCAGTCTTCCATTTCCATCAATTCCTTCACGAGAATCAAATTGTCTCTCCTCTTATCTAATCAAAATCCTAAAGCTTGCCTGTATGCTGGTTCCGAGGGGCATTTCACTCCCGAAAATCTCGTACACCTTTGGCAAAAATCCTTTTGTTTTCAAGAAAAATCCATCAAAAATCCGTATAAATCCTTTTGTTCTGAAAAAATCTCGTACGCTTTTTCCAATGAGTGAAGTGCCCCTCGGCTGGTTCTATCTTTGTCCGCCAAATTTAAGCTCAAAAGGTCAGCACTACAATTTTCTCATAAGCGGTGCTACCTTTGTCCACTAAATTTTTAAAAAACCAGGAATTCCTTTTTTATCACCAAAGTGGTTCTACCTTTGTCCGTCAAATTTACTGAAAAGAGACCAGTTTTGGGACAAATCAGAAGAAACGTTAACGGCTTTTTAGGACCTGAAGACAACTTCGGAATTGCCGCTTGAAGACTACTAATTTTGGGACTCTTCTGCTCTATAGATATGATTACGACGGTAATGATGCCTGCAGGATAATCTCTTCTGGATTCGCTGCGAACGACATGAGATTTTAGTGAGCAAGAAAAACCGGCTTCTGGACGCTCATGCCTTCATGGCTGCGAGTTCCAAGTGATTTCGAAAACGGTATTTGGCCGAAACTACCAGTTTTCGGGACAGATATTTGCAGTGATTAAATTGTCCATCAAATCGAAATCGAAGAAGAATAACAACGTGAATTTGTCATCAAAAACGACCAATTTTCGGAACAAAGATGGTGGAAAATTATTTCATGAATTACCTGTTTTCGGACAAAGGTAGGATTATCGTTCTCAGTGTGACATGCCCGCTCTTGAATCTCCTTCGAGAAACCAGCAGTCTTTTTGCATGAACCAAAATTTTTCTGCTCGCTTCGCTCGCATGTCCACATAGTTTTTTCGTTTTCTATCGAGTGCGCTTCAAATTTATTGGATAATTTGTATGGAAGATGTTTGAGTAAAGCCTAAAAAATATTCTGAAGTGAAACGAAAAATAGGCAGTTCCAAAATTCTGTAGGATGACCCCGGAATAGCGTATGGTTACATTGTATGCTTTGTTTGTATACTCGTAAGAGTACTTTCTCCTTTTCTCTGGGAATTGGGCCCTTATGGTCATTCTGGCCCACTTATAAAACTTCCTTAAAAAATGCCCTTGCGAGTTACCTTATTTGTGATTAAATCTTCTTGCCTTGGTGCCATGTTCATGATCAGACACAACTAAATCAAGTATTTGACAAATTTTATGGTATCTTGAAAAGACTTAGCAAATTATCAATTGCTCCGAAGTGCTCCCCCTAATTGATAGTTTGCGAAGTTTTTTAAACAGCCTCGAAATAGTCAAGCACCATGAGAGAGCATTGTGTCGCCGTAATTTTCCGAGCGGGCTGAATTTGACACAATTATATGTTAGTCACTCGTAGCATTCTATTCAAATTCAATGTGCTCAACTTTTTCGCACGTAAACAAAGGATTTCCTGTCCAATCGGAAAATCCCACTGAGTGGAAATCAGCCTTTATCAGGAGTTTTGCAATCACCACGTGACTACGTACTTATTAGGCCCGGAAGTGTAATATGGGAAAACAACAGGCAAACTTGTGCGAGTTACTTTGCTTGTACCTACATTTCTTGCCTTGTTACTATCTTCATGATAAGGAAAACAAAATCAAGTATCGGACAAACTTAAAGGCGTTTGAGAAAAACTTCACAAATGATCAATTGGCCCCTCCTGATTGATAATTTGTGATACTTTTTAAAAACAGCTCAGACCTGGTCAAGAACGAGGGGAAAGCATTGGGTCTCTTTAGAACATTTTAAGACATGTCTAGTCACCACCAAATCCACCCTTACAAATCATTTTTGCTTCTGTCTGTGAAGATTCTTGCAATCATGGCTTGACCACTTGCGTAAGTCAAAAAAATGTAAAATGGTTTGAGGTAGAAGATCCCACTGTAGTATGCATGTATGTATGCTATATTTTGCCTTGATCAAATTAAAGTTTAAATCAATTATGTAATCTAAGGAAAGAAAAGGACTAATTACAACATTTACAAGTATACAGAAATTAATAGGCAAAAAGCTAAAAATCTATTCAGAACATCCCCAGTTTAAAATGGCAGGGATAGCATTAAAAGGTCAGTGCGACTTTGTTTCCATAATGGTCCCTCCAGAGGTATCTTTGAAAGAAAAATGTTTCAGGAAAAGAAAAAAATGTTTCATCTCAAAAGTTAAGAGAAATGCTACATTTTCAAGATTGCAACTTTTAGGATCTTGATAAAATACATAGGGACTAACTTCCTGAATATGGAGATCTTAGGAGAATTTGTCCTTGATCTTGTGCTTGAAGCTGTTGACAGGCAGATTTAGATCTGAGTTTAGAGTGTTGCAGATTTTAGGTCCTAGGTAGGAAAGACCATTTTCTCCTATGGTACTCTTTCGAAAAGGTTTATCAAGTTTGTTTTTTAGATCTTCGAGTGACCCGGATATGGGCAGCTGGTGAGAACATCTCCGACATATAGGATGGGACTGAATTATCAAAAAACCTGAAAACGTCTGTAGCAGTGCATTGTTCAAATCTCCCTTTCGTAGGGAGCCAATTTATATCTTTGAATTTTTTATTCCTATATGTGCTCTATTATTCAGATTCAAACAGAACCTGATACATTTACTTTGAGCTGTTTGAATCTTTTTTGGTTAATCTTTTATTAGGCAACGAAAACCGAGCACTGCATGCATAAGTCAAAGTAGGGCTGGATCAATACATTTGCTAGTCACCTACGAAGAGAAATATCAAGAAAATTTTGCGCTCTGTAAGGAATCTTAGCCTGCAATAAAACGTTTTGTTTTGAAGACTTCTGACATCATCTTATTGAGGCTGGGTATGAAGCAGAAAATGAGGAAAAACTACATTTTCTATTTTTGCAGTTGTAGTTTTGTAGGGTCTACGAAACAAAGAGCAAACGCTTGCTACGGCGGCCCAATTAATTATTCTAATCCTCTTTTGAAATTATTTGTGAAGCGCGTCTAAACAAAGGCTGCATAAATTAAGTTTCCAGAAATCCAGAAACCTCGTAGCAAGCTTTTGCTCTTTGTTTCGTAGACCCTTTCTTCTTTTGGAATAATGGGTCTACGCGTAGGCTATTATGATGTGGGCCTCCTGAGAATTCAGCTATAACTCAAATTCATCGAAGCCTTGACTTCCTTAAAATGTTCGCACTTATATTAATCCTACCTCGTTGTTTGGTGTCTAAAATGCGAAAAAAGGCTTTACTGTTACATTGTTTGCTGTCTTGTAACCAGTGAATGGGAATAAAACAACTGAAAAGGTTGTTATTTGATCAGTATTATAGTGACTAGATTTTGATGGTGACTAGACATGTCCTACAATGTCCTATGGAGACACAATAGTCTTCCCTGGTTCCTGACCGTTCGCAAATTTAGTCTGGGCTGTTAGCACATGAATTGTGCAAATTGTCATACCAGCATGAAAATTGGTACACTTGAATAATTTGACATGCTGAAAACGATACCAAACAGATACAAGCCGAAAAATGCCCCCAAGTGCTAGTTTTAGACTGGGGTATTTTGCCCCAGTCCTCTTTTCGGCTTTGATACTGAAAGTAAGCAAACCTGTAAAATATTGATATATTATTATTATTATTAAACGATAAGGTTTTTAAACGATAAGGTGGTTAATTTATCCAAAAGAGCCCTTAGTGAATCAGAAATTTCGGCATAAAATAAAATTCGTTAAAATAAAGGCTTAAAATTCGTTATGACCCCTACGGAATTAGATTATTCGCAAATTAAGGTGGATTTAGAGAGCTTTGGTAGACGTCTCCGCTTAAAATGGCACTTTAGGGAATCAGAGGATTTTTCAGAATATCCAGCCTTTAGGCCCCGTAGCAAATTTAATCCACGACATAAGGATGCTGCAATTGAGCTGTATTTGAGTAAATTAGAGGAAGAACTCATGAGTATATCGGCAGAAGGGAATAATTATAGCAACGTTAGTAGAGAGGAGAGTAAAGCAATTAACAGTCTTAGATCGGACCGAACGATCGTTGTCAAGGAGGCTGACAAAGGCTCGGGTGTAGTAGTTTGGGATAGAGAGGATTATATTACGGAAGCAGAGAGTCAACTCGGTGACTCTGAGGTATATAGCAGGCTTGACAACGATCCTTCGGAACGACTTCACCAAATTATTTCGGACACTCTCAAAAGAATCAGCGATAGAGGAGATTTGGATCAAACCACATTAGACTACCTAATGGTGAATAACCCTAGGTTAGGGCGGTTTTATCTCCTCCCAAAAATCCACAAAAGATTGAATAGCGTACCAGGGAGACCTGTCATTTCCAACTGTGGTTTTTTTACGGAAAACATTTCGGCATTTTTGGACCACCATTTGCAACCTTTAGCGAAGAAGGTGCGGTCATATATAAAAGACACGAATCACTTCCTTAAAAAAATCATGGATCTGGATGGCCTCCCTGATGGTGCTATATTATGTACGGTGGATGTTGTGGGGCTTTATCCAAGTATTCCGCACGAAGAGGGTTTGGAAGCGTTAAAAGGGGTACTTGAACATCGGGAAGATAAAACCATTTCCACGGATACCCTTCTTGAATTAGCTCACGTTGTTCTTAAGAACAATTTTTTCGAATTTAATGGCGATTTCTATCAACAGCTTAGGGGTACAGCGATTGGTACCAAATGCGCTCCTTCATACGCGATCCTTTTCTTGGCAGCGCTAGAAGAAAAGCTACTTGCTGAGGCTCAGAATAAACCATGGGTATGGTGCAACATGAAGTATGTCGGGAGTACTAAGACGAAATTTCGGCAAAGGTTCAATGTTTACAAATCCTATTTTAGAACATATGCACGCAAACACAACGAAAACTCTCTTGATAAGGGGAAACCTGTTCCACAGGCAAGTTTTTTCAGTCATTTTTTTGAAAACGGACACAACGGAAATTTTCGGGTTGGGATTAAAATCATAGATGGGGCTGATGATGTTTTTTCGCTTCGTAGGAGGGAGTTGTTTTGGCAATATCGACTTGAAACTTTTGCGCCAAAGGGTCTCAATGAAAGAGCTGCAGATGAAGATAGGAATCAAATGTTTTAGCCGATTTTTGCTCGTGGCCCATGGCCGGAAACCTTCAAAGCCTCATTTTCACGGACCAATCAGATGGTGAATAAGCGAGGAAGACAGAAGAAATGTGTGAAAATTTTTGTCAACTTTACCAACCTTCATAAAACGCAACCAGGACAGAAAAACTGCTGGAACTTTCCCTAATTTTTTTGAAGATATCTACGCACCATATATTTGGGTATCCAGACTTGGATGCCGGTTTAAATACCTCACAGTATGGTGAAGATATAGCGTTTTCTATTAGGCAGCATCGGCCGAGGCTTGCCAAGCCTTGTTTACGCCACTTCAAGTCAGGTGATAAAGCCTCTTGATAAAACCTTCTATCAATTTCATTACTAATTTCGAACCATGCCATGAATGCAAAGAGTAGTATAATACAGAAATTTCTCAAGAGTATTGCCATATGACTTGAAACGTGTGAACTAACCAAAGCAAATTTCTTCAGTTCACAAAGAAATCGAAGGGACATTGAATCTTGAACCAAAGAAACTGCGGTGGAAGGACAATAGCAAGAACAATTGGAAACGTAAATATTTGTCGCTCTGGGATCGTTGTTAAAACAATCACTATTGTTATTGCCATTGTTTCTAACCCAGAGTCTCTATTGTTTAAGGTTGAGTGCCTCATCTGTTTTGGAAAGGCTATAACTTTGAGAAACCGCAAGGTATTTAAACCGGCATCCAAATCTCGATACCCAAACATCTGGCGAATAGATTCCTTCAAAAAAATCCGGGAAATTTCCAGCAGTTTTTGTCCTGGTTGTGTTTTATGAAGGCAGGTAAAGTTGAGAAAAATTTTCACACATTTCTTCTGTCTTCCTAGCTTATTCACCATCTGATTGGTCCGTGAAAATGAGGTTTTGAAGGTTTCCGGCCATGGGCCACGAGCAAAAATCGGCTAAAACATTTGATTCCTATCTTCTGCAGATGTAGAATTAGACGTGTTTGCATGCGGAACGGCTTAGATTCTGCCATTGTATCTGATTGTCCCAAGAGGTTATACTGGCGTCTGTTTTGTGTTTGCCCTTTGTGGCTTCTCGTGGGATTCAGCTATTGCTAAAAGAAGAGTTAAGCAGTGTGCTGTTCTCTCGGGTGGTCACTTGGGGTAGCTGCAGGGTTGCCAGTGTAACCTAAAAAGATCCAGTATGAGTTCAAAGAGCTTCCAATCTTTCTCAAATTCACAAAGGAAAAAAGTTTTTTGTATAATCATCTGGGATTCAGTTACTGCTAAAAGAAGAGTTAAGCAGTATGCGAATTTTTCGGAGGGTCACTTGGGGGAGTAGAAAAGTTTCCAGTATAAGTTTAAGAGCTCCCAGTCCCTTTTCTAACTCACAAAGGACACTAGAAAATATTTTAACTTGTGCAAAGCAGCAAAAATTCTATTGTTTATTATAAGATTTTTCAGATAGACCAATTGTAAATTTAGCATTATCACCATGTAAATAATTTTAGGTGTTAACAACGTAATGTCTATAAATGCTCGGCTGCCATGTAAAGTTTTTTATACTGATGAAGATTTTAATCGAAACGTTTACGTAATCCAACAGTGTTTGTTTTTATATTATTATTATTATTATTATTATTATTATTATTATTATTATTATTATTATTATTATTATCATCATCATTATTATTATTATTATCATTATTATTATTATTATTATTATTATTATTATTATTATTATTATTATTATCATTATTATTATTATTATTATTGTACTCATTCACAGTGTTGTTGTAATTTACTGGTTTGCGTCCTACCAGCAGGCTACTTCCCGTAGCTTTAGCAGGTAGGCTTCTACTGTTCAACTAATCTTTTCTTGATGTTATCTCCTGTTCTTCTACTTTGTGTCCAAAACTTTCCTCAGTATTCTTGCTGATCCCAGAAGGCAGGTTCTTTGCACTACTTCCAAGTGAACATCGCACTTCAGCTGCTCTAGGTAACTTTTGAATCTTTTGGTCACTGAGCCTAACGCTCCGATGATAATTGGAATGATAAAAACTTTGTTGACTTCACCTTTATATACTTTGAATATCTCGTACTTCAGATCACCGTAAGCATCTTTCTTTTCCATTTCTTTTTTCTCAATTCTGGTATCGAAGGGACATGCCACGTCTATTATATAACATGTTTTTGACTTTTTCTCAATGACAACTATATCTGGCCTGTTATGTTCGACTTTAGACTCAGTCTGCATGGAGAAATCCCATAGAAGTTTAACTGCTTCATTTTCTAGTATTATTATTATTATTATTATTATTATTATTATTATTATTATTATTATTATTATTATTATTATTATTATTTTTATTATTATTATTACGATGAGGTCAACCAGAGGTCAGGCAGAATTTTCAACGCCTGGCAAAGTAATTCAGTAATTCCTGGATGCATTTGATTTTTAAGTTTTAGTGATATTTGCGAGTAAAGAAAAGGTCTACCTTTCGCAGTTACTTTTTTTTGCCTATAAGCTGTTTTATTCCCTTCATTCCTTTTCCATCGGATTATTTCTAATGTAGCAAACTGTAAAATAAAACTCACAACACGAAGAATCACAAGCTATCTCACTTATTTCAACACCGATCTATAATCTAGAATCTAACAGGTGAGGTAACTTTGGGCCTTCCAATACGTGCAGTGCAGTGTTGTTAAATGAAGCAAAATGTTATTGAAAAGCAGTTTCAAAGTATTAGTTTCCACTACGTTGAAAACTGTGTTGTAGGGACAAATCTTTATCAAGGAAACACGGCATCATCTGTCAAGTAGGCCTTGCTACGCAGAATTTAGAGAGCTGCAAGAATCGATAAAAAGGTAATTGCGATATTCTCCAGCTTTCAGACTGTCATGTCCGATTCAAAATTTTTGAAAATTCTCGAAAATTAATGTTCTTTCGGGCCTTAAGGAAAGGAAGTAGGGTTTTGCTCCAAATGCCCCACAGCTTCTGTGTTTGTTCGACGCCATTTGTAACGAATCCAACACAAAGTCATGTGAAAAATAGGAGCCTTGTGATTGCTCCCTCTAAAACTGTAAACAAACACGCCAAAATGTAAACAAACACGCACAAAGATTTTCCTCCTTGCTTGTTTCCATCACTTATCGGTACTTACTTTCAGTAGCAAGCTCAAAAGAGGGCTGGGGCCAAGTACCCCAGTCTAAAAATAGCACTTGGGGCATTTTTTCGGCTTGTATCTGTTCGGTATCGTTTTCAGCATGTCAAATTACCCGAGTGTACCAATTTTCACGCTGGAATCACAATGTGCAAAATTCATCATAAATTCTGTGCCAAAAGCCCAGACTAATTAGGGCGCCCAATTGATAATTGCGATGTTTTTCTATAATGCCATTAAGTTTGGGCTAGGTTTTTAGCGTGAAGCACTGGGATCGCAGAAGAAGCTAAGCGCTAATCGAGTCTGCGACCCCTTTTCATGTTGTCATGACGCTCAAGTGGAAGCCGCACATCGAACCCACTCCGTCTGACTGTTCTGGCTGCACCTTTATTGAGCTTATAGAGCTTATAGATATTAGGGATGCACCGCTTTATGAGGCTTGCTTTTCCCTTCATTGAAGGCTTGATGGCTTTCTCGTTTAATACATCCATTGAAACTAGCCAGTCCCCAGATTGATGGAATATAGCTAGAGTTACTACGATTTTCAAAGATGGAGAGGAGATTGAAAAATCTAATTATCGCCCCACTTGCTTGTCGTCTCAAAGAGGATAGGAGAATTTTGTTTTCATCCAATCAGCGGATTTGTTATGATCCGCTTCGGCCAATCAGATCGCTAGAAATGACAATGGAATATGCGGGTGTCAGCGATTTGTTGCAAAAATAAACAAACAAAGCTGTGGGAAAACGAAAAACCACCATCTTTTCAAAGTATGCGATGCGTCCTTTTTTGGCCAATTTGAACGGTTTAAAAACGTTTTTGTAGAGAAGAGTGTTTCTCAAATGTTACCGCCTAGATTTTCAATATTTGGATTGGTTCGTCCTAAATCAAAGCTTCGAGGCAGGGCTTTCCCTGACAGCCTACGCCTATTAACACACACAAGGCTGCGGCGCTCCCTGCACAACGCATTCGAACGAACGAGGGAAAGACCAAGATGCTGGGAGAAAACTTCTCAAGCCTTCCGTCAAGGCAGGTTTGAAATAATTGATAAAGATTACACAGTATCATCCTAACTTCATTCTGCAGCATTCTTTTCTCAGATGGATTCTTTGTTTAGCAATTGTTTTACCTCTTACCGAACGGGCCTAAGTCGTTGAGCAAGTTGAAGCGGAGGGAAGGGGCTTCAAATCGAACTTTTTAAAGTTGCTTTGCAATAGAACAGCTTGTTTGATGAAAGCTAGATACAAGCGTTTTTGTATGATTATTTCCAACAGTTCTTTGCCCAGATCAGTTGACGTTAACCAGGAAGCGCTGGATCAAGCAACTAATTTTGGCCGGAAAACTGAATGATGCCATTAGTTTTATTTTTGTTGGAGCAAATCAAAATTGATTATCTTTGCTAGAGATGCTGAAAGTTTTATCATGCGGTAGAAACACTTTGATGATTTTAAGAACGAATAGAGTTGCAGCGACCATTTAAAAACTGGAGTTAAAGTTTAGGATCCACATATTAGTTTTTCATGCTCACAAGTCAGGTGGAAAACAGAATTTGGGTGACATCTCAAAATCATGGATCACTAGGTAGCCTACGTTTTTTCGCATTTTGTGATTTTTCCATGCAGTTTTGCAAAAAATTGTCTGTGGGGGCAGCCATACATCATAGCAGGGTAAGGGGTAGAAGCAACATAAGGAGGAGTCTAAACACTGAGTTTTTTTAGTCTTTTTCCTAAACTTTTAGATAGGGGTCTGAAAATAAAGTGCCAGATGCTTTCGATGCGTTCAAAAGATTTTTAAACTCTGAATATTGGCTGCTATTTATTCATCAAAAGATGAAACTCGTTGAAGAAACTTTTTCACTGTTTGAGGTCTCAAACATTTTGAGGATAAATTGGGTCTGAAATTTTATGTGGCTAAAATGCCAGGGTCCAAAATTTTTGCACACATTTCCATAATGATCCACTTTGATCAGAGACCTAAGGATACTTTAACTGTCCAGGCTTATACTTAATTAGAAATTACACAAATATTTGAATTTCTGTGTCAGAAGTTCTTAAATTCAGAAATTTTAGAAAAAGTAATGGTTGAATTTACCAAACTATGAAGCCTTTTCTGCAGAGTTCAATAGTAGGTCACACATTCTTAAGAATAGGCACATTTGTTTGTCCAATGAACGGACTGCATGGGATTTTTCAAAAAATCCTCAGTTTCAAAAGTACTGTACTTTGAAGCATACTCTGGGGCCCTCTTAAGTCGTCTATGGCTGGTACCATTAGATTTCTTATAAGATGGTATCGTTTATCTACAAAATCTGCCTGGAGCTCCTTAAAAGGTGGTTCCTACCTTGCAGGCTCTTAACTGTAAATTTCGATCAATTACTGTTTGGTAGTTTAGAGACCTTAAACCTTGCCCATATTTAAAACCAAAATACTGTATTGATATGATGAAAATTTCATCACTAGACAGCAAAGCGGTTCATCCCCTCAGATATTTTGAAGTGAAGAAATGTCTTTCCCCTGTTGTTAGTAAACACATCAGAACTGATGGCTTTTCGCCCAAACTAAAAATGTTTATTGAAACTTTTGCACTTTGGGCAACATTTCAGAACTTTAAAATATCACGAAAGGCTTGCATTGTTTTCAGTGTGATCTCAGTTAATACAAGCTAAGACACTGTATCTCACCTCATTAGGAACTTAATCCCATTCTGCAACAAAGACAACACTTTTACTGTATCTATATTTTAAGCACCAAAAGTTAAGAAACTTGCAAGAAGCTTTGGGTGGACCAAGTTTCTCATGAATCCTCTTGGTCTTGTACATAATGATTCTGTCCCACTGTGAACAAAAATAGTTTGATGTGCATCTGTATTTCCAGAGTTCTTCTACTGACAGAAAATTGGCGCTATACAAGAATCACACATTTGTCCCTATGCTGATCCTTACTGAACTCCGGGGGGGAGGGGGTTAACTTCCATATGTGAAGCAACGGGTACGTGCCGCCCATAAGGATTGGCTTAGAACCTCAAAAATCCTTAAATATGCGTCTCAGAATTCAAATTTTCCACTAGAAATGGGTAGCTTTTTTACTTGTAACGAAAAAGGTTGTCAATTTTAGTATTTGCAACATTGGATTTTTATCGTTCTAGCAATGAAACGTGGTGGTTGCCACTTTACCTTCACATTGTACATTTAAAGTGAAATGATTCTTGATTTCTGACGAATGTTCAACAAGTTTGTCTCCCAAATATACATCAAAATGGGTATGGAAGTTGACCAAAAATCCTTAAATATGTGTCTTCCCCTAAGATGCTGGGCGGCACTTCCCTTTCATCTGAGACTTCAGTTACCCCCCCCCCCCCCGAGAACTAGTCCCAGAATACTTAGGGTCTGCACTTTGCAGGGGTAAAGTGGATAAGCTGAGGGTAAATTGAGTAATGTTGATTAGCCTACTGGAAACTGTAGCCTGATAAATGATAACTGAGCTGATCAAAAGTAAAATGGAATCAACATTGCTAAGGGCGCTTATCTTAGTGGTTGTGATTGGAGATAATGATGAAAATTTTTTTTAGCGACGTTTGCCCATTTCACCCAACCTAGTTTTTACCAAACTAATATCCGGATCTGACTTACCCAAATTACCCTCAGCCTACATTCTACCAAATTCTTATTGGGTTTAAAAGAGGGCCGAAAGTTTCACTCCCATAGTCTTAATTTTTCAAAATCTAAGAAACCAGAAGAACTGTTCAAGAACGAGTCTAACATGGCGCCCTTTTCATGGATCATACCAAACATCAAATTGTATCCATATGCGATCAAATTTCTTCAGAGGCAGATCGATATTACTGCGAGGATATAAAACAAAGCATGCTTCAGCAGAGATAATTATGAATGCGATTCTGATGCGCACGACTGCGATGAAAACCAAGGAAGTCAAGGCCTACCCTAGCCATTGACGATGAATGGCGATTTTCAGCTTCTATTTGAAGATGAACGGATGAAGCAACCCAACCATAACAGCAATGACGATAGAATCGGTAGCATGTGCATTCAGATGGCTTCCTTAACGGCAGCATCGTGTTCAACGAAATAGGCATTTCACCCAAAGTGTATTATATATTCAGTCTTATTTTTCGGGCAGTCTCCTGGTCTGTTCACTCTGCTTATGTGTCATAATGCACAGGGTTATATTTAGGGAAAGCCCCGTCCCGAAGCTTTGCTTTGAGACGAACCAATCCAGATATTGAAAATCTAGGCGGCAACATTTGAGAAAACTCCTCGTCTCTGCGAAAAAGGTTTTACACCGTTGAAATTGGCCAAAAAACCACTGCATCGCATACTTTGAAAGGATGATGGTTTTGCCATTTTTCAACATCTTTGTTTGTTTATTTTTGTAAAAAAAACGCTGACACTCGCACATTCCATGGTCAATTCTAGCGATCTGATTGGCCGAAGCGCATCATAACAAAGCCGCTGATTGCATGAAAACAAAATTCTCCTATCCTGCCTAAATCTTTTTGAGAAACTTGTTTTCAATCAGCTGTACCAATATATGAAAGAAAATGGACTCTTTACGTCTGACCAATTAGGTTTTTGCGTTTACATTCCAAACTAACTCGTTTGCTTAAAATGAGTGATGACTAGTACACTGGGCTGGATCTCGGTAATCTCGTGGGATTAGCATTGAAAAAGGCATCAGATACGGTCGAACATGACATTCTCCGTAAAAGCTGATGGCGTTCAGCTGCGAAACCTGTCTTACCTGTCCAGCCGCAAAAAAATTATGTAGGGCTAACGGTGTTGATTCAGACGTCAGGGAAATAGAACTAGGAGTCCCACAGGGCTGATGCCTTAGCCCTCTTCTCTTCTTCATTTATATCAATGATCCTCCACATGCTGTCCATGATTCCTCTGTGACTATGTTTGCTGATGATACCAATCTGTATCATCAGTCTTACGATTTGATTCAGCTGAGTGAGGCTATAAACAGCAATCTCAAGAAAATGGAGACTTAGCTGCAAGGCAATAAGCTTCCATCCAGTGGCGGATTTAGGGGGGTGCAGTTGGGGGCAACTGCCCCCCTTCACGATGAAAACTCAGCTTTGCGCCCCCTCTTTACCGAGAAATGCGCCCCTCGTCGTTATCCTTTGACACTCCTATTTAAATTTTGTGATCAAAATGTAGGGCAAATGTAGAAGTCAAGACGTTATTTAGTACAAACATAAATGAATTTCCTCAATCAGGACTCAAAAACTATTTTCTTGCGCCTTCGGCGCGCTTTCTCTCTATCGTCCTTTGGGCGCCCTCTTTTCAGGCTGCCCCTCCTTCAACTTTGAGCTGAATCCGCCCCTGCTTCCATCGAATGTGGCAAAGACCCATTCAATGCTCACATTCACCAAGTAGAAACGCAAATCTCTCAAAAGTCGAAATGAATGAAGCCTTGGAACTGCAGATATCCGACAATGAGCTTCAAAAGAGACCTTGGAGTGCAAATAAGACTTTGTGCAATGACTCTGTGACTATGTTTGCTGATGATACCAATCTTTTTGATCAGTCTTACGATGACCTGTGGAGATCATTGATATAATGAAGAAGAGAAGAGGGCCAAGGCATCAACCCTGTGTGACTCCTACTTCTATTTCCCTGACGCCTGAATCAGCTTTGAATTGGAAAAATAAATTAAGACAGTTTAGGGCGATCAGCGTTATAAGACATTTCTAAAGCCTGTCTGCCTAAGGCAAGTTTGAAAAATCTTTTTCAGTGTAAATATCATATAGTAGGAAAAAGGTTTTTAATAATATGATTTTTAGTATCTTATTTGCATATTAATTAGTTTTTATTTGAGGGCCTCTTGAAAAGAATTCCTGTTGAAGGGCAACCCTCCTCAAAAAATCAAACATTAAAAGTTAATATGAAATATGAATATATGACCCAAATTACCCCACCCATCCTGCAAAAAGACTAGTGTTTGCAAGGGTGAAGTGGGTAGGCCAGAGGCGGTAAAATAGCTAGTGTTCCCGGAGGAGGTACTTGGAATATTTGTCCTGCGGGATGTGCCTTTTTGAGGGTGGGGTATTGTTTTCACCTACTGGTTTTCCCCAAAAAAGTTCGTAGTCAAAAAGTAAACAGTAATATGAAATTCAATTGCGAGAAATCTAGCCTAGCTTTTTCAATCAGACTTGGTAAACTTTAGGATCAACAACCCAGCTAAAGATATAGCGAAAGAAAGCCAAAAATTTTCGGGTAGTTTTGGAGATGAATCCACTTTTGGGCCTATTTTGAAATTGGTCACACTCAGAGAAAATCGTATTTTTGCTAATAACAGATTTTCTGTGAGTTGCAAAGTAATTTAACCGTTTGCAGTATTTGCAGGCGACAGAGAGTTACTCATTTTATCATTTTTTTCCCGAAACTATCATAAGGTGCAATTTCTGTTGCGCAAAAACTCATTTTTGATCAAAAACATGCCATTTTTGAACTTGTTTTCACAGTGCTCAATGGCAACGAAATTTTCACCTGGTATGGAGCTGAGAGCCAATTCTAACATGGAATTATGCTGAATTTTACTTGAAGTAGCGCTATATAGGCATATGAGTCTCCAGTAAAAAGTAGGCACTGCCAAAAGGATAGGAAAATTTTGTCCGCCCGACAGTGTCCGTCCGACAGACGGACTGCATGCACTTAATACATGATCATGCTTTTTAGATAATCATTTTAAGCAAAGAGATGGATTGAAATGCAATTCTGAAGAGTTGAGCTTAGCTATGCATAGATACCAAAGCTTCAAAGGAAAATACTTTTTCGCAGCAAAGGCATGCAACTGAAAAACAAGAACTAAAAATTCGCTTTCTATCTAGTCCATCCGACAGACAAACAAAACCTAGATTTTCACAGGACAGGGAAGGTAGAATGCAGGTCCATAAGGTTTATTTTGTAGACCACCAGATGTCTTAAACAGGATAGCTCGGGCAGCCATGCACATTAAGGTTTGGGCAGTCGGTAGCTCCAAAGTATCAAATGTCCATCCGATAGATTTTTGAATTAAAGAATAGGCCCTGTTCTAGAATCAATAAAAAGTTTTATAGAATTATTTGTGAAGCCAGCCTTATCGGGAACATGGCGATTTAAACATTTTTGATTACCAAGACTGTTTAGAACAGCGACCTTTTTACCGCTTTTTGATAAACCAAACAGTATTGGAGAAATTCACTGTTTTCTTAGGAGAGTGGTTTTGCAAAACGGCAACTCACTGGAGCGGAAAGCAGAGTTACCTAGAATTGTTTTTAGAAAGTTGTCTGGAACATGGATACTTCGCTTGTTGGTACTGGTTCTTCGAGAGCCAAAATATTAGTCGTGAAAGCTCAAATTATACCCAGCTGCAAACCAGAGCTTTGGCGTTTTGGCCTCATCAAATTCTTGAAGCATATCAAAATTAAAACTGAAATAGAAGAAAAATCAAGAAAATCCCGAATGGCTGGCTTCTGGAAAACAGAATATGCTGATCTAACATCATTCAAATTCGACCAAGACTCTTTTTTACAATGATTGTCATTTCTATTCTTTTTATCAAGACTTTCGTCGATTTATTCGCTGTGCCACAAGTATTTGTTTAGGACAAAAGGCCAAAGACCTGGTTTTCAGGTGGATGCAAATTCAAGCTTTGGAGACTAATATGTCTGCTTTCAAAGCAACAAAAGCAACAAGATGATATTCGAATAACCTATCGAGAAACATTTTGAAAGTGATTACCCTTTGATTAAAGCTAAATTCACATAAATCCGTTTAATTTTTTTGGGTAATCCTGTATTTTTTCAAGCGCTGGATATCAAAATAAGGCAGTGTTGCTTGAACCACAATTGCAGACAAAACTCGTTGGGACCGATGAGTTTTGCATTAAAAGAGGCCTTTCCTGCATGTAAACTGCTACCTTCCACTACTAATGGCCCCCTCCCTCAATTGCAATGTTGGTTGCTTGAAGAAGACATACTTGTCAACTCATCTATGACATTTTCATCAGCGTTCAACATTGGAATTGGGAGTGGAGAGATCTCAACTCGAAATTTCCTCCAAAAGACGAAGTGTGTCAAGAGCTTCGTCCGCGATTGCAGTTAGCAGAAATTGTCAAAGGGGGATGTTTTGTTAGATCGGGTCGTTACTTGGACGTGCTTCGAGTCTCGCTCATGATCAATAGAAAAAGGGAAAGGGAAAGTTGGAGGGAAAAAGAGACGGAGAGCGTCCGGGGTAGGAGTGATTGGTATTGGTTGTTGAAAACCTGTAGTCTTCGAACTGCAAAGCCCACATTCACAACATCCATTAGACTTACAACAAGTCTTCACTTTTGAACTTCGTTCATCATCATCATCCGTGTCGAAGTTTAACCTTATTCATTGCCTTTCCCAATTTAAATGCACACTGTCTTGGCGCTGATTGGGTGTAGAAAACAATAAAAAGAATAGAATTTGGCAACCTTCAATAATTTTGCTGTACACAGATATTCATGAAGACGATAACGATCTGACATCATTTATTCTCGAAACAAAGTATGATCCAAGGGCATAATGGCTTGGTAATTGTTCAGAGGCCATGACTTTTGTTGGTGATTTCAACACCACGATTAGCCAATCAAAGCCACGACAGTGTGCCTTTAAGTTAAACTGCAAGTTTACTCATCTTTCCTCTGTGCTTCCTAATTGATATTTTTCTTGGGATATTACGTCAGACAGGGTAGCTTGAACAGCCTTGGCAAGCACGAAAATATCCACTTTCGTCCCCAGAGTGAGTTCATTGCTCTACCTCTACTCTGGAATGCAAGAGGCCGTTTCGGATAATTGATTGGCTATTAGAAAACATTAGCAGAATCAAATTGTTACTAGCTGTTTGTATGCTCATAGGGACAAAATAATGCGTTAACCCTATTAGTACTGGGGGGGGGTGTTTTTCGCCCCCCCTAACACACTTTTCTACATTGCACGAAAACGCCCTGTAATTCAACCACCAAACTTTGTGACTTTTAGTCAAATTTAATTGGCAATTAAATTTTTAACATTTCATTGTTCTAACTATGATCATGTGACCACAGCAATACCATATTTGGAGGGTAGTCAACAAAAAAATTCTTAAAACCTCAATAGATTTTGTCTCGTTTGTCCGATTGATCTCAAACATACACCATTCGATCGCATTTGATGAGTAGTTTCATTTGATATATATATATATTTCATATTTGCTGACATCAGCAAAATTTAATATCTATGACGTCATTGACATTTATGACGTCATTGATCTAATGAATGAATGTAAGATATGAAAAATTGTTGTCTTTTTTGCTTCAACTTATTTATTTGATTACTTCTGAGTCCATATTTAGTAGATAAAAGGACAGGAATTTGAAATAACTGCAAAGAAAATCTGTTCATGGAACAAAAAGCCAATTAAAAGCTAATTGTGCTAAAAATAGAAACTGAAAATATCTAAAATGTATGTATTTTAAATCTGCAACATGTATCCTACAACTTGAGACAAGTTTGGAGAAAATTGGATTACAGATGAATTAAATAGAATTTTTCTTGTTAAAAAGGTAAAAAATTGCCAATTTTCCTTTGTTTTTGGTTGCCTAGCAACAAAACAAGTGACTAATTAATTTTCATTGTTACATTTCAATAGCTAATTGTCTAAAGAACAATAGGAGTAAGTCTTATTGTTATATCCCTAGTGGTTTTGGAGAAAAGGAGGGGGGGCGAAAAACGCCCCCCCCCCCAGTACAAAGTGAGTAAAAAATCGCCCAGTACTAATAGGGTTAACGGTCAAACTTTGCTTTATTGAATCGCTAATTTCACACAATTAGTTAGTTGTGTGGGGCAAGTGAGGGATCACAAGGGGTAATGGACCACGTCACATCCAAATTTTGGGGTTTCTAGAGAATCGGGGGGGGGGGTCGTCATGATGCTGTAAAAGGATTGAACGAAATGTTTCGATTTTCCGACCCCAGGCTGCGCTTGCAGTCGATGCTCGATGGTTACTCCTCCCATTTCAAAACGGAGAAAACGGTACAAGAACAAATGGTCTGCGAGTCTTATAGCGCAATTTGGGGCTTGATACCGCCCCAGGGGCTCCGCGCGGGCGTCTTGACAATGGGATAACATTTTGGCCCGCATCATTTGCGCAGAAACTCTGATTTGTGCGGATTAAATAGCCGCGGCATGACGAAATTCGACGGGAAGCCACATTCTTTACCCATTTCAATGATTTGCGACTTATCTCTGAAAACCAGAGAAAAAAGAGCCCTTTCATTTTGGAAGCTCCGCTGAACGTTTTTCTAATTTGTAACTTAGGCGCATCCCCCCCCCCCCAAACAATCCGTGCTTATTTTCACAGTGAGCGCACTTGCTAGCTCCAGATTATTGTTCAACTACTTCAAAAAGGTTGCAATAAGATCCTGAAGGCGATTTTGTTTATGTTTTCTCCGCTCTGACTGCAAATTTTCCGTTGTTTAGCGTTGCTTAGCAAACTGCAAATCCATAATGGCTACTAATCTGCCCATTTTCTTTGCAGATGTGATTATACCGGGTGAGTCAATAAAAACGCCAGGCGTTTGAAGAAATTCTGATCCCTGAATATCAAAGCAATGATGTTGAAAATTGTCTTGTTTTATTCCCGATATGACAAATTAGGTTCAGTAATTTACTCGGCTTTAATTGGTCATTCCTTCCCGTCAATGGTTGATCAACAAATTATTGCCATCAAGAAAAAAGTTTCTAGAGGAATAGGGATGTTGAAATACTCCAAAAGGTATCTCCTTCTTTTCACAATACAAAGCATGTATAATAGTCTTGCAGAACCATATTTTAGATATTGTTGCCCTGTATGGGGAAGCTGTGGCTGCACAGCAATAAACGAACCACAAAAACTTCAAAGTCTGGCTGCAAGAATGGCTATTAACAGTAGATATGATGCTTCTGCAAAGCTTATCATCAAGAAACTTAGATGGCACGCTTTTAGTGAAATGATTCAAACGGAGACTTTGAGTATGGTATACAAATCTATCAATGATCTTGCTCCCACTTACCTTACAGAAATGTTCTCAAGACTCTCGGATACAAGTAAAAGAGAATTACGCAATACTAGATCTGATTTGGAAATTCTCATGCGAAAATCTGCAAATGGCCAAAAATGTTTCTCGTATAAAGGTGCGACAATGTGAAACTGGCTCAGCCCTAGAATCAGAATTGTCCCCGACATTGAAAACTTTCAAAAAAAGCATAGCAAACCTCATTTAGCTAATTCTCATATGCTCATATTAAATCATTTAGCTAATTCTCATATGCATGATCATACCTACAATTTTTATACACTTTGTTAATAGCTGTATAGATCATGTTGATTGTAATTTATTTTCGATTTACGTGTAAATTTAGATAGTTTCTATTCGTTTGTAAGTTTTTTTAACAGGGTACATCATAAAACAGGATAACTGGATGTCTTACATTGTCTAAATATTATCAAATCAAATCAAATCAAATCAATTATAAATCAATCAGTCGAATTAAGAGATTTTCTGCAGAAAGCCCCTTTGGAAAACCTGCAAAAATGAGCGAAAACAGCAAGCAAAATTTCCCTTTGTTCTCCTTGCTAGCAATAATGACTGTTGGATGTGCTCATGTATTTTGTCCTCATGGGAGAATAGAATCCCCCTGAATAAGTTATTCACACTAGGGGGAAGACTTTTCAACCGGCCAAAACGAAAGCACTTGCTAAAGCGTGCTGAAAGTTATCGCTGTGAGGTAAACACATTAGGGACTTTTGCTTGTAATTTTAGCACCTATTTTAAGGTTTCTCAAAGGGACTCATTTTGGAAAATTGCCTACAGAATCTGAGCGGAGTGACCGATGTTAGCCAGGAAATTTCTAGAAGTAATTGAACATGTTAGCTATTCAATCAGATATTGCAAAATGTCATTGCTTATATATTCAGGGAGCAGTAGCCTTTCAAACGCTGGGCGTCTTTTTTGACTCACCCGGTAGTATACCACGGTATTCATTCGGCTTCGTGATCAACGTATGACATAAGAACACCCTGGGAACTACGTTGGAGAAAATCAACAATGTGGATGATATGAGCCTTTGACTATAATTATCCAACAGGCGAATCATTCACCAAGTTTACGTCGTACCTGTTTAACTTTGGATCCGTAACGAGGCTTATGTCCATTCAGTCGAATTTTCCGAGTGGACTGGAAATCTATTGTTTTTCCGAGAAAACATTGCTTTGAATTTCAATGCAATGTTACGAGTGAAAAAATGTTTATGGTATAAATTCCGTCCGCTCGGAAAATTTGAGTGATTGGAATTCAGCTGTAATGGATGAGCCTCCGTTTACACTGCTCCATCTAATCTGTAACCCTCTATCTTTACAAATGATGTTGTTCTGGAATTGCGTAAACTCCCTTGATCCACAATCAACCATTTTTAATGGATCAAGATTGTACTGTTCATCTTTAGATCCCAAACTAAGGTGTAACTGAGCAGCCCCCCCCCTGTTTATACTTGTCTTGTTAATCAGTATCGCTTTTGTTCCACCATCTTTCTCAGACAATGTTTACACCATACCAACACAAGTCTGATCCTCTACAAAGTTGTTACAGTGCTAAGAGGGTCTACATTGCTCCTGATAAAGACTTTTCCATAGATGGGAGGAACAAAGATGTTACTGATCAGCAAGAACAATGTTAAGGCGAGGCTAATCTGTTACACCTTTGTTCTTGATCCATAGTTGTACCTGTACAGTGTAACGTGATCTTAGGTTAATCTTCGTCGAGAGAAATGTGAACTGTCTTCAACCGTAGCCACAGCATTTTAACGGATCAAAACTGTGTCGGTACAATGTAAATACGGTCCTAAGTCACTTGCATTGTTTCCCAAATGTGTTCAAGTGCCATTCACCTTTTGGATGAAGAGGATTTCCCCTTTTGGCTCCATGCCTAGTGTTTCATGTGGGGATCACATGTAGCCAGATCTACTGATATTACCACACAAAGGCCCTGACCAGTGCCGTGCAACTACAATAATAGCGAAGAGTAATTCATTTTCGTTAACAACAGATATCAGTCGACCCAAATCCCTCTTACTTCACCTAGACAACTTTCAAACCGTTGTTTCTCGCTTATAACGACTTATAACGACTTCGAACATACACATACGAATTATGTTGATGCCAATGATAATCATGATAGTTTGCTAATGCTGGCTCATCTCTTTCTAACAGATACACATACTTACACTAACAGAATACACCACAATAGCGTGCAGAGTTGCTCGATGGAAAACCTGGAGAGGCTTCATTCATAGTGTTGAGTTCATTTTTTCAAGCTTTTTTGTATCATAGCAGTAAGAGTTTATTTCCAAGAAAATTGATTGACACATATTTAAAGGGATCCCTCTGTAGCTGGCATGCTTCGCATATAAAGACGTGTACACTGCATTTTTTGTCTTGTGAAGAGGTGTCATCCTGATTTTCAGATATGTGAAACACTCAACTTATGACGTCTGACCCATGTGAGAAGAGAATTTCAGAGAAACTGAGCCAAAATTGTACCCAAGTATATGGATTGCACTTCCTTTGTAATGCTCCCCCCGCCCTCACGTCGTGAGACAAGCAAGCAACCAAGCTAGTAAATATTTGTGAATCCAACTCTTGAGTTTAGAACAGACTTCTTCCAGACAAATGCATGCGTCGTTCATTGTGCTTGAAGCTGTAGAAATTGGGGCTGATTTCAGAAAATTTTAAATGAAACAAGCATAAGACAGTTTCTAGCCGCTGTTACAGAGGGATTCATGTAAAAATTTAAAAGATTTTATTGTAAGAGTTGATTTAAATTATATATAGTACGGGTCCTTGTAGTTTTGATGATCTGTTGGTGATTTCCCAATCCACAGTTCGGTTTTTAGAGCACCTCATTCTATAGACGTCGATGGTCAAGGATATCGACTTCCCAATCACAAAATGTAGATGAAGGGACCGGGGAAGGTGACGTTTCGGTTTTCAGTGGCAAGCGCTGGGATCGCAGAAATAGCTAAGCGCTAATCGAGTCCGCGACCCTTTTTCATGACGCTCAAAGGTGCTGGTGGGATTTGAACCCTATCCGCCTAACTGTTCTGGCTGCAAAGTCAGTGGATTACAACACGGCGCCACAATACCTTCAACTTGGCTGAGGTATTTCCATTATCACGGCAGGGCTTAATCCACTGTATATCCTATTATTTTGCTTAAATGCTGTGCCAGCTTAATTGATGGATTATGGATAGGCCTCAGTGTCCATGCCATAACTGTTGAAAAATGATGGCGTCAAAATGGCGTTTGATGACGTAAGTCGTTTGAGGTATATTTTGATCAACACTTATTGCAGCAAAGGATCAGATAAGGTCAAAAGGCGAAGAAACCTCCACAATAACAGTGAATTGCCGCAAATTTGTGTGGTAGAGATCGCTTTTGGTTGGCTTATTCTAAATACATTCATTCCATTCTCATCTTTCTTTTTCTCATTTCGCCCTTATCTGGAAATGTTGCTGTCACCAGTGTCTTGCAGTGCTTTACACCACTCCAATATATTTTTAGTCATGAGCTGGAGATGAGGTTTTTTCGAATGGTTGCAATTATTGGTACGCATCTACTGTTTAGGTCAATTAAAGATATATCTCTTTTCAGCGAATCTAACCTACCGCGTCCCAAAATGATGTAACGGCGTTTACGAGCTGTCGAAGCATCAACTGCGCACCAAGTAAAATTATTTATGCAACATTCAGAATGTTGCATAAATAATTTTACTTGGTGCGCAGTTGATGCTTCGACAGCTCGTAAACGCGTAAGGCAGACTTAAATGAAATAAAAATTAACATGAAATGGCAAATATGCACCATTTATGCAGATAAGCGTTGCTCCAATAAATCACTAAGAAGGCAACTTAATCAATTGTCATCTTGTTATCAACTGTAATAATGATACAGTTGATAACAAGATGACAATTGCATCAATTGCCTTCTTAGTGATTTATTGGAGCTACCTTTATCTGCATAAATGGTGGATATTTGCCCTTTAGAGGAGAAACAAGCTTTAATGACAGCAGCCCGTAAGTCAAGGATGGTAAAGCTGATCTTAGTAAAGTGAAGTTCATCATCTGTAGTAATGATTGGTACTTCATTGAAGTTAGTCCATGATTCATGATCTTACATATTAGCTAATGCCGATACATCATTTGGGCCATCCGGTAGATTAACAAGATTTTCTTATGCTTAAGAAGACTTGCTGGACAAAGATGAAACTTGCTGAGAAAATGTACAATTCAAACCATGACTAGCATAGAAATCAAATCTTTCAATGGCACACTGAGAAACCCACAGCCATCACAGCCATTACGGTAACAGTTTGTGACACGAGACTTAGTTTTCTCTCTCTTGCAGCCATGCTATTAACGGTACCTAGTTAAACTATACATCATTCGAGGCACAAGAAAGTGGGGATTCTAGCCATTTCAAGTGATTTGTAGTGATTGCAAAATTGTATTCCCCAAGCAAATTTAGTCCTTAAGAGAGTGTACAACCTTCAAAAGCTATTCTGTGCCTTTGCGTTTGAGGTAACGAAACCTGACAGGAAGTGCAGATCTAAAGCTTCCGAAGTGCATCTAGGATTTTTCAGATTCCTCCTCCCCTAAACACTGTACGCTACCACAAACTGGCAGATAATTTTTCTGCCCACCCACAGTTGTGTTTGGCTATAAAAGACAGACCGGAGCACACAAAAATATTTGGGACACTCTTTACATCCCCGAAGTCTGTGACATCATTGTCAAAAATTGCTTAAGATTGCATGTATCCAAAAACAGTAGCTTTAAACATAATCGACGAGACATTGAATCGCTTTCCTCATAGCATCCAAACACTAACGTCTGTTTTGAAAATCTTTTCCAATCCCACTTGGTTTGCTCTAAAACAGATGAAAAATAACAGAAGCGATAGCTCATGCGACTCTTACCACAAATGCCATTTAGAGGCCTCTGGTCAGCTTTCGGATAAACTTTTACCTCCATATTATCGTTCTGTGTGTAAGTAAATATAACCTCGTGCTGGAACACTTAATTCTGATGACGAAGCATAGAATTGCATCGAAACATCAAGTCAGAAAATGAATGTAAGTCCTTCCGCCATCTGGGACCATATCAACCAACCGGGTCACGCCGCGTCGTTGGAAGATTTCTCAGAGTTGGACACAGCTGACAATCATGACAGGCGAATGTGACCAAAATCAGATAAACACGGTTTTTCTCAGAAAAACCGGGTTCATCTGCAGAAAAACCGAGTTTCTCTGAGAAAAACAGAGTTTTTCAGAAAAACTGAGTTTCTCTGTCAGGCAAATTTGGTTCTCTGAAAAACCGAGTTTTTCTGTAGAAAAACCGGGTTTTTCAGAAAACTAAGTTTCTCTGCTAAGTTGTCACTATTTCGTGGAAACCGAGTTTTTCTTCGGTCCTTTCCGATGAACTGAATTTTGCTTTATCAATCAAATTTTTATCCGATGTTTCCCGAGAATTCACCGCTGCACCGACCGACCAGACCGAACTTACAGAAAGGCCGAGTTTTTCAAAAACACCGAGTTTTCAGAAAAACCAAGTATTTCAGAAAGAAAAACCAAGTTTTTCAGAAACACATGATTTTGCTCAAATTATCAAAGTGCAAAGGGGGCCTTGAATCAGCGTTTATTGATCTTCTTCAAACGTTATTATTATCAAGCAATAGGATTGAGATCATTCAACCGTTGATTCAATAAAGTCAACAAAGGGATATAAAATATGACAAAGAGGAAGTATTCAGTTGACTGTAAGCTATGGCTGTACAGTCAGTCGGTAAACACATTTCATTATTTCATTCCCAGTTTATTGTATTCGCCATTGGCATCCGAAGCTGGTCTCTTCGAATACATGTCTTTACCGAAATCGGCATGACTTTGTATTCTCGGGGAAGCATCCGGAGGGGAATGCCCCTTTTAAAATTTGGTTTTTTTGAGATGACAAGATACTTCCCAAAAACGGAGCCCATTCCCGTTTATCGGAAGAACCGAGTGTATCTTAGAGCAGCCGAATTTTCTGACGCAAAAATGACCAGAATTAGAAATACCAAGTTTTCTGAAAAACTCGCTTTTCTGGAGAAAAACTTGGTTTTCTGAGAAACTTGGTTTTTCCGCCTGAGAAATTCAATTTTTCTGAAAAATCGATTTTTTCACCAGAAAAACCGAATTTTTCAGGAGGACCCGGTTTTTCTGTCAGAAAAATCGGGTTTATCTGATCTTGGTGACTTTTGCTTGCCATAGACACTGACTTTCATTAGTTATCCACGAACAGTGTCGATTAGAGAGGTGCACGAACGATGCTTTAGGCTTAAGTGAAAAATGACTGAAACTTTGTGAATGTCATATCATAATGAAACTGAAGTAAAAAATACTTTCTGCTCAATTGAACTTTGATTCTTCTTTTCTCAAATCTAAACAATACTGTTTCCATGCATTATGGCGAGCAATTGAAATTCCTCCCGACCTTTCTCTGATCTCTCTCTCCCAGACCGTTCTCCTTCCTCTGTCATTTTTTCCCTCTATTGACGTCATGAATGCACTTCCTTGTCTCCGTTTCCAATGGATGTACTTTGCCGTCTTTCTCCCTCTTATCTGTTCAGCAATGCTATATTTTACCTAAACCCCAATCCTTTCTCAGACCGATTTATTTGCCTTCCTCTCAGTCCTGCGTATCCTCAAAACTCTTCTCCACACCCACATCTCAAAGCATTGTAACACTTTTCAGTTACTTTTTTCAGTGCTCAGCTCACTTCGCCATGCCATGCCATCAATTTGATTGATAGTCTCCATTCCCCGGAAATATTATTAGCAATAATGAGTGACCGGCCATAATGGGCAACAATCTATTCCAAACTCTCTATTCCGAGCGCTTGTAGGCTTTCTATTCCAAACTCTCTATCCATCTTTGAGGCTACCTGTTCTTGATGCATGCTCTCAAACTGCAGAAGTAAGTCATAAAATCACATTTTTTTATCCATCTGACTGCTCTGTTCGTTTCCTCACGTTTGTGATTAAAGCTCTTTCGTCATCTATCATTCAAAATTGTATGCTATGACACCGCAAAAATGGCATTCTCGTTAAAATTTACCATTTACTAAGGGGAAAGACAATTCTTCGAATAAATATTTTGTGTTATTTTTCCATGGGAATACAAGAGACTAGAAACTAATTCTGATGCAAAAGCAAAAGAAACTTTTATGGTCAGTAATATTTCTGGTGATTCCACTTTTATAACTGGGTCACCCGATAGAAAAACCAAATGTCAAAGCACTTTTCTGACTCACTCGGTACATGATCCCTAATTATGATTGAAACGCACCCCAAATGTGTTTAGTATGAGTCCATTACCCAATTTGAGGGTGCATATTGATTTTTATTCAATAAATATAGACGATTTACGTTATACTGCATTATAGAGATTTTATCAAAATGTACGTAATTGTTATATGAAACCTTTATGAAATTATATATGAAATACATGATTACATAATGTTGATATTGACTTATTAGGACTTTTATGTTGAATTATTCGGTTATCCATCAATGCTAAAACTTATTGAAATTACTAAAATTACGAAAATATCTACGCAAATCTGTTGGAACGGTATAGCAAAAAAGCAAATTTTATCATTATTATACAAGAAATGATTGTCTCTTATTGACTGACTTTTTATTGTTTCAGCTTATTCTGTCTTTAGATCTTTCGCAGACAGCGCTCGATCTGTTAATGTAGAGAAAGCCTTCTTGGAAAAGAATCTTGCACAATCCAAACAGACTTTCCTACGGATGTGAGATTGTATTCGGCCAAGAAAGCATGACTCTGGTTAAAACAAAGCCTGCGTGTGCGAAACGGAATTGTCTGTAAGGGAGTTCCTTGCTTTCATATTCTTACGATCGAGCTAATGTTCTGAGCTAACTACCTGTAAGAAGAATTGGGGTATTTTTAGCTACTACTGACCATCTGACTCAAATCTAGAATAATTTTTCAGAGAAATTTTCGACTCAGTAAATGCATCTCTTGACAAATATGATGACATTGTTATTCTGGGTGATATCACATGATAAGAAAATTCCTGGCTACAACGAGCTGAAATATTTCTGTGAAGTTTTTGGGTCACCCAATTTAGTAGCGGGTAAAACTTGCTTTTCCAACCAGTACCTAACTATGGAGAGTCGTATCCATTTATCAATCTTTATTATCAATTGCCATTTTCTTATCCTAAATTTCTTTGATAGCTGATATTCAATTTAGCATGGTCTTCATATTATTTTGTATGCCAACTTTCGTTTCGAATGGTGTTTTGCATTCATTGCGCAATACATCATATTAAATGTACCTGTGGTATGGCCTATCGCGCTAAACATCATGAAATTCTGATTTTGAATGGCCTATTTATTTCCAATGGTCTATTGCGCGATAGCTGCGTCATCGCGATTGCCAAACAGGATGGATCCAATTGGCCCACTGACGACGAAGAATCGATCAGAGATGTCGTAAATGACATCGATCAGTGAGATTGGGGAGGAATCATTTGCTGAAAGTCGTCTCAGAGCACCTGGCAGCGGTCATGCAGCATCAGTGGGGGTTATGGTGGTGACTGGGTCTGATCCTGGGCCAGCCAACAAGCCTCCTGGTCCTGGAGTCTCCTGGTCTTTGCCTTCATTATCTACCTCTGAATTAATTCAAAATTTTTTTCCCGACCTTCAGGAGCACCTCCCCATCAGGTAGACGTAAATATCCTCGCTAGGTATTTCAAAGTCAACAATTGCTAGTTGTAAAATGAGGATGGGGCATTCAATTGAACATAATCAATATAGAAACAAAACAGGCACGAAAATGCTGCCACAAACAAACAGGACTCTCACCAAGGAAAAACCAAAAAGGTTGGAGAGAGAAAGCTGACAGATGCGGAAAAACAAAACAAGGTGAAAAAGGTCAAAGCTGCGGCGAATAGATGATTCAAAACTTTCCAATGACCACCGTTATATTGAGATTAATTGCAAACCTGGCATGAAAATCAAGCAAGCTGTAAGCACAGTTGGAAAAAGCGATAAAGAAATCATCATAGTCCGTGCAGCAACTAATGATGTGAAATCCAGCTCACCAGAGCAGCTGTGCAAAGATCTTATCGACACACTTAATCAAATTCAAGCAAACAACCCGAATTCACGAATCGCATTTTCATCAGTGATCAGAAGGCAAGATGACCAATCCATAAACACAAAGGTGAGAAGTTAAATGGATTACTTGAAGAAGAACTAGCTATCAACGGTTTTGATATTATTGATAACGGTAATATTCAGTATGCAATTTATTGAAGGGTGGGTTACATGTAAATGAAGGGGGGGTCAGAAAGCTTTCAGGTAATTTGAGTAGGTATATTAAGTATTGCTAGGGATCATTCAGCTCAGATAAAAACACGGCAGCAAGTAGTAGTATGCGCTCTTGGAAGAGAAATGGTCTCAAAATAGCGTTTTTGAATATAGTCTCTCTTAGAAAACACAGAAGGGAGCTCGAAATCGTGCTGAATGATGATGACATTGATATCATTGGCCTGAGTGAAACTCGATTAGATGAAACGGTTAGGGACTCCGACGTGAACATTGATGGTTATAATATTTACAGAAACGACCGAAATGCCAATGGCGGAGGAGTGGCAATTTACTTGAAAGAAAGCTTGTCGGAACCAACTGTTAAGATCAAAAGTGACAAGTTAGAGCTGGTTGCACTTAAATTCACATCAAATCATACCAAACCCTTTCTCGTTATGTGCTGGTACCGTCCTCCAACCTCAGGAGTGGACGATGATGAATCTTTCGAAAATCTAAGAAACATATGGAAGGAAGTAGACAAAGAGGAAAAGGAGATAACTTTTCAAAAACTTTGTTCGACAACAACATCATTGATTACTGGTATGAGAAAATTGACCACAAGCAACTTAATTTAAGAATAAAAAGGCTTTCGATACCGTTGACCATAGGATTCTGCTAGAAAAACTGAGGAAATACGGTATTCGAGAACGTTCCGGAGACTGGTTTCAATCATACCTAGAAAACAGAAGGCAGTACTGTGCCGCCAATGGTTATGAGTCAAGGCCTAGGACAGTTACATGTGGTATTCCCCAGGGTCCTGTCTTGGCCCCCTTCTCTTCATAATCTACCTGAATGACTTTGAAAAATGTTTGAAAGTTTCTAAGGCTGGTATACGCTGATGATACTCACGTGACCGTAACATCTGTGAATGTTGAAGAACTTGTTCGTAAGGCTCAAGAGGAATCGACCCATATTTCTGAATACATGATGTCAAATAAATTAAGCGTCAATCCTCAAAAAACAGAGTATATGATAATTGGACACCGTCGTAGAACTAATAAAGTCGAGATACATGAAACATTGAGACTGAATGGCTCAAACATAAAACGAGTGAAAAAAACCAAATCACTTGGAGTCATTGTAGACGAAGGGCTTAACTTGGAAGAACAATTCAAAACTGTCAAAGGGAAAGTTCATGGAGGCCTTATATCTTCAAAAAAAGTTGAAAAACATCCTCCCACAATCTCAGTTAAAGCAATGTATATCGTGCTCTTGTAGAAAGTCACATGCGATATGCAGATGTCATTTGGGGTCGCCTCTCAAATACAAAAAAGGAATCCCTTCAACGTCTTCAGAACAGGCCATCTCCATAATCGAAACGTCCAGGATTAAAGACATTTCCGTCACAACACCCACCAAATGATGCGTCATGAATCCTGCCAAGTCGCAACGACTGAAGCGATAAGTCCTCTCCTCCAGAAGTTATGTTGAAAGATGTCACCAGTGACGATTCTGAATGCAGTAGTACATATCATGATATTTTAATTCCAATCCAGAATCCTGAGGCTGGGAATGAACAGGAAGAAACATTCTTTGGTGATCAAATCAGAGATCTGCGGATAAAATACCCCAAAAATGTTGTGATTAGTTACTTGAACATTAATTCGATACGAAATAAATTTAAGAACTTTTCAAGTATCATGGAGAAAGACGTTGATGTCTTAGTAATTGCTGAGACAAAATTAGATGAAACATTTGAAAATTTCCAATTTCATATACCTGGATTTAAACAGCCTTACACGATAGATGTATCGAGTAACTCAGGAGGGTTATTAGTTTATATCAATGACCAAATACCCTTGTGATGTCCAAGTACTACCAATTGAGCTCAATCTAAAGAAAACAAAATGACTGTTACTCCCAGCATTTAGACCTCCTTCTCAGAATGAGAAGTACTTTCTTAATCACCTAGAACGAGTGATAGACTTTCACACAAAGGCAATACAGAACATGTTGATATTTGGTGATCTTAATATGGAGGTCTCTGAACCTGCGTTGGAGTTATTATTTCAGCAATATTCATTATTCAGTATGATAAGATCGCCCACATGTTTTAAAAGTCCGCTAGGCAAATGTATTGATCTCATGTTAACGAATAGCAAACACAGCTTTTTTGGGAGCCAAACATTTGAAACTGGATTCAGTGATTTCCATCATATGATTTACACTATACTAAGAGCGACGTAGCTTCCACCAAAGACTATACAATATAGGGACTACAGCAAATTTTCCGAGACAGATTTCCTTATGGACCTCGCAAATGCTCTTTTTTCAATGATTCCTGAAAATTATAATGAATTTGAGGGGCAAGTTGGAAAATTATTAGACAAGCATGCACCATACAAAAAAGCAACTATTAGAGGAAATAATAAACCACATGTCTCGAAAGAGATGAGGAAAGAAATCATGTGTAGAACTCGGTATAAAAGTATCGCCAATAAAACACGTAATGAGGAAGATATTCGTAGGTATAAGAGGCAAACGAATGAAATTGTTAAACTTAATAAAGTTGCAAAGAAGAGATATTTTCGAAGTTTAGATCCCGGAATTATCGGTAGTGATAAACGTTTCTGGAAAACTTGTAAGCCGTTATTTTCCAACAAACCATCACATATTCAAGAGAAGATCATTCTCGTTGAAAATGGTTCAAGAATAACCTGTGACAAACAAATAGCTGAATGCTTTAACGAGTACTTTGTTAACATCACTTCTATATTGCCTATTGAGGCTCATGTGACCCCACCATCATATGTCCCTTTGCAGGACCCTGTACTGAATGCCATCAATAAATACGACAACCATCCTAGTGTAGTGTCGATTAGAAATAATTTTGAAATGATGAGTCGTTTGAGCTTCATCCTGCCAACCCTAATGATGTATGGAATTAAATTAGACAGCTAGACAATTCGAAGAAAACCAGTGGATGTATTTCAGTAGACATTCTAAAATTAATATCCGATTTATGTCACGTAGAGGCCAGGTCTATAACGCGGACCCCGCGGACTGTTAGTCCGCTTCCGTGTATGTCCGCGTTTTGTGTTCTCGCATGGGTCCCAGCACAAAACGCAGAATTGAGTAAATTCACAAACAAATCAACATTCAAACCTCAAATAACTGTGACATGAGTGTCATCAGTACCCTGTAATTAGCGATGCCTTCTTTATCAGCTGAAGTACTTCTTCGTCAACATTCAACTAACTGACGATACGACTTTAGGCCCTATATCACTTCATGATAAATCCTAAAATCGTGAAATTGCTTCAAATTTTTATTCGTTCAAGAAGACATACATTCCCAGCTTACAAGCCATGTTTGACATATATTCCCAGCTTACAAGAAATTAATCAGGCAGTTAATGCTGACTTAGAAACTTTGAAGGGCTGGCTTGAAGTTGTCTCTGAACGTAGCTAAGACAGATGAAATGATCATAGGAAGCAATGGAAAGCTTAGAAAAATCGACTCTCCCCCCAAATCCGTAAAAGTTCGAATCACAGATAGACTCAGAATATTAGACACACTTTTTGTTGGCAGCTCTTGGGGTCGTATCAGGCATCAAATGTACCAAGCTATCGTTTGTAACTGTGATCACCTGGGTCAGCATGAGAGGTACGTTTATTCCTGCCATGAAGTACCCGAGGTATCAATGACCCCAACTTTTAATGCTAAATTCACTTTTGGTCCCCTAATGTGCAGGTACTTGAGACATACATACATACATACATACATACATACATACATAATTTTATTGATGAGCAGGTAAGATACTGGCAGCTTGCAGCTGATGTGTACCTGCTATTTACTCTACTTACAATACATGTAAAACCTTAAAGTCACTGATAAACAAAATTTCTATCTTTAAAACTTAGGTGACCTGTTCCTTTAATGAAATTAAAATTGTTAATATGAGACCTTTGTTTCTTTAAATGTACTTTAAAATTTTCAACGGTTTTCAGTTTTAAATCTTCTGGTAAGCTATTCCAAATAATTGGACCCCTAAAAGCCACTGTGTTTCTTCCAATGTCTGTTTTAAATGGAGGGGTCTTGAAGACAGTTCTTCTTCTTAGTTCATATCTTTGTCCTTCCTTTTTGCTAAACAGCTGCCCGATTGTTGGGATTACTTCCTCTAAGTTAACTTGCTGCATTATTGTCAACAATCTCCGTTTGTAGATATATGAAAGGGGGTCCCAATTTGCCATCTGTAAGATTTCCTCGTTGTTATATTTTCCTTTAATGCCATGAATAATCCTGGCAGCTCTTATGTGTGTCTTTTCTAGTTGGTTGAATAGATGCTCTCCACATGTACCCCATATTGAAATGCAATACGTTGTTGCAGGAATAATTGTTTTGAAATGTATATCTTCCAGAATTTGTCTCTTCAAGTATCTCATACTTTTAAGCTTCTTTATCTTGGCATTGTATGCTTTTGTGACCCTACTTATCTGGGGAGCCCAACATAGTTTTTGGTCAAATTTTATCCCCAAGTACTCAGCTTCATCAACATACTCTATACTATTCTGTCCGATTCTGCCAGCTGCAGGGGGTTGCCTGCCCTCAGGTCCTCTGAAGCCCCGCACTGAAGGCTCTAAGGTATGGCCCAATAATAAACACTGCTTTAACTGTGGCGACTCATCGTGAGCCACGGAAAAAATACGGAAAATACAGAAACTGGCCTAAATTAGGCGATGAGATTATTGGGCCTAAATATTACTAAACTACCTTACGCCACCAGATTTGGTGGCCTAACCGCCAGGCTAGGCTAGGATAGGGGCAGAAGCTTAGACTGAAAATGGGGGAACTGATTGTGGGGTCATGAAAAGGAATCAAGTAGGGAGTCTGGGCTTAATATTCATAGCAATAGCCAATACGACCCGTTGGGGGCTTAGGGGGTAGGGGCTCACTGTTGCGAAATCAGGTCCTAAACCAGAGGGTGGGAGGGAGGGAAGAACTTCTATGACTGACTCCGAGCAGAAATGTGAACGAATGATTAGCAAGACGCATGAGTGAGATTCCAAGACATGCCTAAGGCTACTTAATCCAGACGTAAGGGGGACTGGGCCTGGTATACTTATAGGGGCCTGGGGCGTTAATCTTTCATTTACTCCGTAAATCGTGGATTAACTCCCCTGCGGCCCCCCAAATCCGTAAAAGTTTGAACCACAGATAGACTCAGAATATTAGACACACTTTTTGTTGGCAGCTCTTGGGGTCGTATCAGGCATCAAATGTACTAAGCTATCGTTTGTAACTGTGATCCCCTGGGTCAGCATGAGAGGTACGTTTATTCCTGCCATGAAGTACCCGAGGTATCAATGACCCCAACTTTTAATGCTAAATTCACTTTTGGTCCCCCAATGCAGGTACTTGAGAGGCCAGCTGCAGGGTGTTACCTGCCCTCAGGTCCTCTGAAGCCCCGCACTGAAGGCTCTAAGATATGGCCCAATAATAAACACTGCTTTAACTGTGGCGACTCATCGTGCGCCACGGCAAAAATACGGAAAATACAGAAACTGGCCTAAATTAGGCGATGAGATTATTGGGCCTAAATATTACTAAACTACCTTACGCCACCAGATTTGGTGGCCTGACCGCCAAGATACGCCAAGATACGCCCCGGAGCTGAATAACCCTGTGTTCATGGGGGGGGCCTATTTAACTTAACAACCTAACGATGAGCTAGAATATATGGAACATTATCTATGATGTTTGTAGGGTTACGGATATAACGTTCGTAGCAGTTGCTTGACCAACGGCCAAGAGTTTTAATCAGCCAGTCTGGTAAGTCTGCTGCTGCTGCAGATGTTGCACCGCCAATCCTGAAGCTGTGTGATGAGTATCGATCAACGTCAGGAAAACTTGGGCCTAAAAGGCTTTGTAATGTCTTCGTCACTCTTTGACGAGTTAGATACGTTGAGTCACTGAAGGCAAATAACGGGGCAGTTGGACAAGAGCGAAATGTCATGTATTTACTGAGTGCTCGGAATGCACAGACAGATGATTGTGATGCTGCAAGGCGCACTTCGTGACCATTCCGAAAAGGATCGGCTTTTGAAACCTTAATTTGTATCTTTGCCACGTTTTCACTTAGGTTGACATCCCTTTGAAGTAGTGTTGCATCCGGGTTAAAAGTGGATTTGCTTTCGCAACAAAATTCAGAGGAACGCAATAGGCCAAAAAAGGCTGTTGTGAACGCAGCCCAGAGCATGAGTTTGTCTTGCTCGCAGAGAGGTGTTTTTCTCAAATTCGACTTCAAGATTTTCATGATGTTCAACGTTACTGGAAGGCGGCTGGGCCTTAGTGATATGCCTTTGACGCGTTTAATCCCCCGCAGCAGCATCTGCAAGTTTTGCATGGGTTCGAAGTTTGAGTAGAAACCTAACTCTATGTTTCGAAAGCGGACAGCGGCTAAGTATGTCCGGATTGTCGAGTAACTCAAATTCCGTGCCAGGTAGGTGGTAAAAAGGCACAGATTGTATTGTGACAGAGGATAAGGTCGAATTCGCAAATCGAAACAAAATGAACTGAAGCTAGACTGACCTTGGGCGTATACTCTTCTCGACGAATTGGCAATAGACATAAATTGAAGGAAGCGACTGTCCTGTTCTAAACTTTCCAGATATCGTCTGGGACTTCTGCTGGGTGGGATTTCGCCGAGGGGGCCAGTGTGAAAAATTTGCTTATCTGGGAACGAGAAAGGCAGTCTGCTAAGACATTGTTTACTCCTGGTATGTGTTTTACATTAACAGTGAATTCGTGCTGTGCTGCTATGTAGAAAAGTTTTCTCAAAACAGCCATAATTTCTGGCGATTTGCATGATTGGTCGGACCAAATGTTCACGACAGCAAGATTATCGCAGTGAAAAAGTAGACATTTTCCGTGAAATTCTTTGCCCCACAAGTAACAACAAACGTAGACGGGAAAGATCTCAAAGCTGTAGCGAATTGTAGATTGTAGCGAATGGATCTGCGATGCTTCCAGCTTTGAAATATGAGTGAAAAGACTGATTCTTGGCGCCCAAACTGAAACTCGTGATATCAAATTTTCCAACTTGAGAAAAGGCCAACACGCTTTCCGCAGGCATGTCATCGCGCTTTTGATCTTTAAGCGACCCTTCAATCATGCATTGTGTAAAAACCACATACGAGCGCCACAAAGGCCCATCGCACAGAATTCACACAGAGTCTTGCAAGTTTCGCCTTCAAGAAACACGCTGTCCGTTATTATCTGCTTTGTCAAGTCAGGAATTCAAGCAAAATAGCTTTTAAACCACTATCCTTATGAAACTGTGTTATCACTGTTTTTCCTCTTCCAGTAGTTAAAAATTTTTCTTTGAACAGTGTCAGTAGAACATTTGATATTCAAATGGTTATTTGATGAAACTGTTTCATCAGCCACTGCTGTAGCAGACTTGATCGAAATAAAAATGATTAATTATTAGCTAACATCTCTCTCAATGAAATGAAATTTGAATAAGATTTTCTGTTAGAAACAAAAACGGTAAGAACAACAATTTCACATACTGGAAATCAATGGGAAACTATAAATCTTTACAGAGGAACCACTTTGCGTGTTGATTTACGCTACGGAGACTTTTCGGAAATCTGCAGTGTAAATCTCCAGCGAAGGAAACTATTGTGAGATTAGGGAAGCAGAATTTCAACTATGGAGACTAACGGAAATTTCCACAAGTCACAACCTGGAAGTTATATTGAAATTAACGTATTTCTTGCCGTGTGAAGGAGTAAGTCGACAAATTGAACCCGACGAACAAGTAGATTGGGTTGAAATCAAGGACGGTGCAATATTTACGGAAGAGGACAGAGAGATATTGAAAATGATGACGGAAATTAGGAAGAAACCAAGGGCACGATTGCCAACAATGAGGGGAGTGGATCGTGCAAAGCTGAATGAAACAGTGAAAAAATCGATAGTGCACTAGGAAAGCTTAAAATAGATGATATCACAGACACGAATGATACGATATACTATGGAGCGGCTATTGTCTGTGAAATCCTTGGTGCTAAAAACAAGAAGATAGGTGGAAGAAAAGAGCCATGGTTGAAGAAGAGGCTTGTCAGACAGATAAAGGAGATGAATAAAGATCTCGGTAGAGTAAACTCGTTGATAGACAAGAAAACTGTAAAGAAAAGACATCAAGACGCCTTACAAAGGAAATATGGAATCAAACAGAAAGGGTTGCAAATAGTTAAAGAAGAAATAAGGCAAAGGATCAAAGCAAAAACAGCTAAGATCTCAAGATACCAGCAAAGAATCAATCAATACCAGCAAAATAGGATGTTCAAGAACAACGAGAGTAGATTTTATCAGAAACTTAATAATGATGATGGGCAAAATAATGAAAATGCTATACCTGATGCTGATGAATCAAAACAATTCTGGTCGGACATTTGGGGTAAGGAGGTAAAACATAACGGTAAGGCAGAATGGCTGAATGATTTCAAACAGGAAATGGGGGATATACCAAAGCAACAAAGGGTTGAAATAACTGAGCCAAAAGTGAAGAAGATGCTTAGAAAGATCCCTAACTGGAAGGCGCCAGGTCCCGATGGGGTGCAAAGATTTTGGCTGAAGAATTTTACCAGCATGCAAACACATTTGACACAATATCTTGCTCATTGCCTGAAGGAGATGCACCTGAATGGATGACGACAGGCAGAACGGTTCTCATTCAAAAGGATAAATCAAGGGGATAGAGCCAAGTAATTATAGACCAATAACCTGCTTACCACTTGTTTGGAAGCTACTGACTGGATTGATAACTGATGAAGTCTATGAGTTCTTAGAAAAAGAGAAACTACTACCGGAGGAGCAGAAAGGTTGCAAAAGAAAATCGATGGGAACTGCAGACTTACTATTCATTGACAGATTGGTGTTGCGAGAGGCCAGGATGAGAAAAAAGAACTTGGCGATGGGTTGGATTGCAAAAAATCATTTTCTTGGCTAGAAAATGTTTCTAAATTCAAGAAATTTCAAGAAAAATTTCTTAGATTTCTTATACACATCCTATTTCGAGAAAACGTTTCTTAACGACTTCAAATTGAATCTTGTCAAGAAATAAAATCTTAAATCAAGAAAACCATCGAAAGCAAATTCCTCTGATTCCAGTTCACCGCTTAAATCTAGATTAAAGTGATATTGCTTGAGATGGTGAAAAGGATGTGAAAAGAAGGTACGAGATAAATGTTGTTTTTTGATTGTGAATGAGAAAGCTCGATATTATTTTCTTGAAACAGGAAAAGGTTTCTTGGTGCCATTCAACTTCCATTGCAATATTGCAACCGAATGACGCATAACATGAGTTAGCCATTTACAGTTTGCGACAGTGTTCAAGGGAGAAAATGGAAGATGCAATGTGCAGGCAGTTTAATTTCACTGAACTCATGAAGCATATTTTCTCATAATGAGAACCATTTCAACCAACTAAGAAAACTTTTCTTGAAAAAACTTGCAGTAGAAGGAGGCAAAAATTGGTATGATTTACATTTTGCGAGATTATCAAAATAGTACCCATAACAAGAATAGGACTGGAATTCTGATGCAAGAAACTTTAATTTCAAACATTTCAAATTCATTAAAACCATGAAACATATATTCTCATTATAAGGAATATTGAAACCAAATCAAGAAAAATTTCCTTGAAATAACTTACAACAGAAAGAGGCAAAAAGTAGCCGTATGATTTACAATTTCTGAGATTAGGGAAATAATACCCAGAACAGGAATAGGACAGGAGTTTTGTTGCGAGAAACTTGCGCTCCAAATGTTTCAAGTTCATTGAAGCCATGAAGCATATTTTCTTATAATAAGAAATGCTGCAACCAAATCAAGAAAATTTTACTTGAAAAACGTACAACGAAGGGTGACAAAAATTAGCCTAATGATTTACAATATGCGAAAATCGAAAATGATATCTAGAACAAGAATAAGAAAGGAATTTAGTTGCACAAAATTTTCATTTCAAACCTCTAAAGTTTATTAAAGCCATGAAACATTTTTTCTCATAGTAAGAAATATCATGCTGAAATGAAGAAAAATTTACTAGACCAAAGTTTGAAATTTTCATAACCATGGCAACACAATGATTTGCCAATCCGATTGCTCAATGAACAAAGGGTTGTACAGTTGGCGCGCTTTTCGTTTTTCTATTCATGCGAAACAAAAGGAAGGGAAGACCCGTTCGTCAAGTTCAACTCGAGATCGACTGTTTGGTTAATTGGTTTTGCAGAAGCGCCGTTTGCAGAGAACCTTCCATGATGAAGATCAGCTCAGCACCGTGCATTGAAAGTTAAGTATAAAACCCTACTCATCTTTATGTAAGAGATCCTGAGGCTCTCAAAATAAGTAGGCCTGAAGCAAAGGCCTCAAAGATACAAATGTCAACAGAAAGGCCTATCTACACGAAAATTTAGGCCATATAACTATGAACTGTGCTGTGTCTTGACAAGTTTACTCAAGAAATCTCTCTGTCTGGATAGAGGTGGAATTTTCATTTGTCTGAATTTGCTGGCCAGCATTCTGGCAGAGTGTTTCAGTCCTTGGTGACCAGCATTCTGGTCAAGCTTGTATGAGAACCCAACTCTTGAATTTTAGGGGATTCTTGCAGGAAACTGAAACACCAACTAACATCAGTCATTGAACAGACCTGCTATATGGCTGTAGGATGCAATCTAAAACTGAAAGCAAATTGCTGCGCTACGTAATTATGTTGTCTTGATTTTCTGGGGCATGGACTTTGTTTAAGGGGTAAAATTGCAAACCAAAATTTGTATGAATTGCTTAATTGAGTAATCTCTCCGTCTGAATGGAGGAGAACTTTTCATTTGTCTGAATTTGCTGGCCAGCATTCTGGTCAAGCTTGTATCAGATCCTGTCTCTTGATTTTTATTGGAATTTCTCACAGTATGCACCAAATGCATAATGTGTGCAAAATATGATTTGAAGTCTGAAACCAAAGTACTTCAGTGTGATTAAACAACTTAATTGTGAGCTCCTAGGGCATTAAATTTTCTCATTTATTTCAAAATAGGGGTATAATCTGAAATCAACTTGGTTCTTTGTTTTTCTTTCAGCGCAATGGTTTTTAGCTGAAAAAGAAAGCAATGAAGATGTAACAAAAAGAACCCTTGGAAATTATGCTGAACAAATTCATGTAAAAACATTGGTATGCCAATTAGTTAGACAGTTACCTGTAATCTGACAAACCTCATTAGTTACATATGGTCTGCAGGGGTAATATATTAGTGGGCAGGCCTTGTGGTAGAGAGGATTGCCTGTAGTAGAATGAACTGTATAATAAACAATGACAAATCAAGTAGCGTACAGATCCAACAATTATGGCTAGAGAAAGTTTGCAAACAAATATTTATACACAATTTATCAACATCATATTTTGCTTCCCATTTTGCCCCATTTTAACATTGCAGACCCTTTTTTCGGAGGATGAGTAGGTCCAGGGCAGTATCAATATTTTATCTCATATTCTAGGTATTTCCTAAAGGGAACTACCTTTACAGCACTCTTCTTCCAAGTGATTTTCCCTGTTTCATAAGATAACTTCTCTTGATACAAATGCTTATTTCTTGTTTCAAGAAAAACATTCTTATTTCCAGAAAAGATTCTCTTATTCCAAGGATCTCTATATGTCTTGTATCAAGAATAAATTTCTTACTATGAGAAAAAATTTCTTGAATGATATGATTCTTGATAAGAAAGAATTTCTTACCATTCTGACTATCCAGTTTTTCTCATTTCAAAAAATAATTTCTTGATTCAAGTACTAATTTCTTTTTTCACGAAAAGAATTCTTGTTTCCTCTAGGAAGATTTGCTCATTCCAAGAAAACTGATCTCAAAACAAGATTCCTATATCTCTTAGTTCAAGAATATAATTCTTACTATGAGAAAAACTTTCTCAACAAAATTTCTTGTTAAGAAAGAATTTCTTACTATTCTGACAATCCAGTTTTTCTCATTTCGAAAAATAATTTCTTGATTCAAGTATTAATTTCTTTTTTCAAGAAAAGAATTCTTGATTTCTCTAGAAAGATTTGCTCATTCCAAGAAAATTGATCTCAAAACAAGATTCCTATATCTCTTAATTCAAGAATATATTTCTTACTATGAGAAAAATTTTCTTAGCAAAATTTCTTGTTAAGAAAGAATTTCTTACTATTCTGACAATCTGATTTTTCTTGTTTCAAAAAACCTTGTCTTAATTCAAGTATTAATTTCTCTTTTCAAGAAAAAGATTCTTTTTCCCTAAAGAAATATTTTCTCATTCCAAGAAAATTTATCTTTTTACAAGAATTTTTCTTGTCTTATTTCGAGAAAGAATTTCTTATCTTGAGGAAAACTTTCTTGACCCAATTTCTTGATAAGAAAGATTTTCTTACTATTCTGACAATCCAATTTTTCTCATTTCAAGAAAATTATTCTCAAATTAAGTTTTTTTTTCTTATTTTGAGTAAGTGATTTTTTGCAGTGAGATTACAGAAAGGCTTATGACATGATGCCTCATTCGCGGATATTGGAGTGTTTGAAATCATAAGGTATTAGCGACAACATACAACTGTTCCTTGAAAAAACAATGAGAACTTGGAGAGTTGAACTGACATGTGCAAACCAGCAACTTGGAGAAGTGAACACCAAGAGGGGAATTTTTCAAGGAGACGCACTCTCACCTCTTTTATTTGTTGTTGCAATGATTCCTCTCACACATGTTCTGAGAAAGACAAAATCTGGTTACGAGTTTACAAAGAGTAAAGACAAAATCAACCATTTACTATACATGGACGACCTCAAGTTATGTGCGAAAAATGAGAAGGAAGTAGACTCACTTGTCCAGACAGTCAGAGTATTCAGCAACGACATAGGCATGCAATTTGGTTTAGATAAATGTGCAGTTCTAATAATGAAGAGAGGAAAGATAGTTAAGTCAGAAGGAATAGAATTGCCCAACGACGAAAAGATAAGATCACTAAAAGAAGATGATAGCTATAAATATCTGGATATATTACAATCAAACGAAATACAGCGAAAAGATATGAAAGACAAAGTTGGAAGAGAATACAAAAGGCGTGTCAGGAAGATACTTGAAACCAAGCTCAATGGTGGCAACATAATCAAAGCAATCAACACATGTGCCATACCAATGCTAAGATACTCAGCTTCTTTCCTTGACTGGACTATTAGTGAGCTACAAGAAATGGATAGAAGAACAAGAAAGTTAATGACTATGCACAATGCGCTGCATCCTAGGAGCAATGTTGATCGTCCTAGGAGCTCATTAGGCAGACAGAAAATCTAGCGGACGAGCAACAATGGATGTGGTTAAACGATGGCACGTTGAAAAGGGAGACAGAAACATTGGTAATGGCAGCTCAAGAGCAGGCAATCAGAACTAATTTGATCAAGGCAAAGATAGACAAGACCCAGCAAGAAAGCAAGTGCAGAAGGTGCAGTCAAGCTGACGAAAGTGTCAATCATCTTCTGAGCGAGTGCAGTAAAATAGCACAAAAGGAATATAAACGTCGACATGACTGGGTTGGGAAGAAAGTGCATTGGGAAGTCAGTAAACGATGTGGATTTGATGTTAACGAGAAATGGTACGAGCATGAGCCAGATGCAGTCATTGAGAGCAATGATTTCCACATTCTGTGGGATTTTGAAGTGCAAACAGACCATGTGATTGAAGCGAGAAGGCCTGACATGATCGTAACAGACAAAGGGAACAATACATGCAAGATAATTGACTTCGCGGTGCCTTATGATAGCAGGGTAAATGCAAAGGAAATGGAAAAAATTGAAAAATATCAAGATTTAGCCAGGGAGCTAAGAAAGATTTGGAACAAACAAGTGAAAGTCATCCCTATCATAATTGGAGCTTTAGGAACAACTCCAAAACTGTTGAGAAAAGCATACAAGTCAAATCTTTCAATAGGGCACAGGGAAACCCATAAATCTTCCAATTTCACGCTTATCAGCCAATGGTGTTGCCGTATTCTCGTCACATGACCGAAAATAAGTTCTTTGAGACGAATTTTCGAGTACCCTTACGAAAATCAAAATGGACATTCGAGTAATAAAGATACAGAGCTGCTTTTGACACGAGTCGATTCTACTGGCCCTACTCCATATTTTACACTTTGCATTTCAAGAAAATCTCATCAGGGATCAGCACTACATCGAATTTCATGCAACCGAAAATAGGCCTATATTCAAATATCATTTGGGAACGCAACAAATAAGATATAGCTTCCAAAATTTCACAACTTACGTGAATTATAGCAAGGAATAAGCTGAAGCTGTTTCTTTGCTTCAGTTTCCCAAATCCTTGACGAGTCTCAGCTATTTGCGACGAAGAAAGCTATTGGGCCTACCTTTATCCACTGCATAATGCCATTATTCTGTTTCAAATCGGCATCTTTGCTGTAGCAAGATAGCAGAGCTATTCACCAACAACATAACACCAATTTCCACTATTCTCCGCTGAAAAATTTCCATCAACTTTGGTAAAACACGATGAACTTTCAACAGCTCTTCGCCACACTATCTATTCCAAGTTTTGAAACAGTGTGCTCACGTGGAGAAGTTTCTGTTATTGTCAAAGCGTTCATGATGTCATGGTCAAGAGGTAGGTCTCGCATCATCCTCTCTCTACAAAGACTTGGCCTTTGTTTTAGTATGAAAAAGTGGAAGGGATTGAGACCGGGCTTTCAAAATTATCTGTATTTCTTGAAAAAAGGAAAATGGTGAATGCATATTTCAAAATAATTTCAATGAATATGAGAGATTTTTCATGGAAGTCAAAGGGTATTGGAGCTTGCGAAGATACCTAGGCCCCCCATCATTTGAATAATTCAAATTCATTTGAAATATGCATTCACCATTTTCCTTTTTTCAAAAAATACAGATAATTTTGAAAGCCCGGTCTCAATCCCTGGAAGCTATATCTTATTTGTTGCGTTGCCAAACAATATTTGAATATAGGCCTATTTTCGGTTGCATGAAATTCGATGTAGTGCTGATCCCTGATGAGATTTTCTTGAAATGCAAGGTGTAAAATATGGAGTAGGGCCTGTAGAATCGACTCGTGGCAAAAGCAGCTCTGTATCTTTATTACTCGAATGTCCATTTTGATTTTCGTAAGGGTACTCGAAAATTCGTCTCAAAGAGCTTATTTTCGGTCATGTGACGAGAATACGGCAACACCATTGGCTGATAAGCGTGAAATTGGAAAATTTATGGGTTTCCCTGTGCCCTATTGAAAGATTTGACTTGTATGCTGTTGAGAAAGAGACTGGAAGACATTGGCATCGAAACAAAGATAGTGGAATTGCAGAAGAGTGCAATCTTGTATTCTGGAAGGATCCTCAGGAAAGTTCTTGAGATTTGAGAAGACTTGTTGTCGCCGAACCTCAAGGAAAAGATCTCTGCTGACTTAGACAGTATGCGATATGACGATAATAATAATAATAATAATAATAATAATAATAATAATAACAATAATAATAAAAGCGAACTAAACCATCTTTCAAAGCCAAACAGAAAATAAAATATAAAAACAAACACTGTTGGATTACGTAAACGTTTCGATTAAAATCTTCATCAGTATAAAAAACTTTACATGGCAGCCGAGCATTTATAGACATTACGTTGTTTACACCTAAAATTATTTACATGGTGATAATGCTAAATTTACAATTGGTCTATCTGAAAAATCTTATAACAAACAATAGAACTTTTGCTGCTTTGCACAAGTTAAAATATTTTCTAGCGTCCTTTGTGAGTTAGAAAAGGGACTGGGAGCTCTTAAACTTATACTGGAAACTTTTCTACTCCCGCAAGTGACCCTCCGAAAAATTCGAATACTGCTTAACTCTTCTTTTAGCAGTAGCTGAATCCCAGATGATTATACAAAAAACTTTTTTCCTTTGTGAATTTTAGAAAGACTGGAAGCTCCTTGAACTCATACTGGATCTTTTTAGGTTACACTGGCAACCTTGCAGCTACCCCAAGTGACCCCCCGAGAGAACAGCACACTGCTTAACTCTTCTTTAGCAATAGCTGAATCCCACGAGAAGCCACAAAGGGCAAACACAAAACAGACGCCAGTATAACCTCTTGGGACAATCAGATACAATGGCAGAATCTAAGCCGTTCCGCATGCAAACACGTCTAATTCTACATCTGCAGCTCTTTCATTGAGACCCTTTGGCGCAAAAGTTTCAAGTCGATATTGCCAAAACAACTCCCTCCTACGAAGCGAAAAAACATCATCAGCCCCATCTATGATTTTAATCCCATCCCAACAATAATAATAATAATAATAATAATAATAATGATAATAATAATGATAATAATAATAATAATAATAATAATAATAATAAATGAACTAAAAGCACAATCTAAAAATAACAGGAAATAAAATAAGAAAACACAACTGTGATTTGCCAAATACGTTTCGATTACAAAATCTTCGTCAGTTTGCTTTACAAACGGGGACAGCCAGGTTTTTATACATTGTAAACAAAATTACCATAAAATTAACATTAAATCAAAATTAGAATACCCTTGATACATCTCAAAACTATGAACTTACAATAATACGTACTTTTTCAACGTAAACAAAATTAACATACACTCAAGACTGGTTCACACTAACGCGTAAACTTCTCTTGACAAACAACAACAAACCTCCAAAAAACCCTGTTACAATGTCACGTCGAGGTCACCATTTTGTAGCAGATATGACGATCGAATAAAATCACACTCATATAAACTCAGCTTCAACATGTATTTCAGTAAATTGACTTCAACATAAATTCCAACACATCAACTCAAAGATAAATTCCAGTGACATCTACTCTCTCGTCCATTCGTGTTCAGATCAACTCCGTTATAGCAAAGAATTTTAGCATGGGGGTTAGTATACAAAAGAATTAAATACGGGGGTTAGTCCTTAGTCCAGGGGGGTGGTTAGAGTCTTCACAGTATGCTTTTAAACAGTCTTTCTTTTTGTTATTATTATTATTATTATTATTATCATTATTATTATCATTATTATTATTATTATTTTTATTATTATTATTATTATTATTATTATTAACGAATAAAAACAAGACTGCTTGTGTGAAAATTTTCGATCTTACGTAGATCTTCTTCTGTCACTAAATACGTGTGTTCTTTAAATCGAATAGTTAATAAACGTTCAACGAGAGAATGTAACATTCTATTATAGAAGAAGAGTTAAACGTTCTGCTGAGTTATAGAATTTAAGTTTCTAATAATGTGGCGTTATGAAATACACTTCAATTTCGTTTTGCTAAATAATTTGCAATGAATCCGTCCTAGTTCATTACAGCAACTATTTAGGCCCATTGGTTCGTGAGTTCCAAGCCTGGACATCCATTGACTCTCTCTGTGCATGAGAGCATCAATGCCCCCTTCAACAATTTCCAAGACGTGCACACGTACGTCCCTATCAAAGCTGCACGAGTTACTGTCGTAAAAATGTTTGCTCAATTCCGTCGCTGTTGGGTCGTGCTTCGCGTCACTCCGATGCTTGTTGAAACGCTGGCTCAATGTCGTCGACGTAAAGCCAACATAGAGCAAGTTATGCTTTTCGCACTCTGCTGCATGAACAACGTTCTTCGACTGACAAGAACCCCCCGAAATTCGACATGTCCTCTTTGAATTTGAATTTACTAACTGGTCTGTTTGTCCTATGTGATAACTTACATAACTTACATAACTTACAGGGACGACCTCTCTTCTTTGTATTCTTCTGAGTGTATCTTATGCTAGGTCCCGAGGATCTTCTTACCCTTGGCTGACAGGAAACTAAAATGGAACGAAGGTTTGGATTGCGGCGATAAGATACAATCGGTGGTTTTGGAAAGATTTGGGCGAGTCTGGCATGATCTTCAAGCATTGTTTGGTAGTTCCTGTGTAAGATTGAGGCTAGCCCTTTGAATCTTGTATGCCAATTAATGACAAGAGGTACCCTGTCCATAGCACTATCGTTTGATGTCTTCACTGCATTTTCCGAATTGCAAGTCAAAAGATCTTGACGATTTTACTTTTCCACGTCATTAGCTATTCTAACGAGTTTACTTTTTGAATATCCTCTGTTGACATAAAAGTTTATAAAGTTCAATGCGTGTTTACGGTAGTCTACGACGAGAGCGCAAGTTCTTCGAATTCTGATAAACTGCGAGAGTGGGTTAGATCTAATAGTATTGTCTGGATGATCGGAGAGTCTGTGTAAGTAAGTGTGTGTAGCTGTCGGTTTACAGTGTAATCCTGTGATCAGTGATTGTTGTTCATGAATTTTTACCCTTGTATCTAGAAAAACAACCTCTTTTTTGGAAAATTCAGATGTGAATTTGATTTTTGATTTGTAACCTTTCTTTTCAGCAAAAGTATTGCAGTATGAAAGGAAGTTTTGCAAACTGACTAGATCTCCCTTCCATATGAAAAATATATCGTCGATGTATCTTATCCATGATAATGGTTTGATTCCTTGATCCTTGTAAAAGTTTTCTAGTAATTCCGTTTCAAATTTAGACATGAACAAGTTGGCAAAATTAACGGCCATAGGGGTGCCCATTGCAGTTCCTTTAACTTGATGGAAGTACTTTTCTTTGAATTTGAGAGTATTGCTTCTGAGAATGAATAGAATTATATCTGAAATGTAATCCGACGGTACTGACTTATCTTTGCGTTTATCAAGAGCTTGCCTACAAGCAAGAGCACCTTCTTCGTGGTCGATGTTTGGGTATAAAGAGCATACGTCCATAGTAACGAGATAAAACTCCTCTTTATAAAAGTCAAGACTGTCCAAATCTTCTATGTGCTTTACAAAATCAGTAGTATCTTTGATGTAAGAAAAGGTTTTCCTTGCCGCTGGTTTTAAGAAGCTATCCACCCATTCTGATGTCTTGGCAGTACATGATTCATACCCACTACAAATCGGACGCAAAGGTGGGAAATTAGTAAACTTTTTGTGGATTTTAGGAAGGCCGTAAAAGCAAGGACTTCTTGTTCCCTCTCTTAGTATTGTGTTCTCTGTTTCACTAATGTATCCTTTTTTGTTCATGTCGTCAATAATCAGGTCCAAATCTTTACGGTATCCGGGATTGGGATCGCTATCACGTTCTTCATAGTATTGGTCATTCGTTAATGTCTCAAAACAGGCTTTTTCATAGTCTTTAACATTCATTATTACGATGCCATTACCTTTGTCTGCAGGTTTAATAACAATTGTTTCGTCAGTTGAAAGGGAATTGATGGCATCACGTTGTTTATTTGTTAAGTTATTGAAATGTTTGTTACTGTTGCGGGTCAAGTGTTGACGGAAATCGTGTAATGAATTTTCAATAAAATTCACAAGTCCAACTGATCTGCCTTCCCTTACTGCATCCGGGTACCAATGTGGATTTTTGATTGTCCATCCTAATGCTGATCGATCTTCATTTCGTTTAGTAATTTTTTGAGAGATATTTTCTGATGTATCTTTGGTGTTTTGATCAGAGAAGAATTCTCGTAATTTTAGCCTTCTGACAAATTGAAAAACATCATTAACAAAAGTTTCTCTGTTGAAATTTGCTTGACTTGGACAAAAAGAGAGTCCCAGTTCAAGAACACTTTTATCATCGGTTGACAGGGATCGGTTTGAAAGATTGTAAATTGTTGATTTATTACATCTCTTCTTGAACGGATTTTTATGGTGAATGTTAGTTCTACCGGTATCTGGTTCCAATTTAATACCTTTTCCTCGTCTATGTTGCTCTTCAGAAAGAATAGCAAAGGGATTTTTAAGGAGTATTTCGGCATTGCTTGTTTTTGGTTTCACTCTTGTGCTCAAGTTCTTAGGAAAGGACCATTTATTTGTGTCTTGCACTGATTTAGTTATGTCGATTTCTTTTATTGGGTCTAAAATGCATCGGGCCTTTGGAAATTGCAGCATTTCTTCATTTTCTAAGCAAGATAACAAATGCTCTCTCATTTTGCTTTGGTCAAATATTTTGCTGTTGAGCGTCTTCATTAGATGCCAGTTCCATAGCAAATGCCAGTGCAAAAATACCACAGTCATAAGGACCCTGTTGTTCAGAGGCGACAGACACTTGCAAGATTGACGGTGTAACCTACACTTAACATACACTCAAGACTGGTTCAAGACTGGTTCACACTTGATAAAATCAAAGAAATAGAAAAGGAGGTCGAGGCGTTGAAAGTTAAACAAAAGGATGAATTGGAAGCTGCGCTGTCTAGGTTGGAGGCTGCGAGAGGTCAACCGGGGGTCGGTGCGTAAGCAAGAAGTGGGCAGCTTGATAATTTGAAGACGCTGCTCAGGCGTGATTTCAGGATTGCAGAGATGGTGGCCCCCCAGGGACAAAAGGACCAGCTGTCCTTTATAAGTTTGAATCGCCAGATAGAAGATGGTTTGCAACGAGGCTACTCTGTAAGGGAGGTAATAGATGCTGTGATCAAATGCATTTCCCCAAGCTTGCCCCTCAGGGACTACATCGAAGCGATGCGGGAAACAGGAATCGATGCAATTCTAAAGATTCTTCGAGCTCATTTTCAGGAAAAAAATGCGAGTGAATTGTATTGCAAATCTTGCCTAGTCTCCTTCTGAGGAACCGCAAAATTTTCTGATGCGAGCATTAAATTTGAGGGAGAAAATTATTTAATTTGAGGGAGAAAATTATTTTTGCCTCTAAACAGGGTGGCTCGAAGCTGAGATACGACCAGATCAATGCCAATCAATGTTTCTTCACACCATAGAAACGAACCTTATTAGCAATACTTTGAGGTCCAGAATGAGGGTGCTTCTGCAGAAACAAGGAGTTACCGATGCAGAATTGATCAGTGAATTAAATCTAGCTGTTACAGAAGAATCAGAGAGGAATGCAAAATTGGGATTTGGAAGGGGGAAGGCCAAAATCAGTGAGGTTCAAGTGACATCCCCAGAAAAGGGTAAGGCAAAAGTTGAAAAGAAGGAAGAGCCATCAGTAACTGAGACTCTTTTGGCTAAAATAAAATCTCTAAAATCAGATGTAGCGAATTTGAGAGAAAATTGGAATAAGAATCAAGCACAGGGTTCTCTGCAAGAAAAGCCCCAAAGATACCGAGGTCCAAGAAAATCCCGCCGTGGGTGTGAAAGTTGTTGTAAGGCCGGACGAGGGAGTGAGTGTACTCATTGTTGGAAATGTGGGGGCAATGGTTATTTCGCCCATGAGTGTGCTGGAAACCAGGGAAACTTTCCACGGCTGCTGACGAGGAACAGCCAGTAGCCGAACATCAGTTTGATTCGTCCCATTGCTGTATTTTCAATTCTAATTTATCAGAGTGCTATTTTCCAAAGGAATTGAAAGCTGGTGAGATTTCGTCTCTTTTCAAAAGTCTCGATGCTTTCCTCAAGAAAAATTATAGACCTATAACGGTGTTCTGGAGAGTCAAATAAAATCTCATGCCCTTAGCTTCCTGTCTCCTCTTCTTTGTGGATTCCGAGAGGGCTATGGAACCCAACATGCACTTGTACGACTCATAGAAACCTGCAAAAAGACCTTAGATAAAGGGGGTCTTGCTGGATTGCTTAAATCATGAGCTTTTGATTGCAAAATTAAGTGCTTACGGTTTCAGTATGAGTGCATTGCGGTTGATCCATAGCTATCTCGATGAGAGGAAGCAGAGGGTAAAGATAAATGGGTCATTCAGCACGTGGAGAGAAACAACGATAGGTGTACCGCAGGGTTCGGTCTTGGGACCTCTTCTGTTTAACATATACCTCAATGATCTCTTCATGTTTGTGAAAGATGCTGAAATATGTAACTATGCAGATGACACAACTATATATGCTTGCGATAGTAATGTCGAAAGTGTCGTTAAAACATTAGAAAGTGATGCCCTTAAAATTGCAAGCTGGTTTCCAAACAACTGCATGAAGTTGAATGAGGACAAGTGCCACCTAATGGTATTTGGGGATAAAAGTAATGAAATTTCTTTAAATATCGGAAGGGTAACCATAAGAGAGAGCACGGAAGAAAAGTTGCTTGGAGTGATTTTTGACAAAAAATTATGCTTTAAACAGCAAGTAAGATCTATTTGCAAAAAAGCTGGTCAAAAGCTACATGCTCTCCCAAGAATTTCTCACTTTCTTGACACTGAACAACTAAAGCGAGTAATGAAAGCATTTATCTTGTCCCAGTTCAACTACTGTCCGCTTCTTTGGATGTTCTGCGATAGAACACTGAACAATAAAGTTAATCGTATTCACGAACGGGCATTGCGGATAACTTACAAAGATATGAGATCAGATTTTGATACAATGTTACTCAGAGACAATGCTGTCCCAATCCACATTAGGAATTTACAGTTGTTAATGACTGAAATTTATAAAACAAAATGGGAACTTAATCCTAGTTTCATGGAGATCTTTGTCGAAAACACAGTCCTTATGGTTTAAGAAGCTGCCATAATCTACTGCTGCCACAAGCACGTACTACGTGTTATGGCTTAGAGACCATATCGTTTCTGGGGTGTAGATTATGGCAGGCTCTTCCCAATGACATGAAACAATCAGATACCCTCTCCAGCTTTAAAAGGAAAATAAAAACCTGGAAAGGAGAGGAATGCAACTGTAGACTGTGCAGACCTTTCGTGGCGCAGGTTGGGTTCTTGAGTGGATAAATGTTGCATCGAAAATTTTAAAACATTGTAAATTCTGTAAAAACTTGTAAAAATCTGTACATATTCAAATACATATTCATACATTTGTATTTGTACATATTCATATCTGTACAAATTCATAGCTATTTATTCTGAATTATAGATATTTTTTTTCTTTGCTTTTTAAAAAATTTTAGTTTGTAGTAGGCTTGAATTAGCTTTTCTATTGCTACTTATGTATATGCCTACTTTAAATAAATAGTTAATAATTAATAATAATAATGTAGAACTTGTCATAGAGAGGAAAAGCTCCTTCACTGCGGTAGCTGTAGAGCTGTAAGTTACTGTTCAAAATCTTGTCAGATGAGGGACTGGGGTGAACATAAAACCATTTGCCTTGCAATTCGAGAGCTCTCTGAAAGATACGATAGGAACGATAATATTGAGAGTGAAGATTCAGATTTTTACACTACAAATCTCACCCCAAAAGAGCAAACGAAGATTGCAAAATTGATTGGTCGCAAATGCACAATGTTTTGCAAATTAAATGGGGTCGAGCGCCAGGTTCTTCTGGATACAGAGGTGCAAGGTGCAAGTTTCACTGGATACAGGGCTATGTGCTTGGTCCACTCTTTTTCCTAATTTACATTAATGATCTACCATATGCAAGTTCAAAATTAGCCTTTTACTTATTTGCAGATGATACTAACATCTTCTATGAATCTGAAAATCTTGACCTGCTTGAGTGGTAAACAAAGAACTGAAAAAAGTGAAAATGTGGCTTGATACAAATCAACTTGCTCTGAATATAGATAAAACTAATTTTGTTATTTTTAAGTCACCTCAGCATTCTTGCCCTGTAACAATTGGTATTAAAATTGGTAACCTTCCAATCAGAAAGACCCGTTATGTCAAATTTCTTGGTGTTCTTTTGGATGAAAATCTCTCATGGAAATATCACCTGACAGAACTTTCAAAAAAATTGGCTAGAACTTGTGGCATGTTTTTCAAAGCTAGACACTTTTTACCCATTAACATTTTGATTTGTCTTTATAATTCTCTATTTTCCCCTTTGTTTATTAGTTTGGTTTATTAAACAGTATGGTTTATTAGTTTGGGGTCTTACTTACGAGACTTATATCAATCCTGTGTTTTTGTTACAGAAGAGGGTTATAAAGGCAATTTCATTTCAAAACTTTGCTTCTCCTTCCTCTCCAATCCTTTCTGATTTGAAGATTTTAAAGCTGCATGACCTTTTTCAGCTGAAATTGTTATGTTTTGTTTATGATTGTGTCAATAAAATTTCTCCTTCTTGTTTTCATTTTTTCTTTGAATTAGTTGAATCTGTTCATCCATATCGTACACGGCAAGCAACTAATAATGATATTTGTCTAAATCAGAAAAATACCCTTCAATATGGTCTTAGGTCAGTTCGTTATTTTGGAGCAAAATGCTGGAATAACATTCCCTCAGAGATAAAAAGTTCACCTTCTGCTTATATTTTTCGTGGTAAACTTAAAACTTTTTTCCTTGAAAACAATTACAGATCATAAAAGGTGCCCATTCAACCTCCGTCAAAAATTAGACAGGTAAATTTTTCAAAGAATTTTCGAGATTTTTAAAAGACTTATCTAATCAGTTATTAATAGGGGGTGCTCTCTCCTCGATTAGCCTACAATCTCTTACAAAAGTGTTGGACCCCTGTTGAAAAAATCGAATTTTTGTCCCCCCTCCCCCCGTTTCAATGTTGAATGAATTGCAAAGAGGGTTTTTTCACGCAGATCCAGGAAGAGAACAATTCACCAAAGCAATCAACATTGAAATGGGGGGAGGGGGGACAATATTTCTGAAAAACGTGGATTTTCATAGTGGTCCAACACTTTTGTAAGAGATTGTCTGAAGGAAAACCCTATAGTTGAAGAAAGTAGGCCCGCTGCCATTGCACCAATAGCAACTCTATCTGTCAACATTAGTTTGTGCCTTGAAGATAAGATGTTTTTCGTCAAGATTAATGCATATAAAGTAATATGGCAATATTTTCTGTCCTCACGCATTGACCTTTCGGGAAGTGGGCCATACTGGCGAGTACTGTCAACAGTACTCACCACAGTACTCACTAGCGTTTCACTCCGTACTTCTCTATTTTGGCAGTGAAAGGGGCTAACATGCCCATTAATGTCTTCAGTGCACTACAAGCTTTCAATTCATGTATTACTTTCATTTTTTATATCCAGTTAAAGTGAAAATATGAACAGTACTCACTTTTCTCTTAATAAGAACCATTGATTTGTTCTTTTTAGGAGGAAGAAAGTGAGTACTGTTGACAATTTTCAAAGTACTGCTTTGCAACTGTTTTCATTTACAGCATCAATGAATATAAATCGTTCATATGGGTATTTGACACGATTAAAGTTCATTTATGAGCAAATTCCAAGGAATCTGCAAATTTTATTAGCCTTTTTCAAAGTGAGTACTGTGGTGAGCACTGTCAACAGTACCCACTACAGTACTCAGTCTTGTTGTTGTTTCTGTACAGGCAATTTTGACTTTAAATGTCTCCTGTGTACTTTATTTATTTATTTTTTATTTATTTTTATTTTAAAATTCTTTACCCAGGGATATAATTCAGTTTAATAACTGTTTTACAATATACCCTGCAACTAAAAATAAAAATAACTTAATCACAATAATCGTCTAAACCTATAAATATACAAAACATCTATTAAATCATTAATAAAACTTGAAAAGAAAAAACGGAAAATTAAAACCAGCTTTCCTTGAATATTTCAATAATGAGCTTTGAGTTTGGCTTTAAACGACTGGATGGAAGGAGCTAACTTGATATCAGAATGGAGTTTGTTCCATGCATCAACTCCGCGGAAAGCAAACGAGTTTTGACCACAGGCTGTTCTCATTCGAGGTATAACTAGATCGCATTTCGTATTTCGTAAGACCCGACTGTGAACATCAGACAATCGGGAGAAGGTCTGACATAGGTTGTCGGGAGCAAGTCCAATTAGGGATTTGTATACCATGGTAGATGTTTCCCTATGGACAAGCCTATCAACTGAGAGCCATCCTAATCTTTGCAACAATGGAGCAGCCGATGAATCAAAAGGGCTGCTCGTGACAATTCTTGCAGCTCTGTTCTGCAGTTTTTGCAAAGTATTCAGTTTAGTATCGCCACAGCATCCCCAAACTGAGCAACAATAGCTGAGGTGGGGCTCGACGATACTTAAATACATGTTCCTTAACGTCTCTTCCTGTACAAATTGTTTGGCATATTTCAAAAGCCCAAGGGCTCGTGAGATTTTCGTCTGAAGGAACTTTGCCTGGCTTCCCCATTTCAAATTTTCGTCAATCATGACACCAAGGTATTTAGTTTCATGCACAAGTTCAATATCGTTCCCGTTAATTTTGAAGCAAGGGGTGATTTCTGATGTTTTGTTTATCTGCCCTAGCTTTTGGGATGAACCAATTATCATGGCTTGTGTTTTGACGATATTCAAGGAAAGCTTATTGCCCTGCAACCATTTCACGAGGCAGGCAAGTTCTACATTGACAACAGCGTCAATTTCTTCGATTTTATCCGAAGAATAGGAGATCGCTGTATCGTCGGCGTACATAGTAGCATGTGCCTTTTTTAAAGCGAAAGGAAGATCATTTATATAAAGCAAAAATAAAAGAGGTCCAAGGCAAGATCCTTGTGGTACCCCAATATTAATTTCTGCTGTATCGGATGTGACACCGTTGACTTTGCAGCACTGCCTGCGATTGTGGAGATATGAGCTGAACCATTGGTGTTCGAGACCATCAATCCCGTAGTGGTGCATTTTATCCAGGAGAATTGTATGGTCTACTGTGTCAAATGCTTTCTTTAAATCGATGAAAACCATTGCAGTATATTTACCCCGGTCTATATTGAAGTACCAATCATTAGTACATTTAAGCAAACAGGAAACAACCGAATGCAAATGTCGAAATCCGTACTGATCTGAGTACAGATGCTTGTTAGAATCGAGGTACTTGTAAAGTTGATCATATATGAGCTTTTCAAACAACCTGGAGACAACTGGTAAGACCGATATTGGCCTATAGTTCGAACGATCATCAGCCTTGCCACTTTTAAAGATAGGAGCTACACGTGCTTCCTTCCAACTGTCCGGGAACACCCCAGTCTCAATGGAAAGATTATAAATCCTACACAGAGAACTAGAGATGACCGGAAATGCGATTTTGAGAAAATGGCTAGCGATACCGTCAGATCCAAAGCCGAAAGAAATCTTCATTTTCTTTAGAGCCCTCTCTGCACCAACGGGACTGACGGCCTCAAACTTGAATTGAGTACAACGTTGATTCACAACGTATTCATTAGATAGCAAGGGGCAAGGTTGCTGTGGAATGTCGTCACTGAGTTTTTCACCTACACTACAAAAGAACTTATTCATAGACTGTGCTATTTCAGCATTATCTACAACATCTTGATCATCTACCTTAAGACTTTCTATATTTGTGGTCTTGGATCTTTTGTTCAGCAACAAGTTGATAGTTTTCCAAGTTTCTTTCAAATTGCCCTTATTGTGAGCGATTTTCTTGGAAAAATATTCTTTCTTGAGTTTCTTGTTTAGGTTATTAACATTGTTACGAACTTGTTTATAGGATTCCATAAGAATGGTAGATTTACTTTTCACAGCTGCAGCCTTAAGCTTATCTCTTGTTCTAGCTAGTTTTTTAAACTCAGTGGTCAACCACGGGGTCAACTTATCTGAGACTTTCATCGTCTTCATGGGGGCATGTTTTTCAATTATTAATGATAAAAGAGTAGACCAATTTTTCACTGCTTCGTTCACATCTCTACTAGACTCGACTATTTGGTCCCAGTCCACCTGACAAAGGTCTGACAAGAAACTTTCTTCATTAAAGTTTTTCATTTTTCTAGTGGTGATAGTTTTTTGCTGACGCTTAAAAGAGCCCATAAATTTTCGTATGCAGTAAACAGCGTAGTGGTCACTTACAGCAATTTTTAGAACCCCAGATTCAGGAATATTTTCAGGATGGCTGGTTGCAATGTGATCAATCAACGTAGCTGTATCCAAAGTTACCCTGGTTGGCTCCTGAATAAGTTGAGCCAAACCAAAAGTGTCATAAATTGCAGCCATATGTACAGCAGCATTAACTTTGACAATTAATAAGCAATTCAAACGACACATTAGTCATCAGAATGACCTCAATGGCAGCAAATATTGGAAGTTCAAGAGGGCGTGTCTTATCTTTAAAGGGCGTGGCTTCTTTGTAAAGAGCCGATCCTTGTGGTAAAAATGCAGTTTTTAAGCAAGTCCTACAAGTTCAAGGATACATTTTATCAAATCTATCAAAGTTATGTTAAAAGCCAGGATATTTTTGAAGAGCTGGTACAAATAGCCTTAAGCCTAGACCAAAGGAAAGAATTGGAAAAATTTTCTTTGCTCATGTAATTAGGCTGAATACGTCTTCAGTTGGTTTTTTCAAGCAAAAATCCTCTTGAAATGGCAATTTTTTGGTTATGTCTCATGTAGAAATGCACAATCGAGAGGACCCTTCTTTCCTATCAATGAAAATTTGTGCCATGGGTTATAAGTATGAAGTAATTATGACGGTTGCACCAATTACTCTAGACGAATATCCTTTGGAGCAATTTTGCCATTTTTGCATGTCACAAAAGAATTAAAAGTCAATAAAATCAAAGATAAAATACTCTCAAAACCGGCCTTAAACATTGGATGTAAAGTTCTTTGCCGTCCTGAAATCTTACTTCTCGTTAGTACATCCAGATGAAATATAGAAATAAAGTGTTTTTTACATTTCATCCAATTTTATGGTGATTGGAAGTTACAGTGGGAAATCACCTGAAATGCGGGATTTTTGGCATTTTTTAAAGAATTATTGTAGAAGAAATAAGAGAAGACAGAAAATGTATTCTATCCCAATGGAAACAAGTTAGCCTTCAAAATATTCGGGCCAATTCTCAACTGGCTACTAGTTATACAATGCTTTTAAAATAATTTTTGAAAATTTCCACTTTCAGACAGTCTGAAGGAAAACCCTATAGTTGAAGAAAGTAGGCCCGCTGCCATTGCACCAATAGCAACTCTATCTGTCAACATTAGTTTGTGCCTTGAAGATAAGATGTTTTTCGTCAAGATTAATGCATATAAAGTAATATGGCAATATTTTCTGTCCTCACGCATTGACCTTTCGGGAAGTGGGCCATACTGGCGAGTACTGTCAACAGTACTCACCACAGTACTCACTAGCGTTTCACTCCGTACTTCTCTATTTTGGCAGTGAAAGGGGCTAACATGCCCATTAATGTCTTCAGTGCACTACAAGCTTTCAATTCATGTATTACTTTCATTTTTTATATCCAGTTAAAGTGAAAATATGAACAGTACTCACTTTTCTCTTAATAAGAACCATTGATTTGTTCTTTTTAGGAGGAAGAAAGTGAGTACTGTTGACAATTTTCAAAGTACTGCTTTGCAACTGTTTTCATTTACAGCATCAATGAATATAAATCGTTCATATGGGTATTTGACACGATTAAAGTTCATTTATGAGCAAATTCCAAGGAATCTGCAAATTTTATTAGCCTTTTTCAAAGTGAGTACTGTGGTGAGCACTGTCAACAGTACTCACTACAGTACTCAGTCTTGTTGTTGTTTCTGTACAGGCAATTTTGACTTTAAATGTCTCCTGTGTACTTTGACAATTAATAAGCAATTCAAACGACACATTAGTCATCAGAATGACCTCAATGGCAGCAAATATTGGAAGTTCAAGAGGGCGTGTCTTATCTTTAAAGGGCGTGGCTTCTTTGTAAAGAGCCGATCCTTGTGGTAAAAATGCAGTTTTTAAGCAAGTCCTACAAGTTCAAGGATACATTTTATCAAATCTATCAAAGTTATGTTAAAAGCCAGGATATTTTTGAAGAGCTGGTACAAATAGCCTTAAGCCTAGACCAAAGGAAAGAATTGGAAAAATTTTTCTTTGCTCATGTAATTAGGCTGAATACGTCTTTAGTTGGTTTTTTCAAGCAAAAATCCTCTTGAAATGGCAATTTTTTGGTTATGTCTCATGTAGAAATGCACAATCGAGAGGACCCTTCTTTCCTATCAATGAAAATTTGTGCCATGGGTAATAAGTATGAAGTAATTATGACGGTTGCACCAATTACTCTAGACGAATATCCTTTGGAGCAATTTTGCCATTTTTGCATGTCACAAAAGAATTAAAAGTCAATAAAATCAAAGATAAAATACTCTCAAAACCGGCCTTAAACATTGGATGTAAAGTTCTTTGCCGTCCTGAAATCTTACTTCTCGTTAGTACATCCAGATGAAATATAGAAATAAAGTGTTTTTTACATTTCATCCAATTTTATGGTGATTGGAAGTTACAGTGGGAAATCACCTGAAATGCGGGATTTTTGGCATTTTTTAAAGAATTATTGTAGAAGAAATAAGAGAAGACAGAAAATGTATTCTATCCCAATGGAAACAAGTTAGCCTTCAAAATATTCGGGCCAATTCTCAACTGGCTACTAGTTATACAATGCTTTTAAAATAATTTTTGAAAATTTCCACTTTCAGACAATCTCTTACAAAAGTGTTGGACCCCTGTTGAAAAAATCGAATTTTTGTCCCCCCTCCCCCCGTTTCAATGTTGAATGAATTGCAAAGAGGGTTTTTTCACGCAGATCCAGGAAGAGAACAATTCACCAAAGCAATCAACATTGAAATGGGGGGGAGGGGGGACAATATTTCTGAAAAACGTGGATTTTCATAGGGGTCCAACACTTTTGTAAGAGATTGTAGCTACTGAGAGAGCCCCTCCTTAAGAAATTCCCCCATACAATTCCTTTGTCTTCATCAGGTAATCACGGTTTATTTTAGATTTCTGCAGCATAGCTCTCATTCGATTCAACCGCTGACCCAAAGGCCTGCATACAGTTCGAGCCTCGTATGCATGCACCCACGAGGGTAATTTTTGCATTTTCGTGATTGCAGCCTTCGCCGACTGGTTTTCAAAGTTTTTATCTGCAACTCAAGGACGCTTATGACGATTTAATGACTAGTAAACCATTTCAATATCAAGATTACACAACAAGGAGCGACACTACGACGAGTATGTTTTTATTTCGACCTTCAGACAGACAATTTCAAGGTATTACTCAGCACCTCTGGCACAAGACTTCCAGGGGAAACATTACGATCAGTCTGGAAAAAAGTTATCTTTAAAGAAATCGCCTGGCTCATACTGAACAAACACTTTACGGTAAGTAGACAAAGAGCTGCAAAATGCAACCACGAAAACCGCTTGTCAAAAACTCTGGTTTTATAGATGTGGCAATGTTTTAAACACTTTGATAAGATAGGAATGGAGCGTGAAATCGCTTCGTGCAGAAGCAAAACAATCAGTCTGGAAAATGTTACTTTTGAAGGAAATCGTCTGGCTCATACTTAACGAATTTTTTACAGTAAATGGACAACAAATCACACAATGTAACTGCGAAAACCGCTTTTCAAAAACTCTGGTTTTAGAGATGTGGCGATATTTTATAAAACCTTGATAGAATAGGCATAAGGCGGAAAATTTCTTGGAAGGGAAACATTCGAAGGCAATAACAATAAGTCTGAGAAATGTTACTTTTGCAGGAAATGGTGTGGCTCATACTTAACGAATTTTTTACAGTAAATAGACAACAAATGACACAATGTAACTGCGAAAACCGCTTTTTAAAAACTCTGGTTTTAGAGATGTGGCGATATTTTAAAAAACCTTGATAGAACAGACAAAACTCGGAAAGTGGCTTCGTAGGGAAACATTCGAAGGCAATAACAATCAGTCTGAGAAAAGTTACTTTTGCAGGAAATCATCTGGCTCATACTTAACGAATTTTTTACAGTAAATAAACAACAAATGACACAATGTAACTGCGAAAACCGCTTTTTAAAAACTCTGGTTTTAGAGATGTGGCGATATTTTAAAAAACATTGATAGAATAGACATAAAGCGGAAAATTTCTTGGAAGGGAAACATTCGAAGGCAATGACAATCAGTCTAAGAAATGTTACTTTTGCAGGGAATCGTGTGGCTCATACTTAACAATTTTTTTACAGTAAATAGACAACAAACGACACAATGTAACTGCGAAAACCGCTTTCCAAAAACTCTGGTTTTAGAGATGTGGCGGTATCTTAAAAAACCTTGATAGCTTAGACAAAACTCGGAAAATGGCTTCGTAGGGAAACATTCGAAGGCAATAACAATCAGTCTGAGAAAAGTTACTTTTGCAGGAAGTCGTCTGGCTCATACTTAACAATTTTTTTACAGTGAATAGACAACAAATCACACAATGTAACTGCGAAAACCGCTTTCCAAAAACCCTGGTTTTAGAGATGTGGCGATGTTTCAAAAAACCTTGATAGCTTAGACAAAACTCGGAAAATGGCTTCGTAGGGAAAAATTCGAAGGCAATAACAATCAGTCTGAGAAATGTTACTTTTGCAGGACATCGTCTGGCTCATACTTAACGATTTTTTTACAGTGAATAGACAACAAATCACACAATGTAACTGTGAAAACCGCTTTTCAAAAACTCTGGTTCTAGAGATGTGGCGATATTTTAAAAAACCTTGATAGAATAGACATAAAGCGGAAAATTTCTTGGAAGGGAAACATTCGAAGGCAATAACAATCAGTTTGGAAAAAGTTATTTTTGAAGGAAATCGTGTGGTTCATACTTAACGAATTTTTTTACAGTGAATAGACAACAAATCACACAATGTAACTGCGAAAACCGCTTTTCAAAAACTCTGGTTTTAGAGATGTGGCGATATTTTAAAAAACCTTGATAGAATAGGGATAAAGCGGAAAATTTCTTGGAAGGGAAACATTCGAAGGCAATAACAATCAGTTTGGAAAAGTTATTTTTGAAGGAAATCGTCTGGCTCATACTTAACCAATTTTTACGGAAAATAGAGGACAAATTACACAATGTAACTGCGAAAACCGCTTTTCAAAAACTCTGGTCTTAGAGATGTGGCGATATTTTTTAGAAAACCTTGATAGAATGGCATACACGTATTTTTTAATAAGAAACTAAGAATTTGGGCCGGCACTGAAAGTTTCATAAAATTATCAGATTTTGACTTCCCTCCCACTAATTTTTGTCTTGCCACGCCACTGAACTCTGGTACTGTCTGAGAAATATTAAGAAACTTTTAAAAATTAAAGGCATGGATATTATAGCAAATATATCATTGAACCTGTATTCTTGAACAATATTAACGCATCGTTCCTGTTTTCAACATTATAGAACACTTTTTATGCATGTATGATGTTTAAATGTCAAGAGACATATCTGTGGCAGTGTTAGCGACCACATCGATAATTCTGCATTCAAAAATAAGAAAGCAATTAAGAAATTTTTCTTACCAAATGGACTAATTTTTATGTTTAAATTAAGAGTTTTAGTACTATGGCCTGATCATAGTTTCTTATAAAAAACATTTATTCAGAGTTTCTTACGAGTTTCTTAAAGGCTTCATAAATATCTTCATGTTCAATACCGCTACCCTCTTGAAAATTTCGAAATTATGTTCATTGAAGCCTTTTTCGATGTATAGACATCACTCAAGTACCTTAAATGAATGACATGATACAGGAAACAAGTGAAAATAGAATAGAATTGTGTCAAATGTTTCCTTTTACCAAAGAAATACTTTCTAAAGTCATATCTTCCCGTTTCTGGAATTTCTTAATTTTTGGCGATCTGAGAGTTGAGTTTCTCATGGGCAGTTTTCCCAGCAGTTTCTTATAAAAAAATGACTCCAAAGGAAATCATTCGATCGCTATGACACTCAATCTTGAGAACTTATTTTCGTAAGGGGGTTTGCCTGGCTCATACTTGACGAAGTTTGTACCGGAAATAGAGAACAAATCACACAATATCGCTGTGAAAGCCGCTTTTTGTTTTAGAAATGTAGCGAAGTTAAATGGGCCTCTGGCCTTCCAATTTTTCTATTCTGAAATATTTATAATTACAGAAGTTGTCTCAATTTGGCTGGTGTCGAAATTCTGGTGTCGAAATTTTTCTGCCTAGATGAAAAAAGCTAAGAAACTTTTGAGAACTGAAGCTTCAATTTCCAAGGCCTCTCAAGTCAAATCTTACTGTTGTGATAGTTACGGTATTTACAAATATTGTATGGTTTTTTGAGATTTATAACAAGACAAGCGCTGAAAGATTCCGTGCAATTTCTTTCTAAACCAAACTAAACATTACGTTTCAGATTCCTACTCAAGAAAGGGCTACCGTGGGATGTTTTCGAGACTGCCCCTCAATTCTGAGTAGGGAATTTCTTTTTTACTTTGAAAACAAGTGTATAGTGCAATGATCTGGAAGTGCTGAAAAGGTATTTTTGTGAAGTTTCTGTGAAAACCTTGAACATGCTTGTTACCAAATTAGACGATCACCAAGCCAGGAATGATTTTACAGCCAAAAGAACATTAACCTAAAATCCCGGTTTCTGTATCAGCGGAATTTATCCAGAGTTTTCGAACGATGAAAACATCTTTTGTAGATGGAAAATAAGGGGAAATGTCGAATCTTCGACATGTTTTTCACAGTCAAATCGAGCCGAATCGTCGACAGAGTGTCGCTTGCATGGATAAACAGAACTTTTAAACTACAGCATGGGTGAATACAGGCACTGTCTCCTGTGTTTCATTCGGCCTTGCTGCATGCACTGCAATGGCTTCGTCCAAAAGTACTTGCTAAATTCGCTAGCACTAAACTAGCACAGAGACAAAGCCACATCAGAAGGTCAATAAAGGCAGTAAATTATGACAAAGTTTTTAGCTTTATTAAGCCTTTTTGTTTTCTTACCGTCAAGAAAAATTTTGAAATGTCCAGGAGGACGAGCAGCACAAATCTTCGCTTGCAGCACATTATTTGCAACTCAAGAATATCAGAATAAATCCTCCGCTGGAGTCCGTCTTATCTTTGACGACTTTTATCCAAAATGCAGCAATCTGCAGCTCAATTTTAACAACCCTTTTATTCTCCTTTTTCAAACCTGTGCTTAGGCCAACAGTTCGCATCATGCAGCAAAGCAGCGAAGAAGGCGAGCGTACGCTATTGCCCACCGACATCCCTTAAGATCTTTGCGCATGCTCGTACGAATGAGAGCTATGCTGATTTCTGCTGTAGTATCTGTCTTGTATTAATTATTTTTGCATGTTGTATTTAATTGTATTTAATTTTGTCATTTGGAGTTGTATGTTGAGGAATTTTAAAATTATGAAACTGAAACTGATCGTGGGTTTATACGAAAGTCCAGGTCATCTTATAGTAGCCCATGTGTAGTAGTGCGGAAAAAAGATGGCTCAATGCGTTTGTGTATCGACTACAGAGCACTCAACAACAAAACAATTGCAGACAGACTGTATGAGTGGCTGTATGAGTGGCTGAGGGTCCCAATGGGGACTGTATGAGTGGCTGAGGGTCCCAATGGGTTTGAAAAATGCACCTGCTGAGTTTCAGCGCTATATGGAGGACTGCCTGTCCGATTATCGGGACAAATTCTGTCTCCCATATTTGGATGACGTGATTGTTTATTCGAAAAGCTTTGAGGATCACGTTGAACACTTGCAGAAAGTCTTGCACAGACTCAAAGAGAAGGGAATCCGTCTAATGGCCAGAAAATGTAATCTATTTGCTCAAGAAGTGACCTATCTAGGACGTGTAATCACTGCCGATGGATACCGTGTGGATCCGAAAGGAATTAAGCCAATCTTAGACCTCAAGAGCTGGAAACCAAATACGCTAGGAGAGGTTTGTCATCTTGCTGGGTTGCTGGGATACTATCGCCGCTATGCCACGCATTCAAGAAACATTAGAAAGTTTTTCAGGGCAACGATGGGTTTCAACACTGGATCAAGGGAAAGCATACCATTAAGGGTTTGTTCATCCTAGCAGTCGCTCTTTGACAGCCTTTGTTACGCCATGGGGACTGTATGAGTGGCTGAGGGTCCCAATGGGTTTGAAAAATGCACCTGCTGAGTTTCAGCGCTATATGGAGGACTGCCTGTCCGATTATCGGGACAAATTCTGTCTCCCATATTTGGATGACGTGATTGTTTATTCGAAAAGCTTTGAGGATCACGTTGAACACTTGCAGAAAGTCTTGCACAGACTCAAAGAGAAGGGAATCCGTCTAATGGCCAGAAAATGTAATCTATTTGCTCAGGAAGTGACCTATCTAGGACGTGTAATCACTGCCGATGGATACCGTGTGGATCCGAAAGGAATTAAGCCAATCTTAGACCTCAAGAGCTGGAAACCAAATACGCTAGGAGAGGTTTGTCATCTTGCTGGGTTGCTGGGATACTATCGCCGCTACATCCAAGACTTTTCGCGTGTAGCAAAGCCTATCTATGATTTGCTCAAAGTTGATAAGCAACAGCTCGGGAGTATGCAGCAAGGGCAGAGGAAACGTGGTAATCAAGGTCAAGCCCCTTCAAGTTTGCCTGTCAAATGGGAGGAAGTTCATTCTAATGCATTGGGTTCTCTCATAGAATGTCTAGTAAATCCACCAGTAATGGGGTACCCAGAATTTGAGAAGCCATTTGTGTTGCATACTGACGCTTCTCAGGAAGGATTGGGGGCAGTTTTATACCAGAAGCAAGAAGGACGTATGCGAGTGATTGGTTACGCTTCGCGAACTCTGTCGCCAGCCGAACGAAATTATCATCTCCACTCAGGCAAATTAGAGTTTTTAGCGCTTAAGTGGGCAGTAACTGAACAATTTAGAGACTACTTATTTTATGAACCTCAGTTCACGATCTACACGGATAATAATCCGTTAACTTTTGTCATGTGAACGGCAAAGTTGAACGCTACTGGACACCGATGGGTAACGTCTTTATCAGATTTCAACTTCACGATAAAGTAGCGACCTGGATCGAGCAACAAAGATGCTGATTTTTTGCCCAGTACATATTGATTCAATGATGAAAGATTTCACTACAGAAATCTCACAAGATGAGATTCGATGTATGTTTAATGCAGTTTCTGCACAAAATGATGAACAGTTATGTTGGGTGACAGCAGTTACAGCAGATCAGAAAGTGTTTGCAGATTTTGATTGTCCTCCCGTAGGAAAGACATACTGGCCAATGAAGCTGGACTTTATTCGCCAAGCACAACAAGAAGACCCGGTTATTAGTCGCATACTTGCATTTAAATTGTCAGGAAAACCTTCCGCAAAAACATTGCAAACCGAACCTACTCAAGTTAAGTCTCTAATGCACGAATGGAACAAGTTATCGTTAGAAAATGATGATATTCTTTACAGGAAATCAAATGGCAGAATGCAGCTGGTTCTTCCACATCGCTATCATAGGCTCGCCATGAAGCATTTACATGAGGAGCTTGGACATTTGGGAGCTGATAGAGCTATCGAACTAGCTCGTGAACGATTTTATTGGCCTCATATGGCCAGGGATATCGACCACTTTGTAACTAAAGTTTGCCAGTGCATCATAGTAAGAAATCTGTGGTGAATCCCCGTGCACCAGCCCAAAGTATAGTAACGAGCGAATCATTTCAGCTAGTCTCGATAGACTTTGTTCATCTCTAGATTACGAGTACGAATACATCCTGTACATCCTGGTCGTTATTGACCATTTCACTCGTTTCGCACAAGCGTATATGCGACCACTAACAAATCTGCCAAGACAGCTGCAGAGAAACTTTTTAACGATCACATTCAACGTTTTGGTCTGCCTTGTAAAATACATCATGACCAAGGCACCGAATTTGAAAATGACTTGTTTCATCATTTAGAACAATTAATAGGGTTAAAGAGATCCAGGACAACTCCCTACCATCCCTCCCTACCAATGCCCAGTGCGAGCGCTTCAACAAGACACTTTTGGGAATGATGCGAACAATGGCGGAAAATCAAAAGTCACGATGGAAATATCATATAAATAAAATGGTTTTCGCGTACAACTGTACCAGAAATGATGCAACAGGTTACTCTCCCTATGAACTTTGTTTGGTCGCAAACCTCGCCTTCCAATAGATATTATTTTTGGTAAGACGAAAGCAACTGTCTCTAAAAGATATCCAACTTATCTTAGAGACTGGAGAAACGCAATGGAGCAAGCCTACACGATTGCTGCTGAAAAATCTGGACAATCTATGCAACGTGGACGTGAAGCTTATAATCGTAAAGCAAATACCTCAATTCTCGAGGCCGGTGATAGGGTTTTGGTTAAACGACTGCTAGAGCGTGGAGGCCCAGGCAAACTCAGGTCGTTCTGGGAAGATAAAATTTACATTGTTATACGCCGTATAGAGCCAACGGGAGCAGTCTATGAAGTGCAACAAGAGGATGGAAGTGGACGTAAACGTATTTTGCATCGTAATTTATTGCTGCCATGCCATTACTTGCCGAGTGAGACTGACAGGAATGTACAGCTACAGCCTCGAAGACAGCGAAGTGCACCAACAGTTGCAACTCGTCAGAAAACAGTTTCAAACGCAGATTACGAAGTAGATTCCACAGCGTTACAAGAAGATGATCATGCTATATTTAGCCGACGTCAAGTAGATGGAATTATCAGACATCTTAACGAGACCTCAGAGGTCAATAATTCAAAAGAGGAGAAGCTGCTAGGAATTTTAATTGACGCAAATCTTAGCTTTGAAAAGCACATTAGCAATATTTGTCAAAAGGCTGGCATTAAACTATTTGCTTTGTCACGAATGTCTGCATATCTAGGTACTGATAAATTGAGACTTTTGATGAGAGCATTTGTTACTAGTCAGTTCCAATATTGTCCATTGGTTTGGATGTTTCATAGCAGAAAAATGAACAACAAAATCAATAGGCTGCACGAGAGAGCCCTCAGAATAGCATATAAAGACTTTTGTTCTAGTTTCGCAACTTTGTTAGAAAAAGATAGATCTGTAACGATACATGAGAAAAATCTGCAGTTGCTAATGACTGAAATGTTCAAAGCAATAAATAATCAAAGTCCCACATTCATGAATGAAATTTTTCCTCAAAGAAATGCTGCTTATAATTTGAGAAATTCAAATACATTCACAGTTCCTATCGTACATACTGCTAAATATGGTACTGAAACAGTTCGTTATAGAGGACAGCGCATTTGGTACACTCTTTCACAGGAAATCAAAGATGCAAATTCTGTGCAACAATTCAAGAATAGAATAAAATTTTGGAAATGTGTAGACTGTGACTGTAGACTCTGCAGACAATACATACCTGAGCTCGGCTTTTCATAGCTTTATACCCCTTTTAGATTGTATATATAGATTTTATGAACTTTGTAATTTTATCGACTTGTTTTACTTATTTTGTTGTATTATTGTAAATTAATTTGTTGGCTTGAATTAGCATTTTTATATTTTAGCTATGTAAGTTGCCAACCTTAAATAAAATGATGATAATAATAATACATGATGTTCATCAACCGGACGCACCTGACCAACCAGTGCTACCTGAACGGGAAAGGGATGACATTGACCCAGAATCATCAATGAATGTTTCACAACCTACAACCGGAGAAGTTCCTGAAACCGTCGTGACAGCTGCTACGAGTGAATCACTAGGAGGAATCTCAACACCGCAAAGACCATTAGAGAAGTCGCCAGCTCATGAGCCAATGCCCAACTCGCCAGAAGATGTGCAATCGCCACCTCGAAGCCGACCACAAAGAACACGACAGCCGCCAACTTTGTTATCGTACTATTCATTTGGACAGCCAATCAGTTCTCAAGCTCGGATTTCGAATATTCATCCAGCAGTTCAGCCAGTGCCACAGTTTGCGTAAAGATAGGAATCAAATGTTTTTAGCCGAAGTTTGCTCGTGGCCCATGGCCGGAAACCACCAAAACCTCGTTTTTATGGACCAATCAGACGGCGAATAAGTGAAGAAAATAAAAGAAACGTGTGAAGATTTTTCTAAATTTTACCTACCCTCATAAAGCGGAACCAGGACAAAAACCTGCTTGAAATTTCCCGACTTTTTTGAAGAAATCTACTCTCCATACGTTTGGGCATTCAAGTTTGGATGCCGGTCAAAATATCTCCCGATTCCAAGGAGTTATGGCATCTCAAACTCACGACCTTTGTTCGTTTCAGCTTTTCTGAGCTTCCAGCATTCTTAGTACTCAACTCATTCCTAAAAAGTTTTCTAAAACTTACCTGAAACATCATTAATTCCCATAAAGTCGATACAGTGGGACTGGGGACCTTTTCTTGCTTCGCAGATGAGCAAATCTGACATGATTTCTTTGATGTCCAAAACATGGCCTAGCTCTATAATGTGCTAAATTGTATTTTTGAGTAAGAAATTTCAAGGGTACCCACCTCTTTTCGTTTGTTTAAGGCATCCTGTAGCTCTGTGTATGTGCCAGACTGTGCTTGGTCTCCATTTGAACATTTTCTGCGATAAATAATGCAACAAGTCGCAAGATAAATTTTACCTTCTGTGTTTCTTCGGCCAAACTTTCATCCGTGTCATCACTAATCACGACGACATGGCGTGTGAAGTGATCACGTGGTATGTAACATTTTGACACCTTCCCGCCTCTTCCCAAGGCCTCGCAGAGCGCAGCAAGTGTGGTAATTCGTGATGACACGGATGAAAGTTTGGCCGAAGAAACACAGAAGGTAAAATTTATCTTGCGACTTGTTGCATTATTTATCGCAGAAAATGTTCAAATGGAGACCAAGCACAGTCTGGCACATACACAGAACTACAGGATGCCTTAAACAAACGAAAAGAGGTGGGTACCCTTGAAATTTCTTACTTAAAAATACAATTTAGCACATTCTAGAGCTAGGCCATGTTTTGGACATCAAAGAAATCATGTCAGATTTGCTCATCTGCGAAGCAAGAAAAGGTCCCCAGTCCCACTATATCGACTTTATGGGAATTAATGATGTTTCAGGTAAGTTTTAGAAGACTTTTTAGGAATGAGTTGAGTACTAAGATGCTCAGAAAAGCTGAAAACGAACAAAGGTCGTGAGTTTGAGGTGCCATAACTCCTTGGAATCGGGAGATATTTTGACCGGCATCCAAACTTGAATGCCCAAACGTATGGAGAATAGATTTCTTCAAAAAAATTCGAGATATTTCAAGCAGTTTTTGTCCTGGTTCCGTTTTATGAGGGTAGGTAAAATTTAGAAAAATCTTCACACGTTTCTTTTGTTTTCTTCACTTATTCGCCGTCTGATTGGTCCGTAAAAACGAGGTTTTGGTGGTTTCCGGCCACGGGCCACGAGCAAAATTCGGCTAAAACATTTGATTCCTATCTTGTTTGCGTATAGACCGACGCATTTGCAGATGCAGCGACAGAATTCAGGATTCGTACCAACAACTTCTTTACATACGGGATATTCTCATGCATTTGTACCACAGAGGCAATTCGGACAGTTCGTGTCGCCTGGACAATTTGAACCATACGGCCAAAGAATGATTCTAGTTGCGTATGGCTGTTAACTTTATCATGTTATCATAATCGTTAAATGGAATGTTTGTTATTGACACTTATTATCGTCTCGTCAGAGGAATGATTCATGTTAGTCAACATACGAATTGCGACAAATGTCGGATAACTGTTTGGAGTCTAGTGAGTTTTATTGCTGCGCAGCCGAAGTAAATGATATTAGAGAACAAGAACAACTGTACTCTGAATGTGATATGTCAGGACGAGAAAATGTTGTTTGAAGAGAACTGAGTGAAGAAGATGATGATACAGTTAAAGAATTAAATTGAAGAATCCAAGGATTTTTTTTTCAAATGTCAGGAGACATTTCATTTTGAGGGGGAGAGTGTGAGGACTCTAACAACCCCCTGCACTAAGGACTAACCCCCGTATTAAATTCTTTTGTAAACTAACCCCCGTGTTAAAATTCTTTGAAATAACGGAGTTGATCTGAACACGAATGAACGAGAGAGTAGATGTCACTGGAATTTATCTTTGAGTTGATGTGTTGGAATTTATGTTGGAGTCAATTTCCTGAAATATATGTTGAAGCTGAGTTTATATGAGTGCGATTTTATTCGATCGTGATATCTTTTACAATACATTTCGATCATTGAAATCTTCGTCAGCGTTTACTTCGTCAGTATTTATAGGGTAAAAGTTACAGACTAAAAATTACATAAAATCACGACCAAAAAATCCCCGAGATCCCACTTACAATACAATACCAAACAAAAACACCCAGACCATTTAAATTTTCTTTGCCAGCCCAAGTTTTCGAAATCAAATAAAAGTTCACAGTAAATACCCCTAAGCCTTTAGATTTCGACATTGCAATGGAAGCTCTTCGTAAACAGTCCCAGGCAGAAGGGGAGGCACGCCTCCTAACGACCCTCCTGGGATTTGCTTAAATTGCTAAATCCCTAGATGGCAAGACAGGGAATTCCACCCTGACACCACGTGCACACTGACACGAAGTACAAAGGGAAGCATGCCCCCCGGATAAAGCCCAAGACTTATCAAAATGCAATGACCGGATTCAAGCGGTTCCACATGCGAACATATCCAATTCAATATCAGCCGCTCTTTCATTGAGACCGTTGGGTGCAAAAGTTCCTTAGTTATATTGCCAAAAGAATTCCTTTCTACGAAGTGCGTAAACATCTGAAGCCCCATCAATGATCTTTAGACTTTAGACTTTAGACAGAGATTAGACTTGCACCGTCTGTCATTGTTTTTAAGAAAAAACTTTTGTCAATTATCCGCCCCCCTGCAAAATCTGTTTTCGGGATTCATGACCCAATGGGATTATCACATCTTACTCAGCTTAGAGTGGGTCTCAGCAAATTGAATTTTCACAAATTCAGGCATAATTTAAGGACACTATAAACCCAATGTGCCCTACGAACGATGGTGTTGAGGATACGGAGCACTTTTTGTTGCTTTGCCCATCTTTTGTGGTTCAACGACAAAACCTCCTTGCTGAAATTCTTCCACTGTTACGACCATTTGGGTATGCTAATCTTTCAAATGAGGTTCTAGCGCAGCTCTTATTGTATGGTGATGAAAACCTCCCTAATGATGTTAACAGGAATATACTCGAGCTAACGTTAAGATTCATTAAGGAAACCGGTCGTCTAGATTAAGCTCTTTCCAAACTCTGCCACAAACCACGCAGCCACCAAGCACTCTTTCTTTGCAACACCCTTTTTGTTTTGTTTATTTTTTTTATTTTATTTTATTTTTTTTTTTTTTTTGTTATCCATATCTTTCTTAATAATTATGTCTGGTTTTCGTTTAAATGTTTTTCTTTTTAAATTTTTCTTTTTTTTAAGGCCTCGGGGTTGTCATAGTATTTTGCTCCTCTTGGTATCGTCGTCGTAGTATTGTAAAGTAGTTTAAGTAGTGTATTAAGTAATTTGTAACGTAAATTTTTGGATTGAATATATAAATATATAAAAAAAAAAAATGATCTTTATGCTAACCGGAAATGCACCTTGATGGCCTTCGCTAAAGAAATGCCCAAAGAAACCCGCCTGTGGTACCACCTTACCTCTGTCAAGGCTGCCCTCATTGTATTTACGTGCATAGGTTCGAAAATACGACTTGTACACATTAAATCTTTGCCGAAATTTGGTCTTTGTGCTGCCCACATATTTTTTATTGCAGCAGTCACATTGCAACAAGTAGACTACATTTTCAGAGTTGCAATGATAAGCACCAGAGGAGATCGTAAAAGAACGAGAGTGATTAGAATTTTGAAACGTCTCCCCTTCTACAATGAGTGCACAAATTTGACAGCTTCTCCAGCCATTGCATTTTAAAGTTCCCTTTTCAGCTTGTTCATCCGTTAATTGGTAAACTTTGGCTCGAACTAGAGTATCCTTAAAGTTTTTAGCCCTTCTGAACGAAACAAAAATTCTATCTTTAAAAATACGTCGATGTTCATTGTCAACAAAGAGTGCATTCGAACAATTTTGCAAAATTTCGTAAGCTTTATGAAATGCTGGATGGAATGTTAAAACCAGGGGAATCCTCGTATCATCCTGGTGCTTTTGATTCCGATCAAAAAGGGTACTCCGATCCAGTCCCCGTACCCTGCCAAACAGCCCCTCTAGTTCTCCCCTGTTGTATCCCCGATCCAAAAGAAAATTTTCCAAATTTCCCAATCGATTTTCAAAGAAAGCTTCTTCTGAGCAGATACGACGAAGTCGAAGAGCCTGCCCATATGGAATACCCTTTTTCGTATGACCCGGATGGCACGAGGAACGATGAAGAAGCTGATGTGTATCAGTGGGTTTCGTATACAGATCTGTTACTATTTTGTTACCCTGCCTAATAACCTGAACGTCCAAAAAGTTCACTGTTTCCTTGGAATATTCAACAGTGAACTTTATGGAATGATGAGCAGAATTAAGAAAATTTACGAACTCCAGAAGTTTTTCCTCCCCATGTGTCCAAACTAAAAGTACATCATCAATATATCGCCACCATAACCAAGGCTTATATTGTGATTCTTCCAGAAGCCTTTCTTCCAAAGCAGCCAAAAATAGAATTGCATATGAAGGTGCACATTTGGTGCCGATAGCTGTCCCCCTAATTTGCTTAAAAAAGTTACCATTACTTAAAAAAGCACGTGGTGTCAAGGTGGAATTCCCTGTCTTGCCATCTAGGGATTTAGCAATTCAAGCAAATCCGAGGAGGGTCGTTAGGAGTGCTGTCCCCTCTGGACAATGATGATATATGTGCATAAATTATACTTAGCCTCGTTTCTAGTAGACACGTGTTGTTAGTTAGGCCATTCTGGGTGTGTGCATGCTGAAGATTGATCTTTGTTGAAAGTTTCTTACTTGCTCGATATCTGGTCTATTACACTGGTGACAGGAGCCTTTCAACCCAAACCATTTCACTGTGTCATCCTTCAACATCATTTTCTCAAAGCTCGAGAAGTTCACCGGCGACGGGAACGTTGATTTGCACCAATGGCTTCGTAACTTCGACAGATGTTGTGTTATTGCTGAGAAGTCTGACGACCTGGTCGTTGGCCAAATTTTTATGCTGTGTGTTGATGGCAGAGCTAACGCCGTCTTAGATCAATTTGAAGAGGAGAAAAGCAGTCCACAAAAGTATAGCGAACTCAAGAAACAGCTTACTGCTGTCTTCGATTCAGAAGCCGATCGCGAAGCTCACATGACAGCCTTCGAACGCTGCATACAAAAGATCGATGAAAGTGAAGAAGAGTTTATGACTCACCTTTTACAGTTGTTCAAAGCTGCTAATCCCAAAGCGAAAACTGAAGTTATCAACCATGCCGTGAAACGCAAGTTTCTTCAAGGGATTTCGGATGCCCTGCGTAGAAACATATTTATCTTTTGCAAAAATCCATATGATGACGCGGTTTCTCATCAACATTTGCTCAAGGCAAGCCGTCATGCGTCAGTTCATCTTTCCTTGCCATCCACCGCCGAGACTGTGGTTCCTGACACCGTTTTAACTGCTGCAAATCCATCGGATACAACACTGGATGCTATTCTTGCATTATCTACCAAATTTGAGCAGCATAGCCACAATGCCTGCCAAAAGTCTTGGAACACCTCTGCAAATTTTGCCTTGTTTTGCGATTTCCCCCTCTCCCCCTCAGAACAATGTTGTGTTGTGGTCAAAAAATCGGCATGATAGGACGATCCGCGACTCTGCTGGAATGCTGGGACAATAACCTTCGAAATCAACATTGTTTCGGGGGCGAGGGGGTATTTGAATCTGATGGCTATGGTTAGAAATGCGGATTATGAAGAAATGGCCTAAGTGTTCCAAGGACTTTTGGCAGGTATTGTCTGAATTTTATTTTGAGAATGGTGATTTAGAAAAAGACAATGTGATGCATCCGAGGGTTTTTGATGGTGCTGATTTCATTGGTCATGACTAAAATTTCATATTCCACATTTGTGACGTCATAATTGACAATTTTCCGTATTTTCATCGATTTTAGTCTGATACTTCGCTTAGAATCATTCAAATAATCAATCTATCCAGCTTGCTGCACTTAAATAGGACATGAATAATAGATTATTAGTTTATGTATCTATCTGTTGAAGAAAACCCGAAAGTTACATCTTTTCTTGGCCTTATAATGGGTGGATTTATCAAACATGAAAACGAGGCTACAACTTATCTTGCTGCCCTTTGGTGATCCTGAGTCACTTTCACGGACTTCTCTTCTTGCACTATTGGTTACAGGCATGATGAAATATTCTAGTACAGTTAAGAATTGTTAGTGACATTTTTTGCAATGAAATCATTCAAAATTGTTGACAGACACTGGGACAGACACAGATCATAATAATCTAAACGTGACCCTGTTAAACATGGTGAGGCGAGCCTTCGGTGTGTCCCTTCGACGTTGACCTTGAGGAATATCTGCAAGGTGATTATTCTTACGACCTTTGTTTGCAATTTCCACGTAACGTCGTCAACAAAAGGCAATTTACATGCTCAGCTGATCATTTCTAATGCCTTTCAATTTAAAGGCGCAGGGTCACGTAACCGTAAACAAACCTGTTATCTCTATGATCTATATTATTGCCCACACGTGGCCATTGTGTTCCGCTCAGATTTTGGTGGATGGGGTGAATCCACAATAAAGTTACTTCCAAAAATCCATCCATATCTTTGCAATCCTACAACGCATGAGTGTTTGGTTTATTTCTCAAGAAAATTCAAGAGCCCATCTTCAAAATAACACCTATATTTTGAGAAAAGTAGTGGAAAATCTCTGTGATATGGACTATCAAAAATCCTGAAAAATCATCGTTTCGAAAGAAGTTTGTTTACATTACGTGACGCTGCCCCTTTAAGCACGTAAAACACTACAAGTAGACAATAGGAGACGCAACGTTACCAAGTCAAGACAATGACTATAGAATTTACGAAGTGCTTGGACTGAAAAATGCTTGAAATCGACAGGTTACAGCCACAGTACACGATTTTGAAATCGTTTAAACATCCCACAACGTTTGGCAAAGTGGTCCTAACTTACGTGAGAGGTGTACCATGACTGAGGTGTACCAATTCATGTACATTCGAGTTGATTGGACAAAGTAATATGGAGAAAATTGAGAAAGCCTACGGTTAACGATTTTTTCAAAATATGAATTTAGACCATATCCAATTTCTTTCTGCATTTATCGTTAACCGTTGGCATTGCCGACGATCCTCCCTCGATCACGAAAGAACCAGTATAAGTTTTGGTGAATTCTGAAACTATCGATAATGTACAGCGACTGGGCACATGATATTTCATGTTACTTTGTGAATTATAGAGAAAATGGGAATTACTTTTCGTTAACTGATAATTGTAAAGTGTGATTCCATTTGCTAGACGGGAGCCGTCTGTCCTCTGCGGAGCAGTCAGTACAGAACATATGGTACAGAAGGAGCCAGGAGCCAGGCATGGCACGGCATGCGAACTTTTGTCACTAATAAAAGTGTTCATACTTTCTGCGCTTAAGGTTTCTTGAACACACAACGTGTAACATTGTAAAAGTTGCTTGAAACACATTTATTTGCTAGCTCTGCGACGAGTTTCTGCCAGTTTTCGTTGTGCCTCCTAGACTTCAAAGTCCGTTCTGCGGCACTGCTTACAAGTCACTTAAAGTAGATTTGATTGCCAATTATGACGTCATCAGCAAAAATACCGCTTTTTGGTGGTCACAAATGAAATCAGAACCATCGAAAACCCTAGGATGCATGGAGTTTATATTCCTGTACGACGCCGTTATCGAAATAAAATTCAGACAATGCCTGCAAAAAGTCTTGGAACACCTCTGCAAATTTTGCCTTGTTTTGCGATTTCCCCCTCTCCCCCTCAGAAGAATGTTGTGTTGTGGTCAAAAAATCGGCATGATAGGACGATCCGCGACTCTGCTGGAATGCTGGGACAATAACCTTCGAAATCAACATTGTTTCGGGGGCGAGGGGGTATTTGAACCTGATGGCTATGGTTAGAAATGCGGATTATGAAGAAATGGCCTAAGTGTTCCAAGGAATTTTGGCAGGCATTGCAGCTTGCAATGCAGAAACTTAATGAACAGCAAGATCAAATCAATGCAATCAACCAACAACTTCCGCTTAGGCCTTCACAACAAAGCCAACAACAACAAAGCGCGCCCGCTTTTCAACCCACGCAAAGCACCCGCGGGCAACCACGCAGAGGCTCTCCACGTAATTTTGGCGGGAATTTTCAACCTCGAAATGTACGGGCAGGAGGACAACAGTCTATTCGCTGTTATTTTTGCAACGGTCTGAACCATCTCCAGCGTGACTGTCTGGCTTATAAGCAACAACAAGCTAATCTTCCTCAGCAGTCGGGAAACTTTTGGGGCTCCCAGTAAAGGGTCATACTGGGACAGCCGACATGCCTTCACCGACCCCCCAAGATCAAGAACATCAATCCTCCCTGCAGAAAGAACCTAATTTGCTCTGGTTCACTGGCAAACTGAATGGCCAATCGATTCCTATGATGCTTGATTCAGGTGCCACCGTTTGCTGTCTGGCAAAAAGATGTTACACAGGAAGTCGATGTTTAAAAATTTAACATTGCAACCTTATTTAGGTCCAGGACTACTTGATGCAAATGGACAAATAATGAAACCATATGGTACAATTAAAGCACCCCTAGTAGTAGGGCAACCAGCTGTATCACACACTGTTGAATTTATAATCATTGATGCATTGCCTTATTCTTGCATTATTGGTTTGAGTTTTCTCGACAAATTTAGCCAATGGGGTATTGATAATTCAAAGAGCATTCTCCACCTTGGAGAATCAATCGTCTCGGTCTCCTCTCAGCCTTCTGTCCAAGATAACATTGCTTTCTTGACTACTGCTAAGTACACTATACCACCTGGGCAATCTTTATGTATCAAGACAGTTGCGAATGGGTCTGCCCTTGATGCATTGCGCCCAGTTTCAGAACTAGCTGCCCTAATAGATGGACATGTACCCTTTGAAGAAAGACTTCGAGTTAAAGTTGTCCCATCCCTGTACAACTTGACTCATCAAAATTCATGCATGCCAACAACTATAGTTAATAGTTCTGCCGTCTTAAAGACAATCGGAAAGGGCACTAAGGTTGCGCTGGGAACATTTGATTTTGAAGAATTCTCTGCTGTTCCTAAGGAAACAATCAATCTCTTGTCTTCGCCGGATGTCCGGCAAACACAACCATTCAATCAGAGCTCGGATCCTGTGACAATTCTGGCTTCACAAATGACTCATTTGCCTCCTTCGCAGTTTCATGAAGCCAAGACTTTGCTCACTGAATTTTCTGATATTTTTTCTTTGTCAAACACGAAAATTGGCAAAGCAACAGTTACTGAATTTGACTTTGACCTGGCTCATTCGACTCCTATCTCTGTGCCTTTACGACGGGTACCCCTTCATCACCAAACGGTTGTCAAGGAACTATTACAACATTATAAAGATCATGGCCTTATTGAACATATTGATTCGCCTTATCGTGCTGCTACAGTACTGGTTGCCAAGAAAAATGTTTCAAATAGCTGTGATGTTACAGATCGATTTCGGCTTGTAGTTGACTACCGCTTCCTTAACCCAGCCATCAAAGATTCAGGTTGGCCTTCTCCTTCACTGCAGCAATGTCTTGACGCTGTTTGTGGCTCACAGTATGTCAGCTCTATCGACTTTAACAGTGGCTATCACCAAATTCCGTGCGCTGATAGAGTCAAACCAATCATTGCCTTTTCTCCAGGGTACGGGTTTGGCCAATGGACTTGGAACGTTATGCCACAAGGCATCAAACCGGCATCGTCCCTGTGTCAACGAACCATGGAGCAAACCTTCTCAGATTTAAGTGATTGCATTCTGCCACCCTTCTACGATGATGTGGTCATTAAAGGATCAGATTTCAAACAACATACCTCCAACGTTCGCAGAGTTTTAACAAGAATTCGACAGTCAGGTCTTACATTGAATGCCTTAAAGTGCAAATTTTTCCAGCAAACCTTACCGTATTTAGGCCATGTCATTGACAAGGGACAAATTCGCCTTGATCCAGCTCGCATGCAGTGTATCACAGAATTTCCACCACCATCCAATGCAAAGTCATTGAAAGAGTTTCTGGGCATGGCCCAATTCTGCGACCGCTTTGTTCCAAACTTTTCTGTTGTTGCTGCTCCTCTCCACGAGCTGACAAAGCCAAGCTCCCCATTTTCATGGACACCGGATGCCCAAACCGCATTTGAAACACTAAAACGGCTTCTCATTTCAGCCCCAGTTTTACGAGCACCTACTAGTGCTGATTCTTTCATTCTTGAAGTAGATGCCTCTGACAAGGGTGAAAGTGCATGTCTTAAAGCTCGCAGCTCAAGTAATGGCAAAATTTACATTGTCGCCTATACCAGTAGAAAGTTTAATGAGACTGAATCAAAGTGGAACATTGTAGAGAAAGAGGCGCATGCCATCATATTTGCTACTGAGAAATTTCGTCATTACCTTCTTGGCAAACCTTTTTTCTTACGTACTGATAATCGTGTGACATCATTCCTGTAATCCAAACGCAGCCCTTAGAGTAGAAAGTTATTGAATTGGGCATTACAACTTTCAGAGTTTTCTTATGAAATCGAACACATTCCATCCAAGAATAACGGCATAAGTGACTGCCTCAGTCGAATGCACAGTGTCAACTTCGTAGAGGAATTACAACCCAATTTTTCATCAGCTTCCATCAGAGATCTTCAAGCTAAAGATCAACAGATACAAGCGGCCATCGAATATGTATCCTCTAGTAAACGAGACTTCGATATTTCCCGTCTCGGTTTGTTGAAGCAATATCGTAGTAAGCTATCTATGTCTCAAGAAGGCATCTTACAGTGGCGCAACTGCACTGTTATACCTGAAGATTTACGTGGATCTGTCCTGCGACTTTGCCATGACCACCCGTCGTCTGGCCATTTTGGAATTGATCGAACATGGGCCCGCCTTCGTGAACACTATTTCTGGCCCAATGCCAAAGAGGATGTTACCAACTGGGCCAAAAGTTGTAAGATATGTGCCTCTTTCAATCCACCCCCTCAAGGATATCACAAAGGTCAGTTACAACCGATACAGTCGTCTGAAAGATTTGAACTTGTTTGCTACGACCTAGCCGGACCCTTTATGCCTACATCTCAAAATGGCTTTAAGTATGCTCTTATCCTTGTTGACCACTTCACAAAATGGCCCGAAGTCGTTCCTCTGAAAGAGACATCCGCACCTACCATTGCCAGAGCAATTCATGATCAATGGATCTGTCGATACGGCATCATGCAACGTTTACACAGTGATGGTGCTTCAAATGTTCACGGCAGTGTTATGCAAGAAGTATCCAAAATCTTAGGCATCGGTAAATCTAAGTCTTCACGCCTTCACCCACAAGGTGATGGAATTTCTGAAGCGATGGTCAAGCAAGTCAAGTCTTGTGTGCAAAAGCAAGTTGACCAGTATGGCCGTAACTGGGACTCGTACCTACAGTCAGCTGTATACGCCATACGTTCAAGTGTCAATAACAGTACCAACGTTACACCTGCTGAACTGATTCTTGGTGCCAAACTTTCCTTACCTACGAAACTATTATGCAGTGAATCACCGAAGCAGCTTGTTCAACAATCTGCCGCCCATCATGTGAAGCAGGCACAAGCCTTTGCCTGTGACGTTGGCACACGTCTTCAGAGTTCTTTTGCTGATGTTCGCAATACCCTCAATCAGAGCAGGGAAAGGATGAAAAAGCAATATGACAAGAACACTTCAAAACATCATTATAAAATCAATGATACAGTCATGTTATGGAACCCACCTCAAAAGAAAGGTATTTCACGCTGTTTTCAACCAAAATGGTCTGGACCGTGGACAATTACTCACTTGATAGGCGATCTAAATTGCAAGCTTATCGACCAAAGTGGCAAAGTCAGCCCAACTGTCCATGTCAATCAGCTGAAATACGTGCCTCTGCGATCTGTTCACCTAGTCAATCAATCAGCTGTCCCTAAACCTACACAGGAAGCACCCCAAGAGAACCTTTGCGATTTATTTGCTGACCTAAAAAATGTTGAGACAAACAATCGCATTGACAATACCGTCCATATCGAAGGCGCAAGAGGAGGAGGAAATGTAGCAGGCAACTTCAACGCTACAGAACACCATGATATAGACAATGAACCAGCAAGAGGTGCAACTATTGTTGACAGAGACCAGCAAGCAGATCAATGATGAACGAAATGAACAGCGTGCGGAAGAGCCAATTGATGATGAACAAACCGTATTGCCGGTTTGATACACAAGAAGATGACAATAGCATTATGTATAGGAATTGGTGCAGAGTAGACATTTCAAACATACTGCCCAATAGGACTCGTTCAAAATCAGTGACATAAATAAATATATGGGGAGGGGGATAGTGTTTTCCCCTCTGGACGATGATGATATATGTGCATAAATTATACTTAGCCTCGTTTCTAGTAGACACGTGTTGTTAGTTAGGCCATTCTGGGTGTGTGCATGCTGAAGATTGATCTTTGTTGAAAGTTTCTTACTTGCTCGATATCTGGTCTATTACAGGAGGCATGCCTCCCCTTCTGCCTGGGACTCTTTACGAAGAGCTTCCATTGCAATGTCGAAATCTAAAGGCTTGGGGTATTTACTGTGAACTTTTATTTGAATTCGAAAACTTGGGCTGGCAAAGAAAATTTAAATGGTCTGGGTGTTTTTGTTTGGTATTGTATTGTAAGTGGGATCTTTGGGGATTTTTTGGTCGTGATTTTATGTAATGTTTAGTCTGTAACTTTTACCCTGTAAATGTAAACGGCTGTCCTGGCAATGTAAACGCTGACGAAGATTTTAATGATCGAAACGTATGCTTTTAAACAGTCTTTCTTTTTATTTATCGTTTTCTGTTTACTTTGATTGTGGTTTAGTTTTTATTATTCAATTTTTCCAATGGAAAGGGCTAAAGATGGATGAGGACAGCCAGGTTTTAAGAAAGAGATACCTATTCAATTTGGCTGACAAAATCACTAGATACGCTAATCACTGGTTATTTATGAAGATATGCTTGAGATGTAATATTACTCCGAACGGTTTGAAACTAAAGAAGACGCCCCAGATTGGTAAGATATCGGAGGATTTTCTCTCACAATGGAAGGCTATAATGTTCAAGGCAGAAACAAATTTGGTAGAGTCACTGGTGAGTGAGTACAGGACACAAACATTAGTTCTTCAGGTTGAATTTTGGAAGAAACTCACTGAATATTTAGAAGGGGCAGCGGAAATAGGAGAAGCGAGGAACCTTCATGCGGAGCTGTGTGATAGAAATGAACAGGCTGAAAAGAGAATTTCGATTCGTAGAAGAAGTAAACTTTCGAAAATTTGGGTGGTGAAGCATTGGCTATAGAACAGGAATTTCTGATGAACTACACATTTACTAAAGATTTGAAATCGTTTTGGGATGTTGAGTATCACGCCGAAGGTGGGGAACTACATTTGGAGCAGGAACAAAGGATGGATCTGGACGAAATTCGAAGGGATATTATGCAACAAGGGCAGATTTTGTAATACAATAGCATCAGTCGCTTTGGTTCACACCTCAATGCAAAGCGATAAGCGAATGCAGACAAAAGAAATTCTCTCAAGCAGAAATTGAAAACAAACGAAGCCGCAAAGTTGCCCTGAAACCAGTACGGCAAACTCTCGTTTTGTGCGGGCGAAGGGAGGTTTTTAAGAGAAGGTATGTGCTTATAACGACAGAAGAAGGGTAAATCTAAAGTTCTGTCTCGCGGATTTTGTTTATTTGATTCAGAAACCGAGCAGAGGGCATTGCAATTTTTGCATATTTGTTGCTCAGATGTACGCAGTCACTCCTCAGCTTCTGAATCAAATAAACAAAATCCGCGAGATAGAACTTTAGATTTACCCATCTTCTTTCGTTATAAGCAGATACCTTCTATTAAAAACCTCCCTTCGTCCGCACCAAACGAGAGTTTGCCTTACTGGTTTCAGGGCAACTTTGCGGCTTCGTTTGTTTTGAAAATCTGCTTGAGAGAATTTCTTTTGTCTGCATTCGCTAATCGCTTTGAATTGAGGTGTGAACCAAAGCGACTGATGCTATTGTATTACAAAATCTGCCCTTGTTAGCTTATGCGGGATAATTTTGATAATCAACCACCAGGAATTGAAGAACGAGGATCAAGAACATTTGGAGAAAGTACTAATCAACAATATGTGCCAGGAAATAATGATGAAATTCAGTATGAAGTTAAAAGAGATGAAAATGGACGTATTGAGGGACAATTTGTTAACAAGAAGGTAATCCATTTATCACAGCGTACACTAAGTCAGCATGAAATTTCAGTTTTGTCCAAGGGACTTAAGTTTGTAGCGACTCCAAAAGAGATTGATTATTCACAGGTTAAAATCGATTTAGAGAACTTTGGTAGAAGGTTGCGACTTAAATGGTTTTTCAAAGAGAATGATGATTTTTCAGAAGTACCAGCATTTAGGCCAAAAAGCAAATTTAACCCTAGGAATAAGGACGTGGCAATCGAATCATTCTTATCTAAGTTAGAAGACGAGCTTATGAAAATATCACCAGAAGGTTGTAACTATAGTAATTTGACTAGAGAAGAAAGAGTAGCTTTAAATAATCCTAAATCAGATCGCACAATTATTATTAAGGAGGCGGACAAGGGTTCGGGTGTCGTCGTTTGGGATAGGGAAGACTATATTTCAGAAGCGGAGAACCAGCTTAGGGATCCAGGGACTTATCAAAAACTCGACAATGACCCTTCAGCTCTGGTACAACGTGTCCTTAATGACGCAATAGGGAATATTGAGGAGCGAAGGGACATTGACGGGAAAACTCTGGAATATTTCATGGTCAGCAACCCAAAGCTGGGTAGGTTCTATCTGTTGCCGAAAATCCATAAAAGACTCAACAGTGTTCCTGGGAGACCAGTTATTTCTAATTCAGGCTGTTTCACCGAAAATATTTCAGCATTTTTGGACCATCATCTCCAACCTTTAGCAAAAAAAGTCGGTCCTATGTCAAAGATACAAATGATTTTCTGCAAAAACTTTTTTTTTTATATTCCAATAAAATTTTACAGTAAACAAACAAAGGTTACAAGACGATGCCACGAGGAGCATGGAAATACATAGCAACCCTGTGACCATAACATTTAACATAGATATTCAAATTGATATTACATATAAATATTACAAATAACATATTACAAAAGGCAAATAGGAAAACAAAAATTACAGATAATTCCGACAAAAAAAATTACAAAAAATAAATGTACGAAAAAACAAAGTACAAGTTACAAGAGAGAGGAGACAGCAAACTTACGAACTCATTGAAACCGTTCTGAGGCGTGAATGTAGTTTAACGTTGCCTCAAGAATTTTTGTTTTTAAATCAAAGGATAACTTTTCGTGGCCATACAGGAGGATTTGAAGTAAGGTTTCATTTGTGAGGTTTGTTAATCCGTGGGGGCGCAGTATTGCATTCACACTGTTGAGAAGATCACGTCTTTCTTGGTCATAAGCATGGCAGAGCAGCAAAAAGTGTTCCGTATCCTCAATGCCATCGTTTATCGGGCACAAAGGATTTAAAGTATCGCTGAAGTTATGTTTGAATTTGCGAAAATTCAGCTTGCTGAGTCCAACGCGAAGTTGTGTTAAAATTGATAAACCTTTTGGGTCGTGAATGTTATAGACCTTTTTTGAAGGTGGACGGATCATTGCTAATAGTCGTTTCTTGAAAACATTCACTGAGCAGGATTGTCTAATCTCAGGGTCAAGCTTTTCCCATTCCGACAAACAGTTAGGATAGAAACTTGATTTGAATCTCTCCGTTCTCGCACGTATTTGCCCTACTGCAGCTCTTCTGCGAAGACTGTAGTCAGATTCCTGAAGCTGAGGTACAGGACTCCTTGTGTAGTCTGGAGTCAAATTTTTTATAATCTTATAAAAAAGAACAAGGCGTCTACTCCATCTTCGGAAGTTGAGCGATTCCCAACCAAGTTCATCATAGATTTTCTGACGAGATGTGCCCTTCAAAGCGCCGGTCACAGCTAAAGCAGCGGAATATTGAACCGATTCGAGTTTTTCCATTAAATTAGTCAAAGTGACAGTTTGACTAAATTCACATATATTTTGGGGAATGTGATATATTATGTCACCATAATCCAGGTGCGATCGAACATATAGCTTATACATTTCATTAAGCGTGTGTCGGGGCAAATATTTCGAGAGGAATCTCAACATCCCTATTCCTTGTCTACATTTGGATATAACTGACTGAATATGGCTCGCGAAGGACAGCTTAGAATCTAGTATGGCACCAAGGTGTTTTTGCTCTTGGACCCTCATTACGGGAGCACCATTAAAAAAGATGGGCGGGTGATTCGTTTGAATTCTCTTTTTGGAAAAGGTCACCTCAACTGCTTGTTTAGTTGGGTCAGGATTAAAGGACATACGCCAACTGTGTGCCCACAGCTTGATGAGATTCAGATCATGGTTCATATCAAGAGCAGCTGTATGTGGATCATGAACGACTGTGAAAATTGATGTGTCATCGGCAAATAGTTTCACATTGCACTTTAAGCCATCAGTCAAGTCATTGATATAGATAAGAAAGAAAAGAGGACCTAGGATAGAACCCTGCGGGACACCGGCTGAAATGGTACTCCGTGTTGATGTTTTACCATTCAAGACAGTCCGCTGTTTTCTGTTTTCAAGAAAGCTTTGCATTAGTGTTAGTAGTTTACCAGAGACTCCACAACGGCGTAGTTTGTATATGAGACCTTGATGCCAGACCCTGTCAAAGGCTTTTGAAATATCGAGATAAACAGAGCGGACATCTAGTGTGGGGTTGCAGTCAAATGCTGTAAATATGGAATGGACGATTGACAGCAACTGGTTAACAGTTGAATCTCCTGGGCGAAATCCCGACTGATTTGGGTTTAATAGCTGTTCATGTTTAAATGTTGATAAAGGGAGTCGAAGATCAGCTTCTCTAGAATTTTACCAAAGACCGGAAGAAGGGAAATTGGACGATAGTTTTGTTTCAAGTTCTTGCTGTTCTTCTTATGGATGGGAACTACGTTAGCTTGCAAAAACTTTCTAGCATGGAAAACCTTCCTCGGGATGCTATTCTGTGTACAATTGATGTGGTAGGTCTCTATCCTAGTATACCCCATGGTGGAGGACTGGAAGCTCTTTGTACTGCTCTTAATTCTAGAGAGAATCGGTCGGTTTCTACAGATACATTAGTGGAACTGGCAAACTTAGTACTAACAAACAATTGTTTTGAGTTTAATGGTAACTTTTTTAAGCAAATTAGGGGGACAGCTATCGGTACCAAATGTGCACCTGCATATGCAATTCTACGTTTGGCTGCTTTGGAAGAAAGGCTTCTGGAAGAATCACAATATAAGCCTTGGTTATGGTGGCGATATATTGATGATGTATTTTTAGTTTGGACACATGGGGAGGAAAAACTTCTGGAATTTGTAAATTTTCTTAATTCTGCTCATCATTCCATAAAGTTCACTGTTGAATATTCCAAAGAAACAGTGAACTTTTTGGACGTTCAGGTCATTAGGCAGGGTAACAAAATAGCAACCGATCTGTATACGAAACCCACTGATACACATCAGCTTCTTCATCGTTCCTCGTGTCATCCGGGTCATACGAAAAAGGGTATTCCATATGGGCAGGCTCTTCGACTTCGTCGTATCTGCTCAGAAGACGCTTTCTTTGAAAATCGATCGGGAAATTTGAAAAATTTTCTTTTGGATCAGGGATACAACAGGGGAGGAATAGAGGGGCAGTTTGGCAGGGTACCGGGATTGGATCGGAGTACCCTTTTTGATCGGAATCAAAAGCACCAGGATGATACGAGGATTCCCCTTTTTTTAACATTCCATAAAGCATTTCATAAAGTTTACGAAATTTTGCAAAAATATTTGAATGCACTCTTTGTTGACAATGAACATCGACGTATTTCTAAAGATAGAATTTTTGTTTCGTTCAGAAGGGCTAAAAACTTTAAGGATACTCTAGTTCGAGCCAAAGTTTACCAATTAACGGATGAACAAGCTGAAAAGGGCACTTTAAAATGCAATGGCTGGAGAAGCTGTCAAATTTGTGCACTCATTGTAGAAGGGGAGACGTTTCAAAATTCTAATCACTCTCGTTCTTTTACGATCTCCTCTGGTGCTTATCATTGCAACTCTGAAAATGTAGTCTACTTGTTGCAATGTGACTGCTGCAATAAAAAATATGTGGGCAGCACAAAGACCAAATTTCGGCAAAGATTTAATGTGTACAAGTCGTATTTTCGAACCTATGCACGTAAATACAATGAGGGCAGCCTTGACAGAGGTAAGGCGGTACCACAGGCGGGTTTCTTTGGGCATTTCTTTAGCGAAGGCCATCAAGGTGCATTTTCGGTTAGCATAAAGATCATTGATGGGGCTTCAGATGTTTACGCACTTCGTAGAAAGGAATTCTTTTGGCAATATAACTAAGGAACTTTTGCACCCAACGGTCTCAATGAAAGAGCGGCTGATATTGAATTGGATATGTTCGCATGTGAAACCGCTTGAATCCGGTCATTGCATTTTGATAAGTCTTGGGCTTTATCCGGGGGGCATGCTTCCCTTTGTACTTCGTGTCAGTGTGCACGTGGTGTCAGGGTGGAATTCCCTGTCTTGCCATCTCATCTAGGGATTTAGCAATTCAAGCAAATCCCAGGAGGGTCGTTAGGAGGCGTGCCTCCCCTTCTGCCTGGGACTGTTTACGAAGAGCTTCCATTGCAATGTCGAAATCTAAAGGCTTAGGGGTATTTACTGTGAACTTTTATTTGAATTCGAAAACTTGGGCTGGCAAAGAAAATTTAAATGGTCTGGGTGTTTTTGTTTGGTATTGTATTGTAAGTGGGATCTCGGGGATTTTTTGGTCGTGTCTTTATGTAATTTTTAGTCTGCAACTTTTACCCTGTAAATACTTGGCTGTCCTGGCAATGTAAACACTGACGAAGATTTTAATGATCGAAACGTATGCTTTTAAACAGTCTTTCTTTTTATTTATCGTTTTCTGTTTACTTTGATTGTGGTTTAGTTTTTATCAATCATAAAAACAATGAAAAAACAAAGACTGTTGGATTACGTAAACGTCTTCTAATAATAATAATAAAAATAATAATAATAGTAATAATGATGATAATAATGATCTCCCCGAGGCCTTGAAATTCCGGGTTGGCGTCCGGTGGGGGCTAGTCTGTCTAGGGGGTAGGGGGACTCTTTAGCGTTGGTCGGTAACCCCCCTAGAGATGGTGTTCTCGTAAACACACCGGTGGTAGTGTAACCTTAAATTCACTGTCCTCGCAAGAGTGTAATGAATCAATCAAATGATAGAGAAAACAACGTAAACGCGACCGGATCCAGTAATGGTGAAGGTGTCACGTTCGGCAGTGGTTCTGGGGGACAGCAGCCAGATCTCGGTCGTCATCAAGCGACTGCTAGAAGGAAATGAAATAAAGAAGTTAACAAGATTGTGATGAGATGTTTCTATAGGAGTGAGCCAACCAAGAGAGGCTATAGGAAAAGGATGCTTAGCATATGGAAAGAGCTTGGTGTTTTCGAGATAAATGAACAGCGACTGGCTGATCAAGCAAGGGCAATAAGAACAAATGGATGGTTATTCGAAATAGAGCTGGAAGAGATACAGAGAAAAACGGAAAGTGATCATATGGAAGCTGATGTCAGAGAATCAAGTGGTAGTGAGGATACCGCCCGAAGAAAAGAGCTTGAAACAACAGATGAAACTGAAGAGCATGATACAGCAGCTGAAACTGATAACAGTGTTGGCAATGAGATATCTGTGCAACATCTTTGTAATACGTTGAGATGGGAAGGAGTTTCCGAGGAGGATATAGATCTCGTGAAATTAGTACTTGAGGAGAGGCAAAAAGGCAATGCACCCCCCGATAGTCTTAGAAATGTTGACCGTAAGATATTGAAGCAACATGCAGCAAAAGTGAATGGGATATTGAGATACATACTAACTAAAGATATAACAGATATGAACAATTTATTACTTGCGGCTGGAAGAGTGGTACAATTAAAAGTAGGCATAAAAAGGAATGAAAATGAGAAGGCAAAGGAACCATTATGGAAAAGAAGGCTCCGGTCTAAGATGTCAGGTATAAGAAAAGATCTTGGTCGTGTTGAGCGTTGGAAGCGAGGTGAATTAGCGAATGTTGACCTTAAGTATGAATTAGAGAGGAAATATCATGTTAAGAAGAAGGGGATAAACGTAGTGATAGAAGAGTTAAAACAAAGAATGAAGGCCATCCAACACAAAATAAAGAGATACGAGGATAGAACTGAACAGTATAAGCAGAATAGAATGTTCGAAACAAATCCAAAGAGACTGTATGAAATCACTGACGGCGTCCACAGGAATGACGAAGAAGCACCTAACGCTGGAGATTGTTTAGAATTTTGGAGTGGAATATGGAGTAAGCCAGTCAATCACAAGGTCGATGCAGAATGGCTTACAAAGCTGGAGAAAAAGCTAAAGAATGAGAAGCAATATGATATATTGATAGATTCTGGAAAAGTTCGGGTACAGCTCAGTAGAGTACCCAATTGGAAGTCACCGGGACCTGATGGACTGCAGGGTTACTGGCTCAAGAATTTCACTTCATGTATAGACAGGATCGCTCAACATCTCTAAGAATGTTTGGTTACGTGCCAGGGTGGATGACCAGAGGAAAAACGAGTTTAATAATGAAGGATACGGAAAAGGGGCCTATAGTAAGCAACTTTAGACCAATAACATGCCTACCTCTAATGTGGAAGCTGTTGACCTCAGTCCTTGCAGATTCTATGTATGAACACCTTGACGGGAAAGGACTGCTCGTGGATGATCAACAAGGCTGCAGAAGGAAATCAAGGGGTACAAAAGATCAGTTACTAATCGATAAGATGGTAATGAGAAGTTGCAAGAGGCGTTTATGTGGGTTAGGAATGGCTTGGATTGACTACAGAAAAGCGTATGATTTGATACCGCATACATGGTTGTTGAAATGCATTAATATGTTTGGAGTGGCAAGCAATATGATATCTTTACTGGAAAACAGTATGAATACTTGGAGAACGGACATAACATCGGGCAAAAATGTCTTTGGAGAAGTTAGGATAAAGAGAGGGATATTTCAGGAAGACAGCTTGTCTCCCCCCTTTGTTTTGGCCCTAATTCCATTGACTTGGATTTTGAGAGATGTTAAAGCAGGTTATGATTTGAGAGAAAAAGGGAGGATAAATCATCAACTATTTATGGATGACCTGAAATTATATGGCAAAAATGAAAACCAAATAGAAACACTTGTCAACACAGTAAGAGTATTTAGCGATGACATTAGAATGGAATTTGGAATCAGCAAATGTGCGATCTTGATCATGAAGAGAGGAAAGATTGTGAAATGTGATGGTATTGTTATGCCAGGTAATGAAATTATGAATGGTCTTGAAGAGGAGGGGTACAAATATTTAGGAATTTTAGAGATCGACAACGTAAGTCGTAAAACACGAAGAAATGAAGGAGAAACTGAAGAAGGAATATATCAGGCGAGTTAGATCAATACTGAAATCCAAGCTGAATGGTGGAAACATCATCCAAGCAATAAATGCCAGGGCTATATCAATTATCAGATACGGTGCAGGAATAATTAACTGGAGGGTAGATGAGCTGAAAGCCGTCGATAGGAAAACCAGAAAGTTGCTAACAATGTATAGAGCATCGCACCCGCAGGCGGATGTTGACAGACTCTATTACAAAAGAGCAGAAGGTGGCAGGGGCTTAATCAATGTTGAGGATTCCGTTGAGATTGAGGTAAACAGTTTGTATAGCTATATAGAGCTGAGCAAAGAAACATTTTTAAAAGCAGTAACGGAAGAAAACTTGTTGGGCTCTGGAATGCCAAAGGAAGCAATCAGGGTAAAAAGAATGGAATCTTATAAAGAGAAGGTTCTACATGGCCAGTATGAGAAGTTGACTGCAGGCATAAGCCCAAGATCAGGCAGCTCAAGATCAGGCGTTGAGGACGAATGCTATAAAGAGCCACATAGATAAACAGGATGTTTCACCTGTTTGCAGAATGTGTGGACAACGAGAAGAGTCTATTGCGCATGTAGTGGCGAGAAGAGTCCATTGCGAATGTGAAAAATTGTCCCAGAACCAGTACAAGAATTGGCGGCATGATAGAGTTGGGAAAGTAATTCACTGGGAGCTTTGCAAGAAATATGGGTTCGATTGTACAGAGAAATGGTATGATCATATTCCAGAAGGTGTTTTAGAGAATGAAAAGTCAAAGATCTTATGGGATTTTAGAATTCAAACGGATCAGCAGTTGAATCACAACCGAGGCAAGAAGATTGGCACCTATCAGGCTTCACATTCCAAAACTTGTTTTTCGTTGACCTTTGTCTGCCTTTCGGCTTGTGTTCTTCAGTGAACAGATTTTCACGTTTGGCGGATTTAGTTTTATGGATTATGCAAAACAATTATTCAGTCATTCACTAAACTCATTATTTAGATGATTACTTTCTCGCAGGTCACGCGGGATCAGACGAGTGCAGTCAGGCGCTAGACACAAGTATTTCTCTATTCAGGAGGCTCGGTATTCCCTTGGCTCCGAACAAAATTGTTGGTCCATGTAAAGTAATTGTGTATTTAGGGATTGAAATTGATTCCGAGGCTATGGAGCTACGCCTCCCTCAAGAAAAGCTTGATTCTCTGCTGCACCTTATCCGTACATTCGAGGGCAGAAAGAAATGCACCAAAAAAGAGCTACTAACTTTAATTGGAAAACTATCGTTCGCTTCGAAAGTTATTCCATCGGGCAGAACATTCATTCGCCGCCTGATAGACCTTTCGACAACCGTAAACAAGCTGTCTCACCGTATTTCGTTAAACTTCGAAGCAAGGGAAGACTTAAGGTGGTGGAGCTCATTTTTGCCATTATGGAACGGCAAGTACAAAATTTTGGAACCGTCTGTGACTCAGAGTGTACATTTAAATTTGTTCACGGATGCCTCGGGGAAAGACGGGTTTGGTATTTATTTCGATGGCAAATGGGTGGCGGGTCGTTGGCCTGAAAAGTTCTTACAAAATTCAATCCAATTGAAAGAGTTATTTCCAATCTATTTGGCATGCGTCATATGGGCTCCTTTATTTCACAGGAAAAGATTAGAATTTCATTGCGATAATCAAACAGTAGTCGATATTTGGGGATCAAATACCACGAAATCAAAAGAAATTATGCCAATTTCGCGAAAAATGTTCTTCGTGTCTGCCTCTCACAACTTTACAGTAAAAGTTAGTCACATTAGGGGTGTCAGTAACTCAATTGCCGACTCTTTATCCCGTTTTCAGATGTCCAGGTTTCGTGCTCTGGCACCAGCAGCCGACAAGGAGCCTACACCCATTCCCACGAGGTATGGAAGCTCTGAATCAAGATTTGTTATCCTTACAAGCCATGGCATTAGCCCCCTCGTCAAAGAAAACGTACCTTCAGGGCCAGCAAGCTTATCACAAATCTTGCGATGACTATGGTCTCCAGCCTTACCCACTTTCGGAACTAAATCCGCGCCTTTTTTCGGCATTCCTTGCAAGAAGTCTTAGTCTAGCGACGATCAATACATACCTTTCAGCTGTACACTTACAAAACATCGAACTTGGTTTTGATCCGAACAATGACATGCCTCTCCTCCGCCTTTTATTGCGGGGGATTAAACGAGCTAAGGGCGCCTCGGCCAGGGATAAGCGCCAACCAATCACAGTAGAGATATTGAAGCATATAAAGCAAAACATACGTGTCTCAAAGTTGTCTCCAAAAGATCAATTAATGTTATGGTCAGCATGCACAACAGCCTTCTTTGGTTTTCTGAGAGCGTCAGAGTTTTGTTCCAGCTCAAGAGAGTCATGCAATCCGTCTTCAACGTTACTGGTAAAGGACGTTAGTATTTATGCGAACGTTCTAGTAGTGAACATAAAAATTTCAAAAACAGATCAGTCGCGGGAGGGGCACCAAATCAGGCTAGCTCCATCAGGATCGAGCGTATTCCCCTATAGAGCTCTATCGAAGCATTTGCGGAATTGTACAGCGCCTAACAACCCGCTATTCATGTTTGAGAACAAGTTTTTCTTGACGCGCCAGGTATTCTCTGAACAAATTAAGCAGTTTCTCTCAGCCTCTTGTGATGCTTCTTGCTTTTCCTCGCACAGCTTTAGGATAGGCGCGGCAACGAGTGCAGCTAGCGCCAACAGCCCAGACTGGTTGATAAAAACCCTAGGTCGCTGGTCGAGCTCCTGCTACCATCGCTACATTAGGGGTCCGACTAATGCCATTGATAAGTTCCCAGCGCAGCTAGCTAAGGCGTCTAAGTCTTAGGGTATGACAGTCCCATGTCAGGGGTTGGCAGCCTTGGGCGTATTTTGGCGAAAAGGCTACCAACAAAATTGGTAGCAAACTAAGTTTTTATTGATTTCAGTTTTAGAGCCTAGTTCACTTGTCTTCTTAACTTAATTAGTTCGGGCTAGTAGTTCTAGCCCCTTGTTAGTTTGTGTTCCTGTTGATAAACAGTTCTTAGCTTTCAATGGACCTCATTTTGACTACACGATTCATACTGCTGAAGAGAACTGTCTTATTGACATTCAATATTGTTAGATTGTACTATAACTTGTGTTTGCCAGATACGACCCCAAATTCTGCCAACCAGTGTTCTTATTTGCGTTCGCCTCTCATTTATGGTGTTCCGCCATTGCCGCAGGAGTTAATAGAACATTCTACGCAGCAAATGTATTGTAACGCCAAGGCAATGCGCCCCCCGTGTATGGACAGTCTAGTAAGTCTCCCCCTGTTTGATGCTAGTTCCAAGTCCACGTAGTCATCGATACTCAATTCGTTCAAACTGTTCTCAAAGACGGTCGTTGGTCACGTTTGTCATAAATTTCCCCGCCCTCCCTCCCATTTATCCTCTCGGGTCGTATCTAAGTCTCCCGCGTCACAAAGCAATTCTCCAATGTTGCATTCACAGTAGCGAGTAGCGGCAAATTGCCTAAAAGTCTTTCTCCCACTGTCACACAAGATTATCAAAATTGAGGCAAGTTACCTACATAGTGTATGATTAGGTTAAGGAAATGGGCTGCAAGTATATGTTTATCGAGGCCTGTGGACTGCAAGTGCACGACTAAGTGAGGCACGTTGCCTGCAAGTGTATGAGTAAGTGAGGCCAGTGGCCTGCAACTGTTTGAGTAAGTGAGGCCAGTGGCCTTCAAGTGTATGACTAAGTGAGGCAAGTTGCCTGCAAGTGTATGAGTAAGCGAGGCCAGTGGCCTGCAAGTGTACGAGTAAGCGAGGCCAGTGGCCCTCAAGTGTATGATTAAGTGAGGCCAGTGGCCCTCAAGTGTATGATTAAGTTTTTTTTTTTTTTTTTTTTATTCTTATTTATACACAATACCCTATCAGCATAACAAAGTAAGTATAAATGTTGATAATATCATGAAAAAATAAAGCTGCTCTTCCAAGGGGTTGTGTTTGTGTCCCTCTACCTCAAGAACTCCCTCAGTCTTACTTTGAAGGAGCTCAATGAGGCAGAGTCTCGTATTTGCTTTGGGATCTCGTTCCAGGCACTTGCTCCCTGGTATCCAAAAGACTTTTTGCAGTACTCAAGACGAAGCCGAGGAATTTCGAAATCATCAATTTTTCTTGTGTTATATTTCGAAGTATTCGACCTAGGAGTGAATTTATTTTTGAGGTTCTCTGGGCAGAGTCCATTTTTTATCTTGTATGTAGTAATTAGCTGGTCATATTTTATTAGATTGCGTACATCGAGCCAATCGCATACCCAGCCATCTTTGTGCCTTGCGCATTCAATTAGTCTGCGTGCCCTGTTTTGCAGCATCTGTAGGGATTCCAGTTTTGTGTTTGACAGACATCCCCAAATGACACTGCAATATCTCAGATGGCTTTCAATTAATGCTCGATAAACAGTTGCCAATTGTTTCTGGGAGAGGATGTTTTTGAGTTTAAACATCGCCCCTAATCCGTTTTTTATCTTTCGCTTTATGGTTTTGAGTTGTTCTTCCCAATTCATACTTTCGTCTATCATGACACCAAGATATTTTGTTTTTTGAGCTCTGCATAATTTTTGATCTTCTACTTCGAGGTCAGGGAAATCTTTGGCTTTGTTCAGTTGTTTTGGATGCCCTATCAACATAAATTCGCTTTTTTCAGCATTTAGGCTAAGTTTGTTTTGCCTCATCCAGGATGAAACAAGATCAAGTTCGCCCTTTATCTCATTAAAAAGCTCGTTGATCTCATTGGAGGCATAAGAAATGCTCGTGTCATCCGCGTACATATTTGGTTTAGACTTTTTCAAACATTTTTCAAAATCGTTCATATAAATGATGAAAAGTAAGGGACCCAAACACGACCCCTGTGGTATTCCACACTGTACTAAACGCTTGTTTGACGATTTACCTTCTACATAACAATACTGCTCTCTTCCGGCAAGGTATGAAGTGAACCAACCGTGTGCAAGATCGGTGACTCCATAGGCTGATAGCTTCGACAACAGAACATCATGGTCAACGGTATCAAAGGCTTTTTTTAGATCTAAAAATACGCTTAAATTCGTTTTTTGCTCGTTGATGTTCCTGAACCAAGTCTCTGTTATGTTCATTATCGATGTTTGCGTGTTATGTAATTTTCGGAAGGCGAATTGGTTGTCTGAAAGAAGACCACAATCTTTCATATGGGAAAAGAGTTGATCATGGGCCATCTTTTCCAGCAATCTTGACAGTATCGAAACAACAGAGATTGGTCTGTAATTTGTCAACTCTGATTTTTGACCTGCCTTAAATATTGGTGCCACTCTTGCCAGTTTCCAAAGATCTGGAAAAACGCCAGTGTCGAGGGATCTATTGAATATTTTTGTCAAAGGCCCGCTTACAATCTCTACAGCGTCTTTTAGTATTTTAATAGGTATTTTATCTGGACCTGGCGATTTTGAGGTCTTCAGTTTGTTTATCTCTTGCTTGACATAAGATACTTCAACATGTTTGAACAAGAATTTCGGGAGACGTTTGTCTTTCACCACATTTCGCACGTAAGCCATTGGGTCGGCATCTGTAGGTGCCTCAATTTTGCTTGCAAGCTTAGGCCCAATGGTCACAAAATGCTCATTGAAGGCTTCAGCTATTTCATCTGGACGAACATACTTTCGACCGTTCAGTGTGACTGAATTTAAGGGAAATGACTGAATCTAAGTGAGGCCAGTGGCCTGCAAGTGTATGAGTAAGTGAGGCCAGTGGCCTGCAAGTGTATGAGTAAGTGAGGCCAGTGGCCCGCAAGTGTATGAGTAAGTGAAGCCAGTGGCCTGCAAGTGTATGAGTAAGCGAGGCCAGTGGCCTGCAAGTGTATGATTAAGTGAGGCCAGTGGCCTGCAAGTGTATGATTAAGTGAGGACAGTGGCCTGCAAGTGTATGAGTAAGTGAGGCCAGTGGCCTGCAAGTGTATGTTTAAGGGAGGCCAGTGGCCTGCAAGTGCATGAGTAAGTGAGGCCAGTGGCCCGCAAGTGTATGACTAAGCAAGGCCAGCGGCCTGCAAGTGTATGAGTAAGTGAGGCCAGTGGCTTGCAAGTGTATGAGTAAGCGAGGCCAGTGGCCCGCACGTGTATGAGTAAATGAGGCCAGTGGCCTGCAAGTGTATGATTAAGTGAGGCAAGTGCCTGCAAGTGTAGGATTAAGTGTGGCCAGTGGCTTGCAAATGTATGATTAGGTACAGGCTCTGCGAAAAGGCTACCAACAAAATTGGTAGCAAACTAAGTTTTTATTGATTTCAGTTTTAGAGCCTAGTTCACTTGTCTTCTTAACTTAATCAGTTCGGGCTAGGAGTTCTAGTCCCTTGTTAGTTTGTGTTCCTGTTGATAAACAGTTCTTAGCTTTCAATGGACCTCATTTTGACTATACGATTCATACTGCTGAAGAGAACTGTCTTATTGACATTCAATATTGTTAGATTGTACTATAACTTGTGTTTGCCAGATACGACCCCAAATTCTGCCAACCAGTGTTCTTATTTGCGTTCGCCTCTCATTTATGGTGTTCCGCCATTGCCGCAGGAGTTAATTACTTGTTTATCTTTGTATTGTGGTACCACACGCAGCAAGAAGATTATTTTTTGATCAGCTGATACAAATTTCTAAAGTACAGGGTGTCTCAAAAAAATTGTTCGACGTTTGATTAAATACTAAAAAATAACGATACGCTGAATGGACCTTTGGTCAAGTCACCCTTGTCATGAGATTCTAAATTAATTTTTGACACAAGAATCTTGCAAATCAGATAAAAATTCATGGGGTTACAAGCTTTTGAAGTTTAAGTTTGTGCGAAAGCTGAAACCAGAGGCCTCGAAATGGCATTTTTGGTAAAAGTCCCATAGGCCGTCGTTTCTGTTATTTCTCAATTGTTTCAGGGCGAACCAAGTAGGATTCAAACAGGTATTCCATAACCTAACTGTCAAGCATAAGGATGCTTTGAGGAAACAGATTCAGTCTCTCGCCGATTTTGTTTTGAACCACTGTTTTTGGACCTACGCAATGTTAAGTAATTTTGAGAATTATCGCAAGAAACAATTTACTTTAGAAGTCGTATTTGGTTTGCTCTGATATCAACGAGAGGTATGACATTGGATAAGCTTCTCTTACCTCCGTCTTTGAGCTCTTTGCATTACAAGTAATCTGGGGGGTCTCTGGTTTCAGCTATCACATATTTTTGACCTTCGATAGCTCGTAAGTCAGTGAATTTGCAACCGATTTGCACGATCTTAGTCTCTAAAATTATTTCATAATCTTAGGAACAGGGTTATCTTTCCATGAGCCTGTTCATGTTGTTCTTATTTTTCAATATTTGATCAAACGTGGAACAATTTTTTTGAGAAACCCTGTATACAATTTTTCCACTTTCATTTTTTTCATTCTTTACTTCAGAAAATGTATGTCTGATTTAATAAGGTACTAAATGAAGTATGATGCTCAAAACATACTCTTAACTTTAACTAATGAACTACGGTTAACAATCCGTTCTGTCATTACAGTGCTAAATCATAAAGTTGGAGTAAGATTAGGTGCAGGTTTCCATTTAGACAGCAACACAACTTCTCTTCTCTCGTTTGCTTCAATACTTTGTTTGCGTTTATCCGAGTATGAATGTCTGCAAGAAATGAGAGTTATTCACATACTTATATCTTACAAAGCATACACACTTTATAACTTAACTTTATAAAAGTTGAAACAAATTGATCTAAAAGACAGTGAGGTTCAATACCGGGTGTCCCAGAAAAAAGGTAACAGATTTGATAAGGGGGCCATAGCACTAAGAATTTAGCTCGAATCAATCGGAAATAGTCTTTAAACGAATCCTCGATAGTCACCTTGAAGATAGATCCCTTGTTTGTTGATATTAGAGCATTGAGAGTAGGAACTTTTAACGTCAAAGTTTAGGTTTCCCTATACTTCTAAACCAGAGCTGTTGGGTTTTGGCCCAAGCTGTTAACTCGCTTTTTATGTAATCTCCTGAATCATAGCGAAGTACACTCACAGAAAAAAGGTGGCTTACGAAGAACCTTTTAGGGTTCTTGAGCAGGATACATATATGGAACCCCTAAAGGTTCTTCAAAGAACCCCAAGTCAGGGGTTCTTCAAAGAACCCCTACCAATGGTTCTTCAAAGAACCCCTAAAGGTACTTCAGAGAACCCCTAGAGGTTCTTCAGAGAACCCATGAAGGTTCTTCAGAGAACCAATAAAGGTACTTCAGAGAACCCCTAAAGGTACTTCATAGAACCCATAAAGGTTCTTCAGAGAACCCATGAAGGTTCTTCAGAGGACCCATGAAGGTTCTTCAGAGAACCCATGAAGGTTCTTCAGAGAACCCATGAAGGTTCTTCAAAGAACCCATAAAGGTTCTTCAGAGAACCCATGAAGGTTCTTCAGAGAGCCCATAAAGGTTCTTCAAAGAACCCATGAAGGTTCTTCAGAGAGTCCATAAAGGTTCTTCAGAGAGGCCATAAAGGTTCTTCAGAGAACCAATAAAGGTTCTTCAAAGAACCCATGAAGGTTCTTCAGAGAGCCCATAAAGGTTCTTCAGGGAGGCGGGAGGCCATAAAGGTTCTTAAGAGAACCAATAAAGGTTCTTCAAAGAACCCATGAAGGTTCTTCAGAGAATTCCTAAATTACGTATGCTAATTTCCATGAGGAGGTTGGTAGAATAAAAGGGATTTTGAAAGAAAACTGTTTCCCTTTGCCACTTGTCGACCGTGTCATTAAAACCTTTTTGGACCAACAGTTTAGTAAAAGGCCTACACCTCCTCGCGAAGAAAAGGAGTTTCTTATATTCTGTCTCCCCTTTCTAGGAAGGTATAGTTTACAAGTTAAAACCAAACTTACTAGGCTCCTTAAACAATGTTACCCCACTGTTAAGCTCAAGGTTATTTTCAATTCTCCCAAGCGTTTGGCATCTTATTTTAGGTTTAAGGACCGCCTCCCTATTCTCATGTGCTCTTCTGTAGTCTACTCATATAAGTGTCCTGGCTGCCATGCCTTGTACTATGGGAAAACAACCCGTAATTTAGTTACCCGCTGCAGAGAGCACTTGGGAATCAACAAAGCAGGTCAAAAGATCAAAAGTAACTGTTCCGCCATTGGGGACCACATTTCTAAGTCCGGCCACAATGGATCCCTTGATGATTTTCATATTCTCAGCAAAACTGAGAATTCTTTTGACCTACTTATTCACGAAAGTCTTTTAATCCTTCGGGACCATCCTTCCCTTAATTCACAGCAATCCTCAATCCCCCTGGTACTGTTCTGAGTTGTTTGTCTCCGTTTTTCCACCAGTATTACTGGTATTACTGGTTTCCTTAGTTGTTTTTCTCCCCTGGTTTGCACACAGCCTTTCTTTATATGGCCATTTTGCCCTTTTTTGGACTATTCCCAAGTCCCACTAACGTGTAGCTCGTCTAGTATTTAATCGTTGTTTCCACCCAGTTACTTGCTGAGGATGGACCTAGGAAGGTTCGAAACGTTCTAAATAATTATTATGGCTTAGCCACTCGATTTTGTCATCATGGACTTGTCTTCTGTCAATAATTAAAATGGACTTGTCATCTTTATGTTATTACTAAAATGGATTTGTCAATATAGCATCATTGAAATATGCAAAAGAACATGTTTTTTGTCGTCGTACTCGCCCTAAGAATTCCTAAAGAACGTCAGAGATGAAAATATTGTCACTAAAGTCGCCCAAATGGCACAAAAAGTGGCACAAATGGACTAAAATTGAAATTGCACAGAATTATCTCAAAATTGGTGCAAAGCCTATTTCAAGTACGCTGATTATGAATATGGGCGAGGATTTTGAAAATATTGTCACTGAAGTGGTCCAAAGGGCACAAAAAGTGGCACAAATGACCTAAAATTAAAATTGCATAGAATCGTCTCAAAATTTGTGCAAAGCCTATTTCAAGTACGCTGATTATGAATATGGGCGAGGATTTTGAAAATATTGTCACTGAAGTGGTCCAAAGGGCACAAAAAGTGGCACAAATGACCTAAAATTGAAATTGTATAGAATTATCTCAAAATTTGTACAAAGCCTATTTCGAGTGTCCTGATTATGAAAATGAACGAGTTAAAAAATTTTAAAAATATTGTCACTAAAGTGGTCCAAATGGCACAAAAAGTGGCACAAATGAACTAGAATTGAAATTGCACAGAATTATATCAAAATTGGTGCAAAGCCTATTTCAAGTACGCAGGTTCTGAATATGGGCGAAGACTTTGAAAATATTGTCACTGAAGTGGTCCAAATGGCACAAAATGTGGGACAAATGAACTAGAATTGAAATTGCACAGAATTATATCAAATTTCGTGCAAAGCCTTTTTCAAGTACGCAGGTTTTAAATATGGGCGAAGACTTTGAAAATATTGTCACTGAAGCGGTGTGGTCCAAATGGCACAAAAAGTGGCACAAATGATAAAAACATTGAAATTGCACAGAATTATCTCAAAATTGGTGCAAAGACCTATTTTGAGTGTGCTGATTACGAATATGGACGGAGATGTTGAAAATGTTGTCACTAAAGTGTTCCAAATGGCGCAAAAAGTGGCACAAATGACCAAATATTGAAATTGCACGGAATTATCTCAAAATTTGTGAAATACCCATTTTGAGTGTGCTGATTTTGAATATGGACGAAGATTTTTGAAAATATTGTCATTAAAGTGGTCCAAATGGCACAAGAAGTGGCACAAATGACCTAAAATTGAAATTGCACAGAATTATCACAAAATTGATGCAAAACCTATTTTAGTCCAGAGGGAGAATGAGGTGTATTACCACCAGCCGAGAGATTTTATGGGATATGGCTTTCCTAGGGTATTTTTGGGCGTAGATTGCAAATCCGGATGTTGAACAGTCGGGGGAGGGGGCGTTTCCAAGATACAGGGGGGAATGGGCTGAAATTGTGGAAAATGAGGTTACACTCATTTTCGACATTTAGCACTTGTTCATTCTGGGTAGATTAGTATATAGTAATCAGAAGGAAAGGGCTCTCTGGCCTCTTGCTAAAAAATCAAAATTGGGAGCCTCGGGGGGGGGGCAGGCCAAAATCTTAGGGGACATGATCTTATACTAAGATGTGCAACATGATCCGTCAGTATCCATCATTGGATCATATTCTTTGCGCCAAATTTTAGCCACATATTTAGTAGCCCGTCTAATGTGCCTTTTTAGAGACTTGCGCTACAAGGTGGTCTCAATGACAGGTCTACCATTTTGCTGTCGCTAGAAAAGTTTTGCCTGAAAACTTTCGTGCGAGCTACATGAGCTGAGTTGGTCCGTTTCTCACCATAATTTTGGCACACATATTCCTTAAGAAAAATCGTATTGATCGAGGATGATAAAATTATAAGAGATGACAAGGAAATTAACCAGTATTTCAATGAACATTTTGCTAACATAACTGATACGCTGATTATTCCGAAATTCGCTGCTCCTCTGGTACAACTTACTGGGGACCCTGTTCTTGATGCCATACACAAATATGGCTGTCATCCTAGCGTTCTTAAGATCAAAGCGATGGCTCAGAACAGAACAGTGGGCGATTCGAACTCTCATCTGTTGATCCCACTCTTGTTTTCAGTGAGATCAGCAAGGTGGATTACTCTAAAAAGACAAGTAATGCTTTACCCACCGATAAACTTTAACTAGCCTCAGGTGCTTGCTACAGGGAGATTACATATCATATCGATAATGCTATCAGTGTTATCAGTACTAACATGCTCTATGTTCGACCCCACCTGGACTATGGGGATGTTATTTATCACATTCCTGCTAAATTGTGTAATTTCAGTCAAAATATCATCCTACCAAACTTAATGGAAAAACTTGAGTCTGTTCAGTATTCTGCTGCTTTGGCTGTTACCAGTACATGGAGAGGAACATCTCGGGAGAAGTTGTACACAGAGCTTGGTTGGGAGTTACTGAGTTCCAGAAGATGGATTAGACGTCTTACCTTGTTCTACAAGTTTGTAAACAATCTTAGTCCTAAGTATGCAGTAGATCAAATTCCCCCTCTTCACCAGTCGCAGTACTGCCTTCGCAACCAGGATGTCATTGGGCGTTTGAACGCAAGGACAGAAATATTCAAGTCGACTTTCTATTCAAATTGTTTATCCGAATGGAATAAGCTTGAGCCTGAACTGAGACTTGCACCTTCTATTGCTGTTTTTAAGAAGAAACTCTTGTCAATAATCCGTCCCCCTGCAAAATCTGTTTATGGAATTCACGATCCTAAAGGATTGTCCCATCTTACTCAATTTAGGGTTGGTCTTAGCAAGTTAAATTTCCACAAATTCAAGCATAATTTTAGAGATACCATAAACCCGATGTGCCCAACAAGCGATGGCATTGAGGATACGGAGCACTTTTTGTTATTCTGCCCCTCTTTTGATGTTCAACGACAAGATCTTCTCACTGGAATGGTTGAATTATTACGACCATTTGTGCAAATCACCGATCTCTCAAATGACGCTTTGACACAGCTTTTATTATATGGTGATCAAGACCTTTCTTATGACCTGAATAAAGATATACTCGAATTGACCTTACGTTTCATTCGCGAAACTGGTCGCTTTGACTAAGATCATTCAACCCTCAGCTATGCACAAAGCAACCACCACGTCTGTTAACGTAAATGTTCTTTTACTTTGTAAATTCTGTTTCACATCAGATGTCAGGCATTTGAAATTACTTTAAAGCACGTAAACTTATCGCAACCCTGTCCTTACATCTGATGTGGAACCGAATCTAGGTTAGTAGATATTAAATTGTCCGTAGTGTTTGTTGTATTTAGGATAACATTGCGTGTCTTTTCATATTGGCCATGGGGTAGTCATTGTCTTTCGCTCCCCATGGTATCGTCCCTGTAGTATTGTATAGTAATTAGAACCTTATAGTAGAGTGTAAGATTTGTTGTATTACTCTAAATGAATAAAAAAAAAAATTTTCCCGGATATTCTTGAGCTTGCAGATGTCTCTCCAATTTTTAAGATGGGTGAAAATTTCATCAGGGGCATTCTCCGACCAATAAGTGTGCTCTCTTCTCTCCAAGCTCTATGAAAGGGTGTTGTCACAACAAACTGTACCTTTTATGATTCCTAATTTCTCCAATTTACTTTGTGCATTTCAAGAGAACCACAGCTCACATCACGCACTTTTGAGGCTTGTTGAATAGTGCCGAAAAAGCCTTGATAAGAAGGGAATAGTTAGAATGGTTCTTATGGACCTCTCCAAAGCATTTGATTGTCTACCTCACGACCTCCTGATAGCAAACCTTGAGGTATATGGTTTTTGGATTGGTAGTCTACGACTTATTTTCGACTACCTAACATCTCGGAAACAGCATGTCAGAATTAATTCTACCTACAGCTCTTTGCTTGAGATCACATCAGTTGTACCACAAGGCTCAGTCCTAGGTCCTTTACTATTCAACATCTACAACAACAATATTACTTTTCTCATAGACGACCCTCATCTATGCAATTTTGCTGAGGATAATACTGTAATAAAGTGACTTGTCAAGACTAGAGCCCAGACTCTTGTACTTTCATATTTTGATTATCGCTGTGTGTAATTATTATTCTTGTTTATGTTAATGTTCCGAAGGCACATGGCCTAAGCATACGCGTTCTTTATCAGTCATCCTTCTTCACGAAGTAGTTTATAAATACCTTATGTGCATCTGATTTCAAACTAGAAAGAGTGATATCTACAGTAGGCTAGAAAACGACATGCAAAAGACCCTCGTCTGGTTCGAATCAAACATGATGGTTGTAAATGTATCCAAATTTCAGTTTATGTTTATGGGCTTGGGGCATGACTACAAACTCTTCATAGACTGCAAGTCTTAAGGAGTATGCGTGCCAACACTATGGTGAGAAAAGACCAACTCAGCTCATGTAACTCACAGGAAGATTTTCAGGCGACAACTTTTCTAACGACAGCGAAATGGTAGACCTTTCATTGAGACCACCTTGTAGCGTAAAGGCACATTAGACGGGCTACTAAATATGTGGCTGAAATTTAGCGCAAAGCATATGGTCCAATTATGGATACTGACGACCAAAAAAATCATGGATGGAACTAAGACGTGGAAATTGACTGCATTTCTGAAGTATATCCTGATGACCTTGCTAAACTGCTTGTTAGTACAGATGATGATGTGAGGGGAGGAGACATTGATCAACTTTCTTTAGGTTCATCTGATGAAGATCAGGGCAGAGGGATGCATCCTGTAAAATCATCCCAAAACTGACTTGTTTTAGTAGGTACTTTCTTGCACGTCTTAGAATAAGATCATATCCCCTAAGATTTTAGCCCGCCCCCCCCCCCCAAGGCTCCCAATTTTCATTTTTCAGTAAAAAGGCAGAGAGTCCTTTCCTTCTGAATACTATATACTTATTTACCTAGAATGAACAAGTGCTAAATGGCGAAAATGAGTGTTACCTCATTTTTCACAATTTCAGCCCATTCCCCCTGTATCTTGGAAACGCCCCCTCCCCCGACTGTTCAACATCCGGATTTGCAATCTACGCCCAAAAATACCCTAGGGAAACCACATCCCATGAAATCTCTCGGCTGGTGGTAATACACCTCATTCTCCCTCTGGACTATTTTGAGTGTGCTGATTACGAATATGGACAAAGATTTTGAAAATGTTGTCACTAGAGTGCTCCGAATGGCATAAAAAGTGGCACAACTGACCAAATATTTAGTCTTTTAAGTAAAGTCTGTGCGCAGGCTACCAAATATTGAAATTGCACGGAATTATCTCAAAATTGACTGTGACTGTAACTCGACGTGAATCTGGATTTTGACAAAAAGATCCTTTTTTTGACAGAATTTTTCAAAAATTTCTTCCCCTTTTGCATGAATTTTAGGAAGTTTGGAAACTTTGGCTATGAATTTTGTCCATTTGAAGATACAAGCTCTATTCAAATTTCTTCAGTTGCGATAAAAATTCTGAAAAAGCTACCCAAAATCCCGCCCATATAAGCGGCACGTCCAATATCACTCAACAAGCAAGTACCAAGAAATTTTTAAGATTCTACAGTACCGTGGCCATAACTGATGTTTACTGTTCAGTCCGTAAACATTGTAGAACTTTTCTCAGTTGTTGAAGATATTACACATTTTTACAATAAGAAACTTGGCTCAGACCATATCACCAAAAGTTTCTTGATTTAATAATAATAATAATAATAATAATAATAATAATAATAATAATAATAATAATAATAATAATAATAATAATAATAATAATAATAATAATAATAATAATAATAATAATAATAATACATTTATTTATAGTTGGCTAAAAAAGGAATAGTTAAACAAACTAATAAATGCCAACTGGTCGTACCTATTTACAATTTCTTTCATCTACATATCAAACAATTACATTTGGATCCCGTCCAGTCTTCGATATTATTTTTAAAATGACTGACGCTATTTGCAGATTCTATTTTGTCAGGGAGTGTGTTCCAAAGTATGCTTCCTCTAAATGCCAATGAATCATTCCCGTATCTCAAAGTCCTCGTATCTGGAACATGGAATTTTCTTTTAATACTAAAGGTTTCTTAATTGATTTCTTATTTTTGAATGCATGAATTATCAATGTGGTCTCTAACACTGCTGCAGATATGGTTCTTGACATTCAAAACAGCATTTAGGATACTGTTCTCTTATGTTCAAAACACAAATGGCTAGTTAATATTACTGCAGGATAAAGGTTCAACAATATATTTGCTTCATTGTCCATAACTTTTAAAAAGCTTCTTATTACATAGTACTAGAGTTTCTTAAAATCGTGCTCATCTTAGTATTAAACGTTTTTTATAAGAAACTCAGGCCATGGTATCAAAAGTTTCTTAATTTCACATTAAATTTTGTCCGTTTTTAGTACTGAAAGTTTCTTGATTGGTTTCTTATTTTTTGAATGCAGAAATATAAATGTGGTCGCTAACATTGCAGCAGATATGTTTCTTGACATTTAAAACATTGTAAATAAACAGTGTTCTGTTATCTGAAAATACAAATGTTAAGATAATATTGCTCAAGAATAAAAGTTCAACGATCTACAGTAGTGTCCCGCATATAAGAAACAAAATTTTTAATTTGAGGTCTAATGAGATATAAACTTCAATTCAGGGTGAAATTTCTAAAGTTTCTTATTAGAAAAATCATGTACTATCAATGAACTAGAATCAGACACGAGCTTTATGATTGTCATGCAAAACATACTTTTTACATTAAGAAAGGTTACATTTATTCCAGGAAGGTGATTTGTGCTTCATTTGCATGCATATCTCATGTTTTTATGTGAATAGGTACAGGCTGATTCAACTGCAAAGCTGAATTTGCCATGTTTTTCAAATTTCTAATGTACACATAGTTTTTGAAAAAGAAACATCTGCACCAGTTTCTTATAAGAGAGGATATTATTTTGATCAAGGTCTGGTGCTTCTTAAATTAATGTTTATTATATGCGAGACACTACTGTATTTGCTATAATATCGATGCTTTTAACTTTGAAAAGTTTCTTAGTACTTCTAAGACATAGCACTGGAGTTTCTTAAAATTTTGGCCATCTTAGTACTAGTTTTTTATAAACCAGTTTCTTATAAAAAACGTGTACTCTCGGGTGCCTAATACAAGGGGGGACGCTTATTAATTTTCAAAAATTTCATCCATCCCCCGGCCCTTATTATTAATTTTATCCATCCCCTCGGCCTTTATTAATTTTGGCAAAACAATGTCCAAAGCTCAATATGATTTTTATACGAAATTTTGTTTGAAAGATAAACCATTGCAGTGTACTCGTAAACTAATTCAAGTGTTTTCTTTCAAAAGCAGTTGAAGAAAGAGTTCTTTTTGTCAAAAGTGTAAAAGTGGTACACGTTCTTGTTTTTACTTATCTGCAGCTGTTTACTGTAGTTATTGCACTTGTCTCGAGTAGATAACGTAAAAACCCGTTTTTTGCGAATTTCTGACCCGCCATTTATTAAGACCCCCCCGTTTACTAGTTTCTTTGAGGGGTTACCACCCCCCCCCCCCCCCCGTTTATTAAGACCCCCCTTGTATCAGGCACCCGAGAGTAGTCTCTTATAAACCAGTTTCTTAAAAATGTATAATCTCAATATCGTCCAAGTATCTAATTATATCCAACTCCGATCTTGTCCCCAGGACCTTTTGTATACTGATAATCACGATAATCATAACTTAAGTTCTTCTCATTGTCATGGCAACTGAAACAACTTTCTGTAACAGCAACAGATTTCATCTGATTTAACCTCGTGATTTTAGCTGTTCGTATTAAAGTCAATCGCAACACTAAGTTTAATGATCTGAGCTATTACGACGGAGAAGAAAAGGAGGGGTGTAAAATCCACCCCCCCCCCCTAAAGGCACTGACCGCTTCAAAGCTCCCAGGTGAGATAGGGTTAACGGTGGCATTATCCTGCACATGAAAAAGGAGGAAATGATCTTAATGAAGACAAAACTGCGTCTGAAATGTTGAGCTCTTTGAAAAATTGTTTATCTTACTCATTCTTCTCGATCATTCATTTTCCTCTTTCCATTGAGCACTCCACTCATCATTCAGTTTCATCATTCTGCCTTACAGTTCATCCCTTCATTTCACCCATCATTACATTCTTCAATTTCATATCATCAGTCCATCCTACTACACCTCACTGGCCACAAGTCCTACGTTTTTACCACTTTGATTGTCAAAGCTCAGATTTCTGTAGAGAAAATTTAACAGTCTTGTCTTCATTTTAAGTTTCAAGAAGACATTCAGCCCTATAAGATTACGATTGTTTCTTTCCAATCTTCAAAATGCAGAACATTTCACAGCTTTGGCCAATATTTCTCTGTTTTCAGGTGATGTTTGTGTCGCATCTTTTTGCTCGCCTTGAGCTTACTTTGATTTCTGTCTGTCAATTTCTTGAAAACAGCAAGATAAATTCTATATCCTTGCATCACCACACTTGCAAAACCTGACAAGAAAGTTCAGGACAATAGGGTTCTCAGAAATAACCTTTGTTATGAATAAGGATATCAGAAAAGTCTTGCAAAAATTCGAAGAAACTGTATCACGCTGATTTGCACAACCAATACAAACGGTTTCTTACTCAAACATTATTTGCTTGAAGAAAATGCTAAGGCAGCACAATGCTAATGCTTAGTCTTGCCTAATGTTGGTCAAAGAATTGACCTATTACGAAGTGCAAGCAAGTTGGGGTTCAGGTCGAGAATACTGTTTCCAAGACAAGCAGAAAAGCAAGTATAGAAGTATTTCTTGCTGCCTTTAAACCTATTTCATGTGTACCCAACATCATAACGTTACTTCAACTGATTCGTAGGCCAGATAATCTTTTGAAAGAGGCGATTTGATCAAAACCCAATGCTTCTTTTTAGGGAAACTTCCAGAAAGGTGAAATAACGAGACACAGCTAGGCTGTAGTTTGCTCTCAACTCAATGGGATACGCGTTTTGGCATGTCCGTGCGCCTGTGACGCGTAGCTAACTTTCTCGGGACTTTCTCCCCTATTTCAGATAAAGTTAATGAAACAATTGTATTCCAGGAAAATGCATCATCTTATTGCTTAATCATATTTTGTTTATTCGGGTGAAATAAATTCAGTAAAGCTTACCTTTTTCGCGATATTCCTTCCTGTCTTTTCTTCAAACGTTTGCCGCAGCAACGAAACTTCAATCATTCAACCGTTTTCAAGAGAAAAAGAAATCGCGAATACATTCCATTTTCGAACACCCTGCGTAAGTCACGTGATATTTGCAGTCATAAGGGTTCTTTGAAGAACCTTTTTGACTTGAAGAACCCTTAGGGTTCTTCAGAATACCTTTGAAGAACCCTATAGGGTACTCTAGAGAACCCTAAGGTTCTTTGAAGAACCTTAGGGCATCCAAGAACCCTAGGGTTCTTTGCCAGAACTTCTGAACACCACCTTTTTTCTGTGAGTGTACACGCAAGAAGCTTCGTGCTTCAGAAAAATTCTTCATGGAAACCCAAATAGAACTTGACAATCAAATTAACAAATGTCTCGAAGAGGCGTCTCTGTTCATTCTACAAAAGCTTTGAATTATCTCTGCCGAATAAAAATTATTCATCAGCGAAATAATTCCCTTGGATGTGAAAAAAATCTTTCTTGTTTGAATAAAATGCATTTGTTATCATTGGAATTTTTACGAAACAAACAATTGCGTATACCCAAAGGAAGAAAACTCCACAAAGATGATATCCTTAAATGTCCTTACTCGCGCCTAAATTGTTTCTTTTTGTCAATTCATTTTGATTGAAGATAGGTGTTCCATAGTGACTATATTCAGTCATATCTTTGTCAGTTTTCAGTTTTCAAGTTTCTGATCAAGTGTGCAACTAAATACACGGGTCCTTGTTCAGAATGTCTACGCCATGGTAATCCTTGAGGAGATTTTCCAAAACAGCGCTTTTGTTGGTAGGCCGATTGACTGAGCGGAAACAATGCACGCCTGCGCACTAAAAGTTCGAAAATTGAAGGATGGAAGGCAACAAGCCACGCCGTCGAAAGTCTGATCGGGAAAAAAATAAATGTTTTCAATCCTAAGATGCTTCTTTGCGGCAATTTATGCATGGAAAATATTGAGAACATGGTACACATCACGTTCAGTTTTCTTTCGTCATTAGTTTAATGGCAAAAACCACGCCCGACAACACTAAGCCTGAATTCTGACGTCACTTCCGGCCTCTGTTGCATGAAAGCTGTGGCGCGAAAGTAAAATTTTGTGATAAATGGCGTCAGCAGGCGTCCCAAGTGTCGCAAAGTGAAATATCGAGATACAACGCAATAGCTGTATCTTTGCTCTTTCAACTTCTTTAAGAGTTTTGGACTCAAAGTTTCTTGGTTTATCAAACTTTTCAAAGGCCGTGGACAACTCTGTTTACAAACTTGGAATGCAGCACAGCAGGTGAGCAGACTTTTTCGTAAATTTAACGTTTGTTGTTGGTTTCATAGAAATTTCGTTTAAAATTTTGGATTCCTCGATATTTTTTTGACCTACTTAGTCGTTTTTTACGAACTGTTGACCAAATGAAGTTATATTTTTCTCGTCTTAAACTCGGCCTCGATGTTTCAAGAAAATCAACTATTCTTGGCCTAAATTTACCCAAATTTTTTTCAAAGTGCAATATTTTCTAAACTAAGGCAGAAATTCTCAATTTGAAGATATAACGCAATAGCTGTACGCATCTAGTTTCTAAAAATGTTTGCGGTTTCTCTGTAGCCTTTGTCAATTTCCTACAGTTTTCAAAGGCAATTGTTGCTCCAGAGCCATGACCATTCATTCGTTTGTTAACTTTACATGCTTCCTTTCCCAAACGTGTCTGTTTTCTAGTAGGAAAACAGATGTTGACGTTGACCCCTACTAAATCTACTACGTTCGCAGTTTATTTGAAGTTTATGGAAACGGGATTATTTTTGAGTACGTTAGGTAGCCGTTTCGGCTCAAGGCAAGAAGAATAATAACGAAACTTTGACTTGCGCGCTCTGAGAACGTTGTTTGGGTTCGGCCTAAATGTAAACAATCATAAACTTCGCACCAATAGGGAAGTCCTGGCTTTGAAATAGGAGGTTACATGTGGAATAATATGTATCAAGACTGTTTTGTACGAAAAACTTGTCAGCTTTTATCATTTTGCCTATAAAGGCGAAGCCTACTGCCACTAGATTTATTTTATTGTCCTTGATCAGTTTCTTTTGCACATGAAATTCCATGTGAGACTGGATGAGATTTATTATGCAGCACAGACATTTGCTGGACATTTCTGTTTGTTACACTTTAGGATTCTCAAAAAGAGCAAGTTTATCGTTATCAAGCACAACCCTGATGTAGCATAAACGACAACAACAAAGACAGGAATGCTTTTGTTACAATGCTTGAAGACTGATGCAAAACCGATCAAACATCACTGTTGCAAATTAATCATTGAATGAAGAAACCATTACAACGTATACTGTAAGAATCTTTTTACTGTGTAAGAATCTTTTTACCGTAATTGATACTTATGATTTTGTTCATGTGATGTGAAGATGGTAACATAGTAGCAATTGAATCATCTCAAAATTGAAATTTTTGATGCTTTCAAATTCCGAGACAGCCTGAATCTTCTTCTGAATTTAATCCGCAAAGGTTGGAAGTTTGGAAACGTTGATGATGCATGAAAATCGACAAGAATAACTAGCCACCAAAAATTTTCTTTGGTCAAAGCTGATTGATACTTCTTTCTAGCAATTTCAAAGTTTGATATCCCTTCTCCCCTCCCGACCAAAGCAATGTGTCAAAATTTTTTGAGTTATCATGATTACTGTTTGGCATTTTTAGAGTCACTCAGGAAGGAAAAGTAACAAGAATGAAAAAAAGTAACAGACCTTTTATACCCAACTTTTTGCTGCACATTAACGATTGGCATTTGAATCTGCCAGAACAGGAAGCATAATTTCATAGCAAAGATTGACTTCCAAATGATGCCATTTCAAGTGATACCAAGGGATAAGATCAAAAGAAAACATTGCAAGGACTTCTCTTTCCATCAGCTGCATCTCATGAAGAATATGCTTACATCACTCACAAAGCTTTATTGTGCCTTCCGACTCAGCAGAAATGAAAATTGATAATACATCATGTTGTATTGCAAGCAGGGTAAATTGGGTAAGCAAGGGTTAAATTTTGACACCTAGAAAACATTGAATTTTCACCTGTCCGGAGAAATATCTGTGAATCAACATTTTTAGAAATGATTTCAATTTTTTGTCACCCCATTATGCCCCCTGCGTGTCCATTTTACCTTGTGGACCCCATTACTATGTTTGTCTATGAGTTTCTGAAAATCATCAAAATAGCAGTCATTGCACTTGTCCATCGGAAGTAATCATTTCAATTTCAATAGACAGCATTCCCTTGTATCTTGTCTGTCATTTTTGGAGCAAATATTTTTCAGAACAAGATGGAGTTTCCAGACAATTTTCAGATGTTTACAAACTCTCTTTATTGAATAGTTAACCCATATGTCCAACAAGTGGAACTCATTGTTTAGTACAAATAAGATATTCTCTATCATGTGTTCTCCATAGTGTCCATCAAAACCCTAACCCTAACCTTAACCCTAACTCTAACCCCAACCCTAACTCTAAACATCAAAGACATCTGCTGTCATAAACAAAATTTAGTTCTTGGATCCATAAACATGCAAAACTTCTTCTTTCGAAGATGTGGCCTAAACAAGCGGATGTTTTTCTTCTGTCGTGTCTTTCCTTTTGGCCGGTTTGTTGCAAAATCACGAACGCACATCGAACAAGAACTCAGATAATGTCCTTCACTAGTGGTAAAATGGATAACTACTAATAAATAAAAGTTTCTTGAAGCAAGCAGCACAAAGACCACGCCGTTTTCAAAAAATTTCTACGCTCTCCCGTAGTTTCCAAATGTCGTGGCAAACAGGAAAAGACTATCACTAAATGCGCTTACAAACTTAAAAGAAATTTTTCAAAACAAACGTTTGTCTACAAAAACAAAGGTACGAGCATTTGAAGCATATATCACACCTATATTTTTGTACAATAGTGAACTATGGACATTAACTAAAACTCTAGAAAATCAAATCAATAGCTTTCACAGGCGAAAACTGCGCTCACACGTTCTTAATATTAGATGGCCAAAGATTGTCAAAAATGAAGACGTATATGAAAAAACGAAAATAGAACCATGGAGCAAAACAATCGAGGAGAAGCGAATAAAATGGTTTGGTCACCTGATGAGGTTAGACGAGAACACGCCCGCACAAAAAGCGTTAAGAGTAGCTTTGATGCAGTCACAAAGACCACGAGGGAGACCCAAACTTACTTGGATTGAAATGATGAGGAAGCTATTACAAACAATAAATTTGACATGGGAAGAGGCAAGTCACCTGGCAAAGGATCGCAAAAAATGGAAGGATATTTTGAAACGATGGAGTGCAGGAGTGGTGGCATTGTGGGGTCTGCTGATGGGCTTTTTTTATGGTTCTTGAGCCTTGTTGTCCAAAGGAATTTTCTCCTCACTGTTGTGCCTCACTTTTTTGCTCAGTCTCGCTAAATAAAATTTTTCTTTGGACCGCATGGTTTGAGCTCCTGGGAGCTCTGGTGGTAGACTCTCGTGATGCCATCACTGTTGCTGCTCTGCGAGATGTAAATCTGAGAAAACGTTGTGTGGCGTTGCCACGTTATATCGTTTATGTATATGGCCTTGAAGGTACTGCCAGTGACGTCAAAGACAATGAGTTCGAAAGATTGTACCGAAGTACAATGGCAATTCTCTCAAAATAAGACGACCACTCTTGTCCACATTTGTGGAGTTTACCAAGGAGTTTAAATCAAAACAAATTTAGTTTTAAATGGTTCTTAGATAAATCCACTACATTTTAGAATTGAATTGACACGGAAAAGTAACACCTCCTTCCCGCAAGAAACATTCAAAGTCGTCAAACATGTTCACTTCCGGTCATTTTCCTATACATTTGTATAGGGGCATCAAAACGAGGCAAAACTCCTCGAGAAAGGTGTTGCATTGTCGGGCGTGAAAACATTCATGTAAACAAAATTTCTGATGCTAAAATGAGGGTATGAAATGGTTGGTCACATCACGCAGCGACAATTTCTAAATCATTCGTGTCACAAATGTCCCAAAGGTAAGGCCGTTTTAAAGTTGATAAGGAATTTTATTTTTATTGATTTATTTATTTATTTATTTTTTCTACATCAGTCTAAAATTTTACAATAACAGAACGTGGTTACAAGACGATGCCACAAGAAGAATGAGAATACATTCCAACCCTGTGGCCTTAACAATTAACATAAAACATTAACACGAAGAAAAATGAACGAACGGTACATTACAGCATAAACTACAAACTACGAAAAGAAATAAAATGATACAAAGGTGAGAGGAGGAGAGGAAATTTCATTGAAATGGTTTACGAGAATCTTTTTGATGATTCAATGAACTCTAGTGTTGCTTTAATGATCGCTTTATTCGATTCAATAGGCAACCTTTCATCACCATACAAGATTATCGAAACCAATTCCTCATTGGAAAGGTTCAACAAACCGTATGAAAGCAAAATTGCCTGTACGCGGCTGAGGAGACTATTTCTCTGCAGATGGTAAGAGTGGCAATACAGCAAGAAATGTTCCGTGTCCTCAACGCCATCGTTTATAGGACACATTGGGTTTAATGTGTCATTGAAATTGTGCCTGAACTTGTGAAAATTAAGTGCACTTAACCCAACTCGAAGTTGTGTGAGAGCGGCTAGTCCTTTAGCGTCATGAATACCAAAGACTTGATTTGGAATGGGACTGATAATCTTATTTAATTTTTCCTTGAAGATACCTAATGAGGGTGCGTTTCGTGTTTCTGGATCAATATTCTCCCATTCCGCCAGACAATTAGGATAGAACGTTGACTCATATTTGTCAGTTCTTGTATATATTTTCTTGTATAAATTTGTCAGTTCTTGTATTTATATATTTTTTGTTGCTCTGCCCTTCTTTTGATCTTCAGCGTCGAGACCTTCTCACTGGAATTGTTGAATTATTACGACCATTTGTGCAAATCACCAATCTTTCAAATGATGCTTTGATGCAACTTTTACTATATGGTGATCAATACCTTTCTTATGACTTGAATAGAAACATTCTCGAATTGACCTTACGGTTCATTCACGAAACTGGTCGGTTTGACTAAGATCTTTTGACTCTTCAGTTACGTACAAAGCAGCCACTAAGTCCTCGTATGTAATGTTATTTTTCTTTGTAAATTCTGTTTCACATTAAGTGTCAGGTCTTTCCACTACAAACAACGCACGACTTACGCTCGTGACATTTTAAAATTATCGCAACCTGTCACCTAATGTAGAACAGAATCGTTCGTATTTCGTTGTGTTGTAGGTAGATTAACTTGCTCCTCTTTATATATTGGCCATGGGGTAGTCATTGTCTTTCGCTCCCCATGGTGTCGTCCCTGTAGTGTAGTAAAGTAATTAGGGAAGTTTTGTAGAATGTAAGATATGTTGTAAAATTTCTATACGAATAAAAAAAATATGTACACATTTTCCCAGTCGCTGGTCTCGTTCGAAAAGAATAAGGAAGTTCATGAAGAAGAGGAATTGGGTCTCTAGTATAGGCAGGTGTGATATTATTGACAATCTTATAGAAAAGGACAATACGTCTGCTCCATCGCCGAAGATCTAAGGTCTCCCAACCAAGCTCTTCGAAAAGTTTCCTTCGAGAAGTACCTTTCCATGCACCTGTTATTGCTCGAGCAGCAGAGTATTGCACAGACTCTAGTTTTTCCATGAGGTTATTCAGTGTATGGCTGTTGGTGAAGTCACACTTTTTAGATGGAATATGGTATATAACATCACCATGTTAACATCACCAACATCGTTAACTCGTACGACTTGCGTATCAATGAAAGAGATAGGGGGATGATTTACTGTGGTGCGTAAATTCTTGTAATTCCTGTGGTGCGTAAAAGTAGGAATTTTATTCTTTCAATTATGATAATAATAATAATAATAATAATGGTAATAATAATAATAATAATGATAATAATAATAATGAATGCGTAGATACAGGAGAAGTACCGAGGTGGATGGTGGCGGGTAGAACGACTCTTATCATCAAAGATGTGTCAAAAGGGAGTCTTGTCTCAAACTTCCGACCCATTACCTGCCTTGCCATGATGTGGAAGTTGATGACTGGGATATTTGCTGAAGAAATATATGACCATCTTGAAACGAACAAGTTGCTACCAGAAGAACAGAAAGGTTGCAGACGAAATAGTAGGGGTACTAAAGACCAGCTTTTGATCGATAAAATGGTCATCAAGAACTGCAAAAGAAGAATGACAAATCTATGCCTTGCGTGGATTGACTACAAGAAGGCATATGATATGGTGCCCCATTCCTGGATCATACGATGTTTGCAAATGTTTAAGATATCTGAAAATGTCAAACAACTGTTAGCAAATTCTATGAAATCCTGGAAGGTAGAGTTGACATCAGGCACAGATGGATTAGGGATGGTGAATATCAGGAGAGGGATTTTTCAGGGAGACAGTTTATCTCCAATCTTGTTTGTTCTATGTTTGATACCGCTATCTGCATTGTTGAATGGAATGGGTGATGGATATAAGCTTTGAAAAGACCGTGGCAAGATAAACCACCTTCTTTTTATGGATGATCTGAAGCTATACGCAAAAAATGAAAAGGAGCTTGACACACTTGTACAGACGGTGAGAATCTTTAGTGAAGACATCGGAATGGAATTTGGCATCCAAAAGTGCGCAATGGTTAAATTGATAAGAGGCCAAATTGTGGAAAGTTCAGGCATAGCTTTACCAAATGGAGCAGAGATTAGATCTTTGGAGCAGAGTGAGGAATATAAATATCTCGGCATTCTTCAAAGTGATGATACCAAGAATAAGGAAATGAAGCAAACGACAAAAAAAGAATGCTTCAGAAGGGTGAGAAAGGTCTTAAAGGCAAGTCTTAATGGAAAGAATACAATCGAGTCAATAAATTCATGGGCAGTTGCAACAGTGCGATATAGTGCAGGAATTGTCAGCTGGACAAAGGAAGACTTACGAGAAATGGACAGGAAAACACGAAAGCTGCTGACTGTGTATCGGTGCATGCATCCGCAAGCAGATGTCGATAGATTGTATTGGAAGAGGAAAGAAGGGGGTGGGGGCCTAATTAGTATAGAGGATTGTATCACTATTGAAGAAAATAGTCTTGGATATTATATAAACACGAAACAAGATCAACTACTGAAAGAAGTTTGCAAGAAAAATATCATCAAAGAGAGACAAAGCCCTAAGGAAAAGAAAAGAATGATCATTGAGAATAGAAAAGAAAGGTTTAGGGAAAAACCGTTGCATTCTGCTTACTTCAAAGAGACAAAAGACGTTAAAGATGAAAAAGAAAGTTGGGAGTGGCTGACCAATGGATACCTAAAAAAGGAAACAGAAGGAATGCTCATGGCAGCCCAAGATCAAGCACTCAGAACAAACTGGGTATCGGTTATGATAGATAAAAGACAAGGATCTGCAATGTGTCGGCTTTGCGGGGAGAGGGATGAAACTATAAGCCACATTCTCTCGGAGTGTAAAAAGCTGGCACAAAATGAGTACAAGAAATGGCGTCATGATAAGGTGGCTGCCGTGATACATTGGCATCTGTGTCACAAGTTTGGATTTTCTTGCGGATCAAAGAACTATGAACACTTTGTAGATAACACAATTGCTGTACTAGAAAATGAAGCAGTTAAACTTCTATGGGATTTCTCCATGCAGACTGAGTCTAAAATCGAACATAACAGGCCAGATATAGTTGTCATTGAGAAAAAATCAAAAACATGTTATATAATAGACGTGGCATGTCCCTTCGATACCAGAATTGAGAAAAAAGAAATGGAAAAGAAAGATGCTTACGGTGATCTGAAGTACGAGATATTCAAAGTATATAAAGGTGAAGTCAACAAAGTTTTTATCATTCCAATTATCATCGGAGCGTTAGGCTCAGTGACCAAAAGATTCAAAAGTTACCTAGAGCAGCTGAAGTGCGATGTTCACTTGGAAGTAGTGCAAAGAACCTGCCTTCTGGGATCAGCAAGAATACTGAGGAAAGTTTTGGACACAAAGTAGAAGAACAGGAGATAACATCAAGAAAAGATTAGTTGAACAGTAGAAGCCTACCTGCTAAAGCTACGGGAAGTAGCCTGCTGGTAGGACGCAAACCAGTAAATTACAACAACACTGTGAATGAGTACAATAATAATAATAATAATAATAATAATAATAATAATAATAATAATAATAATAATAATAATAATAATAATAATAATAATAATAATAATGATATAATAATGATTAGGACAAGGAAATTCTGAATTTGATTAAGGAAAAAATGGAAAACCATAGTTCACTGGAGTCAGTAAACTTACGAGCAATGGACAGGAAGAAGGTGAAAGAGAAGCTCGAGATCGTGAATGAAGTGATTGATAAAGTAGTAAGTAGGGATATAACAGATACAAATCGCATAATATTAGCCGCTGCAAATGTCGTGGCAGATCTAGTAGACATGAAAAAGGGCAAGAAGAAAAATGAAACTCCTATCTGGAAAAGGAGGTTATTGAGACAGATTGCTGAAATTCGGAAAGATGTATCACGTGTAGAGAAATGGAAAGAGGGGAAACTGAAGTCCGAAGGTCTGAAAGATTATTTTGAGTGAAAATACCATGTTTGGAATAAGGGATTTACGACAGTCATCGAGGAGCTGAAGCAGAGAATAAAGGCAAAGACCGCCAAGATTAAGAAATACGAAGAACGAAACAACCAATACATACAAAATAGACTGTTCCAAACCAACCAAAGGCTGCTATTTGAAAAGATAGAAGGAGTTGAAAGGGCAAATGACATAAAACCTAACGCGGATCAGAGTAAGGCATTCTGGAGCGACATTTGGTCGAAAGATGCAATGCATAACAGTGATGCGAGTTGGATCGAGGAAGTTAAAAAACATGTAGAGGGTGTAGGGAAGCAGAGTGATATGCAAGTCACGTTGCATAGTTTACAGCTACAACTGAGAAGGGTCCCAAAATGGAAGGCTTGTGGGCCAGACAAAGTACATGGTTATTGGCTAAAAGGTTTCACAAAGTTACACCCGTTGATGGCAGCACAGCTTAATGAGTGCATAAGTACAGGTAAAACCCCGACATGGATGGCTAGAGGACGGACATGCCTGATTCTCAAGGACGTGAAGAAAGGAAGTGATGTTACCAATTTTAGACCCATAACATGTCGACCGCTTATGTGGAAGATATTGACGGGCATTGTTAGTGAATCGTTATATCATCATCTTGAAAGTGAAAAGTTATTGCCAGAGGAACAAAAAGGTTGCAGGAAACAAAGCAGAGGAACCAAAGACCAACTAATGATCGACAAGATGGTCATGAAGAATTGCAGAAGAAGATTAACCAACTTGTGTGTTGCCTGGATTGACTATAAAAAGGCCTATGATATGGTTCCCCACTCCTGGATCCTTGCATGCTTCACTATGTTCAAAGTAGCTGATAACATCCGCAACTTGATAAGAAAATCGATGAGATCTTGGACCGTCGAATTGACATCAGGAGGAGAAATGCTTGGTGAGGTTAAGATAAAGAGAGGTATCTTTCAAGGAGATAGTCTCTCGCCAATTCTTTTTGTTATGGCTATGATTCCATTATCAATTGTCCTGAACAATATGAAGGCTGGTTATACGTTAGGCCGAAACAGGGGAAAACTAAATCATCTCCTGTTTATGGACGACTTAAAACTATATGGAAAGAGCTTGAGAGAATTAGATTCACTAGTTGAAACAACCCGGATATACAGTAAGGACATTGGTATGGAATTTGGAATCTCCAAATGTGCAATGTTAGAAATGAAACGCGGTAAAGTAGTGGACAGTAATGGAATAGACTTACCTTCGGGAGAGACAATTAAGGCACTAGAGAGCAATGACGGGTACAAATACTTAGGTATAATACAATGCGATGCAACAAAGAATACGGAAATGAAAGAAATGTTGTCAAAGGAATATTTTAGGCGCATCAGGAAGATTTTAAAGTCGAGTCTTAATGCAGGGAATACGATCAAAGCGATAAATTCCAGGGCAGTTTCTATAATTAGATATGGGGCTGGAATCGTAGACTGGCGAAAAGCAGAATTACAACAAATGGATAGAAAAACCCGTAAATTGCTAACAATATATAGAAGCATGCACCCCCAAGGAGATGTAGATCGGACCTATTTGAAACGCAAGAAAGGCGGACGAGGATTAATAAGTGTTGAAGAATGTGTGATGCTTGAGAAGGCGAGCCTGGGTTTCTACATCAATGGAAAGGAAGAGCTGTTACTGCAAGAGGTGGTGAAAGAAGATATTATGTCTGAAAATGAGAATCCCAAAACTGTGAAAGAAAGACTACGAAGAACACGAGAAGAGAGATATTACAGCAAGCCACTCCACTCAGCTTTTTTAAGGGAAACACAAGAAGTAAGGGACGAGGCCAACAGTTGGCTATGGGTTCAGAAAGGGTTTCTGAAGAAGGAAACAGAAGGACTGATCATGGCTGCACAGGATCAAGCAATTAGGACGAATTGGATAAGACACAACATTGACAAAGAAGACATTTCGCCGTCGTGTAGGTTATGTGGGGAAAGAGATGAGACTGTCAGCCATATAGTATCAGAATGTAAAGAGTTGGCTCAGAACGATTATAAAAAAGCAAGGCATGACAAAGTTGCTGCTATCTTGCACTGGCAGATGTGCCAGAAATATGGATTTCCCACCGCTGCAAAGAGCTACGAACATTTCGTAGATAAAGAAATGTCTGTCTTAGAAAATGAAAAGGTCAAACTATTATGGGACTTTTCCATTCAAACAGAAATAAAAATTGACCATAACAAACCTGACATAGTTCTGCTGGATAAGAAAGAAAAAACATGCTACGTTATTGATGTGGCATGCCCTTTCGATACAAGAGTTGAAAAGAAGGAGAAAGAAAAGTTTGAGCATTATACGGATCTGAAGTATGAACTTCTCAAAGTTTGGAACACGGAAGTAACAAAAGTATACGTAATACCAATTGTCATTGGTGCTTTAGGAATAGTCACCAAGAATGTTGCAAAATATCTTGAAAAGATTAATTTCAAACCAGGATTAGATCCTCTGCAGAAAGCTTGTTTGTTGGGTACTGCCAGAATAATTAGAAAAGTTTTGGACTACAACAGATAGGACGAAATAGAACACTAGAAGAAAAGAAATGACAGTTTAGCAAGAAAGACTAAAGATCTATTATCTCAAGCCACGGGAGGTGGCCTGATCATAGACAAACCACTGGTATATCATCAAGACCATGAGAAGAGTTGAATAATAATGATAATAGTAATGATAATAATAATGATAATAACAATAATGAAAATAATAATAATAATAATAATAATAATATAATAATAATTTGGGCTGTTATTTCTATGTAAGTCCGGCTTGGAAGGGTGGGTTTTTTGGTCTCTCAGGGGTTCGGTAGGTTATTGGTTTACCCACTGGGATTATTTACTTTCAAAACTTTCACTTTTAAAATTCCCGTTTGGGCTTTTATTTCTATGGGAGTTGGGCGTTCTTGTCAGGCTTGGTATAGATTTAATTGTTTGGCTCTTCTTTATTGTATCTTAATTTAGGTTGTTTATCTTAGGTTATAAATGCTCGGTTGCTTGTTTGCAAAGTTAGGCTGATGAAGATTTTTAATCGAAACGTCAAATCTTAACAGTGTGTGTTTTTATCCTTTTTTTCTGTTAATTTGAATGAGGTTTTAGTTTACATAATAATAATAATAAAAATAATAATAATAATAATAATAATAATAATAATAATAATAATAATAATAATAATAATAATAATAATAATAATAATAATAATAACAATAATAATAATGATTTTAATGATTTTAAATTACTCCACCGGCAAAATAGTGACAAACCCTATCAGTATTAAAAATGGAATTTTTCAAGGTGATTCGCTGTCTCCCTTGTTATTTTGTTTAGCTCTTGCACCACTCTCTAATTTGCTCAACAACACAAATATGGGTTATACTGTTTATGAAGAAAGATTTAATCACTTATTCTACATGGACGACCTGAAACTCTACGCAAAAAATGATGAAGAACTTGAAGGTCTGCTCCACACTGTGAAGATGTTTAGTGATGACATAAATATGCAGTTCGGGTTAGATAAGTGTGCCAAGGCAACATTCAAGCGAGGTAAGCTGACAGAAACATCATCAATCGAAATAGATGAGGCCACCAGTATTCAAGAAATAGATCAAGAAGGCACTTACAAATACTTGGGAATAAATGAGGGAGATGGGATCCAGCATTCTGTAATGAAAGAGAAAATTCGAAAGGAATACTGTCGGAGGGTTAAACTAGTCCTAAAAAGTGAGCTGAATGCTGATAACAAAATAATTGCCATAAACACACTTGCCGTACCAGTTCTCACTTACAGTTTCAATGTCGTTAATTGGACATTACAAGAAATAAGGAAACTTGATAGGAAAACAAGAAAGATGCTAACTACGTATAGGATGAACCACCCCAAAGCAGATGTTGATAGGATTTACATCAGTAGAAAAGAAGGAGGGCGTGGATTGATCCAATTAGAGTGCACATTCAAGACTACTACCATAGGCCTAGATACATATCTCAGAGGGAAAAATGAGAAACTATTGCGACAACTTTACTACCACGAAGAACGGAAGAAATTGTACTCAGTCCAAAAAGAAGCAAATAAGTTTAGGAGAGAAATTCAAATGCATGATATTGAAGTAGAGGAAAATGCGTCACCTACAAAGTGCGCTAGAGAAGCAAAGAAATGCGCCAAGAAAAGAATTATGGAAATAATGAAAGAAAACTGGGAAGCGAAGCCGATGCATGGACAGTATCCCGTGAGAGTTAACAAAGTGGATGTGGATAAGGAAGGCACCCATAAATGGCTGAAAAGTGCCAGTTTGAAAGGGGAAACTGAAGGATTTATTATCGCAGCACAGGACCAGAGCCTTGCTACAAATAACTATCGGAATAAGATCATTAAAGACGGGACGAACCCAAAATGCAGATTATGTCACGAACATGATGAAACCATAGATCACATTATATCAGGATGTCCAGTTCTGGCAAAAAAGGAATACCTTGAAAGACATGACAAAGCTCTAATTTACATGCACTGGAAAATCTGCAAACACTATGATATCGCAGTGCCCTCTAGATGGTATGAACATAAGCCAAGCACAGTAATGGAAGGGAAAGATGTAGTCATACTATGGGATATGCCAATCCATACTGACAAAGAGATTACTGCAAACAGGCCCGATATAGTGATTAAAGACAAGAAAGAAAACAAATGTATTTTCATTGATATGTCTGTGCCATCTGAACGGAATGTCGCTAATAAAGAAACAGAAAAACTGTCAAAGTACAAAGACCTGGAAATAGAAGTAAACAAAATGTGGAACATGAAAACGACTACTGTCCCTGTTATCGTTGGAGCCCTTGGCCTTATCAGAAAGCGAATGAATGATCACGTGTCAAAGATCCCTGGAAGGATCTGCATCGAAGAAATCCAGAAGATTGTCTTGCTAGGAACATCACACATCCTGAGGAGAGCTCTATTTATAACCTGAGAAAAGACTGGACTTAAAGCCTCAGGACCATGGTTTGGTCTTGGCCTCGAATAGAAACGCACAAAAACTGAAAGACACAATAACAGTAATAATGGAAACTTTCATTCACATAAATAAACTTACAACAAGATAAATATTTAAAATGTAAAACTTACAGTATAAAGAATCTATTCGTGACTACCACTCTCCATAAAAGGGCATGTTAGTCAAGCCTTACTGCCTTCAACAATTTTACTTCTTTACAATGTTAAAAGTTCTGGATTGGTCCATTCTTTGTCTTTCCTACAAAATATATAGTACGTTGTCCTTATACAGACGTTTATGATGTTTCTAATAATGTTTTTTGATAGAAGTTCCGAAAGTCCAATGCTCTTTAATGCTTGCAGTATGCCATTTCCATCATCTTCCTTGCATATCAATCCTAGGGCGCTCATACTGAGATTCACAAATGTTACTTTCTCGTACTTTTTCTTGAGATCAACGATGGTAGAGTTGTATTTTCCAACCTTCCTTGTACAATTTTCTTTCACGTTGGTAACAAAACCACAGGTTAACTCTAGAACGATAACTGTCTTCTCTTGATAGACCATGATGATATCTGGTCGCTTTAGTGTTCCGGTGACAACTGTGGGGCATGGGTAGCCTGGGATATCAGCAAATACTTTCAAGTCCCTCAGGCCCTCAATTTTGCTCAAAAGAGTCGCAAGGATGGAGTTGTGCCGCCACGTGTATCTGCCTTGTTGAAGGTGAACTTTACAACCCGCAACAACGTGCAATAGGGATTGACTATTATCCTTGCATGCAAGGCATGTGTCCATGGTTGCTTTTCCCCACATGACCATATTCTTTAATGTAGCTAAGGTATTATTCATGTATCTGTTCGTAAAGTTGTAGATATTCGATGGGAGAACGTCTAATAATAATAATAATAATAATAATAATAATAATAATAATAATAATAATAATAATAATAATAATAATAATAATAATAATAATAATAATAATAATAATAATAATAATAATAATAATAATAATAATGAAAACTAAACCATCCTTCAAGGGAATAGACATAGGTATAACTCATAGTCGCTATAAATAGGCCAGAGAAACGCCCACAAATCCATTGTTTCTTTAGCTACACAATGAAACCGGATGCGTCGAAGCTGTCGAGTACAATAGATTATATTTTTGATCTGGCCCGGGCCAGCTTTTAACCATGTCGATTCCCTTTCAAACCAAACAGAAAATAGAAATATAAAAACAAACACTGTCGGGTAGCATAAAAACGTTTCGATTAAAATCTTCATCAATAATAATAATAATAATAATAATAATAATGATAATAATAATAATAATAATAATAATAATAATAATAATAATAATAATAATAATAATAATAATAATAATAATAATAATAATAATAATAATAATAATACACGAATCAGAGACAATTCTATATGAATTTAGAAGAGGGTGCTATTATGGAGGAAGTAACAAAATTCTGGAGTGACATCTGGAGCAAAGAAACCAAGCACAACGATAAGGCACAATGGATTGAAAATATCAGAGAAAAAGTCCGGAATACTGATCAGCAAGATAATATCACGATCTCATTAGAAGATACCAACAGACAAGTTAACAGATTACCAAACTGGAAGGCACCAGGGCCAGACGGGATTAGTGGGTTTTGGATAAAAAATTGTACAGCTCTGCATGAGAAAATAAGCATTCATCTCAATGATTGTTTGGAAGCAGGTAGTGTACCTAACTGGATGGTTGAAGGAAAGACAACGTTACTTGTGAGAGACAAGATGAGAGGAACAGATGCTGCAAATTATAGACCCATAGCTTGTTTAAATCTTTTGTGGAAAGTTTTGACAGGAATTTTTGCAGAGAAAGCGTACAAACACCTTGACGACAACAGTTTACTAACTGATGAGCAAAAAGGGTGCAAAAAGAATACTAGAGGAACAAAGGATCACCTAATACTTGACAAAGAAATTTTGAGAAACTGTAGGCGGAGGCTAACCAATCTATCTATGGGCTGGTTAGATTTCAAAAAAGCATATGATTTGGTTCCACATTCGTGGATCATTGAGGTCCTCAAAATGTTTGGCATCGCAGACAACCTGGTTAAACTAATAACAGCCAGTATGTCAGACTGGAAGACATGCATCTACGCTAATAATACGTTTTTAGGGAGAGTAAAGATATCACGTGGAATTTTTCAAGGTGATTCGTTTTCGCCACTGTTGTTTGTGTTGGCATTAACCCCAATTTCAATAGCTTTGAAAGATATCAAGATGGGATACAGCTTAGCTAAGGGAGGTCCGCTCATAAACCACATCCTTTTCATGGATGACATCAAGTTGTTCGGGAAGACAGAAAATGAGATCGATTCACTTATCCAGACCGTCAGAATTTGCAGTCAAGATATCAAAATGGAATTTGGAGTAAACAAATGTGCTGTGTTGACAATGAAGAGAGGCAGGAAAATAGAAAGTAATGGTGTGCTTTTACCATCTGGAGATAAACTTGGTGACCCTGCAGGAAGTGGATATAAGTACCTGGGAATTTTGGAAAATGACAAGATCTTGACCAGGGAAATGAAAGAAAACGTGACGGCATTATATAAGAAAAGATTGAAGTTGCTGCTTAAAACAAAGCTTAATGCACGAAACTTAATCACAGCCATTAACTCATGGGCAGTGGCTGTAGTAAGATACAATGCCGGCTTTCTTGACTGGACAAAAGAAGAAATAGATATGCTGGACAGAAAGACAAGGAAAGCTTTGACAATGAATGGTGGTGTACACCCGAAAGCGGATGTAGATCGTCTGTATCTCAGGAGAAAGGTTGGAGGAAGAGGACTTATAAGTATTGCTAAATGTGTAGAATTGGAGAGATTGAATCTTGAACAGTACTTAAGAAGTAGTGAAGAGGAGGTATTCAAGTTTATCAGTGACCAGAAGGGACTCGTTGCTGTTGCAACTGAGACAAAGGAAAGTTACAAGATAAGGGTTGAGAGGGATACGCTTGCTGCAATTGAGAATAAACCGCTTCATGGTCAATGTGAGAGAGATACAAAGGAATGTAAGAATAAAGATTTATCCTGGATGTGGCTAGCAAACAGAGACCTAAAGAGAGAAACAGAGAGCCTTATAATCGCTGCGCAAGACCAAGCGTTGAATACAAACTCAATTAAAAAGTCCATTTACAAGTTAGACGTTTCAGATAAGTGCCGTTTATGTAGAAAAGAAACGGAAAACGTCACACACATAGTCAGTTCTTGTGGAATGCTTGCACAGAAAGAATATAAAAGACGGCACGATAAGGTATGCCAGAATATCCACTGGGCGTTGTGCATCAAATTCGGATTTGAGTGTAGTCAGAATTGGTGGGAACACAAACCAGAATTAACGTTAGAAAATGATAAAGCAAAAATCCTATGGGATTTCCTGTTTCAGACAGACAGACGAATTGAGCATAGAAAACCAGATATTGTTATACTTAACAAAACCAAAAATACATGCCTGATCGTAGATGTTGCTATACCAGGTGATCACCGCATAGCGTTGAAGGAGGTGGAGAAAATAATGAATTACGCGGAACTGAAGGTGGAACTGGAACGAATGTGGAAAACAAAGACTAAAGTCATCCCTATTGTTATTGGTGCGTTAGGTTCGATCACAAAGAAACTTGGAGAGAATCTAAAGGAGCTCGACGTCAAGCATAACATCAAAGTATTTCAAAAATCAGCATTACTCGGAACAGCTCATACCTTGAGGAAAGTGCTTGCTGTCTAAGACTCTTTGTTAGAGTTTGACATTTGGCATGTATGGTTCTGGCATTAGGCCATGTCGTATTTGAAATAATAATAATAATAATAATAATAATAATAATAATAATAATAATAATAATAATAATAATAATAATAATAACAATAATAATAATAATAATAATAATAATAATAATAATAATAATAATAATAATAATAATAATAATAATATTTGAAGGGATGCACAGAAGCACTGATATGCAGTGCTCAAGAGCAAGCTTTGAGAACGAATTACACAAAGTTCCATATCGATAAGAATGCTGATTCTCCACTGTGCAGAATGTGCGGAGAAAAAGGAGAAACTATTAGTCATCTGGTTAGTGAATGCGGAAAATTAGCTCAAAGGGAGTACAAAAGAAGACATCATAATGTGGCGCGATATGTTCATTGGCAACTTTGCAACAAAGGAGGCTTGGAAAGAGCTGAGAAATGGTATGAATAGCAACCCGAAGCAGTAATTGAAAATGAGAATTTCAAGCTCTTATGGGATTTCACCATTCAGTGTGATAGATTTATTGATGCAAGGCGACCAGATATTGTGTTAGTAGATAAGAAGAAAAAAGAAGCGAAAATAATCGATATTGCTGTGCCAGGAGATTCAAGAGTAGCAGAAAAAGAACTTGAAAAGACTGAAAAGTACCAAATGTTGAGAGAAGAAATAGGTCATGTATGGCAAATGAATAAAGTTACGGTGATACCCGTAGTAATTGGAGCATTGGGAGTCATTTCAGACAAGTTTGAAAGATACATGGAGAAGTTGGATGTGAAGATCGCGATGGAAATTATTCAGAAAACGGCACTGCTTGGAACAGCAAGGATACTGCGAAAAGTTTTGTCTCTTTAGAGAAAGAGGAGAAGGAGCTTTGAGACCCCTGGTGACTTGTTGTTACCCGCTCTCAAAGATAAAAGAACAAAAGAACTTACCAGACAAACGTGTCTGAGATTTACATTATGGACGATAATAATAATAATAATAATAATAATAATAATATTCGTATCTGCCCTAGTGCCTGAGCTAACAGCTCAGTTAACGTATGAATACGCTATACTAGGTTTATGTTAGCTACTACAAACAGTATCACATGAAATTACCTCAGCAAAGGGGGGGGAGTCTATCCAAGCACAGGCAGACATTTAGCTGACTCATTCTCAAACGAGAAAGAGAGCAATGCCCTCGAATTTCAAAAGTGCTAAATGTAGGCCTAGACTATGGGAATAACTTCCGCACCCTGTGCCAGGCGACCAGATTTACATTATGGACGATAATAATAATAATAATAATAATAATAATAATAATAATAATAATAATAATAATAACAATAATAATAATAATAATAATAATAATAATAATAATAATAATAATAATAATAATAATAATAATAATAATGGTCCTGGGTACGACTTAAAACTGCATCCGGTTGTGGAGTTTCGACGTGGGAGAATGAGGTTACCCTTTGCCACAGCTACCTCCAGGTCACCCTTGAGCAAGGTGTAGCACCTGTCAGCTCTCCCCGAGGCCTTGAAATACCGGGTTGGCGTCCGGCGGGGGCTAGTCTGTCTCATGGGTAGGGGGGACACTTTAGTCTTGGTTGACAACCCCCCAAGAGATGGTGTTCTCGATAAACATACCAGTGGTTGTGACACCTTATCACCACTACCCTCATTATGAGTGTAATGTCTACAATTAATTTACCAAATAACGGCGTGAATGAGACTGGATCAGTAAGTGAAGGTTTTTCGCCCGGCAGGTGCCCCACGGAAGAGCAGCGTGGGCCCGGTCGTCATCCAGCTACTGCTCCAAGGATCCAAAGAAGAAAGTGGTCTCAAGAAGACAACAGAACAGTGATGAAATGCTACTACCAGAGTGAGCCAAGACAGAATGGATATCGAAAGAGAATGCATAGATATTGGATGGAAAAGGAAATGTTCCCTGTAACTGAGCAGAGGCTATTGGACCAGAAAAATAACATTGTGAAGAAAAAATGGCTCTCTGATCTCGAACTTGAAGAGATTAGAAGAAACGTAGAGGACGTTGAACAGGGAGTGATACCTGAAGAAGTGGAATTTGATACAGTAGATGATGTTGCAATGGGATCAACAGACAGGAATAATGCATGTGAAGAAATCGAAATTAATGAAAATAGTGGTTTAAGTGACGAAGAGAAGGGATTAATCGAGCGACTGAAAAACATATTAACTAGCAATCAAAGACAGAGATTACCATCTTTGAGAGGAGTGGAAAAGGGAAGACTGCAAGCTGCTGTCCGAAAAGTTTTTTCATTTTCATTTTCATTTTTTATTTCTTTATCCACGGTAGCCCCGTCAATCTGCATTGATTGCTTTACAGGGGGCCGTGCAAAAATACATATAATTTACAAATTGAAAGCCTAATCCTAATTAATTTACAATTGTGTTACAAAAACGAAAAAAAATCAAATGAATGTACATAAAAAAGATCTTTAACCCTCTACTACGTCTTTAAGCCTCCTTTTGAAGGTAGAAAGGGAGGGTGCAAGTCTGACATCAGAGCTTAATTGATTCCACAGCTTAGGCCCACGAAATGATATTGACTTCTGCCCATTTGCCGTTTTGAAGAGAGGAACACGCAAGTCAGCTTCGGTATTTCTAAGTCTCATTGTGTTAAGCGCTGAGTTCTTTACAAACAGCTCGGAAAGATATTCAGGCGCAAGACTATTTGTTGACTTAAACATTATGGTCGCTGTTTCACTTAGAATAATGTCCGAGATTGTTGGCCACCCCAGCCTTTTAATCAGACCAGTTGCTGAAACATGATAGCTGCTATTCGTAACAATTCTGGCAGCTCGATTTTGCAGTCTTTGGAGGGCATCAATTTGAGTTTTGCCGCAACATCCCCATACTGAGCAACGATAACGAAAGTGGGGCTCAACAATTCCTCTGTACATCTTACTGAGCGTGCCCTGTTAGAGAAATTTCTTTGCATATTTCAGAAAGCCTAAAGCTCGAGAGACTTTGTTTCTCATACCATTTATATGCTCATCCCAAACAAGATGACAATCCAACTGAACACCGAGGTATTTAGTCCTCTCGACAGTTTCTATCTGTGTGCCATTTATGAAAAAGGAAGGCTGCTCACTGACTTCTTCGGAAATCCTCTTGAGCTTTGAACGGGATCCAACTACCATTGCATGAGTCTTAAGGACGTTTAAAGACAGTTTGTTTCCCTGAAGCCAATCTTTTAAACAATCTAGATCTTCGTTCATAAATTGGTCTAGATCATCCATGTTATTTGATGCAAATGAAAGACTAGTGTCATCTGCATACATGGTCACTTTACAATTATGCAGAGCACGAGGGAGGTCATTAATATAGATTAAAAATAACAGGGGACCAAGGCACGAGCCCTGTGGAACACCGCAAGTGACATCCTTTATGTGCGACAATGCACCATTAACTTTGCAAAACTGCCGTCTGTTATTGAGATATGAAACGAACCAAGAATGTTCCAGATCTCTGATACCATATCTAAGTAGCTTGTTAAGGAGAATGTCATGATCTACAGTACCAAATGCTTTCTTAAGGTCGATGAATACATTTGCTGTGTATTTTCCGTTATCCATATTTACGTACCAGTCGTTAGTACTTGCAAGCAGGCAGGTTACAACAGAATGTAGCAATCGGAAAGCAGATTGATTCGAGAACAGTAGATCGTTTTTGATCAGAAAATCATAGATCTGATTATAGACCATCTTTTCGAACAGTCTAGCTAAAAATGGCAAAACAGAAAGAGGCCTGTAATTTGAACTGTCATCTTGTTCACCGCTCTTGAAGACAGGGGCAACACGCGCAATTTTCCAGCTGTCAGGAAAAACACCAGTAGCAAGAGAGAGGTTGAAGATGTCGCATAGGGATTCAGCTATCACAGGCAGTCCAATCTATATGAAAAAATTGGCTAGACCACCAGACCCCTTTGAGGTGTCAAATTTTCCTAAAACCTTTTCGATTTGAGGAACAGTGATAGGTTCGAAATGAAATTGCACGCTTTTAGGATTCACCTCGTAGTCATTATCTAGAAAAGGATTAGATGACTGAGGTATTTTGTCACTGAGGGTCTTGCAAATTTCACAAAAAAAGTTATTCATTGACTCTGCAATAGCTGTATCTCCCGATACCGTTTTCCCCTCAACCTCCAAGGATGTAATATGGGTGGTCTTTGACTTCTTATTTAGAACTTGATTAATTGTTTTCCACGTGTTTTTTAGGTCGCCATCATAGGAGGCGATCTTGTTTGTGAAAAATTCGCGCTTCAAATTCGAATTCAATTCATTTACACGATTCCTCATCTGCCTATAAGCCTGCATCAAAATTTCGGACTTAGAACTAACAGCAAGTTTCTTAAGCCTATCCCGAGATTTACATATGAGTTTGAAATCTTTCGTCAACCAGGGGAAAACTTTTCAGATACTCTTCTGTTTCGCGTGGGGGCATGCTTTTCCAGAATAATAGAAAACATGTTTGACCATTGCTCTACAATAAGGCTAATATCATCAGTGCTTGTAACTATCTTCTTCCAGTCAACTTTACTCAAGTCCTTCAGAAAATCCTCCTCACTGAAATTTTTCATCTGCCTAGTGGAGATGATTTTGTGCTGCTTTTTAGAAGCACCTCGGAATTTTCTGACACAGTAGACTAGAAAATGGTCACTAAGACTGATTTCCTTTACATCGGAAACAACAATGTTAGACTTGTTCGTCGTAGCAATATGATCTATCAAGGTCTTAGATGTTAGAGTTACTCTCGTCGCCTTGTCAATTAGCTTTTGAAATCCGAAAAGATCATAAATTTCCATGAGACGCTTTGAATGAGCAGGAAGACTATTTGCTGAAGTTGGTTCCGTGCTTGAATGATTAGCTAAAACGTCACAATTTGTGTCACCTAAAAGGATGACTTCCTTATTTTCATTATCCAAAAACTGCAGAGATTCCTCTAGTTGACGAAAGATGTCAACAGACTCATCAGGGGGTCGATACCAAGCAAATACTATAAAAGGAGCGGAGCGAACCGGTTTGCATTCGATGCACACAGCTTCAAGGGAAGAAACGGGGACATCCTCCCGAACACTGCATTTGTCGAACAAGTTATCTTTAACGTAGATTGCCACACCACCCCCATTTCGATTCCGGTCACATCAAAGTTGATATGTTGCTGGGGAAAATGAAAACAAATAATATCACGGATACAAATAATCTCATATATGCAGGAGCTGTTTTAATCAGGGAGTTGCTAGGACTAAAGAAGCCAAATCGAAATGCCAGAAGAGAACCATGGTGGAAAAGAAGACTTGAGGGACGAGTAAAGGAGATGAACAAAGACCTTTGTCGGGTGAATATGTTGATTGAAAAGAAGAAAATTAAGCATAAGCATAGAAGCTGTCTACAAAATAAATATAAAATCGCACAGAAGGGACTTGCCACTGTGAAGGAAGAAATACTACAAAGGATAAAGGCTATTGCAGGAAAGATTAAGCGATATAACAATCGGATAAACCAATATCAACAGAATAGGACATTTCAGAACAATCAAGGAAAATTTTATCAACAGTTAAACAGTGGCGGGCAACAAGAAAGAAATGATGTTCCAGATGCAGAAGCAGCGAAGGAGTTTTGGGAAGGAATTTGGGGGGTAGAGAAAGAGCACAATGAATCAGCTGAATGGCTGCTCATCAAGGATGAAATGAGGAGAAACAACGTAGAGCAAGAACGATTCATCATCACAGAAGAAAAAAATGCAGCAAATGCTGAGGAAGATACCCAATTGGAAAGCACCGGGTCCTGACGGGGTACAAGGATACTGGCTGAAAAACTTCAAGAGTATGCATAAAGCCCTCAGAAAGCACCTTGAAGAATGTTTGGAAAATGGAACACCAAACTGGATGACCTAAGGGAGAACGATCTTGATGCAGAAAGACAAAGAGAAAGGTAATATTGCGAGTAACTACAGGCCTATAACTTGCCTACCGCTACTATGGAAACTGTTGACAGGAATAGTTTCTAATGAAATGTACGAATATCTAGATTCAAGATCACTGCTACCAGAAGAGCAAAGAGGTTGTAGGAGAAAATCAAGAGGCACGCATGACTTGCTATATATCGATAGAATGGTACTAAGGGAGGTTAAGCAAAGGAAGAAAGGGCTTGCGATGGGGTGGATAGACTACCGTAAAGCGTATGACATGATCCCCCATTCATGGATTCTTGAGTGCCTGAAGGATTTGGGGGTTAATGAACAGCTCAGGCAGTTCCTCGAGGAGAGTATGAAAACCTGGCGAGCAGAACTAACATGTGGAGAACAAATGCTTGGAGAAGTAAAGATCAAGAGAGGAATCTTCCAAGGAGATACTTTGTCTCCTTTGCTGTTTGTAGTTGCGCTGATTCCTTTAACCCACATATTGAGGAAGTCAAAGGCAGGATACGAATTTTCTAAGACTGGAGAGAAGGTGAATTATCTTTTATTTATGGATGACCTAAAGGTGTATGCGAAGAATGAAAAATCATTGGACTCCTTGATTCAAACAGTTCGGATTTTCAGCAAAGACATTGGAATGGAGTTTGGAATAGAAAAGTGTGCCATGCTAGTGTTGAAAAGAGGAAGGGTAGCTACATCAAATGGGATTAAGTTACCAGACGAGTCTGTGATTAAGTCAGTAAAGGATGGAGAAAGTTACAAATATTTGGGAATGCTTCAAGCAGATCAGATAAAACACCATGAAATGAAAGATAAAGTTATGAAAGAGTAAAAAAGGCGGGTACGCAAAATTCTGGAAACAAAGCTAAATGCAGGGAATCTCATAAAAGGTATCAACACCTGGGCAGTATCGCTGCTCAGATATTCAGCTGCATTTCTAGACTGGACAAAATTCGAGATGGAACAGCTCGACAGACAAACAAGGAAACTGATGACAATGCACAATGCTTTACATCCGAAGAGCAACGTTGATAGGTTATATTTACCACGGAAGGATGGGGGACGAGGACTTTTAGGAGTAGAGGATACAGTCAATATAGCAAAAGTTTCATTGAAAAGGTATGTCAACAATAGTACAGAAAGATTACTAAGTTCATTGAGAATCATAGAAGACGATGCATTTATTGAGTCGGAAGCTGATGCAAAGAAAAGAAAAAGAACGGAAAGGAAGGAAAACTGGAAAGAAAAGAAACTGCACGGACAATTTCTGAGGCAAACTGATGACATCGCTGGTGAGGACAGGTGGCTATGGCTAAAGCAGGGAAACTTGAAGAGGGAAACAGAATCCCTAATACTTGCTGCACAAGAGCAAGCAATCCATACAAATGTGATCAAGGCGAAAATTGATAATACTCAGGAACAAAGTAACTGCAGAATGTGCGGAGAAAAGGACGAGACAGTGAACCACTTAATAAGTGAGTGTAGTAAGATGGTACAGAGAGAGTACAAGAGAAGACACGATTGGGTTGGTAGGAGGGTGCACTGGGATGTTTGTAAAAAGTATGGCATCGTAGTAAATGATAAATGGTATCAACACGAGCCAGGTTCAGTGATAGAGAACGACAAATGTAAGATTTTATGGGATTTTACAGTGCAGACAGACCATATCATCCAAGCAAGACGCCCAGACATGATAGTCATTGATAAAGAGACAAACAAGGCTCAGGTAATAGACTTTGCTATCCCATATGACAGCAGGGTGGACAGCAAAGAGATGGAGAAGATTGAGAAGTACCAAGATCTCGTACGAGAACTGAAGAGACTGTGGGACATGAAGGTAGTGGTCATTCCTATAGTATTGGGGGCACTTGGAACTACCCCAAAGACACTGCAGAAAAGAATGAAGGACATTGGCATTGAGACCAGAATCGGTGAACTACAGAAAACTGTTATCCTGCATACAGCAAGGATCCTTATAAAGGTCCTTGAGGTTTGATGAGTCTCGTTGACATCAAACCCCAAGAAGAACAATCCATTGACTAGAACAATGTGCGTTATCTTTCAATAATAATAATAATAATACTAATAATAATAATAATAATAATAATAATAATAATAATAATAATAATAATAATAATAATAATAATAATAATAATAATAATAATAATAATAATAATACGATCCTAAATTATTCTGCACCCAAGCAAATGGCAAAGACCTACTGCTTAGTTCAAATACAGAATGTTTGTTGGTTTACAGTTACTGTTAATAAACGCTATAGCACATACGGTGAATGAATTTATCACTGAGTATCACACATAAAAAGGATCACACTTGATGTAGCTTAAAAAAAAAGAAAAAAAAAAGCAGACCAAATGAACAGCAGACCAAAACGGAAGATGAAATGGAAAGAAATCAGTGATTCAATTTTTTCACCCTGTGCTTCCAGATATAATTCGCTCCAATGATATTAGAAATCGAGCACCAAGTTAACAGTTCCTTAATTTTTGCTTTTCCAAATCCAATATTCCTCAATCGTTCATAGACGTCCTCTTTGATACACCCAAGCGCACCAAAACACAGAACATGAAGAGAAGGTTTCCAACCATTTTCACGAAGAACGTCACACAGTTCCTGGTAGCGATCACACTTCGCTGGAAACGAAAATCCAAAGTAGAGATCAAAACACACTGTAACTTCTGCTATGATAATATCTCGTGAAGTTTCATCCATTATCACAATGTCCGGTTTCCGATGTTGAAGCACGGTCAACTCTTCTTTATTCTCCGGCAACAAAGTTTCTAATAACTTGTTTGTATAAACCTTCTTCCTTGCACTTGATATCAACTTTATTTCATCGAAAAGTTTCCCAACAATCCGATCGTGACGGCGACTGTAGAAATTGTGAAATTCCTTGCATCCATTGAACAAATGAGCAACACTCTCAGTGTGACCAAAACAAAACGGGCAACACGGATCATTTGTTCTGTTCCAAATATGAGTTGTGAAATTTGTTGGGAGTAAGCTTAAACGCGCTTTGATAGCAAAACGGACCAAATCATCACTTATGTTCCAGTTGTAAAATATAGAATGCGACGCTTTTATCTGAATGTCATTTAGTCCAAGAAAAGGACCTTGGATACTAAGTTCTTTGCTCTTCTGGAGATCTCTATCTATGGTGATGCGAAAAAGTCTATTCTGAAGTTTAGGGGTTTCGTCCAGAGTTAAATCGTTGTGAGTTATTTCTGCTTTTCCGTTTCTGAAAATCACTTTGACACCCAACTTACGAGCATATCGTAGCATGTCTGGCCAGTCTGACTGGCACCCGAATCGCGTTCTTGCATTCAAAAAGCCATTAGCATTCAAGTCATAACCAAGAAAGTTATCGCTATTCTCTGACAGTGGCACTCCTCTTTTAACCATATCTAACCTCAAAGACTCACGAGCCATATTTCTGAACTGTAGCACATCATGATTCAACATCTTGACTAAAAATGCCAGTCTTGTTGTCCGATAGACATCGGACACTCTTTTCACTCCAATACCACCATACTCCCGAGGTAAATAAATCACAAGATTGGTTGTAGTAGTGTATAATGCATACATTTCTCTGACAGTCTTAGTAACTGACTTGTCAATATCCTCAAGTTGTTCTTCCGATAGTCGTGTATTATAAAAATGATGGAGGATTTTGGCTAGGGCCATGTTATTCAAAGCGCTTGCTTTAAGTGCCAAAGGTAAACTGGAATCCGAGATTTTCTTCACTAAATCGAGATACGTTTTAATAAATTCTTCAACTTGAGCACTGTCTTCACCTGACAACGACAGAGATTTTCCTAAATACTTGTACGAATAGTTGCGATCATGCGTCTCAAGAACATTTCCCTGAACAGTAATTACCGGAGTGACGTCATTTTTTCCTTTGTACCAACTATTACCAGAGCGTCGTGCGTAGAGAACAGCACATTTCTCGGGTTTAACTTCAAGTCCTGACTGAATACTGACTTCTTCGCTGACATCGAACATCTTTTGAATAAGCTTAGCGTCATGATGGGTAGTGTTAATATCGTCTGCAAATGCCTGTACCGGTAATGGATTAATGATCTCATCGTTCAAAATGTTCATTTCATCTAAAGCTCTTCTATACATAGGCCGACATACAACATCAATCACCAGAATGAAAATGAGGGCACTAAGAGGGTCCCCAGTTTTGGTACCACGTATTATATAAAATAGTTCACTGAGCTCACATCCACAAATTACCGCGAAGGACGAATAACGGTAAATGTCCTCAATCAATGCACAATATATCAAGGGAATATCGAATGACTCAAGGGTTTCAAAGATGAACTCATGCTCTACACTGCCAAAAGCATCTGCAAAATCAATGAATACTGACACCATTTTTGAGCTCTTATGTCGAAAATCATCAAACGCTGTTTTTAAGGTGAAAATCAAATCTTGCCTGTCACGTTTACTGAGAAATGCACGTTGCCAAAAAGCTACTTTATCCGAAACAAAGGGAAGCAATCTGTTGCACAAAGCTTTAGAAAACACCTTGTATGACACTGGCAACAATGATATATCTCGGAGGGTCGAAAGGTCATCGGGGTTAAAATTTTTCTTGGGAATCCTGCTAACCACACAATGTTTCCAAAACGCCGAGACACGTTGATTAACCAAACAAACATTCATAATATTTACAATTTCTTCATCACGATTACAATTTCGAAGATCTTCGTAATACACTCCATCGATACCACATGATTTCCCTCTGGGGCACTGCCTTACGATATCTGTAATCTCCTCCACATCAAATAGATTTGATTGATTTACCAAGGATCGAGCTAATGCTCGATCAAAATAATGATTTCCTGATGGTATGAAGTCACTGCGAATTGCACATTTCGGAGATGACTGGAAATAATTTTCGTTCTGTGAAACAGTAGAACGGGCAGTTACGGTTGCAGGCCAACAGCCATTATTTCTTATGACAGCGATCGCCTTCTTACGTCTGTTCAACCACAAATCAACCAGCTTTTCCTTAGAAACTTTGTTCGAATCGTTCGCTGCAGCGTTTTTAATGCTGAAGAAAGGGCTTATTGTTGTTTTGATAAACTCCAATTGATTCTTTATGTAGTCAAGGGTATTGTTCGCACTTTGAATAGAGTATTCATCGTTTCTTGGATGCGTCTTGACAACGCGTGCTGCGTAGCGCTGCAGTGCCACGCTCCAATGGCGACCATTTGGTTGCACAAACTGGAAGTCCTGGTTTTTGTAAAATATGCCATGGAGGATTTTATGAACCCGCATCCAAAGACTAATGTTTCCCTTACAAATGAAATCCCCATGATTTAAGCGTCTAGAAGCAATCTGTGCACGAAACTGGGATTCTTTTTCCTCAAAACTTGACCACTCAGCTTCATCAAGGACACGCAAATAACAACCAAAGTTGTAATCAAAACCTGCAGATAATTTCTTTCCAACGAAACATATCTTTCCACTGCGAATTGCTGCTTTGTATACTCGTTTCAATTTCTCAATCATAACATAAACAATCCAACTATATCACCAACAGCATTAACGGCGGCAGTTACGACGGATTATTAAATCAAAACAGAAATGTCGGGCGGAGCGCCGTTAGGCACGACCGCCCTCCATTCTGCACTTGTCAATAATAATAATAATAATAATAATAATAATAATAATAATAATAATAATAATAATAATAATAATAATAATAATAATAATAATAATAATAATAATAATAATAATAATAATAATAATAATAATAATAATAATAATAATAATAATAATAACAATAATAATAATAATAATATATAAGTGCGAACAGACCTGATATCATAATCAAGGACAAAGTGAATTCAACTTGCAAGCTGATAGACATGACTGTACCATGTGATAAAAATATTTCAATCAAAGAAATGGAAAAGAAAAGCAAATACCAAGATCTTGAAATTGAGATACAAAGGATGTGGAAAATGAAAACGGAAGTAATACCCATTGTGATAGGAGCACTTGGTACAATCAGAAAAGGAATGGAGGATAACATCAGAAGCGTCTCAGAAAATATGACTATTCAGACGGTCCAAAAGACATGTTTACTAGGAACTGCAAGGATCCTTCGTAAAGTACTTTGCATCTGAACTTCAGGACATGACATGCCTTAGGTGTATTGTTTACACCCGGCCAAAGAAAAAGCAACCAGTATGAACTGTGACATTTAGTAATAATAATAATAATAATAATAATAATAATAATAATAATAATAATAATAATAATAATAATAATAATAATAATAATAATAAGAAGCAGAGCAATGCATTGAGAAGATAGGAATCAAGATCAGGACTGAAGTGATACAGAAAACGGCATTGTTAGGAACTGCAAGAACATTGAGAAAGGTTCTCGAAACCTGAGGCTAGTTGTTCTAGCTTGCTTTCGGGACGAACTTTCCAGGAACTTTTTTCTGTGATAAAAAGAACATAATAATAATAATAATAATAATAATGGAAATGATAATAATATGGAGAAATGAAAGAGAGAATACGTACTTCATATTATGATAGATTGAAGAAGTTGCTGATATCCAAGTTGAATGCGGCTAATTTGATCAAGGCAATTAACTGTTGGGCAGTAGCATCTGTACGTTACAGTGCTGCAATTTTTGACTGGAAAAAGGAGGAGCTGCGACAGTTTGATCGTAAAACAAGAAAATTACTAACCATGCATGATGGATTACATCCGAAGAGCAATGTCGATAGAATCTATCTGCCAAGGAAGCTAGGAGGTCGAGGAATATGTTCGATAGAAGATTGTGTTGAAGATGAAAGGAGAAGCATTGCCATGTATTTGTTGCAGAACCAGGAAGAATTGTTGAAGTTTGCAAGGAAAGAGCTGAAGCTGCCAATAGAGAACGAATCAAAATTAGAATTTAAGAACAGAAAGGAGAAGGAAAAGCTCTCATCTTGGAAAGAAAAGAAACTGCATGGTCAGTTTGCAAAAGATACTGATGATATCAAAACAAATGAGTCATTCAATTGCCTGTGCAAAGGGGAATTAAAACGTGAAACAGAATCTTTAATACTGGCAGCTCAGGAACAAGCGCTGAATACAAATTCTGTAAAGGCAAGAATTTACCACTTGCAGGAAAATGATAAATGTAGATTGCGTGGTGATGCATCCAAGAATGTTACACACATTGTTAGTGGCTGCAAAAAACTTGCCCAAAAAGAGTATAAACGTAGACACGACAAAGTTGCGTGCTTCATCCATTGGCTCTCATGTAAGAAATATGACCTGGAGCATACAAACAAATGGTATCAGCATCAGCCGGCTCCTGTTGTAGAAAACAAAAGATACAAACTCTTGTGGGATTTCTCCATTCAAACTGATCGAGTCATAGAGCATCGAAGACCGGACATTGTCATCGTAGATTGGGAAGAAAAAGAATGCCGTATTATTGATGTAGACATTCCTGCTGACCAAAACATTGCAGACAAAGAATGGGAGAAGATCACCAAATACAGTGAACTAAAGCTGGAAATAATGAGATTATGGAATGTTAAAGCAACAGTGATTCCATTTGTGGTTGGGGCCCTTGGCTCCATTCCCAAAAAGTTAAAAGAACATTTGAAGAGTTTAGGATTACCAGGTGATATTCACTGCATCCAGAAGTCAGCCCTCCTTGGAACAGCTGGGATACTAAGAAAAATATTGAGTGTCTGAGGCTGCGTGTTGTAGCTTGACATTTGATGAACAATTCCTCCAGACTATGAACTTTAGGAGTGAACTCGAAAGATAATAATAATAATAATAATAATAATAATAATAATAATAATAATAATAATAATAATAATAATAATAATAATAATAATAATAATGATAATAATAATAATAATGATAATAATAATAACATGTCCTGGGTATGACTTTAAACTGCATCCGGTTGTGGAGTTTCGACGTGGGATAATGAGGTTACCTTTTGCCACAACTACCTCCAGGTCACCCTTGAGCAAGGTGTAGTACCTGTTAGCTCTCCCCGAGACCTTGAAGTTCCGGGTTGGCGTCCGGCGGGGGCTAGTCTGTCTCATGGGTAGGGGGGACTCTTTAGCTTTGGTTGGCAACCCCCCTAGAGATGGTGTCTCGATAAAAATACTGGTGGTAGTGCACCTTTAAACACAATCCTCTTTTGAGTGTAAAATGAATCAAGAAAATATTTCAGATAACAACGTGAATGGGACTGGAACCTGTTTTGGTGAAGGTTCCTCGTTCGGCAGGTGCCCTGTGGATGAGCAGCGCAGGCCCGGTCGTTATTCAGCTACTGCCAATCGAAGAAGTGAAAGAATTGACTGGAGGCCGTTTAACAAGGTTGTAATGGAATGTTACTACGAAGGCGAACCTGATAGGAGAGGTTTCATGAAGAGGATGAAAAGAAATTGGGATGACAGAGGTTTGTTTGAAGTAGCCGCGCAAAGGCTCCTAGATCAAGTCAGGGTAATCAAGACAAATGAGTACTTTAGCAAAGTTGAACTAGAGGAAATCAGGAGGAAAGTTGAGAACAGAAATAACGAAGAAGTGCAAGTAAGCGAGGAACAAGACAGTAATTTGTCAGAACAAAGAATTAATACAGAGAATGTCGAAACCAGCGAAGAAGTGAGACCAGGACAACTGGAAGATGAAAATGAACCAACGCAGGGTGAAACAGAAATTGCAACATCAGAATTTGATATATTGACTGATTCGGAATTAACGGAAGAACAGCTGGAAATGATAAAGATTATCTGTGAATTGTTTAAAAAGAAGGAAAAGATCACGAATGTCTCTTTTAGAAAAGCAGATCGGAAAAAACTCAGGGAGATCACTAGCAATGTGAATAAGGTATTGAAATATATTATGGCAAATGATGTAACAGAAACAAAGGATCTGATAAATGCTGTAGCTGTCTATGTGAGCCATCGGTTAGGATTGAAACAGAGAAAGGATAAAGTGTCTCAAGAACCATTTTGGAAAAGGAGGATCCAACGGGATATTAATGAGTTGAGGAGAACTGTTGGCAAATTAGATCGTTATGCGAAAGGACAAATAAAAAATATGAAGAAACTAGAACAGATCTTCAAAAAGCATCATGTGAAGAAGAAAGGAGTAAAGGTTGTTATGGAAGAGCTTAAGCAAAGAATAACAGCGAAAGCAGCAAAGATAGACAGATATGAAAAGCGGATAAACCAGTTTAGAATAAACAGGATGTTTTCATCGAACCAAAAGCGAGTTTTTGTAGAATTGAATGGTGAAGTAATTAAAGAGAATACAGTACCAAATGCGGACGAAAGTAGAACGTTTTGGAGTGAAATATGGGACAACCCAGTAGAACATAACGATGATGCCGAATGGCTACGAGAGATCGAAACTGAATCAAAAGGAGTCAATAAACAAGATGATGTTAAAATCACTGCCCAGGATGTAAGAAAGCAAACAGGGAAAATACCAAATTGGAAGGCAGCCGGGCCTGACGGAGTACAAGGCTATTGGCTGAAAAACTTGTCATCATTACACGATAGAATTGCTTGCCAGTTAAATGCGGTAGTCGAAAGTGGAGACGTTCCAGCATGGATGACGTATGGAAGAACGGTATTATGTGTGAAGGACAGAAGTAAGGGAAATGCTGCGAGTAACTTCAGACCTATTTCATGCTTACCACTAATGTGGAAATTGCTAACGGGTATGCTGTCCGAGGAGCTGTACAAGCATGTAGATACTAATGATATGTTACCATCAGAACAGAAAGGCTGTCGTAAAGAGACACGCGGAACGAAGGATCAACTACTCATTGATAGAATGGTACTTAAGAACTGTAAAAGAAGACACACCAACCTAGCTATGGCGTACGTGGATTATAAAAAGGCGTATGACATGATACCACACTCGTGGATACTAAAGAGTCTACAACTGGTTGGGGCAGCTGATAACATTGTGAACGTCCTTGAAAAGAGTATGACGAAATGGAAGGTACAGTTGAACGCAGGAGATAAAGTATTAGGGGATGTCAACGTCAAACGTGGAATATTCCAAGGAGATAGCCTTTCGCCACTCCTATTTGTTATCTGTCTCATACCAATGTCACTAATTTTGAGAAAGATGAAAGCTGGATATAGTTTGGGAAAGAATCAGCCAAAATTAAATCACCTTCTATATATGGATGACTTAAAGCTATTTGGACAGAGTGAAAGAGACATAGAATCACTTGTAAATACAGTGCATAGATTTAGTTGTGACATTGGCATGCGATTCGGTATAGAAAAGTGCGGTGTAATTATCATGAAGCGTGGAAAGATGGTAACTTGTGATGGAATTGAACTACCGGATGGAGAGAAGATGAAAGGCGTCAGCGAAGAAGGTTACAAGTACTTGGGTATAGTAGAACTAGATGGGATAAAGGAGAAAGAAATGAAAGAGAGATTCACGAAGGAATACAAGCGAAGGATTAAACTTATATTGAAGTCAAACTTGAACAGCAGGAATGCCATTTCAGCAATGAATATTTGGGCAGTAGCTGTGATGAGATATGGGGCTTGGATAGTGAAGTGGACGAAAGCGGAACTGGAGAAACTAGACAGACAGACACGGAAAATTATGACGATGAATGGAGCATTACATCCAAAAAGTGACGTCGATAGATTGTACGTTGCAAGACAGAGAGGTGGAAGGGGATTGCAAAGTGTATTAGAAACCATCCAGTCAGAGGAAAATAGCCTTAGATGGTATGTTAAAAACAGTCAAGAGCATTTATTAAAAGCAGTGCATAAACAACAGGAAATGAATACTGACATCATTAAGCCATCAGAGTATAAAGATCAAAGAAAAAAAGAAAGAGAAGTCAAGTGGCATGAAAAAGTAATGCATGGTCAGTTTTTCAGAGATACGGATGGGATAGTAGACAGGAAGAAATCATGGTTGTGGCTAAAAAATGGAGACTTGAAGAAAGGAACAGAAGCACTAATTATGGCAGCACAAGAACAAGCAATACGTACGAATTACGTTAAACATCATATCGACAAATCAAGAGATTCGCCGAGTTGCAGAATGTGTGGTGAGAAGGGGGAAACAGTGAGCCATATCATATGTGAATGTAGCAAATTAGCCCAGAAGGAATATAAGCGACGCCACGACAACGTAGCACGGATAGTTCACTGGGAGATTTGCAAGAAGTATGACCTACCCAGGGCTGAACAGTGGTACAATCATAAGCCAGAAGGCGTTACTGAAAATGAAAGCATTAAGGTACTGTGGGACTTTAACATAAACACAGATTACGAAATTGAGCATAGGCGACCAGACATTGTTGTCGTGCTGAAACCAGAAAAAGAGTGCTTAATCATTGACATAGCTGTACCAGGAGATACAAGGATAAAACAGAAGGAACAAGAGAAAATTGAAAAGTATCAAGATCTAAAAAGAGAAATTGCAAGATTATGGTGCCTTCGAAAAGTAACTGTCATTCCAGTTGTAGTTGGTGCATTGGGATGTGTCACAAAAGAAGCAGAGCAATACATTGAGAAGATAGGAATCAAGATCAGGACTGAAGTGATACAGAAAACGGCATTGATAGGAACTGCAAGAACATTGAGAAAGGTTCTCGAAACCTGAGGCTAGTTGTTCTAGCTTGCTTTCGGGACGAACTTACCAGGAACTTTTTTCTGTGATAAAAAGAACATAATAATAACAATAACAATAATAATAATAATAATAATAATAATAATGATAATAATAATAATAATAATAATAATAATAATGATAATAATAATAATAACTACTACTTGACCAAGTTGCTAAGCAAAATTACTGCTTAAAAACTGGTGTGTTGCCATGATCCCAGGAATGTATCAGCTTAAGTCCCTTTACTACTAATGACTACTGTCCCAATAACTTTTTAACTCTGCTACTGTCCCAATAACTTTTTAACTCTGCTCCTCCAGATATAGTTTCCTCCAATTATACATGATATTGAACACCATTTCATCACATTCTTTATATTTTCTTTACTTTGGGAGAAATTTCTCAATCCTTTCCATACGTCACTTTTTACACACCCAAGCGAACCAAAACAAAGAACAACCAGCTGCGATGAGAATCCATTTCTCTCCAGATAATCACATAACTCCTTATATCTTCTAACTTTCTCTTGATAAGCATTTTCCAAATATAAATCATAACAAACAGTTATTTCCACTATTGTGCACTGCCTCTTTATACGATCAAGAATGACTATGTCTGGCTTACGATGAACAATCTGCTTGATTTCTTCTTTAAATTCAGGGAATATTGTTTCTGCCAACAAGTTGGACGAAATTCTTGCCCGTGGCTTGTTTTCCTTAATAAATTCTGCAATCTTATTCACAATTCGATCATGGCGACGTGAATAGAAGTTCTTAAACTCGTTGCACCCGTTTAATAGGTGCGCGACGGACTCAGTATGTCTGTGACAGAACGGGCATTCTGGATTGTGATCTCTATTCCACAGGTGAAGGGTAAAGTTGGTGGGAAGAATACTAAGTCTCGCTTTGATTGTAAAAATCACGAGGGCATCATCAACTTTCCAATTATAATAGATCGAGTGTGACGATTTTATATGAACATTTTCAAGATTGAGATAACATCCTTGCACAGTTAATTCCTTAGAAGCCTCGATATCTCTGTCAACGCATAGCTGATACAGCTTCTTTTGAAGCTCACACTGATTGTCATACCATGTTCCTTTAATATGAGCCATCGCCTTGTCATTCACGTACTTAACATCAACGTTCAAGCTTCTTGCATATCTTACCATATCTGGCCAGTCAGACTGACAACCGAAATTTGTGTTACAAGCCAAGAAACCATCATCAGTTAATTCATATCCCAGGAAATTATTTGCTCCATTCGTTGGCCTAACTCCTCTTTTTTCATGTCTAACTCGAGAGATGACCTCGCAATGTGCCTAAAATGCATGACGTCATGATTTAGCATTTTGATAAGAAAGGCTAAACGTGTTGATCTATAGACATCAGAAATTCGCTTAATGCCCAGACCACCATTTTCTCGGGGGAGGAATATCACAATTCGTGTTGTGGACTTGTAGAGGGAAAATAATTCTCGAACTGCATCAGTTATTATATTGTCCAGCTGGTCTAACTGCTTCACACTCAGTCTTGAATTATAGAAATGGTATAATATTTTTGCAAGAGCAAGATTGTTCATAGCACTTCCCTTTAGAGCTAAGGGTAAATCAGAAGCTTTGATTTTAGTTACCAGATCTTTATACGTGTCAGCTACGTCTGTTATTTGTTTTGCATCTTCTCCGACAATTGACATTGATTTATCGAGGTATTTATATGGCTTATCACGTTGATACACAGGTAGTCTGTTAGACTTAATTTCTACTTCAGGGGTAGCATTTTCTTTGCCTTTGTACCAATTGTTTCCTGAGCGACGGCCATAGAATACAGCACACTTCTCATGCTTAACCTGCAGACCAGCTTCGTCCATTTTTGATTCAGCCGCCGCAATCATACTCTTTATCACACTTAAATTATTAGCAGCTAATACAATATCATCAGCAAATGCTTGAACTGGCATTGGATTCAGATATATCTCATCTCTTATATTCCTTTCTAGGACTGCAGCAGTTATCATAGGCTTACAGACACGATCAATAACCATAATGAACAGCAGAGCACTCAAGGGGTCACCTGTTTTGGTACCCCTTACGATGTGAAACCTTTTTGACATCTTATGTCCACAAATTACTTCAAATGATGAATTCTTGTAAAGATTTTCAATAATGCAGCAGTACATCAATGGCACTCCAAACTCTTTCAAGGTTTCAAATATAAATTCATGTCTAACACTGCCAAATGCATCCGCAAAATCGATGAATACCAAATATAATCTTGTGCTCTGGTGTCTAAAGTCGTCAATTGATGTCTTCAAAGTGTAAACTAATTCTTGGCGATCGCGCTTGCATAAAAATGCACGTTGCCAAAAGGCAACTTCTGTTGCAATATATGGCAATAATCTACCACACAAAGCCTTAGAGAAAATTCTATATGAAACTGGCAAAATAGAGATGTCCCGCAAGGTTGACAAATCATTAGCATTGAAATTCTTTTTTGGTATGCGTTGAATAGCAGAATGTTTCCAGAGATCTGATAACTTCAGATTTTTCAATGATATGTTGAATATATCAACTAAAGTGTCCCCATGTCCATCCCAGACTGCCTTGATGTCTTCGTAAGACACACCATCAATCCCACAAGTCTTCCCGTTCGGACAAGACTTGACTATTGCTTCAATTTCCTCATGCTGAAAAAGCTCCTCATCAGCTACCACTACGCTAGATCGATCAAAATAATCCTCCTTGTTTACCACAAAATTTTCAGCTTTCACATATTTGTCCAATGAATCGTAATATTGTTCATTCTGAACAGTTGTTAAGTGAGAAGTATCCCTTGAGGGCCAATAACCATCATCTTTTATCACAGAAATCGCTTTTTTTCGTCTATTCAACCAAAGTTGTATCAACTTTTCTCTTGGGACCTTTACATCTTGATTGTTTGTCGACTTTTTTAACCCTATCTGGACCGGGCTTTTCTGAGCATCCTCAGGCCGAGGGGGGGGGGCTAAATTAGCCCCCCCTCAGAGCTCCAAATTGACACGGGCTATAAAGATGAAACTTGGCTATCTTATGTAACTTGATCTGAAAAGTCTGAATATTGTGTTTATTTTACTCTAATTGTTATATTTTCGATGACGTCATCAATTTTCTTTGTTTTTGGCCAAAAACAGTACTCCTACGAATTTTACTGTAAAAACTCACTCGCGTGAAATATTATGCTTGCTTGAAGTTTAATTAACAGATAAAACATCAAAATATCATAAAAACACGAATTTTTGAAAAAATTATGAAATTTGCAATCTTATATTTATTACCTAAATTCATTACATATATGACGTCATCAATGACGTAATGTGAAAATAAAACGAAAATAGTAGGTATTTTTGATATTACCTTATTGATTAATGGTTGCACAGAAAATTTCATCCAGTTATCTCACTTATGTTAAGAATTATCTTAGTTTGAAGTTTTAAAGGGTTTGACCGTAAAACAAACAAGAAATTAAAACTACTCTCTGAAAAAATTATTATATTTAAAAAAATACATGAGATATCTTGACAAAATTTTGGCAGAAGATGTGACAAAGACATTTAGGAAAAGTCAAAAAAAATTATTGGCCTGGGATTTAGCGAAAAAAAGTTACATAGAAAAAACCTGGAGGGGGGCTAATTTAGCCCCCCCCCCCCCGGTCCAGATAGGGTTAATGAAAAGAAAGGTCCGATTGTATTTTTGATATAAAACAGTTGATGTTCAAGATAATCAGTTCCATTTAGTTCTTCCCCGTTGAAGTTTGAATTGTCTCGAGGAAACGTATTGGCAATCCTCTCGCAAAACTTTAGGAAGGCTTCGCTCCACCTTTGTCCACTGGGCTTGAGTCGAAGAAAAATAATAATATAATAATAATAATAATAATAATAATAATAATAATAATAATAATAATAATAATAATAATAACAATAATAATAATAATAATAATAATAATAATGATAATAATAATAATAATAATAATAATAATAATAATAATAATAATAATAATAATAATAATAATAATAATAATAATAATAATAATGGGACGATTCCTAAAACACTGCAGAAACAATTGGAACAGATTGAATCAAGTATTGCCATCAACCAAATGCAGACCACCGTATTACTGAACACTGCAAGAATACTACGAAAGGTCCTGGAAATCTAAGGAGACTTGTTGTCACTAGATGTTCAGAACATTAAATCCGTCAATGGACGAGCGTTGAATTTTCATAATAATAATAATAATAATAATAATAAATAATAATAATAATAATAATAATAATGATAATAATAATACACGAATCAGAGACAATTCTATATGAATTTAGAAGGGGGTGCTATTATGGATGAAGTAATAAAATTCTGGAGTGACATCTGGAGCAAAGAAACCAAGCACAACGATAAGGCACAATGGATTGAAAATATCAGAGAAAAAGTCCGGAATACTGATCAGCAAGATAATATCACGATCTCATTAGAAGATACCAACAGAAAAACAAACACTGTTGGATTACGTAAACGTTTCGATTAAAATCTTCATCAGTATAAAAAACTTTACATGGCAGCCGAGCATTTATAGACATTACGTTGTTTACACCTAAAATTATTTCCATGGTGATAATGCTAAATGTACAATTGGTCTATCTGAAAAATCTTATAACAAACAATAGAATTTTTGCTGCTTTGCACAAGTTAAAATATTTTCTAGTGTCCTTTGTGAGTTAGAAAAGGGACTGAGAGCTCTTAAACTTATACTGGAAACTTTTCTACTCCCGCAAGTGACCCTCCGAAAAATTCGAATACTGCTTAACTCTTCTTTTAGCAGTAGCTGAATCCCAGATGATTATACAAGAAACTTTTTTCCTTTGTGAATTTGAGAAAGACTGGAAGCTCTTTGAACTCATACTGGATCTTTTTAGGTTACACTAGCAACCTTGCAGCTGCCCCAAGTGACCCCCCGAGAGAACAGCACACTGCTTAACTCTTCTTTTAGCAATAGCTGAATCCCACGAGAAGCCACAAAGGGCAAACACAAAACAGACGCCAGTATAACCTCTTGGGACAATCAGATAGAATGGTAGAATCTAAGCCATTCCGCATGCAAACACGTCTAATTCTACATCTGCAGCTCTTTCATTGAGACCCTTTGGCGCTAAAGTTTCAAGTCGATATTTCCAAAACAACTCCCTCCTACGAAGCGAAGAAACATCATCAGCCCCATCTATGATTTTAATCCCAACCCGAAAATTTCCGTTGTGTCCGTTTTCAAAAAAATGACTGAAAAAACTTGCCTGTGGAACAGGTTTCCCCTTATCTAGAGAGTTTTCGTTGTGTTTGCGTGCATATGTTCTAAAATAGGATTTGTATACATTGAACCTTTGCCGAAATTTCGTCTTAGTACTCCCGACATACTTCATGTTGCATGACTCACATTGCAATAGATAAACCACATGATCAGAGTTACAATCAAATCGCCCCGAGAAGTTTTTGAAAGACCTCGTAGAGTCAGAATTTTGAAACGTATCCCCCTCCTTCATCAAAGGGCAAATTTGGCAACTCCTTCTACCATTGCACCTGAAAGTGCCTTTTTCCATCAACTCTTCATCGATGCTTGGCAGCTTAGCTCGCACGAGTTTGTCTTTCAAGCTTTTTGCCCTCCTAAACGTTACAAATATTTTGTCCTTAAAAACTTCCTTGTGTTCCATGTCTACCAATAACACATTTTGGTTTTCGCGAAGGATTTCATAAACTTTGTGCATGGCTGGGTGATAAGTTAGCACTAAAGGTATTTTCATATCATCTTTTTCCTTGGGCCTGGCATCCAATAAAGTAGCACGATTTTTGTCCCGCACCCGGTCAATTTGGCTGTCAACTTCGTTACCACTGTATCCCCTTTCTAGAAGCCAAGATTTTAATTCTCCCACCCTATTTTGGAAAAACTGTTCCTCTGAGCAAATACGACGAATTCGAAGGGCCTGGCTATATGGAATTCCCTTTTTTGTGTGGTTAGGATGACATGAAGCTCGATGCAAGAGTTGATGGGTATCCGTAGGTTTTGTAAACAAATCCGTTACAAGTTCGTTACTCTGTTTGATGACTTGAACATCAAGAAAATTAACCTTTTCTGTAGACCATTCAGCAGTAAACTTTATTGATTCGTGCGCTCCATTTAAAAAGTTCACAAATTCCCTTAGTTTTTCTTCCCCATGCTGCCAAATTATAAAAACGTCATCTATGTGTCTCCACCATACCCATGGTTTATTCTGAGCCTCAGCAAGTAGCTTTTCTTCTAGCGCTGCCAAGAAAAGGATCGCGTATGAAGGAGCGCATTTGGTACCAATCGCTGTACCCCTAAGCTGTTGATAGAAATCGCCATTAAATTCGAAAAAATTGTTCTAAAGAACAACGTGAGCTAATTCAAGAAGGGTATCCGTGGAAATGGTTTTATCTTCCCGATGTTCAAGTACCCCTTTTAACGCTTCCAAACCCTCTTCGTGCGGAATACTTGGATAAAGCCCCACAACATCCACCGTACATAATATAGCACCATCAGGGAGGCCATCCAGATCCATGATTTTTTTAAGGAAGTGATTCGTATCTTTTATATATGACCGCACCTTCTTCGCTAAAGGTTGCAAATGGTGGTCCAAAAATGCCGAAATGTTTTCCGTAAAAAAACCACAGTTGGAAATGACAGGTCTCCCTGGTACGCTATTCAATCTTTTGTGGATTTTTGGGAGGAGATAAAACGGCCCTAACCTAGGGTTATTCACCATTAGGTAGTCTAATGTGGTTTGATCCAAATCTCCTCTATCGCTGATTTTTTTGAGAGTGTCCGAAATAATTTGGTGAAGTCGTTCCGAAGGATCGTTGTCAAGCCTGCTATATACCTCAGAGTCACCGAGTTGACTCTCCGCTTCCGTGATATAATCCTCTCTATCCCAAACTACTACACCCGAGCCTTTGTCAGCCTCCTTGACAACGATCGTTCGGTCCGATCTAAGACTGTTAATTGCTTTACTCTCCTCTCTACTAACATTACTATAATTATTCCCTTGTGCCGATATACTCATGAGTTCTTCCTCTAATTTACTCAAATACAGCTCAATTGCAGCATTCTTATGTCGTGGATTAAATTTGCTACGGGGCCTAAAGGCTGGATATTCCGAAAAATCCTCTGATTCCCAAAAGTGCCATTTTAAGCGGAGACGTCTACCAAAGCTCTCTAAATCCACCTTAATTTGCGAATAATCTAATTCCTTAGGGGTCATAACGAATTTTAAGCCTTTAGATAATGCCGAAATTTCTGATTCACTAAGGGCTCTTTTGGATAAATTAACCACCTTATCGTTTAAAAACTGTCCCTCAATTCTACCATTATTATCTACCTTATATTCAAAATTCGTGCTATTTACATCTTGTTGCGTATTCTCTTCGCTTGAAATTTCTCCAAATGTTCGTGTCTCTTCGCTGTTTCTATGTATGGCATGTGCATCATATTCTTCTTCATTTTCCATCAAAATTCTTCTAATATTTTGTAGCTCAGCAGCATTTCGATTCTCTGCAGTTTCTAACCTATCGCCAAATTCATTCTCAATAGTTCCTAAGGGGCCACCAAGTTCAGCAGCATTTTGATTCTCTGCAGTTTCTAACCTATTACCAAACTCATTCTCAATAGTTCCTGAGGTGCCACCAAGTTGGTTCTCTGAAGTTTCTAAAATGCTCATAACTGATGCCAAATCACGTGGTAATTGAAATCGCTGCACCAGATCCTTATCGAGATTCAAAAAATTCTTTGTTCCAAGCAAGTTAGTAAGTTTCTTGTGTCGTCTCCTTAAAAAATTGTCATCAATGGTTGAAATATGCTGTTGTAAACTGGAAAGAACTTCTGACACACTCATAGCATTAGCTGCATCCGATAAGAACTGGACTATCTTCTCCCAAAACTTGGTTTGTATGTCTAAGCATGATGATTTGTACTCCTCATTCAACGCACGAAGCATGTCTTGTTCAGCACTGGAAATTATGTAAGACCACTTTTGTTTGAATACATTCGATGTTGCTCCAATCTGTGCCGATTTCTTCAACTTTAACCCGTTAGGAATAACTCCATACGCAACGCAAATATCTAAAAATAGCCAATGATTGAAATATCGAGTAGCTTTGTCAGCGAGGTTGAACAGAATTCTTCTTGTAACTCGGCTGCCCTCATCCATCTTGCCCTCTCAATTGGAAATTAAAATTAAAGCGAACTAAACCATCTTTCAAAGCCAAACAGAAAATAAAATATAAAAACAAACACTGTTGGATTACGTAAACGTTTCGATTAAAATCTTCATCAGTATAAAAAACTTTACATGGCAGCCGAGCATTTATAGACATTACGTTGTTTACACCTAAAATTATTTGCATGGTGATAATGCTAAATGTACAATTGGTCTATCTGAAAAATCTTATAGCAAACAATAGAATTTTTGCTGCTTTGCACAAGTTAAAATATTTTCTAGTGTCCTTTGTGAGTTAGAAAAGGGACTGGGAGCTCTTAAACTTATACTGGAAACTTTCTACTCCCCCAAGTGACCCTCCGAAAAATTCGCATACAGCTTAACTCTTCTTTTAGCAGTAGCTGAATCCCAGATGATTATACAAAAAACTTTTTTCCTTTGTGAATTTGAGAAAGACTGGATAATAATAATAATAAAATAATAATGATGATAATAATAGTAATAAAATTATAATAATAATAATAATAATAATAGTAATAATAATGATAATAATAATAATAATAATAACAATAATAATAATATGTAAACTAAAACCTCATTCAAATTAACAGAAAAAAAAAGGATAAAAACACACACTGTTAAGATTTGACGTTTCGATTAAAAATCTTCATCAGCCTAACTTTGCAAACAAGCAACCGAGCATTTATAACCTAAGATAAACAACCTAAATTAAGATACAATAAAGAAGAGCCAAAAAATTAAATCTATACCAAGCATGACAAGAACGCCCAACAATAATAATAATAATAATAATAATAATAATAATAATAATAATAATAGTAATAATGATAATAATAAAAACAAACACTGTTGGATTACGTAAACCTTTCGATTAAAATCTTCATCAGTATAAAAAACTTTACATGGCAGCCGAGCATTTATAGACATTACGTTGTTTACACCTAAAATTATTTACATGGTGATAATGCTAAATTTACAATTGGTCTATCTGAAAAATCTTATAACAAACGATGGAATTTTTTTTTAATAATAATGATAATAATAATAATACAATCCATACAGACAGGCAGATTAATGCGAATAGAGCTGATATTGTTATCAAAGATCTGAAACAAAAAACCTGCTTCCTGATAGATATGTCTGTGCCAGCTGATCGAAACATCTCGGTTAAAGAATACGAAAAGCTAGCAAAGTACAAGGACTTAGAAATAGAGATAGGCAGGATGTGGCAGCTAAGAACAATCACATTGCCAATAGTAGTTGGAGCATTAGGAGTGTTAAAGAAAGGATCCAGTGACTTTATTGATCAAATCCCGGGAAAATCGAACATCTGTGAAGTTCAAAAAATTGCACTAACATCGACAGTCCATCTCTTGAGGAAATTCCTTTCAATGTAGTTATCGATTTGCGGAACCATCAAAAGATTATGACACTTGGTCAACTTTCCAGAAGGACTGTCATGACATAGTTGCTAGCCTTAAGTCTCTGGTAGTGACTCGGCTAGTAACTAAACATTACCTGAAATCAACGCTAAAAATTCAATTCATAATAATAATAATAATAATGATAATAATAATAATAATGATAATAATAATAATATAATTTGTTTTAAGTTGGCGACTGCCTTAATAATATAATTTAACAATAATGATAAGCTTAATAATAATATAATTTGTATTAAGTTGGCGCCAACTTAATAATGATGATGATAATAATAATAATAATAATAATAATGATAATAATAATAATAATAATGATAATAATAATAATAATAAAAATAATAATGATAATAATAATAATATAATTTGTTTTAAGTTGGCGACTGTAGTAGCAGCAGTGCTAATTAAAGCTAACTATGTACAAAAGTAACCTATTTACATTAATTATAAATCTAAAATATACATAGAAATACTAACTAAATATAGCCAAGGTTTGCTATATATGTTTTGCAGAGCTTGCAGTTGCATTTGTCTGTAGTCCAGCTTTTTTTGATGAGACTCTTAAAGATTTCTAGCGTTTGAGACTCTTTGACTTCACTTCGTAATGTCTGCCAAAGTCTACTTCCAACATATCGTATGGTTTCGATACCATGACCAGTTGTATTTGCCCTTGGTAATAGAAGACCATAATTATTTCTAAGATTGCATGATATGTTCGTTCTTTTGACAAAGATGTCTTCCATGAAAGGTGGATTTAAACTGTTTTTGGTTTTATATATCTCTATCGTCAGCAACTGCAAGTTTCTTTGGTGAACTGATACTGATTTATCTTTTGCTAAAAGTTCATCAAAAGAAGATTCAGTGTCTATGCATACAATTCGCAAAGCTCTTTCATGAATTTTATTAATTCGACTATTTGCGGCTCTGTCATGATACATCCAAATTAACGGACAATAGCTGAAATATGACATAATAAAAGACCTCATTATCAGTTTTACTTTTTCTGTATCCATGTAATTGGATACCCTTGCTAAGGCGTAAAGTTTTTGACTTGGCTTCACACATAGTTGATTAACATGAATATTAAAATTTAACTTGGAATCTAATGTTACACCAAGTAATTTTTCAGATTCAGATTCTGATATTTGCGAGGCGCCAATATTTAGTGTCATTCCATCATTTTTTGCTCCGAATATTAAAAGATGACTCTTTTCTTCATTTAGTTTCATGAAATTGTCAGAGAACCATTCTGACAGTAAAACTGTGTCTTTTTCTAATTTTGAGAGCACTGTCCTAAGGTTCTTATCTCCAACATATAATGTTGTATCGTCTGCATAATTGCATACTTCAGTATCATTCACTAAATAAAATATATCATTGATAAAGATATTGAAGAGGAAGGGCCCTAATACTGATCTATGTGGTGCTCCCATTTTTGAGTAACACCAGGTGCTGAATGCACCATTTACCTTCACCCGTTGTCTCCTTTCAGAAAGGTAGCTACATATCAATTTTAGAGCGTTGTGACTAAATCCATAGGCATCTAGTTTTGCTAAGAGAAGGTCGTGATCGAAGCAATCAAAGGCCTTTGAAAGGTCCATCAGGACAGCACCTACATATCCTTTCTTATCGAGAAACTCTTTACATGTTTCCAAAAGTCTAAGCAGAGCGTTTTGGGTGCTATAGCCCTCACGAAAACCACATAAATAACGTGAAAAAGGAAAAAACACTTTTATTTGGTCATACAAGATTCGCTCGAATATTTTGGATTTGGCTGTAAGGATAGTAATGGGGCGATAATTCTTTTTTATCATAGCATCTTGATTTTTGAAAAGTGATGTGATCTCCCCCTCTTTAAGTTCGTCAGGAAATTCACAACATTCAACCATGACGTTAAAGAAAGAAGTCAGACATATTGAAAAAACCTCTGAGTTTTGTTTTAATATCTTAGCTGGAACTCTTCGATACGGAGAGGCCTTTTTTGGCTTTAATTTCCTGATTTGCTTTTCCACCTCCATGACAGATGTCTTTTGAAAGTCGAAATCGTTGGCCTCGCTAACATTAGCTCTTATTCTTAAAATACTCGGATGAGATTGATATTTTCTTACAGCCCTCTCAACAGGATCAGTGTCCTCGATAACAGGGGAAACATTTTCTGCATTTTTTGAAATCCCTAATGTCTTTGTAATGTTTACAAAGTAATCTTCTTTTTTTTTACATTCAGTCTAAAAAGTTACAAAACATAATATCTAACTACACTACTTACAAAATACTATACCCTACTACTAATACAATACCATTTGGAGCGAAAAACTACGACTACCTAATGGCAACATAAAACAGAAAACACGAACATAGCACTACGCGTAACGACATGAAAGTCAAAGAGAGCACACATACTAATCGTAACTGATAACAAAACGAATATAAACCATTTACACTTAATAGGGACGTTGGTGGTTGAATTGCAAAGTTATCAATTCCTAATCAAACCGACCAGTTTTATGGATAAAGCATAGAGTTAACAAACGTATATCTCTATTAAGGCCATCAGTAAAATCTTTATCACCATATAATAGGATCCGCATTAGAAACTCGTTTGAAAGATTGGTATGTCCAAGTGGTCGTAGCAAGGCAGAAACTCCAGCGAGAAGATCTCTACGTGGTGCTTCAAAAGACGGGCAGAGCAACAAGAAGTGTTCCGTATCCTCGATCCCATCGTTGGTGGGGTACATTGGATTAACAGTATCTCTGAAATTGTGTTTGAATTTGTGAAAATTCAACTTACTGAGACCAACTCTAAGTTGGGTAAGATACGCTAGCCCTGTTGGATCATGTATTCGGAAGACAGATTTAGGGAGGGGGGCGAATTTTAGATAGCAGCTTTGTTTTAAAAGCAGCAATAGAAGGCGAAAGTCTAATTTCCGGATAAAGCTTATTCCATTCAGATAAGCAGTGAGGATAGAAACTGGATTGAAATTTTTCTGTTCTCGTCCTTATTCGCCCGATGGCATCCTGTTTGCGAAGAGAGTATCGAGAAGTAATCTTTCATTATTTCTGCAACTTTGAAATCATCTGAGATGAGGGCTCCATTTTCAACAAGGGTGATGTCAGACGATATTTGGACTTTTTCAGAAAATAAAGGCTTCACTGTTTTCCAAAACTTTCTATTATCCGTAATGGATTTCACATCCAAATTACCATAATAGTCACGTTTTGCCTGCCTCAGAGTTTTAACGCATTTGTTGCGCTGTTTCTTAAAAGCATTCCAGTTTCCTGGAGTCCTTTCTTTATTGTATATATTTCTTAAATGTGTTCTAAGCATGATAGATTTCCTTAGAGCCTTGGTCATGAAAGGTCCATCATTTGCTCTCACGTACTTCGTCTTTAGGGGGGCATGGAGATTCAGCACCTTCTCAACTACAGTGTTAAAAATACTATAATCGTGCTCTACTGGAAGATTAAGCAACTCATCTATAAGGTCTTTTCTAAAGTTCTCTTCATTAAATTTACTGTGGTTCCGATAACGAATTATCTTAGGCCCCTTTTTAACAAAACTTCCTTTTAAAACAGTTACTATCATTGTATGGAAATCTGATAGTACCGTTTCTATGGTCGATGTGTGTTTAAAGCACATATTTCTATTAGTAAGTATTAAATCAATACTCCTAGGATTATCAGATTTAAAACAAGTAGGAACCTTAATTAGGTTCTTCAAGTTATAGACGTCTAAGAAATTGCAGACTGTTGGAGATTTTTCCTCATCATTGAAATCGTCCAAGATGACGATGTTTTCAAAGTCATTTGAATGATGATCTATTGCTTTTCCCATTTGTTCTAAAAAGTATTTTTCATTCTGAGAGGGAGGACGATAAATACCGAACAAGAGCCATCTTTTATTATGTAGGTTGATTTCAACCATACCACATTCAATATCGTTTGGAAATTTGAATTCGGTCTTTTGCTTTGCGGGGATCCCCTCGCGAACATAAATTAACAGTCCGCCACCGTGTTCATTACGATCATATCGGAAGGGTTTCTTGAAAACTTCAATCAAAAATTGCGCAGTTGGGAAAGTTTCATTTAGTTTCGTTTCAGCAATCACGCGGACATCAACGTTTGCGCCGATGATAAATTTTAACGATTCGAATTTATTTCGTAAAGAGTTGATATTAAGATAAGCAATTACTAGCCCTCGAAGATACCTTTCAAGCTTGTTTTCGCATCAGTACTTTCTCCATCGTCCGCGATTTCATCAGACGTCACACTATTAGATTCTAGGATGGAAATATTTTCGTCGTTGGTTTTTTCTATATCAAAAGTCTTACCAAGATATTGAGTCTCGCATGCAGGTCAATCTCTCGAGGATTTTATAAAGTTTCCTGCTAAAACTGATGTTCCTGTCCAGTTCAAATGTACACCACTTCTATTCAAATGCCTTTTGCCATCGATATTTGTATGAGAGATACATGGTATGCCAGATGAGGTACATAAACTTAACAACTTCTCGTTTACCTTCATAATCTTTTCGTTCCATTCTTATTTGTCAGTGCGAGGAATAAGTAAGGACACTGCTACTTTCATTGTATTACCAGATTGATCGGGGTATCGTTGTGGCAGCATCGTGGCAAGGCTATGTATATCATTGGCAATAGCATCAGCAGAATTTGTGCTCGAAATGTCATTGCATCCTACATGTAATATAACTACTTCAGGGTTTCGCTCCATAGGTGGAATTGCATATGACTTCATGTCCTTTGTTGTTGCTCCAGTGTGCGAGTGAACGTAAACATTCTTACCTTGCTTAAGTGATTGCTTCATTTGACGTGCATCTAGATTTTTCACAATTGAATCTCCAATGATCGTGATCCCTCGTCGTTTGTTGCTCTTTTGCTTGCCTGTCCCACGAGTTTTAAAACAGTTACTATCATTGTATGGAAATCTGATAGTACCGTTTCTATGGTCGATGTGTGTTTAAAGCACATATTTCTATTAGTAAGTATTAAATCAATACTCCTAGGATTATCAGATTTAAAACAAGTAGGAACCTTAATTAGGTTCTTCAAGTTATAGACGTCTAAGAAATTGCAGACTGTTGGAGATTTTTCCTCATCATTGAAATCGTCCAAGATGACGATGTTTTCAAAGTCATTTGAATGATGATCTATTGCTTTTCCCATTTGTTCTAAAAAGTATTTTTCATTCTGAGAGGGAGGACGATAAATACCGAACAAGAGCCATCTTTTATTATGTAGGTTGATTTCAACCATACCACATTCAATATCGTTTGGAAATTTGAATTCGGTCTTTTGCTTTGCGGGGATCCCCTCGCGAACATAAATTAACAGTCCGCCACCGTGTTCATTACGATCATATCGGAAGGGTTTCTTGAAAACTTCAATCAAAAATTGCGCAGTTGGGAAAGTTTCATTTAGTTTCGTTTCAGCAATCACGCGGACATCAACGTTTGCGCCGATGATAAATTTTAACGATTCGAATTTATTTCGTAAAGAGTTGATATTAAGATAAGCAATTACTAGCCCTCGAAGATACCTTTCAAGCTTGTTTTCGCATCAGTACTTTCTCCATCGTCCGCGATTTCATCAGACGTCACACTATTAGATTCTAGGATGGAAATATTTTCGTCGTTGGTTTTTTCTATATCAAAAGTCTTACCAAGATATTGAGTCTCGCATGCAGGTCAATCTCTCGAGGATTTTATAAAGTTTCCTGCTAAAACTGATGTTCCTGTCCAGTTCAAATGTACACCACTTCTATTCAAATGCCTTTTGCCATCGATATTTGTATGAGAGATACATGGTATGCCAGATGAGGTACATAAACTTAACAACTTCTCGTTTACCTTCATAATCTTTTCGTTCCATTCTTATTTGTCAGTGCGAGGAATAAGTAAGGACACTGCTACTTTCATTGTATTACCAGATTGATCGGGGTATCGTTGTGGCAGCATCGTGGCAAGGCTATGTATATCATTGGCAATAGCATCAGCAGAATTTGTGCTCGAAATGTCATTGCATCCTACATGTAATATAACTACTTCAGGGTTTCGCTCCATAGGTGGAATTGCATATGACTTCATGTCCTTTGTTGTTGCTCCAGTGTGCGAGTGAACGTAAACATTCTTACCTTGCTTAAGTGATTGCTTCATTTGACGTGCATCTAGATTTTTCACAATTGAATCTCCAATGATCGTGATCCCTCGTCGTTTGTTGCTCTTTTGCTTGCCTGTCCCACGAGCATTTTCTTCGTTTCTTTCATTGCCTTTTGTGGTTTGCTGTTTACCAGGTCCTTTGTTTGATGTTGCACTTTGGGCAGTTGGAACGCTTTCCTGGCATCTATTCGTTGAGACTGTTTGGAATACTCCATTGTTCTTCTCGTTGCTTGATTGATTTTTCTCTGTTTCATTTGACAATACAATGAATCTGTTTTGAATAGGGATAGCAGTAGAGGGCAACGATCGATTTCTTGTTGATTTTCCACTCTTCACTGGTTCAAAGCTCCTTTTCGGACTTTATTCCACAGGTTGGAAACACCGATCGAGCCGGTGCCGGAAAAACAGGAGCTTGGAACGAGGAACTGGGGACTGCTTTTTTCGAATTCATCCAGGACTGGGTTTTCTCGATTTGTTCCGGGGCGGGGTTTCCACTTTTGTTATCAAGCGACCGAACCCGGGTATCAGAGCTTTTCAGGTGTTGAAGTTCAATCTGCTTACATCATTCTTCCAAAAGTTTATCAACTATTTGTTGTTTTTGATTTAGTTGTCGTTCAAGGGAGATGATAAAAATCCTGTAGGCTCTTAATAAACAGCTGTTCGAAGTTTGGTTCCAACGAGCCGCTGTTCTTGCCTGAATCTGCATTGGTCTGGCTTGAAAACCGCGTTTTCATTGACAAAACCTCAGCATGAACAAATTTTTTGAAATCAATGAAGTCTTGCCTTAAATTGTCTGAGTCAATTGTGAATTAACTTCTTCAGCAATAACAGGGCTGTCTTCAGCCTTTGATGCATCTCGGCTTTCGTTTGCTCGCAGAGAAAGTTTGTTATTTTTGTTCACAACTTCTTTTACCGCTCCGACTTGCTTCGCGGTTTCAATGGCCGCCAGCGTTTTTGGCCTATCCCATTCGAACTTTTCATCGCAGAAGGCAACTACATGATCAACGCATTGCCCTTTATTCTTTTCCCTTGCATTTTCCAAAGCTCTCAAGATGATGTCTGTGTCGTCGTTTGACATAACTTTCTGGAATTTTTGAGAATACCTAGATTTTAAAATCCACTTTACACCACACGTCTGACTCTGACCGGACTGATCTGACCAAGCTATCGACCAATACCAGTCTTGCCTGTCATCTCAAGGCTCTTTGAAAAATTAGTAACAAATCAGATATACCAGTATATGAATGATAATGGACACTTTTCATCTGGCCAATCCGGCTTTTTGCGCCTTCATTCAACAGTGACATGCTTGCTTAAAAATACTTACGACTGGTATAATGGAATGGATCTTGGACAGCTTGTGGGACTGGTGTTCATTGACCTTAAAAAGGTATTCGATACCGTTGATCATAACATTCTCTGTAAAAAGCTCGAGCTTTACGGCGCACAGCAACGTGAACTCTCTTGGTTTGAATCCTACCTTTCCAACCGGAAACAGTTTTGCAGGGTTAATGGTGTGGATTCAAAAACTGGAGACATAGAAGTTGGTGTTCCGCAACGTTCATGTCTCGGTCCTCTTTTCTTTCTCATCTACATCAATGATCTCCCACAAGCTGTCCAGGATTCTACCGTGTTCATGTATGCTGATGACACCAGTTTGTGCTACCAGTCTCACGATTTGACTCGGCTGAATGAGGCTATTAATAGCGACCTCAAAAAGCTGGATACTTGGCTACAAGGCAACAAGCTTTCCCTGAATGTTGCGAAAACTCATTCCATGCTTATCTCCACCAAACAAAAACAGAACAGTCTCAAAGTCGAAATAAAGACCTGGATCTGAAAATTTGCGACAACGACCTTGAAGTAGTCAAAAAGACAAAATACCTTGGTGTGCAAATCGACTGCTCCTTGGACTGGAAAGAACAAATCAAAGCAGTTCAGTTTCTAGCAAGGTCTCAAGGGCAGTTGGCTTTTTAAAACATGCCAAGTCTTTTCTCCCGAAAGAAACTTTGCATACCCTCTACACAGGCGTTGTGGAGCCCCACTTTCGATACTGGTGTTCCGTCTGGGGCTGCGCCGCTTTAACTGAAATTAATCAATTGCAAAAGCTTCAAAACCGTGCTGCTACGATGATAACAAATAGCAGCTATGATGCCCCAGGCAGACCTCTTAACGAAGGGATGGGGTGGAAGACCATTGACGAACTAATTACGTGTGAATCTAAAACAATGGTCTTTAAGTCCTTGAATCAACTGGCTCCAGAATATCTCTGTGGCCTTTTGACACGAAATGCGCTCTGCTCAGCATATAACCTTCGTAATACGGGGACCGACCTGAGGTTACCGAAGAAAAGGTCATCAAATGGTCAGAGATGTTTCTCATATAGAGGTGCAAAATTATGGAATGGCCTGTCAGCCGAGTCAAAGCAAGCAACCTCCTTGTACGCTTTAAAAAGTCTTCCCTTTCATTTTGATTTTAGGTTTGAATTTTTAACTTCATTGTAAATACCGGGCCCCTTGAAAATCAACTTGTTGAAGGGCAACCCTCCTTAAATGTATAAAATAAAAAAATGAAATGAAATGAAGTGAAATGAATGCTGAGCGGCAAATAAGTCGTAAGATTCATTTTGCGCAGGGCATGCCCTCCTAGTCATTGAATTTCTTGTTTCTGCTAGCAATTGAAATTTTAAAACAATGTTCGTGAAACATGGGGGAGGACCGCTTTTTTAGTTTTTCATCAGCATGAATTGGTGAAGGAGCCCGGGGGGTAACTACCATATATGAAGGTACGGGATGTGCCATTTTTTGGGGTGCCTTTTTTCCAGCAGAAAATAAATTTTAGGGTATCATTTTTGGTAAAATCATAAGTAGTCATAAATTTTGGAGTGTCATTTTAGAAAATTAACTCTTTAGCGTATTGATTTTGATCAAATTTCACTTACTTGGTTAAAATTTTGAATGGCTGTCACAATCTTAGGGTATACATTTTTAATGGCCTGTAAATTTTGGGGTATCATTTTCGCGAAAATTTATAAATTTTAGGGTGCCTTTTCAGACGTCAAATGGCACTTCCTCGTCACCCGCCTATTGAAGTTACCCCCCGGGCGAAGGAGTTCATTCATCTTATGCGATTTCTGCAAATTGGATTGCAACAGGAAGCGAAAGCTTCACGTAGTTTTCCATAAACTTTTGAAGAAACAGCATAGAGGATTGCGAATCTTGTTTTACCGAGTTTTCCGAGCTCTTGCAATTTCTCGGATTTGCTGCCTTACTGAAGAATCCGAGAATTCCTAGAAAGCTAGGATCACTGTCGATGTAAATCTTCACATTCCAAGTTTTCCAACCTTTTGAATTTTCTCGGACTTGCTACATATCTGAAGACATCCGAGAATTCCTAGAAAAGCCAGGACTCATCTCGCTTCAAATCAAACTTTTCCGAGTTTTCCGAGCTTTTAGATTTTCTCGGATTGGTTACAAAGCTCGGATTCCCAGGAAATTTCTCGGAAATCCGAGTTTTCCGAGCTTCTTACCGAGCTTTTAAAGTACGGGAAGTTAAATACTTAGAAAACTTGCAAAAAGATTGTAACTCTCTACCCTAATCAATGCCATATGATGGAATAGTCCTTGAATGCGGCTTGATGCCTATGGAATTCAGAATCAAAGAGAAAAGATTAATATACTTCCGTAAAATTCTAAACATGAATGAAAGTAGACTGACCAAGAAAGTTTATGAAGAGCAAAAAAGGCAAAATTTCCCAAACTGTTGGTATAAAGAAGTAAGTAATGACCTAAACATGATTGACATTAACCTAAAAGAATACGAAAGAGCAATGGAAGAAAATTGTTAGAGAAAAACTGAACAAAATCATAGAGGCTAATATTCAAGATAATAAGAAAACTAAACTTAGATTTATCAAGGGTAGTAAGTTTGAAATGAAAGAGTATCTGGTGTGTGAAGAAGCCTCATCACTTCTGAAATTAAAACTAAACATGGTTGACCTAAGAGCAAACTACAAAGGAAAATACACTGATTCTCTTTGCAGGAGGTGTTGGCTCCAAGAGGAATACCTTGAACATTTCTAGGATTGTCCATGTTTCTATCACAAACCCAAGGTGAAAAAGACTTGCTTAGATACAAGTAAATCCGAAGTTTTGCAAAACATCAACAAAACCCTTCAAAAATTTCTTGCCCAGGAATGATTTGATATATATATTTATTTATAAAAAATGATGACTTGCTAAAACTTAGCCACCAGCTAGTGCTACCCAGGCGTTGGGTAACTGGCTCCGAAATGGGGATTTGGCTTCAATTTATTACATCGAACTTCAGAATTCAGAACTTAGCATTATTCCCAAAGGGCCGCTAATATAAGTTTTGCTTTCGACCTTAGAGAATTACTAAGAAGAATCAAATCATGATGAAATCATAAAAGCAAATTATATAACCAAGGCCGTTTTATCTCTTCTTAAAGTTTCTTATTTTTAAGGACTACCAGTATATAGTTTCTTATGAGCGCAATTCTTTGATTGAAGTAATTGCAACAAATCACGCTGAAACTACTTCGGACAGGATTGCAACAATACCTCAAAAATTTGAAAAGCAAAAGTCGTACATAATTCACTGCAATATTTGAGCACAACAGTTATGAACGTCTTGAACGACAACGAATTCTCCTTTGAATTTCTTTCAAGACAACTTTCAAGCAAATTCTCACTTTACAGTATTATAGTAATATTTTGAACGACTAGGGGACTCAGTCAAAGCTACAATCGCGGACAAAACTAATGATACACTTTGTATTTTGGAGGAAATTTTGAGTCGAGATCCCCCCATCCCCCATTGCAATGTTGAAAGCTGATGAAAATGTCATAGATGGGTTGACAAGTATGTCTTCTTTCAGCAACAAACATTGCAATGGGGGGAGGGGGCATTAGCAGTGAAAGGTAGCAGTTTACATACAGAAAAGGCCTCTTTTAAGGCAAAAAACATCTGTCCCAACGAGTTTTATCCGCTATTGTCTGAAATTGGTGTAACTTTAGATTGCTGTAAATTGCTTGCGCCTTTGAATATCTTGCTGGGATTTGGTGGGAAGCAAGTCCTTTGTTGAATAAAGTCTTGTGTGTGGCTTCACTTGTTTTTCTTTCCCAAAAGAGGCATTTGAAGCATTGTTGAAAATTGATGATTTTATGTCAAAACAGCTAATTTCAGCGACGATTTCATTCTGCAGGTCAGCAGGTCATGTAATCTGCGGGTCAAATGCAAAAGCAAACACGCGGGTCACTGTTAGGGCCAAGGGCCCTACACAACAATTGACATGTTGCGTTTCGTGTGTTAGGCCACGAAATGGTCAAGTGACAATTGTATCAGATAATCCCCTTGTCTGTTTGATTGGTCGATCAGGATTGGCCGATCAGGAAGAAGCTTGGCAGGCTGCGGCGTGCTGAGTGGCTGAAAGAATTCTCTCCTCTCATTATGGCTCGTACCAAACGTACTATGACTCAGCCTACCAACAAGTCAGCCTCAATCGGTAATGCCATTATCAATTCCATCAATGAAATCAGAAAGATCAAGAGAAAAGTTCCTGGCAAAGAATCAATTTCGACTCTTGCTTCGAAGCGCAGTGGCCTAAGCGTGACAGACATTCTGACCGAACTGGACAGCATGGTTGAAAGTGGTCAGTTATACATCGAAAAAACAGCGACAAATAAAGATTCGTACTTTGTCAAGAATTTGAAAAAAGTTGCATCCAGTTCACTTGATAAGTCAATCATCTGTAGTTCCGAAAACGAGGAAGAATTACTGGAAAATGCCACAATAAACCAGTCTTCCATCATTGACCAAAGTTCGGACAACGATGACCTTTCAAATGACCTTTCAAATCCCATTAATCAAAGTGACTATGGCCATCTCGATGTCTCAGCCGAATTTCCCTCTGAATTTGTGGAAATATCTGGTGACTATGAAATTAACAAATACAAGGCAACATTCCGCTTCAGGACTATTGAAGTGCAGGAGATCAGGGATGCATTTGCCACCGTTAAGACTGCAAAGAGCTTTGGGATTGACAACATCTCTAGCTACTTTCTGAAGCTCGCGCTGCCCTTTATTGAAAATTCGCTTGCTTTCTTGTTTAATACATCTATTGAAACAAGTCGTTTTCTTGACTCATGCAAAGTTGCTAGAGCAACTCCTATTTTCAAAGATGGAGATAAGACTGACAAGTCTAACTATCGACCTATATCAGTCTTGCCTGTCATCTCAAGGCTCTTTGAAAAGTTAGTAACAAACCAGCTGTACCAGTAAATGAATGATAACGGTCATTTTTCATCTGGCCAATCCGGCTTTTTGCGGCTTCATTCTACAGTAACATGCTTACTTAAAAATACTGACGACTGGTACAATGGAATGGATCTTGGAAAGCTTGTGGGTCTAGTGTTCATTGACCTTAAAAAGGCGTTTGACACTGTAGATCATAACATTCTCTGCAAAAAACTTGAGCTCTACGGTGTACAGCAACGAGAACTCTCTTGGTTTAAATCCTACCTTTCCGATCGGAAACAGTTTTGTAGGGTTAATGGTGTGGATTCAAAAATAGGGGACACAGAAGTTGGTGTTCCACAAGGTTCATGTCTTGGCCCTCTTCTCTTCCTCATCTACATCAATGATCTCCCACAGGCTGTCCAAGATTCTACTGTGTCCATGTATGCTGATGACACCAGTTTGTGCTACCAGTCTCACGATTTGACTCGGCTAAATGCGGCTATTATTAGTGACCTTAGAGAACTGGACACTTGGCTACAAGGCAACAAGCTTTCCTTGAATGTTGCAAAAACTCATTCTATGCTTATTTCTACCAAGCAGAAACACAACATTCTCCAAAGTCAGAATAAAGACTTGGTTCTGAAAATTCGCGAGAATGAGCTTGAAGTAGTCAAAAAGACAAAATACCTTGGGGTGCAAATCGACTGTTCCTTGGATTGGAAAGAACAAATCAAAGCAGTGTCTAGCAAGGTCTCAAGGGCAGTTGGCTTTTTAAGACATGCCAAGTCTTTTCTACCGAAGGAGACCTTGCAAACCCTCTACACAGGTATCGTGGAGCCCCACTTTCGATACTCCTGTTCTGTTTGGGGCTGCGCCGGTTTAACTGAAATTAATCAGTTGCAAAAACTTCAAAACCGTGCTGCTAGGATCATAACGAATAGCAGCTTTGATGCCCCAAGCAGACCCCTTATTGAAGGACTGGGATGGAAGACCGTTGAGGAACTTGCTTCTGGTGAATCTAAGACAATGGTCTTCAAGTCCCGGAATGGGCTGGCTCCACGATACTTGTGTGACCTTTTCACCCGAAATTCGTCCTGCTCATCATATAGCCTTCGTGATACGGAGACCGACCTGAGGTTACCGATGAAAAGGTCAGCAAATGGTCAGAGATGTTTCTCTTATAGAGGTGCAAAACTATGGAATAGCCTGTCCGCCGAGTCAAAGCAGGCAACCTCTCTGTACAGTTTCAAGAAAACTATTTAGAAACTGTTTTCTTACATTCTAATTGTAAATTTTAAACATTATTGTAAATAGGTTATGGATGTTGTAAATAAGGTTTTATTGTTTAATTTAATTAATAGCTTTTTACTTTGTATCTTAGATTGTAATTATTGTTTTTATCGGAGGGCCTCTTGAAAATCAACATGTTGAAGGGCAACCCTCCTTAAAAGAATTAAATATGAAATATGAAATATGAAATATGAAATTTCTGATAAAATAATCCATGGTGCTAGGTTGTGCCGTTCAGGGGCATCTCACTCAAATAAAAAAATTCTCGTACACCTTCGGCAAAAATCCTTCTGTTTCAAGAAATATCCATCAAAAATCCGTAAAAATCTCTAAGTTCTGAAAAAATTACTTACGCTTCTTGAGTCAGTTAAGTGAATTCGTTCTCGAGTTGGACCCTTTATTTCATTTCATTTCATTTCATTTATTTCATTTCATTTCATTTCATTTATTTCATTTCATTTCATTTCATTTCATTTCATTTATTTCATTTCATTTCATTTCATTTCATTTTATTTCATTTCATTTCATTTCATTTCATTTCATATATTTAAGGAGGGTTGCCCTTCGGCAAAAGCCGTTTTTCAAGGGGCCCTCCGATAAAAACATTAATTACAAAAATACCAAATAAACTGCCCTAAGCTAATTACAATAAAAACCATAATATTAAAAACCTATTTACAAGAATTAATTATTCATATACATATTGAAAATGAAATAAAAGAGAGAAAAATAAAACGAATCCGAGAATTCTAAAACAGGGGCAGACCCCGCAGCGCCAGCACCAGCCGCCCCCAGGCGACGTGACAACCCAGGGCGAACAGCGATCAAAACATGACCGCCATTCGCCCCGAGCCGGCCCGCCACCCAGGGACATCCAGCGCCACTACCGCAGGCCCCACCCCCGCAGTTATCCTGAATGAAATGAAATGAAATAAAATGACATGCAGCCAGAACAGTCAGGTGGAGTGGGTTCGATACCCGGTAGGACCCCACCACATGAGCGTCATGAAATTGGGTTGCAGACTCGATCAGGTCTGCTCTATTTCTGCAATCCCAGCAATTGGCGCTGAAAAACGCAACTTCACCTTCATTTTGCAGCCATGCTACCTGTTCGTATCCAAAGCAAATCCCCGACAAGAACAGATTTTGATTCATGACGATGATCATAATAAACATTTCAAAAGGAAGAAATGAACGATTAGCTACCTTCTTTTTCTTGGTAGTGGTTGTAGTGGAATGAAAGTATGAGGTACAAAATTCGAGGAACGACTGAAAGAAAACAAAAATAGCCATGTAAATTTTCAATACTAACACCAATGTTATCAGTCTAATGTTTAGAAAATTCATTTGCTTTCTGACATATCGGGTGAGTAAAAAAAACCCGGCGCGCTTGTAGGACTGTGCCTTCGCAATGAGCCAACCAATCATCGTCAACTAAATTTTTCCATGCAGCCAACAGTCTAATTTAGATCATAAAACGTTCCCAAATGAAATCAGTCTCGTAATGCATTTGTTGAAAAAGATTTTCTTCGTAGGACCTTGTATGGGAGTTTTGAAAACTGATGAAGTCTTTGACCAAGCCTCTTCAGCAAAGAGTTGAAACTGATGAAGTCTTTTAGCCTTGCAAGAGTTGCAGGTACACATAGTATTATCAAGGGATACTGAAAGAAAAAGTTAAGCCCGGTTCACACCAGGTCGTTCAGGTCGTTAAAATCGTGCAGAAAGACCCAAAAGACAAAGACGCAGAGTTTCAGTCCTTCGTCTTTTGGGTCTTTCTGTACGACTCTGACGACTCAAAAGACCTAGTGTGAACAAGGCTTTGGAAAAAGTGTTGTCTGCAAGAGGTCCCATTGCGATTTACAGAGCGTTGATCTGCTTGAAAGAATCTCTTCGGAAGACAAAGAAGCACGCAGTAGTAATGTCTTTCAAGCATTCTCCACGCAAAGTTGTGATAAGGGCAAGTTGTGATAAGACATCCCAGGGGAGAAAATACTATCTCCTAACTATTTCATTCTCCCCTGATAATACCACGTGTACATGTAACTTTTACTAAGATAAAATGTGGGGCTCGGCAAAAGAATTCACCAGTTTGCAAGACTTCTATACAAGGTCCTAGGAAAAAAGATTTTTAACAGATGCTTCGAATGACTGATTTCAATGAGGAAATGTTTATGATCAAAGTTAGACTCTTGGCTGCACGGACAAATTTAGTTCACGACAATTGGGTGGCTAAATGCGTGTCACAGTTTGTCAAAGGCCTCACGTTTTTTCTGATTCACACAGTATAACAATAAACTTTTTTATATACATATTCCATTAAAAATTTACAATACATGATTACTACTATATCTATACCTAACGCTACCCTACTACGGAGACGATACCCCAAGGAGCAAAACATTTTGCCTACCCAGGGGTCATAACATAAAGAAAAAGACACAGAGCTAAAACTACGAGTTAAGGATTCTTTCAACCAAATAATTACGAGTGAGGATTTAAAAAGTTTGGAACCATGAAAGGTAGTGTACCTGCATACATTAGTAAAAATTGTTTCTAGGCGTTAAAAGAAGTGTGCAGTTCATTCATTCATTCATTTCATTTCATTTCATATATTTAAGGAGGGTTGCCCTTCGGCAAAAGCCGTTTTTCAAGGGGCCCTCCGATAAAAACGTTGATTACAAAAATACCAAATAAACTGCCCTAAGCTAATTACAATAAAGACCATAATATCAAAAACCTATTTACAAGAATTAATTATTTATATACATATTGAAAATAAAATAAAAAGAGAGAAAAATAAAACGAATCCGAGAATTCTCAAACGGGGGCAGACCCTGCAACACCAGCACCAGCCGCCCCCAGGCGACCCGCCAGGCCAGCCCAGTGCGAACAGCTATCAAAACATGACCGCAATTCGCCCCAAGCCGGCCCGCCACCCAGGGACAACCAGCGCCACCACCGCAGGCCCCACCCCCGCAGTTATCCCAAATCAGACTTTTTGAAGCTATTTAGGGAGGATGCCTGCTTTGACTCAGCTGAAAGGCTATTTTACAATTTTGCTCCCCTAAAAGAGAAACATTTCTGACCATTTGCAGAAGTTTTCTTTGGTACCCTCAGGTCAGTCTCGGTATTTCGAAGGCAGCGGGTGGAGCATTGTGAATTTCTCTTGAAGAGGCTACTCAGGTATTGTGGAGCCAGCTCATTGAGTGACTTGAAGACCATTGTTTTCGACTGATAGCTGATGAGTTGTTCAATGGTTTTCCAGCCCAACCTCTCAATGAGTGGCCTGCTTGGGGTGTCAAAGCTGCTACTGGTAACAATCCTTGCAGCTCGGTTTTGAAGCTTTTGTAGCTGGTTGATTTCACTAGAACCACAACAACCCCAAACAGAACAACAGTATCGAAAGTGCGGCTCAACAATACCTGTGTACAGATTCTCAAGAGTTGCCCTTGGTAGAAACTTCTTGGCATGCTTTAAAAAGCCAATGGCCCTTGAGACCTTTGCAGAGACAGCTTTTACTTGCTCTTTCCAATCTAAAGAGCAATCAATTTGGACACCAAGGTATTTTGTTTTTTGGACAATGTCAAGCTCATTGCCACGTATGTTCAATTCCAGATTCTGATTTGTACTTTTGAGAACGTTACGTTTTTGCTTGGTTGTAATAACCATGGAGTGTGTTTTTGTAACATTCAAAGAAAGTTTATTGCCTTGAAGCCATGTGTCCAATCGCTTAAGATCATTATTAATAGCACCATTCAGCTGAGTCATATTCAGGGACACTATAAACCCATTGTGCCCATCGAACGATGGCATCGAGGATACGGAACATTTCTTGTTGCTCTGCCCTTCCTTTGCAGTGCCGCGAAGAGGTCTTCTCACTGGAGTGTTAGCTCTGTTACGACCATATGGGTATGTCAGCAATTCTAACGAGGCCCTCATGCAAGTCTTACTGTATGGTGATAAGAACCTTCCTAATGACCTCAATAAAAGCATACTTCTTCTAACTTTAAATTTTATCCACCAAACTGGTCGACTTGATTAGAATATATCAAACTCCATCCTAAGCTTTTCAACCACCATAGCCTCTTTAGCAAATTTTTGTTGTTGTAGTCACGTGTATTGTTTGATTTATTCTTTCTTTCGTCTCGTTTTAACGTCAGTAGTTTTTACCTTTATGTTTTGGCTGCAGGGTAGACTAAATGCTTTTGCTCCTTGCGGTATCGTTCTAGTAGTATAGTAGAGTAATTTTGTAAGTAGAGTAGTTAGTAAAGTAATTTTGTTAGTAGAGTATTAAGTAAAATATCATTGTAAACTTTTATTGGAATAAAAAAAAAAAAAAAAAGTCATATTCAGTGCCTGGTGACACAAACTGGTGTCGTCAGCATACATGGACACAGTTGTACCCTGGACGGCCAGTGGAAGGTCATTGATATAGATGAGGAAGAGAAGAGGGCCGAGACATGAGCCTTGTGGTACACCTACTCCTACATCCTGCATGTCAGAGCCAACACCATTAACCCTGCAGAACTGTTTACGGCTTGATAGGTATGACCTAAACCAAGACAGCTCTCGCTGCTGAACACAATAAATGTGAACATGGAGCTCAAATCTTTTAAATCTTAAAAAAGGTGGGTGTGAAATTGTATCAAATTTTTCCATGAATTGAATGACTTCAAAGAAACTTTATATTATTTGCTGTAAATCTGCCGTGGCAATTCCTTAATATCTTGATTATTTTCAAAATGGCGGCATTTGGATTATTTTTGTAAAAATTCATCAAAAATTTTGAGAAAATTAAAATCATCGTAACCCTTAGATTACTTGAGGAAAATTGACACAGTCTTCGAGAAAACCATAGTTTATGAAGGTCTACAACATGATTGCAAGCAGAAATTTGTAGCTCTTCTGGTTAGGGATTTAGAAATTTTATAACGTCACAACCTCGAAATCAATAAATGCCGCCATTTTAAAGCTAATCACGATATCAAAAAATTGCCACGGCAGATTTACAGCAAATCGCCCAAAGTTCCTTTCAAGCACTTTGTTTCAAAGAAAAATGTAAAAGAATTTTACACCCGTCTTTTTAAAGATTTGAGCTCCATGCTATAAATGTGAAGTTTTTCACAGAGGATATCATGATCAACAGTATCAAAAGCCTTTTTCAAATCAATGAATACTAATCCCACAAGCCGTCCAAGGTCCAGGCCATTGTACCAATCATCTGTATTTTTAAGCAGACACGTGAGTGTAGAATGAAGCCTCAGAAGCCCAGATTGGTCAGGAGAGATGAGACCATTTTCTTTCATATACTGATACAGCTGGTCAAAAACAAGTTTTTCAAAGAGCCTTGAGATGACTGGTAAGACTGATATCGGACGGTAGTTTGACTTTTCAGTCTTGTCTCCATCTTTAAAGATTGGAGTAACTCTAGCTACTTTCCATGAATCTGGGAACTGGCTTGTCTCGATGGAAGTGTTAAACAAGAAAGCTAGAGAGTTTTCAATGAAAGGTAAGGCAAGCTTCAAAAAGTAGCTAGAGATATTGTCAGTCCCAAAGCTCTTTGCAGTTTTTATCTTGGCAAATGCAGCCCTGATCTCCTTAACTTTGATGGTCTTGAAGTTAAATTTAGCCTTATTTGCATTGACTTCATATTCACCTGTAAGGAGAGGATTGGGGACAAAATCGATTTTGTCAGCTAGTTCCTTGCCTACAGAGCAAAAGAAATTGTTCATAGCCTCTGCAATGCCTTTTTTATGAACAGTTTCAGTACCGGCCTCTTTGAGACACCTGATGTTACTGGACTTAGATCTCCTACTTAGAAGTTCATTAACTGCCTTCCAAGATTCTTTCATGTCGCCTTGACATGCAGAGATCTTATCAGTGAAATATTGCTTCTTCAACTGAATATTTCTAGAACTGACCTTGTTGCGGACCTGCCTATAGGAATCCAAAAGAAATTGTGACTTTCTTTTGGAAGCAGCTTTCCTTAATTTATCCCTAGTATGCATTAGGTCCCTAAGATCTTTATCTATCCATGGGCAGTATTTCTCTGAAACACGCATTTCAGTTATTGGAGCATGTTTGCCTATGATCAAGGAAAATAGGTTTGACCAATTATTAACAAGAGTATTGATGTCATCAGTTTCAGTAAGCATTAGCTCCCAGCATATGCCAGAGACATCTGACAAGAATGCATCCTCATTGAAATTTTTCATTTTGCGGGTTTTGATCACCTTATGGTCTTTTTCCACTGCACCATTGAATTTACGTATGCAGTAAACCATATAATGATCACTCATGGAAACTTCATGCACCCCTGATTTTACTATGTTTCTGGCACATGTTGTAGCAATATGATCAATAATAGAGGAAGTTGTTAGAGTGACCCTAGTAGGCTCCTCGACAAGCTGTTTGAAGCTGAACAACTCATAGAGATCAAGCATGTGCTTTGAGTTATTGTCTATAGGCTGTTCAGCTAGTTTTGGAGTGAGATCACAGTTTGTGTCTCCTAGGAGAATTATTTCTTTACCCTCTTTGTCCAAGAAAGAGAGAACCTTTTCCAGCTTATCAAAAGAGACAACAGGGTCACTAGGTGGCCTGTACCAGGCAAGAACAAGAAAGGACTTACTTTTAGGAGGTTCCACCTCAATGCATATGATTTCTAAGTCATCAACTGGAACATCAGAACGATGTTTGTATTTGATTGAGTCTCTGATATAGATAGAGACTCCACCACCATTGCAAGTCCTGTTCAGACGTTCTTGCTGGTAGCCTGCCACGCTAGTCAACTCTTTTGGGTAATTAGGATCTAGCTTTGTCTCATTTAAGGCAAGAATATGTATCCCTAAATTATTTATCAGTAGCTGAACCTCATCTAGGTGACTACGTAGACTGTTAACATTCAAGGATGCAATTGCCATGCCTTTTTTGAATCCAAGACGCTGACGAGACAAGCCTGATTGCCCAGTGGAGCAGCCATCCTCCCCAGTTTTTGTACAGGGTGGATCTAGGTCAACTGATCCACCGTGGGTGGACCCGCTACCCAGACATAACATGAGAATTTATATTTTTGGCAAACAAGCGATTACCCTCAGGGCTGAGATGCATACCCCCATGGTCTAGGTGTTTGAAAGCAATATTGCCATGATCAATATAATCCAAGCCCTGTGTGAGGCAGTATCGCCTGATTGCCTGATTCACTTCAACGACTTTAACATTACGAGGAGTGTCATACCCTTGTAGGAATATTGAGCAAACTGTTAGCTTGACGTCTGGGTTAAAATCTTTCAATTTCTTTGTGGTAAAATCTATATTTTTGACAATTTTGCCCTGCTGAATGCCTTTTGCTATATCGTTACTGCCAATATGAATAATGACTTCATCACAGGAGGCCAGCTCACTATTGATCACTTGTTTATGACGTGAAAGGATCTGATTGCTGCGGAGACCTCCGATTCCATTGGCTGATATTTGTTTTGATAACAAATGACTTTCACCTAATCGCCTTACATGGGAGTCACCAAGAAGTAAAACTTTCCTTTCTCCTGATGCATTGCTTTGGCTGGTGTTTTCATTACCACTTGCACTCTTATTGTTCCTTCCTTTATTTTTGCGACGTTTCACTTTTCTCCATTTACTGCTGTTATCAGCGTCGTTAGGAGCCTCAGTTTTGGTAACAGTAGTTTCTTCCTTGGCAGATTCTTTTTGCTGTGCATTTGCTTGTTTGGTATCATTATTTTTGTTCTGAATACATGGTTTTGTAGACAACTCATTTCCTTTTGGTGATTGTGATTTCCAGTGATTGAATTCTTTATGTTTCATAATTTTCACAGCTTTTAATTGCTCAGCTAGATTGCTTTTAATCGATTCTGTTGATTGTATGCTGGTGTCAACAGTGGTGTCAACAGTCGTATCAGCAGTGGTCTCAGCAGTGGTATCAACAATTTCAGTAGGTTGTGAAGCCTGATTAGTTCTTAATGCGGGGTGCAGGGGCTTTGGAAGTTGTAATTTAAGGCCTTTTAGCTCTTCAGACAGTGTCAAATTTTCATTCAAGAGAGCATTAGTTCTTGATCTTTCCATTGTGAGCATGTTGATCAAATTATTGTTGCTTTCAACTAATTTGTTAATAATCATAACCGCTGGAGTCGGAATGGAGTTGCCAAGTGACCATGATGATTTTAAATTTTGCTGGTTATCCTTTACTGGCGTCTTCACATTATCCAGAAATGTTAAAAAGGAGTCATTGTGATTGTCATTATGATTCATCGACAGATCTGAAGTGATTGACGAACCAAATAAATCTACTTCAGGAGAAATATAATCTGGCTGCAACTTTTCATCTTTCATCAGTTCATCCCTTTGGAGCGGAATTCGAAATGATTCGTCTCCCTTGAAGTTGACACTGTTTAATTTCCCACAATTTAACAACCTTGATATGTGGGTCAAGGTAAAATCGGCGTCTAGGCCATATTTGTTGGCGAGTGCAGTTTGAACCGACCTCGTATTTGCACGTTTACTTGCTCGTTGGATCCTCTCTGTTTCACTTAGAATCATGCTTTCCATCTCATCATCTTGAATAGTCGAAGTATCGATGGCGCAAGCTCTTCCAGTATCGTTGTTTGCACCCACGCTAGGTCTTGCCTTGACAGCACTTGCGTCCGCCATATTGGAATCCAAATTTTGGCAGTGGTAAAGAGGTTATGAAATCCCATAAATAGAACGTAGAAACAACTCAGAAACAGCATTATTTCCTTGCCTACCCACTTCACGGTGTGTGTGGCAAAGAGATGTGAATAGGATATTTCACATTCTTTTTTTGCACTTTGCAAATGAAACCTTTGCACACTTTGCACAACCCTCGCGCAAATCTTTTTATTATCCCAAGAACTAGGCAATCAATTCATCATCCCCGCGAGGTAAGACCACGAAGTTTGGTCATCATTTCTACCTTTGGTCACCTTTCGTTAAAGGGACGTTCCGCGAAAATCACGAAAATCAAATGCTTGGAAAGATTCACATCGTTATCTCATTCGAGAAGCAGTTCATGTCAGCCCTCGAAAATCGTTTTTCTCTCGTCGATCACACTTCTCAAAAGCGAGATATGGAGAAAACATTGGACCGATCTCTATTTTAATACCCTACCATTTTTATGCGTTGTTGATGGCAAGCAAAGGTTGCATAATTTTCGTTATTGTCCGATGGTGGTCGTTGGCGAGTCTCGACAGGTTCGTTGTGCGTCGCTTGTTGCATTGAGTCTGAATATCCTGCTGCAGTCGTTCATTCATGTGCCCGCGATCGATTAAGGGCAAGAGGCTTGATCGGCGAATCTCGCTTTGTCCTGAAATGAGGCAAGGCTTCAGTAAAACTAGAGCAAGTGCAATACTCTGCTGCGTTAGCGGTATCAGGAGCATGGAAGGGTACAAGTGGGGAAATGATTCTCCAAAAACTGAGTTGGAAAACCCTCTATCAAAGAGGATGGTATTGACGGCTGTGTCATATTTTTCAACCTACGCAGAAGTATGTCCCCGGTTTACTTGTTCAATGAAATCCCTTCTAAGCGAGAAGTGCCATATCATTTAAGTTCAAGTCGTTCATATGAGCAACCTGTAAGCAGAACAGTTCGTTTTTCCAACACGTACTTTCAAAGTACTCCCTTTGAATGGAACATGCTAGATGAAGATACCAGAAATTCTGTTTCGATTGGGGAGATTAAACGCAAGTTGCTTGTACAAATACGTCCTCCATGTAGATCTGTTTACAATGTGCATTATGTCACAGGTAGCCTATAAGAAATCTGACAAGATTTAGAGTTGGATTTAGTCCTCTTAATGAGCATCGATTTAGACATAACTTTGATTGTCTAAGTCCCTTGTGTGTGTGCGGTGTTGGAAATGAGGATAATGAACATTTCCTCCTGCATTGCCCACTTTTTGCCAATGCGCGTAGAGATCTCTTTGGTCACCTTCGATACATTCCGTTATTGGACTTTTCAATTTTGGACAACGAGGCACTTAGTAACCTCTTGTTGTTTGGTGATGACAAACTAAATATTGTCTCAATGATTCTGGAAGCTACAATTTCGTTCATTAAAAAACAAAATGGGCGGCTCCATTAATTTTCTGAGCATACCAACAATATTCAGCCTGTGTAGGATCCTTTTTTCGGCTTTTGTATGTTACATTTCTCTGTGTCGTTTCCTTGTGGTGTTGTTATTTCTTTGGTTTTTGTTTTGATTTTGTCTCCCTTTTTGTTCTTTTCGTTCTGTATTTTTGTCATATATTTCTTTAAAATAATAGTTGCATTGTATGTTTCATTCATGGTGGAGACCAGATGACCCTGCGTCTTTCCCTGCCATGAATGGCACATGTATGTAGTATTTCTTTTTAGCTTGCTTTAAATTTTGTTGTTATAGAAAGAAAAAAAAATCTAGCTTTCTGTCTCGGATTCAAATGCGAGGATATAACTCAGTTCTCGGTCCATCGCTTTTGGTCAGGTTGATCTTTATCTAAGTCGGAGAAATATCGATAAATTTTGACACCAATATGCATGTCCATTTTAAACGCAAACAACGCAGTTCACCGTTATCCAGATTTTTTCCAAGGAAGTCTCCTTTAAAGCGAATGAACGGAGACATGGCGATATATTTTAAGCAAATACAAAAGAACGAAATGCGCTTCCCGTCTTCCAATCGTATTCATTTCATCAAACAAGAACACTTCATACAATAGGTTATATTTAGATAGATCAAGTCCCCCTGCCTAAGTTGCTTTTAACCTCGTTGAGGTACCTTAATGGAAAAACAAAGATATAACTCTGCGCAAAAAGGAGTCTGGGCATTCTGTTATTTGTCTGTTTATTTGTTGATATCGACACGTGAGTCATCGTCATTATCATTATCATCATCATCATCATCATCATCATCATCATCATCATCATCATCATCATCATCATCATCATCATCATCATCATCATCATCATCATCATCATCATCATCATCATCATCATCATCATCATCATCATCATCATCATCATCATCATCATCATCATCATCATCATCATCATCATCATCATCATCATCATCATCATCATCATCATCATCATCATCATCATCATCATCATCATCATCATCATCATCATCATTATCATTACTTTTACACGAATACCTCTTCAGCTATAAACCTAGTACAATGTCTCTATTATGAAAAAATGGGGGTAGTATCTAAATGAAAATTGGCTGTTCTTCCAGAGGGTCATGTTTTAGTGTAATCTTCTTAGCATTCTCAGCTCGTCAGGTGCGCTTTTAGTTTGTTTTTGAAGCGTTTTTGAAGTGTTTGGATTTCTCTAACATTAGCTGGGATATCGTTCCAAGCCTTTAAGGCAGAGTAGTAAAATCCTTTTTTGCACGTTCAGGTCTAAGCCTTGGGATCTGCAGATCCTTACAATTCCTTGTTTCATATCTTGAATATGCAGATCTATATTGGTACTTTTCCCAAAGGCTTTCCGGGCTCAACTTGTTCAGCATTTTATATGCCATCCCAGAACGATAAAATCGATTAAGATTTTCAACACTTAGCCAATTAGTTGACCATTCGTCGTTTATGCGAGCATTTTCTATTATTGAATGAGCCTTGTCATTCAGACGTTGGAGGGCGTTGGAGGGTATCTATTTTTTTGATAGACTCCCCCAAAATCCATTTGCATAGCGAAGATGACTTTCCATAAGCGCGTGGAATACACTACACAATTGCGATTGCGGTATGATACTTTTTAACTTTTTGAAGGCAGACACGCCACCGCAAATTTTGGACCTAACAGCTTTGAAATGTTCGTCCCATGCGAGGCTTTCATCTATGATGATTCCGAGAGATTTGGATTTTGGTACCCGTTTGATTTCAGTGCCATTTAACAACAGCGCATCCGAGATTTCTATGACTTAGTCGATGTTATCTAGCAAAAACGACACACAATAACCTTTCCTTGTCTTATTTATAGAATACCTCTAAATAGCTCCATTTTTTCACTTCACTTTAACCCTTACCCCATGGCCAGCACATAAAACTACACAACTAAATCAACAACTAAGTAAACACCTACAAAATGGTACACAAACGATACGATACTAATGGATACTGGAATCTGTTTCGCATTGGCATGCAAGGTCATCGACGGAGGCGCCGGATGCCGAACAATACAAACTGTTCAAGACAAAGGTGGAAAGACCCCATAAATGGTAGCTCGAAAACAGCCCATATGGATTAGGGTTAAAGTCTCTAAAGGAGCCTAATCCTAAAGATATTTCACAACTATCATCTGCACCTTTATTTTATTTATTAAAGATGTTAAAACTGTTAAAACCTGCAGATATGATTCACTTAAATATTTAACACTTGTTTTTAAAGCTATCAATAACTGTCAGCAAATGACTTCCATAACTATTTCACTCTAGACTCTTCTACCCATGGCTTTAGAACTCGTCAGGCCACCAGAGATGATCTATTCCTTTCTCTAAATAGACCACCCTCTATGGACGCAAAACAGTTCAGTATTTTGGCTCTAAATTATGGAATACTCTTCCACTTTTCATACGTGTTGCTGATTCTATCTCAATATTTCGCTCTAAATTAAAAAACTATTTCATTGACTCATATGCCTAATTTGGAAAATTGTTGAGGTTTATCTGGTTTATGATGTTTTATTTATAAATTTTGTAGTTTCTTTGTTTTGTGGGGGGGCTCTCTTTCGATTAGTTTACCTACTTAGAGAGCTCCTCCTTAATCAGTCTATCCTGTATACAATCATGTGAAGTCATTCCCTTTGGTTTAGTATTTAGTAATGTAACCTTTTCGTTTCGTCAACTTATTTTACATCGAATAAATACATCTAGCTTACTATGTACAAATATGCAAAGTAAACTAATCTAAATCGATGAATATATAATACATAAATAAATATTTTTACAGTATTTTAATAAAATAACCAAATTAAATAAAAAGACTAATCTCCAGACACATATTGACAAGCGCTACATTTACAGTTCGGGCCATTCCATTTTTTAATCATAGTTTTAAAGCTGTTTAGATTTTCTGCAGAATTTATTTCATTTGACAACCCATTCCAGATTTGAGGTCCCAATGATCGAAGGCTATTGGAACCAAACGTGACTTGATTTGGTCTATAATGCTGTAAGCCATTGGAATTTCGTAATGGGTAATGAGAAGGTTTTATTTTGAAAATGTCATGCATGAAGGAGGGATTTAAATTTTTTTCAAAGTCTTAAAATTTCTACACAGAGAACTCTTAGACGGGAAACATGCATAGTACACTTCTCTGACTTCGAAAGTAAATCGCTATACGAGCTAATGTGATCATTGTGTAAGAATCTAAGAGCGCGTTCTTGAATCTTTTCAATCTTTTGCAAAGATTTAGCTGACGAGAAGTACCATACAAGAGGGCAGTAATCAAAATTTGAATATACAAAGCTTTGGACAAGAATCTTCTTTTCATTAAAGCCAATAAATTTTTTGAGCCTTTTTAAAACATTGAGTTGCGATGCAGCTTTTCTGCAAAGTTCGGAGATATGCTGTTCAAAGTTCAGTTTATAATCTAGTTGAATGCCTAGCAATTTGACCGTTTCTTCCGATTTGACCATTTTTCCTTGGATGTTGAAATTTTCTCCACTTGTTTTTGTTTGATCCTTTCTAATAAGGAGTGCATGGAAATTTTCTGGGTTAGCTATCATTTGATTTTGTTTTAGCCAGGTCAAAGCAACTCCAGCTTCTTCTTCCAACACCTCTACCAAATTTGGTAGAGTTATCATCAGCATAGTTATCAGCATAGTTTGTCATCAGCATAGTTATGTAATGTTGCTTGTTTGATGAATAAAAATAGATCGTTTATGTAAAAGTTGAATAGAATAGGGCCTAAAACAGAGCCTTGGGGTACCCCTGATAAAATAGTTTGGAAAGAACTATACGTATTATTGATTCTAACAGACTGCTTCCGCCGTTTCAGGTAAGAATATATAAGAACCAGAGCATTTTCATCCAAGCCATAAGCATGTAGTTTGGCTATAAGTAAGTCGTGTGGAATACAATCAAAAGCTTTCGACAAATCCATTAGGATAGCCCCTACAATATTATCATTATCGAGTTTAACCCTACATTCTTCAATCATTCTTATCAATACATGTTGTGTGCGATATGATTTTCTATAGGCAGCGATGAAGAGCGAAAGGGTTTCATCTAAGTATGGGATAAGTTGGTTTTTCAATATCTTTTCATAGATTTTGGAGAAAATATTGAGTATACTGACTGGACGAAAGTTTCGTTCGACTGTACGATTTGCCTCTCCTTTATCTAAAGGACATACAGCGGCACGCTTCCCATTATTTGGAAACCTATGGTTTCGTATACTGCTATTAATAGCATCTGTTAAGGGGAGTGCAAGCTCAGCTGCAGCTAACAGCACCAGTTTTGGTGGTATGTGATCTTCACCCGTGGATTTCCTACCGTCCAAAGACTTTAGTTGTTCCCTAACTTTACAAGCTTCTACCTCGTGAAAAGAAAATGACTTAAAACCATTTTTAAGGATTTTGAATGATAGCTAAAATACTCGGATGATTTTTGTATTTTTCAAGAATCAACCTAATGATTTGCCGATCATCATCAGTTGCAACCATATCTGCAATGCTGCAAGGTTTTACACCGCTAGATTTTTCTACAATGTTGATGTAGTGATCGTTAAAGATCTCGGTTAGCTCTTTATCTTCAGTTACAATTGCATTATTTTTAATTAAGGAAATATCACTACCAGCTAAGCCTCCTTTGTTAGAGAGGAAAGGTTTGACAAGATTCCAGAAAGCACGATTTGATACCAGTCCATTTTCTGTTGCTTGTTTGAAATGCTGTTTAATTGCCTTTTTTCTCAAGGAAACACATTTATTTCTTTGTCTTTTAAAATTTAGTTCATTTTGTTTTGTAACCCTTTGATGTAATTAATTTTAGTATTGTATTTGTAATTAATTGCATTGTAAACGTCTAGAACTGTATGTAGGATGGATTGACAATCAACTGAGACTGAAACTGAAACAGATTCATGAAAAGTAGCTTGAATTACTCCGATTTTCAAAGATGGAGACATGACTGAAAAATCTAATTATCGCTCTATATCAGTCTTCCCTGTCACCTCAAGGCTCTTTGAAAAACTTGTTTTCAACCAGCTGCACCAGTATATGAAAGAAAAGGAAGGTTTACAGTCTCGGTGATTCTATGATAAAGGGGATTCAGCATTGGCAAATGCAAAGCCGCGACACCCAGGTTGTTGTTCGCTCTTTCTCTGGAGCAAAGATTAAGCAAATGAAGCACTATGTGAAGCCTGCCGAAGAAGAGAATCCCAACTTATGTATTTTACATGTCGGTACTAACGACTTGAGAGAAAGTAAATCCGCTGATAAGATTGCAGATGAGGTTGTAGACCTTGCCGTTACGTTGAAAAATGAAACAAATGAGGTTACTGTCTCGGGAATTTGCCCCAGAGATGACAACCTAAATGATAAAGCGACAAGTGTCAACGAGATCCTCGCTAAGAGATGCCATCGTCTAAAACTTGGTTTCATTGAGCACGAACAATTAGATGCCAAGAAGCACACAAACACAAGCAAGCTACATCTCAACAAAACAGGTAACTCTATCTTACAGAGAACATTCTTGAACGAAATACAAATGTGACTATCTAACTTTGATCTAAGTATTTTAATCGATGTCCCACAGACGGTTAACCATATGCCATTTAGGGAGGATACTGGTGATCGTGATACTGTATCGACTGGTTGTCATCAGCGTCTTGGTTCTAAGAAGGGTATGGCAATTGCATCCCTGAATATCAATGGATTGCGCAGTCACCATGATGAAATTAAGATGCTTCTAAATGACAAGGGGATTCATATTCTTGCCCTAAATGAAACTAAGCTAGATGCTTCTGTTCCAAAAGAGCTTACGGAAATTTCCGGTTTTCAGGAAAAGCGCCTTGACAGGACCTGCAATGGTGGCGGTGTCGCTCTTTACGTAAGAGACTCTATTAAAATGACACCGAGGGATGATGTGCCCTCTGATGGACTAGAACTTCTCTGTGTTGAAATTTCCCCACCAAAAAGCAAGCCCTTTCTTGTTGTTGCCTGGTATAGACCTCCAAGTGGCCTTGTTGACTCCTTTAATATGCTGGAAAAAGCTCTTGCTTACCTTGACAAGGAGGGCAAAGAAATTATTCTCCTTGGAGACACAAATTGTGATCTTGCCAAAAAGTCAACTGATCAGACATTGGATAACAACGCAAAGCACATTTCTAGTTTGTATGAGCTTTTCAGCTTCAAATAGCTTATTGAGGAACCAACAAGAGTCACCCTTGACACGGCAACAGTCATTGATCATGTAGCTACAACATGTCCCAGAAACATCGTGAAATCAGGAGTGCATGAGGTTTCCCTGAGTGATCACTATATGGTTTACTGCATTCGGAAATTTAATGGTGCAGTAGAAAAAGGTCACAAAACAATTAAGACTCGCAAAATGAAAAATTTTAATGAGGAAGCATTCCTTGCTGATGTTTCTGGGATATGTTGGGAACAAATGCTTACTGAAAGTGATGATATCAACGTGCTTGTCAACTATTGGTCTGAAATGTTTTCTTTGATCATTGAAAAACATGCCCCTTTGAGTGAAATGCGGGTCTCTGAAAAGTATTGCCCATGGATCAACAAAGATCTTAGGGATTTGATGCGTACAAGAGACAAACTAAAAAAGTCAGCAGTCAAAGGTAAATCCCCAATCCTTATGGACTCTTATAGACCGATCCGTAATAAGGTCAATGCCCTTAATGTTCAACTGAAGAAGCAGCATTATATCAATAGGATCGCTGCATGTAAAGGTAATATGAAAGAGTCTTGGAAAACAATTAATGAACTTCTCAACAAGAGATCAAAGTCAAGTAGCATTGATTGTCTCAAAGAATCTGGCACTGAAACTCGGAATAAAAAGGACGTTTCTAATGCAATGAACAGTCTCTTTTGCACTATAGGTAGGGAACTAGCAGATAAAATACAACCTGCCATTAATCCCCTTCTATCAGGTGAATATGAGGCTAATAAAGATAAGGCCAAGTTCCACTTTAAGACAGTTGAGCTAAAAGATATCAGGGATGCGTTTGCCAAGGTTAAAACAGCAAAGAGCTTTGGAATTGACAATATTTCTAGCTACTTTATGAAGCTTGCTTTGCCATGTATTGAAAACTCTCTGGCTTTCTTGTTTAACACATCCATTGAAACTAGCCAGTTCCCAGATTCATGGAAAGTAGCTAGAATTACTCCGATTTTCAAAGATGGAGATAAGACTGAAAAATCTAATTATCGCCCCATATCAGTCTTGCCTGTCATCTCAAAGCTCTTTGAAAAACTTGTTTTCAATCAGCTGTACCTGTATATGAAAGATAATGGTCTCTTTACATCTGATCAATCAGGTTTTCTGCGCCTACATTCCACACTAACTTGTTTGCTTAAAATGAGCGATGACTGGTACAATGGGCTTGATCTCGGTAAGCTCGTTGGATTAGTATTTATTGACCTGAAAAAAGCATTTGATACGGTCGACCACGATATTCTCTGTAAAAAGCTCGAACTTTATGGCGTCCAGCAGCGAGAGCTGTCTTGGTTTAAGTCTTACGTATCTAACCGCAAACAATTCTGTAGGGTTAACGGTGTTGATTCAGATGTCGGGGAAATAGAAGTAGGAGTACCACAGGGCTCATGCCTTGGCCCTCTTCTCTTCCTCATCTATATCAATGATCTTCCTGAGGCTGTCCAAGGTGCCTCTGTGACTATGTACGCTGATGATACCAGTCTTTGTCATCAGTCTCACGATTTGACTCAGCTTAATGAGGCCATAAATAGTGATCTCAGTAAATTGGAGACTTGGCTTCAAGGAAATAAGCTCTCGTTGAATGTGGCAAAAACTCATTCAATGCTCATATCCACCAAGCAAAAACACAACTCTCTCAAAAGTCGAAATGAAGCCTTGGCACTGAAGATACGCGACAATGAACTCGAAGTTGTTCAAAAGACAAAGTACCTTGGAGTGCAAATAGATTGCTCTTTAGATTGGAAAGAGCAAATTAAGGCAGTTTCTACAAAGGTCTCCAGGGCGATCGGCTTTTTAAGACATGCTAAATCCTTTCTGCCTCTGGCAAGCTTGAAAACTCTTTACACAGGTATTGTTGAGCCCCACTTTCGATACTGTTGTTCTGTCTTGGGTTGTGCTGGATCTACAGACATCAACCAGCTGCAAAAGCTCCAAAATCGTGCTGCTAGAATCATTACAAATAGCAACTTTGATACCCCAAGCAGACCACTCATTGCAGAGTTGGGCTGGCAGACCATTGAAGAACTCATTGGCAGTGAGTCTAAAACGATGGTCTTCAAGGCGCTCAATGACTTGGCTCCACAATATCTGTGTAACCTCTTCACGAAAAACTCAGCATGCTCCTCCCGCAACCTTCGGAACACTGAGACTGGTTGCCGAAGAAAAATTCTGCAAATGGGCAAAAATGCTTTTCTTTCCGGGGAGTTAAACTATGGAATAGCCTTCCTGCTGAGTCTAAAACGGCATCCTCCCTAAATGGTTTTAAGAAATCAATAAAGGGTTAACCTTTTCTTTCTATTGTATATATTTTATCATTGTAAATAGGCTTTTAAATTATGGTTTTTATATTCTAGTGTCACTTTATTTTTAATTGTATATTGTAATTAAGTTTTTATCGGAGGGCCCCTTGAAAAACGGCTTCTGCCGAAGGGCCACCCTCCTTAAATGATATGAAATATAAAAGGTCTCTTTACATCAGACCAATCAGCTTTCTTGCGCCTGGGCGCCTACTTTCCGCACTAACTTGCTTGCTTAGAATGAGCGATTGGTACAACGGGCTTGATCTCGGTAAGCTCGTGGGATTAGCATTCAGGGGCGGCTGGCCCTGCTATTAGTGCTATTAGTCTAATAGCAATTTTTTTCCAAAGATTGTACAATGTGTTTGTCCATATTCACTTGGTTGTGTTGTAGGACCTTTACAATTAGTTACAAAAAAATGATCTCAACGCTTTCAATAGGTTATTGTTGGTCTTGTTTGAGACAAAATTCCGCTTAACAATGCCAATGACGTACGCCGTTCCAACAGAGTTCTCCTATTGCTTTCACTGAATGAAATTGGCCACGCTATTAGTTTTCTGATTCTAATAGCAGAAACTTCCTATCAAAGATGCCGCAGAGAAGTAATCCCTTGTTTTCATCTGTCAGTCAAATCTTTCAACAATGACTCAACGCAGCCATGCTATTAGTTTTCCAAATCTAATAGCACTGGCAGATCCAGTTGCAAGCCTTGCAAAGTTCGCACAAAAATCATAAAAAAACTGTGAATTTAGTTCGTCGAAATGTGCAGTTTTGTCGCTAGACTCGACAGGCTTCTCTTTGTAAGGGTTGCTAAGGATTTTCCTTTCTTTGTATAAGAGAAAAGTATCAAGATGGAAGGCATGGAGCATGGAAAGAGTTGGCACTATGTTTGCAAGTCGTACAACTGAAAATCAGTACACGAAATCTTCGCTTGAAGTCATCATGATGGAGAGGACAGTAGCTACTTTTGCTAGCTGGGTTTGTTGTGGCTGGTAGTTCGAAAGAATAATATGATAGAAACCCCTTTCTTGATGAATAGCTAAAGTCGATCTTGGTTGGCGTATGATCTTGGTCGCTTCTCCTCAGCTGTTCATGCTATTTGCTATTAGAATCGCGATTCTAATAGCATGGCGGCTCTCCTATTGTAGGCTGAAAGCCGCAAATCATTGATTCAATCTACTGCCAGGTTTAAGCTCGCAGCCCTTCAGGATATCACCACAAACCGTACCGTCTCAGTTCTGTGATCAGCACGTTCAATCAAACTTTGAGACTGTCACTTAGAACATTCATCATTTCATCAATCCTACCTTACCCCTTGACTTTTCACTGAACTACTGCAGTAAATGTCGTTTGTACCAGAGCTAAACTTGGTTCAATTCGCACACAACAAACGCACTTGAAAACCTTTTCCTAGAAAAAGGGCGTTTCTCCGGGAGACCGAGGGGCGTGGCCCAAAATATTTTCCAGGGCCACGCCCCCGGACCCCCATCCTTATCTTGGTTGGCTCGCAATTTATAGCAACTCTTTCTTGCTCCCAGCCGCCCCTGTTAGCATTTATTGACCTGAAAAAGGCATTTGATAAAGTCGATCACGATTTTCTCTGTAAAAAGCTCGAACTTTGTGGCGTTCAGTAGCTAGAGCTGTCGTGGTTTAGGTCTTACCTATCCAACCGCAAACAGTTCTGTAGGGTTAACGGTGTTGATTCGGATGTTGGAGAAATAGATGTGGGAGATCCACAGGGTTCATGCCTTGGCCTTCTTCTCCTCCTCATCTAACGGGCGAGTCAAAAAAAAGTTTAGGCGTTTGGAGGGGTGTGGAATAAAAAGTATGTGACCTATATTTAAAACTGAAATGTTCATCTATCACTCACAGGTCAACTTAGATGAGAAAATTTTGTTTGGTAGTATCCCTCATCTTACAGACCCAGAAATTAGGAAAATGCCACTAAAAGGCATGTTTGGGAACGAAAATTCCACATTCCATTCTGGTCCATGATTTACCTTCTCTTGAAACTGGAATTCAGCATCCCACACTGGCAATGTAAACTTCAATGCTGCATAAATCATGGACCAGAATGGAATGTGGAATCCTCGATTCCCATACAAACCCCTTACAAGCATTTTGATTGTTGTTGGGTCTTAATGATGTTTGATTTTACCAAACAAAATTTTGTCATCCAAGTTAGCCTTTGACTGATAGATTAACGCTTTAGTTTTGAATATCGGTCGCACACTATTTATTCCACAGTCCTCCAAATGCCTAAACTTTTTTTTGACTCACCCGGTATATCAATGATCTTCCTCAGGCTGTACAAGGTTTTATGCATATGTATGCAGATGATACCAGTCTTTGTTATCAGTCTCCCGATTTGACTCAGCTAAATGAGGCTATGAAAGCGATCTCAGGGAACAGGAGCCTTGGCTGCAAGGCAATAAGTTTTCATTGAATGTGACAAAAACTCAATCAATGCTCATATCCACAAAGCAAAAACACAATTCCCTCAAAAGCCGATGTGAAGCCTTGGAACTGAAAATACCCGATATTGAACTCGAAGTAGTTCAAAAGACAAAGTACCTTGGATTGCAAATCGAATACTCTTTGGATTGGAATCGAGCAAATTAAGGCAGTTTCTACCAAGGTCTCCACGGTGATTGGCTCCTTGAGAAATCTTAAGTCCTTTCTGCCTATGGCAAGTCTGAAAACTCTTTACACCGGTATTGTTGAGCCCCAGTTCGATACTGTTGCTCTGTATACAATTGTTCTACAGAAATCAAGCAGCTGAAAAAGCTCCAAAATCGTGCTTCTAGAATCATTACAAATAGCAGCTTTGATATCCAGAGCAGACCGCTTATTGTGGAGTTGGGCTGGAAGATCATGGCGGAACTAATTGGCAATTAATCTAAAACAATGATTTTCAAATCGCTCAATGATTTGGCTCCACAATACATATGTAACCTCTTCACCAAAAACTCAGTATGCTTCTCCTGCAATCTCCAGAGCACGGAGACTGACTTAAGGTCGCCAAAGAAAGATTAAGCAAGTTGGCAAAAACGCTTTTCTTTCTGGGGAGCTAACCTATGGAATAGCCTTCCTTCTGAGTCTAAAACCGCATCCTCCCTGAATGGTTTTTAGAAATCAATAATGGGTTAACTTTTCTTTCTATTCCATATATTGTACAACTGTAAATAGGCTTCTAAATTATCGTTTTTAAAAACGTAGTGACGTCTTATTTTTAACAGTATGTTGTGATTAATTTTTTATCGGAGGGCCCGTTAAAAACGGTTTCTGCCGAAGGGCTACCCTCCTTCAAATATTCAAAGATGAAATACGAAAATAAATATATATGACAAAAATACCGTCACTGCATGTAAATACCGTCACTGCATGTAACCATAAGGTCTCTCTCTCTCTCTCTCTCTCTCTCTCTCTCTCTCTCTCTCTCTCTCTCTCTCTCTCTCTCTCTCTCTCTCTCTGCCTCTCTACCTCTCTTTCATTTCATTTTCATTTTATAATATTTATACAGGGTAAGTATTCAATACAAAAAGTGAAGTTGATTTACAAACTGCCCTGTTACAAAAGAAAATGAGCTATAAAAATTACAATTTCAAGATAAAATTTCTATACAAAAGTAAGGTAAAAGGAGATGTGAGACAGTGCTCAGGATTTGTCATTTTTCAGTGACGATTTGAATTGGGTGAAAGTATTTGCCATCTTACGTTCTCTAGTTAGATCATTCCAAAGTTTAGCTCCTCTATAAGAGAAGCATTTTTGGCCACACGCAGTTCTTAGAAAAGGTACATCGAGGTCAGTGCTGGTATTACGAAGCTGTCTAGCGCTGGTTTCAGATAACCTTTGGAACAGTCCTGTAAGATACTCAGGTGCTTCATGGTTAATAGACCTATAGACCATTTTCAATGTTTCAGTTTCTATGAGATCGTTCACCGTTAGCCATCCCAACTGCTTGATGATGGGTGGTGCAGACATTCTGTAGGGGCTATTTGTCACGATTCTGGCTGCACGATTTTGGAGCTTCTGAAGCTTGTTAAGTGCTGTGGTGCCACAAACAGGGCAACAGAAACGGAAATAAGGCTCAACCATACTTCTGTACATGGTCTGCAGTACGCTTAAAGGGAGATACTGTTTTGCATGGCGTATCATACCTAACGCCCTTGAAATCTTTTTCATCATTTCGGCTATGTGAACATCCCAACTAAGGTATTGGTCCACATGTACCCCTAAGTATTTTGTGTGCTCTATCATTGAAATTTCCTCGTCGCGAATGACAAGTGACGGTTTTATAGCTGATGTTCTTTGAATATCCTTAACCTTTTTCCGACTTCCAATCACAATGCTGTTTGTTTTAGCAACGTTAAGTGACAATTTATTTCTTGCAAGCCATGTGTTTAGACATTCTAGGTCTCTCTGCCTCTCTTTCTCTGTCACTTGCCTTGTCAGATTCTGTTTGATGAAACTCACTGTTGCTCTTTATGATATAAATCTTCCAACGCAAAAAAAAGTTTTCACATATCCTATAGAAGTTGGAAGTACTTCTAAAATTTCTACCAGTAAACTACTGAAACTGACCTGAAATTGATTGCAGGTAAAGTGGATCCTATCTTGTGAAAGTTGTAAGAATATTCAGGAACGGCATAACATTTGTCACCATCGTACAGCATAGGTAGACCATCACGTTGATTTGAAACTGTAAACGAAGAACAGAAATATGAAGTACCGAAATGCGCCTTGCTGGAAAATAAATTGATTCCAGTCTACTTTGTACTGAAGCAACTTGAAAAACAACAAAAAAAAGAGCTATCAGTAGTTACAGTGATGAACATATTACTCAGTCATCAGAATATACAGGGTGCGTCAAAAAGGGCCAGGTGTTTGAGAGGCTAATGCTCCCTGAATGTATGGGCAATGATGTTTTGCAGTATGACTGAATAGTTAACATGTTCAATTATTCTTCTAATTTTTTCTTGATGAAATCGATTACTCCGCTTAGATAATGCAAAGGACTTTCTGAAAAAATTCTCTTCGAGACACTTAAAAACCATGCTAAAATCACAGGCAATCTTCCCTAATATCTTTACCTCACAGCAAAGACTTGGGCACACCCTAGCAGAATGGCAGTTTTGTAGCGCCGTGTTGTAATCCACTAACTTTGCAGCCAGAACAGTCAGGCGGACGGGGTTCAAATCCCACCAGCACCTTTGAACGTCATGACAAGGGGTCGTGGACTCGATTAGCACTTAGCTATTTCTGCGATCCCAGCGCTTGACACTGAAAGCCGCAACTTCACATTCACCTTCACCTAGCACGTGCTATACTCTTAGGTGAACGAGAAAGTCTCCCAGTTCGAACTTTGCCTTCATACAGAGTAAGCCTCATCATCCATCTCCGGCTGTTGCTTTCAAGGAGAAGACCACAGAGAACTTCACATGCTTGAAGATTCGTCTAATAACCTCACTCAAACACACTACGTTCCCGTCAATCAAACCTTTATAAAAGCAATAAAGCATGATCTGATACTTTCGTAAGATCAGCTTATGAGACTTGGGGGAAATGAATTGTATTTTTTACGTTGCTCTAGAGTACCATCGCCCTGAATAGGCACCTTTCACGTATATCACCTACTGTGAGCGTTATTCAACTTAATCTTCCCATTTTTTTGAGTAAAGCCAGAACTTAAAGGAGCAACGGTAACAATCGGCCTAAGTGAATTATATTGCCCTGAACCGGCATCCCTCATTTTACCACAGTCAGTTATCCCGAAAGAAAGTTGTACTATACAGTCAAAACAGCTATTATCTAGGGTCACATCCCCTATTGGTTCGAAGATAACCACAATCAATGAATAAACTTCAATTTACTGTTTCTCTAATGTTTCGCTTTAACTATAATTTCTATAAATTACTCTGCTACCGTCGCTGAGCCCGAATATGGCTCCTAGTATTACTTGTTCTCTCGTTTAACTCTTAACTTTGTACTTGACTCTAAATTCTTTTTACGCGCTCTGACTCTATAACTATTTGATTCGCTGAATAAAAATGTTTAATGTCCTTTATATACCTAAAGCTACGAAATTTCTAGAACTACAACGTCATTCTTACTACAAGATATGTCTAGATTACTAAGCCATAAGCGAAAGCTTTTGCCTTGTTGTGTCTATCCTATTGAAATTATTCCCATGCTTAATTTTTCAGTTCAGATCAATTTAAATTTATCGTGTTGATATGACTAAGTCAATTTCATCGCCTTGTGGCATTTGCCATAAGAATGTACCTAACCATCACAAATCAGTTTTTTGTAATCACTGTAACTTTTGGATTCACATAAAATGCACCAACATATCTGTGGCAGAATATGAAGGGCTTCAAAAAGAACCTGATGATGTGCCTTGGTTCTGCTCAATGTGTACAGCCATCATGCTTCCTTTCGGCTCAATAGATACAAATGAATTGTTAAACCTGTATAACTATGATTTCCCATCTTGGGTTGATTTAGAGCCATCCTTTGAAATAACCTCTGGTCTTACAGGCTTGCCTAATTTGAGTGACTATGATATTGATGAACATTTACCTTCTAATGTCAACTCTAGTTATCATACTCTCCAGGACTTATCTACACTTGTTTCTTCAGAAAATGATCTTTCCTTGTTCCATCTGAATATTAGAAGTCTCTCTCTGCATCTCGATGAACTTGTTTCAACTCTTTCAACTTTGAAAATAAACTTTGATGTTATAGGTGTTTCTGAAACTTGGGATTCTCTTGAAAATCCTATAAAGACGAATGTGGAAATTCCTGGTTATAGTTACTTTTCATCCCAATCTCAAACTCAAAATGGTGGTGTTGCACTTTATGTGAAATCAGGACTGACTCCGATTCTTAGACCAGATCTAGGTAAGGATAGCTTTGACTTTGAGTCAGTCTGGGTTGAAGTTGAAAACAAAAATGGTAAAAACTATCTGTTTTGCTGTACCTATCGTCATCCAAGCTCGGATATTGATACTTTCTGTGAATATCTACAAGAAACCCTGTCCAATCCAGCTGTATTTAATAAACAAGTTTTTATCCTTGGAGATTTTAATATCAACCTTCTGAAGTATAACATTGACACTCCGATCACAAATTATGTTAATTTCCTTTTTTCTAAACAATTTCTTCCATATATCCTTCATCCTTCTCGAGTATCTGGATATTCTTCCACCCTTATTGACAATATCTTTTCAAACATCACAGACAATGAAACCTTAAGTGGTAACATTATGACGCAAATAACAGATCACTTCCCTCAATTTCTAATTGTCAGGCATGCATGTATCCCTTATAAGAGCTTATCATATTTCCAGCATGATTTCTCTAACCTCAATGAGGGAAAAGTCCTAAATGATTTTGCTAGCCTTGACCTTTCATTCTTAAATGACAGTGCTTTGAATGTTAATGCAAAGTTCAACAGACTCCTATCCAGTCTTGACAAATTAGTCAAAACACATGCTCCTTTGAAGAAACTCACAAAGAGTGATATCAAATTCAGGAATAAACCCTTGATTAATGGCAAAATACAAAGAATGATGCGCATCAGAGATAATCTACTTAAAAAGATTAAAAAGAACAAGGACCAGTCTCTTATGGATCTTTATAAACAGTTTCGAAATCGGGTTACAGTTGCCTTGAGAGAAAGTAAAACCAGTTATTTCTACAACTACTTTCAAAAAAACAGTAACAACATGAAACAGTTATGGTCAGGAATCAAATCAGTTATCAGTATTAGAAAATCCAACAATGTAAATGTAATAAGTAAGCTTAAGGACTCGAATGGTAATTTTACATCAGATCCAGCAGTTATTGCAAACATTTTTAATAAGTTCTTTGTTAATGTCTCCCATGATATTACCAAAAATATACCACCTTCAAACAAGTCACCTTTGAGTTTCATGGGTGATAGAGTTGGAAATTCTTTTTTCATGTCACCTTCAGTACCTTCTGAAATATCTGATGTAATCTCTGTCCTAAAGTCTGGAAAGTCTCTTGGACCTAACGGCATTCCCATGAAAATCTTAAAACTTCTGTCTCCATTGATATCTTCCCCTTTATCTCTAATTATAAATGAGTCACTTCAGTCTGGGGTATTCCCTGACAAGATGAAGTTGGCCAAAGTAATTCCACTTTTCAAAAAAGGTTGTCCACTAACATCTTCAAATTATCGACCTATTTCTCTTCTCTCTGTCTTCAGCAAAATCGTTGAAAAAGTCATGTATGAACGTCTCTATAAATTCCTGGAAAAGCATGAAATCTTATATACTTTACAATTCGGTTTTCGTGCAAGTCACTCCATTAACCATGCTCTGGTTAGTTAAACTGAAGCTATCAAAAACTCATTAGACAATAGAAAATTTGGCTGTGGAATATTTATTGACTTGCAGAAGGCATTTGATACAGTGAATCATAATATTCTTTTGATGAAGCTAGAACATTATGGAATTAGAGGAACTGCTTTGGATTGGTTTAAATCCTATCTCTCAGACCGGAAGCAATTTGTCTCAGTGAATGGTTCTAATTCCAATCATCTCAGTGTTACCTGTGGCGTTCCACAGGGTTCTGTACTTGGTCCCCTTCTTTTCTTGATTTACTTAAATGATTTGCCTCTTTCATCCTCAAGACTAGACTTCTACCTATTTGCAGATGATACCAACATCTATTATGAAGCTGAAAGTCTTCATCATCTTCAAAATGTGGTTAATAAGGAATTGAAAAAAGTCAAAATATGGTTAGATGTTAACAAATTGTCACTCAACATTGATAAAACCAATTTCATTATTTTTAAGTCTCCTCAACACTCTGCCCCTGAAACCGTCAGCATAAAGATTGGAAACCTTCCTATTAAACAGACATGTTATGTCAAATTTCTTGGTGTTCTTTTAGATGAAAATCTTTCATGGAAATATCACCTTACAGAATTATCTAAAAAGCTGGCTAGAACTTGTGGGATGCTTTTCAAAGTAAGACACTTCTTACCGATCAGTGTCTTGGTATACCTCTACAACTCTCTGTTTTCACCTTTCCTGCAATATGGAATTTTAGTTTAGGGCCTCACATATGAGACGTATATCAAGCCAGTTTATCTCTTACAGAAACGGGTTTTAAGGGCAATCTCATTTGAACATTATACTTCTCTTTCTACACCAATCTTCTCTGACTTAAAGATTTTAAAGCTACATGATCTCTTTCAGTTGAAATTGCTTGGTTTTGTTTATGATTGTGTTAACAAGACTGCTCCTCCTCATTTTCATTCTTTCTTTGCATTGGTTGAATCTGTTCATCAATATGGTACTCGGCAAGCTTCCAAGAATGACATTTTTGTAACTCAGAAAAACACCCTTCAATATGGTCTCAGGTCTGTGCGATACTTTGGAGCAAAGTGCTGGAACAGCATTCCTGTTGATCTTAAATGTTCGCCGTCTGCCCCCAGCTTTCGTCGAAAACTCAAAGCCTATTTTTTTGAGAATAATTACCACTCATAGCTGTCATACACTTGCAATATGCATCTCTTTTAATGATACTAAAAGTCAACCAACAATTGAAATGATTTTAACTTTCATTAGTCATTTTTAAACCAGGGGGTGCTCTCTCCTCGATTAGCCTAGCTACTGAGAGAGCTCCTCCTCAAGAAATTCCCTTGCATACAATTCTTCTTATTTGTAGTTAATAGTATTGTTGTTGTATGTTAGTGAAGTTAAATTTATTTGTAATAATATTTTTTGCGTTCAATGCATTGTATGTAGGTGGAATTTTAAAATGATGAAACTGAAACTGAAACTGAAACTGAAAAGGCTCTCGAAAAATTATTACGTCATACATTGAAACTATTTACATGAAAACGAGACTAAATGGCCTAAGTGTCAATTGTAATGTTCGAGAATGTCGATCTGGCAATTTCGAAAGCTTCTTAATTATTACACAGCAAAATGTGTTACATTACGTTACGAAATACCTACAATTACTAAAATTGAACATGGCTAACTACTCTACAATCGATTGTTCTGGAAAAGGAAAGTCTTCAACTACAATAAATGTCAGTCCTCTATGGTGCTCCTTGGATGGCCTATATTCTCTACAATGGTCCCTGAGGTAATATTGTCTCTCTTCTGGCCATACTCCCCCTCCTCGATGGGTTAGTGACCCATCGACGGTCATTCATCTTGTCTTTTGTCTGCATTCGTCTTTTCTATTTCTTCGAAGCATCCCAAGGGACATATTCTCGTGATTGGTCTTATGAGGGTAATTCGTCCGATTTGTACTTTGAATGCTCGCACATGATTGTCTGGACCTGGATATATCTCTACAATCTTTCCAAGAGGCCATTGTCCACGCGTTGTATCAAGCGCGATGACTAAAACGATCTCGCCGATGTGAACATCGTCATGTTCAGTCTTCCACTTTGTTCTGCGATTTAGTGATGGCAACCACTCACGAAGCCATCGATGCCAGAAATGGCGTACTAATTCTTGAATTCTTCGCCAACGTCTTTTCAGATCGTATGGGCTTGTGTCAACAGATTCGGGGGCGAATTGACCTCCTACTTGGCCGAATAAGAAATGATTTGGAGTTAGAGGCACATCATCCATTGGGTTCGCGGACTGATACGTTATTGGCCTTGAGTTCAGGAGACCTTCGGGACCTGTGAACGCTGTCGTTAGTTCCTCGTCAGTAACGTCTGCACCTTTCAGTATTGCTTATGCTGCTCCCTTTGCGGCTTTTATCATGGTTTCGTGCACTCCTCCAAAATGTGGTGTTAATGGTGGATTTAAGTACCACTTGATACCCTTATTCGCAGATGACTTCTTAATCTTTTCTTGATCTAGTTTCTCAACCAACTCTTTAAGTTCTCGCTCTGCACCGATGAAATTACTACCGTTATCTGAAATCACTTCTTCCGGAAGGCCTCTTCTGCTTGCCATACGATAAAATGCATTTAGAAAGGAATCTGTGTCCAGTGCATAAGCCATCTCCAGATGCACAGCTCTCGATGTTAAGCAAGTAAATAAACACAGATAACGTTTCATTCTCTTCTTTCCTCTACCTTGTACTGTTATAAATGGTCCTGCGTAATCTACTGCCGTCCGTGCAAATGCCCGTAGTGGTAACTTTAGCCGTATCTTTGGTAATGGAGCCATGATTTGTCTTGCAGCCTTTGTTTTACGTCTGCGACACTCGAAACACTCTGCCTCCCATTCTCGAATCTCCTCTCTGCCTTGCATAATCCAAAAACGCGCTGATATCTTGGACAGTGTGTGATTCGTACCTGCTGAATGGTTGCTTTGCTCATGGAAGTTCTTGACGATCAGCTTGGTTACCCAATGCTTCCTTGGCAAAATTATGGGGTATCTCACATCAAAGGGCAGGTATTCTGCATAAGTTAGTCTCCCATCCGATCGCAGTAGACCTTCTTCATCAATTACGGGCTTCAATGTCAAAAGCTTGCTGTTTAATGGAATGGGTCTTTGGTTTGTTAATGCTTTGTATTCTTCACTGAAGGCTTGCCGCTGTGTTTCCTTTATTATGGCGGTTTCTGCATCCGCTATCCCTTGATACGTTATGTCTCCCGTGCATCGATCTTCTAGTTTACGTGTACAGTTTTCGATAAATCTTTGTACCCATGCTCTCATTCTGACTAATCTGTTCCAACTCGAATATCTTTCTGGTTGTAATCGCCAGGATGTTTCATGTGTTGTTGCAAGCAGAGTTAGGTCTTCTTCATTCTCCGTCTCTATTTGTATTCTTGCTTGTTTGCGTACTTCTGACAAGCTTTCTTGATTCACTTCGATCTTTACTTTTGGCCAGTCTTTCTCGTCAGATTTCAGAAACTCTGGACCACTCCACCACAACGCATTGTCCTTCGAGTTCGCTACCGAAGTTCCTCTTGTTGGCAAATCAGCTGGATTCTCTTTCGTACTGACATGTCGCCATTGATGTGGATTTGTTGAACTCTGTATCTCCCCTATTCTATTGGCAACGAAGGGCTTGAATCCGCGACTTGGTTTCCTTATCCACCACAAGACATTCATGCTGTCGGTCCAAAAGATTATTGATTTTTGGCCAATTTTCAAGACTTTGGCTACTGATAATGCTAATCGTAGTCCAAGAATTGAACCCATTAGTTCCAGTCTTGGTATACTCGTTGCCGATAGTGGTGCTACCCTACTCTTTGATACCACCAAGCGCACACTTGTTGAACCATCTTCGTATTGTTGTCTTGCGTAGATCGCAGCGGCATACGCTTCTCCTGAGGCATCCGTGAACGTATGAATGGTTGTTGCAACGACTCTTTTTTCCAGTTGTAAGCAACGGGGAACTGTAATTTCTGCCAACTGTTGAAGCTCTGCAAACCATGTTTTCGCCTTTTTTGCAAGGTTCTCGTCAAGCAGATCGTCCCAGTCTAATCCCGACGTCCACATCTCTTGCAACAAAATCTTCGCTCTTATCAGGTAAGGGTTTAGAAATCCCATAGGATCAAATAGTGTTGCAATCTTTCGTAGAAAATTCCTCTTTGTCAGCAAATAACTTTCTTCTGGTGGATTAACCTTGTATGTGAAGTTGCCTTCTTCAGCTACCCACAATATCCCAAGAGTTTTGATCGCTGGTAAATTTCCTTTATCCAAATCCACCTCTGCTGCTCTGTCTTCTTCGGGAATTTGCTGCAGAACCTCTTTTGAATTTGACAACCATTTTCTTGCATGCATTCCTGCAGATTCCCACAATGCTGATAGCTCTCTGTACAAATTTATGCATTCTTCTTCGTTTACAGCCGAGTCCATACTGTCATCCATGTAGGTGGATTCCAATACCGTTTCCGCAGCCTTCGGCAAATCGCTCTCTCTTTTTCTGGCATGCTCTTGAGCGACAAATTGAACTTGAAACGGACAGGAATTTACTCCGAACACTAAGCTGTTAAATTGGTAGACTTCTGGCTTTTTCGACTGATCCAGATCTCTCCAAAGGAACCTATGAAACTGCCTATCTGCCGGCGATATCCCTATGCGAAGATACATCTCTGCTATGTCGCAAACTAGCGCCACTGGAAATCGACGAAAGCGACGTAATACATTGACTAAATCCCGTTGCAACTTTGGTCCTTGGCATATGGCATCATTCAAAGATACTCCATTACATTTCGCAGAGGCATCGAAGACAATACGTGTTTTGGTAGTTTCCCTGCCTGGTCTAACTATGGCAAAATGTGGTAGATACCAACTCTTTTCATTTTCCTTCTCTTGAACTTTAGAAATGTATCCTTTCTTCAAATGTCCTGCTATTACGTCGTTATATGCTTTGCCTATGTCTTCATTCTTCAATAAGCGCCGCTCAGTACTTCTCAAACGATTCAGTGCCATTTCGTAGTTATTTGGAAGCTGTGGTGAATTTGGTTTCCAAGGCATTGCAACTTCATACCTCCCGTCTTCGAATTTTAAAGACTGGCTGACTTCTCTCAGCGCGTATGAATCTTCTGGTGACAATGGTGTGTCTTTCTGTGCAAATGAACCACTCGTATCTATTTCCCAAAACTTCTGTAATGTTTGATTTAGATTTGTATCTGCTTGGTTTACAAAGTAAGCTCTGTTGAAGTTGGTGCTAAAAGGGTTATTTGCTGCATAAGCTGTTCCTCCAATGCATGTCCAGCCTAACGGTGTTAATCTGGCGACCGGCTCTCCTGGCTTTCCACGAATGTCTTGTATTGAGTAATGCAAGTCTGCTAAATCTATTCCTATGAGAATGTCCACTGTAGGTCGAGATCCGAGGCTCGGGAACTTTATTCCTCTTAAATGTTTCCACTTAGACGCGTATTGATTCCAATCTACCGGTTGTAAGTCGCCAGTTACTTTCTCTGTTGTATACCCCGTAGCTGACACCTTGATTCTTCTATCCAAGCTTTCTAATTCAAATTCAACAGGCATAGTTTCGAATGAATCCCTTTGACCATCTAATACATTCACTGTAATTTTCCTTGTTTCTCCAACTAATCCAAGCTCTGCGGCCACGTCTGCGTTCAAGTAGGTTTTTGTGCTAGCATCATCCAACAGTGCATTTACGACTATACTTCGATTTCCGTTTTTTACTTTTACTGGCACAGTACGAAGTGCTGTGAAGTGGGTTCTATTTGTTTTTTCTGCTATGTCCATTGTTGCGTGAGACCTTTCTGCTGTAGGTTTTTTCTCCCCCTCCGTGCTGGACACTGCTACATCTTTCTTTGGAGCTGTGGACGTAGCTGTTTTGTTGTAAGTGCTCTCTGACTTTGTATTTTTGCCACCATGCAGAAATCTGTTGTGTGTTTCTTGACAACCGTCAATTCCACAGATTCTCCCTTTGGTACAGTAGCCTCCCATATGATCTCCACCAAGGCACCGGTAACACAATCCTAACTTTTTTGCCGTATACCAACGCCTAGAGACATCCAAGCTTTTAAATTCGTCACATCGCCATATTGGATGGTTCTTCTTACACAGCTTGCAAAGGGGAAGCTTGTCTTTAACATCGGCTTGTCCAAAGAAAGTCTTTGCTCCTTCCTTTTGCCTTGAAGTTAATCCGCGAATCGTTTCAGATGCAACAGTCTGAAATTCTGCTTCTTGGATCACCCATTCTCGTAAAGACTCGACACTTTCTGGTTTACTCTGCTCATATATCCATCTGTGATAATTGGCTAGCATAGTCTCACTGAGTTTCTTTTGAGCTTTTAGATACAAGGATCCATTTCCCAGTTCTTCTAAACGCTTTGATTCTCTCAAATTTACAACCAGCATATCCAATAAATCTGCAAAACTATCCAGATCTTTTGCGCTTCCTGGTCTCACTGGTCGAAAATGGTCTAATTCGTCAAGATAGAGATTCACTCTTCGCCGTTGTCCTCCATATTTTCTCTCCAAACGATCTTTTGCTGCTTCATAGGCTGCTGCTGAATGTCCCAAACCTTCGACTACTTTCAGGGCTTCTCCACTAAGATACAGTCGCAGTTGCAGCAGCTTATACTCTGGCGTGGCTGGGGCTTGATCGATGCATGCAATAAACGCTGCTTTCCAGCTTTCGTATGATCTCTTGTCACCTTTGAACACTGGAATCGAAACTCTCGTTAGTTGTTTCCACATATCTTTTCCGAGGTCCAATCTCTGCACCACTGGTGACTGTTGTTCCGGCTCCCTTGTTATGTCTCGCAAAAAAGGTCTTGGCAACCCAACTTCTTCGTCTGAAGCTTTGTCTAGTTTATCGAGCTTGTACCTGACGTCACTCTTCGCTGTTGATAGTTTTCCGTGAATATGTTGCATTTCTTTTTGTAGCTCCTTTTGCCTCTGAAGGTACTCTTCGTCAAGTTTTCTTCGAGCTAGCCGAATAGATTCTTCTTTCTCTTGGAATTTTTTCTCGGTCTCAAGCAAACGCTGTCTTGCCATCGATTCTTGATACTGCAACGGATTCACTGTCTCTCCCATAACACTCAATTGTGAGGAATGTCCGCTGGCCTGGCTTTGGGTCTCTTCCTTTCTAGAATTCAAATACTGAGCAATCTTGGCTTGGACAGAATCGTACTCTGCTTCTATATGTTCTGTTTCTTTTTGTGTCTTGCTCCGGTCTTCAGCACTGGAGTAAAATTCGAATAAAGTCGCCAAATCCTCAAGTACGCTTGCCAGTGCTTCGTCTGTCTTTTTCCTTAATGTTCTTATCTCATAGCTGCCAGCATTTCGCGACTCAAGCAAATCTAAAAGCTGATTTTTTCTTCTTGTAAATAAAGATTTTGACTTTGCCTTTGAAATCTTTATACTTTCAATTCTTTCTTCTTGATCTGCTTCAAATTTATCCGCAGCCGATTTACGAGTTTTCTTCTTGTTCTTTGACATGACGCAGCAGCTTTGTATGAACTAGTGCAACTACCCTCTGCTACCAATATGGTTCGAATATAACCACAATCAATGAATAAACTTCAATTTACTGTTTCTCTAATGTTTCGCTTTAACTATAATTTCTATAAATTACTCTGCTACCGTCGCTGAGCCCGAATATGGCTCCTAGTATTACTTGTTCTCTCGTTTAACTCTTAACTTTGTACTTGACTCTAAATTCTTTTTACGCGCTCTGACTCTATAACTATTTGATTCGCTGAATAAAAATGTTTAATGTCCTTTATATACCTAAAGCTACGAAACTTCTAGAACTACAACGTCATTCTTACTACAAGATATGTCTAGATTACTAAGCCATAAGCGAAAAGGCTCTCGAAAAATTATTACGTCATACATTGAAACTATTTACATGAAAACGAGACTAAATGGCCTAAGTGTCAATTGTAATGTTTGAGAATGTCGATCTGGCAATATCGAAAGCTTCTTAATTATTACACAGCAAGATATGTTACATTACGTTACGAAATACCTACAATTACTAAAATTGAACATGGCTAACTACTCTACAATCGATTGTTCTGGAAACGGAAAGTCTTCAACTACAATAAATGTCAGTCCTCTATGGTGCTCCTTGGATGGCCTATATTCTCTACAATAGTCCCTGAGGTAATATTGTCTCTCTTCTGGCCACCTATGTAATTGATGTTCATTGCATTTTGATTGGATGGAAAATTAAAGCTTTTGGCTCCTACACCAGTTTTAACCTCTCATACATACAGCCGTTATTACGTTATTCCAAAGATGCTCCTCTTCCAACTCCACGAAGGGTCACCAAGTCAGAAATGTGTTCCTATAATCAAAATATCATTTACCACCTGCTTTTATTCATAAAGTCGGCCAGAGGAAAGGGGGAGGTTACTATTCACAACACGAGACCATTTCGACACACTATGACGGTTCAGGGCGATTTTTAGCCTATCCACTCGCTTTCCAATAGAAACCCCTTGAACAAATATGGAAGTCGACAACTTCAAGGACATTCCAAATATTTCATTCAAAGGGGCAGAACAAACCATTGAAACAAGCCACCCGACCCCTGCCAGCACTTTATCAATGAAAATGAATCAAAGCAAACACGCAGCTTGGAAAAATAAATGGAGAAATGAGCGAATGCTTGCCGCCACTTTTCAGGTACGGTGAAAACTTCTTCGTAGCACGTAAACAAAGCAAAGGAAACAAGCAAGAACAGTCAGAGAGCAAGAAAATGGCATCAGCAAACCATTTTCGCGCTTTATTTTCATTTACTAATCCCAGACCGTTCCATTTTTAAAAGATTGTAAACAAGCATAAATCTCGGAGATATCGCCAGGGTGCCGATTCAGGGCGATGATACTCTAAGTGAGGAAATTACTTCAAAAACTTCGGAGAAAAGGAATTTATGTCAATCAAATCTTGCACAAGCTTACATTATGAATTCTCAGAAGATAGGGAAATCTTTCATGTGTGGCAGAAAACTGCCATTTTTGGCTATCTAAACTAAATTTGACATATGAAATCATAGCTCTTTTTAACGCGTCAGTGGGGTTTAAACGAGACAAGATTGAATTTCTAGGACCTTTTTCTTCATGGTTCTATGGCACTTGTTCTTGAGCTATCAACTGTCAAAGTTAGGAGTGGTTGGTAAGCCACTGAATACTTGGGTCGAATGAGCTAAAAAGTAATTCAGCCATAAATGCATCTTAACTTTGGATGCTGTCTGTGAGACATTGCAGTTGACTAAAGACTGTATTGTTAGTGCTATTTGCTTTGTGAGATGTTAAGAAAGAGCAATAACTGAGCACAACATTCCTCATTAGACCTCCTCCTGGCTCGATCTTAACTTACTCTTTGATATATCAACAATAATTCAAAGCTATGAATATCTTCGAGCTTCAGAGAACCTTTAGGATAAGCACCTTGATAAGCACATGAGTTGTTCAGTACCGCACTAGATCCGGGCGTGTGGTTATTCCCACACAAGAGCTAGGGGTTATCCCCACACCAAAGCAACGTTTGCGTAAACAACGTACGTCACAAAGAACATAAAACAATGTGCGTTCAAAAACTTTTGTACATAGAAAGTCGAGCCTTTGTTGTTGCTCAATAGGCTTTGTTCATGGTCAGAAAAGCATGAACAGTTTGTTATTCGATTCGCGAAAGAAAATCAAGTTAGTCGATGCGTTTTTCAAGTTGACTTCGAAGCGTTCGGGCCGAAGCCCAACATTTATTTGGAAACTTTATCGTTTCATTCGTTCAGAAGAACAAGCTTATCGCTGTATTTCGTGCCGAAGCACAAAGATTCAAAATAACAAGCTTTATCGCTGTATTTCGTGCCGAAGCACAAGGATTTACTGGATTTACTTATCGTCTGTATCATCGTCCCGAAGGACAAAGTTATTTAACCGCATACCACTCAGACGTAGATTCATATTCAGAATGAGAATGAGATTCATCCTAAGAATCATATTCAGCCTAATATTCCGTTTCTTTTTTATTTTCAAATGCTGTGGTGTTCTCCAATGAAATTTCCTTGGTGTCTCTTTCTTGTGGATTCTATCAAGTATTCTGCCTTCTTACGATAAATAAAGAATAAGAAAGACGTCATAAGAGCAAAACGCTTTTTTATTTCCGAAGCCATTATCGAAAACTCAAACAAAGACATATTTGTGAGTCCAACGCTTTTTATGGCCATGGTTCTGGGAATTCTCGTCGTCTTTGACGTCATTGTTACATTAGCAACCGATCAAAAGAAGGTAATGGCAGATTTTTGGAGATAAATTTGTTTCGCAACTCATTAGTAATAGAGGGTCCATACTTGACTTCACAAATGCTGAACAAAGCTTCCGAAAACATAGGGATATGAGACAATAACAAACAAGCACAACTGTGCCGGGCATCCAGCATGAAGTTGAAATGAACTGACCCTGACGAACACAAATGGGACAAATTGGAAGCACGAATGCTTTCTCCCCTGGCATTCCAATCCTATCCAAGCAGACGTAATTTTTTATAAAAAAAACTCAGAATTTGGGTCAGTATCGAAAGTTTCTTAAAATTATCAGATTCTGAGTAATCGATGTTTCTTGCGAGTTTCTTGGCCAAGTGACAAACTTCCTGTTAACTAGCTGAGCCCTTGTGAAACATTTCAACATTTCACAACAGTTTTCTTGAAGCCTTCTCGATGTCAAGTCATTGCTTTGTTCAATAGACCTTTCACCTATTCAGCAAAAGAGCTTGGATTGAGTGCTATGTTTTCAATTTTTTACGCGAGGTTCGATCGAGTGGCGTTGGAGCTTCTATCACTATTGTGTACTTCGAAAATTCTACAAATTGTAACAAAGTATCGTTCGATTAGAATAGCTAAAAGGAAAGGTCTACTACCTTCTTAGCATTATGATACCAGAAAAAAGCCACAATGGGATAAAGATGTGTTTAGGAGTAAACAAATAGTCTCTGAAGACTCTTAAGTTATATATTCCCAGCACTAAAATTTCTTGACATTTTATAGCTCTGAGTGAGGGGCATTTCACTCCCAAAAAATCTCGTACACCTTTGGCAAAAATCCTTTCCTTGTCAAGAAAAATCCACCAAAAATCCGTAAGAAGCCTTAAGAATCTCGTATACTTTTTCGAAAGAGTGAAATGCCCCTCAGATCTGAGGGCTTACCTCACAACCAGCTTCTTACATAAAAGTAGCTACTTGCATGGAGACATTTCAAATCGGATTGAAGCAAAAGAACGCGATTCTTTCATTGGTCATTTTTATCCGTGGAAATTTGTCCGTTTAAGAGCAAGAAGGAATTGCAGACCTGTTTTGAATCTGAGATACCAAACCTGCACCAACGTTTGCAGGTGGCTGGAGCAATCCGTTGAGGAACTGATGACAGTTTTCCACAAAACGTTGAGACAAGGGGTAAATCTAAAACATTGTTGAGGTTTCAAGTAATTTCAAACACAATATACGAATTTATTAGCCCTGAAGTCGAATCTGCGCCTGTATGGTACGTTGAGAACGAGCACAAGGTGCCCAGTTTGACATGAAACAACTTTCACATATCGAAAACAAAGTCGTTCTTGTTCCCTCCCCTGCCTTTAGAATGGAAATTTACGAATTTTCCTGCTTATATCAGAGTATGAAAACGCAGTCCTTTTTGTTTTTCATTCCTTTCCACGGTTTTTTGTTCGAATAAAAAATGGAAAGCAACTTATGACCTGGAAAGTCAAAGGATTTGAAAATTTTGAATCTGAGATACCAAACCTGCACTAACGTTTGCAGGTGGCTGGAGCAATCCGTTGAGGAACTGATGACAGTTTTCCACAAAGCCTCGAGATAAGGGGTAAGTCGAAAACATTATTGAGGTTTCAAGTAATTTCAAACACAAAATACGAATTTATTAGCCCTGAAGTCGAATCTGCGCCTGTATGGTACGTTGAGAACGAGCACAAGGTGCCGAGTTTGACATGAACCAAATTCCACATATCGAAAATAAAGTCGTTCTTGTTCCCTCAAATCCCTCCCCTGCCTTTAGAATCGAAATTTACAAATTTTCTGCTTATATTACAGTAGGACAGCACAGTTCTTTTTTGTTTTTCATTCACTGGCTTGAACTTCGCTGGAAAAAGCCACCCGTTTGTTCATCATAAATCGCAGATTACTTGATAGAACCCATAAGGAGGAGATACCAAGAGAAATGTCATTGGAGAAAATGAGAGAATTTGACAATGAGCAAAAAACCGAATATAAGGCTGAATATGATTCTGAGGATGAATCTCATTCTCATTCTGAATATGAACCTACGTCTGAATGGCATGCGGTTTATTTATTGATTTGGAAGAGAACACACTGCAGTTACATTCATTCGCTGTCTTGAATATCAGAGACTGGACTTACTACTTGCTGTTATTTGTATATATCATTTTATGAACAAAATTCAGATGGAGTCATTGGGATTTATTTGTCGTTTTGGAATGTTACGGTGAATCGTTACATTTGAAGGACAATGCTTAGCTCTTGTTGTGCCGCTGGCAGAGCTCTTATCGTTACATTTGAAGGATAATGCTTAGCTTTTGTCGTGCCGCTGGCAGAGCTCTTATCGTTACATTTGAAGAACAATGTTTAGCTCTTGTTACGCCGCTGGCAGAGCTCTTATCGCCGTCGAATTGAAAGAAAGACATTACGAACTTCATACTAAAGAAATTAAATTATAAAGATTCAACTTGGTTTAATTAATCGAGAAAATTCAGAAGATTGAACCCCTTTTTTTGAGGTCAGCCCTTTCGAGATGATAGTCTCAACAAATATATACTCCACTTAACGCTCCGCTTTATTTATGAAAATGGTCGTCTTGATTAGACATTTAGATCTCAGTTATGGGCCATACAACCACCAAGTGCCCTTTAAGTAAACTTTCGTCTTCTTGTAGTAGTTATGTGCTAGCAGTTACGTTTGATTTATGTGCTATCTTAGTCTTTCATGTCGTTGCGTATAATGGTATGTTCGTGTTTCCTGTTTTATTTTGCCATAAGGTAGTCGTAGTTTTTCACCTCAAATGGTATTGTTCTAGTAGTAGGGCATAGTACTTTGTAAGTAGTGTTATTAAGTAATATGTATTGCAAGCTTTATATGAAATGTATGAAACAGCCCTTCCTTCAAAACAAGGATTTTTCATCTACATAAAACTTAGAAGAAATACTTAAGTGCAGAGTTAAGCAATATTTTCGTTCAACCATCCGTGATGCCAGTTGTCGAGCACGAGCATTTAGGAATTGTTCTAGGCTCAAAGTTGTCCATTTCTTCCCATATTAAAGCAGCTATTTCCAAAGCAAGAAAGAGCATTGGTATGTTGAGGTTTCTTTCAAGATATCTACCTAGGAAAACCCTTAACAAGCTATACAAGCTCTCTGTTCGACCCCATTTAGACTATGATGATGTCATATACCATGATCCATCAGAAATATGCGAGTTCAGTGGAAATGTCACCTTGCCTAATCTTATGAAAAAGCTAGAATCTGTCCAATATTCTGCCGCTTTCGCCGTCTCAGGTACATGGAGGGGAACATCTAGAGAGAAATTGTACGCTGAGCTTGGATGGGAATCTCTTAGCCTTCGTAGATGGAGTAGACGCCTTACTTTGTTCTAGAAAATTGTAAACAACCTAACGCCCAACTATACAAGGGATCCAATTCCACCTCATCAGCAGTTTGTTTGTTTGTTTGTCAACTTATTTTAATTCGATTCTTGCCTAGCTATACATATTTACATATATACAACTAATCTAAATCGAATATACAAATGAATTAATAAAGGAATGAAGAAATTAATTGATAAAAGGCATATATGGGCAAGACTACATGGTAGAACTGAAGTGACAGGCATTACATTTACAGGTCAGGCCATCCCATAGTTTGATCAGATTCTTAAAGCTCTTTAAATTTTCAGCTGATTTTAATTCATTTGGCAAGCAATTCCATATTTTAGGTCCCATGGCTCTCAGGCTATTGGAACCAAAGGTTACTTGATTTGGCCGAAAATGATTCAAATTGTTCGGATTTCGCGACGAATAATTTGAAGTCCTAACACTAAAGATATCATTCATAAATGTTGGATTAAGTTTATTTAATGTTTTGAAAATCTCAATACAAGGTATTCTTTGACGAGAAACCAGCATTGTGGATCTATTTGATTTTAGAAGTAAGTCATCATAGGAACTTACATGATCATTATGCAGGAATCTCAGCGCACGTTCTTGTATCTTTTCAATTTTCTGTAACGATTAAGTTGACAAAAAATACCAAACCAAAGGACAGTAGTTAAAGTTCGAGTATACAAAACTTTGGACTAAGATTTCCTTCTCGGCAAAACCAATGAAAGACTTAAGTCTTTTCAGGACATTTAGTTGCGATGCAGCTTCCTTGCAAATAATTGATATATGTCGATCAAAATTCAGTTTGTAATCAAGTGTTACACCTAGTAGTTTTACGGACTCTTCGGACTGGATAGATTGTCCGAGAAAATCAAGATTTATTCCAGAAGTATCTGTCTGATCTTTTTTGACAAAGAGTGCATGAAATTTGTTAGGATTAACAATCATTTCATTTTGATGGAGCCAAGAAAGGGCGTTGCCTGCTTCCTCTTCCAAAACCTCGACAAGTTTCGGCAATGACCTAGAAAAGCAAGCTAGCGTATTATCATCAGCATAATTGTATAAAGACGCTTGCTTTATAAAAAAGAATAGATCATTTATGTAGAAATTAGAGATAATAGGCCCTAGCACTGATCCTTGTGGTACCCCTGAAACAATATGTTGGAAGGAGCTGTACACATTGTTTATCCTCACATCAATACTAATGCATTTTCATCAAAACCATGTGCATGGAGTTTAGCTATAATCAGTTCATGCGGAATTGAATCAAAAGCTTTTGGGATCCATGAAAACGGATCCAACAAGGAAGTCATTGTCTAATTTAGATTTCCACTCTTCTACGAGTCTAATCAACACATGTTGAGTACTGTAGGCCTTTCTATAGGCTGCAATGAAAGTCGAAAGTGTTTCATCTAAGAAAGGAGTAAGTTGTTCCTTGAGAATTTTTTCAAAAATCTTTGAAAATGTGTTGAGTACACTGACTGAACGATAATTTTTCTCGACAGTACTAATAGGTTCTCCTTTGTCCAAAGGACAAACCGCAGCAGTCTTTGCGTTCTGGGGAAATACAGAATTTCGAATGCTGCAATTTATGGCTCTTGTCAAAGGGGAAGCTAGTTCATCACTGGCCAGACGAACAAGTTTTGGTGGGATTTGGTCCACACCAGTGGATTTTCTACCATCAAGCGTTTTTAGCTGTGCCCATACATCCCAGGTAGAAACCTCGTTGAAGGAAAAGGTTTGGAAAATGCGTTCAGTGTTTTGCACTATAGCTACTATGCTTGGATGATTCTTGTACTTATCAAGAATTAACCTAACAATTTCTCGATCGTCATCAATAGAATTAGCTTCGTCAATTTTGCATGCTTTCTTTCCAGAAATATTTTCCACAATATTTATGTAATAATCATTGAAGACTTAACACAACTCAAGATCATCTGTGATAATTCTATCGCCATTTACCAGGGAAATTTCGTTACCAGTCATGCCACCCTTATTTGAAAGAAACGGTTTTACGAGATCCCAGAAGGCTTTATTTGACATGAGACCGTCACTTGTAACTTTTTTGAAATGATTCTTAATAGCCTTTTTACGTAGAGCAACACATCGGTTTCGCTGCTTTTTGAAAGCTATTTCGTTTTCCTTTGAAGGGTGTTTGTTCAACCTATTTTTTAGCCTCGTGCGGGTATAGATAGCTTTTTTCAGTTCTGGGTTCATAAAGGGTGCGTTATTTCCCCTCAGAAACTTTGTTTTGATAGGTGCATGTTTTTCAACTAGGTCTCGGAAAGTTTTCGTCAGATGGTCATATGATTTATCCGAATCGTGATCATCACATTCAAATTTTGCCTGCTTAACATCCTTTAAGAACTTCTCTGGGACAAACTTTTTGTAGCTTCAATACTTTATTTTTTTCGGTTTTAACCTAGGAACAGTTGATTTCATAGTTGTGACTACAAGACTATGGTAGTCACTTAGACCAGTTTCAAAAACAGACGTTTTCTGAAAAGATCTCGGTCGATTGTTAAGAATGACATCAATGGAGGAGCTGTGATTTCTGGTGAAGCAAGTTTTTGACTTGACTATGTTGGTCAGATCGAAGACGTCACAAAAGGACATCAATTTTTCAAAGCCCGGATCTGCTCTGTCGTGAGTATCGATGTTGATATCACCCATAATGTTGATGTTATCATAACTATCCAATGCTCGATTTACGGAGGAAAATAAGTCTGAAAGAAAAGTTTCTATATTTGAATTTGGTGGACGGTAAATGCTGTAAATAATCCATTTCTTTTTTGCAACCGTTAATTCAGAACACAGAAGCTCCAGGGAGAGAACTTCAAATGCAGTCATACGATTGCAGATGATGCCATTTCTTGAGTATTGCAGAAGACCACCTCCAAATTCAGACCTGTCAAGGCGTATGGGGCTTTTATAATTGTTGATAAGAAACAAATCGGTCTTAAAATCGGAATTCAACTTTGTTTTTTCAACGAGTAAAATATCTGGGAGGCATCTTTCAGCAATCATTCTCAAATCTATAATTTTGTTTCAGAGACTGTTTATGTTTAAAAATCCGATAAGCAAATTTCTGGAGAATTCAACCCTAAGACTAAATAAAAGATCAATATCATTGCAAGCCTGTTATGACGCATTGCTAGAAATTGACAGGGAGGTTTCTGTATTTAATTGAGGTGAATTAGTTTGAAAAACATCGCTATGAGGTGGCGAAAGGGCTGATTGGGGTGATGCGAAAATGTTTTGCTCGGTAGGAAGGGGATTCGCAAGCGCTATAGGCTCAGGCAACTTATTATTGCCTTAAGGATGGGATTCATGGGATGGGATTCATCAAGGATGGGATCTATGGGATTCATGACCCAAAAGGTCTGTCCTATCTGACTCAACTAAGAGTTAGCCTGAGCAAGCTAAATTTTCATAAATTTAGCAGTCTCAGTAGTTCTCTTCGAAAGCATGATGTGATCGGGCAAATAAGGACAAGAACTGAAAAGTTCAAATCTACGTTTTATCCACACTGTCTGTCCGAATGGAATGTACTTGAAACTGAGACTAGGCTTGCGCCATCTGTTGCCATCTTCAAGAAGAAAATGCTATTAAAAATTCGCCCCCATGGAAAACCCATCTATGGGATTCATGACCCAAAAGGTCTGTCCTATCTGACTCAACTAAGAGTTGGCCTGAGCAAGCTAAATTTTCATAAATTTAAACACAATTTTAAAGATACCACGAAGCCTATGTGTCTGACAAATGATGGAATTGAAGATACGGAACATGTTTTGTTGCTCTGCCCTTGTTTCGACTTACAAAGAAAAAACCTCCTCGCTGGAATCTATGCATTATTACGACCCCTTGGAAACGTAAATCTTAGAAATGATGCTCCGTTGCAACTCTTATTGTATGGCGATGATGATTTTCCCAATTCATTGAATCGACATATTCTGGAGCTTACGGAGGGGGGCATTGGGATTTCACGGGTTGCGGGTTTGGCCAATTTTGGCCATCGGGTTTCGGGATTTCCCTGAAAAACGTGCGGGTTTTCGGGTTTTGGATGCTGCGCGGGTCACGGGTTTTGCCATTTTTTTAGCTCGGGTTTCGGGTATTGTAATTAAAATGTGCGGGTTTTCGGGTTCTAGGCGCCACACGGGTTCTCAATTTTCTAAAGGACAGTGAGGTCATGAACTGCATGAAACGATTCTATATGGTGTGCATATCCCGCCAAAAAACAGATCTTCTAAAGCTGAAACGCTGCCTAAAGTTGAAGATAAATATTTTCAGTGATTTCTAAAGTTGTTCCTTGTTATTGTATTTAACTCTTCTAAACTTCAGTAGGTGTTTTAGTTTCTGAAGTTTTAGTGAGTCCTTTAGCTTTTCAGGTTTCAATGCATCCTATTCGCCCTAACGTTTCAGTGAGTCCTTTTGCCTCTAAAGTTCCTAAAATTTCAATGAGTGCCTTTCTTTCTAAGGTTTTGGTTCATGTCTCGTTCTCAATCTATCTCTCTTCCGTTTCAAGAATTTCAAGTTTGCGCCAATTTTCAATTTCATGTTGCTATGACTGTCAGTGGCAGGAATAAAAAAGCTGAGCCCACCGACCAATATGAGTAATTTCCTAAATCAAAGCAGGCGCGGATCCAGTGATGGGGGGGGGGGGGCACGGTAAGTGTTCTCGTAAAAACTGTTGTAAAGGTAAACGGATAAGTTTTAAACCATTATCTCTTAAAATAACCATGCAACAGCTGCACGAAAACTCTGCTAACGACAAGATATTCAAACTAACTCACGAAGTAACTTGCTATTGATCAAAAAGTGTGAAAAAGATATGACTTTGAACCTTGAATCTTTGAATATGAATTTGAATCTAGTGAACTTAGCTGCTGAAGTTTATAGATGATAACTTTCGCTCTTTTAATAGTGATAACGACTCATATCTTCTATTGTGATAGTTATTCGAAAGTAACAATTTAAGGAAGTAACAATTAGTAGAAGAAAGTATTAACAATTAGTAGAAAGTAACAATTTAAGGCATGAGAAGTTTGATAACTGGTGACTCGAATTTGGGAACTTACAATTGGAAATTCCACAGGATTTCCTCGTAACTTTTAAATGCCTTTGATGTTTGACTTGTGTATTTGAGATATGCATCATTTCTCATGTCAAGTTTGCATTTCCATGGTGGTGGAGCTTAATTTCGTGATAGACATTCTCTAATTTGTGCTCATAATAAACATTTCATAGTCCCTTACTTTCCCAAATGACATCCCGCTAGCTTTTCCTCACAAATGCCAGTTGTATTTCAGTCGTATAAATGATGAGCTAAGTGATCTAAGATGAAGCAAAAAGCGCGTTTGCCACGTTTTCCTAGAGTCAGAAGGGTGTGGCCACGAAAATTTTTCCTGGGGGCTACGCCCCTAGACCCCCACATTCCTTCCATGTGGCCCTCCCCAAACTCCAAGACTGGATCCGCACATGCAGCAAAGCATCAGAACTCATAAGAATTATTCGTTGAATTATTTTCCCAGACTTCTTTCCAAGTCTCATGATCTATTTTACAGTACATTATCCATACATGAGGCGTTTGTATTGTTCTTTGGTAGAGGAGTGAAGCCAGTGAAGTGAAATATCAAAAAATGATGAAACCAGCCTTTGGCAAGTGAATGTTTTTGCTGCAAAGTGTATTTTTCGGGATTTTTGATTTCACATTAGCGGGTTTTCGGGTTTTCCCAATTTTTAGTTCGGGTTTTCGGGTTATTCCAAATTTTCGTCCGGGTTTTCGGGTTCTGGTACCCCCAATGCCTCCCTCCTTACGCTACGGTTTATCCACGAAATTGGTCGATTTGAATGATCGTCTATCATTTACCCTATCCAGTCATAAGCCACCCAGTAGTTATTGGTAAATTGTTGTAGCTTTTTGTAATCGTATATTTAATTTTAGTTTAGCTCTATGTTTTTTATGGAATGGTGCCGGGGTAGACAGGGTATTATGCTCCTCAGGGTATCGTCTTTGTAGTGTAGTTACTGTCAAAACAACTGGTGCGTTACGCGTGATTACAAAATCTCAAATTGAATTGCGAAATTCAAATAGGAATCCATTTTGAATCCCTATATTTACATTGCGGGCTTAATTGCCTCCTTCAAAGCAGAAGCACTGAATGTTCAAGATGACAGCAGAGCCATGATAATTATGTTCTAACTTTCACCTAACACTTAATCTTCATCACGCATATGCTTGCCCACGAATGGTACATGATCACACGTGGAGTTTCTGATTGGCCTAGCTTTCATCATTCGAGACGAAAATTGTTAAGAGAAAGCTTGCAAGACCTGAGAAAGGACATCCGACATGAAGTACAAGAGCTGTTGACGAGTTAGTTTGGCTTTATTCGTAAGGGTGTACTTGTAATTAAACTCCAAGAGTCCGTCCCACAAGTATCTGACATAGTTGAGAAAAGAGCCGAAAAAGAATATGGAATTGCTGTCCATGCTTCATCGAAAACCATTTATTTCGGGTTTCCCTCGATAACTGTGTCCATATATTCTGTTCCCGGTCGTTTTTATAACTGATCCTTCGTCAAAACAATGAATCGTATTTAAGGTTTTTCGCGTCCAAATTCCAGGTCATCTCCAAAAAATCATCAACCTCAGCATCGTCACGTTCTCGTGGAATCTGCGAAATCCTTTTCCAGGTGAAATCTAACTTGTTGCGAGGTAACGTGTTGACAAGTGTTGACTTTATTCTGCCATGCCAATGAAACAGCATAGCAAATACCTCTTTTGCCTGTACTTCTCCTCGAATTTCGTTTTCATAAATCGTTAGTTTCTTCAATTTATAAATCTCACACATCAGCAAAACGTCGTTAGTCATCTTTGTTGGTCGTCTGACCCCTCTTTTGAATGGTTCCAAAGTGCCATTCTCGGTAAAATGGTTCAAAATATTCCACACCCCTGAGACTTCTGAAATTTCCGCGCCCCGGGTAATAACACCCTCCGACTAGATTCAAGCCGGGTGCATCGCAGACTGAAGTGAGAGTCTGAAATTCAACAGCTGATTCCAAAGTCAAATTTTAATGGTCATCCTAAGTTATCTGATCTAAATTCTTATTTGACTATGGTCAATGAAAATAAAGAGAAGTAAATGAAACCACAAAATGCAAGTAGATTTAGATTTGAAGTACCATTTTGTGGTCATTGGGACCACACGTAACGCACGAGTTGTTTTGACAGTAAGTGTCTTGTAAGTAGTGTCTTAGGTAATTCGTCTTTGTAACAATTCTTAAATTGAGTATAAAAAATATTTTTATAAAAAGAGTGTTTTACTAGATCTAAGGAATAGATTTTGACTGTAGATTTAAAAAATGAGTGATTCTAGAGCAAAAGATCCTTAAGGCAAACGGGATATTCCCACTTTGCTCAAAGCAGAAGGAGTGTCAGATAACTGTTCGCTCATTTTCTAATCTAAATGATTTTTAAAGTTTCTTTCTTACCTGGCAGTTTCATTTCTAAATCTGAAGAGACCTTTGAATAACACCTTTGAAGGACACAATTAAAGACACCTTTGTAGGGTACCTTTGGAGTTCCGTAAAAATTTTGAGCCACCAGCTACTTGAAATACTTGAAGACTTTAAGGCTCTTTGGCTGCTCTAAATTTTGATATGTTAGTGGGTTTCTTGATCTCTAAAAGGAGCAACAAAATTTTTACAACACTTGTAAGTGGTCTTAAAGATTTTTGAGGACGTTGGTACATTTTGTGTTTAGGAACTATTTGCACTCAAGCTACTCACGTTTTGTCGCTTGGACGAATGAGAAACAATTGAAAAAACTGTTGTGGGTACAGGAAAACTGCAAACGTAATACCCAGTTTGCATTCCTGTCAAAAATAATCTTAGAATTTTCTTTTCCAGTCTTGGCAACCGAGATGTTCCTAGACTGCTCATTTCTAGCTGGGCCTTCAGAGCTAACGAAAAGTATTGAATTTGTTTTACTAATCCTTGCTCGAAAAAGAGTACCTTGCGAGAGAAATCCGAAAATGACTCACATCTCACAAAGCACTCCAAAATCACATTCTCGCCTACATTTATCTGGCTAAATCTGTTTAAACACACATTCGACCAAAGTTTCATGCAAGTTCATTGTGTTTTGCTCTGCTGATGCTCATTTTTGTGAATTTTGAACTTTCAAACTGGCGGATTTTCTGCCATTCAAGAAAAAATATGCCCATATACAAGGAACAAATACATCATCCTTTATTCTTCTAGCCAAACTTTGATTCATTCAAATATCCCAAGTATACTCCACATGATGAAAACATATGAAGTTCTTTTTTGTTCTGGTATAAATGTCAACCTTTGACGCACGACAATCGCTACACTTCGAAAGGAGAACTATTTGAATCAATACATGATATAGTGAGCAAAGGCTCGAAATCTTTGATTGGCTGACGCACAAACACACCCTAAAAATTTTCACACCTTGAAAGCCAATGTCGTTCGAGAATTTGTGATCGCATGACGAGAAACGCCCTTTTTCGCCGGTTTTTTACCCCTTCCCTCTGAAAAAGCCCGGTGTAAAATCTGTTACAACATTTTCGAAATCTTTTTTCTCGTACGTGTTCAGCAAGCCTGAGAGCACATTTTCCTCGCGAACTTTCCTGATATTTCAAATATTCATGAAATTACGCCATGTTCAAATCGATACAAGCGTTTTTACTGTCCATACATAGGCTAAAAACATGGGAAGAAGCAAATATTTCGCAGATAAACAGTAAATTTGAGATTCAAGAACAGCACATCGTCGATTTCAAAAATCCTTAGTCACGTTGGCCTAGTTTGGCCAAGGAATGAAGGCCAAGTTTGTGGTTCTTTTTTACGAAGAATGGAAATCAAAACTTACCGAGAGTTGCCACGAATGCCTATCAATCCCTACTGCATTGTTTAGTGTATGCAGACAAACAATTATGCATTAAAGTAATCATAAAATCCTTCTCCTCGCAGCCTCAACTCCTAACACTTACTATTCTTGTCTTCAAAACAATTTTATGACAAAAGTGAAATTGACATCTTCATAAAACGGCGCGAAAACAACGCGTCACGTGGGGGGAAGCTCAACAATTTCTCTATTGGTTCCTTGGAAAAGGGAATACATTGTTTTTACAGGAGATTTCGATGGAAATTTTGAAGAAAAATCAAATTGACTCCTATTATCAAATTTTGGTCGAATAAACAATACCAAAGATAGAAGTTTACCAAAGATTTCCAATGCTTTCTGCTATCACAGAGCACTGGCTCCTCGCATTGCACTCCTCAATGCTCGAAATAGATTCGAAAGTGACTTACAGGCTACACGAATTTTTCCTTAAAAGGAACTGCTTATAAGAAACTAAACTCTCAGATCGCCAAAAATGAAGAAACTCTTGTTCTAATATTTGGAAAATATAACTTAAGAAGCTATTTATTTCAAAAGAGGAAATCCCTGGCATCAGCCAATCAAAGATTTGGAGCCTTTGCTGATATAGTGAGGACTGTTAGCACACGAAAATACGTGAATTGTGCAAAATGTGATACCTGCATGAAACTTGGTAGAGATGGCCAGTTTGATACGCTGAAAGAGATGGGATGGGATGTGGCCAAGCTGAAAAATGCCGCAAGCTGCAAAATGCCGCATTCAGCTTTCACAAGCTGAAAAATGCCCCCTTGTGCTATTTCTAGACTGGGGTACTAGGTTCCAGGCCTCTAATAAGGATATAGTAATAACTTCGCTGCAAAATGTTATACCAGCATGAAACTTGGTAGAGACGGGCAGTTTGATACGCTAACAAAAGAAGGATGTGGACGCAAGCTGAAAAAATGCCCCCTTATGCTACTTTTAGATTGGGGTACTAGGTTCGAGGCCTCTAATAAGGATATTGTAATAACTTCGCAGCAAAATGTGACACCAACATGAAACTTGGCAGAGATGGACAGTTTGATACGCTGAAAAAGATGGGATGTAGACACAAGCAGAAAACTGCCCCATTGTGCTATTTTTAGACTGGGGTACTAGATTCCAGACCTCTAATAAGGATATTGTAATAACTACGCTGCAAAATGCAATACCAGCATAAAACTTGGTAGAGATGGAGAGTTTTATATGCTGAGAAAGATGGGATGTAGACACCAGCTGAAAAATTCGCCATTGTGCTATTTTCTAACTGGGGTACTAGGTTCCAGGCCTCTAATGAGGATATTGTAATAACTTCGCTGTAGAATGTGATACCAGCATAAAACTTGGTAGAGCTGGACAGTTTGATACGCTGCAGAAGATTGGACGTAAACACAAGCTGAAAAATGCCCCTTGTGCTATTTTTAGGCTGGACTGGGATACTTGGTTCCAGGCCTCTAAAAGGGATATTGTAATAACTTTGCTTCAAATTGTGATACCATAATGATAATTGGTAGAGATGTACAGTCTTGATATGCTGGAAGTGATTGGACAGCAACGCTAGGCAAATTACCGATGAAGGTTTAAGTCATTCAAGTGATTCGAAATCCTGACAGATTGAACAGATTGGACAGCTCGAGCGCATTGCAGGACGTGAATGAATGCTGCAAAAGACTGTTCACCAAGAAAGGACGCCGCATCAGGCTCTACCACTTCCAGTACCAAAAGCTGGAGAAATAACTTGGGAAGCAACGATTTCCTATGATTTTTCCAGTTTCCAAGGTTTTTCCCAGACATTTTGAAACTTGGAAGTTCTGTTCCCTATTAAGCTGGGGAAACTGGGGAGACAACTAAACAACTGGGTTTGAAAGCTGGGGAAGCTGGGAAGTGATGAGCTGACAGCCAGAAAGCTGGGCATAAGAGCTGGGAAACTGGGAAAACCAGATAGTACTGCGCTGCAAAATTGAAATTCCGTCCAAAAGCTCGGTATAAAAGCTACTAGGAAACTAGTAAATAAGCAGAAACGGAAAGATTCCGTGAATAGGGTAATCACGTTTAACGCCCTTAAGCATTTTTGCCAAGTAAAATGCCCAGCAGAGTGTCGTTACGAATCTAAGATTCAAGCCAATCGCTCTTTCAACATGAATTCAACATGTGCCAGCTCCCTTGACCAGTTCACTTCCTTCTGTGACAGCTGCGGCTTTCCCTTTGTGAATGCCGGGACTTTCAATTCTGCCATGTAGTAGTTTACAGAATCTTCTACAGTGAATCCTCTGTCTGCAAGCACTACATCTCCAGGGAGCAAATTACTAAGAACATCACAAATCTTCAGTAATATAAACATCTGACGATCTACCCCCATATGCTTTTGATATGAAAATTATGGTGCCTTGGGGGGGGGGGGAGATGCCCACCAGAAATTTAGCAGTATTGTGGTGTTTGTACTGTCACCATGTCTGGGCTCTGGCAAGTAGATCCTGAGGTCTCTCAGTAAATCTATATACATAACGGGTGAGCGATCGGTTAAGATTGTTCTATTGTCCTCGAATTTCTTTGCACACGTCACTGAGATCACCCGCTTCCCGTGCCCCCTCCACGCCGCTGTTGCACTCGAAAAATCACCCCGAAAATCTAGGTTTGCCGAATCTATGTGAGAAGTTCGGGGCAGCAACTGGGGCAGGGGTGGGAGCGAAGAAACTTTTTGGCAGCCATCCTATTTTCCAGTTTGACGTAGGTACAACGTCACGAAACAATGGTGGTGAGTCACTAACGACTCTTGATGGGACCATCAACGGTCGTTAACGGACAAAGCTGCTTTGTCAACAAGAAACAATGCTCGATTGTCAACAACCTGCAGGCTACGTAACATCGACGTCACGCAGTTACGTCTTCAACGAACAATAGCACCACTGATAACTGGGGCAACAACAAACGGACCACTGACTGGGGGCTGTCACGTGATGGGATCCCATATCACGTGGCAAATTCTCCATCAGCAGCGACGTCACACAGTCTTCACAGGGGCTCAACTCCTCCGTCAAAGAGGGCAAGGGGCGAAAATTACTGATCGTTGGCTTGCCTGCCAAAACTTGCATCTTGGGTCATAAGATTGACAGGAAATGGGGGCAGTCACGTGATGACCCCCATGTCACATGACTTGCTTGGCAAGTTGCCAAAATTGGTCATGTGACTTGGCACTATTCCTGCCCTACTCCCTGTCATGTGATTCCCAACTAATCACGTTTTGAGGGGAAAAACAGTATGGAAGTGACAACGAAGTAGATAGACCTACTCACACACAACTGAAGCAACATGTACAACTGTTCACTTTCTCCTGAAACATTGCAAAGTAGAATAAAATTTCAGCTTTGTTAATGCTCTAGCGACAACATGGGCCTACTTACGTTGCACTACCATGCTACTGGTTTCTGAAATTCCCTTCAATTCCCATCACCCGGTTTTTGAAGGTACTTCAATCCATTTTAAGGACACTCAAACTGTACTCCCCAACAAAGGCTCCTGAGCATATTCAGCACCTTTTATGTTCAACTGTCAACATCAGATCCTCTCCAAGACCTAAATTTCGATGTCGCAACAGATTTGCAGGTGATTTTCTCGTGCCAAAAATCATTAGGTAGGAAGTTTCTCATGCCAAGATCGTTAGCTAAGAGGTTCTCCAAAAACAATCGTTTTCAAGAAAAGATCACACCATTTGTTGCTCATTATCTCTATTCATTATGAACTTAGAGGCCTACACAGAGGTTGTCCTACGCAGCATCCAAATTTCTGCCACCGAAGATAAGCGTACATTCCAATTGGCTAATTTCAAATTGCCAAACCCATCTAGCTTATAAACATTGCCATTGGCTAATTTCGATTAGTACAGGCTCCATAGTTAACCTACTAAGGATGAAAACAGACTATCATTGGCTAATCCCAAATGACCCCATCCATGCAGGTTATACAAATTTTCATTGGCTAATTTCAATTAGCACAAATCCCATAGTGAAGCTACTAAAGATGAATATCAACTGCTATTGGATAATTTCAAATGACCCAACCCATATAAGCTGTGCACATTTCCATTGGCTAATTTCAATTAGCATAAATCCTATACTTAAGATAAAGGGGCCTACACTATGTGGGAGTCACATATGGCACATAAACAGACATCATAAAGATGACATGAACTTGGGGGCACTCACATGCCTGCCCCCATATCACGTGACTTTCTTGGCAAGTTGCCAAAACTGGTCACGTGACTTGGCACAGTGCCAAGTTCCGGTCACGTGACTTGGCACTTTGCCAAGACATGTATCAAATTTTGGCAACTTGCCAATTTCCGTGAATTCCTCCATATACACACATTTCTTCAACCATTTTCACAAATGCTCCTTCGCAGGGCAAAATATACCCCCTGCAACCTGCTCCTCTCACCTTCTCTTTGAGAAAGGGGTCAGAGTATATCCAAGTCACTTGACTTGGCACCATGCCAAGTTCCCACCATGTTACTTGACACCTTGCCAAGCTCTATGACGTCACTTGGCACATTGCCAACTTACTCCAAATTTGCCTCCTGATGAAATGGGACCTATTCCCTTTAAAGATTATTGCAAACGCCATATATCTACAAAACAAACCTAAACATAGGTTTGATTGGTTTCCACTTAGTTGAATTTCCCGAGCAGAAGCTGCGGCAGCTAAGGCAGCAATACTATTGGAGCTACCAAAGCAACAAAGCAACTCAACTACTAAAATGAGACGACAAATAAAGCCACTAAAGCAACTAAGGCCAATAACGCAACTAACACTACCAACAAGCTAAGGCAACTAACGAACACAAGTTAGCTACCAATGTAAGTAAGGCCAACATAAGCGTACGAGGCGGGGGGGCCGGGGGCGGTAGCCCCCCCAACTTTGGAGAAAATTTCTAAAATCAGCCCCATTCGGGCAAATTTTTGTCCTTAGCCGGGCAAAAATGTTGGCAAACAATGGGCTTTTGTGTCGGTCAGCCCCCCTAGATTTCTTCTTCCCGTACGCTTATGAAGGCCAAAGCAACTAAGGCCACTAAGACAACCAACGCTAATAGACATACTAATGAAAATAAGTTTACTAAGGCAAGAAACGCAGCTACATCTACTCAGCAACTACATGAAGGCGGCAACTAACTCCGCAACGCCGTTAAAGCAACTAACGCCACTGAAGTTGCTACCCCAACTAAATCCACTAAAGGCAAGACACGGAGCTGGATCTAAGCAGCAACTGCATCCAGGCGTCAGCTAATCCACTAGGGCCACTAGGGCTACTAACATCAACAAGGCAACTAACGCCACTGAAAGTGTTAACGCAACCAAGTTCACTAAGGACTAATAGAAGTGCTAATAACATTAAGTCCACTGACGCAAGAAACGCAGCTACATCTACTTTGCAACTGCATAAAGACGGCAGCTAACCCACTAAGGCCACTAAAGCAACTAACGCCAAGAAGACAAATAACGCCACTATAGGTCTTAATGCAACGTCCACTAAGGCAAGAAACTAAACATGGTCCACTTTGCCAAAAGAACTCAAAGACTCAAACACACTCTATGAATTCAAACAAAAAATAAAACTATGGGATGGGAGTTCTCGCGTCTGCAGATTGTGCAAAACTTTTCTCAAAGACTTAGGGTTTTTATGAATATCTTTAATTTTTCCCAAAATTGTAAATAGGGTTAGGGTTGTTGGCGTTGATTAGATTTAGCTATTTTTTATGTTGCCAACTGTAAACAAATTGTTAATGATAATAATAATAATAATGATAATAATAATAATAACGATAATAATAAGAATAATAATAATAATAATAATAATAATAATAATAATAATAATAATAATAATAATAATAATAATAATAATAATAATAATAATAATGTCTACTTTAAACTGTAATGCACATCATTTGTGAATGCACGAAACTTGCACAAAAACAGTACAAAAAGAGACACGACTTCGTAGGAACAACAATCCATTGGGAATTATGCAAGCAGCTAGAATTCAATCATGCTGATAAGTGGTATGAACACAAACCAGAATCTGTACTTGAAAATGAAAAAAGCCAGTTGTTGTGGGACTTTGAAGTGCAGACGGATCATCATATAGAAGCTAGAAGGCCTGACCTCATAATTGTTGACAAAGAAAAGAAGACATGTCAGATCGTGGATTTTGGAATACCTCCAGATCACAGAGTTGAAATGAAAGAAAGGAAAAAAAGGGAGAAATATCAAGATTTGGCAAGAGAATTACAAGTACTATGGAATACGAAAGTAACTGCTACCCCAATAGTGATTGGGGCTTTGGGAACAGTTCCAAAGTCATTGAAAAATAGATTAGACCAAATCGGAATCCGAACAAAAATTAAAACAATGCAGACCACAGCGTTGCTGAACACAGCCAGGATCGTAAGGAAAGTCTTGGAGCTCTAAGGAGGCTTGTTGCTACTGAACCTTCAAGAACAATCCACCAATAACGGTGTGAAATGAACTCATAATAATAATAATAATGCATATAACACTAAGTCCACTGACGCAAGAAACGCAGCTACATCTACTTTGCAATTGCATAGAGACGGCAGCTAACCCACTAAGGCCTAATCCACTAGGGCCACTAGGGCTACTAACATCAACAAGGCAACTAACGCCACTGACAGTGTTAACGCAACCAAGTTCACTAAGGGCTAATAGACGTGCTAATAACATTAAGTCCACTGACGCAAGAAACGCAGCTACATCTACTTTGCAATTCCATAAAGACGGCAGCTAACCCACTAAGGCCACTAAAGCAACTAACGCCAACAAGACAAATGACACCACTAGAGGTCTTAATCCTACGTGCACTAAGGCAAGAAACTAAACTAGGTCTACTCAGCAATAATATATCAAGAAGGCAACCAATCAACTAAGCCCACTAACGCAACTAAGGCCACAAAGGGCGATACAGGAACTAACTCCACCAAAGGAAGAAACGCAATTATAATTATGGTCTGTCTCAACTTATATACCAGCTGTAGATGCCTGTTAAAAGAACAATGGAAGTTTTGGCAAAGGACTTTTGCGAATATGGCCTTCTGATTGGTCCATCTAACAACTCCAGTCGTTTGATTCGTTGAAATTTAAACTGTTCTGCATTATTTTTAAAAGACGCTCCTCCTCCCTTACGCCACGAAGGCCACTAAAGCCACGAGGGTAACTACAAGAACGAAGGCAAGACAAGATCACTGTGTGATGGTACATAAGATTCAATACAAACAAAGCCATGAAACCTTTTCCAATATGTTCGAAGAGAGTTGTTCTATATCAAATTATAATACGAGGAATTATAGAGATCTCCATATTCCCAATCTATGCCTTTTTGAGGCTTGGAATGATATTCCAGTCAACATCAGAGAACTGCCATCACTACGCCTGTTCGAAATACCTCTGAAAGGGCATTTGATCAGCCTTCGTAATTAACTCAAGCCCCCTCAAAAACGACTCCCTGGAACTATCGAGTACCACAAAGACAGAACGGGAGGAGGTTGGGAAAGTCTGAGAGGTTACAAATAGTTTCATTTACTAATAATTGGGGGCTTGGAACAAGCGAGAAGGGGAGGCTTGAAGATATTCGCTTTCTGAGTTAAAAACGTTTCGTTACTACATCAATTTACGACATATTCACTATTAACTCCCTTTTCCTAAATTTCATTTTCATTTCATTTTTCGTTATTTAACCACGGTAGCCCCGTCAATCTGCATGTTCGTAAGAAAAGACACCATCAACCCTCTACAATTTCTTTTTTAAGCCTCCTATTGAAGGTAAAAATACATATTAACTGGGAGGTTGGCTGCATTTCCATTCAATTATTTCTTATGTATTTAGGCACGATAGCCCCATCAGTCCATGAGAACTGCTAAACATACGATGTTGCGGTCGGGATCTGCAAAACATAACAAAACATTAACAGGAAAATGAAAGTGAAAAACAATACAATGAGTCTTTATTACTAAAGGATGAGCTGGTGAGATCAAAGCCTGAATTTGTCTGTCTGCCATATTCATTCCTCAGCTCTCCCGTCCCCTGGAGGCTCGCTCTTCGTCTCAAAAAATCGACCGGAAAATCTATATGTGTCATTGACCTTCCATTTTTTGGGGTAACCTCCTGCAGCTGGGGTATCGGCGAGGGAAAATTGTTGGCAGCCTGCCTCAGCAGGTTATTGTCTTTGATTGACAGCTGATTGTTTCCTCAACTAACGACTCTTGATGATGCTATGAACAACTATCAAGAACAATACAGTCAGAGCTGAATGATGGTAAACAATACTATCAACAACTATCAACGAACAATGCTGTTAGAGCTCGATGATGGTAAACAACCATTACGTCACGTTGCACGAAACTTACGTGCATATTCACCTTCGCAGGGGACGCCTTTGTTGGTGGTATCCTCCTTTGTTGGCGGTATCCTCCTTCATAACGGCACTCTCTACACTTTGATCCTGCAGTATGGACAAGGTCCTGGGGTGGTGGGGTGCATGATCACTGCCAGCTATTGGAACCACCAATTGGGGGGCAGTCAATTCACCACACCCCGATCACGTGATATTTTCTCCTCCACAAAGGGTACTTTCTATGAGAATACAGGGCTCCCTGTATGGAAATGCGAATTACAGGGGTACTAAAGACTAAATGACTTAGTTACTAGGGAAGATATGGGGTGCTAATACGAATATTTGTTGGGGGCAGTCACGTGAATTTACCCTCAGGGTCACGTGTCATATTTGGAAACTAATTGGTTTTTCTCGGAGGGGCTCCCTGCATGAACATGCTACATTACAGGGATGACACAGCAAGCGAACAGTATCTAACGTAGTTAGCTACTTAGGAAAATGTGGGGTAATGATGACACTTTAATATCTTAGGGGCAGACACGTGCTTAGCCCCATGTCACGTGACTTACCTGGCAAGCTGCCAATATAGGTCACGTGACTTGGCACCATGCCAAGTTCCCACTATGTGACTTGGCACCTTGCCACGTTCTGTGACGTCACTTGGCACATTGCCAACTTACTCCAAATTTGCCCCCTGATGATATTGGACCTATTCCCTTTCAAGATTATTGCAAACGCCATATATCTACAAAACAAACCTAAACATAGTTTTGACTGGTTTCCACTTAGTCGAATTTCCCGAGCGGAAGCAGCGGCAGCTAAGGCACCAATACTATTGGAGCTACCAAAGCAACTAAGCAACCTAACTACTAAAATGAGACGACAAATAAAGCCACTAAAGCAACTAAGGCCAATAACGCAATTAACGATACAAACAAGCTAAGGCAACTAACGAGCGCAAGTTAGCTACCAACGTAAGTAAGGCCAAAGCAACTAAGGCCACTAAGACAACCAAAGCCAATAGACATACTGATGAAACTAAGTTCACTAAGGCAAGGAACGCAGCTACGTCTACTCAGCAACTACATGAAAGCGGCAACTAACTCCGGAACGCCGTTAAAGCAAATAACGCCACTGAAGTCCACTAAGGCAAGACACGGAGCTGGATCTAAGCAGCAACTGCATCCAGGCGCCAGCTAATCCACTAGGGCCACTAGGGCTACTAACATCAACAAGGCAACTAACACCACTGAAAGTGTTAACGCAACCAAGTTCACTAAGGACTAATAGACGTGCTAATAACATTAAGTCCACTGACGCAAGAAACGCAGCTACATCTACTTTGCAATTCCATAAAGACGGCAGCTAGCCCACTAAGGCCACTAAAGCAACTAACGCCAACAAGACAAATGGCACCACTAGAGGTGTTAATGCAACGTCCACTAAGGCAACAAACTAAACTAGGTCTACTCAGCAATTATATATCAAGAAGGCAACCAATCAACTAAGCCCACTGACGCAACTAAGGCCACAAAGGGCGATACAGGAACTAACTCCACCAAAGCAAGAAACGCAATCATGGTCTGTCTCAACTTATATGTCAGCTGTAGATGCCTGTTAAAAGAACAATGGAAGTTTTGGCAAAGGACTTTTGCGTTATTTCAAATCTCAAGCGACACACCATTTGAGGCAAACTTTAGAGCTACTAGACAACTGAAACTTTACTAAGGCCATTAAAGCAACTAGCGCCAGTCAAGGAGCAACGGCACCTAACTCTACTAAGGCAAGAAACGCTACTAGATCATCTCAACTAAGTGAAAATACCAAGGCACTGACGACAATGACGGCAAGTAACTTTTCATCACATTTGCCCGTTTCACGTCACCATGAGGAAGCACACTTCCACCAAAAAAGCACAACCCAACATCATCCAAATTCCCACTATGTGTAGATATACATTTCCACTTGATCACTGCTCAATTAACCGAACTAACATGGAGTTAAATTTCCTACTTACGCACTGCCACTTATACGAACTACAGCGAAGCTAAAAGGAACGCAGAGGCGCGCCGAAGGCGCGCCGAGCGGGCCTAGTCTATATTACTAACGAGTGAACAGGCGAGATCAAACGCTCGAATTTTCTCCCCTGAGACGCCGGGATCTCCTGCTTCCCGTGCCCCCTCCTGCCCGCTCTTCCACTCGAAAAATCACCCCGAAATTCTAGGTTAGCCGAATCTACGTGAGAAGTTGGGGGCACACACTCGGGCTCCGGTATCAGCGGGGCAAAGTTGTTGGCAGCCTGCCTCAGCAGGTTATTGTCTTTGATTGACAGCCGATTGTTCCCTCAACTAACGACACTTGATGATGCTATCAGCAACTATCAACGAACAATGCTGTTAGAGCTCGATTATGGTAAACAACCATTAACTTCAGGGGACAACAATGCTGGTCTGTCAGCAGCAAACAATGCTCCGGCCCGCTCTTCCGCTCCAAAAATCACCCCGAAAATCTAAGTTTGCAGAATGTGTCTGAGAAGTTGGGGGCGGCACACACTCGGGCTGAGGTACAAGCGGCCAAAGTTTTTGGCAGCCGTCCTATTTTCCAGTTTGTCCTTGTTGAAAGTCGAGAAACAATGCAACAATGCTGCTGAGATTCACTAATAACTTTCCTAACAAAGGCAACAATAACCTCACGAGGGGAAGGGGTGACGACAGTGGGTAATGTTTGGCTTGCTTGCCAAAACAACTTGCATCTCGGCTCACATAAGATAGGAAATGGGGCTGTCACGTGATGAACCCATGTCGCAATATGATGCTACATACAAAAGGGTAACCAATCCATTGGTGTCCTTAGAAGGGCAACAGCAACAACCTCAGGAGGGGAAGGCCCACGAAAAAAATATGTGATGGTTGGCTTGCTTCCCAAAACAACTTGCATCTGGGGTCATAAGATATAAGTGAAATGGGAGCTGTCACGTGATGGCCCCCATGTCACGTGACGTGCTTGGCAAGTTGCCAAAATTGATCATGTGACTTGGCACTATCCCCACAACTCCCTCTCATGTGAATTCCCAACTTATTATCACGTTTTGAGAGAGCACAGTATGGAAGTGACAACGAAGTAGATAGGCCTATTCACATCTGAAGCAACATAAACAACTCTTCTGTTTGTACAGAAAAATTGCCAAGTAGCATAAAATTTCCGCTTTCTTAATGCTTCAGCGACAAATTAGGCCTACTTACGTTTCACTTCCATGCTACTAATCTCTGAAATTCCCCTTGATTTGAGATCCCCTTCGCCCTGGTTGTTTTCATGAAGATACTTCAATCCACTTTCAGGACATACATAGTAGGTTTCTTCGAAACGGTACTCCCCAATAGACACTCGTGAACATTTTCAACATCTTAATATTCAACTGTCAACATGAGATCCGCTGCAACATAGAACTTTCGATGTCGCCACAGATTTGCAGGTGATTTTATCATGCCAAAACCATTAGGTGGGAAGTTTCTCAAGCCAAGATCGTTAGCTAGAAAGTTCTCCAAAAACAATCGTTTTCAACGAAGATCACATCATTAGTTGCTCATTACTTCTATTCAACATGAAAGCAAAAGCCTGCACAGAGGTTCTCCCGCGCAGTATCCAAATTTCTCCAACCGAACACAAGAGTAAATTCCAATTGGCTAATTTCCAATTGCCAAACATCTACCTTATAAACATTGCCATTGGCTAATTTCAATTGATACCTATCCCATAGTCAAGCTGCTGAAGATGAAAGCGAGCTGCTATTGGCTAATTTCAAACGGCTCAACCCATCTACATTATACATATTCCCATTGGCTAATTTGAATTAATACGAATGCCATAGTGAAGCTACTAAAGATAAAAGCCAACTGCTATTGGCTTATTTCAAATGACCCAATCCATCTAGCTTATACACATTGCCATTGGCTAATTTCAATCAGAACAGATTCCATAGTTAAGATACTACTGACGAAACCGAACTGCTATTGGCTAATTTCAAATGGCTCAGCCCATCTACCTTATACCTATTCCCATTGGCTAATTTGAATTAATACGGATCCTATAGTGAAGCCACTAATGAAGAAAGCGAACTGTCATTGGCTAATTTCACATGGCTCAACCCATCTCGCTTATACCTATTCCCATTGGCTAATTTGAATTAATACGGATCCCATATCAAAGCTACTAAAGTTGAAAGCCAACTGCTATTGGCTAATTTCAAATGGCCCAGCCCATCTACCTTATACACATTGCCATTGGCTAATTCCAATCAGAACCGATTCCATAGTTAAGATACTAATGACAAAAGCGAACTGCTATTGGCTAATTTCAAATGGCGCCCAACCCATCTAGATTATAAACATTGCCATTGGCTAATTTCAATTAACGTACATCCCATTGTTAAGCTAAAGGGGCCTAAACTGTGTGAGGGGCATTACCTAATTACTTACACTAGATGTATTGTGGTAAAGGCGATATGCAACTGGGGACAATCAAGTGCCTGCCCCCATGTCACGTGACTTATTTGGCAAGTTGCCATAGCTGGTCACGTGACTTGGCACAGTGCCAAGTTCCGGCCATGTGACTTGGCACTTTGCCAAGTTATATGACGTCACTTGGCACCGTGCCAACTTCTCCAACTGCCTCCCTCACCACAACCTGACTCCATTTCTTTAACAAGTTCCACAAATGCTCCTTCGCAGGGCAAACTGTACTCCCTATCTCCTCTTCGACAAAAGGGTCGGAACTCATGAACGAACTATATTGCAGGGATGACACCAAATGAAAGGTATATACTTACTTACTCAGGAAAATGTGCGGTCGTGATACTTTTGATTGTTGGGGGCAGCAAGTGCCTAATCCTACGTCACGTGACTTACATGGCAAGCTATCAATATACTGACATGACTAAGGAAGCAAATCGTTATGAAGCTACCAAGGCAACGAATGCCCCATTCAAACTGTAAGTTAACCAGCTTCAACTATAATGATAATAATAATAATCAATTTATTTAAAGTTGGCGCTAACATAACTATGTACAGTAAATATTAAAAACAATACTATACAAGCTAATCCAAGCCAACTGCTAAAATTAATACATCTAATGAATATATATACATGATTAAATAAAGAAGATATAAAATACATGGTATAAAATTTCAAAGCAGAATTAAAAAACATAGTATCATAAAAATCCGATCAGTTTAAAATCCGAAATTCTGACTCTGGTGTGTCATTGTATCACAAAAATCTAAGTTGTGGTATGAAAATCCTACATAATCTGCATGTGCAGTCAGTGCCATTCCAGCTTTTAATTCCTTTTTTAAACTCATTGATAGATTGAGCATTCCTTATGTGCTGAGGTAGAGATAGCCACAGACGCTGCCCTCTGTATTTGATGGTTTCAGATCCGTAACTTGTTGTTCTTACCATTGGTAGCAAAAAAATAACTTTAAATAAAATAACTTTAATTAAAATAATAGCAATAAAATAACTAAACCAGATTTTCGAATATGGCCTTCTGATTGGTCAATCTAACAAATCCAGTCATTTGATTGGTTGAAATTTAAACCGGTACACATAACGCTGGTTTAACTGTCTCAGTATGAATGTGCCTACCTCACGAGGAGAAGGGGTGACGACAGTGAGTAAAGCTTGGCTTGCTTGCCAAAACAACTTGCATCTCGGGTCATAAGATAGGAAATGGGGCTGTCACGTGATGACCCCCATGTCGCAATATGATGCTGCATGCAAAGGGGTAACCAATCCATTGGTGTCCTTAGAAGGGCAACAACAACAACCTCAGGAGGGGAAGGGCAGGGAAAATATGTGATGGTTGGCTTGCTTCCCAAAATGACTTCCATCTGGGGTCATAAGATAGAAGTGAAATGGGGGCTCTCACGTTATCGCCCCCATGTCACGTGACGGATCCTATAGTGAAGCCACTAATGAAGAAAGCGAACTGTCATTGGCTAATTTCAAATGGCTCAACCCATCTAGCTTATACCTATTCCCATTGGCTAATTTGAATTAATACGGATCCCATATTAAAGCTACTAACGTTGAAAGCCAACTGCTATTGGCTAATTTCAAATGGCCCAACCCAACTAGCTTATACACATTGCCATTGGCTAATTTCAATCAACGTACATCCCATAGTTAAGCTAAAGGGGCCTAAACTGTGTGAGGGCCATTACCTATTTATTACACTAGATGTATTGTAGTAAAGGCGATATGCAACTAGGGGCAATCAAGTGCCTGCCCCCATGTCACGTGACATACTTGGCAAGTTGCCAGAATTGGTCATGTGACTTGGCACCGTGCCAAGTTCCGGTCACATGACTTGACACTTTGCCAAGTTTGGTCATGTGACTTGGCACCATGCCAACTTCCCTAAGCCGACTCCATTTCTTTAACAATTTCCACGAATCCTCCTTCGCACGGCAAAATATACCCCCTGCGATCTGCCTCTCTGACCTCCTCTTGGACAAAAGCGACGCGAACTCCGTTACAGAAATCCATAATGATACTTCCAATACCTCGAAGATCACCCCTAACATCAAAGTTTGCCGAAGACAGTGAGAGCCAAGTAGATAGGCCTACTCACATCTGCAACAACAACTAGAACTTTTCCGTTCCCCCCGAAAAATTGCCAAGTAGCATAAAATTGCAGCTTTATTAATGCGACAACATAGGCCTACAGCCAAACACCCCCTACCCACACATCCTTTTAACACGTCCTCCTTAATGTATCGCTCCCCCATAGTATATTCCAAACTCATCAGCTGCACCCCACCCTACAGTCGGTACCAGACTCTCTGATACCCTGCCTAATTTGACCCAACTTACTGCGCACATAATTGACAATCAAACCCAACCAACTTAATCGACTATCAAACTCGACCTACTTACCATGACCACGTTAAAATGTCACACGCGGTCTCATCACTTTCCATCGAAATTACCTTCTATATCGTCCTATCATCGCCACCACCTCCATTACCACGCAGACCACCTCCTTCCTAACCTTCCCAATCGCCCCCTGCACCACCCCGTTCGCCAACTCACGATTCCTTAACTTGCCAATTAGAAAGCTTTCTGCATAATTACCCCCATCCAATAACGGGTGAGCGATCGGCTAAGATTGTTCTATTGTCCTGGAATTAGTTTGTACACGTCACTCAGATCACCAACTTCCCGTGCCCCCTCCGGCCCGCTGTTGCACTCGAAAAATCACCCCGAAAATCTAGGTTTGCCGAATCTATGTGAGAAGTTCGGGGCACCCACTGGGGCTGGGGTGGGAGCGACGAAAGTTTCTGGCAGCCTTCCTACTTTCCACTTTGACGTAGGTTCAACGTCACGAAACAATGGTGGTGAGTCACTAACGACTCTTGATGGGGCAATCAACGGTCGTCAACGGACAAAGCTGGTTTGTCAATAGGAAACAATGCTGAATTGTCAACAACCTGCAGGCTACGTAACATCGACGTCACGCAGTTACGTCTTCAACGAACAATAGCACCACGGATAACTGGGGGCAACAACAAACGGACCACTGACTGGGGGCAGTCACGTGATGGGATCCCATATCACGTGGCAAATTCTCCATCGCAGTAGGCTTTAAGTCGGTCGGAATATGATGCTGCTGCAAAGGGTCCTAAGAAGGGCAACTACTGCTGGTGTCCTAAGAAGGGCAGCACCAGCCTCCGGAGGGGTAGGGTGACGAAAATATGTGATGGTTGGCTTCCCTGCCAAAACACGTTTGCATCTGGGGTCATAAGATAGCTGGTGAATGGGGGCTGTCACGTGATGACCCCCATGTCACGTGACTCGCTTGGCAAGTTGCCAAAATTAGTCATGTGATTCTGCTATCATGTGACTTGCCAACTTAACACGTTTTGAGAGAGAGAGCACCTATGGCAGTGACAACGAAGTAGACGAGTAGGCCTACTCACATCTGAAGCAACGTGTAGAACTCTTCTGTTTGTACTGGAAAATTGCCAAGTGGCAAAAAAATTTCATCTTTGTTTATGCTTCAGCGACAAAATAGGCCTACTTACGTTTCACTTCCATGATGCTAATTTCTGAAAATCCCCTCGATTTGAATCCCCATCGCCCTGTTTTTGATGAAGGTACTTCAATCCAATTTAAGGACATTCATAATAGATTTCTTCTGAACGGTACTCGGCAATAAACACTGCTGAACATATTCAACATCTTCATATTCAACTGTCATCAACATGACATTCTCTGCAACACCAAAATTACGGTGTCGCCACAGATTTGCAGGTGATTTCATCATGCCAAAACCATTAGGTAGGAAGTTTCTCATGCCAGCATCGTTAGCTGAAATGCTCCAAAAACAATCGTTTTCAAGGAAGATCACATCATTAGTTGCTCATTACTTCTATTCATTATCATAGCTGAAGCCTGCACAGAGGTTCTTCCGCGCAGCATCCAAATTTCTCTTACCCAAGATAAGAGCACATTCCAATTGCCTAATTTGGAATTGCCAAACCCATCTAGCTTATAAACGATGCTATTGGCTAATTTGAATTGATACGGATCCTATAGCGAAGATATATGAAAGCCAACTGCTATTGGCTAATTTCAAATGACCCAACCTATCTAGCTTTTACACATTCCCATTGGCTAATTTGAATTAATTCGGATCCTATAGTCAAGTTACTAAAGGTGCAAGCGAACTGCTATTGGCTAATTTCAAATGATCCGACTCATCTACCTTATACACATTGCCATTGGCTAATTTCAATCAACATCAATCCCATAGTTAAGCTAAAGGGGCCTACACTGTGTGAGGGGTATGACCTATTTACTTCACTAGATGTATTATGGTAACGGTGATATGGAATTGGGGGCATTCCAGTGCCCGCCCCATGTCACGTGACTTACTTGGCAAGCTGCCAAAATCTGTCATGCGACTTGGCACAGTTCCAAGTTCCGGTCATGTGACTTGGCACTTTGCCAATGTATGTGACGCCCCTTGGCACTTCGCCAACTTCCCTAACTGGCTCCCTCTCCACAAGCTGACTCCATTTTTAACAATTTCCACGAATCCTCCTTCGCGGGCCTTCCTGAATGGAATTAGGAATTACAGGGGTGATGGTTAAGAAAAACTAAATGAGTTACTTGCTAGGAAAAATATAGGGTGCTAACACGGATATTTGTTCGGAGCAGTCACGCACGTAACCCTCTGGCTCAAGTGCCTTACCTGCCAACTAATTGGTCCCTTATTGGAGGGGCTCCCTGCATGAACGAGCTTTATTGCAGGAATAACACAAATGAAGGGTATATTATCCCCTGTGTCACGAGACTTATCTGCAAGTTGCCAATGTAGTCACATGACTTGGCACCATGCCATGTTCCCACCACGTGACTTGGCACTTTGTCAACTTCTCTGACATCACTTGTCACATTGCCAACTAAAGCCACTAAAGCAACTAAGGCCAATAACGAAACTTATGCTAAAAAGAAGCTAAAGCATGAAGGCAGCTAGGCCTACTAAGCAATGAAAAGTAATTAGATCTACTCAGCAACTACAAGACAACAACCAACGAAAGTAAAGCCGCTAAAGCAACTAAGATCTATGAGCCAACTAACGCCACTAAAGGTGCTAACGCGACGAAGTGCACTAAGAGAAGAAATAAAAGTCTGCTGTTAATACCTATTTTTGAAGGATGCTCCTCCTCCCTTACGCCACTAAGGCCACTAAAGCCACGAGGGTTACTACAAGAACGAAGGCAAGACAAGATATACACGCTTGAAGTCAGCGGTGTGGCCAGGAACGGTATCAAGGGGCTATTGCCTTCCAAATTTCCACAAAGTGGTTAATTTTGTCATTGAAAAATCCAATAAAAATGTCTGGCTATACCTTTTGGCCCCCCCCCCAGTGTGAAAATAAGTTTTACCCTCCCACAAATTTTTCTCTCGCCACGCCGCTGCCTGAGGTGTATCTTTTTCAAAGACATATTATTGCATCACTTTGTTTCATTTTCCCATTTCATTTTATAACATTTATAAAGGTTAAATAGGTTAATAAGTATATATGTTTTTCAACCTGATCTGTTTACAAGATTAAAATAAGCACTGAAGACAAAAGAAATTGCTAACCTAACCTAATTTACAATATCACACAAAACTGAGGCTATAAAAGAGAACATAAAAATGAAATAAAAGTTGTCCCCGACTATAGCCGTTTTGTTAAGATCAGTTTCTGATGTACGCAGAAACTGGTATGTCAAATAGGTATGTGAAATAGGTTTGTAAACTAGGTATGTCAAATTCTTTCCTTCTTAGGTTAAGGCACTCTGTCACGCATTTGATTGGGTGATTTGGACAATACAAGGAATTGGAAATTTGAATGTTTGCTAACTCTCTGACTTTCTATGGCCGTAGAAAGTCAAGAAGATTAGCTCTACTTTCTTTCAAATACACAGACTGACAAAGAAATCCGTTGTGTTGAGCTCTGACTTTGTCGCCACCAATCAGAGACGTGACAGACTGCATTTAAGTTCTTCCTGTTAATTTCTCTTTCAACAGGTCTGTTTGCAAAGCATGAAGAAAGAATGAAAGTGAATGTGAATACTGACAATGTGGCGCGCGAAGCGCGCCAGTGGCCGCCGCAGGCGGCCCGGGCGCCGAAGGCGCCCAGCCCTCCGCAGGAGCTAGGAACTCCGAACCCGCGCGCAGCGCGGGTTCGGATTCCTAGTCTATATACATAACGGGCGGGCGATCGGTTAAGATTGTTCTATTGTTCCCGAATTTGTTTGTGTGAAGCCTCGGGATCTACCTGTTCCCCTGCCCCCTCGAGCCCGCTCTTCCACTCGAAAAATCACCCCGAAAATCTAGGTTAGCCGAATCTATGTGAGAAGTTGGGGGCAGACACTGGGGCAGGGGTGGGAGCGAGGAAAGTTTCTGGCAGCCTTCCTATTTTCCACTTTGACGTAGGTTCAACGTCACGAAACAATGGTGGTGAGTCACTAACGACTCTTGATGGGTCCATCAACGGTCATCAACGGACAAAGCTGGTTTGTCAACAAGAAACAATGCTTGATTGTCAACAACCTACGGGCTACGTAACACCGACGTCACGCAGTAACTTCTTCAACGAACAATGGCACCACGGATAACTGGGGGCAACAACAAAAGGATCACTGACTGGGGGCAGTCACGTGATGGGATCCCATATCACGTGGCAACTTCTCCATCAGCAGCGACGTCACACAGTCCTCACAGGGGCTCAACTCCTCCGTCAAAGAGGGCAAGGGGCGAAAATTACTGATCGTTGGGTTGCCTGCCAAAACTTGCATCTGGGGTCATAAGATTGACAGGAAATGGGGGGCAGTCACGTGATGACCCCCATGTCACATGACTTGCTTGGCAAGTTGCCAAAATTGGTCATGTGACTTGGCACTATTCCTGCCCTACTCCCTGTCATGTGATTCTCAACTAATCACGTTTTGAGGGGGCACAGTATGGAAGTGACAACGAAGTAGATACACCTACTCACAACTGAAGCAACACGTACAACTGTTCACTTTCTCCTGAAACATTGAAAGTAGAATAAAATTTCAGCTTTGTTAATGCTCTAGCGACAACATGGGCCTACTTACGTTGCACTTCCATGCTACTGGTTTCTCAAATTCCCTTCAAATCCCATCACCCGGTTTTTGAAGGTACTTCAATCCATTTTAAGGACATTCATAATAGCTTCCTTGGAAACTGTACTCCCCAACAAAGGCTCCTGAGCATATTCAGCATCTTTTATGTTCAACTGTCAACATGAGATCCTCTCCAAGACCTAAATTTCGATGTCGCAACAGATTTGCAGGTGATTTTCTCGTGCCAAAAATCATTAGGTAGGAAGTTTCTCATGCCAAGATCGTTAGCTAAGAGGTTCTCCAAAAACAATCGTTTTCAAGAAAAGATCACATCATTTGTTGCTCATTATCTCTATTCATTATGAGCTTAGAGGCCTACACAGAGGTTGTCCTACGCAGCATCCAAATTTCTGCCACCGAAGATAAGCGTTAATTCCAATTGGCTAATTTCAAATTGCCAAACCCATCTAGCTTATAAACATTGCCATTGGCTAATTTCGATTAGCACAGGCTCCATAGTTAACCTACTAAGGATGAAAACAGACTATCATTGGCTAATCCCAAATGACCCCATCCATGCAGGTTATACAAATTTTCATTGGCTAATTTCAATTAGCACAAATCCCATAGTGAAGCTACTAAAGATGAATATCAACTGCTATTGGATAATTTCAAATGACCCAACCCATATAAGTTGTGCACATTTCCATTGGCTAATTTCAATTAGCATAAATCCTATACTTAAGATAAAGGGCCCTGCACTATGTGGGAGTCACACATGCCACATAAACAGACATGATAAAGGTGATATGAACTTGGGGGCACTCACATGCCTGCCCCCATATCACGTGACTTTCTTGGCAAGTTGCCAAAACTGGTCACATGACTTGGCACAGTGCCAAGTTCCGGTCACGTGACTTGGCACTTTGCCAAGACATGTGACAAATTTTGGCAACTTGCCAATTTCCGTCAATTCCTGCATATACACACAAGGACTCCATTTCTTCAACCATTTTCACAAATGCTCCTTCGCAGGGCAAAATATACCCCCCCCCCTGCAACCTGCGCCTCTCACCTTCTCTTTGAGAAAGGGGTCTGAGTATATCCAGAACGGGCGGGCGATCGGCTAAGATTGTTCTATTGTCCTGGAATTAGTTTGTACACGTCACTCGGATCACCCGCTTCCCCTGCCCGTGGACGATGGTTCTTTCTCTCGAAAAATCACGCGGAAAATTTCAGATTGCCGAATCTGTGTGAGACGTTGGGGGCACCAACCCGGGCTCGTGTAGGGGCGGCGAAAGTTTTCGGCAGCCATCCTACTTTCCAGTTTGACCTTGCTTGAACGTCACGAAACAATGGTCGTGAGTCACTAGCGACTCTTGATGGCGCTATCAAGGGTCATCATGGGACAAAGTTGGTTTGTCAGTAAAAGCAATGCTGGATTATCAACAACCCATGGGCTACGCAACACCGACGTCACACGGTAATGTCTTCACAGGAGCTCATCTCCTCCGTCGTAAGGGGCACGCCATCCAAACCAACAATAGGACCACTGACTGGGGGCGGTCACGTGATGGAACCCCATATTACGCATTCGCAAATTCTCCATCGCAGTTGCGTTGGTCGGGCAGCCTAACGAAGCAGTCATCGATGTAACAAATCACAGAATTCTGCTACATAACACTTGTATTTTGCAGAGCAAATCTTCCGAGACCGATTCTTATAATGTTTACATCCCATCTATCAGGGTGTTTTATCTGATTTAATGATACTGGTCAGCCTACATACGTTGTTTATGACTTCAGAAGTCGAATGTGATATACATTGTACAATAGAAAACCTAACTTTGAAAATTTCTAGGGGGCAACTGCCCCCCTTGCCCCCCGCTATGTACGGCCTTGAGCTGGTTGTCAAAATGGCACATTTTCTCCGGAGCAGGTTAAAGAGGCCTGCACAGGGGTTCTCCCGCGCAGCATCCAAATTTCTCCCACCGAAGATAAGAGCGAATTCCAATTGGCTAATTTCGAATTGCCTTACAAATCTAGCTTGTAAACATTGCCATTGGCTAACTTGAATTGACACCGATCCAATAGTGAAGCTAATAAAGAAGAAAGCGAGCTGCTATTGGCTAATTTCAAATGGCTCAACCCATCTAGCTTATACGTATTCCCATTGGCTAATTTGAAATGATACGGATCCCATAGTGAATCTACTAATCAAGAAAGCGAACTGTTATTGGCTAATTTCAAATGACCCGACCCATGTAGCTCATAGACATTGCCATTGGCTAATTTGAATTAATCCGGGTTCCATAGTGAAGCTACTAAAGATGAAAGCCAAGTGCTATTGGTTAATTTCAAATGGCTCAACCCATCTAGCTTATACGTATTCCCATTGGCTAATTTGAAATAATACCGATCCCATAGTGAAGCTACTAAAGATGAAAGCCAACTGCTATTGGCTAATTTCAAATTACCCAACCCATCTAGCTTATACACATTGCCATTGGCTAATTTGAAATAATACGGATCCCATAGTGAAGCTACTAAAGATGAAAGCCAACTGCTATTGGCTAATTTCAAATGACTCAACACATCTAGCTTATACACATTGCCATTGGCTAATTTCAATCAGAACCGATTCCATAGTTAACATACTAATGACGGAGGCGAACTGCTATTGGCTAATTTCAAATCGCCCAACCCATCTACCTTATACGCATTCCCATTGGCTAATTTCAATCAACCTACATCCCATAGTTAACCTAAAGGGGCTTACATTGTGTGAGGGGCATAACCTATTCACTTACACTAGATGCATTGTGGTAAAGGCGATAAGCAAGTGGGGGCAATCAAGTGGCTGCCCCTATGTCACGTGACTTATTTGGCAAGTTGCCAAAATTGGTCACGTCACTTGGCACAGTGCCAAGTTCTGGCCATGTGACTTGGCACTCTGCCAATTTATATGACGTCACTTGGCACCGTCCCAACTTCCCTTATTGGATCCCTCTCCACAAGCCGACTTCATTTCCTTAAGAATTTCCACGAATGCTCCTTCGCACGTCAAAAGATACCCCCTGCCATCTGCTTCTCTGACCTCCTCTTCAACAAAGGGGTCTGAACTCCGTGGCAGAATTCTATGATAATACTTCTAATACCTAGCGTCCCTCCAATATACCACTCTCACGCAAATGCAGGCAGATTTTACAAGACAGCCAGCCCGTAACCCTTGCAGCACGTGAGATCATACGCTGGATTTGTTTGTTTGCGATTTGCCTGATAAGATTAATCATCCTCACAACAAGTCAACGGTAAATTCATTCGTATATTTGCAGTAACAATTTTGCCCTGGCTTCCTGTTGCTGTGCTTCGCTTCCTTACTGATTATTACAGAAGTTCCTTTCCATACCAAGAACCAACACGTACACAATGCTGCGAGAAAGACAGCAAGAACAATGAAGATAGTTCATGTATGTAAGCAAACCCAGGAAAGTAAGGCAACTACATTAACAAAGGCCACTAGGGCAGCAAAAGCTACTGGAGCAAGCAAAACAACGAAGAACAATGTACGTTAGACAACCAGTGGCAATAATGCAGGACAAGCCATATAGGGCACAAAAGCTACTATGACCACTAAGGATATGAAGCCTGGTAGACCAGGGGGCGGGGTACTTAGTATATTTGGTCGATGGGGATATGCCGTTTTCACGGTATCGTTTTCACCGATTTCTTCTAGAGCAGGGTATCAAAGTTTGGACATTTTTTTAGAGCTGGTTGTCGAAATGGCACATTTTCTCCGGAGCATGTTATTCTTTCAGCAATACTTTCTTTGATTTTTACGGTTTGTTAATCTGTCCGAATTTGTTCACCTTTTTCATGGACTTCGCAGCAATAGCACTAATTAGAAACAGTTCTGGAACATGCTATACTTTGCACAGGTATCCCCTACGACAGGGTATCGTTTTCAGGGGAAAATTCTGGAGCAGGCTAAAAGTTGTTTTTTGTGGTAGGCACAACCCCGTATAAAAAAAGTCAAGTGTCCCCCGCCCCCCGGGCAGATCGATTGTCCCAACTAAAACTAACACACGCAGCTCAATCAGGGCAATTAAGTAAAGTGTGGTTCCAATACGAGTGGGGGAGTTGGAAAACTTCTCAAAAATCAATAATTAGAGGGGCATTATTCGCTGCTCTGGAGAACCCAACCATGTCCGCTAAGGCAACTAGAAAAAACGAGAGATCGAAATAGATAGTAAAATTATTAGACAACTAGAGAAACTATACACGCTTGGAGTACGAGAACAACTATTGTGAAGTAGCTGGAAGTAGCAACCATTCTGATTTGATTTGTCTTCTATCGAGTACCACCGAAACGGAGAAAGGGGGACTGAGAAAAGTCAGAGGGGTTGGAAGTGATCTATATACTAATGATTGACAGTTAAAGTAATCAGGAATGGGAGCTTTGAACATTGAAAATAGTCGCTTTCTGAGTTCAAAACGCATTGCTCCTAAATGTGTTTCAACATATTCACTATCAACTCCCTTCTTTAAAACCTAATAATAAAGAGGTTGCCTACATAACAGAAAAGGACATAAAAAAGAACATGGCATTGAAAAAATACAATGAGCAGAATCAGCGATGCTGTGGCGCGCGAAGCGCGCCAGTGGCCGCCGCAGGCGGCCCAGGGCGCCGAAGGCGCCTAGCCCTCCGCAGGAGCTAGGAACTCCGAACCCGCGCGCAGCGCGGGTTCGGATTCCTAGTCTATATTAATATTTTATGAAGCAAATTTTGTTGCACGTAAAACTCGAACACAGTTGAACCAATCCCCGCCAAACTTTCCAGATATCTTCGTCTTCACTGTACCTAACGCAATAGGGATTTCGTTTTTTCAAATTCACCCTAAAAGCGGGGTAATGGGGCAAAGCGGCAAAGTCAAAGGATCGGTGGACTCCCCTTGCGAAATGGAGGCTACAGGAAGCGAGGAAAGCGAGGAACGGGATAAAACAGGACTTGCTGGAATTAGTGGAAATAGTTGATAACTTGAATATTGCTGAACTAATCCTTACGAAACTTTCTAAATAAATCTTTTTCTTCCCGCTAGATACTTCAATAAATATACTCTTTTTCTCATAGTTTCCCCATAAGGAGGGGGAAAGGGCCAGATAAGACCTTAAGGTGCCCCAACGATAGGGAGTTTCCACTGCAAAGAGAGAGAAAGCACAAAACACAAAACTTTGCTTTGCCTTTAATCTGAGAAACTGTGCGGTGAATGGCCAGGAAACTGACTCATTCATTGCAAAGAATCAACGATCTGTTTCGTCACCCATTTGGATAAGGATTTGGTATTGTATTTTGAGTGGGCACTGAATGTTTCGGGGTAAATTCCTTAGAAATATTTTTCAAAGTTAACAAAAAAGCCTAGGCCCATGGGCTACAAGAATTTCTTTGTAAGAAGATGAGATTTTCAGCCTGCACTGAAACTTTCTTTAACTTATCAGATTTCCAAGGTCCATGACAGTTCTGATGGACTGACGGGGCTACTGTGCCTAGGTAGGTTACTGAAAATGGAAGCAGGCTTCACAGCTACAGCTACACCAGAAAGACGGGTTGGCAACTGCCAGGTGACACTCTCCACATATATTAAGTCCTGAAGTAAGCCCCCTCTGGGCCTATTTTGCAAAAAATATTTGGGGTGAGGGCTTATTCGAGGGAGAGGGGCTTATAGCAGCAACCAACAATCTTACCAGCACTACACGTATCTCTTTTATGAGAAACAAAGAATCTGGGCCAGTACTGAAAGTTTCTTAAAATTATCAGATTTTTAGTGCTCGAAGTTTCTTGTGAGATTCTAAAATGTTTCATTGCAGTCTTCGTATTCACTGCCTGTTCTCTCAAGAACATTTAAAGACAATGTTTTTTGAAGCTTTTCCAGTGTTTAGATACTACAACCAAGTTCCTACTGAGAAATATTAGACAGGAAACGAGCGAAAGTAAAGTAAACGGTGTTAAGGATTCTTGAGCTATATTTTCCCAGACTGGCGTTTTTCCATTTTTGGTGATCTGAGAATTGCGTTTCTTATAAGCAGTTTCTTATAAAACCAGAAATAACGATTGTCAGTGAGAGCTACGCAACGTATTGGTTGCATAGGTCCATTCCCTGGTTCCGCAGTTTACACTCATTGAATTGTGAATCGGTGTATTGGCTTTGGGTCAATGAACAACTGGAGAACAGAGAGAATGTTCTTTTGTTGCCAATAAAGTGAATTCCAACCATTCTGATGCACTTACGTGCCTCAACGATAGGGGATTCCCACTCTAAAGAGAGAGAACACAAAACACAGAAAATACAAGAAGAAAGTCAGCTAAAGAAGAGAATCAACAGTATTCACTAAAATAAGAAACAATTTTAACAGACAGCAGCGTTCCCCACGGGGGCTTTCTGGCTAGGTGCAAATTTAAAAAAACCTTTGGGTCTCATTCAAGGGGCGCCTTTTTGAAGGTGGGGGCTTATTCAAGGACTTACGGTAGGATTTGCATTGCAAAAGGTTTCGCATGTTCACCCTGGGAATCCCTGTGTAGGCTCGCTCATGCCCGGGGGGGTACTTCACTATAAATTCATACGGGGGTGTGCGCCGCAAGGATTTCTGTTACGACCCAATCCCAGAAATTTGGTCCGATGTTGATACCCAATCCCAGAATATATGTCAGATATTGATGCCCAATCGAAGACGTAACAAAAGCAATTCGACGTCAAAAGGATAAGGGATAGAGGGCTGGGAACGATTATTTTGGTTCCAAGTGGCCATTGGAACGAGGTTCTGATCTGAGGACGTTTTTCAACACAAAAATACTTGAAATCAGTTCACTTGAAACTGACAACGTGTTGCTTGAAAATTTATCCAGTTGTACTTTCATTCAACACCCATTACAGAATTTTGAGTAATCCCCAATCCCAGAAAATTCCGAGTGAAAGTATACCCCAATCACAGAAATTTTCCAGTAAGAGGATACCCCAATCCCAGAATTTTCAGGCCAAAACCTACCCAAAACTGGCGCACATCCCCGTCTTACCCAAAGTGAAGTACCCCCCCCCCCCCGGGGCGCTCATGATAACTTTCTTTTCGTGTTGCAGTTGTAATCACAGACAGCCTCATGTTTCCGTAGTTGACACAGTAACTAAAGTTAGAGTTGCGGAGCCTTGATCTCTGCGGGACTTGGTCATTATATTAATAAATGTGCTCCATTGTAAATTTTACGAATACAGTCGGGATATTCCACAGGAAAGGTACGTAGCCCAGAGTCTCTTTGCTCAGATAAAGTGATTCCGGCTGAAAATGCCAACAGGCAGCAAATCCCTCCCCAAACAATTACTCGGTACGATGGCTGCGTCACACAGTTGAATCAGGAGTTGACCAGGGTGAAATCCCACTCTAAAAGCAGGGTCACCGAGAGGCTTTTGAGGTCTGGGAACAAAAATGCGGACTGAGGCCCCTACAAGGGCACCAGCAGAAAATGTTTTAATCCCCAATCAAATCAGATTGAATTTAATCATTATCATGCTTTAAAGTTGGTGTGACAAACTAATTAATACCAACTATTTACAATGTAATCTACAAGGATGTCTAAAAATGATATTACAAGCTACATAACGTAATTGCCAGCAGGACCGCCGAGACGGGGGGGGGGGTAGCCGGGGCAACTGCCCCGGGGCCCATCAAAAAGAAGCTTTGTTTTTCACGTAATGATGTCATCAAGCTGGGTCCCACAAGGGGCCCGGAAAATCGAACTTTCTTTATGACCAATGGAGTTAGCAATATCATCACGGGCCTCAGTTCATTATTTATTCCAACGTTGTTCGTTAAATGATAGCGAGATTCGAGAACAAGCGACAAGAACTATTGTTGATGTTCTCAAATAAAGATGGTTTTAATGATGTTTTCGACAAGAACCATTGCTGGTGTTTTCGAATAAATAAGCTCTGTCAGAAAGTAAGCAATTTCTGTTCGCGTTCTTGCCTTGCATTATTCTGAAGCTAGAAATCAATCAAGATAGACATTGCTTTGCGCTTTATTCTCAAACTTCATCAAAACGATCCACAGTTTCAGTGGCATGGCCACATGGAGGGTACGAGGGAGCAATGGCACCCCCACTTTTACTGAAAGATGGCGATATTCCTTGAAAACCGAAGGGAGATTGTGGGGTATAGGATGGGCATGAATTTTTCCGAGAAATGCTAGAAGATTACGTAATTCAACCGTGTTGCCAAAAACTGCCATTTCAGCACTGGTGAATTTGGGATCAGCCTGGATGCATTCCATAGAGAAGCTGCTAAAATATCTGAGTCCCAACATCTATCTGATGATTTTAAGAAATTTTAAGCACAGGTCCAAATTTTTAGTTTCTTATAACAGAAATATAAGTATTGTCATAAGAAACTGCTAAAAGATCGAGGACAACTTCACATTCACGTCAAGGAAGGCAGATTTTCAAACGCCGTCACGCCAAGAACTGATTTTATTGAAGAAATGACGCCGCTACGCCGATAGGAAAGTCATGAATACGCCAAAGATCTTCGGGCCTAAGTGCATGAAATGCATCGTGGAGAATCAGGGCCTTCTAAGCAAAAGGGCATTATTCGAAAGAGGGTACGAGACGTTTTCAGAACAAAATGACTTTTATGGAATTTTGATGGTTTTTTCTTGACTACAAATTATTTTTGCCAAAAGTGTTCGAGATTTTTGGTAGCGAAATGCCCTTTAAGCCAAGGTGAAGGATGCTGCTTCGAAAGTTGTCCTCGCACTTTGATTCATACAATTATTGTCACAAAATCGTCAAAGTTTCCTTTGGCAAGCATGATGTTGGGAGATGCATTCTAAGCCAAAGTAAAGGGCTCTGTCCCAAAAAGGGCAGACCCCCTCACTTTTCTACCCCCACTTAATTTGCCCTTGCCACGCCGCCGCATAATATTCACGAAATTCTCCCAATTGTGCACTTATGGTATCAGTGTCAAGCAAGGGGCCCGCATCCTGTTGTTGCCCCGGGGCCCGGCCTCGCTCTCGGAGGCCCTGATTGCCAGGGTATTTACCAATTCTACAATTACATTTTTTCACCCATCCAGATTCTATCTTTGTTTTAAACCCTTTAGATTCACCTAAAAGGCATCTCAGAACATTTCCTGCGGTCAATATGTTAAAAGTCTTTGATTATAGGACCCCATAGACCCTGAAGCCCAGGGGCAAATTGTCCCCTCTCCCCTCTCGGTGGTCCTGTCAAAAAGAACTGCTTTTTTATTTAAAACAGGATGGGGAGGGTTTCCACAGATGTTTTATTTCCACTGTGAAGTATCACTTGAAATTTCCTGGTCCGAAGGTTCTTATTTGTTTGGTCATCTAAGGGTTCATGAATTTCTTATGTAGTTTCCTATACCAAGGTATGCGTCCATTCATTCATTAGAGTCCATTATTCTGAGGTTTCAGGGTATCATTTTCTCACAAAGTGTTAGTAGCACGTTGTTCTAGAACCATTTGCCACCAAGGGGATATATTCATAGGAAAGTGTTATTTCAATGTTAATCGCTTAGCTTCAGATGATTCGAAACAGAGTAGCAATGGCAAGGCAAGACTATATTTTGGAGGAAAATATGCAACTGGATAGAAAGGTTACTGGGCATAGCCTGCTTCGTCAAAATGAATGTCAATGAATTACAACGACTTCAGGAAGGGGTAATAGCATGTGTAGGACAGGAATTGTTGGAATGACATCCTAGAATGAAATTAAGGTGCAATTTGCCTCTCATTTACGCAGATTGGTGGTGCGAAAAATATGGAAGATTGGGAGAAAGTAACAAGAAAGCTTATTCACAAGAGGCTTTGTTAATGTTTGGATCTCTATTCAATAACTAAATGAGGAACTGAGAAGCATAGCAATAGAGAAGTTAGGATCTGTGATTTTAGAAAATAAAAAGAGTTGATATTTACAAGCAAACTAAGGTAATTTCTTGATGCAAAAAGTAGCATTCTTATATGGTTCAATAGATTGCTGCAAGTGTTAGGAGACGCAGGAGACGCCACTAAATTCATGGAATAGTAAAAGCGACCAAGAGAAGAAAATAGCTGTGAAGTACATGGAAGTAAAGGGAGAAAGACGTCAGAAAAAAGCTAAATTACAGTTTCTATCAAATGAAAGCAGCAATGCAACCTGTATGCAATTTAAATGGATCATGTGCTGGAATGGTTCGCATAATTGAAAGCATCAAGCATGAAAGATCCACTTGCCTTTTATAAAGGAGTAGCAATCAAAGACAAAATACAGGTCCATTAATCGGATTTATGCGAGCAACTTATTTGAAATTATAAAAGGGGTTGTCGAGCAGTAGAGGGAGAAGCAGGAATCGGGAATAGTATGAAGCTATCTCGGAAAAAGACCTGTCCAAACGGCAGTGGCTGAGCCAGACGAAAAATTGATGTGAGAGGGTAAAAGTCCAAAATTTTCCGACTGGGGGGGTAAAAGGGTATACCCAGACATTTTTATTGCATTACTCAACTGCAATTTTACTCACTTTTTCAAAAGTGGGGGTGTACTTACCCCCCCCCATACCCTCCGCTGGCTTTTCCATTGCCAAACGGTGGCTATGATTAAAAGACAATGGAAGTTGTAGCAGAACGGTGCTCCAATTGAGCACAGTCAGAGCCATGGTTTAGATACCTGAAACTGAGTGAAGAGAGTCATTTCAAAACTATTATAAGAGGAGTAGAGAAGGAAATGGAAATGATTCAATTCACAGTGAGTGCAGGATGAGAAGAAAATTAGAGACGTTGCGATAGTTAAGTTTCTGAGGTAGATAACACTTAGAATTCTGCTTTCAAGGGACCGCTTTCTGAGTTAAAGGACGCAAAAGGAGATATAGGGGTTCCTGGAAGTGGCATAGCAGAATATCTACAGAAAAAAATTTACACGACTTTAGTGATTGTAGCACATTTTGCACGCGACATGTTGCCATTTGAAGGTCAGCCTAAGTATGAAATATGAGAAAGTACTAACAAACTGAAGGAAAAGAACAAAAAAAATTGGCATAAAAGATACCTTTGAATAAGAAAGTATCAACCTTTCCCTTTCCTGTTAAAAGTATTTCTACGTTATAGTGATATCCTTTAGAACACTGTTTTGTCAAGAACAGTGCATTACAGAAATAAAGAAACAAAAGCACATAACATAATGTCAAGACCCCATTATACGTCCTCCCCCTCTCTTTCATCTCTAAGGCTACAGAACGAAGCTTGAAATGCAGCGGCATTTCTATAGGAGGACCTCATCCATTGAGTCATTGTTGGGGAGACAAAGTGCTGACCCTTTTGTTTTGTCACATTGTGTTTCAGCTTTGTTGATAGCGAATCAATGCTGGGGCTCACACTATCATGGGTATCGGTACTATTGTTTCTTGCTTTTATTCTTAACGGTCAAGCTAATTGCATAATACGTCATTGAAGTAAATCGTTAGTGCGCATGCGATCTGAGCCCTTTTTGGGGGATTCATCGAGGCTGACAACTTAGCCTGTTCATATCCCCAACAAGTCAGTTGTCAATGGTGAGAATAATAGTATTTGCTTCCTTTACTGTACCGTATAGCCTCCACAAATAAAAACACTAATCGAGCTTGGTATGATCATATGAACATCAAGATTGACATTATTGTAGTTCAATAAATGTTACCCTGGGTACCAGACTCTATCTCTTAGGGAGTCTGGTACCAGATTTACAAACATGGGAAACATTTAGGGCGATGGTTGATAGCCTTTTGTGTTTCATATGAGTTGAAGGAGTAAATAGAATGGGTATATCTATAATTTTGCCTTGAAAGGAAGGGGTTTATTAGGCAAGGGACGTTATAGCGCGGGACTGAACAGAGGTGCTCTTTCCTTTCGTAACCGTAATGAAAGCAAAGTACGACGGCGGGCCTGCGCGGCGCCGCAGGCGACGCGCGGCAAGCCTAGTACTTCATACAATCAATGATCACAGCACACTTAGCAAAATTCCCCCTGAAAGCTGTAGGCATTGTTTTTCTGAGGACATCCCTATCAGGCCAAAAGATTAGGGCAGAGAGGCGTTTTGACAAAACTAGAATCCATTTGTAGAAGATTCTGCAAACTGTACATTGGTTTACTTGAAATCTATAGGCCAGGTACTGCTCACAGAGGTTAAGACGCAATCGCATCAGGACAAGGAGAAATTCTTGGAAATTACTGAGTTTCCTGTTGTGATGATCTGTTATGAATTGTTCCACCAAGCCAAGAACTTTGACCATAACTTGGTAAGAAGGAAGACCTGTAAGAAATGCCACTTTCTTATCATCATTTTCAAAGGATGCTTGGCTCAAAGAAACAGCAGACAAAGAACCTTTCAGTGCCAGTGTCTCAGATATCAGGGAAAGGTTGTCAGCATGAAGAGCAGAAATCTGTTGCTTAGGCACAGTGTTCTCAGACTCTAACCTCTGCTTTTCCTCTTCTGATTTCCTTGTGTACTCAAGAAGTGCTTCCTGATCCATACTGCTAAATCTATCAGCCAAGGGCTCTGCAACGGTAGACTGCACATTCTTTGCTCCCTGGACATCTGCTCCTAACTTGTCGAATTTCTTTTGCTTTATTTGGCGAGCTGTCTCGAATCTTCGCAACTTGTTTTCCAACCTTCTCTTATCTGGAGACTTGGTACAGGGGAAGATGGAGGGTACATAATCTGGGTGCAGAGGATCATAATTTCTCTGGCCTAGAATGTAAGAAACCCAATCTTTAGGCCTTGCTTGACTGCAAAATTTTATGGGGGAATTATCGAAGAAAAACCCATGTCACAAATACTTTCAATGCTCAACAAATCGAGAAAAAAAATAATTTGTTTAGGCCTACCTGTGACAAAGTGGCTGCCACAAATCCATGCACTGTCAATGTCATGGAAGCTGTCAACCTTTGAAACCGATATCCAGCACCTCCGTCTTTCGGCATCTTTTGGAAAACGATGAAATTTTAGTAGGTCATCTTTTCACCATTTATTTCTCCAATCTGGAACTTTGCAAAACTTTCCCATATTTACATTGCCGCGCAGAAATGTCTTGAATTTGCCCGCCAAAATGCAAGGTTCGTGCAAGACTTTGACCGATTCCCGAAGCGAAGATTTTGCCCCTAGTTATTTCGCCCCTCGGCCGTAGACTCAAAGACTAGATAAAATCTGCACTTATTATCTGTTTTAGCAATGAAAAAGACTACACTCACAGAAAAAAAGGTGGTTTTCAGAGGTTCTGGCAAAGAACCCTAGGGTTCTTGGATGCCCTAAGGTTCTTCAAAGAACCTTAGGGTTCTCTAGAGTACCCTATAGGGTCCTTCAAGTCAATAAGGTTCTTCAAAGAACCCTTATGACTGCAAATATCACGTGACTTACGCAGAGTGTTCGAAAATGGAATGTATTCGCGATTTCTTTTTCTCTTGAAAACGGTTGAATGATTGAAGTTTCGTTGCTGCGGCGAAGGTTCGAAGGAAAGACAGGAAGGAATATCGCGAAGAAGGTAAGCTTTACTGAATTTATTTCACCCGAATAAACAAAATATGATTAAGCAATAGGATGATGCATTTTCCTGGAAATTGTTATTTCATTACCTTTATCTGAAATAGGGAGAAAGTCCCGAGAAAGTTAGCTACGCGTTGCAGGCGCACGGACATGCCAAAACGCATCTCCCATTGAGTTGAGAGCAAACTACAGCCTAGCTGTGTTTCGTTATTTCACCTTTCTGGAAGTTTCCCTAAAAAGAAGCATTGGGTTTTGTTCAAATCGCCTCCTTCAAAAGATTATCTGGCCTACGAATCAGTTGAAGTATAACGTTATGATGTCGGGCACATGAAATAGGCCTGAAGGCAGCAAGAAATACTTCTATACTTGCTTTTCTGCTTGTCTTGGAAACAGTATTCTCGACCTGAACCCCAACTTTCTTGCACTTCGTAGTAGGTCAGTTCATTGACCAACATTAGGCAAGCCTAAGCATTAGCATTGTGCTGCCTTAGCATGTTCTTCAAACAAATAATGTTTGAGTAAGAAACCGTTTGTATTGGCTGTGCAAATCAGCGTGATACAGCTTCTTCGAATTTTTCAAGACTTTTCTGATATCTTTTATTAATAAGAATGGTTATTTCTGAGAACCCTATTTTCCTGAACTTTCCTGTCAGGTTTTGTAACTGTGGTGGTGCCATGGACATAGAATTTATCTTGCTGTTTCAAGAAACTGACAGACAGAAATCAAAGTAAGCTCAAGGCGAGCAAAGAGATGCGACACAAACATCACCTGAAAATAGGAAATGTTGGCCAAAGCTGTGAAACGCTCTGTGTTTTGAAGATTGGAAAGAAACAATCGTAATCTTATAGGGATGAATGCCTTCTTGAAACTTAAAATGAAGACAAGACTGTTAAATTTTCTCTACAGAAATCTGAGCTTTGACAATCAAAATGGTAAAAACAAAATGGCCATGTAGTAGGATGGACTGATGATATGAAATTGAAGAATGTAGTGATCGGTGAAATGAAGGGATGAAACTGTAAGGCAGAATGATGAAACTGAATGATTAGTGGAGTGCTCAATGGAAAGAGGAAAATGAATGATCGAGAAGAACGAGTAAGATAAACAATTTTCAAGGAGCTCAACATTTCAGACGCAGTTTTGTCTTCATTAAGATCATTTCCTTCTTTTTCATGTGCAGTATGATGCCACCGTTAACCCTATCTCACCTGGGAGCTTTGAAGCGGTCAGTGCCTCAGGGGGGGGGTGGATTTTACACCCCTCCTTTTCTTCTCCGTCGTAATAGCACAGATCATTAAACTTAGTGTTGTGATTGACTTTAATACGAACAGCTAAAATCACGAGATTAAATCAGATGAAATCTGTTGCTATTACAGTAAGTTCTTTCAGTTGCCATGACAATGAGAAGAACTTAAGTTATGATTATCGTGATTATCAGTATACAAAAGGTCCTGGGGACAAGATCGGAGTTGGATATAATTAGATACTTGGACGATATTGAGATTACACATTTTTTAAGAAACTGGTTTATAAGAAACTAGTTCTAAGATGGCCAAAATTCCAAGAAACTCCAGTACTATGTCTTAGAAGTACTAAGAAACTTTTCAAAGTTAAAAGCATGGATATTATAGCAAATATAGTAGTGTCTCGCATATAAGAAACATTAATTCAAGAAACACCAGACCTTGATCAAACTAATATCCTCTCTTATAAGAAACTGGTGCAGATGTTTCTTATTCAAAAAACTATGTGTGCATTAGAAATTTGAAAAACATGACAAAATCAGCTTTGCAGTTGAATCAGCCTGTACCTATTCACATAAAAACATGAGATTTGCATACAAATGAAGCACAAATCACATTCCTGGAATAAATGTAACCTTTCTTAATGTAAAAAGTATGTTTTGTATGACAATCATAAAGCTCGTGTCTGATTCTAGTTCATTGATAGTACATGGTTTTTCTAGTAAGAAACTCTAGAAATTTCTCCCCGAATTGAAGTTTATATCTCATTAGACCTCAAATTGAAAATTTTGTTTCTTATATGCGGGACACTACTGTAGATCGTTGAACGTTTATTCTTGAGCAATATTATCCTACCATTTGTGTTTTCAGATAACAGAACACTGTTTATTTACGATGTTTTAAATGTCAAGAAACATATCTGCTGCAGTGTTAGCGACCACATATATATTTCTGCATTCAAAAAATAAGAAACCAATCAAGAAACTTTTAGCACTAAGAAACAGACAAAATTTCATGTGGAGTTGGGGAGTTTTAGTACCATGGCCTGATCTAAGTTTCTTATAAAAAATGTTTAATAGTAAGATGAGCACGATTTTAAGAAACTCTAGTACTATGTCTGAGAAGTATTAAGAAACTTTTTTAAAAGTGAAACTCTAGTACTATGTCTGAGAAGTAATAAGAAGCTTTTTAAAAGTTATGGACAATGATGCAAATATATTGCTGAACCTTTATTCTGGAGTAATATTAACTAACCATTTGGGTTTTGAACATAAGAGAAAAGTATCCTAAGTGCTGTTTTGAATGTCAAGAAACATATCTGCAGCAATGTTAGAGACCACATTGATAATTCATGCATTCAAAAATAAGAAACCAATTAAGGAACCTTTAGTATTCTGAAGCACCTTCATGGGTTCTCTGAAGAATCTTTATTGGTTCTCTGAAAAACCTCCAGGGGTTCTTTGAAGAACCTTCATGGGTTCTCTAAAACCTCCAGGGGTTCTCTGAAGTACCTTTAGGGGTTCTTTGAAGAACCATTGGTAGGGGTTCTTTAAAGAACCTCTGACTTGGGGTTCTTTGAAGAACCTTTAGGGGCTCCATATATGTATTCTGCTCAAGAACCCTAAAAGGTTCTTCGTAAGCCACCTTTTTTCTTTGAATGTATGATAACAGCAGAATGTTACCTAAACTGTTCAACTTAGTCATTGCTGACACCTGTTGAGCCCCTAGATCGTTGCAACGCGCAAATTCTTGGCGATATCAAATTGCTCCGAGCTTGCATCCGCCATTTTGGCCACGATTTTGACACTCAACATGGCGGCAAAAGTTTTGTGACGTCAATATGCATATCATGTATAGGCAAATCGGAAAACTTCATTAAATGAACGCTTCACAAAGCCACGATGCTAATGTAACTGACCACCTTTACAAATGAAAATTTTATTATTTGCACCATTTTTTTTATACACAATCTAAAAATTTACAATTTAACAAAACATATTTACATCAACGATATCATTGGGAGCATGATAGGCATGGCTACCCTAAATGATCTTTAACGAAAAATAATACAGATACCAAAGGCTATACCAAAGTACTGGTCCCTTCAAGGGGAGAAACAGATCATGGAGATCAGATAACACTTTTGCCGGATCAAAATGCAAAGTGGACAGGTTTTGGTATGGCCTTTAGTAACATAGATATATTTACAATACAGTTGTGATGCTATAACAAAAGTAAAGATTAATGGAGAAGGATGAGATAAAGCATTAATGTCCCCAGGTTTGCATTGGTGGTGCTACAAAAAGCGCTCTGATGAGTGAATGAATTTTAGCGTTGATTCCAAAATTTGTATGTTTTGGTCATGAGTAAAAGTTTTATCACCATACAACATTATTTGCACACGGGTTTGATTTGGTAGGTTTGAAATGTTGTGTAGTTGGAATACTTCGTTAACGGTGCCAAGGAGATCACGCCTCTGATCTTCATATGCATGACATTGCAGCAAGAAGTGTTCAGTATCCTCAATTCCATCATTAATTAGACACATTGGGTCAACTGTGTCTCGAAAGTTATGGTTGAATTTGTGAGAATTTAGCTTACTGAGGCCTACGCGTAGTTGGGTGAGGATGGCAATACCTTTTGGATCATAAATTCCATAAATAGGTTTTTGGGTGGGGCGGATGAGAGAGGAAGGTCTGTTTTTGAATAAGCTCACTGTAGGTAATTCCTTGATCTCAGAAGCAAGACTTTCCCATTCTTTTAAGCAGTTTGGATAGAAACTTGACTCAAAGCGCTCCGTCCTTGCATTTATTCGCCCAACTACAGCCTGATTTCTAAGGGCATAATTTGACCAACGGATTCGTGGAATAGGATGTCTTGTATATTCAGGTGCAAGTTCGTTGATAAACTTAAAGAAGAGAAAGAGACGCCTGCTCCACCTTCTGTCATTCAATGATTCCCAGCCGAGTTCCTCGTATATTTTGTCTCTTGAAGTACCTTTCCACGCGCCAGTTATAGCTAAGCCAGCAGAATACTGAACGGATTCAAGTCGTTCCATCAGGCGATGTAAAGTGACTTCATGACTAAAGTCACACACTTTCTGTGGAATATGATAAATGACGTCACCATAGTCGAGATGTGGACGAACGTAGAGCTTGTAAAGTTCGATTAGAGTTTGCCTAGGCAAGTAGTTAGATAAAAACCGAAGCATACCAATCCCACGTCTCGCTTTATTGTTAGCAGATTGAATATGACTAGAAAACGTCAGTCGACTATCAAGCACAATACCTAGATGTTTATGTTTGTCAACCTTCATAACTGTTACATCATTGAAAAAGATAGGCGGATGGTCAACAGAGATCTTTTTCTTAGAAAATGTCACTTCGACTGCTTGCTTTGTAGGGTCAGGATTGAAAGACATCCTCCAGTCATGTGCCCAACGTTTGATAAGATCTAAGTCATGATTCAGATCTGCAGCGCATTCATTTGGGTCGTGAGCAACTGAGAAAATTGATGTATCATCAGCAAATAGCTTTACATTGCATTTGAGATCTGCTGTCAGATCATTAATGTAAACAAGGAAGAAGAGGGGACCTAGAATCGATCCCTGTGGAACTCCGGCCGAAATTTTGCCCCATTGTGATGTTTTGCCATTCAATACTGTAAGTTGCAGTCGATCCGCTAAGAAACTCTGAATCAGTGTCAAAAACTGTCCGGATACGCCATTTCGCCTTAGTTTGTAGATTAAGCCATCGTGCCACACTCTATCAAAAGCCTTTGAAATATCTAGCTAAACTGAACGTACATCTAAAGGAGGGTTGCAGTCGAACGTAACAAAGATAGAATGAACTATTGAGATTAACTGATTGATAGTAGAATCTCCAGGGCGAAAACCAGATTGGTTAGGATTTAGCAGTTCATGAAGGGAAAGATGTTCGTACAATGAATCAAACATTAATTTTTCCAATATTTTACCAAGAATTGGAAGGAGGGAAATGGGACGATAGTTCAGCTTAAGGTTCTTACTGTTCTTTTTGTGAACTGGTACGACATTAGCTCTTTTCCATACTTCCGGGAAAACACCCTGTCTTAGACATGCTTCGAAGATCAACTTTAGAGGAAAGACTAAGCTATCATCACACATTCTAATCATACGAACGGATATATCATCCCAACCATGTGCTTTATTTGGGTTTAAAGAACGAATTATATTTAGTATTTTCTCCTCCGATATTGCAAATTCGGTTAATGGAGGTGCATTTGACAAAAACTGACCCGGTATTTCGCTTCCAGTATCTATTGTAGTACAATGGAGTACGAAGTAGTCGTTAAAAATCTGCGCTTTGCACTCAAAATCCAACACAAAAATGTCATTTTCCAAGAGAGGGGGAATTACTGGTATTTTCATTTTGTTTAAGATTTTGTTAATCAAGGAAAAGTATGTTTTCTGACCTGTTTCAGGATTTGAAAGAGTTTTGCCCATTTTTGTAAAATACTAACTTTTAGCATCTTCGATGATTTTGGAACTCTGTGCTATCATGTTCTGTATATCCTTCAGTTTGTTACCGGGTCTACCATTCTTGACAAAATTTTTGTACGCTCGATTTTTTTTCGGATGAAGTTTTTGATCGACTGTGTTATCCAGGGTGCCTGTCGAGGCCGAACTGTTTTGGTTTCGTTCGGGATGAAGTTCGAGAAAATGTTTGCTAAGACTTCATTCAGCGTTCTTACCTGCAAATTTGGACACTGGAGTTCCTGAAATGTTTCCTGCCAATCATATAGTTCAATGCTTCTTCTAATTGCTGGAATATTTGCTTGATCATAATACCAAAATTTTCGATTGTAAGGAGGTGGCATTAAGTTATTTGCAGTAATTTTGGCAAATACGATTTGGTGATGACATTGCTCATGTAAGGTTGGGTGGACACCAGTTTCTAGAAACAAATTGGGCTGATTTGTGAATATGAGGTCAATGCAGGATTTGGACTCGCCAATGAAATGGGTTGGTTCACAAATCAACTGTTGCAAGCCGAGTTCGGACGTAAATGGTTCGAAAAGTCTACCTTCGTCATTTTCACGCTCGTTCTCCCACCATTGTGGAGAACGGCAGTTGAAGTCACCTGTTATGATTACACAGTATGGCTCTTCAGCAGACATCCTGGATAGCATGAGTTCAAAATTATCCATGAAAGTATCGAATTCATCTGATGTTTGGCTTGGACTTCTATAGATCAACGAAAAGAAATACTTCCTTCGGTTTAACTGAATTTCGCAAACAATAGATTCTGGAAGTGTCACCAGGTCAGGTCTTTCCTTAGCAGGGAAGGTTTCCTTTATATAAAGCCCAACACCCCCCGTTTTGTATTTGATGGATGGTTTCTCTTGACAAAGGGGGCCTATTATAGGGGGTCCTAAAGCCGCGAAACCGTGCGAAAATCAGCTGAAAGCCGTAATCCGCAGCAAAATAAAGTGCAAAGCCGCAGCCGCGATGGTAAAACACGCCTTTTTGGCGCAGAACATAGCCAACTACCCGTCAATAAAGGAAAATGAAACGTTACAACAAGTACATGTACGTGTGCATTGTTGTTCCTATGGTTCTTTCTCTTTTTCACTGAGTGAGCTGCTGTATCAATTTTACCCCTCTCCTGAATGCATAATGTGGAAAGGGGAGTGTCACATTTTGAAAATGTCGCGCAGATTCATACACTGAGTCATTTGAAAACAATGAATTCATCGTTTATGAACATATCAAAATTCTAAAAACAAAAGTGCAACTAAAACTTTAGCTCCACTGAACAAGTCTGTCAGAGATAGGCCCGTCAGAAAGAAGGGCGGCAGAGACCAAGTGCGAGAGAAGTAAGCAAAAAACGGGGATCCGAGGGCTTGCCCCCGGGAGGGGCGGGCATTTTGTGAACATACCCTTTATTTCGTTTGAAAATATCCCTTTTTGAGACGAATTCACCATTTGAAGGAGCAGCGGAACTAGACTAACGGAAGGCTTTCGTGTCAAACTTTTAAATAGAACTGAAAATCACTTAGAAATAGGTTGGTTTTCACTGTATTTCCATGTATATAGGCATGATAGCTTGACAATTCTAATAACTCCCTAGTATCTTCACTTCTTTAGATCTTCTTTCCATTAACCTGACTTTTACAGCATTTTTCAGTAAAAAAGGAAAAAATTTTAGCGAATTGTGGGAGAGGCTGAAGCCCTCTAGCCTCTCCTCGCTTCCGACTGATCTGATTAAACCTTCTGTACGACCAAATCTCGACTTTGAACCAAGAAGGAATTTTGCTAATTCATTGATAATGGCAGCACTATCCTTGGCACATGGGGTTCTAGGGGCGAAGCTCCAGAAAAAAACATAAGGCCACGCTCTTTACTTGGCCTAAAACTCTTCTCTCGACCCCTTGTTTCCCACTGCTAACATGGGCATTTAGCCAAACTTTGTGGTTATATCTTTATGAATGAGCACCTCAGGGAACTTTTAGGGTGCACTCTTAACTTCTGCTGGGAACGCATCTTTCAATCAAATAACTACAGCTATTGTTTAAAATTCCCTTCTGTCCTTTGTCATGCAATCACTGTGCACTAGAAGATTGTGCTAAAGGTGGTGGACATGAATTTTTTACCATGATGCTTTGCGTCAAACTGAGCTTCGGTTCATTTGACTGCATTGAACTATACTTCAATGTTTGACCATGAGCGACAGGACACAAAAAGATTGGGTAGGGCCTAAACTACTCTCGTAGTGATTTAGTTTGCAATCAATATATAATGATCTAAGGAATACTTACTCGTGTTCTCGTTCTTCTCTGTCATTCGCTTGCCTTGCGATTTCTGCCAAATACAGCCAGCTTCGGAGCTAGATTCCCCTTCCACGACAGAACTAACATGGCGAATATATTTTCGCTCCTCCGCACTCACCTTTTCAAAACTACGCGCGTGCGGAGGAGCGAAAATATATTCGCCATGTTAGTTCTGTCGTGGAAGGGGAATCTAGCTCCGAAGCTGGCTGTATTTGGCAGAAATTGCAAGGCAAGGGAATGACAGAGAAGAACGAGAACACGAGTAAGTATTCCTTACATCATTATATATTGATTGCAAACTAAATTCATAACGTTGGTCTCAGTAATCACTGCGAGAGTAGCTTAGGCCCGACCCAATCTTTTTGTGTCCTATCGCTCATGGTTTGACGGGCGATTTCTTCAATACAGCAAAGGATCTTGGATAAAAATTCCTCAACGCCATTTTTAGAACTATCGTCTATTGCTTGCTAACTGTCAATCAACACTGATCCCTTTGTTAAGTTATTCCTATCATATTTCTGCGCAACCTAGAGGTCTTTTAAACCACATTTCGGATGAAGTCAATAACCTGACCGCACGCCGTTACTTCGACTAGAAGCCGCATCCGCATCCGCATCCCAAGCGCCGTAAACCGTTGCGAATTCACAGCTAAAGACGCAAGACGCATCTTATGCTGAAGCCGCAATCCGTAGAAAAACCATTGCCAAATCCGTAGGCCGCACGTAAAAATACGGTCGTAGCCGTGAAGCCGCAAACCTATAATAGGCCCCCACAAAGGTGTAGCCAGGGAGAATTAGTTTGTTGTCATCAACAGGGCTGTCAAGGTGTGTCTCAACTATGCCAAGTAGGTCATAGTTATATACTGAGTTATATGGCGGCGTGACGCGTGTGAGCTCGCTGAGCCTGAACTGCAAATAGAAATCACAAAATGACTAAAACCAAGAGAACTGCAAAGTCGAAGACTTCAAATATGGAAGGAGAAGCTGAAGATACAGCTGTCTCAGCTGACAATCCTGTCCTTAACCCAAGTATCAGCCCAGAAGCCAAGCAGCTGAGAGAAGCACTTACTGAAAAGTCAGCGGAATATCCCACTGAACGCCCACCATGGGTAACACAGTTCCAGTCTGAGCTAACACAAGTTATTGAAGCAAAGTTGTTGCATGGTTTAAAAACTCTTGAGCAGAAGATTGATAAGAAGCTTGATGATGTGAACATTAATATACAGGACTTAACTGTGAAACATGACCATGGCCTACAACAAATCCAACAAGCTGAATCCATCGCTCAGCAAGCATGCAATGAAGTAACGAAAATAAGGGAAGCACTTAATCTAAAGTCAGCTGAAGTTGAACACTTGAAAAATGACCTGGAAGATCTGAGAAATCGCAGCATGCGAAAAACTTTGATATTTTATGGATTCCCTGAAAAACCAAATGAGACATGGGATGATTGCATTCAAACTTTGGAAGAGCACATTGAAGCCTGTGGTTTTGAAGAGCGAGTACAAATTGATCGAGCTCATAGAGCCAACAGAAGGAATGATGCTAGAAACCGGTCTGATCCACGCCCCATCATTGCAGAGTTTGTGACATGGCAAGATTCCAACTACATCCTTAGTAATTCAAATAAACTCTCTAAGAAAGGCTCCCAAGATGGATCAACAAAAGATCTAAACATTAAAGTTCAGCAGCTGTTTGGAAAAAAGACCTCTGAGGAAAGGGGCAAAATGCTCAAGATCCGAAAGTTTTTCCTCCTTCAAAATAAAAAGTGGAAAATCTCACTGGCATATCCAGCAACGTTATACATCAACAAAGGAAACGGATTCAAGAGATACCAATTCAACGCTGCAGACTTGCAGAATGCTGAAGATTACTTTGATAAATTAAACAATAAATAAACTCTTGGTTTGACTACAAGTATGATATGTGTTCATTTGGCAAGCAAGTGCCAAGTTGTGTCCAATTAGGTTTACCTGCAGCACCCTGAACCACTAGGACTTTTGCCCTTGAGGTGGTAAATTCTACGATCTGTGCTAGGTAACATTTTTGTTATTTTCTATTCTTAATCTTAACTTAATATTATTATTTAACTTGTTTAACCAGATGGCCTCTATCAAAGACAAAACCAACCAAATTATAGACAGACTAAAAAATCCAACTTCAACTTCTTCCCAACTTACTGCCACTTTTTGCACTATTTGCCTTAAGAGGGTTCATAAAAACCAAAAGGCCTTGTGCTGCAGTCAATGCAACCACCAGATCCACATAAAATGCAATGATATTTCATCTCAACAGTATGAATCTCTCAAGGATGAGACCTACACTGTCAAGTGGACCTGCCTTTTCTGCAAAATAAAAGATCATACAAAGATTTTTCCATACACCCTGGTGTCTGATGAAGTTCTGCTTGGAACTAATGTTACTGATCTGCCATCAATAGTTGATTCACTTCCAAACTTAGAAATTTGCTCAAAAATTCAAAACCTTCCAAACCTATCTGATTATGATGTTGATGAGAACTTTGAACCTGACATTGATTCTAGCTATCATAATATTGATAAACTTAAGGCTATAAATGCCTCTCCAAAGGATCTCTCACTTTTTCATATGAATATCAGAAGCCTTTCTCTTCATTTTGATGAACTGCATACTTTGCTAGGAAACATTGGGATTGATTTTCAGCTTATAGGCTTGTCAGAAATCAAGATTTCTGCAGGCTCAAGTCTTATATCAAATTTTGACATACCTGGTTACAAATTTTATCATACACCTTCTCATACTTCTGCTGGCGGTGTTGGTATTTATGTTAAATCAAACCTTACAGCAAATAAGCGTCTTGACCTTTGCACTAGCACTCAGGAGTTTGAGACCGTTTGGATTAAAATTGAGAATGCTAAATCAAAGAATATTTTATGTTGCTGTGCGTACCGTCATCCAAGTTCTGATATTGCTCTTTTTAATGACCACATGCAAGAAATTATGTTAAATATTGCAAATGAAAACAAATTAGCATTTATTATGGGTGATTTCAACATAAATCTACTCAACTATGAGAATGACACCCCCACTGGTGACTTTATAAATAACATGTTCTCTAACCAATTTCAGCCATTCATTCTACAACCTACTAGGGTAACTGACTCAACTGCGACATTAATAGACAACATATTTTCAAATGATTTTAGTTGTAAGGTCACAAGTGGAAATGTTCTGATCCAAATTTCAGATCACTTCCCCCAGTTTTCTATTCTTCAAAAATCTGCACCAGCTTATAATAAAACCTCGTATTATATTTTTGATTATAAAAACTTTGACAATTCAAAATTCCCTGATGACTACCAAAATATGAATTTTGACTTTTTGCAAACTGATGATCTTACTGTTGACAATAAATTTGGTAAATTTTTAGAAGTTTTAAACCAACCCGTTGATAGACACTGCCCTAAAAAGAAACTAAACAAAAAGTCTCTAAAACTAAGAAATAAACCATGGATTAACAACAAAATTCAACGCATGATGAAAATAAGAGACAGGCTACTTCAAAAATTCAAACAAAGTGAATCTTCAGAGGACTATGCTTACTACAAACAATTTAGGAATCGAGTTGTTGATGAGCTAAAAACAAGTAAATCAAATTACTATCAAAACTACTTTGCAGAAAATAAAGCAAATATTAAGCTGCTTTGGAAGGGCATAAAAAGTGTCATCAAAACTAAAACAGTTACTAGTGAAACAGTCTCAATTTCTAAAATCATTGACGATAATGGCGTCAAAATAACAGATCCTGTTAACAATGCTAACAACTTCAATGAATATTTTCTCACTGTTGCTGATAAGATAACAAAGAAAATCCCAAGGAATCCAAGTTCTTCCCTTAAGTACTTGCAATTTTCAAATAACAGCAGTTTCTTTATTTCTCCAACAACCCCTGATGAGGTTTCTAAAATAGTACAGTCACTTAAAAAAGGCAAGGCTCTTGGACCAAACAGTATTCCAGTAAAACTACTCAAGGTGCTTGACCCCCACATTTCCATACAGCTCTCTCTAATCATCAATGAATCATTCCGGGATGGTATCTTTCCTGACAAATTAAAGATTGCTATGGTTATTCCAATCCACAAGAAAGGTGATGTAGCAATTAATGCAAATTACCGGCCCATCTCTTTGTTACCAGTTTTTAGTAAGATCTTTGAAAAACTTATGCATCAGCGACAATACAATTTTTTAGAACTCCATGAGATTCTGTTTGAGATGCAATTTGGTTTTCGTAGTGGCCACTCTACTGACCATGCCTTGATTAGTCTGACTGAGAGAATAAAATGTACGCTTGACTCCAATAGAATGGGATGTGGAATCTTCATAGACTTACAGAAAGCGTTTGATACTGTGAACCATCAAATTCTACTACAAAAACTGAATCACTATGGTGTTAGAGGTATCTCACTGAAGTGGTTTGAATCTTACCTGACTAATAGACAGCAGTTTGTCTCAGTAAATGGGTATTCCTCAAATCCAGGGAAAATAACTTGTGGTGTTCCTCAAGGTTCTGTACTTGGACCCTTACTTTTTTTAATCTATATCAATGACTTGCCTAATGTATCTAAGATTTTGTCTTTCTTCCTATTTGCAGATGATACTAATATTTACTATGAATCTGATAACATTAACAAACTCAATTATAAACTTAATAGAGAGGTTCTGAAAGTAAAATCTTGGCTTGAAATAAACAAATTAGCGCTTAACATTGAGAAAACAAATTTTGTCATATTCCACTCACCTAGAAAGAAATTTCCTGAACAGATAAGTATAAAATTTGGCAAGAAGCCTGTCTCAAGATCCAAATATGTTAAATTTTTAGGCCTTTTGATGGATGAAAATCTATCTTGGAAATATCATATTTCTGAACTAACTAAGAAGCTCTCAAGAACATGTGGCATCTTTTTTAAGATCAGACATTTTTCCCCCTTGATGTTCTGAAAAATCTTTATTATTCCATTTTCTCCTCATTTCTGTGTTATGGCTCAACAACTTGGGGTCTTTCCTATGAAACCTATCTGGAACCTCTCTTCTTAGTGCAGAAAAAAGTATTGAGGTCTATCTCCCTTCAACCCTTTGCATCTCCTTCAACACCAATATTTGCTTCATTGAAAATTCTTTTTTTTTCTATCCAATATAAAAATTCACAATAACGATATTACCTAAAACAGCACTTACAAACTACTGTACTACACTACAAGAACGATGCCATGAGGAGCAGAAGACCATGACTACCCCATGGCCATAACATAGAGACAGGTAATTAAAACTAAGTCTAAATATACATTCAAATATAGATACAAAAACTAAGTACAAACACTTTCGACTGATAAATACTAAAGTCGGGTTCACATTGGACGTCGGCAATTGCTGAGTTTTGGATGTATCCGCTAAGTGATTACGTAGGATGGACGCTAAATTGAAATTGAAAATTTAAAAATTGAAAATTCTTAAACTGAAGGATATGATTCATCAGGATATTCTGAAGTTTCTCTTCAAATCTATTAACCATCTTTCGCCTCCTCATTTTCACAACTATTTTCAGCTCAGTAACATAGTTCATAGCCACGGAACACGTCAGGCAACTAGGGGTGACATTTTCCAACCTTCAAGGAATACATTTTTGTATGGTCTCAGATCTATTAAGTATCTTGGTGGTAAACTCTGGAATGACATTCCAACTTTTATTAAGATGTCAACTTCCCTTAATATTTTCAAGTCAAAACTGAAGGAATTCCTTGTAAATGGCTATGCTCTTTGACTATTGATTGTGATTCTTTTTTCTCCTTCTTGCTTTCCAAATTGGTCAGATTCTTTTAATATTTTCACAGGGAGGCCGGGGCTTGTTGGTGGTGAGTTGGGGAGCAGATGGTGGGATGGGGGATGTTTGGTCTTGCATTTGTCCTCTGTGGCGGACTATCTGCTTCGCGGCGGATGGTCCCCCATGGGGGTGGGTGTGGGATTGATTGTTCTCTGTCTTTGTTGTCTGTTCTTTTGTTCATTGCTGATGGTTCCTGATTTCCCTGTGATATCCTCAGTCAAAATTGAAGAAACTCCTAAAATAATGATTTTATTTACTCTATTTTTGGTTGTCTGGTGTTAAGTTTCTTTTAGTTAATTCTTTTTAGTTTTCTTTTATGGGGGGGGGGGGGTCCTCTCTCGATTAGTTTATCTACTTTGAGGACTCCTCCTTAGACAATCTTCCTAAATACAAATTGTAGCGTTTCTTATGTAATCTTTAATTTTCTGTAATGTATAAATAGGCGGTTTTCCCTTTGTATGTAGATGTTGATTTTCATGTATTTAGAATTATGTATTGTATTTGTAGTATTTGTATTGTCTTTAGGATGATTGTCGAATGAAATGAAACTGAAAAAACTGAAACTGAAACTGAGTTGTAAGCCTCAATCAATGGTATTCTAACGAAGTCATGTGCACAAATACTGTTCAGATTCCAGGAGCAAAAGCTAAACATAGAAGTGTTAGGCCCCGGGTTAGGCTCTATATCGCCACTCAGTAAAATGGAACTGAACGTAATCCATTGCAAATACAGCAAGCAGCATGTTTGGCATACCACATAAGCATACCCGTAACCATGAGTGAGTTCTATTAAGATGCGACCGTTTTGTAACAACGTAACATTAGCTATTCCAGGAAGCCTTACAATCATTTCCGAAGCAAAGTAGATAAGAAACCGAGCATGAAAATAAATATGGGCGAATAGATGCAAGAAACAGAGCTCCTCCGAGTGGCAAAATTGAGCCGCAAAATTGCATCATTTCTATCTAATTGTATGAAAAATCAATTGCGTAAATTGTTTGGAATCATTTAAATCCGACAAAACCACTTCAGATCATCGTAAGATTGGGGAGGGGGGGGGGCTGTCATCTCCATTAGTTTAGCTATCGAGAGAGCTCCTCCTGTAAGTAAGGCCCTCCATACAATCTATCCTGCTTCTCTGTATTTGTAGAACATATTAATTTTCACATCAATGTATCATTTTCCTGCAATATCTTCCTATTTCCTAGCAAGATGAGGGAATATTGCATTTGCCATGCGCGAATCAGCACAGGGAGTCCATGAGATAACAGCTATGCGGCATCTTCAATTTCTATGCGCCATGTGGTTGATTAATTTTTCTTTTACAATTCTCAGTTCATGGTCTGATGAGAGACGTTGGCATACAAAGGTGTTACTTTGTGCCACTTTCATTCAAACGTAGATGAAAAGGGTCCTTAGGAAAGAATTGTGATACACAATGCTCCCTTTGTGACCTAAAAGACAGCTGAAACAAAACAGGGCATCTACGAGACGAGCGCAGTGTCCAATGGGACTACGAGAAGAGTGCAGTGTACGCTGAGAATCGGTTGACATGAAAAATGAGGAAGAAATTAGCGCTGTGCTGTAAAAAAGATATTACGATGCTCAGGAGTTGTTATGATACGGCACATCCCTTCCGGATGGCAGACTGCGCTCAGTAAATACAGATAAATTTCCTAGCAAGAAAATATTATTAGAAACTTACGGATTTGACCAGTGTTTACCTTCATCATGCCTCGAGGCTCTCTTGAAAATCTCATGCCGTTACACGGTACAGCTTTTTTTCTAGAATTTTTCGCGGTCAAGACGTTTCTAAAGGAGTGGCCTTGATTAGGCACTTCCCTAGTGGATGACGGATTGCGTGATTACAGCTCTATTTTCTAGCCAACAAACATTTTTAGAAACTAACGGATTTGACAAGTATCTACCTTGCTTATGCCTCAAAACTCCTTGAAAATCTCATTCTGTTGCATGATGTAGTTATTTTTCTATGATTTTTCACAATAAAGACATTTCTTACGGACTGGCTTTGATTAGGGCGCTTCCCTTGCGGATGGCAGATTGCGTTCAGCAAATACAGCTCAAGTTCCTACTTAATTTAAGTAGAAACTAACGGATTTCACCAGTATCTACCTTGCTTATGCCTCAAAACTCCTTGAAAATCTCATTCTGTTGCATGATGTAGTTATTTTTCTATGATTTTCACAATAAAGACATTTCTTACGGACTGGCTTTGATTAGGGCGCTTCCCTTGCGGATGGCAGATTGCGTTCAGCAAATGCAGCTCAAGTTTCTACTTAATTTAAGTAGAAACTAACGGATTTGACAAGTATCTACCTTGCTTATGCCTCAAAACTTCTTGAAAATCTCATTCTGTTGCATGATGTAGTTATTTTTCTATCATTTTTCACAATAAAGACATTTCTTACGGACTGGCTTTGATTAGGGCGCTTCCCTTGCGGATGGCAGATTGCGTTCAGCAAATACAGCTCAAGTTTCTACTTAATTTAAGTAGAAACTAACGGATTTCACCAGTATCTACCTTGGTTATACCTTGAAACTCCCTGAAAATCTCATGCCTTTACAGGATGTAGTTACTTTTCAAGAAGACATTTCTTACGGAGTGGCTTTTACTAGGAAGGCAGATTGCGTTCTGTGAATACAGATGGATTTTCCACCCAACAAAATATTTTTAGCAACCAATGCATTTTACCAGCATCTACCGTAGTCATGTCTTCTAGCTCCTTAAAAATGTCATACTGTTACATGGTGTAGTTAGTTTTCTCTAGTTTTTCGCAACATGGATAACATTTGTAATTTCAGCTCTGGACTGTGGCCTTGTCGATACTGAAGGCTTTCTGTAATTCAAAATCATCTTAGTCAGTGTTAAAAACGGAATTTAAATTAAATTCTCTGCTGAAATTTAAAAATTCTTCTTTGAAGAAGTTACGTAAACAAATTACAATAAGAAATACAATCACAACATTACAAAATTTATGAGGGAATTCGTATAAAGGGACTTTCTTATAAGAAGGAGGTCTTCCAATATATAAATTACTCGAGAAGAGAGTACCCCCTTGGTTAAAAACAAAGCTTGGAGTTTGATTGATGATAAACAAAGATTCTATGAATTCAACAACTTCATATTTTCAAAAAAGACTGCTCGTGTAGGTTGGTTGTTTGAAGTTCTAGGACTGGTAGTTGGTGGCGAAGAAATGGAGCTTAAGTTGATGGCGGAAACTCATTACTGTGGGAGCTTGTTTTATAACATGCGAAATATTGTTCCATGATTTTGCACCTGCACATCTTATCGATTTCAAACCATATTGCAACGTGGTTTTGCGTGTCACAAGAATGTCACCTTTTACGTGCCTGATGGTATCTTGCCGATGAACTTGCGAAAGCACATCAAAAAAAAACTCATGAAAACAAGATGAGTAAAGCATATTAACAGCTTCGTAAACGAATGCCAGCAGCTTCATTTCAAATAGATCCTGCAGCTTGAGAAGTAGAAGAGCGAGAAGAATAGGAGCAGAAGGTACAGAAAAATTGTTAAAAGTAATAGCTCGTACAACTTTCTTTTGAAGGATGAATATTGGTTTGATGTAAGTATTATAAGAAAGTCCCCAAACAAGAATTCCATATTGAAGAAAAGAGGCAAATAAAGAGTAATACAAAGAGACCACTACACTTGTAAGAAGAAGATGTCTAACCTTAAAGACAAGTGACGGAGATATAAGGCAACTTAAATCAGGGGCCTGGGCAATCTAAATATAGTCTATTTTGTCTTCCATTATATTTGATGATCTCGAGAGATTATCAAAGCAATTGGACAGATGATGGCTGGTGCCAATCTTTTGTTCTATTTTTAAACTAGGCGCTATGTATCCGTCATTTGTCTTTAAAGAAAATGCCACATGTTCTTGCTAACTTTTTTGACAGTTCACTTAAGTGATGCTTCCAACCCAGATTTTCATCTAAAAGGAGGCCAAGGAATTTGACATGCTTAGCCCTTTTCACATGTTGATTACAAAAATTTACTGTGATATTCCCGAAGAGAGGTTTTTGTGGTGAATGAAAAATGACAGAGTTGGTTTTGTCAACATTCAAAGCAAGTTTATTAGCATCAAGCCAATTTTTCTATAGCATCAAGCCACTTTTTCTATAGCATCAAGCCACTTTTTGCTATGCTTTACTTCAGAATTTACCACCTTTTACAGTTGCTCTAAATTCCTTGATTCAAAGTATATACTGGTGTCATCCGCAAAGAGATAAAATGCAAATTTAGATGATGTATTTGGAATATCATTTATATAAATAAGAACAAGTAGAGGACCAAGAAAAGATCCTTGTGGGACACCACGTGTAACGTTCAGATTTTTTTGATTGTAACCATTCCCTAATACATACTGTTCCCTGTTGCTAAGATAAGAACGAAACCAGGTTAATGCTATTCCTCTAATTCCATAGTGTTCAAGTTTGTTGAGAAGTATTTCCTGATTTACAGTATCAAAAGCCTTTTGTAAATCAAGGAAAATACCACATCCAAACCTCTTATTATCTAAAGTGCTTGTTATCATTTCAGTTAAACTAATCAGTGCATGATTTATGGAAGGGGAGGCACGGAAACCAAATTGAAAATTATACAGGATATTATGTAGTTACAAGAAATTGTAAAGACTCTTGTGCATTACTTTCTCTATAATTTTACTAAACACAGTATAATTTTACTAAACACGGTTATATAAATTGTATGTAGTGGAAGTTAAAGTATATCAAACTGAAACTGAAATAAAAAAGGTTGAGCCTAATTCTATATCTCAGCAGAAAAACAATGAAATATATTCAACCTTTCCTTGTTCTTCCAGTAACATCGACGAGTGTAGTTTCCCTTGTCGTTTGGCAATTTCCTTTCCTTTCACCATTTATCAAGCATCTCTTTCCGTGATGAAATCCTTCCGGGTAGAAACTCCATTCGGTCCATGTTAGCAAATCCATTTCTGTAAAAAGTTCGAGAAAACTATTCAAAATGCCAAACACGGTTTGGAATTCAACATTCAGCAATGGATGTCTAGACAAGCCAATGGGTGTCCCTATTGAATGAGTACTGCAGACGACCTGTGATTTCAAATCTCTCGTTTCTTAGACCACTTACTTTCCCTTTTCCCTGTTGCTAATATAAGAACGAAATGAGGTTAATGCTATTCCTCTAATTCCATAGTGTTCAATTTTGTTGAGAGGTATTTCATGATTTACAGTATCAAAAGCCTTGTAAATCAAGGAAATGGTTTACGTAACTGGTACCACGAAGTGGTACCAGCTACGTTGTACTGGTACCACTTCGGATCTGTAACAAAGTGCAACGGATCAGCCTCCCGTTTACCCTGCTCCGGCAAATCAGCAAAATTTTGCCCCTTCTGCCTATAGAGAATTTTGTTCTGGAGCAATGTAAAAGCTCTAGATCCGTAACAACTTTGTAGCTGGACGAAACTCTACCGGTACAGTGTAAACGTCGTCTGAAGCTGTTATATAAGGAAGACTTCAACTTAAAGCACATATCCCAAACGAACTAGTCTTCAAAATACAGGTTTCGCCAAAACATCGTAACTCATATCTTCACAACAGGGATGTATTTGCTGCTTGGCTATTCGTTACAAGTCCTGATGTACATAACAAAAATTCATTCCGCGTGGTCAGAGAATAGGAAAACAAGGAGATGGGTGTGAGCTTTTGCTATGCTTGATCTCATACTTACCCAGCCCTTTTAGCATAGAGTCTTTTTAACTCATTCTTCCAAAGACATCGCTTATAAGAGATTGCAGAACTCTGATACGTGGGTTAAAATTTAAGGGTGTACTCTTTTGAGCACCTGAAGTCTCGAAGGTCTTCTGAAATCGGTAGACTGAAGAGAAATACCAGTTATCACAAGTATACCGGGTGTCCCAAAAATAGTATACGGATTTCGTCGACCCTAGCGATAAGAATATAGCGTAAATCAATTCAAATAATTCTTAAAACATACCTTGATAGCAAACTTGAACATACAATCCTTGCCAAAACAACTTGAAAAAAACTCCATTTTGCTGCTTTTTCGTCTGATTAACCATACGAAATATATCGCTGGAAACTTCACCTAACGCTTTTTCCCGCACCCCCTGCCCCCCTGAACAATGTTGGTTTGAAATTATGATTACCAGACTTGAAGGAAAGCCACTCGGCTGCTTGGTTGTGCCCTAACGCACTGCGTTTTTGCACGAGAAACCAACGTTGTCGGGGGGGGGGGGGGAGGGGGAGGGGGAAAGAAGAGGAAAAATATGCGATTTTTTTCAAGAGTTTTGGCAAAGATTGTCCGAAGTGACTATTTTTGAAAAAGTGCATCAATTTAAGCCAAAATTGGCACAGATATACAGTTTTGTACTTTTATCAAGGTGCTGGTGTAAAAAAATTTCTCCATACTAAGATAATAGAATTATGACGTCATTAATGTGTAAAACGAAGGAATTGTTGGCCCTTGCAAAAGTGGCGGGGTTTTTAGTTCTAAATCTTGTCACTTGACGGGTATCGCTTACGAAGCATGCGACAAAAGAGTTTTTTGCATAGTTTGATGGAACTATGCAAAAGAAAGTTAGAAAATAGCTTGTATGACCTCACAGCTGCCATAATCCCGCCATACAGCGGCAGCTCCCATGCAATTGACAGTTCATGCAATTAAAAGCTATAGTTTGAAACAAAGGCTATTCCACAAAGAATTCATTCCTCAATGACAATTTTGGAAGGCAAGATATTTAGATATCATTGATTTCTCTTCATGTCTAATAGCTTTTGTTCTATGAACAATCGTGAATGGTAAATGATGCGCTTAATGTCAGTAACTCCTCACTTTATACGTCACACGCTTTCATGTGTCTCGAATCACGGTTGACACACGATTGACAGTCCCACTTTTCACCCCTTTCCTCCCCAGGAGACTGCTTTTTCTTACAAATTCTTTCACACAAGGGTGTTAATCATTGAAACCAATGTACAGGGTTTATTGGCAAGCCCCTACTAATGACAAATGCAGCAGGAAAGCGCTCTGTAACGATTGACACTGCATTGGTAAAAGGTATTACATGGTGAAGTTCTTTTAAGAAGATAGGTTGACACTTGCTATGAGCCCTATAATTCTGCAGCACGTTCAATTTTAAACTAAATGAGAAAGTTAATACATTGTTTATACGTTTGAACAGTCAAGATGCTAAAAAAGAACTAGCTTGCACAATTTGAAGTCGAATTAAAAGGAGTTTGCCTCGACTGTCAATTGGGTTTCCAAATCTCGAAGACTGCCTGGTTATGAGAAGTAAACTAATAACACTTGCATGATCCCTTGTAGTTCTTCCTTGACAGTTAGCGACAATAGATATTCACCTTAATGCCCAAACCCTTGATATTCATCCTTATGCACCTGTGCGAAAAGTCATCTGGATCCACTTTTCCGTCTAAGGCGATTCTAAATCCCGCCAAGAAAGTGAGACTCCAACTCCAAAGTAAATTTTCAGGATGAAGAACGCGAATGACACGCTAACGTCAAGTAAGTAAATTGATATCGAAGTCCTAAGCCCTCATCTTGGATACTGAAGCCCGCTGCATCTTCCATTCCATCAGAGTTAACTCTGATTCTATGATCCCACATACGACGATCTTGCTTTGTTGATTTTACAAGGAAATCAAACGTGTAAGATTTTTGTGAGTGTCTTTCTCTGGCTCGGCTTGAATTAAAGCTTAGTTCAAACTGGAATAAAACGCCTTAAAATTGGGAAGGAAAGTGCGTTTTCCAAATCATATCAAATGCGTTTCTGGCGAGCTATTCGCCTGCTATTACTTCGCTAGCCAGCAGTTCAATTCAAATTCTGTCAAGGCATCTTCAAAGACCCGCAGACTGCATTTGACACAGAGATATCTCAACAACGTTTTTCAGTCGTATCTCGACGTAATTTAGTGTGAACCGAGCTTTAGGCCATTCCGCGCCCCCTCGAAGCGCTGGGCGCCTTTGGCGCCCCCATCTTCTCACGTCACTAGGGGCTCCATGCCCCCTGTGCCCCCGGCCCCCCCGCCACCACGCCACTGTTTTTAAGTATGAAAATGAGCTGATATTTTTGGGCTGCAATGAAGCCGAAGTGACAGTTTTGAGCTGCCAGAAAATTTCTTGGATTGACCCCCCGTATGCGTACGTGCTGAGTACCCCCTGGGAACAGCTGGCATTGGAAGTGATTCAATTCACAGTGAGTGTACGATATGAGAAGAAATATTAAAACGTTGCGATGTTAAGTTTCCGAGGTAGATTACACATAGAAATCTGCTTTCCAGGACTGCCTTTTTAATTTTTAAGAAGCAAAAGAAGAAAAGAGGGGTTCATGACAGTGGGATAGTAAAAGAAAGAATTTACAAGGCAATCGTGATTGCAGCACATTTTGCACATAAAATTATGCAATTTGAAGGACGGCTAAAGCATGAAATATGAGAAAATACTGATAAAATGAAGGAAAGAACGACAAAAAATTGGCATCAACGATTTACGTTGAGTTTTGAAATGTAGCGAGCACAACGGGAAGAGGCATGTAAATAGGGAAAACATTACAGAGACTGCGATGGATCTTGAGTCCTCCCTCGAGACTTTTCACCGACGGGTTGCAGTAGATTATTCTTTCGGAAAAATCCGCAAAAAAGTTTTTGAAACCTTTTCTTGGCGAGTGCATGAATTTGACACGCCAAAAAATAACTTGGTATAACCTTAAATGTCTTTGCATAAGAAAGTACTAGCCCTTCCCTTGCCTTTTAAAAGTATTTCTAAATTGTAGTGTTATCCTTCCACATTAGTGTTTTGTCAAGAACAGTGCATAACAGAAACAAAGAAAGAATGGCAAGACCCCATTAAGCCCCCTTGCCCCCTTGCCCAGGAGGCTAGGCAACAGAACGAGGCTTGCAATGGAGCGAGATTTCTATAGAAAGATGTCATCCATTGAATCAGTTGTCGAAAAACAAGATCGACATCGTTTTAGTTCAATAAATGTTAACCTTCGTATCAGAGTCTCTACCTCTTAGGGAGTCTGGTACCCAAGTTGCAAACATGGGAAACATTTCGGACGATGGTAAATACCCTTTTGTCTTTCATATGAGTTAAAGAAGTAAAAGATAGAAAGGGTATATCTATATAGAAAGGGATTTTTCCTTGAAAGGAAGGATGTTATTAGGGAAGGGACGAAATAGAGCAGGACTGAACAGAGCTTCTGTTTCCTTTCGTAATCGTAATAAAAGCAAAGTACGACGGCGGGCAGCGCAGCGCCGCAGGCGACACGCGGCAAGCCTAGTACTACTCTATGCAGCCTACATTTAATTAACTACCTGAATAAATGCAAGCACCTGTGTCAATAGTGGGCAAAGATACAGTTTGTAACCCTCTTGGAAAGCAAGAAGAAAAATTCCCCTAAAGGTAATCCAACAATTTAAGGTTTCAGTATACACGGTAAGACTGTCAATGGCCAAAAGGCTTTTTCATATCGCGGTGCAAAACTTTGGAACAGTTTGGAAAAAGAAGCAAAATTGGCACCCTCCCTGAAAACTTTCAAGGAACGACTATGAGGGCAGTGTAACTTTATTTTCTACTTCATTTTTATTATGTTTTATTGTAAATTAGGTATTATAGCATTGTATATTGTAAATTAGGCATATAAATTTCTTTTGTTCTTAGTTTAGCCTATTTTCCTTTATTTTATGTTATTTTTTAACAGGTCAGTTTGAAAAACATGTATAAATATATGAAACTTATACCTGTATAAATATTTTAAAATGAAATGAAATGAAAATGGTATCGAGCACCCTGAGTGTGCAAACACACTCTACTTTTTCCTAGAACGGCCCTCATAATCCAATTTCCATGGCCTCAACTCGAGTAAGTCTTGGACAGTTCTATAATAGCTTGTCTAGAAAAGTTTTAAAAAAACCAACTTATGCTATGGCTTAGACCAAGTCTCCCAGTCACTTTCCAAATTTCGCCGAAAGATTCTTACCATGCACTACCTACAGAACTATCAAACTTCTTGTGAGAAAGATCTTGACTTACTTCCTCCACAAGCTATGTTGATGAGATATGAAAAGGTGGAGCGTACGTAGGATGGGGATCTGGGGGCTTCACCGCGAGAAAAAAATTCGAGTCAGTGCCGTACAGATCACAGCAAAATGCACTTAAAATGGGAAGATCGTAGAAACGCATGCTGTGCTCATACACATTATAATTGCGAAATTCATCAGCCCCCCCCCCCGCAATTTTTACGCCGGAGCTACGAGAATTAGAAATTTGATTTGATTGATTTGATTTTATATTTTTTACCCATGGTAGCCCCTCAGTTAGAACAACTGATTTACAGGGGGCCATGCTAAAAACTTACAATAATTAATAATTTACAATAAAAACCAGTATTTCGAACTAAATTAAAATTACAATTGTTCAAAAATCAACAAAAAAAACGAAAAGATTTAAGTCTTCATTTTTCCACCTCTCTCTTGAAGGCTTTCAGGGTTGAAGACTTTTTAGCGTCAGTACCAAGACTGTTCCAAAGCTTAGCGCCTCGGTACGAGAAGCATTTCTGCCCCCCTGCTGATTTCAACAATGGCAACCTGAGGTCGACTTCAGCATTCCTAAGAGAACGAGCAGTAGAATTGTTGACCCTCGTGAACATGTCATTCATGTAGGAAGGCGCGTCTCCTTTAAGGGATCTGAAAACCATTTTCTGAGATTCAAAATCAATAAGTTCCCTATCAGTGGACCATTGAAGCGCACGAATAACTGGTAAAGCGGTCGCATCAAATGGACTGTTGGTAACGAGTTTTGCAGCACGATTTTGGAGTTTCTGCAATTTTTCAATGACAGTCATCCCAGCATTTCCCCAGACAGGACAGCAATATCTAAAGTACGGCTCCACTAAACTCTTATACATAGTCTTGACGGTTGATAATGGAAGGGACTGCTTGGCATAACGAAGCATACCAATACCTCTAGAGATCTTATTTGTTGTTAAGGCCAATTGAGATGTCCATTTTAGTTGATGGTCAACCTGAACACCAAGGTATTTGACCTCCTATACCAACTTGATATCCTCGGAACCAATCTTAAACTGCGGTTTAGTGGAATCGACAGAGTCGATTTTTCTAAGCTTTCCATTGCTTCCTATGATCATTGCATCTGTCTTAGCTACGTTCAGAGACAACTTAATTCCTTCAAGCCAGCCCTTCAAAGCTTCTAAGTCAGCATTAACTGCCTGATTAATTTCTGAAACAGATTCAGAGGCATAGTAAATGCTTGTGTCATCTACATACATGGTCCTGGAAAAATGGTCCTGGAGAACATTGGAGGGGCGACCGCCCCCTTGCCCCCTTCCCGGCGCTTCTGGCACCCTCTTGCAGAAGTGCCCTGCATATTCATGCTGGATCTGCCCTCTTTAGACTGGTTTGTTGATTTGTAGAGGTATATGAATTGCTATGAAGAAGAGAAAATTAAAATGCGTCTTCTACAACTGACCTAAGAATTAAACAAAAGCGTAGAATTAATGAGAAAATAAACTAGTTTCAGAACGCAGATGAAACCTTTTAGACAAATGATTTGCAATAAGATTGTTAAAAAATCGAAATCGTTGTCATCGTCCACCAACGAAATAAGTACCTTTACAACCAGCAAGGCAAGGCAAACTGCTTCTTTTAAAATCTAAAGAAAAACTAAAAGCATTCTTGGGCAGCTCTGATGCATTGTCGTCATACCTGGAAAATACCTCCTTCCAGTTCTTTTAGTGGGCTCGTAGAAGTCATTTTCAAACATGAATGGTTTGGCTGACGCAGGATTCACACTGTGGAGAATAATAGAAGGTATGGTGCTCAGCACGAAGAAAATTGTCAATATTAGAAATAGTATAATTCCGGTGGCCCACTACCATTTGTTATTTCAAAGTTTACATTGACTTTTGATGCCAATTGGAATCAAATTATAATCGGAGTAGCAGTAAAGCAACGAACATGTACTTTATTGTTTAACACAGATATGTGCCCCTTGGTAATTCTAGGTTTAGGAGTTCAGTTTTGAGTCTCTAGAGATGTGCTTTTACATTTTACGCAGACAGTCGTGGGCGCAAAATGCGGTATAGTTTATTTTATACAGCATAAAACAGGGCGTTTGAGTTGATAACTTAGAAAGTTTGCAAACTCGCGCTGAGTGGTTGCAAACTGAATTTCCCACCCACCCGCCTCTTTCACATTTTCCATGTTACAATCCAAGACATAAATCATGAGACAATCCGCTGTTTGGAGGAAATTTTGAGTTGGGATCCCTCGCCCCCCATTGCAATCTTGGAAGCCGATGGAAATTTCATAGATGAGTTCACAAGTATGTCATCTTAAATCTGCCAGCATTGCAAAGCGCATCAGTGACAGATCATAGTTCAATGGCAGGAAAGGCATCCTTCAACGCAAAACTTATTTGTCTCAACGAGTTTGTCCAGGATCGTAGATCTTCTTTCCTTTGCAGATACATCTTGAAATTGTTATCTAACATGGACAAGGAGACTGGTTTGGCGGGGAAAATGCAGGTTGTCTTTCCAACCCACCTTCTCCTTTTCGGGAGATGGGATAGTCCTTTCAAAAGCCCAGCTTCCCCTAATGATGAGAAATGCAACCTTGTGTTTGAATTTCATTTTTCATAAAAATCCCTTCAGCTTACAACTCAATACCAAATAAGAAAATAAATACCCTAACTACATTAATACAATCTATATACAGTCAAAGCTAAATTATGTACAGCAACCTATCAAATAGCAGCTGCTCATCCAGGGAGTCGTGTTTTATGTCGTGTTCAGCTCGTATAACTTTCAATTGTTTTTGAATCTACCAAGTGCAGGGAGGTCTCTGATATTGATGGGAATATCGTTCCAAGCTTTCAAAGCCGAATAGAGAAAGCCTTTCTCGACATAGAGTACCATCGCCTTTAATCAGCACCCTAATGGGTTCTCCGAGATTTAGGCTTGTTTACAAACTTTTTAAAAAATGGAACGGTCTGGATCTGGGATATTGAGGTAGAATGGTTTAGGTCATACCTTAAAAACCGTCAACAATGTTGCTCTTTAAATGGTAACAAATCGAGCTCCCGGCCAGTTACACGTGGAATACCACAGGGTTCCTGTCTAGGCCCATTGCTCTCCATATTGTACCTTAATGACTTTGAAACTTGCCTAAACTTCTCAAAGGCTAATCTGTATGCCGATGACACAGAAGTCTCACTCTCGTAGAATGAGATTGGAAACGTGATACAAAACTTCCAGGCTGAATTAGAAACATCTCCGAGTGGATGAGAATAAATAAACTAAGTATACACCCTGAGAAAACTGAGTTCATGGTTATTGACCATCCTCGTAGGCAAAGCAAATTACCAGAGCTACCACCATTTTATTTGGATCATACTAGAATCAAACAGGTTCATAAAACGAAACACCTAGGACTTACGGTTGACGATAATTTGTGCTGGGATGAACAGTACAAATCAGTCAAAGGGAAGGTAGTTGGTGGCTTAGCATCGATCAGAAAGCTGAAAAATATCCTACCACAATCACAGCTACTCAATGTATATCAAGCACTTGTTGAAAGCCACTTAAGGCATGCTAACTTGATATGGGGAGCCCTCTCCGATACAAAGATAAGCACTTTGCAGAAATACCAAAACAGAGCACTCGATCTAATAGAATCTTCCAAGGTGAAGGATGCTTGGAATAACGACCTCATGAACATAAATCAATTGATGACGTTTGATCGAGCAGTTATGACGTACAAAATTGTTAATCAGCTCTGTCCTGCAGGCCTACAAAATAAGTTCATCGAGAGGTCGGTCATATCAAAATATAATACAAGAAATAGGAGGGATCTCCATGTGCAAAAACTGACATTAGAGTACACCAAAAGAGGTTTTTTTGTACACTGGTCCAACTGCTTGGAATAATATCCCACAGCCCATTAGAGACACCGATTCTATCGTACGATTTAAGGGGGGCTGAGATCTCACCTTCTGAGCTAAGAGAAATCAGCTCCGCACAAATCCATGGAAGATCAGGCAATATATTTTAATCATTGAGAGTAACTTTAGGAAATTTGTATTGTAATTAGTTTTTCTTTTTTTGTATGCTATAACTGAATGGATATCGTGGATAAATAAGATTAAATGAAAAAATGAAATGAAATGACTAGTAAATGAAAATAAAGCACGAAAATCAGGGAGCGCCGAGGGCGCGGGAGGGGAAACGGCCAGCGCTGCGCATTGTTCCTATGTTTGATGCAAATTCGGATCGAGGCGCGCTCATTTTGAGTGAAACTTGGAATGGAGCAGACGTGAGCTTGGAGGACTAACATTGGAGAAAAACATCATTCTTCACAATCTTGGCTGACTTAGGTATGTGATTCCACCAATAGTTTCTTTGATGATACATATCTTCGTTTTTCAGCTTTTGTTGCAGCAATCACTCCAATGTGATAGCTGCAAGGATATTTCTTACTGGGGAGGTGTGCCTGATAAAAGTTGGACTCTGTCCAATCCAACAACGGCGGCTTTTGTTTTATTCTTTCATGCAGCGTTACCCGTTGAATTTTTTGGTTGATATTTTTATTATCAATTTCTTTATCGTTGGCAACAAAATAAATGATAGATAAAATACTTAGCTATTCCAACGCTAAAGATATATATTATAAAGTGTGGATAAAAGATAGAAAATTATTTAAAACTATTTACAATTCATCAAAGTATACAATAAAACAAAATTTCTAAAAAACATAATAAAAAGCCCAAGTTCAGATTGAAAGTGCAACACAGCTTGCATGGACAATCTTCTCCCTTCCAATTTTTTATATTTGCTTTAAACTAAGCAAGGGATCCTGAGTTTCGCATTGGTTGCGGTAACATTTGCCATAGTTGCGGACCTCTAAATCTGACGCTTTCTGTGCCATCACCCAACGATCTCACCCTAGGTTGAACGAATTCGTTATTGTTACGCAAATTGTAATGACTTGCATTTTCAAAGAAAATTTCCTGCATGAAAGAAGGTATCAGGTAATTTCTTGTTTTGTACATCTAAGTCATAAGTGATTGAAGGTTCCTTGTATGAATAGTAACGGCATAGTCCTTTTCTAATAGTTCACCATAAGTAGATTCGGCATCCTTATAAGTTATTCTCAAAGCCCTTTCCTGTATTTTGTTAATTTTTTTGTTGAGCTGCCTGCCGTGAAACATCCAGATTAAAGGACAGTATTGAAATTGACTGGTAATAAATGCCCTCATGATGAGAGTTCTCAACTTTCTCTGATCTATATATGGTGATATGCGAGCAAGTGCATAGAGTTTATTGCTAGCCTTCTATGTATGTATGTATGTATGTATGTATGATTTTGCCATAAAATTAAAATTACAATATAAACTAATAAAAGGAAAGTGATCTAATTACAGGCAAAGTTCTATACAAGTTCTAACAGGAATATCATATTTACAGGCAAAGAGTTAAAAATGACGTTTAAAAACAGCCCAGGTTCAAAATGGCAGGGATAGCATTAAAAAGGTTAATAAGACCTTGTGTCCATAATGGTCCCTCCGGACGTGTTATAAAAATAAAAAGAGATTTGTTCCGGAAAAAAAGGATCTCTTAAAAAAGAGAGAGAAAAAAAAATTATTTCATTTTCATAGGCGGATTTTGCGTTTTCAATAGTATATGTAGGGGCTATCATCTTGACTTTGGAGATCATTGAAGAATTTATCTTTGATCTTATGTTCTTTGCAGATTTAAGTTCTGATGGTAGATTGTTCCACAATTTGAGTCCGAGATATAAGAGACAATTTTGCCCATGTTACTCTTTCGGAAAGGTCGATTCAGTTTGTTTTTAGATCTACGAGTTATGCGACTCTGGCCAACCGGTAAGAACATCTCAGACATGTAGGATGGGGCTGAATTATCAAAAAATTTGAAAACCTTTGCAGTTGTACATTGTTCAAATCTTTCTTTTGTGGGGAGCCAATTCATATTTTTGAATTCTTTGATTCCTATATGTGCTCTTCTTCTGGCACAGTTTGGAAACATGGCTATCAAAGGATAGTTTACTATCAATTTGAACTCCCAGTAGTTTCTTTTCATAGCTATTTACAACGTTAGCACTTCCAATTCTAACAGTAACAGGATCGTCACATTTCTGTCCAAGAACTAACAAATGGCATTTATCTGCATTTAATTTCATAAAGTTGTCAGCAAACCATTTCAAAGCTATGGTACAATCATTTTCAAGATTATGAACAATGTTGCCAAGGTTCTTATTGCAGGTCGAACAAATGCTTACTGAAACTGATGATATCAACTTGCTTGTCAACTATTGGTCTGAAATGTTTTCTTTGATCATTGAAAAACATGCCCCTTTGAGTGAAATGCGGGTCTCTGAAAAGTATTGCCCATGGATCAGCAAAGATCTTAGGGATTTGATGCGTACAAGAGACAAACTTAAAAAGTCAGCAGTCAAAGGTAAATCCCCAATCCTTATGGACTCTTCCGTATAGACCGATCCGTAATAAGGTCAATGCCCTTAATGTTCAGCTGAAGAAGCAGCATTATACCAATAGGATCGCTGCATGTAAAGGTAATATGAAAGAGTCTTGGAAAACAATTAATCAACTTCTCAACAAGAGATCAAAGTCAAGTAGCATTGATTGTCTCAAAGAATCTGGCACTGAAACTCGGAATAAAAAGGACGTTTCTAATGCAATGAACAATTTCTTTTGCACTATAGGTAGGGAACTAGCAGATAAAATACAACCTGCCATTAATCCCCTTCTATCAGGTGAATATGAGTTTAATAATGATAAGGCCAAATTTCACTTTAAGGCAGTTGAGCTAAAAGATATCAGGGATGCATTTGCCAAGGTTAAAACAGCAAGGAGCTTTGGAATTGACAATATTTCTAGCTACTTTATGAAGCTTGCTTTGCCATATATTGAAAACTCTCTGGCTTTCTTGTTTAACACATCCATCGAAACTAGCCAGTTCCCAGATTCATGGAAAGTAGCTAGAATTACTCCGATTTTCAAAGATGGAGATAGGACTGAAAAATCTAATTATCGCCCCATATCTGTCTTGCCTGTCATCTCAAAGCTCTTTGAAAAACTTGTTTTCACCCAGCTGTACCAGTATATGAAAGATAATGGTCTCTTTACACCTGATCAATCAGGTTTTCTGCGCCTACATTCCACACTAACTTGTTTGCTTAAAATGAGCGATGAATGGTACAACGGGCTTGATCTCGGTAAGCTCGTTGGATTAGTATTTATTGACCTGAAAAAGGCATTTGATACGGTCGACCACGATATTCTCTGTAAAAAGCTCGAACTTTATGGCGTCCAGCAGCGAAAGCTGTCTTGGTTTAAGTCTTACTTATCTAACCGCAAACAATTCTGTAGGGTCAACGGTGTTGATTCAGATATCGGGGAAATAGAAGTAGGAGTACCACAGGGTTCATGCCTTGGCCCTCTTCTCTTCCTCATCTATATCAATGATCTTCCTGAGGATGTCCAAGGTTCCTCTGTGACTATGTACGCTGATGATACTGTAGGACAGCGCTACCCCCGTGTGTATATAAGGGACCATATTCGTTTTGTATATATTCCGCTGGTTCTGTTTTGTTACTCATTCAGTCGCAGTATTTCATATCCGTGACCAAGTAAGAAATCTCTTTTCTGAGTACTCTTAAGGTAACATTACTGCGACTGAATTACCATGGATTCACTTCACGGAAAGCTGACTTTCGATGGAACCGGAGACATACAAGTCTTTTTAACGAAAGTAGAAATTCAAAGCTCTTTGAAAGGTTACACTGGAGAAAAACTTGCACAAGCGATAGCAAGCAGATTGGAAGGCCCTGCCTTTGATGTATATTTGCGAATGTCCAGTGAAGATAGAAAAGATGCCTCAAAGATAAATGCAGAGCTCTTGAAGGAATTCGAACGAGGAAAAAGAAACCGAGAAGAAGCCCTCGACCAACTTGGAAAACGTTCAAGGCAGGAAGGCGAGTCTGCACAAAACTATGCCTATAAACTCAAAGAACTTGTAAAGCTCGCGTACCCTTCGTTTGAAAACAAAATCCAAGACACGATTGCGAAAGATTACTTCGTGAAAGGTGTACACAACGATATGCAAGTCGCGTTGAAATCATTGAAGGGATTTGAAGAAAGTGATATAAATAAAATCTCTGACGAAACAACTCGGTTGGAATTGGCTGGGATCAAAGCCATTCAATGCGCTGGGTCAAGAGCCAATACCGTAAATCAGATTAGTGATGAATCGACAATAATCAATTCCATTGCCAACAAAGTGATTGAGAAACTGCAATCGACTGGACTCAGCGCTGCAACCGGGGGTATCGATGAAGAAGAAGTGAATTATGCAGGAATGACCAGGAATCGTGGCCGCGGCGGCCAGGGCCGTGGCTATGGGGCTCGCTTCAACCGTAGAGCAGAAAGAAATATGCAAGGGCGTAGCGCTTCACGTGGGAGACCAGCAATGAATCAAGGAAATTTAAAATGCAGATCATGTCAGAGCACAGGACACTTGTATCGTTTTTGCCCTCAAAGATTTTGTCAAGCTTGCGGGGGAAAGGGTCACGACGCATGGGACCAAAGTTGCCCCAATTATCAATGACTATATGGTCCAAAAGAAGATCAAGCCTCGGACCAAGTTGAAACAGAAGTCAAAAGAGTAGTTCATGGCCAAAATATGTCCACTGTCGTTTTAAAAGCTGAAATTGATAACCATTTAACGAATGTTTTGCTCGACTCTGGAGCAGGGGTCTCCATCATAGATTCAGAATCATTAAAGCGGTTGAACATTACCAAACAAATAACACCTACGTCAGCCAATCTCATTGATGCATCTGGAAATCAAATGAACATTTTAGGAAAGGTCACACTAAGCATTTTGATAAAGGGCATTTATTGCACCAAGTCCCAAGAGTTCCATGTAATAAAAACAAGCCGAGCAGCAAATATTTTGTTGGGTCGAGATTTTATGGAAAAATTTGGATCAATGACTCTCGATTTTCAGCACAACAGAGTTAAGCTAGGAAAGACATGGTTATCAGGACTCAAAATAAACAAACCGCAGAAAGTACGAGTTGCAGAAACTACGCTCGTACCATCAAGAACAGAAACAGTTGTTATTGCTAGATGCCCACCATCCGCTGCCTTTCTCGCAGGTGACTTTGAACCAAATAAACAGATTGGTGCACTTCAAGGTATTTACAGTGCTCGATCACGCTCAGTACCAGATTCTGATGGAGTTTTTAAAGTGCTCGTTATGAACGTAACCCAAAAAGATATTCAGCTGAACAGTAGACAAGCAATTGGATTCTTAAACCCTATTGGAACTGACGTCAATGCAGTCGAACATTCCATAAATTTTTCTGCACCCGTAATCGATAGTGGTGACTCTCCAGCAGTTAATGTATCCAAAGATCTCTCCACTGACGAACAAAGAACAGTGAAAGAATTGCTTCAGGAGTACAGAGATATTTTTGCACTTAACCCTAAGCGGCCTGAGAAGAACAGATTAATCGTGCACAGAATCAACACAGAAGATTCCTTACCAGTGTACCAAAAGACACGCCGCATTCCCACTGCCTGGGAGAAAGAAGTCGACAGTCAGGTAAAGGAAATGCTCGCCAATGATATCATCCGACCATCCGAGTCACCATGGAATAGCCCCATCATTCTCGTGAAAAAGAAAGATAACTCAATGAGGTTTGTTTGCGATTTTCGCAAGCTTAATGATGTCACTAAAAAGGACACTTATCCGCTGCCTCACATCAAAGATGTACTGGATAAAATGTCCGGCTCTATTTATTGGTCGACCTTGGATGCTGCATCCGCCTACTGGTCGATGCCTTTAAGTGAACAAGATCGAGAAAAGACAGCATTCTCAGTCCCTCGCGGAAAATTTGAATTTAATGTAACCCCTTATGGTCTTTGTAACGCTGGTGCATCGTACCCGGGGGGGGGGGGTACTTAGTATATTTGACCGACGGGGATGTGCCGTTTTTCAGGGTATCGTTTTCGCCTATTTTTACTAGAACAGGGTATCAAAAGAAGGCAAATTTTCTGGAGCAGGTTGTCAAAACATGTAAAAAGAGGAAATTTTGTTAGAACAGGTTATTATTTAGTCAAATTTTTGTGTTTTTGAGTATACTTTTCACCGATTTTTTCTAGAACAGGGTATCATTTGAAGGCAAAAATTCTGGAACAGGGTGAAAAAAATTTTTTTCGTGGGCACATCCCCGTACAAATTTAGGTCAAGTACCCCCCCCGGGGCATCGTATCAACGCTTGATGGATATGTGCCTTTCAGGACTCCCAGCAGATCGAGTGCTTGCTTACATGGACGATATTGTGATTTTTACACCAGATTTTGATACCCACTTGCACCAATTAAAGACTGTCTTCACACGGCTTCGTTCTGCGGGAATTACCTTAAAGGCTTCTAAGTGTGTTATTGCTCATCAGAAAGTCGACTTTTTGGGATATGAACTATCAGCTAATGGCATTCAGCCCCAGCAGAGATTAACTGATGCCATACGTGATTTCCCTTGTCCTTCTTCAAAGAAAGAACTAAAGAGATTCCTCGGACTTGCAGGGTTTTATCGCCAGTTTATCCAAAACTTCGCAGAAATCAGCAAGCCACTAAATCGATTAACTAATGATACAGTTGTTTACGCTTGGGATCAAACATGTCAAGATGCATTCGACACCCTCAAAGATAAGTTATGTGCCAAACCAGTCCTGGCCTTTCCTCGCTGCGGAGAAACATTTATCGTCGAAGTGGATGCAAGTAACATTGCCGTTGGTGGAGTACTTTCACAAGATCAGCCGGATGGAACAATCCACCCAGTTGCCTATTTCTCCACAACATTAAACAAATCACAACAAAACTGGTCAGCACACAGTAAAGAGGCGTATGCCCTGTTAGTCGCAGTTCGCACTTGGCATGTATATTTAGCCGGAACATCATTCGTTCTGCAGTCGGATCACAATCCACTTGTACACATCAGAAGTATGAAAGATCCACGAGGTAAATTCGCACGTTGGATTTCGGAATTGGAAGAATATGACTATTCTGTCTGCTATAAACCTGGAAAACAGAACACTAAAGCTGATGCGTTGTCGCGTGCAAGCACAATAGGTGATGATCTGACAGCATTTGAAACCATCTTTGACGACAAAGTTTACAACATAGATACTGACGGAAAATCATTTTTCGATCAACTTGTTCAAGAACAAAATAATGATCCAGTAATTGGCCCTGCAAAAAGATTAATCGCTAATGAAAGCACAGTGACAGAAGGTAGATTAAAGCGTGTCTCTAACCAACTTCGAATCGAAGATGATGTCCTGACTAAATCTGGTCGTCCAGTATTGCCAGCATCATTACGAAGATTAGTGGTTTCCAAATTTCATGAAATAGGCCACTTTGGTACCGAAAAATTGCACGCTCTTATCAAAGACAGATTCTACTGGCCGAACATGTTTGCATACTTGCGAAAATTCGTCCAGAGCTGTCACATTTGTCAGCAAACAAAAAGCGATCATCAGACACCAAAAGCACCCTTGCTGCCACTTTTCGAGCCAGATGCACCCATGCAGTTAGTCTCAATCGATTTAGCCACTTTGCCAGAAGATGATAATGGCTACAAATATATCTTGCTGATTGGAGACGTGTTTTCGAAGTACATAGAAGGAGTGCCACTTCAGAATCAGTCCGCTCCCACAGTCACATCAGCCGTCTTTAATTCATGGATCTTGAAACACGGTTGTCCTTCCTACCTACTATCCGATCAAGGATCTAACGTCGATGGGCAAACCATTCGCGAAGTATGTGACACATTCAATATCGAGAAACGCAGATCGTCGGCTTACCATAGTCAGGGCAATGGTTTTGCCGAAAGAAACATACGAAGTGTCAGGGAAGTCTTTCGCGCAACTTTACTAGACCGTAGGATTCCCCAGAAGCAATGGCGTTCAATTTTGCCCGAAGTCGTTTTCGCCTTGAACACAACAGAAAGCTCTTCCACCAAGTGCACTCCATATTACGTTGTCTTTGGGAGAAAACCAGTTATGCTGCAAGATCTCTTGTTCAATCACTCAGCAACCCCCGGGGATCAAGATGCACAGTCCGCCAGAGAATACGCAGCAGAACTCAAAATTCGTCTGGCAGAAGTCTATGAACATGTCGCAATGCAACTCAACCTAACTCGCCAACAGATGCAGAAGCAATACAACAAAAACATTTGTTTTCATAACTATCACGCCGGGGAGAAGGTATGGCTGCGTACCAAGTATTTTAAGACCGGAGAAAACAAGAAGTTATCCCCACGAAGGAATGGACCGTGGACTGTGGTCGAATGCCTACCAAACGGCTTGAATTTCAGAATCCAAAACGACTCAACGAAGAATCAAAAGGTAGTCCACCACAATCGGATAACCCCTGTCAAATCACACGAGACAGTTTCACCAGTCAAGGAACCCAAGGAGAAAGCCCAGACAACACCTAGTAAGGCTTCAGACGTCGAGACGAGGAAACGGACGATCGAACCATATTTGAGCAGTTCTGAGGAGTCAGCTTCTGATACAGAGAACGATGAACCCGCTGCGAGACGCTATCCATTAAGAGAAAGAAGACAAAGAGTGATCGAAGGAACTGTACCGTCAGACACTTTCTTACAATGAGTTATGCTTTAAACTTATAAAGGAGGGGAGAAATGTAGGACAGCGCTACCCCCGTGTGTATATAAGGGACCATATTCGTTTTGTATATATTCCGCTGGTTCTGTTTTGTTACTCATTCAGTCGCAGTATTTCATATCCGTGACCAAGTAAGAAATCTCTTTTCTGAGTACTCTTAAGGTAACAATACCAGTCTTTGTCATCAGTCTCGCGATTTGACTCAGCTTAATGAGGCTATAAATAGCGATCTCAGTAAGTTGGAGACTTGGCTTCAAGGAAATAAGCTTTCGTTGAATGTGGCAAAAACTCATTCAATGCTCATATCCACCAAGCAGAGACACAACTCTCTCAAAATTCAAAATGAAGCCTTGGTACTGAAGATACGCGACAATGAACTCGAAGTTGTTCAAAAGACAAAGTATCTTGGAGTGCAAATCGATTGCTCTTTAGATTGGAAAGAGCAAATTAAGGCAGTTTCTACAAAGGTCTCCAGGGCGATCGGCTTTTTAAGACATGCTAAATCCTTTCTGCCTCTGGCAAGTTTGAAAACTCTTTACACAGGTATTGTTGAGCCCCACTTTCGATACTGTTGTTCTGTCCGGGGTTGTGCTGGATCTACAGATATCTACCAGCTGCAAAAGCTCCAAAATCGTGCTGCTAGAATCATTACAAATAGCAGCTTTGATACCCCAAGCAGACCACTCATTGCAGAGTTGGGCTGGCAGACCATTGAAGAACTCATTGGCAGTGAGTCTAAAACGATGGTCTTCAAGGCGCTCAATGATTTGGCTCCACAGTATCTGTGTAACCTCTTCACGAAAAACTCAGCATGCTCCTCCCGCAGCCTTCGGAACACTGAGACCGATTTGAGGTTGCCGAAGAAAAATTCTGCAAATGGGCAAAAATGTTTTTCTTTCCGGGGAGTTAAACTATGGAATAGCCTTCCTGCTGAGTCTAAAACGGCATCCTCCCTGAATGGTTTTAAGAAATCAATAAAGGGTTAACTTTTTCTTTCTATTGTATATATTTTATCATTGTAAATAGGCTTTTAAACTATGGTTTTTTATATTCTAGTGACATTTTATTTTTAATTGTATATTGTAATTAAGTCTTTATCGGAGGGCCCCTTGAAAAACGGCTTCTGCCGAAGGTCTACCCTCCTAAAATGAAATGAAATGAAATGAAATGAAATGAAATGAAATGAAATGAAATGAAATGGAAGGTATAGATTGTAGTATCATCTGCATAATTACATATATCCGAGTCTTGAATAAAGAGTAAAGATCATTAATGTATCTACATAGCAGAGGCCCTGAGACTGACCCCTGTGGAAAACCGCATGCTACGCTTTTCCAAGAATTGAATGACCCATTTACTTTAACTCTTTGTTGTCTATTTGTGAGGTAATTGTTAATTAGTGTTAAAGCTTCACGAGAGAAGCTATAGGCGTGCAATTTTGCAATCAATAGATCATGTCTGATACAATCAAATGCCTTAGAGAGATCAATTAATACAGCCCCTGCCTTACCACTTTCATCAAGGCTAATTTAAAATTGTTCTAAGAGCCTTACGAGAGCGTGCTGGGCGTTGTAGCCATTTCGAAAACCACAGAGAAGTGACGATAAAAAAGGGTGCAACATATTCAACTATTTGTTTATCCATTACTCTTTCAAACAGCTAGGAGACCGTAGGCAGATGGTTCTATTTTCCCTAATTTGTCCCGCCGATCACTTCTAAAAACAATTTCGTTACAGTTTTGAAAATATAGATTTGATTCAGTTAAATCTCAGTCTAACTGATGGAGTTGAAAATTTTGTTTTATTTTGTTACACTTTTAAGTTTCAAGCAGATTTATGCCTAGTGGTCACCGTCGGGCCTAAGCGTTTTCCTACTGAAATGTATAGGCCGAATCACTGATCACCCAATGCGATGTGGCTTTTAATTTTCTGCAAAGTTCCCGGTTACCCGTTGAATTTTTTGTTTGATTTCCTTCAGTGAAATCTCAGTCTAACTGATGGAGTCGAAAATTTTGTTTTATTTTGTTACACTTTTTAGTTTCAAGCAGATTTATGTCAGGTGGTCACCGTCGGGCCTAAGTGTTTTCCTATTGAAATGTATAGGCCGAATCGCTGATCACCCAATGCAATGGCGGCTTTCAATTTTCTGCAATACCAGCCAAAATTTGCTCAAGGATAACCTAGGTTTTACCAAGGTAAACCTAGGTTTGTTGCTCATGGATTGCCTAGGTTTTAGCCTAGGTTTTCCTTGAAATAATCCTTGAGCAGACTTAGGTATTCCTACAATCTCTTACAAAAGTGTTGGACCCCTATGAAAATCCACGTTTTTCAGAAATATTGTCCCCCTTCCCCCCATTTCAATGTTGATTGCTTTGGTGAATTGTTCTCTTCCTGGATCTGCGTGAAAAAACCCTCTTTGCAATTCATTCAACATTGAAACGGGGGGAAGGGGGACAAAAATTCGATTTTTTCAACAGGGGTCCAACACTTTTGTAAGAGATTGTCTAAAAGTGGACATTTTCAAAAATTATTTTAAAAGCATTGTATAACTAGTAGCCAGTTGAAAAGTGGCCCGAATATTTTGAAGGCTAACTTGTTTCCATTGGGATAGAATACATTTTCTATCTTCTCTTATTTCTTCTACAATAATTCTTTAAAAAATGCCAAAAATCCCGCATTTCAGGTGATTTCCCAATGTAAATTCCAATCACCATAAAATTGGATGAAATGTAAAAAACACTTTATTTCTATATTTCATCTGGATGTACTAACGAGAAGTAAGATTTCAGGACGGCAACGAACTTTACATCCAATGTTTAAGGCCGGTTTTGAGAGTATTTTATCTTTGATTTTATTGACTTTTAATTCTTTTGTGACATGCAAAAATGGCAAAATTGCTCCAAAGGGTATTCGTCTAGAGTAATTGGTGCAACCGTCATAATTACTTCATACTTATTACCCATGGCACAAATTTTCATTGATAGGAAAGAAGGGTCCTCTCGATTGTGCATTACTTCATGAGACATAACCAAAAAATTGCCATTTCAAGAGGATTTTTGCTTGAAAAAACCAGCTGAAGATGTATTCAGCCTAATTACATGAGCAAAGAAAATTTTTCCAATTCTTTCCTTTGGTCTAGGCTTAAGGATATTTGTACCAGCTCTTCAAAAATATCCTGGCTGTTAACATAACTTTGATAGATTTGATAAAATGTATCCTTGAACTTGTAGGACTTGCTTAAAAACTGCATTTTTACCACAAGGATCGGCTCTTTACAAAGAAGCCACGCCCTTTAAAGATAAGACACGCCCTCTTGAACTTCCAATATTTGCTGCCATTGAGGTCATTCTGATGACTGATGTGTCGTTTGAATTGCTTATTAATTGTCAAAGTACACAGGAGACATTTAAAGTCAAAAATTGCCTGTACAGAAACAACAACAAGACTGAGTACTGTAGTGAGTACTGTTGACAGTGCTCACCACAGTACTCACTTTGAAAAAGGCTAATAAAATTTGCAGATTCCTTGGAATTTGCTCATAAATGAACATTAATCGTGTCAAATACCCATATGAACGATTTATATTCATTGATGCTGTAAATGAAAACAGTTGCAAAGCAGTATTTTGAAAATTGTCAACAGTACTCACTTTCTTCCTCTTAAAAAGAACAAATCAATAGTTCTTATTAAGAGAAAAGTGAGTACTGTTCATATTTTCACTTTAACTGGATATAAAAATGAAAGTAATACATGAATTGAAAGCTTGTAGTGCACTGAAGACATTAATGGGCATGTTAGCCCTTTTCACTGCCAAAATAGAGAAGTACGGAGTGAAACGCTAGTGAGTACTGTGGTGAGTACTGTTGACAGTACTCGCCAGTATGGCCCACTTCCCGAAAGGTCAATGCGTGAAGACAGAAAATATTGCCATGTTACTTTACATGCATTAATCTTGACGAAAAACATCTTATCTTCATGGCACAAACTAATGTTGACAGATAGAGTTGCTATTGGTGCAATGGCAGCGGGCCTACTTTCTTCAACTATAGGGTTTTCCTTCAGACAATCTCTTACAAAAGTGTTGGACCCCTATGAAAATCCACGTTTTTCAGAAATATTGTCCCCCTTCCCCCCATTTCAATGTTGATTGCTTTGGTGAATTGTTCTCTTCCTGGATCTGCGTGAAAAAACCCTCTTTGCAATTCATTCAACATTGAAACGGGGGGAAGGGGGACAAAAATTCGATTTTTTCAACAGGGGTCCAACACTTTTGTAAGAGATTGTAGGTTTCAAATTGGCACTACGTAGCTATATCGGAGGATAAGAAAACTCAAGGAAAACCTAGGTCTGCTCAAGGATGCCATATATGGGCGTTCCAAACGATCCATCAAGAACCTAGGTATACCTAGGTTAGACCTAGGTCACCTTTGGATAATCCAATAGGATCACGTGATGAATGACCTAGGTTTTCTCAAGATTAGCCTAGGTTAGGAAAGCCAAGGAAAACCTAGGTTTAACCTAGGTTTGTACCATTTCATTTCATTTCATTTCATTTCATTTTCATTTCATTTTAATTCCTTTAAGGAGGGTTGCCCTTCAACAAGTTGATTTTCAAGGGGCCCTCCAATAAAAACATTAATTACAATCTAAGACAAAAAGTAAAAGAGCTGTTAATTAAATTAAACTATAAAACCTTATTTACAATATCCAAATCCTATTTACAATAATGTTTAAAATTTACAATCAAAACGAAAGAAAACAGTTTCTATATAGTTTTCTTAAAACTATACAGAGAGGTTGCCTGCTTTGACTCGGCAGAGAGGCTATTCCATAATTTTGCACCTCTACAAGAGAAACATCTCTCGCCATTTGCTGACCTTTTCATCGGTAACCTCAGGTCGGTCCTCGTATCACGAAGGCTATATGATGAGCAGGACGAATTTCGGGTGAAAAGGTCACACAAGTATTGTGGAGCCAGCTCATTCAGGGACTTGAAGACCATTGTCTTAGATTCACCAGCGGCAAGTTCCTCAACGGTCTTCCATCCCAGTCCCCTAATGAGAGGTCTGCTTGGGTCATCAAAGCTGCTATTCGTTATAATCCTAGCAGCACGATTTTGAAGTTTTTGTAACTGATTAATTTCAGTTAAACCAGCGCAGCCCCAGACAGAACAGCAGTATCGAAAGTGGGGCTCCACGATACCTGTGTAGAAAGATTGCAAGGTTTCTTTCGGGAGAAAAGACTTGGCATGTCTTAAGAAGCCAACTGCCCTCGAGACCTTGCTAGAGACTGCCTTGATTTGCTCTTTCCAATCCAAGGAGCAGTCGATTTGCACACCAAGGTATTTTGTTTTTTTTTTTTGACTACTTCAAGCTCATTATCGCGAATTTTCAGAGCGAATTTTCAGAATTTTCAGAATTTTCAGAATTTTCAGAATTCGCGAATTTTCAGAATTTTCGATTTTTTTGTTGCTCTGCCCTTCATTTGAAATGCAACGACGAGATTTTCTCGCTGGAGTTTCGGAATTATTACGATCATTTGTCCAAATCGACACCCTTCCAAACAACGTTCTAATAGAATACTTGCTGTATGGTGATAAAAACCTTACTGATGACGTCAATAGAAGTATACTCAAGCTGACTCTCGAATTCATCCACCGAACAGGTCGGTTTGATTAAGATAACTCAACTCCTAACTTTTGTGATGCGCCACAAAGCCATAGACAAAGCCATAGACAAAATCGGCTAGGGTTTGTTTACGAACATTTCGATTCATGTGATCAGTTTCTTGTTAAATCAATTTTTGATTTCTCCAACATATTCCGTGTCTTGAAAAGTTGTGCCATGAGTACAACAGTTGAATAATACTAAAAATTTTCCAAGAGTTTGGTCACATGACTCGGGATGGGTGAAGCAGACCTTGGCCGATTAGGTCAATTAATTCCCCTCTTAGTTAGACGTTCTTTCTTTTTTGTAGTAGTTACGTGTAGTTTATGTGCTATCTTTGTCTTTCAATGTCGTCACGTCTAGTGCTATGTTCGTGTTTTTAGTTTTATGTTGCCATTTGGTAGACGTAAATTTTCGCTCCAAATGGTATTGTTTTAGTAGTAGGGTAAAGTATTTTGTAGGTAGTGTTATTAGGTAATATGTATTGTAAGTTTTTAGCTTGATATATAAAAAAAAAAAAAAAAATTTCAGAGCCAAGTCTTTATTTTGACTTTTGAGAGTGTTTTGCTTCTGCTTCGTAGAAATAAGCATAGAATGAGTTTTCGCAACATTCAAGGAAAGCTTGTTGCCTTGTAGCCACGTGCCCAGTTTTCTAAGGTCACTATTAATAGCCTCATTTAGCCGAGTCAAATCGTGAGACTGGTAAGTACAAACTGGTGTCATCAGCATACATGGACACGGTAGAATCTTGGACAGCTTGTGGGAGATCGTTGATGTAGATGAGGAAGAGAAGAGAGCCAAGACATGAACCTTGTGGAACGCCAACTTCTATGTCCCCTATTCTTGAATCTATACCATTAACCCTACAAAACCGTTTCCGATTGGAAAGGTAGGATTTAAACCAAGAGAGTTCACATTGCTATAAACCGTAGAGCTCAAGATTTTTGCAGAGAATGTTATGATCTACAGTGTCAAACGCCTTTTTAAGGTCAATGAACACTAGACCTACAAGTCTACCAAGATCAATTCCATTGTACCAGTCATCCGTATTTTTAAGTAAACATGTTACTGTAGAATGAAGGCGCAAAAAGCCGGATTGGCCAGATGAAAAATGCCCGTTGTCATTCATGTACTGGTAGAGCAGGTTTGTTACTAACTTTTCAAAAAGTCTTGAGATGACAGGCAAGACTGATATTGGTCGATAGTTAGACTTGTCAGTCTTATCTCCATCTTTGAAAATAGGAGTGACTCTAGCAACTTTCCATGTTGTATGCTAGCAACTTTCCATCCTGTACCAGTTGGAACTGGATTTACGTGACTTGCCATGCAGCTGATTCAAAATCGCTACGGCCTAGAGAATTCAAACTCGCTACTCCACAGTTCCTGAAATTATTTTGAGAATTTTTAGTATCGGCTCAAATCCTTACTTCTTACAACGTAAAAGCACAGGGCCGTCGAGACGTTTTTGAGGCCCAGAGATAAAACTGCGGAACGCCCCCCTTCCCTGTGAGCGAAGCGAACAGAAAATTTTTCAATCAGGCCTTTTAAAATGGCTTAAAATGCATCTTAGAAGAATTCCTGCAGTCAGTATCTTAGAAACGTCGATTACACATTTTTTTATAAGAAACTAGGATCAGGCCATAGTACTAAAAGTTTCTTAATTTAACAAGAAATTTTGTCCATTTTAGTACTAAAAGTTTCTTAATTGGTTTCTTATTTTTTGAATGCATGGATTGTCAATGTGGTCGCTAACATTGCTACAGATATGTTTCTTGATATTCAAGACATCATATAGGAAGAAACAGTGTTCTGTTATGTTAAAAACACAAATGGTTTGATAATATTTCCCAATAATAAACGTTCAACGATCTATTTGCTATAAAATTCATGCTTTTAACTTTGAAAAGTTTCTTAGCACTTCTCAGACATAGTACTAGAGTTTCGTAAAATTTCCGCCACCTTAGTACTAGTTTCTTATAAACCAGTTTCTTATAAAAAAAACGTGTATGATACCCGCTAGGGCCTAGACCCTGAGGTAAATTTCCTCTCTACCTCTATCGGTGGCCCTGTAAAGCATGCAGTAATCAAAGGCATACAGAGTAACAACTTCTTTTAAAAGAGCCTAAGATTAGGTAAAGATCCGTTTTTTCCTCGCTTCAACTTTCTCTCAAGACTCAACCAGACTTTCCGATCCCGATTGTCTGAAGTAACGGCAAGTTTCTTTGCAAGATCAAGAAAAAGACAATACAAACAAACTTTTTGGGCCAAAGGAGAAACGCTGATGAGCCTTTTGAATTAGTTTGGTGGCAGACTTTAGAATTAGAATTAGTATCAGAATTAGAATTAGTATTAGAATTAGAAGGTAGTAGAATTAGTTTGGTGGTTTAGCGAGGGTGGAATTCTTTGCTATAATGTGCGTCGGAAAAGCGTCGTTTTATTAACAATAATTCCTTCCATCAAATTCTTGCAAATCGTTGTAACAAGTTATACGACTGACTGTCTTCATTGGAAAGTTAAATATAAATATTACCAGCCATCTTCACAACAACTGAAAGATTTAGGCCTTGCGAATTTTATCTCATCGAATGCTCACGCCATTCAAGACTTACCAAGGCGCGAAAGTATTGCCCAATCACGAATACGAATCGCTACCAGGATTTATCATGGACCTTGAGCTCGTTAGATCGATCAAGGAAATTCGAGGAACCTGGGGACATTTCAAGATTTCTTCAAGGACCTTGGTGCACGATTTTTTCTAGGTTTGGCAAAAACCTTGAAATGGCAACTCAGCTCAAGGTTTTCTCAAGGACCTTGGTCTACCAATTTCAAGGTTTTTTCTGAGTTCAGATCTGGTTGTTCAAGGTTCCTGGGCCTGGGGCTTCCTTGATCAGTTCGAGGTTTTCTCAAGGAAATTCAAGGAAATTCTAGGATCCTTGATCCAAAAAAATTACCCGGACCCGTTGAATTTCTTGTTTGATATCATTCAGTGAAATCTCAGTCTAACTGATGGAGTTGAAAATTTTGTTTTATTTTGTGACACTTTTCAGTTTCAAGTAGATTTATGCCGAGTGGTCACCATCGGGCCTAAGCGTTTTCCTATTGAAATGTATAGGCCGAATCGCTGATCACCCAATGCAATGGCGGCTTTCAATTCCCTGCAAGGTTCCAGGCTACCCGTTGAATTTTTTTTTGACATCATTCAGTGAAATCTCAGTCTAACTGATGGATTTGAAAATTTTGTCTTGTTTTGTTTTGTTTTGTTTTGTTACACTTTTCAGTTTCAAGCAGATATTTTTCATGCATCTTATAGCAAGTTTAAAGAATCTTGATACCTTCTTGATAGGATCTTGATTGTGCCCACCCAGAACTCCAACATCTTGCAATACATATACAGTGAATTTTACTACAATGTGCAGTTTCGTATCGTGGTCACAGTATATACAAACTTAGATCAATTAATCACTTCCCTGTGGTCATACAATCATTGTTGTAAAAGACAGTTTGAAATAATTCTCTTCATTATGTTTCAGGGGAAGGATTCACTTGCTAATTGAGGATTGGATATTTCTTGCAGATGGTGTGTTAGTGAGATACCGAACAGCAAGAGACCACTTTCATTGTGAACAATCTAACAGAGTTATTAGCACAGATAAATTCCAAATGGACACCCTTTGAACATTTAACATGAGCTTCATAATTTCCTATGCAAGGTTTTTGATGGAAGATCAAAGATTTTGAATTTTTGAAACTGCTTAATCTTCTGCAACTAGACGCACTTGTGAGCCATGATATGTATGTAATATGTATGTATGTATGTAATATTATGCCATTAAAATTAAAAACTTAATTATAAAATTTACTGCAAAATAAACAGAAAGCTAATTACATGCGTAGAAAAAACAATAATGATAAAAAGAAAAACAAAAAACTAAGATCTGATATAAAAACCTAAGTATAAAAACACCCCCAGTTTAAAATGGCAGGGATAGCATTAAAAGGTCAGTGTGACCTTGTTTCCATAATGGTCCCCCAATGAGACACCAAACCCCAAAGTCAACTCAATGTCATGCAGATTACTTATTGTTTAATCTTAAACCAAGAAGTTTCATGTGACTTGTTTATCATTCACAAGCAAAATTTGTTTCTTATTTGTTTTTAATCTAATTTGGGTTAGTGATGTGCTGTTGTTTAAAATACTTTGCATCTCATAACCAAAAATCAAAAAAGTTTCTTAACCTTGAATTGACCTCTAACTGCTTCCAAAAGAGTTTCTTAATTTTTAGAGGAGGCTTCTCATATTGGTGTTTTTTATATAATATAAGCTGTTTTCATATAAAAGTGACTATCAGTTCAAAATTGTTGCAGTGTATCAAATCTTTCAAGTGTATCAATTCCAATGCATCAAAAGATGATTACACTAAAATGGCGGACAGGAATTTTTTACCGTGGTGCCTTTGCATCACATTGACCTTTTATTGATTTGATTGGCTGATTTCTTCAATACCTCAAAGGATCTTGGTTCAAAATTCCATGATGTCATCTTTAGAACAACCATCTGTTAGAGGGGACTATGATGAATGAATTCTTGTTATCTGCTCTATCTGCTCGTGAATCTTCATCTTCAAAACTGCAGTTGTGTATGTGAATTTTATTGCCTATTTACCACTCATAATGAGAAGCAGAGTGGGTGTGGTATTTGGCAATTCAACAACAATGCCCTTTCTTTTGAAAAAGAAGAACAAACAGAAAGTATCTTGCAGAAAGCCATTGGAACCAATTTGCTGATGTATAAATTGTGTGCTCAAAAATTCCTATTGCAACCCTCAGTCAATTTTCAAAGTTTCCAAATTTTGATTATATATTCAAAATATGAATAGAAGTGTGGTCTCACAGAAACTTGCCAAATGAATTTGACTATTACAGTGTTTGCTAGAATTTGAATAAGCCATATTTTTTTTGTTTTCATTTAATCAATCAAAGACCTGCTTATAACAATGAAAATTTACATACTACATCAGGAAAGCAAATTCCATAAGCATAGAGATGAGGGGCCAGAGGGCAGTAGTCTCTCAACTTGGAGAAATTTTCAAAAATCAGCCAAGTCGGCAAAATTTGCCCTTAGTTGAGCAAAAATGTTGGTAAACAATTGGCTTTGTGTCAGGCAGCCCCCTAGATTTTTTCTTCCCATATGCTTATGGCAAATTCAAATGTAAAGGGACAAATCTCAGCAGTCACAGAGACTATGCAAAAACTCATGCCCCAAATAGTACAAACTTATTCAGAAACTTTCAGTGGTAATTTATGAAATTATCCTTCCAATTAGGAGTGTTTTGTTACTTAGGACTATTCAAAATTTCTTGCAAAAAGTTGAATACAGTAGCATGATACCACTTTCACCTCTGTAAAAAGGGTGTCAGTTTTTCAGTGCAAATTGAAACAACATATCAAGTATTTTTATGACCAAGGGACTGTGATATCTAGAGAACTTCGCCAAGCTTGTTTCATCAGCAAACAATTGTTCAACTAGAAGTTTCTCCTGATATCAAGAAGGCATAATATTTGATTAGCTATATCAATGTGAACATGACATTGGAGTTACTATGAAAGAAGAACTAATCAAGTCTGCAACCCTTGTCATGGGATGCTCAAAGTGGTGCTGGGGCCTTAATGTGAAGGCTATGCCAGTTGTGGATAACACTGCTGCACCATAGTTCTTTCAAGCCGGATCTCTTTGAAGAGCCAGGACTTGGGGGCAATCAATCATTGCCAGGTCTTGGCAGCTTGAGGACAGTCACCTTCAACTCTTTGAATCAGTAAATTGATGTTTTATCTGCTCCTTGTTTGGCTTTCTCTCTCCTTCGTTTCATCGAAAATCTTTCACTAAAAGTGCCGTATTATTCATGTTGACTTGAACTGCTATGCAATGAAACCACGCAGAATCAGCAACAGCTCCGTGGAAAGGAAAATAACCGAAATGGAACATCAAAGTTCAGCGATGGTTTCCAATGAAACATCGCCCCATCCCCATCCTATCCAAATTTGCATGGTTGGTGATTCACAGTTGCGTAGAATGGATGCTGATAAAATGTAAAACAATCATCACGAAGTTGTTTTGAATGCAAAATCAGGAATGAAAGTCGAAGAGGCAGCTAATCATTTATATTGTGATGCAGACGTAATAGTTATGCATGCGGGCACTGCGTGAATTGACCCCACAAGAAGTTGCAGAAAAGGTGGTCAAAACTTTCAAGAAAATTAAGCAAAAGAATTCTAAAGCCCAACTCGCATACTCCTCTATGTTTAGAAGGAAGGGCAATGCTGCTGCAAATGGTATGAACGTTAAAGTATTTCAAACAAATAAGATTTTAAAAGAAGAACTCATGCTGCAGGGTACAGACTTTATTGATAATGACAACATTTTATATGGTAATATCTGTGATGATGGTTTACATATTAACCAAGGAGGAGCAAAAATATTTGCACGGAATGTCAAGAAGTATGTAGAGTACTGGTAGGGGTATACAGGTTCAAAGAGAAATCTAAGCGAATCACAACTTAATCTAAGAAACAGTCGAACAGAGGTTTACGAATTGCATCACTTAATGTTCTATCATTACGTAAGAACCATTGTGAAATTGAGCAAGCAATAAACGAATACAAATTTCATATTCTGGGTTTAAATTAAACTAGGTTAAGTAAAGCTATTACAGACCCAGAACTATAGCTGGAAGGCTTTAGAATTCACCGTAAAGATAGAGATGTCAACGGCGGTGGAGTAGCTATCTATGTAAACTCGAGCATTAGCCATAATCGTAGATACGATATTGACGATCTACTATTAGAAATCGTGGCCGTAGAGATCACTCCCTTGCATGCCCGAAATTTTATAGTTATTTATTGGTACAGACCCCCAACCCCCTGCAATGATAAGGAGAGTTTTGAGTCATTAAGGAACTTACTATCTTCTGCAGATGCAGAAGGTAAAGAGATTATCGTAATTGGTGACACTAACTGTGATCTAAAAAATCACAAGGATGGGTGCACAAAAAGCATAAAATCAATCTATTCGGAGTTCCAATTGGAGCAGCAAAAAAAAAATGAATATACTAGGGTAGTTGCGCTAGAGAAATATGATGCTTCACACACTTCCAAGGCTCTTATTGATCATTTGCTACAAATCGCCCAAATTACATTTTGAGAGCGAGTGTGCTAAAATTAGGAATGGTCGATCACTACCTTATCTTTGCAGTTAGGAAAATAAATGCAAAGCGACTTTTAGAAAAGCAAGTGAAAATAGTCGAAACACGTAGCCTTAGAAACTATGATAAGCAGCTATTCCTGGACGAGTTGTCAGCCATTGACTGGAACAAGACTCTTGCCCCGACTAATGGCGACCCTGATCTCATGGCCTCGGTCTTTAATAGTGTCATCTCATCTCTTCTGGAGATGCATGCGCCACTAAAGTGCAGAAAAATAACAAGCAATCATGCTCCTTGGATTACTGTGGAAATAAAAAACCTGATGAAGGAACGTGATTTAGCAAAAAAAGAGGTCCGAGAAAGATGCTTCCTATTGGTCAGACTATAAGAAGTAGCGGAATAAAGTCACTTCTGAACCTCGTGCCAGGGTACAGGTATACTACCATAACCTTATTGATGAAACCCAAAACAATTCGAAAGCTATGTGGAAAACAATAAATAACGTTTTACATAAGAACTCAAATCACACTGTAACTCAAAACATCATTTTTGAAGGTACAGAACTAAAATCACCTTCACAACTTTCAGAAGCTTTCAGCAAACATTTCACAACTGTTGGACCTAAGTTAGCGGAGAAGATAGAAATTCAGCCTTCCGATGACCTTCTTGAGTACCTTGGAGATAAAACCGGAGGAACCAAATTTAAGCTACAGCCAGTAAGTGTAGGGTATGTAGAGCGTGCTATAAAAGCTCTGAATAACTCTAAGTCTCCTGGTGCTGACAGAATCCCTGTCAAAATACTGAAAGACGCCATAAACTTAGTGTCGGAACCACTGACACTGATATACAATTCATCTTTAGAAAGGGGTATTTTCCCCCAGATCTGGAAATTAGCCAGAGTAGCACCTATTCATAAGGCGGGCACGAAAACAGATGTAAACAACTACCGGCCTATCTCAGTGTTATCAGTTGTGTCGAGAATTTTAGAAAAGACTGCACACGACCAACTAATGGAGTTTCTAAAGGGACAAAACAGGCTTTGTTTGAACCAGTTTGCCTTTCAAAAACTGTACAGTACACTGGCATGTCTATTGAATGTTATAGACCCATGGTTCAAGAACTCTGATGAGGGAAAAATAAACTTAAGTAGGGTAAGACGGGGTAAAGTGAACTATTTTGTAGGTTTTCGTAGAACTAAATTTTTGTTTCGATGAAAATATCAAATCTGCTTGCGTTAAAAAGACATTGTGGCCGTTGCTGAAATATTGATGCATGTTTTTGACTTTTAATGATTGGCATTTCCACGCATCAGCGTGTTTTTAGCAAGCAGTTGGGTAGTTCACTTTACCCCGCAAAACGGGGGTAAAGTGAACTACCGGGTGTCCCAAAAAAAAGTTCCGACGTTTGATTAAACGCAGGGGAAAGACTTTTGAATATGGCAATTTCTAATCATTCTAGTTACATGCTTAACATTTCTACTTGCAATTTGGCATATCGTATGAAGACATTAATAATCTGAAAGTGGAGCTATGAGCACTAACATTTCATTTCCATGCTCAAGGCAAAACCAGAGAGATTGTATGCCTTCCTTTATCATCGCGGTGAAGGGGGAATCTCCGGATGAGCAACACTGGGTTCACATTTTCGACCAGACTCAGAGTTTGAGTCCTTTGTCCCTTGGGTCTTTCTGCACGACTCTAACGACTCAAAAGACCTCGTGTGAACCAGGCTTTCCCTTGATGACGACGAGCCAGAGTTCTGCTCATTGAGCACAGTCAAAGCAAGGTCTGAAAAATCGAATCCAATAGGTCTCGAGGGAACATACTAAGTTAGTACTTTTTACCACTCAATTCGAGCTTCACGAAGGCGGAGAATGCACTGTTGCATAATATGGCACGTCGAACAAAGAATTGAATACTATTTTTAGTTAAAGAAACGAAATTGTGGAACAGTAAAACTCCCGTTTGAAATTCCCAGTCGGCACAATGCAACAATAACATCAGAAAATTGTTTGTTCCAAGAAAGTCCACAAAATGTTTTCAAGCAGGCGGAATTCTACACAATCAAACAACATAAAAAGCTAAATTGCATTCAATTACAAAGCGACGTTTTGTCTTGCAAACAGAAAATTTCTGCACCCTTGGAAATTTTAACTGGCTAGAAAATGGCCTTTATGCTCAGTGAGAAGAAACCTTGCAAGTTGTCAAGATAATGAGCACATCGTCAATTCAGTGTTTGTGTATGTCTTTGAGGGAGTCCCCTTTTACCACCATGAGGCAGAACGCCGTACAAATCTCTCTGGTTTTGTCTTGAGCATGAAGATGAAATGTTAGAGCTCATAATTCCATTTTCAGATTACAGATTTCTTCTTACGATATGCCAAACTTTAAGTTGAAATGATTAGCATGTAGCTAGCGTAAATAGAAAGTATTTGGCTCAAAAACTTTTTCTCGGTGTTCCATCAAACGTCGGAACTTTTTTTTGGGACACCCGGTAGAACAGTGATGGTCCAAACTCAGTTGTTTTATCGACTTTGAACTGCTTTGGAGATCAATCTATGTATTTCTAAGTGGAAAATAGTTCAGACAGGGCCGAGCAAAGTTTTTGACGCCCCATTGGCAAGTCGAAATATTCATGCATGAAGCAAAAGTGTAGGAGACATTCCGATCTTTCCTGATGCTTTATCATATGCTCTAACCTTGACTACAACACCTTTGCCAGAGTCGTGCTTTTCTCATATTTTCACAGAATGTTCCAATGAATGATCAGCCTGGCAAAAACCAGCAGAGAACTTCATGTATATTTATACTTATAGAAACTCAACTCACAGATCGTCAAAAAATTAAGAAACTCCAGTACTGGGAAAACATAAAAGAAACGATTGATTTTTAAAAAAGAAATCCTTAACATATTTTACTTTCTTTCACCTGTTTCCTTCATCATATTTCTCGGCAGAGATGGCGCCAGGGGTGAAATTCTGGGGAGAGGGGGGGGGGGCAAATACTGTCAGAGTGCTAACAGCGATTGAAGCGAACAATTTTGAAGGACCTTTCAGGTTGGCTAGAAATGCAAACATGCTCTGAAAACATGACATAGAAGTTATGGAGGTGCCGACAGTGGATAGAAATTTTCTGAAATTTAAGTGTCAGTTGGGCTCAATGAAATTGACGGGGGCTCTTGCCCCCAAGCACCCCCGCTGGTGATATCATCTCGGTTTCTTGGCATGTACTTGAGTGATGTCTAAACATCATCGGAAAGGCTTCAAATATCGTTGTTTTGAAAAATTCCCAAAGAAAATAATTAGTGAACATGAAGATTGTCATAAACCATTACAGAACCTCCAATCAGGGGCATCGATTATGAGACAGTCATTTTTTCAGATATTTTGACCTATTGAGCATCATCCTCCGCCCATCTCCCCTCAATAAGTGTTGAAAACTCAGGGACCCTCCTTGATACATCACCAACATTGAATAAGGGGGAGAGGGGCATCTTCATCGTCAGATATTAAATTCTGAATTTGTCCAAGCTATTTCGTCTATGATTGTCGTAAGAAACTCTTCCCCAAGATACCCCTTTGCAGAAATTAGGAATCTATTCAATTTCATAACAAAAACTGAAATTTAATCATTTTCATGAATATAAAATTTTACACAGAGAAGAGACTCTTTAAGTAAAGAAATTCCCATTAGATCAGTTGCTATTAGTTCTGAAGTGTTAACATTTAGTGCTGAAATATGATTCTTTCCAAGCCTGACAAAGAAGCCCTACATTAGTCATCTTACGTTGAAATACGCAGAAATTGGTTTTAATTTGAGAAAATCTGGGAAAGGCTACGCTCGCTCACATGAAGGAAGCTTGGAATGCATCAAAACTCCAGTTTCATGCATGCCATGCAGGTAGTTCACTTTATCCCGGTCAAGGCAAAATCTCGACTGAACGATGGGCCTTTCAAAATCCAATGCTAGCGGACTAGAAAGTCTTTCTTGGTTATCTTTTTTCTGGAAAAAGGAACCACATGGTGTGAGCTTTTAATCAATAAAGAAATTTCCGAAAATGATTTCCTTTTGGAGTCAAAAATCAAGACGAAAAAAGAGGGGCTAAACCTAAAACTGCAATTTTGCAAAGTTGTTTTCACTACCTCGGGTTAGGGGATATTTAACAAGAACAGAAATAACCCCTCAGCAAAAATATTTTCTGTCAGCATATATAATCAAGCATCCGTCATAAATTATGTTTTATCATAGCGTTTCTACGTTTGGAGCAGAACGTGAATGTTCTGAGTAGTTCAAATTACCCCGTCTTGCCCTATATTCCTTGATCTCAAGAAAGCATTCGATGGGCATTCGATACCGGAGCAGTTCTGTTATTCTGACGGATCCACTTCCAGCAAAAGCAGCATTGAGTGTGGTATTCCGCAGGGCTCGTGTTTGGGACCCATACTCTTCATTCTATACATTAATGATTTTGAGAATTGTCTAAAAAGCACGATCCCAAATATGTATGCTGATGATAAATGTGTGAATATCGCATCAGAAAACCTGAATGAACTTCTAACGGATTTGCAAAACGAGCTGGAAAATATTTCGAATTGGATGAGGATTAATAAACTTAGTTTGAATGCCAGCAAAAGTGAATATATGGTTATAGGCCATAGGCGACAACCAAATAAGACAGGTAATGATTTGCCAGATCTTGTCCTCAATAATGAAGTTATCAAAAGGGTTGACAAGACAAAATACCTAGGGATCAACATCGACGAAAGCCTTAATTGGAAGGAGCAGTACAAAGCTATCAAAAAAATAAGCTGAAAGGGGGCTTGAGCTCCTTAAGAAAGCTGAAAAACATCCTCCCGCAAAGGAAACTTGATCATGTTTACAAAGCTCTTTTTGAAAGCCATCTTCGCTATGGCAACATCGTTTGGAGTACTCTTTCCAACACCAAACTATCCCAATTGCAACGATTACAGACAAGGGCAAATTAGCTAATAAATAGCGAATGTCAGGTATAAGGACGGATGGACTTGCAAATGGCTCTCTGTAAAGTCATTGATCTCCTTTGACCAAGGAGCCATGACAAATAAAATCTTGCATGAACTCTGTCCCGATAATCTTCGCCATAAGTTCACAGAAAGATCCATGATTTCAGAGTATGGAACCAGAAACCATGGAGATCTGCAAATTCCTAAAGTTAGGTTAGAATATGCAAAGAGAGGTTTCTACTTCTCTGTTGTCAAAAACTGGCATGATATTCCAGACAACGTTCGAGAAAGAGACTCAATCGCTCGTTTTACAACAGGTCTTAGAAATTATCGTTTGAACCTTTCACAGGACCCAAACACGACCCCTTGGTAGAGCAGCAATATTTCAATTTTTTTTTCTTTTTCTCATATTATTCTATAGAAATATTGTCAATAGGTTATTAATTTGCTGAAAGAATCTCGTGTTTAAATATTGATAAAATGAAAATGTTAAAGGTCTGATAACTTGTTTCAATAGTTTGTTCTGCCCTTTGAATGAAATATTTGAAAAGTCCTTCAAGTTGTCAATTTCCAATTTTTTCAGAGAGTTTCTATTCCAAAGCGAGTGGATTGGCTAAAAATCGCCCTGAACCAGCATAGTGTGTGAAAATGGGCTCGTGTTGTGAATATTGACCTCCCCCCTTCCTGCTGGACGATTTCTGGAATACAGTAAAAACCCGCACATAAGAACCTAAGATTTTGAACTCAGCCTGTTTAGGTTCTTATGCTATGGAGTACATCTGGCAATCAGGGTGTAGGTTCTTAACGTAGGGTCCAAAACCAATGCCAGAAAGCAAAGGATAATTGAAGGTTTAGCACTGAAACATGATGGAAATATGGCTAGCAACGCTAAGCTCTACTTACAAAGATAAAGTCTGTTAGTGCTTGGAGATGAATTTTCTCATCTCCTGACCCATCCGCAGTCATCAGACAACCAGTCTTGGTGAAGAATTCCTTTGCAACCACAGGAAATCTGTGAGTCTTAATCTCAGCCAAATTTATTTACACCCTTGACCTTGCCCATTTCACCTCCTGCAGGCCCTGCCTATCACAATTCTGTATATGTTTTGAAGTCCATCCGTGAAGAAGTTGATTGACGAACAGATTACAAACAAATATATTTCCCAGTGAATAAAACAATGAAATTTTATACCCTTTATTAAGAAATTTGTTGAAATATCAGGCTGAAATGGTTCTTATTTATTGGGTACAAAACATACAATTTAAGGCTCTAGGTTCTTAATAAATGAAGGTTCTTATGTGCGGGTTTATACTGTAACGTGATGACCGTTCTATGTATGAGAGGTTAAAACTGGAGAGGCACGGAAAGCTTTAATTTTTCATCCGATCCGATGCAATGAATATTGATTATATCGGGGATGTGACCCTAGGAAATAGCTGTTTTGACGGTATAGTAAAATTTTCTTTCGGGATAGCTGATTGCGGTAAAATGAGGGGTGCCGGTTCAGGGCGATATAACTCATTTAGGCCGACTTTTACCGTTGCGCCCTTAAGTTCTGGCTGTACTTCAAAAAGTGGGAAGATTAAGTTGATGAAGTGACACAGTAAACATCATGAACTAAAGAATCTTCTGATGGCAAATTATTGTTTTAACCCTACTTTACCCGGGGGGGGGGGAATTATGCCCCCACTTGGATTATCAATAATAGTTCTCAAATAGAGGAACCTGGAGTGCTGAAAGTGAAATGATTTTTCCAAAGATTCAATTGCCTATCAAATTTGAAATGTTTCATTGGCATAAATTTAGTCACGTGACAATAACTGTACCTTATACGGAGAGTGGTTGAAAAGAAAATAATAAAACCGTAGTAATTCTCTGGTTCTCAATTGAAATGTACCGTAAGTACTACCAATCGACGTGCCTCTAAAAGAGCTTTCACTTGATGTACAATTTTCTATATTTGCTGACACCAGCAAATAATAATTTCTATAACATAATCCAATTTGATGACGTCATATTTGCACTGAATAATGAAGTTTCAAAAACTTAGTTTTAATCGATAGAAAATCACATTTTCTTTGTTTTTATTGTATTTAATGAGTTGTAAGCCATTACAATCCAAAATTATTAGCACTTTCTTTGTTTTCAGGATGGAAGCTTATGTGTCATCACTTGATACTTTTGGTTGCCTAGCAACGAGCCACGTGATCAATTAAGACCAGACTTAATCATTTGGCCTCTTAATAGTTGTAGGTACTGTTCTGGAAAGTTTCAGCAGCATAGCAGTTACAGAAACGGAAATAAACTGGGGGGCCATAATGGCCCCCGGGCAGAAACACCAGAAAATTTGACCAGGTAAAACAGGGTTAAGTGTCCCTATCACAACGCTCATAATAGGTGATTTATCTGAAAGATGCCGATTCAGGGCGATGGTACTCTATTCAAGGCGATGGTACTCTATTTATTTCTTGGGATTTGTAGGTCACCGCAATTACCAGTTCTGTAATTGGAGTGCTGGGTCCTGTGATGATATTCATCCCCAAGGCTATCGGGACATTGCCCGTTGATCATTTTGTATGTCATAACTGATCGATCAAACTTTGTAAGTTGCTCAACGGTCAACCTCAGTTGCTCAACGTTATTATTATTGTTATTATTATTATGTTCTTCCCTTTGCTCAGCTTGTTTCTTCTTCAGCTGGAGATGTAACGTTGAGGTGTTGGCTGTTTACTGCCAGTAAACTGAGGTAACATCTTTATTCTTCAAAGCACCTTCCGAAGTATTCAAGCAGTTCCAAGAAGTGCTGTTTTCTACAAGTGTTCCAATCGTATTGTAATCCCTAGTTTTTCAATATAGTTCTCAAGGTCTTTACTCACTGTTCCCAAAGCACCAACTATTATTGGTATGACAGTCACATTTTTTAGTGACCACAACTGCTTTATCTCAAATGCTAATCTGTCATATCTATCCTTCTTCATTCCTTCTTTATCGCACACCTTATTGTCAGCTGGACATGAAATGTCTATGATCCAACATAGTTTGCTTTCTTTCCCTATCAAGACGATGTCAGGTTTCCTATGCTCTATCTGATGGTCGCACTGAATCATAAAATCCCACAGAATTTTTGCACGTTCATGCTCTATGACAAATTCAGGTTTATGGTCATACCATTTGGCATCTCTTTGAATATCATACTTTCCACAAATCGCCCAGTGCACTATCCTTGCCACATTGTCATGACGCCTTTTATATTCTCTTTGGGCTAGAGGTGTGCATTGACTGGTAATATGCCATACAGTCTCTCCCTTGTCGCCACAAACCCTACATCTATCACTTTCAGCTGTATGATCAACTCTATGCTTGATATAGTTAGTTCTAAGTGCTTGCTCTTGAGCAGCACAGATCAAGGCTTTCGTTTCCGGTTTTAAATCACTCTTTGCCAACCATAACCACCTTTTCTCTTGATCAGTCCGTTCTTCAACATCTCTGTGGAATGTCCGTGCATGGGTTTTTCAGTCCATCTGCTTACGGTTTCAGTCACTTTCACTATCTTGTAATGCTTCTTATCCTTGCAGTCTTCGGTTTTAATCATCCCTGATCTTCTCACTTCCAAAAGAAGCGGTTCCACAGCATTTTTTATATACCATGCGACGTTATTTTCCTCTGCTCTAACGCAATCTTCACAACCTATCAGCCCTCTGCCTCCTCTTTTTCTTGGTACATACAACCTGTAAATGTCACTCCTTGGATGAAACACACCATGTATGGTCAGCAGGTTTCTCGTCTTTCGATCCAAACTCTTAAGCTCCTCTACTGTCCACATGATCACTCCTGCTCCGTACCTAAGTAGTGACACTGCCCATGTATTGATGCCTGCAATCTTGTTTCGTTCATTTAACTTCGACTTCAAGATAAGTCTTAATCTGCGGAAGTACTCATCTCTAGTTCTACCCTTCATTTCCTCCTCCATCACTTTATCTATTTCCAACATTTCCAAATACTTATATCCTTCCTCGTCGATTTGCTTCATAACATCCCCAGATGGTAGCATCAATCCGTTCATTTGTTTAACCTTGCCTCTCTTCAGTACTAAGACACCACATTTCTTTAATCCAAATTCCATCTTGATGTCAGTGCTGAACGCATACACAGTGTCAACGAGGGAGCTCACTTGGGATTCATCCTTAGCATAAAGCTTGAGATCATCCATGTATAATAAGTGGTTGCTGTCGACCCTTGAATTCATATCCAGCTTTAGCCTTTCTCAAGATCATTGTCAGTGGAATCATGCACAAAATAAAGAGCAGCGGTGACAAACTATCTCCTTGGAATATACCTCTCTTGATTGCTATTGATCCTAAACTATTTCCGTATGCTGTTAGTTCTGTTTTCCATTGCTCCATACTTTTCTTCAGTAGCCGCTCAACATTCGATGCAACACCAAACAAATTCAAGCATTCCATGATCCAGGAATGTGGGATCAAATCGTAGGCTTTTCGATAATCGATCCATGACATAGCCAAATTAGTTTTCCTCTTCTTACAATCTCTCAATATTACCTTGTCTATCAGAAGTTGGTCCTTGGTACCCCTGCACTTACGCTTGCAACCTTTCTGTTCCTCTGGGAGGATATCATTCTCCTCCAGGTGCCCATACATTGTCTCTGCGATTATTCCTGTGAGCAGCTTCCACATGAGTGGTAAGCACGATATTGGCCTGTAGTTGTCCACGGCATTCCCTTTCGCGATATCTTTCAAGCATAAAACCGTCCTTCCCTTTGTTAGCCACTCCGGTATCACTTGGTCGTCACTCAATAAGTTGTTGAGCTGTTCAGCTATTTGTGTGTGACATTCACTAAATCGCTTGATCCAATACCCTTGAACTCCATCCAGTCCCGGAGACTTCCAATTGCTCATCTTTTTACTGATTTCCTTCACGTCTCTGACTGTAATTTTTATTTCCGCCTGTTTTGGGCTGGTATTCGGTTGCTTCAGTTCTTGTAGCCACTCGGCATCTTTCTTGTGCTCTATTTCGTTACTCCAAATGTCACTCCAAAACTTTTGACTTTCATCGCTATCTGGTATTACTGCTTCATTTGTACGCTCTCCATTAATTTCCTGGTAAAATCTCTTTTGATCTACTCTGTATAATCTATTTTGCTCGTATTGCTTTGCTCGTTGGTCATATCTCATTAGTTTTGCTTTCTTTGCTATGAGACGTTGCTTGAGCTCCTCAGTTACGACCTTCAAGCCTTTTCTTGCAATGTGATACTTTCTACTCAATGCTTTATACTTCTGCTGATTTCTGAGCTCTCCTTTTGCTTTTCGATCTAGTACAGAAATGTCCTTCAAAATTGTTTTTATACTCTCCTGTATTCTCCGTTTCCACCACGGTTCTTTCCTATCACTTCTATTAGCGTTCTTTTTCCTGACATCCATACCCATATTTTCTGCAACAACCATGTTTGCTGCTTTGATCAGATTATTCGTCTCTGTGATGTTGCTAGTTCTAATGTACTTGAGCACCTTATTCACCTTTTGTGTCTCTTGGGTGAGCTTCCATTAGCCTGCTTTTTTTAGGTTACATATGATTTCGTTATTGTCCTCTTGTAGCCTCTTATTGTCTTATCATTATTAGTGTCCTCTTATTGTCTTATTATTATTATTATTATTATTATTATTATTATTATTATTATTATTATTATTATTATTATTATTATTATTATTATTATTATTATTATTAAAGCGAACTAAACCATCTTTCAAAGCCAAACAGAAAATAAAATATAAAAACAAACACTGTTGGATTACGTAAACGTTTCGATTCAAACGTTTCGAAACGTTTACGTAATCCAACAGTGTTTGTTTTTATATTATTATTATCATTATCATTATTATTATTATTATTATTATCATTATTATTATTATTATTATTGGTTAATACATGCTAATATACTTAGCAGAGATGTTCCCTTGAGGTTTGGTGACAACAAGTCTCCTCAAACCTCAAGGACTTTTCTTAGGATCCTTGCAGAACAAAGGATGGCACTTTTCTGCAAGTCCACAATACGGGTCTCTATTCCAATGTCTTTCAGTCTCTTCGGTAGCAGCCTTGGCGTGGTGCCAAGGGCACCAACTACAACTGGGATGATTTTCACTTGCGTGTTCCACAGTCTCTTTATCTCTCTGGCTAAATCTTGATACTTTTCGATCTTCTCAGCTTCCTTGTTGTCAACTCTATTGTCATACGGAACTGCAAAGTCAATGATCTTGCAATGACTGTTCCTTCTATCCTCCACAATCATATCTGGTCTTCTTGCTTCGATAGTATGGTCAGTCTCTATGGAGAAATCCCATAAAATCCTATAGTCATCATTCACCATGACAGCCTCAGGCTCATGTTCATACCATTTATCTTTTACCTTAAATCCACAGACTTTGCTTACATCCCAATGCACTCTCTTACCCACCCAGTCATGTCTGCGCTTGTATTCTTTTTGGACTAATTTACTACACTCACTAAGTACATGGTTGATACTTTCGTCCACTTTTCCACACATTCTGCATTTGCTGTCGATCTGGGTCTTATCGATCTTTGCTTTTATTACATTAGTTCTGATAGCTTGTTCCTGAACGGATATTATTAATGATTCAGTCTCCCTTTTCAAATTTCCATTTCTCAACCACAACCAGCGTTCAGGACCTGCCACTTCTTCGGTTTGTCTCAAATACTGACCATGTAATTCTTTCTCCTTCCAGCTGCTTCTTCTTTCATTCTTCTTTCTTTTCTTGAAGCCTTTCGCTGTTTCAGTAACTTCCTCGATGTTTCTCGCTGCAGATAATATTCGTTCAGTGCTGTCAACAACATACTCTTCCAAGCCCAAAATGGCTTTGTTTACGGTATCTTCTACATTTAACAAGCCTCTACCTCCTTCCTTTCTCGGTATGTAGATCCTCTCAACATTACTCTTAGGGTGGTGTGCGTTATGCATTGTAAGAAGTTTTCTTGTTCTTCGATCTAGTTCTTGTAGCTCTGTCTTTCTCCACTTCAAAAAAGGAGCAGAGTATCTCAGTACTGGAATCGCCCATGAGTTAATAGCCTTTATGATATTACCTCCATTTAGTTTGGTTTCAAGCACCTTTCTAACCCTTCTTTTGTACTCCTTTGTGACCACCTCTTTCATCTCTTTTTCCATCACCTCATCATTCTGCAGCACCCCTAAATACTTGTACCCATCATTCTCCTGAAGTGACTTGATGACATTACTTCCTGGTATCTTTACTCCTTCTGATTTAATCTGTCGACCCCTCTTCATAATCAACACTGCACATTTTTTCACCCCAAACTGCATACCAATGTCCTTGCTAAAGACCCTCACTGACTGAATAAGAGAATCAAGGTCTCTTTCATTTCTGGCATACAACTTAAGGTCATCCATATATAGTAGATGGTTTATTTTCTCTCCGTTCTTAGCAAACTCATATCCAGGTCTAGACTTTCGTAAAATGTAAGTTAAAGGTATCAGTGCGATCACGAAAAGCAATGGAGACAGCGAGTCTCCCTGAAATATTCCCTGAAATATTTTGTCATGGGTATGACATTAAACTGCATCCGGTTGTGGAGTTTCGACGTGGGACAATGAGGTTACCCTTTGCCACAACTACCTCCAGGTCACCCTTGAGCAAGGTGTAGTACCTGTCAGCTCTCCCCGAGGCCTTGAAATACCGGGTTGGCGTCCGGCGGGGGCTAGTCTGTCTCATGGGTGGGAGGGACTCTTTAGCTTTGGTTGGCAACCCTCCTTGAGATGGTGTCTCGATAAAAACACTGGTGGTTGTGTCACCTTATCACCACAATCCTCTTTTTGAGTGTTATGACAGATGTTAATCGAACTCACAACTGCGTTAATGAGACTGGAACCCCAAGTGAAGGTCTCTCGCACGGCAGGTGTCCCATTGCACAGCAGGATGGGCCCGGTCGTCATCAAGCTACTGCTGCTAGGATCAGGAGGAGATGGTCTCAGAATGACAATAGAATTGTCATGGAATGCTATTATCGGAGTGAACCAAGAAAAATAGGTTACAGAAAAAGGATGCATCAACTATGGATTGACAGAGAGATGTTCCCAGTCACAGAGCAAAGACTGCTAGATCAGAAGAGCCAAATTGTACGGAAGCAATGGCTGTCTCGTTTAGAGCTTGAAGAGATTGCTAGAGCAGTGGAAGATGGAGAATATGGTGATATTGGGGGAGACTTAGAACAAGGAGAGGCCGAGAGATCAATCAGTCATGAAGAACCGGACATCCAAACGGAAAGAGATAGAACCGAGAATGATGTGTTCTGCTTGAAAGAAAGAGTGGATGTTACAGAAGAGGAGATCTGCTTATTGCAGCGCTTGAATGAAATGAGAAAAATGGATAGAACAAGGTTACCAGCCTTAAGAGGGATTGAAAGTGAAAAATTGCGGCAAGCTGTTAAGAAAATTGATGTGCTATTGGGAAAAATCAATGTAGATGATATTACAGATGTGAATGACCTGATATATTGTGCTTCAGCTGTTGTTGTAGAAGATCTTGGAGTAAAACGTGAAGGGAGAAAAAAGTCGAAGGAGCCATGGTGGAAAAGGAGACTAGAGGGTCAAGTTAAACAGCTAAATAAAGATCTCGGAAGGATTAATGCCATTATTGAAAAGAAATCAGTGAAAGAGAAGTACAAGGATGAGCTTGAGAGGAAGTATAAAATAAGAAGAAGAGGACTACACGTTGTGAAAGAAGAAATACGTCAAAAAATCAAAGCTAAGACGGGTAAGATTACAAGGTACCAACAAAGAGTAAGCCAGTATCAACAGAACAGACTTTTTAGAAATAATGAAGGCAGATTCTATCAACAACTGAATAATGAGAATAAACATCTTGAAAATGAGGTACCAGATGCTGAGACAGCAAGAAATTTTTGGTCAGATATTTGGAGCAAAGAGGTCCAACATAATAAGGACGCAAACTGGCTGCACGAGTTTAGAAATGAAGTAGAAAATACGTCAGTTCAAGAAAGAATAGATATTACAGATGAGAAAGTAAAAGATATGCTTAAGAGGATGCCGAACTGGAAAGCTCCAGGACCGGATGGTGTTCAGGGATTTTGGCTCAAAAATTTCACAAGTATGCATAAGTATATTAGATTGTACCTGATTGATTGTTTAGAAAATGGAACACCAACATGGATGACAAAAGGAAGAACGGTACTTATACAGAAAGATAAGGATAAAGGAAGAGATGCAAGTAATTATAGACCAATTACATGTCTGCCCTTGATGTGGAAATTGCTGACCGGTATGATAGCAGATCAAATGTATAACTATCTGGAGACAAATAATCTGCTACCGGAGGAACAGAAGGGGTGCAGAAAGCGCTCAAAAGGAAGTGCTGATCTATTGTATATTGACAGAATGATCCTAAGAGAAGTACGAGCGAGGAAAAAGAACTTAGGCGTTGGTTGGATAGACTATCAAAAGGCGTACGATAATGTAGCTCATTCATGGGTTTTGGAATGCCTGACAATACTCGGGATTAATGAGAAAGTTACCAGCTTTTTAAAGAATTCGATGAAATCCTGGGAAGTGGAATTGAAATGTGGAAATGAATCATTAGGAAATGTGAAAATCCGCAGGGGAATATTTCAGGGAGATTATTATTATTATTATTATTATTATTATTATTATTATTATTATTATTATTATTATTATTATTATCATTATTATTATTATTATTATTATTATTATTATTATTATTATTATCATTATTGTTATTATTATTATTATTATTATTATTATTATTATCTATTTGTCGCACATTTTCTTTAAATGGTTCAAAATTTGTCCTTGAGGCTTGGTGACAGCAAGTCTCCTCAAAACTCGAGGACTTTCCTGAGGATTCTGTCAGAATTCAGGATGACTGTTTTCTGCAGTTCAACAATTTTGGTCTCAATTCCGATTTCTTTGAGTCTTTTACAGAGGTCTTTAGGGGTTGTTCCAAGGGCACCAATAACTATAGGTATGATCCGCACACTCATGTTCCACAAGTTTTTAAGTTCCCTATCCAGATCTTGGTATTTCTCTAGCTTTTCGAATTCTTTCGTTTCAACTCGACTGTCGTATGCAATAGCGAAGTCCACTATCAGGCATTCATTCTTCACTTTATCCTTGATGACTAAGTCTGGGCGCCTTGCTTGTATGACATGATCTGTTTTTATGTTGAAGTCCCAAAGAATTGTACAGACATCGTTCTCCATCGTTGTTTCTGGTTCGTGTTCATACCATTTGCTTTTTACATCAAAGCCATATTTCAGGCAAGCTTCCCAGTGAATCTTTTTTCCGACCCAATCATGATGACGTCGTTTAAACTCTTTTTGCGCCATCTTGCTGCATTCACTTAAGAGATGATTTACTGTTTCATCAGCTTGCTTACACATTCGGCATAAGCTATCCTCCTGCGTTTTATCGATCTTTGCTTTGATCTGATTTGTTCTAATTGCTTGTTCCTGCGCAGCTAGGATGAGCGTCTCCGTTTCTCTTCTGATTCCTCCCTTACTAAGCCATTCCCACCCATCCTTGCTAGCAACTGCTTTTGTTTGTCTTAAAAACTGTCCATGTAACGCTTTGTCGGTCCAATCTTGCTTACGTTCCTTTGCTCTTCTACTCTTGAATCCCTTAGCTGTTTCTGATATATCTTCTGGCTTTCTTGCGGCAGTGATTAGCTTTTCTTCACTCTCCTGGATGTATTTCTGCAGACCAAGAATCGCTGTTCTCGTAGTGTCTATCATCATTATTATTATTATTATTATTATTATTATCATTATCATTATTATTATTATTATTATTATTATTATTATTATTATTATTATTATTATTATTATTATTATTATTATTATTATTATTATTATCATCATTATTATTATTATTATCATTATTCAATTGTACATTCTCGGGTTAGATGTGTTCCGATTTACGCTTTGAAAGCAAGTTGCAACAAGCAACTAAAGGTTTCAAAGTCAATTTTCATCTTCTTCAGGTTTCCAACACCTTCCTCAATATTCTCGCTGTTCCTAATAATGCTGTTTTTTGTACATGTCCAGCTCTCAAATTAATCCCAATCTTCTCTATCCATTTATCGAATTCTTTAGCTACTGCTCCCAGTGAGCCAATAAGAACAGGAATGACAGTCACTTTCTTCATGCCCCACATGGTCGCTATTTCTCTTTTCAAGTCCCCATACTTTTCAATTTTTTCTCGCTCTTTCGCTCTTACTCGAGAATCCCACGGCACTGCTACATCAATGATCTTGCATTCCTTTGCGTCTTCATTTACCAACACAATGTCTGGTCTTCGTGCTTCAATTTCGTGATCGCACTGGATGTTATTATTATTATTATTATTATTATTATTATTATTATTATTATTATTATTATTATTATTATTATTATTATTATTATTATTATTATTATCATTATTATTATCATTATTATTATTATTGTTATTATTATTATTATTATTATTATTATTATTATTATTATTATTATCATTATTATTATTAAAGCGAACTAAACCATCTTTCAAAGCCAAACAGAAAATAAAATATAAAAACAAACACTGTTGGATTACGTAAACGTTTCGATTAAAATCTTCATCAGTATGAAAAACTTTACATGGCAGCCGAGCATTTATAGACATTACGTTGTTTACACCTAAAATTATTTACATGGTGATAATGCTAAATTTACAATTGGTCTATCTGAAAAATCTTATAACAAACAATAGAATTTTTGCTGCTTTGCACAAGTTAAAATATTTTCTAGTGTCCTTTGTGAGTTAGAAAAGGGACTGGGAGCTCTTAAACTTATACTGGAAACTTTTCTACTCCCGCAAGTGACCCTCCGAAAAATTCGAATACTGCTTAACTCTTCTTTTAGCAGTAGCTGAATCCCAGATGATTATACAAAAAACTTTTTTCCTTTGTGAATTTGAGAAAGACTGGAAGCTCCTTGAACTCATACTGGATCTTTTTAGGTTACACTGGCAACCTTGCAGCTACCCCAAGTGACCCCCCGAGAGAACAGCACACTGCTTAACTCTTATTTTAGCAATAGCTGAATCCCACGAGAAGCCACAAAGGGCAAACACAAAACATTATTAATTTACGCCAGTATAACCTCTTGGGACAATCAGATACAATGGCAGAATCTAAGCCGTTCCGCATGCAAACACGTCTAATTCTACATCTGCAGCTCTTTCATTGAGACCCTTTGGCGCAAAAGCTTCAAGTCGATATTGCCAAAACAACTCCCTCCTACGAAGCGAAAAAACATCATCAGCCCCATCTATGATTTTAATCCCAACCCGAAAATTTCCGTTGTGTCCGTTTTCAAAAAAATGACTGAAAAAACTTGCCTGTGGGACAGGTTTCCCCTTATCAAGAGAGTTTTCGTTGTGTTTGCGTGCATATGTTCTAAAATAGGATTTGTAAACATTGAACCTTTGCCGAAATTTCGTCTTAGTACTCCCGACATACTTCATGTTGCATGACTCACATTGCAATAGATAAACCACATGATCAGAGTTGCAATCAAATCGCCCCGAGAAGTTTTTGAAAGACCTCGTAGAGTCAGAATTTTGAAACGTATCCCCCTCCTTCATCAAAGGGCAAATTTGGCAACTCCTTCTACCATTGCACCTGAAAGTGCCTTTTTCCATCAACTCTTCATCGATACTTGGCAGCTTAGCTCGCACGAGTTTGTCTTTCAAGCTTTTTGCCCTCCTAAACGTTACAAATATTTTGTCCTTAAAAACTTCCTTGTGTTCCATGTCTACCAATAACACATTTTGGTTTTCGCGAAGGATTTCATAAACTTTGTGCATGGCTGGGTGATAAGTTAGCACTAAAGGTATTTTCATATCATCTTTTTCCTTGGGCCTGGCATCCAATAAAGTAGCACGATTTTTGTCCCGCACCCGGTCAATTTGGCTGTCAACTTCGTTACCACTGTAGCCCCTTTCTAGAAGCCAAGATTTTAATTCTCCCACCCTATTTTGGAAAAACTGTTCCTCTGAGCAAATACGACGAATTCGAAGGGCCTGGCTATATGGAATTCCCTTTTTTGTGTGGTTAGGATGACATGAAGCTCGATGCAAGAGTTGATGGGTATCCGTAGGTTTTGTAAACAAATCCGTTACAAGTTTGTTACTCTGTTTGATGACTTGAACATCAAGAAAATTAACCTTTTCTGTAGACCATTCAGCAGTAAACTTTATTGATTCGTGCGCTCCATTTAAAAAGTTCACAAATTCCCTTAGTTTTTCTTCCCCATGCTGCCAAATTATAAAAACGTCATCTATGTATCTCCACCATACCCATGGTTTATTCTGAGCCTCAGCAAGTAGCTTTTCTTCTAGCGCTGCCAAGAAAAGGATCGCGTATGAAGGAGCGCATTTGGTACCAATCGCTGTACCCCTAAGCTGTTGATAGAAATCGCCATTAAATTCGAAAAAATTGTTCTTAAGAACAACGTGAGCTAATTCAAGAAGGGTATCCGTGGAAATGGTTTTGTCTTCCCGATGTTCAAGTACCCCTTTTAACGCTTCCAAACCCTCTTCGTGCGGAATACTTGGATAAAGCCCCACAACATCCACCGTACATAATATAGCACCATCAGGGAGGCCATCCAGATCCATGATTTTTTTAAGGAAGTGATTCGTATCTTTTATATATGACCGCACCTTCTTCGCTAAAGGTTGCAAATGGTGGTCCAAAAATGCCGAAATGTTTTCCGTAAAAAAACCACAGTTGGAAATGACAGGTCTCCCTGTTATTATTATTATTATTATTATTATTATTACAACAAGTAACAAAAAATATGAGGGAAGTACTAAGACAAAATTTCGACAAAGATTTAATGTGTACAAATCGTATTTTAGGTCTTACTCGCGCAAACATAACGAATTCTCCCTTGACAAGGGTAAGCCTATTCCACAAGCCAGCTTCTTTGGGCATTTTTTTGAAAATGGACACAATGGGAAATTTACGGTTGGGATTAGAATTATCGATGGGGCAGAGGACGTTTATTCACTTTGGGGAAAAGAGCTTTATTGGCAATATCGGCTTGAAACGTTCTCTCCCAACGGTCTTAATGAAAGAGCGGCGGATGTGGAATTAGATATGTTTGCATGTGGAACAGCTTAGACTCTGCCATTACACTTGAATGGGGTGTAGGGAGGCCCTGCTAGCGTTATTTTCTGTGTTTTCCTCTGGTAAATTCGTGCCTTTCTGCACGTGGTGGTGGGGTGGAATTCCCTATCGGGCTGTCCCGGATTCAGCATTTGCTAAGATTGCTTAGCAGCTAGCGAATCTATGGAAAGTTACCCTTGGGATTCACAGAAAAGTTAGCATAGCCTCAAGGGGTTCGTTAAGCTCCAGTTCCTCTTCACATTATATTTCTGGCTCCCACTGGGTCCTTCGGCTCGTTGGGTCGTTTTGGGGGGACCCCGGGAGACGGGAACTCTGTGTAAGTTCTTGCCTTTTGGGTCTTTCTTGGCGGCTTGATTGGCCCGAGGGACCTGGTATAAATTGCAAATTTAATGAAATAATGAAAAATCTCTCAGGAGTACGATGGTCTCGGAGGCATTGATTTTAGGTTCACTGAGGTTGTTTATGTATCGCACATTCAATTGTAAATTAGATTTGATCCTTTTAAAAAGTCTTTGTAATGTAAGTAAACATGTCTTTGCTATAAATATTTGGCTGCCCTGTGAAAAGTTTTACACTGAAGAAGATTTTAATCGAAACGTATGTCGGCAACAGTTGTGTTTTTATATTTTTATTTCTGTTTGTTCAAGAGGATGGTTTAGTTTATTATTATTATTATTATCATTATAATAATAATAATAATAATAATAATAATAATAATTATTATTATTATTATTATTATTATTATTATTATTATTATTAAATGAAAACAATTGTTTAAAAACTTCTACGTTTCGATATAAAAATCTTCGTCAGGAATAACTTCTCAAGAGAGCAACCGAGTATTTATAGATAATGTACAAGTTAAAAACATACAAGCTGCAAGAAAATGAACGTTTAAGTTGAATTTTACAAGTTTGAACAAAAGATTACCATGCCTAGTGAGAGTAAAACAGTAAGCTTAAGAAAAATGCAATTTTTGCTGCACCTCGAGATAGCATAATTTTGTTTTTTGGCTCATTGTAAACATGTTAGATGAATGTCTCTGGAGAGGCTTGAAATTCCGAGAAGGCAAAAGTACAAGATCTAGTAGGAAACCGCGCGGACCTTCCCGATGACCTTTCCACGATTCGCAATACAAATTGGGAACATTTGCACCCAAGGGCCTAAATGAGAGGGCGGCTGATATTGAATTGGATATGTTTGCCGCCTAAATCCGGTCACTACATTTTAATAAGTCTTTCGCTTTCTCTTGGGGCATACTTCCTTCCGTATTTCGTGTCAGGGTGCACGTGGTGTCAGGGTGGAATTCCTTGTCTTGCCATCTAGGGATTTAGCAATTTAAGCAAATCCCAGGAGGATCGTTAGGGGGCATGCTTCTGGTTTGGCTTGAGACTTCACGTACAAAGAGCTTCCATTCTGATGCCGCAAACATAAAAATTAAAGTAAGGGAATTGGCTACAAAAAATTTTTTTTTGAAATTGGAAGTTTTGGCTTTACAACTAATACTTTAGTGGTCTGGGTGTTTTGTTTGGTATGTTTCTTAGGGGGGACTCGGGGGAATTTTACCACGATTTTATGGAAGTGTTATTTTGTAAGTTTTAGGGTATAAATACTTGGCTGTTCTGTGGATTGTAAACACTGATGAAGATTTGAATATCGAAACGTTTGTTTTTAAACAGTCTTGTTTTTATTTATCTTTTTCTGTTTATTTTGATGGTGGTTCAGTCTTAATTATTATTATTATTATTATTATTATTATTATTATTATTATTATTATTATTATTATTATTATTATTATTATTATTATTATTATTATCATTATTATTATTATTATCATTATTATCATTATTATTATAAACGGAACCACCATCAAAAATTAACAGAAAAAATTAAAAAGAAAACACAACTGCAAAAATTCGTACGTTTCGATAAAAATTTTCTTCAGACAATTATTATTATTTATTATTATTATTATTATTATCATTATCATTATTATTATTATTATTATTATTATTATTATTATCATTGTTATTATTATTATTATTATTATTATTATTATTATTATTATTATTATTATTATTATTATTATTATTATTATTATTATTATTATGTAAAAAATGTAACGTTCCAACATGTAAAAAATGCGAGCTACCGACAACTGGGGTACCAGTTCAGCAAATATTTCCAGCCTCGTCACTGGTATCAATTATTATTGTTGTTGTTGGCAAGATGGAGGACAGACAGGCCTAATGGCGTGGTCTGCCCGAAGTTACTGTTGACACATAATCCGTCGTAACTGCCGTCGTAAAAGCTGTTAGACTACTACACCAGTACCTTTCGAATGATCAGGAAGTTAAAGAGAGCATTTAAAGCAGCTATCAACACTGGAAAGATCCATTTTGTTGGCACCAAGCTGGACTGTCATTTTGATTACGATTTCTGCAGTGAGGTCAGAGTCTTGGATTCAGAAGAGTGGGAAGCATTCGAGGTGAAGGAGAAGCAATTTAGGGCGCAGATAGCGTCCAAGAGAATAAATCATGGAGATTTTGTTTGCAAAGGAGATGTCGAAGCTTGGTTTAAAGTTAGTAAAATCTTGAATGGAATCTTTTTCCAAAATAATATCTTTCTCGACAAAAAGCTGTCCGGGGAGCATTGGAGTGAGAAATTTCTAAAATATGTTTACCGTATATTGAGACAGTTCCCAAGAGATGATAACTATGGCGTACGAAGCGTGGTTAATGATATATCGTATATTGAAAAGCAATTGAAATATATCAAAGAAACAATAAGGCCTTTCTTTTCCTTGAGAACAAACAACAACGGTCCAACAAATGAGGTATCTAAAGAAAAGCTAATTAATCTTTGGTTTGAAAAACGTAAGAAAGCTATTGCCATCATAAAAAACGATGGATTGTGGCCGGACAGTGTCCAAGCTAATATTTCAGTGAGAGAAATGAAACATATTATCAGGAATCAAGTAAATGCACTGTAAGTCATGGTTTTGAGGAAGTTGAGCCAAGTTTCTTCGACCGATCAATGGCCGCAGGTACTGTGACCCAGGGAGATTACTTTGGCATTGATGAAATTGAGTCGATCGTTAATTCTTGTCCCAAACGGAAGAGTTGTGGATCTGATGGGGTGTTCTATGAAGACTTGAAGCAAATTTTCTTGGATTATGGGCACACATTTGTAAATGTCTTGAATGTCATGCTCCTAAATCAACGGGTATCTTCTTTATGGAAATGCTGTATAATCCAACGTATCCCGAAAAAATCTTTCGTGGAAACTGATTTGTCAACACTTAGGGATATTTCTCTTCTGCCAACATGTTATAAAATATTGTCAAAAGCTTTGTGTGGCAGGATCACTATCTACATAATGAACGAAATTGCGTTTTGGCAAAGAGCCTTTTTGTGCCAGAGAGATAGACAAGAACTGATTTTCACATTGAAAGCAGCCATTGATGATTTTCGACATCTGAGCACTAAACTTACTGTTGTTTTCATCGATTTTGCTGACGCCTTTGGTAGTGTCAATCACAAATTCATTTTCGAAACCCTGGAAAACTTCAACATCCCTTTGAAATATTGTTGCCTGATTGAAGATATTTACAGGCATTCATCTTTCTCAGTGATATGTGGTGTCAAACTAAGCAAGTCCTTCAACATCATTAGAGGAACCAAAACAGGGGATCCGTTAAGTGCTTTACTATTTATCATGGTCATAGACAGAGTGTGTAAGCCAATGGTTGCTACTGCTATAAGTTGTATGACCATTCAGAATGAAAGAATGGTCAATCCCATACCCCTGCAAGCGTTTGCTGATGATATTGTTGTCGTACAGTATAACTCAGAAATTTCTCAACTGATCTTTGATGCCGGGGAAGAAATGATGGCCCAGGCTGGTTTGGAAGTAAAAACCCGAGAAATGCGCTGTTTTATACGCTAGAAGGTCGGGTAATAATTGGTACAAGGGTAAATCGGACATAAAGTCAAAAGTGAAAGTACAGTCACATGAATTAGCTGTTTGTGGACGCAATAAGCCATATAAATACTTGGGAAAGTCGTTATCGTTATCTGGAGAGGATCCGAAGCAGGTCAATCAAATATTAGAAAATTATAAAGAGTTGCTGGACAAAATCTCAAAATGTAAGTTGCCACTTTCGCTGAAGGCAAGTGCTTTCAATAACATGGCTCTTGCTAAAATATTGCATCATTTTAACAATACAAGGTTTACCGAGGAACAGCTCGAAGAATTGGATAAGGCTCTAACACAAACAGTTCGAAATTTGTACGATTTATACAGTTCAACTACGCAGCTCATCATTTACCTACCTCGCGAGGACGGAGGAATAGGAATTAAACGTGTATCTGCTGTATACCGGACGACACGAATTGCGTTTCTCCTAAAAATGTTGAATCATGAGGAAGATCATTTTAGAAACAGTGCACGTCAGTCTCTAAGTCTTGACATGTTAAGGAGGGGGGTAGCAGAATCGAGTGATGAAAAGAACTTTCTTGGTTACGAAGTCACAGTTGATGGATATTTGAATAATAAAACAAACTTTGGTTGTCAGTCTGACTGGCCTGAGTTGTTGCGCTATGCAAGGAAACTAGATATCTCCATCGTTTTCAGAGATGGGAAAGCAGGTGTAATCATTGATGGGAAGTTTCACGACAACACTTCATCGCTACAAAAGATTCTATTTCATTACACAGTTAAACGTGATTTGATTAAGGCAAAAGAATTGTCAATTCAGGGGTGCTTTTTCGGTATGGATGGCATTCATTTAAAGTCATCACATTCCATTTTCTACAACTGGAAAATAGACGACTTGTTAGTGAAATTCAGCATAAAAGCACGACTTAGCCTCCTTCCAACTAACTTTTCGCTGCACATTTGGAACCGTGAAAATGATCCTTTATGCCCCTTTTGCCGAAATCATACCGAAAGTATGGCGCATCTTATGAATGGTTGTCATGAATTTCGAAATTTTTATAGTCGTCGCCACAATCGAATCGCTGATAAAGTAGAAGATGTTATTTCTCAGAGTAACCGTCTTCTACGAGTCTACTCAAACAAGCTAATGGAGACAATATTCACAGAGTATCGCGAGGAACTGCTGTTGATTGAACATCGCAAACCAGACATTCTTTTAATTGATCATGTATCACAGAAGTGCACCATTGTCGAAGTAGCTGTGTGTTATGATTTGTACTTTGATTACGTGTTTCGAGAGAAGTTGGGGCGTTACGAGAGCGTTTGCTGTCTATTACGAGGTCATGGATGGAATGTTGAATTAAAGGTTATGTGTTTTGGCTCGCTTGGTTGCATAAAGAAGGATATTTGGAGAGAACTGAGATCTTTGTCGGTTGACAAATTAGTTGCAAAGCAGATGTTACAATGGTGTTCAATATCAAATGTTATTATGGCAAATTATATTTGGAGGCACAGGGTGCGGAAGTTATTCCCATAGTCTAGGCCTACATTTAGCACTTTTGAAATTCGAGGGCATTGCTCTCTTCCTCGTTTGAGAATGAGTCAGCTAAATGTCTGCCTGTGCTTGGATAGACTCCCCCCCCCTTTGCTGAGGTAATTTCATGTGATACTGTTTGTAGTAGCTAACATAAACCTAGTATAGCGTATTCATACGTTAACTGAGCTGTTAGCTCAGGCACTAGGGCAGATACGAATTTATTATTATTATTATTATTATTATTATTATTATTATTATTATTATTATTATTATTATTATTATTATTATTATTATTATTATTATTATTATTATTATTATTATTATTATTATGTAAAAAATGTAACGTTCCAACATGTAAAAAATGCGAGCTACCGACAACTGGGGTACCAGTTCAGCAAATATTTCCAGCCTCGTCACTGGTATCAATTTGCAGACGATGCTGCAGTCATTTCCGGTCAGCAAAGTGAGAATCAAGTGCTGCTAAATGCCTTCACAAGGTGGTGCTCCTGGGCAGATATGTTGATAAGAGTTGATAAATGCAAGACGTTTGGGATAGAAAAGGTCGGTTCAAATGCAAAACAAGTCCCCCCAAAGTTATACGTCAACAATAACTTAATCCCTACAGTCGGGCAAGGCGAAGGCTTTGTTTACTTAGGTCACTCTTTCAATTATGAAATGGACAACAAGAGCCACCAAGGCCAGTTAGTTGAACTAACTCAGGATGTCATGCAACGAATTAACATTCTTCCCTTGCATCCAAAAAATAAGATTGCTCTTTACTCCAGATACTTGCTGCCTACGCTGTCCTGGCACCTGACAATTGCTGATCTGTCAAAAACATGGGTGATACAATCACTAGGTGGCTTGTGTAACAAATACATCCATGATTGGCTCGAAATTCCAATATCTGGGACAATGGACATAGTTAGTTTACCGAAAAGTAAATTTGGGCTAAACATAATACCTGTTTCAATCAAATTCACCCAATGTCAGGCAACAATAAGAAACTGCCCAAAGAACTCAGTCAATGACGATATTCGCCATATTCATGAAGCTACTAGCTATGGTACCAACGTGCAATATGACAAGTACAAAACCACACGAGAGGTCCTAAAAGACATTAGAGCAACGACAACTGATCACATAACGACCAAACTGACGTCACAGGGATTTATCATTCGCGCAATTTGAGATGCAGTGATGCCAGCATACAAGGGACTGTGGCTCTCAACATTTGATAAGATGCCAAGAAACATATTCAACTTCTGTATACGTTATTTAAACAATACACTAGCCCCAAACAAAAACATGTTTACTTGGAAGAAATCAGCTAGTGCTCAATGCAGTGTATGCAGTGCTCCACAAACACTAGGACACGTTATTGGTGGATGTGCAGTTCACTTGAACGAGGGGAGATACACATGGAGACATGATTCTATTCTTAAAAATCTTGCTGATTACCTTAGATTAAAAGAAAACTTATGTGTGCATGCTGATCTAGAAAGATATTCTTCACCTTCGGTAATAACTGGTGATGATTTGCGACCTGACATAGTGGTAATCAAAGGAAAATTGCTGTACATATTGGAACTAACTGTTGGATTTGAAACTAATATCTCTAAGAATGCTGAAAGGAAAGAACAAAAATATGCAGATCTGATTGAGAACTTACAAAGAAGTGGTGAACAAAATAAGTACGAAAAGGTTCTCTTTGTAAATTTATCACTAGGAGCCTTAGGAATAATTGGAAAGGAAAGCCATAATCTGAAGACAATGCTGCAAGAATTAGGCCTGTCCAAGAGTGAAGAGGACTATATTGTAAAAAAGCTAATAAATGTCTGCGTAAGGTGCACCTACTTCTTATTTTGTAAGAAGGACAGTGACTGGCCAGAGGCAGAATTGCTTTCATGGTAAATCTTGTTGTTTCATTGTAAATCGGAAATAGGTTTGTACGAATATTTTTTTTCTTAGCTTTTATTTAGCCTTTGTGCATTCCATTCAGCTTGCCACATATGAGATTGCTGGAACGGTTTGTAAATTCTTAGATTGTAATTAAGTGGATTTTTGATGAAAATGATACATGATGTTAAAAAAATTATTATTATTATCATTATTATTATCATTATTATTGTTATTAACTTTAGACTCTTTTATTAATGGAAGTTTACATTCGTGTTTGATAGCGTTAGATTGTAGAGCATTTCTTCGAACATTATTTGACTGATGAAGATCTACGTTAGATCAAAAATTTTCAAACAAACAAGTCTTGTTTTCCCTGTGTATTATTATCATTATTATCATTTCAGACGAGACAGTGAACCATATCATTAGCGAATGCAGCAAGTTGGCTTAGAAAGAGTCTTTGACTGATGAAGATCTACATAAGATCTTCATCAGTCAAAGCCACCCCGTAACCCTAACCCTAACCCTAACCCTAGGTCGGGCTACATTATCATTTCATGTAGCTTGGATCTTTTTATCTTGTAAAATATCTATAAATACTCGGTTGCTCGCATGAAAAGTTATTCCTGATGAAGATTTTATCGAAACGTTGAAGCTTTTAGCAGTGTTGTTTTTTATTTTACTTTTCTGTTATCAATGATGGTGGTTTAGTTTATTTATTATTATTATTATTATTATTATTATTATTATTATTATTATTATTATTATTATTATTATTATTATTATCATTATTATTATTACTATTATTATTATTATTATTATTATCATTATTATTATTATTATTATTATTATTATTATTATTATTATTATTATTATGTTCTTTTTATCATTATTATGTTCTTTTTATTATTATTATTATTATTATTATTATTGTCCATAATGTAAATCTCAGACACGTTTGTCTGGTAAGTTCTTTTGTTCTTTTATCTTTGAGAGCGGGTAACAACAAGTCACCAGGGGTCTCAAAGCTCCTTCTCCTGTTTCTCTAAAGAGACAAAACTTTTCGCAGTATCCTTGCTGTTCCAAGCAGTGCCGTTTTCTGAATAATTTCCATCGCAATCTTCACATCCAACTTCTCCATGTATCTTTCAAACTTGTTTGAAATGACTCCCAATGCTCCAATTACTACGGGTATCACCGTAACTTTATTCATTTGCCATACATGACCTATTTCTTCTCTCAACATTTGGTACTTTTCAGTCTTTTCAAGTTCTTTTTCTGCTACTCTTGAATCTCCTGGCACAGCAATATCGATTATTTTCGCTTCTTTGTTCTTCTTATCTACTAACACAATATCTGGTCGCCTTGCCTCAATAAATCTATCACACTGAATGGTGAAATCCCATAAGAGCTTGAAATTCTCATTTTCAATTACTGCTTCGGGTTGCTGTTCATACCATTTCTCAGCTCTTTCCAAGCCTCCTTTGTTGCAAAGTTGCCAATGAACATATCGCGCCACATTATCATGTCTTCTTTTGTACTCCCTTTGAGCTAATTTTCCGCATTCACTAACCAGATGACTAATAGTTTCTCCTTTTTCTCCGCACATTCTGCACAGTGGAGAATCAGCATTCTTATCGATATGGAACTTTGTGTAATTCGTTCTTAAAGCTTGCTCTTGAGCACTGCATATCAGTGCTTCTGTGCATCCCTTCAAATCTCCTTTTGCAAGCCATTCCATTCAGCTTGCCACATATGAGATTGCTGGAACGGTTTGTAAATTCTTAGATTGTAATTAAGTGGATTTTTGATGAAAATGATACATGATGTTAAAAAAATTATTATTATTATCATTATTATTATCATTATTATTGTTATTAACTTTAGACTCTTTTATTAATGGAAGTTTACATTCGTGTTTGATAGCAAAGTTCTTATTATTATTATTATTATTATTATTATTATTATTATTATTATTATTATTATTATTATTATTATTATGTTCTTTTTATATTATTATTATTATTATTATTATTATTATTATTATTATTATTGTTATTATTATTATTATTATTATTATTATTATTATTATTATTATTATTATTATTATTGTTGTGAAGATGGCGATGGAGGACAGACGGGCCTAACGGTGCGTCTGTCTGAAGTTTAAAAATTCCAAGTAATCCGTCGTAGCTGCCGTCGTTAATGCTGTTATTCACTACATCAAGTTCATATTCATGATTGTCAAGCTAAAAAGAGCAATTAAATCAGCCATCAGAGGAGGAAAGATCTTTTTTGTTGGAACTGAGTTTGATTCAAATTTCGATTGCGAGGAAATCTATGATGATATCAGGTTATTGAATGGAGACGAGTGGAAAGCTTTTGAGGACAGGGAACGAAAATTCAGAGCGCTTTTTGCTTCGAAGAGGACTAACCATGGGGACTTTATTTGTCGTGGAATTATTGGTGACTGGATTAAAGTTGCAAAGATATTATCGGGGATATTTTACCAAAACAAACAGTTTTTGGCCAAGAAAGTGAATGGGACGCAGTGGAGCGTAAGCTTTTTGAAATTTGTTTGTCGTAGTTTGCGACTTTTCCCGAGGGACGACAATTATTGCATCAACGACGCTGTGGATAGAATTGAGTACATAAGTAAACAATTGAAATATATTAACAACACAATTATACCATTCTTTTCGTCAAAAAGGAGAGGGAATGACAATAGAAACGAGGTATCAAAGGAGAAGCTGACCTGTTTGTGGCTACAGCGAAGGAAGAAAGCGATTTCTGTAATAAGGAACAACGGCTTTTGGCCTAACATCGAGAATGCTGATACTTCAGTGCAAAGGACTGAAGATTATTACGCTCAGTCAAGCAAATTTGCGGATTGTAATGGCTTTGAAGGAGCTGTACCTGTATTCTTTGATCGTGGGGAGGCACTGGCCTCGGTGAATTATGGTCATTTTTTCAGCTATGATGAGATTGAATCAACTGTGAAAGGCTGCCCCAGTGGGAAAAGCTGTGGTGCCGATGGGGTTACTTACGAGGACATGAAGGAAATGTTTAGTGAAAATGGATATGCATTTGTAAATATCTTGAACGTTGTGCTTATAAATTTGCGAATACCAACTTCGTGGAAAAAGTCGGTTGTCCAGCGAATCCCCAAGAAGAATTTTAATATCAATGATTTGTCAACGCTTAGGGATGTATCTCTTTTACCCACTTGTTACAAGGTGTTTTCGAAAGCAATCTGTAAACGAATCACCCCGCACATATCTAATGAGATTGCTTTTTGGCAGCGTGCTTTCCTGCCAGATCGTGACAGACAGGAATTGATTTTCAGTTTGAAAGCCGCAATGGATGATTTCAGACATTTAAGTACAAAGTTTTGTGCAGTTTTCGTGGATTTTGCAGATGCATTTGGAAGCATTGAGCATAATTTCCTTTTTGAAACTCTCCGGGAATTTGACATTCCTTTGATTTATTGTTGTTTGGTCGAAGATCTTTACCGTTACTCTTCGTTTTCTGTGATTTGTGGGTATGAATTGAGTAGAGAGTTCAATATAATCAGAGGAACAAAGACAGGTGACCCTTTGAGTGCACTTTTATTCATATTGGTGATTGATAGAGTATGCAAGCCTATGGTAAGAGAGGCTGTTATCAGACGGGGTATTGAAGATGAAGGAAGGATTAATCCATTGCCTTTGCAAGCTTTTGCGGATGATGTTGTTGTTGTCAATTATGACGCCACGATTATAAATGAGATGTTTGATATCGGACAAGTTGACATGGAGAGAGCAGGTTTAGAAGTGAAACCTAGAAAATGTGCAGTAATGTATGCAAGGAGGTCTGGCAATAACTGGTACAAAGGCAAGGCAGATAAAAAGCCAGCTGTGTCAATTCAAGGAAATGCCATTGAAGTTTATCCCCGTGATAAGTGTTATAAGTATCTTGGAAAGTCTCTCTCACTTTCAGGCGAAGATGCTGTGCAGGTGTATGATGTTATAGAAAGTTATAAAGATTTATTGGAGAAAATAACAAGCTGCAAATTGCCTCTCGCTCTAAAAGCTAGTGCTTTAAATAACTTGGCTCTCGCGAAGATTCTCCACCATTTTTACAATACAAGATTTACAGAGGAGCAGTTAGAGTTGATGGATAAGTCCTTGGTGAAGGCAGCTCGAAATATGTATGATTTGTATGAAACAACAACACAGCTCGTCGTCTTCTTACCACGTGAGCACGGAGGGATTGGAGTTAAGCGCGTTTCAGATGTGTATAGGTCAACAAGGGTTGCATTTCTCATTAAGATGTTGAATCATCCCCAGTTACAGTTCAGGAACATTGCACGTCAATCCCTTAATTTAGATATGGAAAAACGGAAAGTTGCTGCAACAGATAACGATATGAATTTTCTTGGGTTTGAGATTAGTGAAGACGGATATTGGAACAGTCGTACCAAATTTGGGTGTCAATCAGATTGGCCAGATCTTCTGAGATATGCTAGAAAGCTACATGTTTCCATTGACTTCAGGCAGGGAAAGGCTGGAGTAATTGTAAATGGTGAATTTTTCGATGAAGGTGCCCCACTTCAGAAGTTGCTGCTAAATCAGACAGTTAATCGAGATTTGCAAAAAGCAAAGCAATTGTCAATTCAAGGCCCCTTTCTCTGTATGACTTATGTTCAGTTGAAATCCTCCCATTCAATATTTTACAACTGGAAAGTAAGTGATTTACTGGTGAAGTTTGCAATAAAAGCACGGTTGAGTCTACTTCCAACAAACTTCACAAAGCATGTATGGAATCGTGATAATGACCCTTCTTGCCCCTTTTGCCATCAGCATACGGAAAGTATTGCACATCTGATGAATGGCTGTGGAGAGTTTCACAACTTTTATAGCAGACGTCACAATCGAATTGCAGACAAAATATTTGAGATGATCTCGGGAAGTCCAAGTGGTTTTCAGTTTCATGCAAACAAGCTTGCAGAATCAATATTAACGGAATATGGTGATGAATTGCAGCGTATTACGCATCGTAAACCTGACATCGTTATCATTAACAATCAGTCACGTAAATGCATTATCTTAGAGGTGGCTGTCTGCTACGATCTGTATTTTGAGCAAGCGCTGAACACCAAACAGGAACGGTATGAGCCGCTGTGCAGTCTGCTGCAGTCGTTGGGTTGGAATGTAGATCTGAAAGTGCTTTGCTTTGGCTCACTTGGTTGTATCAAGAAGGATGTTTGGACTGTTTTAAGATCACTGTCAGTAGATAAGTTAATTGTAAAGAACACATTACAGTGGTGCTCGGTTTCAAATCTGATTATGGCCAACTACATATGGAGACACAGGGTTAGGAAGTTATTCTTGTGAATCTTTTTTTTCTCGGTCCTTTCGTATGATCAGTTACATTAGGTTCTATATTACATTGTTCACATTGGATGGCTTCTAGATCCTGTGTCTCACACAGTATATATGAACTGGATGTAGTGGATAACGCATGCCTAGTAGACATATTTTTATGTTAACTGAGCTGTAAGCTCGGACACTAGGGCAAATACGAATTTATTATTATTATTATTATTATGTTCTTTTTATCACAGAAAAAAGTTCCTGGTAAGTTCGTCCCGAAAGCAAGCTAGAACAACTAGCCTCAGGTTTCGAGAACCTTTCTCAATGTTCTTGCAGTTCCTAACAATGCCGTTTTTTGTATCACTTCAGTCCTGATCTTGATTCCTATCTTCTCAATGTATTGCTCTGCTTCTTTTGTGACACATCCCAATGCACCAACTACAACTGGAATGACAGTTACTTTTCGAAGGCACCATAATCTTGCAATTTCCCTTTTTAGATCTTGATACTTTTCAATTTTCTCTTGTTCCTTCTGTTTTATCCTTGTATCTCCTGGTACGGCTATGTCAATGATTAAGCACTCTTTTTCTGGTTATCATTACTATTATTATTATTATTATTATTATTATTATTATTATTATTATTATTATTATTATTATTATTATTATTATTATTATTATTATTATTATTATTATTATTATTATTATTATTATCTTATGCTCCTGCTTTAAGCACTGGCAGTTCTAATAACCGAATTTACATCCCAAGGAAGCGGGTCAATACCCTTGACCAAGGGTCCCTTGGGGTCATTGTCCTTTAGTACTCAAGTACTTTTCTTAATATCCTGGCTGTTCCTAATAATGTCGTCTTCTGTAAGAGTGCTGTATTCACTGTGATATCCAGTTTTTCTAACCATTCATCCAGTTTCTTCGTTATACTTCCGAGTGCACCAATAATCACAGGTACAACTATCACATTTCTCATGTTCCAAATCCTCTTAATTTCTCTTTTCAAATCTTGATATTTCTCCACTTTCTCTTTTTCTTTGTCATTAGTCCTACTATCACCTGGCACCGCAATGTCAATGATGATGCATTTTCTCTCACCTTTAATCACAACAACTAGGTCCGGTCTTCTAGCTTCAATTAAATGATCACACTGAATATTCACATCCCAAAGTAGCTTTACCTCGGCATTTTCCACTACACCCTCAGGAGAATGCTCATACCATTTTTCCGTCCTTTCAATATTGTATTTCTTGCATAAATGCCAATGCACAATCCTCGCAACGTTGTCGTGCCTTCGTTTGTATTCTTTCTGTGCCATCTTCTTGCACTCACTGACAATGTGATGTACAGTTTCGCCCTTCTCTTCACACATCCTACAAAGTGGTGACTCTGCTGATTTGTCAATATGGTGTTTAACATAATTTGTTCGGATAGCCTGTTCTTGCGCTGCACACAAAAGTGACTCTGTATGTATCTTAAGATCAGCTTTTCTCAGCCATTCCCATGTCTTGTTTTCATCTGTTGATTGCGGCATCTCTCTAACAAACTGCCCGTACATTCTTTTTTCCTTCCATCTTTGTTCTTTTTCATTTATCCATCCCCTTTTGAACTCATCCTTACTTACAACATCATCAGTGTCCACCACTTTAGCAAACCTAACACCTCGAATCAATGATTCCACGGAATTCCGGACATACCATCCCAAATTGTTCTCCTCACTTCGAACACAACCCTCGCAGCTAATCAGTCCACGCCCTCCTTTCTCTCTGGTCACATATAACCTGTCTACATCGCTCTTAGGATGAAATGCACCGTGCATTGTCATAATCTTCCTCGATTTCCTATCCATGCTCTTTAGTTCATTTGTTGTCCATTTCAAGATCCCTGCCCCATATCTCAAAACTGATACAGCCCATGTGTTAATTGCTAATATCTTATTCTTACCATTCAATTTTGATTTCAACACCAACTTTAACCTTCGTTTGTATTCGCTTGCAAACTTGTCTTTCATTTCTGTTTCTTTGATCTTATCCATTTCTACAATGCCCAGGTATTTGTATCCGCTTTCATCGACTTCTTTCATCATTTGCCCATTCGGAAGCGTAATACCATTTTGCTTCACAATTTTTCCTCTCTTCAATACCAACACTCCACACTTGTTTAATCCGAACTGCATTCCAATGTCCTCGCTGAAGAGATGAACAGTTTGTACCAGTGAATCTATTTGGTCTTGATTCTTGGCAAATAATTTGAGATCGTCCATGAATAATAGATGATTAATTCTGAATTCCTTGTTACCCCATTCATAAGAAGCTGCTACTTTCCTCAAGGTCAACGTCAGTGGAATCATACATAACACAAACAGTAGTGGAGATAGACTGTCTCCCTGGAAAATCCCTATTATTATTATTATTATTATTATTATTATTATTATTATTATTATTATTATTATTATTATTATTATTATTATTATTATCATTATTATTATTATTATTATTATTATCATCATCATCATTATCATTACTTCATGATGAAGCATTATGTAGAAATACAGTCAATTACTTCATGATGAAGCATTATGTTGGTCGTATAAGAGCATTGATTTCATTAACCTGGTAATGACAACCGGAGGTGTCTTCCCTCCTTTTTTTTATATAAATTCAATATAAAAATTTACAATTTACGAATTACCTACGACTACGAACGATCTACCATACAATACCACAAAACGATACAAAGGGGAGCAAAAGATCATGACTACCCCAGGGCCATCCACATGAAGAATATTAATCTAAAACTACAACTAAATATACAATTACGAGAAACTATTACGAACAATGGAACAGAGAAACGAGACTCTATGATAGGGGAACGTTACAAAAATGAACATGGTGTGGTGGCTTAGTTACATTTGGCTTAATTTAGTCGACCGGTTGTGTGAATGTATAGTAGAGTCAACTTGAGTATATTTCTGTTGACGTCGTTTGGGAGGCCTTTATCGCCAAATAATAAAAGTTGCGTCAAAACTTCATTTGAAAGATCAATATATCCAAATGGTCGAAGTAATGCAAAAACTCCAGCGAGAAGGTTTCGACGTTGAACCTCAAACGAACGGCAAAGCAACAAAAAGTGCTCCGTACTCTCAATACCATCGTTAGAAGGGCACATTGGATTTATGGTATCCCGAAAATTGTGCTTAAATTTGTGAAGGTTTAATTTGCTAAGGCCCACTCTAAGTTAAGTGAGATAGGATAAGCCTATTGGGTCATGAATTCCAAAGACAGACTTAGCAGGGGGGCGAATTTTCGAGAGCAACTTTTTCTTGAAGATAGCAACTGATGGTGCAGTTCTAATTTCCGGACATAATTCGTTCCATTCAGACAGGCAATTTGGATAAAAGCTAGATTTAAATTTTTCTGTCCTTGCCCTTATTCGCCCAATTACATCCTGATTGCGAAGTGAGTACTGTGATTGCTGAAGTTATGGGATCGGATCCATTGTATATTTAGGCATCAGATTATTCATCATTTTGTAAAACAGCGTAAGGCGTCTACTCCATCTTCGGAAGCTCAGTGACTCCCAACCAAGCTCAGCGTACAGCTTCTCTCGTGATGTTCCCCTCCATGTTCCCGTCACGGCAAGGGCAGCAGAATAATATTGAACGGACTCCAACTTTTCCATCAAGTTTGACAATATGGTATTACCGCTAAACTCACACACTTTAGCCGGAATGTGATAGATGACGTCTCCGTATTCCAGGTGGGGTCGTACATAAAGCTTAAATAATTCGTTTAGGGTGTGCCTGGGTAGATACTTGGAGAGATATTTCAGCAAACCAACTCCCTTTCTTGTCTTAGAGATAGCTGCCTTAATGTGAGCCGAAAATGATAGTTTTGAATCCAGGATAATCCTCTTTGTGATCATTTTTCACAATGCTGAACACTCTCAAAATAGACAGTTCTTTGATCAAATACACAGCAGTTAAAGTGACATGTATCTGCATCAGAACATCGTACTACATATTCTGTATGAGAGATAAGGACTGGTCCTCACCTGAACTTATGGAATTTTGAAACAAACTTTCTTTTTTACACGCATTAACTCTAGATTTCATACTTTGTATGCAATTCAGCCATGCCTAGTTATATAGAGAATGGTTGCGTTGAATAGGCATTACTTTTTCATAGCATTTTAGAAACATACCTACTAGGATATATATTCAATGAAAAGTTTCCATTATTATTATTATTATTATTATTATTATTATTATTATTATGTACTTTTGTTGCTCACTAAATGTCAGTGGTAGTGTGTTATCGGGGTTTGGCATCAACAAGATTTCTCAAATCTCGAGAACCGTTCTCAGAATCCTGGCAGAATGTAAGATCACAGCTCTCTGCAACTCAATAACCCTTGTCTCTATTCCAATGTCCTCCAATCTCTTCTTCAGTTTCTTTGGTGTTGTTCCAAGTGTTCCTATGACTATTGGGATGACTATCACCCTCATACCCCACAGCTTTTTTATCTCTCGTGCAAGGTCTTGATATTTTTCGATCTTTTCTACCTCCTTTGAGTTTACTCTCGAATCATAGGGAATGGCAAAGTCTATGATTTTAGCAAACTTTGTTTCTTTGTCTATCACAATCATATCAGGACGCCTAGCCTCAATCACATGGTCAGTTTGGATGTTAAAGTCCCACAATATCTTGTATCTCTCATTTTCTTGTACTGCTTCTGGCTGATGTTCGTACCACTTTGGCTTTACTTCGATCCCATTTTTACAACACACTTCCCAATGGATTCGTTTTCCAACCTAGTCACGTCGACGCTTGTACTCTTTCTGAGCCAACTTGCTGCATTCGCTAATGATATAGTTCACTGTCTCGTCTACCTGTCCACACATTCTGCATTTACTTTCTTCTTGTGTTTTGTCTATCTTTGCTTAAATGACATTGGTGCGTATTGCTTGTTCTTGTGCTGCCATTATCATTGACTCCGTTCCTCTTTTAATTCCTGTATTTTTAAGCCAATTCCATCTATCATTGCCTGCTTCATTTTCTGTCTGTCTTAAAAACTGCCCATGTAAGGTCTTTTCCTTCCAAGCTTGACATCTTTCATTCTTTTTCCGCAACTTATATTCAGTTTCGCTATCTCCTTCATATTCATTTGCCGCTCTAGCTCCTGTTAGTAACCGTTCATTACTGTTACATAGATATCTCTCGAGACCAATAACTGCGAGGTTTATGACATCTTCCACATTAAGCAATCCTCTTCCAACTTCTTTTCTTGGGATGTACAATCTGTCAACATTGCTTTTTGGGTGCAGTCCCCCGTGCATTGTCAATAGCTTTCTTGTTTTTCTATCTAACTGATGAATCTCTTCCTTCGTCCAGCCTAGAAATGCTGCAGAATATCTCAGCAAAGGTATTGCCCAGGTATTTATTGCATTAATAACATTTTGTCCATTCAGCTTTGTTTCTAGTAGCTTCCTAACTCTTCGCTTGTATCATTGTTGATAGAGGAGGACTGGTTATGAAACTGGTTATGAAAGCCGGCGAACATCAAAGGGCGATCCCTTTGTTGTCGCTTTCAGGCTGTCACGTGATCGTGACCGTGCACAACTGGCGCAAGCAACATTGCTTTGTATCCTTTGCATGGTCGTACAAGGAAGGGGTGATACAGAAATCGAGTTTTCAGTGGTTACTCCTCGATAAATTTGATCCAAGGAAGACAATACTAGCCAGCGAAGGCCTTATTAGGTCTTACGACAATAATGCCTGGTGATGACTGTGCCGTTTTCGGTTGTGGAACGTGCAGACGAACGAAGGAAATTGGCATTTGGAAACTTCCTGCGCCAAAGGATGAAAAATACAAACATTGGAGAGTAGAATGGCTGAATGAAATTACAAAGTCAAGGGAGATCGATAAAGAATTTAGAGAAAGAATTGAGAAGGACAAAGTGTACACTTGTGAAAAATATTTTGCACAAGAAGACATTGAAACATGTAAGTAAATGCATTGCTGATACTTCGGCTGGTTGATTAATCATCGATTGGCCTAAAGATACCCAATGCCCAAGCAGGCGTCCAAATTACAGCAGTTAGCAGGTCATCAATGCCCAAAAGTAGGCTGAGTCTTGTAATGGCACAGCCCAACAGTCAAGAAAGAACTCAGCTTAGATTCAAAGTTTCTTAAACTGGTACACAATTTTAAAAAACAAGAGTATGGTGTTTCTTCTGTATTTCTTGGTGCAGATTTTGGTATGATTTGCCACCAGCTGAACTCAACCTTCTGTTACTGTACTCAGACCCAGCTGTTTTTTCTCTTGACTTGAGTTTGTGTCATTCTTAAAGAAGGACATTCTGTTGCATATTTTTATAGTTATATTTTCTCTTTCAGTTCATGCAGAGAAAATGACAGAAAAGAAGCCGCGCTTTGGTGCACTTCCAAAGCTCAATATGCCACAGAGAAGCCATGCAAGTGCCAAGCTACTTTCAAGACCAAGTCGCACAGTTGTAAGAGTGATAGAGAGTAAGGGAACCTTCCTTTATCCAAGCTTTGTTCATTTCTGCAAGCGAGTTAAAGGTCTGAAAAGCATTGAAGACTGGAATGTCAAACACCTTCCTGACAGAATTATTTTCAAGAAAGTAGTAGAGCCTTTCCTGTTACCACAATTAGAGGTAATAGTTGATGGCAGCTTAGGAATCACTGTCAAGTCTTATGCTTGTTATCTGCCTGAAGATCACCCTGTCTATGCTGAGCACAGACGCACAATTAGAGATGTTGCAATTTGGAAACTACTCAAGCAATTCTCTTTCTTCTGGTGTTGATGCTGTTGACATGACAAGCAAGGTGTTTCACCATATCATTCCAATAGAAGAGAACTCTTTAGTTGATGACCAAGAGCCACAGCTTCCACATAAAGGCTTCTGGAGATCAAAAGGTTGCTGGATAATGTGTGAGAAAGGGGAGTCTGTTTGCTCTTCATGCTCTGAGTACTTGACATGTGCAAATAAATCCAGTAAAGCCAAAGCAAGACGTTTATCAAAACCTGCCCATGTAAAAGCTCCTGTTTCAAAAACTGATCCTGGAAGGTTAAAACTTACGTTACAGCAACAGAGGTTGCAATGTGCTGAGCTTGAGAGAGAACTCAAAGAAATGCAAGATGAACTGACAAAGACAAATATTCAAGTTGATCATGAATTAAGCAGTGACTTTACCAGTATTCTTAGCAATGCTGATTCCAAAATAACACCATTCATGAATTTATTTTGGCAGCAACAGAAGAAGCTGTTTTCCAGTACGAGTACTGGTGTCCGTTATCACCCAATGATAATCCGCTTTTGTCTTTCACTTGCTGCAAAGTCCCCGTCATGTTATGAAGAACTCAGAAACAGCAAGGTATTGAAACTACCAAGTCAACGGTGTCTCAAAGACTATAGAAATGCAATTCGACCCCAGAGAGGATTTCAGACAGAAGTGCTGGAAGAATTAACATCGATCACTGAATCATATTTTGACGTTCAGAGATATGTGGTTCTCTTATTTGATGAAATGAAGGTGATGTCAAATCTTGTCCTGGACAAAGTTACTGGGGAGTTGATTGGCTTCACAGATCTTGGTGACCCTGGCTTGAATTTTGGGGTCCTAGAGAAGTCAGATGAAATTGCTACACATGCTCTAGCATTCCTTCTTCGCGGAGTCTGCACAGAGCTTAAATTTTGCCTTACACATTTTGCAACAACAGGTGCTACTGCTGCACAGTTAATTCCATTGTTCTGGGAGGCAGTTTGTCACCTGGAAACAAGATGCAATTTGTGGGTTATTGCAACAACTTCTGATGGTGCTGCCCCAAACCGGAGGTTCTACCGATTACATACACAACTTGATGGTGACGCAGACAAAGATGTATGCTACCGCACAATAAACATTTTTGCACCACACCGCTTCAGCTACTTCTTTGCTGATGCACCGCACTTGATCAAGACCACCAGAAACTGTTTGTTGCATTCAGGTTCTGGTACTTGCACACGGTATATGTGGAATGATGGTCAACATATTCTGTGGCAGCACATCACTCAAATGTTTTACCAGGATCTTGATAATGGTCTGAAATTGCTTTCAAAGCTGACATCTGAGCATATCAACCTCAATTCTTATTCTGTCATGAGGGTGTATCTTGCAGCACAAGTTCTAAGTGCATCAATGGCTGCAGTTCTTGAAACATTTGGTCCTCTAGAAGCAGCTGCAACTGCAAAGTTGTGCAAGATGGTTGATGGATTCTTTGACTGCCTCAATGTCCGTAGTACGAAGGAACACACAGTCAAGCGAAAACCTTTTGTTGCTCCATACACATCTGTTGATGATGGAAGGTACAGTATGCTACTCCTTTCTGCATAAGTAATATTTATGTCAACTAAGGTCTTCTACAATACACCTCTTACAACAGATACCTTAGAAGACTGGGTGTAGTAAATGTATATTATATCCCAAATACTGAGTGGGTTTACACTGAGTGTTCCTTAATGGCTGACGCAGAATTTGTTTCCCATAAATTAGCTACATTTTGTCATTTTTTCTATGAGGCCAGGTATTAAACCATAAAGGCCATCATCCCTCTAACTCAAATCAAGCTGTTATTTTCAGTGCAAGCCCAGCACACATTAGCACTGTCAAGAATTAGAATTTCTCACAGTCTGATAAGAATTTTCATGAGGTCTGAAAGAGTGTTTCAAAGGTTCTTTAATAAAGCATTCTCATTAAACTTTCACAGGCCCTCTCAAGTATGGTTTAGAAGTCAGTGTTACTGTAATCATCCTGTACTTTGTGTGTGCTTGTAAACCAGTTTTTTTCACATAGGAAGTTCATATTATATGATCATTTATGGCAGCTGAGATTATGCTGGATGTAAAAATATTTTGTATTAGTAACAGCATCGTTTTGACTTCAGTTTCCTCACAGAACGACATCTGAAATGTTCTGGACCACATATTGATTGATATTTAATGAATATCTTCATTGAGATCCTAGGAAATTTGTTCCTGATGTAGGTGAAATGAACTATGTTGAAAATTGTGGAATCTGTTGATAATTATTAAATCAAGATGTCTAATACAGAAAACAAGACTGAAAAATTTTGCCCATTCTGCTATTCAAAAACTATTATTTGAAAGCAGAAACTACGTTACTGTGCCTGTAAGAGAGTAGATATGAAACATTACTTATTAAAGACCTCAAATACTTTACACAACATGCATATGATCTAAATATCTACTATTTCAGGTTCCAGTGGTTGATAGAATTTTTAGAATACCTGAGAAGATGGAAGGAGAGCATTGATAAAAGGCAAGGAAATTTTGATCAGAATGCAGGAAGCAAGATGTTTTTATCTTGGCAAACATATGAAGGATTCAAGATAGCAGTCTATTCAGTTATTGAGGTGACCAAGTTTCTACTTGGGAAAGGGATGGAATTTGTCCTCACAGAGCGTTTCTGCCAAGACAGAGTTGAAGAGTATTTCGGAAATCAGCGAAAGCTTGGTAGACGAAGCGATAACCCAGATATCCGTATGTTTGGTTACAATAATGACACAATCAGAATCCAGAGAACAGTGTCATGCCAAAGTGGAAATACCAGAGGTAGAAAAGACAAAGGTAGAACATTATGTTGCAAGATTTAGGCACACTTAAAGTTTCTTACAGTCACCCAATTTTGAATGGGCAGCTTTTCTTACAAGTTTCTAGTGTAAATAACAATCTTCATGTTATTACTCCAATGTGAACATTCAAAACAAAGTTCTTAGAAGGCTTTCCAATGTTCAGGTATTACAAAGTACCATGAAACAAGTTAAAATAAATAAAATTATGTGTTAAGGACTCCCTTGGTTTATACGACTTTCCCAGTACTGGGGTTTCTTTTGTCTTTGGTGGCCTGAGAGGCACTGTAAGGTACTTGCAAGCCATTTCTTATAAAAAAGATACATATATATCTATATCTAATTGAGAATTATTTATGTATTATGTTATTACCCTGAAGGTACTTGAAAAATGTCTAAACATTGAAAAGGCTTGGGAAAATCCTGCTTTGAATGTTCAGGTGGACACATGTACACAAATTATATATATTTTATGATAAACTATAAGAATTTGCCCAGTACTGAAACTTCTTTAAGATTATCAGATTTTTTCAGGCTCTGAGTTATGAGTTTCTTATTGGATCTCTACCAGTCTTCATGTTCACTAACTGCACCCATACATTTTCCCATTACTGGAGTTCTTAATTTTATGGAGATCTAAGAGTTTAGTTTCTTATGGTCAGTATGTATCAAACATATGTAGCTACATATGTGTAGCTAACATGAAGATTGTTGTTGGTCCCTTAGCAACTAAGCAACTCATAAGAAACTCCAAGCACTGGCAATGTGATAAATTCATTAAACTTTCAGTGCTTTCCAAGTTCTTGTGGGTTCATGTAAGAAAGTGTACTACAATGTATGCCTTGTACATGTCATGATTTTCATGCCTAAAATTTTTCAAGAATTGTTGGGAGTATTTTTGGTTTCTTAAGAAACAATCTCGTTTACAGGGGTTGGGTCGGTCACACAACCATAGACATGCATGCATGCTGTATCGATAACCTACAATGCATTGCCTCAGGTGTATGTCCATTGTGTTCTGACCAAATTTTGGAGGTGAATCTGCTATAAAATTACTTTTTAAAAACTCCACCAACTAACAACGCATGAATGTTTTGTTTGTTTATCGTTTGATTAAGATCCTTTTTCCAAATAGCTAAAAGGTCTATTTCCTGTCAAATCACGGGAGAGAACTGTAATGTGCACAAAATTTGCACATATACTGTATAACATAGCTATTTAAATCTATGAGGTCTTCTAATGAGAACATTATTTACGAATTAGTGTTCTGTCTAAAGTGAAGTGTTCAGTAACTTATGTCTTGTTAGCTTTGCTACGCCTGTTGATGTCCTTCCGTAAAGATTTAGCCTTGCTAGCTTGTTTCACTTTTATTCTATGACACTGAATTAAGTCTTTCGCAAATGAGAATGAACGTACCCGAACGTACAAACCAACAATTGAATTCAGGGTACCTTTGTTTACATCTCTGTCTATTTTAAGCTGAGCTGCTGATAGGATCAAATTGTAATCGGCCAAAATGTCACAATCTTTTATTGCTGCATGTGTAATGCCATCAATATCAACCCTTTGAATACCAGTTTGAGATGTGAACTTTCTGAAGTAGAGCTCAATTTTGCAGAAAACCTTTTGTGAATGCTCTGTTATATGCCATAGCCCACCACGGTCAAAAACAGGAAATTAGTTTTTGTGAACTACTACCATCAACTTCCAATTTTCCTGCCTTGAGAACAGCCATTGCCTGCTGGCTTTCAGTTGAATTGGCTTTGCTGTGCTTTTTGTAAAGCTTCTGGGGAACATAGCCACCAACATACTGTAAGCCAGCCTTCTCTCTCTCAGATAGGATTACATCTGGATTTGAAAGGCCCTCTGCCGTGCACACCTGACCCTTGCAATATGTCAACAAGCAGTCTGCTAACTTTGTCGAAAGTAATGTCGCTGAATGTTGTGAAAAGCTTGTGAAAAAGCTTGTAGGTTTAATACAAATCTTTGAGTAGAATTTAACATAAAACTTTTCAGCGTCTCCATTCTTAGCAAGGCCATCAAAAATTGCTTTTAGGTCAATGAATTCTGCTGATAATTCCTGAAGTTGAACATACGAATAAGATTCTAGCTCCTTCCTCAGACTCACTGAATACACTTCATTCTCGATGATTTTTGATACAGTACTTTCGACCAGTTGGCCAAGAATCGCAAGTGTCAATTTAATGGGCTTGTGTTGCTCCTCACCCTCAGGTCTGTTGCTTTGCTCTGGGTGCTTGGCAATGGTGTGTCTGTAGAAGCCACCCTTAGTCTTGTACTTCTTCCCACAAATAGTGCAAACAATTTCTTGCACTTGAATCTAAAAAAATACTTCTCATTAAGTAAGGTAAGGCGCAAGAAATCTGCTCGAATTTATTCACATTTTGGTATGATCTAAAATTAGGCTAGGGCCTAAACTTGGTTTAAAACTACGCAAAAAGCGGTTACATCGAGCAAACTTTGAAAGTTCTATACTTACATCATTGACTGCTGTGGTGAATTGATCATCAAGCGCTTCATCCGCTTCAAAAGAATCAAGAATTGCATCGAAATCGTCACCGAAATACATCAGATCGTCCATGTTTTGCACGTTGCACGCTTTGCTTTTGATCAAGTGCACGGTCAGGGTAACGTGATGCGCTAGTTCAACATGTGCGAGTGCGCTATTGTTCCGCTATTTGATGTGCGCCGGCTTTCATAACCAGTACTCCTCTATCAACTATGCTTGTATTCATTCCCAACCTTCTCTTTCATTTTCTTTTGCTTGATCTGATCTGCCTGCAGTATGCCGAGGTATTTGTATTCTTCATTCTCATTCAAAGATCTCATCTTTCTGTTATCGGGCAGCTTTATTCCTTCCGACTTTCCAACTTTTCCCCTTTTCAATACAAGTATAGCGCACTTCTCAATACCAAATTCCATCTTAATATCGTTGCTGAAGATACGCACCGTCTGGATCAGAGAGTCAAGCGTTTTCTCTGTTTTGCTGTACAATTTCAAGTCATCCATATATAACAAATGGTTTATCTTTTCTTTAGAACTAGCGAATTCGTATCCTGGATTTGCTTTTCTCAATATATGGGTCAGTGGTATGAGTATGATTACAAACAATAGAGGCGACAATGAATCTCCCTGGAATATCCCTCTCTCAATCTTCACTTCACCAAGAACGTCATTTCCATATGTCAGCTCAACTTTCCAGGATTTCATGCTTTCTTTAACAATTCTTCTCTCTTCATTTACACCTAGATTTTCCAGACACTCCAAAATCCATGAATGGGAAACTAAATCATATGCCTTTCGATAGTCAATCCATGCCATCGCCAGATTCTTATTTCTTCTCTTAACCTCCTGTAGCAGCATTCTGTCGATGTATAACAAGTCTCCAGTTCTTCGGGATCCCTTTCTGCAGCCCTTTTGCTCTTCTGGTAGTAATGATCTTTGTTCAAGAAAAGGGTATGTCTCTTCTGCAACTATTCCAGTAAGGATTTTCCATTTTTCATTTTCATTTAAATCATATTTAAAGTTGGTATTTACAATAGTAGATAATAAAATACTAATTCACACCAACTATTTACAAGAAAGATATACTTTATACAAAAGAAAGAATCATTAGCGGCATATTTTGCAGGTGCATTTGTCACCAGCCCAGTCTTTGATCCTCTTTTTGAAAGCCGCAAGTGTTGGCTGATTTTTAATAGTATCATCAAGGGTGTTCCAGAGGAAGCTCCCTCTAAAGGACAGTGATTCTTGCCCATAGCCCTGTGTCTTTATTTGCGGCAGTTTACAAAGATTTTGTATTCTTAGATCATAAGTTACATGCTTCTTTTCATGAAATTCCCATACCAGCGATGGGTTAAGATGATTCAGAGACTTGTAGATTTCTGTCAAGAGTTTCTGCAAGTTTCTAACATGTATACAAAAACTGCCACTGCGCGTGAGCAATGTTTCGAAGGGACATTCGTATTCTTTATAGAGGATCCGAAGAGCACGTTTGTGTGTGCGGTCAATCTCTTTGTTTGCACCTTTGTTGCAGAATAGCCAGATCAAAGGGCAATAATTGAAGTTCGATAAGATAACCGCGTTGCAAATTGTTAATGCCTGTTCTCTAGAAATATACGTATTTAGCCTAGTAAAGGCACTGATTTTCTTGTTGACTTTTGAACATAACGTTTTAACATGCTTGTTAAACTTTAATTTGTTGTCAACTTCAATTCCTAGCAATTTAACATGATCTGTTGCAGATAATTTGTTCTCATTGATATTAAGTCGCAGTCTTCTCTGGCCTTTCAAGCCAAGGAACATAAGCTGGAATTTTTTTGGGTTTGCAACCATTCCATTATTTGTAAACCATTCCAGCAATCTACTGAGATCACTTTCAAGATTGGTAACAATTTCATGTAGGTCTATCCCACATGAGTAAATGGTGTTATCATCTGCAAAATTACAGATCTCCGAGTCTAGTCTCATGAGACACAGATCATTGATGAATATGTTAAAGAGCAAAGGACCTAAGACAGATCCCTGTGGTACCCCAATTTTTATTCTTTTTGCGGTACTTCTATGTGAACCAATTTTTACCCTTTGATGGCGGCAATCCAGATAGCTATGCATGAGGCAGAGGCTGTTGAAATCAAATCCATACGCCTCCAGTTTTGCGATAAGGAGGTCATGGGGCAGACAGTCATAAGCCTTAGATAGATCCATTAGAATTGTTCCTACTATACCTGATGCATCAAGACATTTCCTCCATTTTTCTATCAACCTTATTAAAGCATGTTGCGTACTATACCCCTCCCTGAAACCACACAGGATTTCGGAGAGTTTGTCTTGAAAGTATGGGCATATTTGGTCTTTTAGAAGTCTTTCATAGACTTTGGAGGCTGCAGGTAAAACACTTATTGGCCTAAAATTTCCCTTATAATTTGAATCATCATTTTTGAACAGAGGGCTGAGATCAGCTTCCTTCAGTTCATTTGGAAACTTGCAATCATAGACTGCAGAGTTGATACAATCTGTCAGGTAGGGGCAAACTATTTCCCTTGTTGCCTTTAACATACCAGTTGGAATATTCCCACTATTGGATTTATTCTTGTCAAGCAAGTCTATCTGCTCCACGACCTCATTTGGGCTTACATGAGAGAAACTAAAGGTGTTATCATTTAATGCAACATTTTGATTGATAACCTTTATAGAGGGGTGATCTTTATACTTAGCTATCGCTCTCACAACCATTTGTTCCACAGACATTTGTTCTGGCACCTCCTTAAAAAGGGGGTCAATATCCAGACTATCTGTAATATTGCAGAAATACTCATTAAAGCACTCAGCAACTTCCACATCATTTGAGAGGATTCTACCATCTTCAATCAATGTGATCTTCTCGCTCATGGGATTTTTATTGGAAAACAGAGGTTTCACAGTTTTCCAAAACTTCTTATCGTTATCAATTGTTTTCGACTGTATCGACATAAAAAATTGTCTTTTAGCCTGAATGTTCAATTTCACGACAAGGTTTCTTTGATCTTTATATTTTCTTATATCTTCCTCTCGCTTACTTTTGTTTGCAACGTTTTTCAAAGTTGATCTTTTCCTCATTGCCTTCCGCAAATCTTTATTCATGTGCGGTTTATTATTAGCTCTGACTATCTTTGTTTTAGTAGGGGCATTTGCCTCAAGTGTTTTCAGAAAGATTGATTCAAAGTTTTCATATGTAGATGGGTGAGCTGAGATCAGATTTTGCCTCAACTCATCTTCAAAACGCAGCTGAGACCAGTTCTTGTAGTCTCGATAGGTAACTGTTTTCGGTGGAAGTTTAATAAATGTTGTTTTTAAGATGGTGTAGATCATATGATGGTGATCGCTAAATCCAGTCTCAAATGACTTGGAATGCATGAAGGAATGCTTTCTATTTGTAAATATTAAGTCAATGCAACGGCCCTTGGAAGACTTGAAACATGTTGGATGTTTGATCATGTTATATAAATCATGATCTTGTATTAATGATGACAGGGCTATGTCATTAGGTTCTAGATTGAAGTCTCCAAGGACCACTACATTATCATATCTAGAACATTTATCAATCAATTTTGATATTTCTTCTACAAAATATTCTGAATTTTGCAGTGGAGGCCTATAGATTGGTAATATCAACCATTTTTGTTTTCTAACATTAATCTCAATTGGCACGACCTGGATATCGGGAGGGGTGTCAACCAGGTTTACATATTTTGAAAGGAGGCAATCTCTTACATAAACCAAAATTCCACCGCTATTCCCAGAAACATCAAGTCTATAGGGACTTTTAAAACCGTCTATTAAGAACTGGCTCGTTGGGAAGGATGAATCGATTTTTGTCTCGGCTATCACCAAAATATCGACGTTTTCACCAATCATCTCAGAAAAACCACTAAATTTATTTCTGATGGAGTTTATGTTGATGTAACTAATTATGACGTTTCGTGGGTATTTAAGGCGGAGGAGTTTCAGATCATCAAAACAGTTTGCCTCATTTTCAGTTGGGGTTGATAAAGATGATGTTTCAGATGGACCCAGTAGGGTGTCATTATCTATGACTTCGTTAATACTATCAATGTCAATGCCTTCATTTTTCTTAGTGCGTTCTGAACAGTTTTCGTTTCTTTGGCTGGTTGGCACCGTTGGAAGCACCGCAGTTCAAAAGGTTTTAATAAAGTTTAAAAAGTTTCTTGCTAAATAGGCGTTTCCCTTTTCATTAAGATGTAACTTCTTGCGGCTAAGACAAGAGACGTCTAGATTTGAATTGTCGACAACTGAAATCTTCATAGCATTGGCAAACTCTCTGATCTCACGATTTAACGCTGGCACGCTCACCTTTTTATCAATTGCCTGTTTATCTTTTCTCATCACCGCTGTGGACAGAACAATGGACGTATCCGGTGATTCAAGTTTGGCTTCCTCTATGATCTTTCTGAAATTACTTATTGTATCAGGTTTTTCTTGACTCGTAAGGTCATTTGTTCCTGCGTGTATTATTATACAGTCGGGCTTTTTTCTGATAACTGGTCTAACGTAATCCACGATATCTCTCGTTGTTGCTCCAGGGTGGCGTTTGACTTGGACGTTGTGGTCTTTTTGCAAGCCTTCGTATAAGATTCCATTTAGCATAGAGTCACCAACGATCGTGATTCTTTTCCGACTCTTCGTCTTTGCTTGTTTAGGCCCGTTCTCTTGATTCTGTTCTCGGGTTTGTTTACTTTGAATTTCCGTGCCTTTCATCGTTGTTTGTTTAGACCTTTGTTCTTGATTCTGTTCTCCTGATTGATCATTTTGAATAGTTTTCTTTGTATCTTTTGTTTTCGTTGTATCAACTGTTTGTTTCATTGATTGTTCTCCATTTGTTTTATTACATTGTGTTACTTTTTCTTCTATTCCTGTGGGAGTAGCTTGCCTGAAAGATGGAACTGCAGGTTTATGGCCGTCTATGGCCGTCCATGCCAGTGGCAAGCATGTTATTGGCCTGTAATTGCTGGGATCATTTCCTTTAGCTGGATCCTTCTGTATCAACACTGTCTTCCGTTTTGTCATCCACTCTGGCACTTTTCCTGCTTTTAAGCAATCTGCAAGGTTGTCCTTCAAGCACTTGTGCATGCTCGTAAAGTATTTGAACCAGTATCCTTGAACCATATCTGGTCCGGGTGCCTTCCAATTCGGCAACCTTTGTAAAACTTTCTTATTTTCTCTTAAGTAATTTCAATCATTCCTTGTTGTTCTTGCCTTTCCATCTCCTTTCTAAAATCTTGCAGCCATTTTTGCCTCCTTATTATGATCCACTTTCTTGCTCCAGATTGAAGACCAGAAGTCCCTAGCTTGCTCCGATTGAGGTGATTAGCTCTCCTTTTGCTTTTCACCACAGTAAACATTCTGATAGAATCATTATTATTAATTCTGATTATTATTATTATTGTACTAATTCACAGTGTCGTTGTAATTTACTGGTTCACGTCCTACCAGCAGGCTACTTCCCGTAGCTTTAGCAGATAGGCTTCTACTGTTCAACTAATCTTTTCTTGCTGTTTTCTCTTGTTTTCCTACTTTGTGTCCAAAACTTTCCTCAGAATTCTTGCTATTCCCAGACGACAGGTCCTTTGCACTACTTCCATCTGAACATCGCACTTCAGCAGCTCTAGGTAGCTTTTGAATCTTTTGGTCACTGAGCATAACGCACCGAAGATAACTGCAATGATGAAAACTTTATTGACTTCACCTTTATAGACTTTGAATATTTCGTACTTTAGATCACAGTAAGCATCTTTCTTTTCCATTTCTTTTTTCTCAATTCTGGCATCGAAGGGACATGCCACCTCTATTATATAACATGTTTTTGACTTTTTCTCAATGACAACTATATCTGGCCTGTTATGTTCGATTTAGACTCAGTCTGCATAGAGAAGTCCCATAGAATTTTAACTGCTTCATTTTCTAGTACACCAATTGTGTTATCTACAAAGTGTTCATAATTCTTTGATCCACAAGGAAATCCAAACTTGTGGCACAGATGCCAATGTATCACGGCAGCTACTTTATCATGACGCCATTTCTTGTACTCATTTTGTGCCAGCTTTTTACACTCCGAGACAATGTGGCTTATAGTCTCATCCCTCTCCCCGCACATCCGACACATTGCAGATCCTTGCCTTTTATCTATCATAACCGATAACCAGTTTGTTCTGAGTGCTTGATCTTGAGCTGCCATAAGCATTCCTTCTGTTTCCTTTTCTAGATATCCATTGGCCAGCCACTTCCAACTTTCTTTTTCATCTTTAACGTCTTTTGTCTCTTTGAAGTAAGCAGAGTGCAACGGTTTTTCGCCAAACCTTTCTTTTCTATTCCCAATGATCATTCTTTTCTTTTCCTTAGGGCTTTGTCTCTCCTTAATGATATTTTCCTTGCAAACTTCTTTCAGTAGTTGTTCTTGTTTCGTGCTTATATAATATCCAAGGCTATTTTCTTCTATAGTGATACAATCCTCTATACTAATTAAGCCCCGACCACCTTCTTTCCTCTTCCAAGACAATCTATCGACATCTGCTTGTGGATGCATGCACCGATATACAGTTAGCAGCTTTCGTGTTTTTCTGTCCATTTCTCGTGAATCTTCCTTTGTCCAGTTGACAATTCCTGCGCTATATCGCACTGTTGCAACTGCCCATGAATTTATTGACTCAATTGTATTCCTTCTATTAAGACTTGCTTTTAAGATCTTTCTTACCCTTCTGAAGCATTCCTTCTTGGTCATTTGTTTCATTTCTTTGTTCTTGATGTCATCACTTTGAAGAATGCCTAGATATCTATATCCCTCACTTTGCTCCAAAGATCTTATCTCTTTAGTCTTAAGTCTTTAGTCTTATCACTTTAGTCTTATCTCTCATCTCTTTACTCTTAGTCTTATCTAATTATCTCGCTAATGATATGGTTCACTGTCTCGTCTACCTGTCCACACATTCTGCATTTACATTCTTCTTGTGTTTTGTCTATCTTTGCTTTAATGACATTTGTGCGTATTACTTGTTCTTGTGCTACCATTATCATTGATTCCGTTCCTCTTATAATTCCTGTATTTCTAAGCCAATTCCATCTATCATTGCCTGCTCCATTTTCTGTCTGTCTTAAAAACTGCCCATGTAAGGTCTTTTCCTTCCAAGCTTGACATCTTTCATTCTTTTTCCGCAACTTATATTCAGTTTCGCTACCTCCTTCATATTCATTTGCCGCTCTAGCTGCTGTTAGTAACCGTTCATTACTGTTGCATACATATCTCTCGAGACCAATAACTGCAAAGTTTATGACATCTTCCACATTAAGCAATCCTCTTCCATCTTCTTTTCTTGGGATGTACAATCTGTCAACATTGCTTTTTGGGTGCAGTCCCCCGTGCATTGTCAATAGCTTTCTTGTTTTTCTATCTAAATGATGAATCTCCTCCTTCGTCCAGCCTAGAAATGCTGCAGAATATCTCAGCAAAGGTATTGCCCAGGTATTTATCGCATTAATAACATTTTGTCCATTCAGCTTTGTTTCTAGTAGCTTTCTAACTCTTCGCTTGTATTCATTCCCAACCTTCTCTTTCATTTTCTTTTGCTTAATCTGATCTGCCTGCAGTATGCCGAGGTATTTGTATTCTTCATTCTCATTCAAAGATCTCATCTTTCTGTTATCGGGCAACTTTATTCCTTCTGACTTTACAACTTTTCCCCTTTTCAATACTAGTATGGCGCACTTCTCAATACCAAATTCCATCTTAATATCGTTGCTGAAGATACGCACCGTCTGGATCAGAGAGTCAAGCATTTTCTCTGTTTTGCTGTACAATTTCAAGTCATCCAGATATAACAAATGGTTTATCTTTTCCTTAGAACTAGGGAATTTGTATCCTGGACTTGCTTTTCTCAATATATGGGTCAGTGGTATGAGTATGATTACAAACAATAGAGGCGACAATGAATCTCCCTGGAATATCCTTCTCTCAATCTTCACTTCACCAAGAACGTCATTTCCATATGTCAGCTCAACTTTCCAGGATTTCATGCTTTCTTTAACAATTCTTCTAATCTCTTCATTTACACCTAGATTTTCCAGACACTCCAAAATCCATGAATGGGGAACTAAATCATATGCCTTTCGATAGTCAATCCATGCCATCACCAGATTCTTATTTCTTCTCTTAACCTCCTGTAGCAGCATTCTGTCGATGTATAACAAGTCTCCAGTTCTTCGGGATCCCTTTCTGCAGCCCTTTTGCTCTTCTGGTAGTAATGATCTTTGTTCAAGAAAAGGGTATGTCTCTTCTGCAATTATTCCAGTAAGGATTTTCCATGCCAGTGGCAAGCATGTTATTGGCCTGTAATTGCTGGGATCATTTCCTTTAGCTGGATCCTTCTGTATCAACACTGTCTTCCGTTTTGTCATCCACTCTGGCACTTTTCCTGCTTTTAAGCAATCTGCAAGGTTGTCCTTCAAGCTCTTGTGCATGCTCGTAAAGTATTTGAACCAGTATCCTTGAGCCATATCTGGTCCGGGTGCCTTCCAATTCGGCAACCTTTGTAAAAACTTTCTTTGTAAAAAATGGGATCGAAGTAAAGCCAAAGTGGTACGAACATCAGCCTGAAGCAGTACAAGAAAATGAGAGATACAAGATATTGTGGGACGTTAACATCCAAACTGACCATGTGATTGAGGCTAGGCGTCCTGATATGATTGTGATAGACAAAGAAACAAAGTTTGCTAAAATCATAGACTTTGCCATTCCCTATGATTCGACAGTAAACTCCAAGGAGGTAGAAAAGATCGAAAAATATCAAGACCTTGCACGAGAGATAAAAAAGCTGTGGGGTATGAGGGTGATCGTCATCCCAATAGTCATAGGAACACTTGGAACAACACCAAAGAAACTGAAGAAGAGATTGGAGGACACTGGAATAGAGACAAGGGTTGCTGAGTTGCAGAAAACTGTGATCTTACATTCTGCCAGGATTCTGAGAAAGGTTCTCGAGATTTGAAAAATCTTGTTGATGCCAAACCCCGAGAACATACTACCACTGACATTTAGTGAGCAACAAATGTACATAATAATAATAATAATAATAATAATAATAATAATAATAATAATAATAATAATAATAATAATAATAATAATAATAATAATAATAATAATAATAATAATAATAATAATAATAATAATAATAATAACGTGGCAGAAAATGAAAATCCTCAGACGACCCCCATTTCAGAACCTCTAGAGGGCTTAGAAATATTAGAACCATTCACCCAGGAAGAACAAACATACTTTAATAGGATGATTGTGCTAATGGAAGAGGGAAATACAGAAATTCCGAGCATGAGAAATATTGATAGACAAAAACTAGCAGAAACAAGCTCAAAAATTGACAAGATGCTCAAAAAGATCAGGATTAATGACATAACAACACTCAACAGGGTCATGTACGCGGGTGGAGTTATAACGTCACAAATGTTGGGAGTAAAAGCGAAAGTACAAGAAACTGCAAAGAAGCCATGGTGGCAAAAACGACTGGAAAGCCAGGTAAAGGAGCTTCGTAAAGATTTTGACAGAGTGAAAGTGATCAAAGATGGTGGAAAGATAAAAAAGAAGCACAGAGACAGATTACAACAAAAATATAGATTGAAAGAGAAAGGTGAGAACACGGTCTTAGAGGTAATAAGTCAAAGAATCAAAGCAAAGCAAGGCAAAATCAACCGATATAACAACAGGATTAGTCAATACCAGCAAAACCGAATGTTCCAGAACAATGAAGGAAACTTCTATTGTAAGCTTAATGGTGCTGGCAAACAAACCGAGAATGAACCTCCGGATGCCGAAGAAGCAAAGAAATTCTGGCAGAATATTTGGAGTGTGAAGAAAGAACACAATAAAAATGCGGAATGGCTAAGTAATGTCAAATCAAAAATGAACGAAATACAACAACAAGAAGACATCACTATTACTAAAGAAAGCCTACAAAAAGCTGTAAAGAAATTACCTAAGTGGAAAGCACCAGGCAGTGACGGTTTACAAGGATATTGGATAAAAGCCTTCGAGTCATTACACGGAGATATGGAGAGGCTTCTTAATAAATGCCTAGGAGAAGGTTGGGTTCCGTCATGGATGACCAAAGGAAGAACTGTACTGATCCAAAAAGATCTTAGTAAAGGAAATGTTCCCAGTAATTACAGGCCAATTACGTGCCTGCCAATAATGTGGAAAATACTAACGGGAATTATTGCTGTTTGTGTCTACGAATCTCTGGATAGCAGAGGAGTGTTGACTGCAGAGCAGAAGGGCTGTAAACGTGGAACAAGGGGTACACATGACCTTATTTACATTGATAAAATGGTACTAAGGGAGGTGAAAAGAAGGAGAAAGAATCTGGCAATGTGTTGGATCGATTATCGTAAAGCATACGATATGGTTCCACATTCATGGATCATAGAATGTCTGGACTTGTTCAAAGTAGCAAAGAATGTCAGGAATCTGCTAACAGAGACAATGGAAAAATGGTGTGTTGAATTAACATCAAATGGAAAATTACTAGGAGAAGTTAATATCAAAAGAGGGATCTTTCAAGGAGACACATTATCACCGCTAATATTTGTTATTGCATTAATCCCACTGACATTAGTTCTGCGTGATTGTAAAGAGGCATATGAATTTTATAAGAACAAAGAGAAATTGAATCACTTGCTCTATATGGATGATTTAAAATTGTTTTCAAAAAGCGAACGAGGGCTAGACTCACTGATTAACACCGTGAGGATCTTTAGTGCAGATATTAAAATGGAATTCGGAATAGAAAAATGTGCAGTCCTAATTATGAAAAGAGGAACGAAGGTAAAGAGTGATGGCATTGTATTACCAGATGCAGTAAAGATAAAGTCATTAGATGAAGGAGAATCCTATAAGTATTTAGGAGTACTAGAAGATGACAGAATAAAACATCAAGAAATGAAAGATAAAGTGTCAAAAGAGTATCTTAGGCGAGTGCGAAAAGTGCTAGAGTCAAAACTAAACAGTGGGAATTTGATAAAAGCCATTAACACCTGGGCAGTGTCTCTGTTTAGATATACAGCAGCAATTATTGACTGGAGGAAGGAGGAAATAATGAAGTTGGACCTACGGACAAGGAAGCTACTTACTATGCACAAGGCTCATCATCCAAAAGACAGCGTTCACCGTTTATACATAAGTCGGAAAGAGGGTGGGCGTGGCCTTATTAGCATAGAGAATTGCGTTGAAATTGCAACAGTAGGATTAGAAAACTACATTCAAAATAGCACAGAAAGACTCATAATCGCAGCACGAGGGGAAGACAAAGAATCAACTGAAAGTGTTAACAATGTTAAACAGCGAATTAAAAGAAACAGAAAGGCGGAATTAAAGGAGAAAAAACTACATGGTCAGTTTCTTAGAGATATAGAGGAAGTTGCCGATGAAAAAACATGGAACTGGATGAAAAATGGTCATCTAAAGAGGGAAACCGAATCTCTTATTATAGCAGCGCAGGATCAAGCCATCCGAACGAATGCTATCAAGGCCAAAATCGACAAGACTCGAGATGACGGCATGTGCCGTATGTGCAACGCAAAAGATGAAACAATCACCCACATCATAAGCGAATGCCCTAAACTAGCCCAAAAGGAATATAAAAGAAGGCATGACTGGATGGGTAAGGCGATCCATTGGGATCTTTGTCGAAAGAAAGGTTTTGCAACCACTGATAAGTGGTACGAACATGAACCCCAGCCAGTTACTGAAAACGAGAAGTTCAAGATCCTTTGGGACTTCACTGTACAAACTGATCATATCGTTGAGGCAAGGAGACCAGATATGATGATTATCGACAAGGAGAAAAAATTATGTTTAATTGTTGACTTCGCTGTACCTTCTGATCATCGCATTGAAATAAAGGAAAGAGAGAAGATCGAGAAGTACCAAGATCTGAAACGAGAAGTGCAAAAGCTTTGGAACATGAAAGCCAAGATTATACCCATCGTTATTGGTGCTCTTGGGACGATTCCTAAAACACTGCAGAAACAATTGGAACAGATTGAATCAAGTATTGCCATCAACCAAATGCAGACCACCGTATTACTGAACACTGCAAGAATACTACGAAAGGTCCTGGAAATCTAAGGAGACTTGTTGTCACTAGATGTTCAGAACATTAAATCCGTCAATGGACGAGCGTTGAATTTTCATAATAATAATAATAATAATAATAATAATAATGATAATAATAATAATAATAATAATAATAATAATAATAATAATAACAATACCAACTGAATGAACTGAAGAAGATTTTATCATCGAAACGTATTTTATAAACAGTTGTGTTTTTATATTCTTTTTTCTGTTTATTTTTGATGGTGGTTTTTGTTAACATAATAATAATAATAATAATAATAATAATAATAATAATAATAATAATAATAATAATAATAATAATAATAATAATAATAATAATAATAATAATAATAATAATAATAATGATAATAATAATAATAATAATAATAATAATAATAATAATAATAATGATAATAATGAAAACTTTTCATTGAATATATCCTAGTACATATGTTTCTAAAATGCTATAAAAAAGTAAAAAGACTCCATTTATGCCTATTCAATGCAACCACTCTCTAAATAAGTAGGCATGGCTGAATTGCATACACAGTATGAAATCTAGAGTTAATGCGCGTAAAAATGAAAGTTTGATTCAAAATTCCATAAGTTCAGGTGATGACCAGTCCTTATCTCTCATACAAAATATGTAGTACGATGTTCTGATGCAGATACATGTAACTTTAACTGCTGTGTATTTGATCAAAGAACTGTCAATTTTGAGAGTGTTCAGCACTGTGAAAAATGACCTTGTATCTTTAGAGAAGACGCCTCCGGTTGTCATTACCAGGATAATGAACTCAATGCTCTTATATATCCAACATAATGCTTCATCATGAAGTAATTGACTGTATTTCTCTGCTTTACGCTTTGCGTTAGATTCAGCGTTCGATTCGTGACCAACAGTTAGTTCTATGATGTACATCCTATTACTTTTATCAATTACAATCATGTCAGGTCTTAGACTAGGTCCAGTGATGATGTCTGGAGTTGAGAATCTTCCAGGTAAGTCAACGAAAGTCTTCTTGACGAATGGTTGTAACACGTTTGCAAGGTTTAAGAGAACTGAATTGTGACGCCATGTGTATCTGTCTAAGCAAGACGAGCAGCCAGAGAGAACGTGCTTCGTTGTTTGAACGTGTCTACATTGACTGCAACTGGCTGTAAGACTCTTACCCCATCTGAATAAATTGGAAAGCGAGGGCAGAGTGTCATTCATATAGCGAATTGTATAATTGTAGATGTTACGTGGCAGCATATGCTGGGCCTTGAACCAGTACTTCCGAGCAGAAGGCAATGCGCAGTTCCATAGCTCTTTAACTACTGAGTCTTGCACTTGAAAGTTTTTTACAGTGTTTTCTTTTTGAGATCTTATGCTTTTTAGTGCCTCTTTAGCTGTCGAAAATGTATCTTGTTGGATATTTTTCTCTGATGTACCCTTGAAGAGATTATGTATGTCTGGATTCGGTGACTTTTTCAGACACTGTCTAATTGTTATTTGGCAAAGGGTGAATTTAGAGCTGATATCTAGAAGTTCCATCCCAAATTTTGTTTTCGAGAGTTGTAATATTTCAACTGTTCCGGCAGCGGGGATGTGTAACCATCTGCGGAAATAGTTGTGACATAATAGATCGAGGTTTTGTTTGATCCAAGTAATATCTATATCGGCAATCGTTAGGTTCCAGCATAACTTTGGAATCAGATAATTACTATACAGCCAAAGCTTATTCTTGGGGTGCAACGGTAGTTTGTGGATTATGTCCAACTTATTTTCAAGTGTCTCACGGAGTTCCTTTTTGTGTTCACTGTTATCCATGGAAAAGCTAAACCATCGACCTAAGTACTTAAAGCTTTCGTTTTCTTCTACTGTGTTGATAGGTTTATTGTTCACATATATTTTAGGTTTATATTGCTTCACAAGTGTTTTGAACTTTTTCATGGCAAAAGAATGACACTTGTCTGGTCGTATTGTCATTTTAGCCCAATTACACCATCTACAGAACGCAGTCACTAGAGTTTGGTTTTCAAATTCTGTGGCAGAGACTGCAACTGCATCGTCTGCAAACTGTAACCAATGCCTTGGCATTAGAAGTTTGCTTGATCTGTAGCTTAACTGTTCGAACTCCTTCGTTTTGATGGACTGTATAAAGGAATTCATGCATAAGTTGAACAATAAGGGGCTCAAGCAGTCACCTTGTAAGACTCCTTTCTCAATTCGTAGGAAGGGGGTTGCGTAATCTTTTGTTGTTATACTGGCGTGAAAACCGTCATATAAATTCTTGACGATTGAAGTAAAGGAGTCTGGTACGTGATGATATTTCAAGATGGTATGAATCAGATTATGTTGTACCTCTCCAAACGCATTTTTAAGGTCCAAGAGAGTGATGACAATGGACTTCTGTTTTAGTTTTGCATCGCGGATCAAATGTGCAAGTAAAGCTGTATGCTCAAAAGTGCCAGACATTTTTGGAACAAAGCCCTTTTGTATGCAGCATTCGATGTAGTTATTGTTCTTTACAAATTCAAATAAACGATTTCGAAGCACTGAAGTGAACACTTTTAAACAGATTGGCTGGAGTGTGATTGGCCTAAAATTTCCTGGATCATTAGCTACGCCTTTTTTATGGATTAAAATTGTTGTAGCTGCTTTCCAAGCACAAGGAATCTGCTTCGTTAGCCAGACTTTCTGAAAGATGGCAGTTAAGTAGGTTCTCAGATAAGGACATCTTTTTAGAACAATTACTGATATCTGGTCCAGGGGGCACGGTGATTTACCCGCTTTCATACGTCGAACAGTTCTGGTTATTTCTTGATACGTTGGCAAATTAGAATTAAAAACACACCTTGTTGGTTCAGGGAACTCTGGTATCCAGGAAGGAAGAGTGAACTCATGATTGACAGTTCTCTTGAATATTTTTCGGAAATAATGAGAGCATGTATCTCTGTTAAAGAGTGGCAAGATAACGTCCTTAACATCAATTACTCTTTTCACGTATGACCAAAATCCTCGTTGTATTTCATGATCATGGTCAAATTTTTCAAACGATGACGACTCACTCGCATTTTTTGTAAGATGTGACCGAATTAAGCGCGACAGAAACTTTATCTCACTCGAAATGTCATGATCCTCGCTGTTTAACCCTTTTAGATATCTTAAATGCTTTTTTAGTTGGTTTTTGGTAAGTCCAGAGTACTTATTTTCGAGATATTTTATGTGATCGTCGAGTCCCTTGGCTATGCCATAATTTTCCTTGAAATAGTTGTAAATAACCTCGTTCATTTCAGCCACATAATCATCGAGATTTCCGTCGTAAGGGTTATTAGCTGAAAAACGCGTTTGGAAGTATGCGTTGGCAGTTGACCATTCAGTTGTTGTGTTTGGTAATTTAACCCCAGGCTTTAGGAACGGGCTTTCAGTTAAGATGACATCCATATCATGGTCTTCCAAGTTTCCTTCGTTGGAAAGTACGTTCAAAATTTCCCTGTTTACTGTTTTCGCAAGGCCCTCAATTGTTTTACACGTTCGCTGATGAATTCGCAAGCCCCTTTGTCCTTTACATTCTTTCCCACAGCAACACACAAAGGCAGCATTGTTTTCTGGCTCGACGTATTTCAATTGATAATGCTTGATGTTATTGAATCCATTGTTGATTGGATTTGCATCATTGCTTCCTTCGATCTTGCTCTTGCAACGCCAAGAATGGCGACCAAGCGATTGAAAATCCTTTCCGAAAAACGAGCAAACCGCAAGCGTGATAAGTAGCATCAAAACACTCATCTTTTCCATCGTGAACGCTTTATAGAACTAATCCTTAAATTTATTGAAGAAAAATACTGTGCACGGATAAACAGCTGATAAAACTCTCCCAGCATGAAAATCTACGTCTTCACTCATGGGATGGATATAATAATGGGATGGATATATAATATATAATAGTTAATAATAACAATAAAAACAACAATAATAATAATAATAATAATAATAATAATAATAATGATAATATTAATGATAATAATAATTATCATTATTATTATTATTATTGAATTATCGCACACTGATAAAATGTCATTTCATTCAGCGGTAACGGTTCCTTGATATTGGTAACAGCAAGTCTCCTCAATTTTCAAGGACTTTTCTTAGGATCCGTGCAGATTGCAGGATTACAGTCTTCTGCATCTCTGCATTATTATTATTATTATTATTATTATTATTATCATTATTATTATTATTATTATTATTATTATTATTATTATTATTATTATTATTATTATTATTATTATTATTATTATTATTATTATTATTATTATTATTATTATTATTATTATTATTATTATTATTATTAAATGAAAACAACTGTTTAAAAACTTCTACGTTTCGATATAAAAATCTTCGTCAGGAATAACTTCTCAAGAGAGCAACCGAGTATTTATAGATAATGTACAAGTTAAAAACATACAAGCTGCAAGAAAATGAACGTTTAAGTTGAATTTTACAAGTTTGAACAAAAGATTACCATGCCTAGTGAGAGTAAAACAGTAAGCTTAAGAAAAATGCAATTTTTGCTGCACCTCGAGATAGCATAATTTTGTTTTTTGGCTCATTGTAAACATGTTAGATGAATGTCTCTGGAGAGGCTTGAAATTCCGAGAAGGCAAAAGTACAAGATCTAGTAGGAAACCGCGCGGACCTTCCCGATGACCTTTCCACGATTCGCTCCATGGAACAGCATGATAGGGGATGCCACCCTAACGCCACGTGTAACAACACACGAAGTCAAAGAAGAGGGCCGCAATGCCACGGCCACCAAATCTTCAGGAAGTATATGCAATTGCAGGACTCAGGCGATCCCGCACGCAAACATATCTAGAGCACGTATGAACCAGCTTCCGTGCAACCAGGTTATCCATATGTGGAACAAAGATCATGAAAAAAGTTGTACTCTCTGCAACTACCGTTGTGAATCAGTGGCTCATTTAATGAACTCATGTCGTAAGTTCAGCGACCTATACTCTAGAAGGCACGATCGAGTAGTAGATGCCATACATATGAGAATAGAGAAATTAGACCCTAGTTGGAAAATTTTTGCAAACAAAATGGCGGAAACAATATTTCCTGAGCTCAGAGAAGAACTACGCACAATCAGTCATAGAAAACCAGATCTGATAATGGTCGATACTAGACAGAAAGGTTGCAAGATTATCGAAGTTACAGTTTGCTTTGACATGTACATGGAGCAATCATATAGGGGGAAACTAAACAAGTATCATGACCTAAAGGCGGCCTTGGCACAAGCAGGAAACTCCACTGATTATTGTGTGATGTGCTTTGGATCATTAGGATGTGTGCATAAAGATGTTAGAGGAAATCTGCGGAAGCTTGGACTGACTCACGAAGACACGAAAGCCACGATGAAATGGTGTGGAGTTTCGAACATGATTAATAGCAATATCATCTGGAAGAATCCCTGTAAACAAGTTCACAAACAGTGAAAAGGTTTCATCTGGACGGTGCTAGGCACACATTTGACGAAGAGACACCAACCTTTGTTTCGTTTAAAGTCAAGTCATACGAGAATTTATTATTATTATTATTATTATTATTATTATTATTATTATTATTATTATTATTATTATTATTATTATTATTATTAGTAAAATTATTATTATTATGAATTGTTACTTTCTTTTGATTTCGGCTGTATACAATCTAGCTGCCGGGGATCATCCCGATACCTGAGGCAGCAAGAGGGTTTGTTATTTGCATGCTAACATTGATATGCACTTCAGCGTTACAGTTATTTGCTGTTCAGATCTTTAGATTGACAGTGCTTTGCGAAGAAGGTGGGTAGTACTTGTAAGTACTATTTTTTGTATTTCTTGCAAGTTTGGTTCTCCAGGGATTGCATTAAGATGATTTTGGATTCCCTTTTTCACCATCCCAAGTGCGCCAACTGCGACAGGTACAATAGTTGTTTTAAGGTGCCACATCCGTTCTATCTCAATTTGAAGGTCTTTGTACTTTGATAACTTGTCAAATTCTTTGACAGAAATATTTCGATCTGTAGGAATTGTCATATCGATGAGGAGGCATGTTTTGCTCTTGTGGTCTTTGATGACTATATCTGGTCGGTTGGCTTGGATAGCTCTGTCCGTGTTTATTGGAAAGTCCCATAGTATCGTTGTGTTTTCTCCTTCTACTACTGGGGGAGTTTTATGTTCATACCATTTTTCAGCGTGCGGAGTGTTATAATGCTTGCAGATTTTCCAGTGTAAGTATTGTCCCACTCGATCATGCCTATTCTTATATTCATTTGGTGTAAGAACAGAGCATCCTGACACTAGGTGATCTATTGTTTCATCATATTGATCACAAAATCGACATTTAGGGTCAGCCCCGTTTTTCGCTATTTTGGATTGGTAATTTCTGGTGAACAAGCTTTGGTCTTGCGCAGCCATTATAAAGCCTTCCGTTTCAGCCTTCAGACCCGTTCCTCTCAACCATTGATTATTATTATTATTATCATTATTATTATTATTATTATTATTATTATTATTATTATTATTATTATTATTATTATTATTATTATCATTATTATTATTATTATTATTATTATTATTATTATTATTATTATTATTATTATTATTATTATTATTATTATTATTATTATTATTAAATGAAAACAACTGTTTAAAAACTTCTACGTTTCGATATAAAAATCTTCGTCAGGAATAACTTCTCAAGAGAGCAACCGAGTATTTATAGATAATGTACAAGTTAAAAACATACAAGCTGCAAGAAAATGAACGTTTAAATTGAATTTTACAAGTTTGAACAAAAGATTACCATGCCTAGTGAGAGTAAAACAGTAAGCTTAAGAAAAATGCAATTTTTGCTGCACCTCGAGATAGCATAATTTTGTTTTTTGGCTCATTGTAAACATGTTAGATGAATGTCTCTGGAGAGGCTTGAAACTCCGAGAAGGCAAAAGTACAAGATCTAGTAGGAAACCGCGCGGACCTTCCCGATGACCTTTCCACGATTCGCTCCATAGAACAGCATGATAGGGGATTCCACCCTAACGCCACGTGTAACAACACACGAAGTCAAAGAAGAGGGCCGCAAAGCCACGCCCACCAAATCTTCAGGAAGTAAATGCAATTGCAGGACTCAGGCGATCCCGCACGCAAACATATCTAGCTCGACATCCGCAGCCCGTTCATTCAGTCCCCTCGGTAAAAATGTTCCCAATCGATATTGCCAAAAAAGTTCTTTTCGGCGCAATGAAAATACGTTTTCTGCCCCATCAATTATCTTGATAGTAACATCAAATTTTCCGCGATGATTGGTTTCGAAAAAATGACTGAAAAAATTTGCCTGTGGAATCAATTTCCCCCTTTCAAGCGTGCCTTCATTATGTTTGCGCGCGTACGACCTGAAATATGATTTGTAAACATTAAACCTCTGCCTGAATTTGGTTTTAGTGCTGCCCACATATTTCTTATGGCAGCATTCACACTGCAACAAATAAACAACATTTTCTGAGTTACAGTTGTACCTCCCCGAAAAGATGTTAAAGGATCTGTTTTCATCAGAATTTTGAAAACTGTCCCCCTCTTGGATTAAACCACAAATCTGACAACTTTTCCTGCCATTGCATTTATAACAGCCCCTAACCGACAAACTCCCACCATCCACTTCGGGTAATTTTGCCCTCACCAGCTGGTCCTTAAGGTTTTTGGCCCTTCGGAACGACGAGAAGACTTTGTTTTGGAACAACTCTTTGTGTTTTTGATCAACCAGCAGGACATTTGAGCTATCCCTAAGGATATCATAAAGCTTATTATTATTATTATTATTATTATTATTATTATTATTATTATTATTATTATTATTATTATTATTATTATTATTATTATTATTATTATTATTTTTGTTGGATACGGAACACAGGAATGTTTTCAAAGACAAAATCTTTGTATCTTTTAGGAAAGCAAAAAGTCTCAAGGATAATTTGGTTAGGGCAAAACTGCAACCATTGGAGGAGGAGTTGGTGGAAAGGGGAATCTTTAAATGTAACGGTAGAAGAAATTGCCAAATCTGTCCTTTGATACGAGAGGGGGATACTTTTGCCAATGCAAATGATTCGAGGACATTCAAAATATTTTCGGGGCCCTTTCATTGCAATACAGAAAGTGTGGTTTATATGTTGCAATGTGACTGCTGTAATAAAAAATATATTGGCAGCACCAAAAACAAGTTTCGACAAAGGTTCAATGTTTATAAATCGTATTTTAGGACATACGCACGCAAACATAACGAGGGCAGTTTGGCAACAGGAAAGCCTGTTCCACAGGCTAGTTTCTTTAGCCACTTTTTTGATGAACAACATGGGGGTAATTTTTCGGTCATTATTAGGATAATCGATGGGGCGGATAATGTCTATTCACTTCGTAGGAAAGAGCTATTTTGGCAGTACAAACTTGGAACGTTTTCACCTGCTGGCCTAAACGAAAGAGCAGCAGACATTGAACTCGATATGTTTGCTTGTGGGTCGGCATAAATTCTATCGTTACATTTAAGAGTTGGGACCTGCATGGGTGGGGCACTTCAACCTTTGGCTTTGTGTTTTCTGCACATGGTGGAAGGGTGGAATCCCCTTCCTTGCCATCTGGGATTTAGCATTGGCTAAAATAGTTCTTAGCTGTTTTGCAAATCCTTAGAGGGTCACTGGGCGGGTGTTCTTTCTTAAAGGTCTTGACTCCAACAACAGAAGAGTTTCCAGTCCTAAGTGCATTAATAAACGGTGCCACGCATAGATTTCAATATGGTTGTTTACTGGGATGGGAGTCATAAAAACTTTAAAATACTTTGAGACTTGGTTCGCGCTGGGTTTTTCGGGTCGTTGGGTTCGTGCGGGGGGACCCGAGAGACAAAGCACTGAGACTTTGGCTCTTTGTCTTGTGGTTCTTTCTGCGCGGTCTTGGCGGCCCCGGGGGGGCCGGTGTGAGCCAGTTTCAAACATCTTCTTTTAAATTTTGTGCGAGTTAATGCTTTTTCATTGTTAGCAATTTCATTTTGGAATAATTTTAGCTTAGGTTTTGTTTTCAACATGTATAAATACTCGGCTGTCCTCTGGTTTAGTTTAACTGAAGAAGATTTTATCATCGAAACGTATTTTATAAACAGTTGTGTTTTTATATTATTATTATTATTATTATTATTATTATTATTATTATTATTATTATTATTATTATTATTATTATCATTATTATTATTATCATTATTATTATTATTATTATTATTATTATTATTGTTATTATTATTATTATTAATTATCTATTTAAAGTAGGCTAGGAAAACAGAATAGCTAAATTACAGCTAATTAAAGCCTACTATTTACAATATACATTATTAACAATGAAACTATCAAAAAAATATATGTATGTATTACAGGATAAAAGATGCTAAAAAGGAACTATCCTGTTAGAAACCCAACTTTCGGGATATACACTTTGCAAAGCCTACAGTTGCATTTTCCACCATTCCAACATCTAATTTGTTTTTTGAAGATGGGAAGGCTGTTTGACTGTTTTATTTCTTGCGGTAAATTCTGCCACAGTTTATTTCCAAGGTAAGCAATGGACTCAACTCCAAATGATGTTGTTCGTACCTTTGGCAGTTGAGCGTCATCGCCACGCCTTAGACTGTAACCAATATTTCGTTGCATGAACATTTCCTTCATGAATGGTGGATTCAGACCGCATTTTGTTTTATAAATTTCGGTCATGAGCAACTGTAGATTTCTTACATGGATTGGCACCGACTTAGATTGCTCCAAGAGAAAACCAAAATCGTTCTCGTAATCTTTGTATGCAATGCGCAATGCCCTTTCATTAATATGATTTATTCTATGATTCAAAGTTCTATCATAGAACATCCAAACAAGCGGACAGTAGCTGAAATGAGACAAAACGAAAGCCCTCATTAACCACTGTAGTTTTTCTGTGTCCATGTATCGTGATATTCGAGCAAGAGCATGGAGCTTTTGGCTGGCCTTTTTACAAAGAGCCTTGACGTGTTGCTTGAAAGAAAGTGATTGATCAAACCTTATACCGAGAAGATTCTCCTCTGTACTTTCTTTCACACAGGCCTCGCCTATTTTGATTGTTGTTTCATTACTCCCCTTCGCACCAAAAATTATTAAGTGGCATTTGTCTTCATTTAGCTTCATGCCATTGTTTGGAAACCATTCAGTTATCTTAACGGCATCATTCTCTAAATGCATTATGACATTTTCGATGTATTTCGGTCTCCTCCAGGAACATAAGAAGGTCATTCAAGTATATGTTAAACAACATCCTTATTAAGGGCTGGATGATATGTCAGCACTAACGGTATCCTACCGTCACTCTGATCCCTATTTTGTCTGTTTAAAAGGCCCACGCGATCACAAGAACGAACTCTTTCAATTTGCTGGTCGGTTTCTCCTTCCCTATATCCCCTATTAACCAGCCACCCCTTAAGTTCTCCCACTCGCCTATCAAAAAATCGATCCTCTGAGCAAATTCTCCGAATTCTCAAAGCTTGGCTGCAAGGAATTCCCTTCTTGCTTGGCTGTAAGGAAATAAGAAATATGTCATCAATAAACCGCCACCAAAGCCATGGCTTATATGTTGCGTCAGACAACAACCTCTCCTCAAGCGCTGCCATGAACAGAATTGCATATGAAGGGGCAAACTTTGTACCTATAGCTGTTCCTTGTAGCTGCTGGTAAAATTCACCATTAAACTCAAAGCAATTATTCTTCAAAACTACTTGTGCCAACTCTGTAAGGGACTCCGTTGAGACGGATTTGTTTTCTCGACCGTCAAGTGCTCTTCTCAGTGCCTCTAGCCCCTCCTCATGTGGAATGTTTGGATACAACCCAACTACATCCACCGTACATAAAATGACGTCCTCAGGAATTTCACCTAGTTCAGAAAGTTTTTTGAGGAAATGGTTAGTAACCTTTATGTACGACGTTACAGTTTTAGCCAAAGGTTGTAAATGATTGAAGTGAGGTTGTTGTCTGACGCAACATATAAGCCATGGCTTTGGTGGCGGTTTATTGATGACATATTTTTGATTTGGCGAGATGGGGAGGAAAAGTTGAAACAGTTTATCGATTCTTTGAACCAAGCACATAAATCAATAAAATTTACGGCAGAATGGTCCAAGGAGAGGGTGAGTTTTCTCGATGTTCAAGTGATCAAGGAGGGCAATAGGATAATTACGGATTTGTTCACAAAGCCGACAGACACTCATCAACTGCTGCACCGTACTTTCTGTCACCCTGGTCATACTAAGAAGGGAATTCCTTACAGCCAAGCTTTGAGAATTCGGAGAACTTGCTCGGAGGATCGATTTTTTTATAGGCGGGTGGGAGAACTTAAGGGGTGGCTGGTTAATAGGGGATATAGGGAAGGAGAAATCGACCAGCAAATTGAAAGAGTTCGTTTTTGTGATCGCGTGGGCCTTTTAAACAGACAAAATAAGGACCAGAGTGACGGTAGGATACCGTTAGTGCTGACATATCATCCAGCCCTTAATAAGGTTTATGATATCCTTAGGGATAGCTCAAATGTCCTACTGGTTGATCAAAAACACAGAGAGTTGTTCCAAAACAAAGTCTTCTTGTCGTTCCGAAGGGCCAAAAACCTTAAGGACCAGCTGGTGAGGGCAAAATTACCCGAAGTGGATGGTGGGAGTTTGTCGGTTAGGGGCTGTTATAAATGCAATGGCAGGAAAAGTTGTCAGATTTGTGGTTTAATCCAAGAGGGGGACAGTTTTCAAAATTCTGATGAAAACAGATCCTTTAACATCTTTTCGGGGAGGTACAACTGTAACTCAGAAAATGTTGTTTATTTGTTGCAGTGTGAATGCTGCCATAAGAAATATGTGGGCAGCACTAAAACCAAATTCAGGCAGAGGTTTAATGTTTACAAATCATATTTCAGGTCGTACGCGCGCAAACATAATGAAGGCACGCTTGAAAGGGGGAAATTGATTCCACAGGCAAATTTTTTCAGTCATTTTTTCGAAACCAATCATCGCGGAAAATTTGATGTTAACATTCCGCGGCATTCTGGGCCACAAGGAGGATAATACAACAGAGAAATTACAGCATGTGTTTGGCAGTATTTGGGGTCGCATGTCAATCAAATAATATGTTGTAATTTGGTATACATATTCTTAGTAATATCCAGGGGTACAATCTCCCCTGTGGTAAGGGGGAGATGGGGCCATGCTGGTATGTGGGAGCATGGCAAAACCGCCTAACTAGTGGACATACGACCCAGTCCTAATTAACAATCTATCTTTCATGTTGTGTTCTTAACAGTCTGATTTGTTGCTGCTCTTCACTGTTCTTTGTCTTTTCACTGTTCTTGGTTCTTTACTTTCTTTTCCTGTGTACTTCTGGGCTTCTGCCATTTGTATTGTCGGCGCACCTGCCTCTTCGAGCTCTGAGCTCCACCCTCTGCTTCATTCTCGAGCATGAACCTTTTGCGACGTTGAGGAGCCAGTGGCGTGATCCGCTGATGCTTACTGCAATGCAATCGATTAGTATTCCGCCCTTTTGCTATGAAACTATGATAGCATTTGATGTAATTCAACGAGCTACGCTATAAGGATAGGATTCTTCTTCTATATTAAGTCTCAACCCACGCAGGTGTGTGTATATTGCGTCTACTATGTATACCTGCATCTTGTGCACATCTCTGCATCTAATAGGTGAGATGCTGTGTATGTGCAATCGAACCAATTTTTCTGTCCTGACTACATGATCAGACCTGGAGTGACCCCCCTGTATTGACCTGAGATACCGAGCTGGGTAGCTGTTGCCAGTGAGCCAGCTTTGCTCACCGGAAATCCCTATTATGGACCTGAGTTGCATTTGCAACTGCCTTCTTTTCTGACCTAATATACATATCATTGAGCTGGGTTGCTTTTGCAATTGAGCCAGCTTTTCTGACCTGAGATGCATGTTATTGAACTGAGATGCTTTGCAATACAGTCTGCTTTCCTGACCTGATATACATATTATTGAGCTGGGTTGCTTTTGTAAATGGGTCTTCTTTCCTGACCTGATATACATATTATTGAGCTGGGTTGCTTTTGCAATACAGTCTGCTTTCCTGACCTGATATACATATTATTGAGCTGGGTTGCTTTTGTAATTGGGTCTTCTTTCCTGACCTGATATACATATTATTGAGCTGGGTTGCTTTTGTAAATGGGTCTTCTTTCCTGACCTGATATACATATTATTGAGCTGGGTTGCTTTTGCAATACAGTCTGCTTTCCTGACCTGATATACATATTATTGAGCTGGGTTGCTTTTGCAATTGAGCCAGCTTTTTTGACCTGATATACATATTATTGAGCTGAGATGCTTTTGTAATTGTGTCTGCTTTTCTGACCTGATATATATAATATTGAGCTGGGTTGCTTTTGCAATTGAGCCAGCTTTTCTGACCTGATATACATATTATTGAGCTGAGATGCTTTTGTAATTGGGTCTTCTTTCCTGACCTGATATACATATTATTGAGCTGGGTTGCTTTTGCAATTGAGCCAGCTTTTCTGACCTGATATACATATTATTGAGCTGAGATGCTTTTGTAATTGGGTCTTCTTTCCTGACCTGATATACATATTATTGAGCTGGGTTGCTTTTGCAATTGAGCCAGCTTTTTTGACCTGATATACATATTATTGAGCTGAGATGCTTTTGTAATTGTGTCTGCTTTTCTGACCTGATATATATAATATTGAGCTGGGTTGCTTTTGCAATTGAGCCAGCTTTTTTGACCTGATATACATATTATTGAGCTGAGATGCTTTTGTAATTGTGTCTGCTTTTCTGACCTGATATATATATAATATTGAGCTGGGTTGCTTTTGCAATTGAGCCAGCTTTTCTGACCTGATATACATATTATTGAGCTGAGATGCTTTTGTAATTGGGTCTTCTTTCCTGACCTGATATACATATTATTGAGCTGGGTTGCTTTTGCAATTGAGCCAGCTTTTCTGACCTGATATACATATTATTGAGCTGAGATGCTTTTGTAAGTGGGTCTTCTTTCCCGACCTGATATACATATTATTGAGCTGGGTTGCTTTTGCAATTGAGCCAGCTTTTCAGACCTGATATACATATTATTGAGCTGAGATGCTTTTGTAATTGGGTCTTCTTTCCTGACCTGATATACATATTATTGAGCTGGGTTGCTTTTGCAATTGAGCCAGCTTTTCTGACCTGATATACATATTATTGAGCTGAGATGCTTTTGCAATACAGTCTGCTTTCCTGACCTGATATACATATTATTGAGCTGGGTTGCTTTTGTAATTGGGTCTTCTTTCCTGACCTGATATACATATTATTGAACTGGGTTGCTTTTGCAATTGAGCCAGCTTTTCTGACCTGATATCCATATGATTGAGCTGAGATGGTTTTGTATTGAGTTCTTTTTTGACTTGATATACATATTATTGAGCTGAGACGCTTTTGTAATTGAGTCTGCTTTTCTGATTTGATATACATATTATTGAGCTGAGACGCTTTTGTAATTGAGTCTGCTTTTCTGATTTGATATACATATTATTGAGCTGTGATGCTTTGCAATTGTGTCTGCTTTTCTAACCTGATATACATGTTATTGAGCTGAGATGCTTTTGTAATTGAGTCCTTCTTTTCTAACCTGATATACATATTATTGAGCTGGGATGCTTTTGTAATAGAGTCTTCTTTTCTAACCTGATATGCATATGATTGAGCTGAGATGCTTTGAAATTGAGTCTGCTTTTCTGATTTGATATACACATTATTGAGCTGTGATGCTTATGAAATTGAGTCTGCTTTCCTGATCTGATATACATATTATTGAGCTGTGATGCTTTAGCAATTGTGTCTGCTTTCCTGACATGATATACATATTATTGAGCTGTGATGCTTTAGCCATTGTGTCTGCTTTCCTGCCATGATACACATATTATTGAGCTGTGATGCTTTAGCAATTGTGTCTGCTTTTCTGACCTGATCTACCTCTCATTCCGCTGAGAGATGCATTTGCAATTTGAGTCTTCTTATCTGACCTGATATACCTATTATTGAGGTGAGATGCTTTTGCAATTGAGTCTGCTTTTCTGACCTGATCTACCTATCATTCAGCTGAGAGATGCATTTGCAATTGAGTCTTCTTATCTGACCTGATATACCTATTATTGAGGTGAGATGCTTTTGTAATAGAGTCTTCTTTTCTAACCTGATATACCTATTATTGAGGTGAGATGCTTTTGCAATGGAGTCTGCTTTTCTGACCTGATCTACCTATCATTCAGCTGAGAGATGCATTTGCAATTTGAGTCGTCTTATCTGACCTGATATACCTATTATTGAGGTGAGATGCTTTTGCAATTGAGTCTGCTTTTCTGACCTGATCTACCTATCATTCAGCTGAGAGATGCATTTGCAATTGAGTCTACTTTTCTGCCCTGAAATGCATACTATTGAGCTGAGTTACTTTTGCAATTGAGTCAGCTTTGCCGCCCTGACGTACAGCATGAGTGCTCTCGACCCTGTGATTACTGAGATTTAGAGAATTCTGGGGCCTGCTTGTATGCAACTGATGAGAAGGTTTGATCCTAGTGCCCCTTTCGAGCTTCATTAACTACCATTACCATTAAATAACGATAACTACTACTACAACTAAATCGCGATCATCCCCTGCTGGCTGCCCCGCAACGAGCCACATATCATCAGGTAGGTTGTGATGTGTACTGGGTTGTGAGAGACTTGAGACCCACCTGTACCTACCCACGCATGGCTTTGCTATCTCACCCTGATTTTGCCATCAAATTCCATGTACAATGAAGGAGGCTACTTGCCCCCTGGACTTTGCCCACGCTCCTAACCTATGGGAATGCCCTCATGCAACGGCGACCAAGTTATCTGCTATCAACGTGATGCTGTGTGGATGAGCCCCTTCTTCCTTTTGTGGATCATCATTGTTGGGTTGCTGTGCAGTGGAAACCATGCTGTTGATGTGGTGTATGTTAGCCCCCGGATACCTTATTTGATTCTATTACCTTCCAACATAACTACCTTACGATAAACTGCTAATACTACAGCAAATACAAAACAGTCCAAAATATTTGCTACCAGTATCTGTATTCGTGGTGGGTAACTTGTATGCAACTAGTGAGTTGCTATGCCGATTTGGCCCAAGTTGCCAACAAATAAATTGAACCACAAGGCGGCTGAATTTTTGTATTTCACAATACGTCACTGGGCTGCTGTGCATATACGTAACCAGATCGAATGTGATTGGGCCCAGACATGCAACTAAATTCCGGTTAGCCCCCATCAGTGCAACAACAAAGACCAAATCACAAGAAATATTTTTTGGCAGCTTTTGTGCCAACTAACTCGTATACTGCTACTGAAATTACTGAAGTCTTAGGCCCAGGTTTGAAATCAAATTAAATGAACTGCAAGGGGGGGCTGAGTTACGCAAACCCTCTGGTATCTACCACTGGTGCAGCTACCATTGGATTGCTGCGGTGCTAAGAGACCAATACGTAGGCTATTACTGAGGTTGTGTGTGAATGAATTCAATTCATATTACATGTCTCATCATACATTGCTGGGATGCTGTGTGAAGATAACGTTTATGCTGGTAACTAGCCCTGTGCAGTTTGACCTGACTTGTAATTTTGTTGCCTACCAATACTACTAATTATGGTTAATCCAAACTACTTCTACGACAAATACCCAACAACCCATAATATTCTGGCAGCTTGATATTTAAATGTGCCGACCAACTTGTCTATATATACAACTAATCAGTTACTGTGCTGTTTGGCTCTGGTTTCAAATAAAATTAAAATAAGAAACCATCTTGCTTTTGTAACTACTACCACAACCACAGGGTGTTGTAGCTGTGCAAAACCAATTCACCTGCTATTAATGTGCTTGCCATCTGAATGAAATCCGAACATTTTGGTATCATTTACCTTGCTATGGGCTGTATGTGTAAGATCGACCTACCAAATGATAACCATGTGCAGTGTGATGGAGCCCAGCGGAACCTTAAAGTACACTTCCTATCCGTAGAACTAAATTTATTCAATCCACCTTAATACTTCAACCATGACCAAACAACCAAAAACATTCACTAACTGGGTTGTTATTTCAACTAATGCCAAAACCACAAGCAGGGAGGGAGGGAGGAAAACTATTTGAACTCGCCGAATTGATGACTATGTCGGTTCATAACCGCCAAACACATGAAAGCTGCACCACGCGGTCAGGCCCAAAGGCTCATGGGGATACCCATCATGCCTTGCCGTTAACCATAATTTATTCCATAAATTCTCACTTAACATTCCGCGGCATTCTGGGCCACAAGGAGGATAATACAACAGAGAAATTACAGCATGTGTTTGACAGTATTTGGGGTCGCATGTCAATCAAATAATATGTTGTAATTTGGTATACATATTCTTAGTAATATCCAGGGGTACAATCTCCCCTGTGGTAAGGGGGAGATGGGGCCATGCTGGTATGTGGGAGCATGGCAAAACCGCCAAATTTCCCCAAAGAGACCCCAACCCCAGGGTGTGGCCAAAGGTCACCATACTGTTACCTGCCTATATGGGGGGGGGGACCTGATGTCTGTGGGTACCATCATGTTAATGAGCTTGCGAACAGCCTTAGACTTAACCCCAATCTCATGAAAGAGACCAGGCAAATTTATTGGACTATAGGTAGGCTTTTGACCAAACCATTCCTGCTACTAGTGAGATGAACCTTGATGCGGGCCTTTTCTATACTACTATCAATTTTGCCCTTGTTTGCTTTTGTTTTTCACCAACTTACCAGGTTGCCTTTGAGACAACTTGATTCATTCGATCAAACCATTGTGAGCCTGGGTAAACTACTTCAGGATACCTTAGGATTTAATCAAACTATTAGGTGGTCCTTACTAAAGGACCTTAAGCTTTAATCAAACTATCAGGTGGTCCTTACTAAAGGACCTTAGGCTTTATATCAAACTATTGATCTTTTCCCAAGGTGTATTGCAGCACCAACTGACCACAATGCCAACAATACTTGTTGATTTGTGAGGCTTACAAGAGAAAACCAAGGTTCTGAAATTGCTTGCGCCGTCTCCTGGAACCAGTGTGGAAAGTTTGTTTTTGTTAATAAGAATTTGCACTACGCCAATTGTCCAAAGCCAAATGTTTTCCAGCGTGGTCCTGGAGCAAAACTGTTTTATGGCTGATTATGGAATCTGGGTCCCAATGTGATACTTGCCTGCTCATTTAATTATATTTGCTGTTCATTTATGATCTTCGTTATTCACTTTCGCAGTGGGCCCTGGCAGGCCCTGTATGCCCTGATTAACTTTTTGTCCAAGTGCATCCTCCATTGACCAGTTCTCTATACTCCGATCCAGCTAAGCTAGGCCCTAGCCATGCACGATCGGGACTGTAACTCTCTTGCTGCTCTCTTCCAAAAACCTGCAAGCCAGATAATTCACTGAAATGCCAATGGACACTTACCCAATTTGGTCCTCTCCGTCTAAAGATATTGATCTGCCTTACCAACTCTATTTCCAACTGCATTTCCTCTCCTCTTTCGTCGAGTGATAAAATGCCGAGTAAGGATGTCATGTTGAACCGTAGATGAATCATGTGTTCATTGGCTGCAAGGATTGCTTGCTATAGTAATGCCAAGGGTTGCAGATGATTTACCTAGGAGTCAAGAAAAGGCTTCTTCTTCAGTTCGGCATCGGCCTAACTTGTGCGTCGCTTACTGGTTGAGTACCACTCTCTCCTTCAAGCAAATCTGCATTTCTTCATGTCTAACATTCTTTATGAAACACCAAAAGATTATGTCTTCTTATTTATCACTTCAGTTGAAACCATTCTCTCAAAAAATGCATGATAAAACTATTTGAACTCGCCGAATTGATGACTATGTCGGTTCATAACCGCCAAACACATGAAAGCTGCACCACGCGGTCAGGCCCAAAGGCTCATGGGGATACCCATCATGCCTTGCCGTTAACCATAATTTATTCCATAAATTCTCACTTACTATCAAGATAATTGATGGGGCAGAAAACGTATTTTCATTGCGCCGAAAAGAACTTTTTTGGCAATATCGATTGGGAACATTTTTACCGAGGGGACTGAATGAACGGGCTGCGGATGTCGAGCTAGATATGTTTGCGTGCGGGATCGCCTGAGTCCTGCAATTGCATTTACTTCCTGAAGATTTGGTGGGCGTGGCTTTGCGGCCCTCTTCTTTGACTTCGTGTGTTGTTACACGTGGCGTTAGGGTGGAATCCCCTATCATGCTGTTCTATGGAGCGAATCGTGGAAAGGTCATCGGGAAGGTCCGCGCGGTTTCCTACTAGATCTTGTACTTTTGCCTTCTCGGAGTTTCAAGCCTCTCCAGAGACATTCATCTAACATGTTTACAATGAGCCAAAAAACAAAATTATGCTATCTCGAGGTGCAGCAAAAATTGCATTTTTCTTAAGCTTACTGTTTTACTCTCACTAGGCATGGTAATCTTTTGTTCAAACTTGTAAAATTCAACTTAAACGTTCATTTTCTTGCAGCTTGTATGTTTTTAACTTGTACATTATCTATAAATACTCGGTTGCTCTCTTGAGAAGTTATTCCTGACGAAGATTTTTATATCGAAACGTAGAAGTTTTTAAACAGTTGCTTTCATTTATTTCATGTTTCTGTTTATCAATGATGGTGGTATAGTTTACTTACTTTATCATCATCACCATCATTATTATTATTATTATTATTGTTATTATTATTATTATTATTATTATTATTATTATTATTATTATTATTATTTCATTCATTCATTCATTTCATTTTAGAATATTTATACAGGTATAAGTTTCATATATTTATACATGTTTTTCAAACTGACCTGTTAAAAAATAACATAAAATAAAGGAAAATAGGCTAAACTAAGAACAAAAGAAATTTATATGCCTAATTTACAATATACAATGCTATAATACCTAATTTACAATAAAACATAATGAAAATGAAGTAGAAAATAAAGTTACACCGCTCTCATAGTCGTTCCTTGAAAGTTTTCAGGGAGGGTGCCAATTTTGCTTCTTTTTCCAAACTGTTCCAAAGTTTTGCACCGCGATATGAAAAAGCCTTTTGGCCATTGACAGTCTTTAGTAACGGTAACCTTAGATCAGTTTCTGTTGAGCGCAAAGACCGTTCTCTATCATCTGAATATTTTGTAAATAGTTTTCTCATGTAGACTGGGGCAAGTGAATTCAAAGATTTATATGTTAGCGTGGCGGTCTCTTTTCTTATAAGATTGTTGATAGTCGGCCAGCCAAGGTTCTGAATTAGTGGAGCAGCAGAGGCATCGTATGGGCTATTTGTTACAATTCTTGCAGCCCTGTTTTGAATTTTCTGCAGGACGTTAATTTTTGAATTACTACAGCAGCCCCAAACAGAGCTACAGTAACTCAAATGGGGCTCGACAATCCCTCTGTACATTTTGTTGAGCACATCAGATGGAAGATATTTCTTAGAATACTTAATAAGTCCAAGGGCTCGATTAGCCTTGGTCTTGATAGTATCGACATGTTTGTCCCAGTTTAGCTGACTATCTACTTGAACACCTAAGTATTTTGCATTGGCAATCATTTCAATTTCCTGATCACCTATTGAAAAAGATGGTTGAGCATCAGGCTGGCTTTCTATCTTACGGATGTTTGGTCCAGAACCTATGATAAGCGACTGCGTTTTCACAACGTTCAAAGAAAGTTTGTTTGCATGCAGCCAATCTTGTAGCTTCAGAAGATCTAAATTTAAGTCATTTTGCAGGTCACCAATGCTTTTTGAAGAGAGCGAAATGGTCGTATCGTCAGCATACATGCTGACATGAGACTTTTGCAGGGAAAAGGGCAGGTCATTGATGTAGATCAGGAACAACAGTGGACCAAGACAAGAGCCTTGAGGAACTCCACAATTTATTCCCTTCACATCAGAAGGAGAGCCATTTATCCTGCAAAATTTTTTACGATTATCCAAGTAAGATGTAAACCAGTCATGTTCCAGGCCAGTCACTCCATACATTTTAAGTTTTTCTAACAGGATTTCATGATCGACCGTGTCGAAGGCCTTCTTCAAGTCAATAAAAATTAGGCCAGTGTATTTTCCGTTATCTATATTCAGGTACCAATCATTGGTGCTAGCCATTAGGGCAGTAGCGACCGAGTGTAAGAGTCTAAAACCAGACTGATGCTCGTATAGTGATTTATTTGCGTCCAGGTATTCATAAAACTGATTAAAAATCAATTTCTCGAATAGTCTAGATATGAATGGAAGAACGGATATTGGGCGATAGTTGGACCTGTCGTCCTTGGCTCCACTCTTGAAGATGGGTGCAATACGCGCTATTTTCCAGTCCTCCGGAAATTTTCCTGCAAACAATGATTTGTTGAAGAGATCACACAAAGACCCGCCCACAACTGGCAAAGCAATCTTTAAATAAAAGCTTGCAATGCCATCGTGGCCAGAACCATGCGATGTCTTCATCTTATTCAAGGTTGAAGATAATTTATCCGTCATAATTGCCGAAAAAGAGAAACTCAAAGGAGGAGTTTCGATAGCGTATTCACCTGACAAGAGTGGATTAGCTTTTTTCGGGATTTTCTCACTGAGTTTATTCCCAACGCTGCAGAAATACTCGTTCATTGAAGACGCAATATCTTTGTGACCTCTGACTGTCTGGCCGTCTACAGTAAGACAAGGTACAACTGTAGTGCTAGACTTTTTGTTAATAACTTGGTTGATGGTTTTCCAAGTTTTCTTGAGATCTCCTTGAAACTGCGTAAGTTTTGATTATTCAATTGTACATTCTCGGGTTAGATGTGTTCCGGTTTACGCTGTGAAAGCAAGTTGCAACAAGCAACTAAAGGTTTCAAAGTCAATTTTCATTATTATTATTATTATTATTATTATTATTATTATTATTATTATTATTATTATTATTATTATTATTATTATTATTATTATTATCATTATTATTATTGTTATTATTATTATTATTATTATTATTGTTATTATTATTATTTTTATTACTATTATTATAAGCTTCCAGCTAGCAATAAGTAAGCTACCACTTCATCCGAAGAACAAGATTCTTCTCTATTCGACGTATTTCATGTCTAAAGTGTCTTGGGACTTGACAATTGCCGACGTAGACATCACGTGGGTCAAACAAAATCTAGACTCACTAGCGCACACACGGCCGACAACCCATCATTCGACTTCCGTAGCCTCGTTCTGATGTTAATAGTGTTTCTATAGGAGCATAATTTTTCTCGAACTTTGGCCTGATTTTTGCGAAAGACAAATATGGCCTGTGTCAACCAACCTGAGCAAAACTTGTAGCAAATTTATCAGAGATTTCGTTCACCGGAAATTCGTTTTCATTCCAAAAGTTTAAATGATCGGGTATCAAGTGTTTTTGAAGACCAGTCATAAATTCTTCTGGTAAACCCCATATATGGTATTGGTTCATCCTTATTTGGCACAACTTTTTCAACATCAAACAGGTCGACGAGCCGCTTCGGGAAGAAAAATTTCTTGTCACAGGACTGAATTTTCCAAAATATGACACTACGACTTACACAATCTAGGAGTTTGATATTGTATCTTCAACTGTAAGATGATAGATGATATATACATGAACGGTAGGCCAAGAGAACACTTCTGAGCCGTGAGAGAACACAAAATGTTGGAGCGGAGACTGACTGGCCTAACCAAAATGAAGGGAACAAGAGATGAACCAGGCCAGCGCCTAGTTGATAGGCTCACAAACTCCAATAATAAGCAAGTCATATTTTACATCACGAGAAAGGCAGATAATTTTTACGTGGCTTAGGACGTTTCTTGATTCTATAACTTGTCATTTCTGCAAGAAAATACACTCCTAATGAATCAGATCAATTTCCGTAAAATTTGACGAAGCGATAAGTAAATGAATGGCGTGCAAGTTGAAAAAAACCCTAGAAACAAGATAAAGCCAAAATTTCATGGGAGTAGTGATCTTTGCATGGAAATATGGATATAGTGAGGTAAAATCGAAAAAAGTTGGATGCCAAGGCAGCAGAAAGCCGCGAAAACGTTGAAAAATAGAACTGGAGACAGACTGGCCTAACCAAAATAATGGGTACAAAATTCACGGTTAGTCCACGCCTTTTTTATAGGTTTCATAACAACAACAAAAAATATACCAAACTTTAGCTCAAAAGAAAGAGAAATGAATTTTGCATGGCATAGGAAGGGTTTCTTTCTCATAGGACGTAGCATTTGGAAGAAAATTGGCCTTGAATGAAAATTGAAATTTGGGTAAAATTGGACGAGCGGAATTGCAGCCATTCAACATGCAGGTGGAATGCAACTCTAAGTTCAGAAAAAGCTACAGAATCACAATTTAATTGGTTTTTGGAAGAAAGCATGAATTTTGTGCCCTGAAAATGCCAACATATCGATCAAATAGAGAACTTATGACTGAAAAAGAGACAAAAAGTCGAGGTGGAGACTGGTTGGCCTAACAAAAATAATGGGTACAAAATTCATAGTTAGTCCACGCCTTTTTTATAGGTTTCATAACAACAACAAAAAATATACCAAACTTTAGCTCAAAAGAAAGAGAAATGAATTTTGCATGGTATAGGAAGGGTTTCTTTCTCATAGGACGTAGCATTTGGAAGAAAATTGGCCTTGAATGAAAAAGTGAAATTTTGGGAAAATTCGACGAAGGGAATTGCAGCAATTTAACATGCAGGTGGAATGCAACTCTAAGTTAAAAAAAACTACAGAATCACAATTTGATTGGTTTTTGGAAGAAAGTATGAATGTCGTTCCAGAAAATGCCAACTTATCGATCAAATAGAGGACTTATGATTGAGAAAGAGACAAAAAGTCTGGGTGGAGACTTGTTGCCTAACAAAAATAATGGAATTGCAAAGCGAAGTTGATCCGCGCCTAATTCAAAGGATCTGAAACGGAAGCCAAAAAGATGCAAACTGCCATATCAAATGAAAGAAAATTAAATTTTGCATGGTATAGGATAGTTCACTTTTCAAATAAACTCGTCACTTCTCGAGAAAACAACCGTGAATGAAAATCATGAATTTTCGTCTTACGAAACGAAAGAAAAATCTAAAGGGAGTCTTACGATTAAACACTTCTTGAAAATGGGTAATTTCATTTCAAATTATCCCAAACAAAAGAAAACTAAGTTTGTGAAGCCTGTTCTTCCAAATAAAATCAAACATCTTTGGAATATCACAGCAGATGGATAAGAAATTCAAAGATTAATGTTGAGTTGCAATTCTGGGCCTACGAGATTTTCGTGAAATCGAAGAGGATCTGCTTACCTGCTAGCAGCCACAGCGTTTGTTTCTCTGCTTGCAAATCATCAAAATCTTCAAATTTTAAACAGTTTTTATTACTAAACACGCTCAACATCAAATCTTGCAAAAATGAAATGTTTTTTGGTGTGTACGCGTGATCAAATTAGGAAAAAGGCGCGCAAAAATCACATGACCTGCACCTGCCTCCACAGCTTCGAGCATTCAATGTGATGTCACACGTCAGTAGGGGTTGTCGGGCGTGGCACAGGTACATTAGATTATGGCTTGAAATACCAATCAGTGGAACATTGGATATAATTAGTCTTACGAAAGAAAAATGCGGGCTAGGAATTATTGACCCGTCTACGAAATTTTCCCAGTGCCAAGTTTCGCTTAGGAAATGTTTAAAGAAGTCCCCGAATGGAGACATACAATCACTACATAAAGTAACTAGTCGTGATAAAAATGTGCAATATGACACATACGCTAATGGGAAGGAGGTAATCAAAGAAAATAGAATGAAGAAAGTCCACAGGATCACACATGAATTGTCATCACAAGGCCTTATACTGAAGGCTATTCTTGAGCACACTACAAATAAAATAACAAGCATTTGGAGTGAGGCACAGAAACTCCTACCGAAGAACATCTTCAACTTCTCTGTACGTTACTTGAATAATAGCTTGCCTACAAAGAAAAATATGAAATTTTGGGGCAGAGTCGAAAGCGAGTTGTGTAACTTCTGCCAACTCCCACAATCCCTCCTTCACGTCGTCTCTGGTTGTAAATCCATGCTTGAAGGGAAAAGATATACTTGGCGTCATAACTCTGTCCTCTTGACGATTGGCAACTTCTTAACAAGAATAAGGAATGTTAAAGTCTATGCTGATGACATTCCAGGCTTCAGACCATCAGCTGTTATCACTGGAAACAGCAAGCGTCCAGATCTCATTGTGATCAATGAGGGTGTATTATATGTTCTCGAACTGTCTGTTGGCTTCGAAACAAACATTGGAAATAACGAGGCTCATAAAAAGCAGCGCTACGAAAATCTCCTGAAAGACCTTTCATCCTCATACTTGCGTGTGGAATACATAAATCTATCGATGGGAGCAATAGGAACAATCGGCATTAATGGACACAAAGCGTTTATGAATATGTTGCATAATTTATCAACTAGTAAGCAAGAACAACTTTACCTGGAAAAGAAAATAATAACGATCTGTGTACGTTGTACGTACTACATATTTTGTAAGAGAGACAGTGAGTGGACAAGTCCAGAACTGTTAACGTTTTAAATTCTTTTCTTTCAAGACGTGGACAAGTATTATATTTCGAACGTATTAGCTGCATACTTTTCAATTTATTTTAAGGAACATTTTAATTAGAACTTGTAAATTTCCCCATCATGCCTAATTGAGAGTGATGGGTGTCATCATGTATAGTAGTATTTGCAGGGAATAAAAAGTTTCCATTATTATTATTATCAATATCATTATTATTATTATTATCAACCTTGCATTCGTAGTTCTAAACACCTTAAAAGATCAATCTTTTCAAATTCTTTCTCAATTTCTTGTTTGAGGCTTCTCTGATTTATCTCTCTTCCATCAATGATAATTGTAGCCTTATCCTCTTTGAATACTACTCTCCCTTTGATTCTATTTACATGGTGAAGCAAATATGGCCAGTCTGAATCACCCCCGTATGTTTTTCTTTTCATTAACCTGCTGTTGTTGTCCAGCTCATACCCTAAGAAACCTTCCTCTTCATTTATTGTTTTTACTCCCCTAGACCTCATGTCTAGCTTCAGAGATTCCCGTGCAATGTGTCGAATGTTAGAGTCATCATGATTTAACATTTTCATTAAGTGAGCAATGCGTGCTGCTCTGTGTACGTTGGATTGTTTCTTAATACCTAATCCTCCTTGCAATCTGTTTATGAAGAATACCTTATCCGTTGTCTTTGGGTATAGATTAAACATTCTCATAACAGTGCAGCTAATTTTGGAATCCATCTCTTCGAGCTGTTTTTCTTCTAGTTTACTATTGTCAAAATGATGCAGCACCTTTGCTAAGGCCATATTGTTAAAGGCACTCATTTTCAGTGGGATTGGGATCGAACAAGATTCTATTTTGTCAATGACATTTTTGAAATCTTCAATGAATTCTCTTGTTTGTTTCTCATCTTCTCCGGCTTTAGTCAAAGATTTTCCTAGGTACTTGTACCCCTCATCTCTCTTGCATATTTTAATCTTTTCTCCTTGAACTTTCAAGGTAGGTTTCTTGTCACTTTTTCCTTTGTACCAATTGTTTCCTGATCTTCTCTCATAGAATAACGCGCATTTTGATGCTTTTACTCTTAATCCGGCTCCTTTGAACAATGGTTCAGAGACCTGAATCATTTCATTCAGCATTTCATAATCGTAGGCTATTAATCAACATGTGGAACAAAGAACATGAAAAGAGATGCACATTATGCAATCATAACATTGAGTCGGTTGCTCACTTAGTGAGTTCGTGCAGAAAATTTAAAGATTTGTACTCTCGGCGACACGATCGTATTGTAAGCACAGTAAGTGAGAAAATCCAAAAATCGAACCCAGCATCACATTTATTTGTAAATAAAATGGCAGAGACAGTTTTTCCAACACTTCGAAATGAAATAAAAGAGATAAGCAGCAGAAAGCCAGACATAATTGGACTGAAAGAGAATGAAAAAGAGTGTGAAATCATTGAAATTACAGTTTGTTTTGATATGTATATGGAACAATCGTATTCAGGAAAAGCAGAGAAGTATAAAGAGTTGATCAGAGTGCTTGAACAAAACGAGATTAAGGCAAAAATCAATGTGCTTTGTTTTGGATCACTTGGCTCAGTGCACAAGGAAGTAAGAACATGTTTGAAAAAATTAGGGCTGTCATATGAAGAAGCAAAATCAACGATGAAATGGTGCGGAGTCTCAAATATGATTGGTGGAAACATCATTTGGCGGGAAAGATGCAAGTTAGTACACGAAGAAAGGAACAGTGAACATTGAAGATTTACCAGACAAACATTTAACGCAGAGACTTTAATTTCGTAGCTCTCGTTAGTCAAAGCATATTCAAATATTATTATTATCATTACTACTATTATTATCATTATTATTATTATTATTATTATTATCATTATTATTATTATTATTATTATTGTTATTATTATTTGCAACTTCACAGTTCATACAATTCAACTCGGTTCATCTTGCTATCAGGCCACCTCCCGCAGCTTTAGATAGCAAGTCATTTGTCTCTTTAGCTTCCAAAGTCCAACACTTTTCTGATAATTCTAGCTGTTCCCAGTAGACAAGCTTTCTGCAATGGCTCCACTCCTTTGACAAAATTGATCATTTCTAAGTTCTCTCTAAGCTTTTTTGTGACTGATCCCAGTGCTCCAATGATGATTGGGACGATGAAGACTTTCTGCACTTCCGTCCGCCATATTTTCAGAACTTCATATTTCAGCTCTGTATACGCTTCTATCTTTTCATTTTCTTTCTTGTCTATTCTTGTGTCAAATGGACATGCGACATCAATTAGCCAACACATTTTGTTTCTCTTGTCAATCATTGTGATATCTGGCCTGTTATGATCCAATTTCTTGTCGGTTTGAATTGGAAAATCCCACAAAACCTTAATATCTTCATTCTCCAAAACCTTTTTCTCACTATCTACGACGTGTTCATAACTTTTATCACCACATTCGAATCCATTTTTCTTGCAAATGTCCCAATGTAGTATAGCAGCAACCTTATCATGTCTACTAACTTTATATTCTTTCTGGGCTAATTGTTTACATTCAGAGACAATGTGGCTGATGGTTTCTTCTTTGTCTCCGCACATCCTACAAGTTTCAGTGATATCCATCCTATCGATATTTTTCTGAACCCATCTTGTCCTAATTTCCTGATCCTGGGCCGCCATTAGCATCCCTTCTGTCTCCTTTTTTAAATATCCTTTCTTCAACCAAGTCCAACTTTCCACACTGTCCTTTATTTCTTTCATGTTTCTTTCAAATGCTCCATGTAGATTTTTGCTTTCGTATTTCATTTGTCTGTCCTTTAACATTGTTTTCTTCTTGTCCTGAGGGCTTCCATTGAATTCCAAAATTTGTTCTCGTGAGACCTCTCTCAGCAGTTCTTCTTCTTTAGTCTCCAAATAAAAAGCCAAACTTGCTTCTTCCAATTCAACTGTATCCTCAACGCTCTGTTGTCCTCTACCTCCTGCTACTCTTTTCATATACGGCCTATCTATGTCACCCTGGGGATGCATACTTCGATAAATGGTCAACAATCTCCTGGTTTTTCTAGCCATTTCCTGTAATTCGTTCTTTGTCCAATCTACTATACACGCCCAATACCTGATGACTGACACTGCCCTCGAGTTTATTGCCTGAATAACATTTCCAGAGTTCAACCTTGACTTTAGCATTTTCCTTACCCTTCTAAAATATTCGTTCCTCAGTAATTCTTTCATTTCTTTGTTCTTAATTGTATCGCACTGTAACACATCTAAGTACCTGTAATCCTGTCCTTTCTCCAACGATCTTATCTTTTCTCCATTCGGCAAGGATATTCCTTCGCATTCTACCATTTTTCCTCTAACAATCTTCAACATGGCGCATTTCTAAATTCCGAATTCCATACTAATATCTTGGCTGAATATTCTTACACTCTGAATCAGTGAATCTATCTCATTGACATTTCTTCCGCAAAGCTTTAAATCATCCATAAAGAGGAGATGATTAAGTTTTCCTCTGTCCTTTCCTAAGCTATATCCCATCTTTATTTTTCGAAGAATTTCTGATAATGGTATGAGGGCCATCACAAAGAAAATTGGAGATAGGCTATCTCCCTGGAAAATCCCTCTCCTGATGTTAACTTCCCCTAGTGTTTGCCCTCCTGATGTCAGTTCAACTTTCCACCTTTTCATTGAGTTACTCAACATCCGCCTCACATTCAGTGCTACTCCAAGCATCGCAGTACACTCCATCAGCCATGAGTGGGGCACCATATCATACGCCTTCTTGTAATCTATCCAAGAAAGGCATAGATTAGTCATTCTCCTTCTACAATTTTTCAAGACCATTTTATCTATCATGAGTTGGTCTTTAGTACCTCTGCTTTCCTTCCTGCAGCCTTTCTGCTCCTCTGGAAATAGCCCGTTACTTTGCAGATGCTGGTATGTTTCCTTGGCAGTAATCCCCGTTAACAACTTCCACATCAGTGGTAAACAGGCTATTGGCCTGAAGTTTGATACAATATTTCCTTTGCTTTGGTCTTTCAGAATCAAAGACGTTCTTCCTTTTGTCATCCATGAAGCTACCTGTCCTGTTTGTAAGCATTCATCAAGTTGTTCTGCTATCCTGGAGTGCAAACTTGTAAACTCCTTCAACCATATCCATGAACTCCATCGGGTCCACAAGCTGATTATTAATTAATAATAATAATAATAATAATAATAATAATAATAATAATAATAATAATAATAATAATAATAATAATAATAATAATAATAATAATAATAATAACAACAATAATAATAATAATAATTATAATAATCTCCCCGAGCATTTGAAATACCGGGGTGGCGTCCGGCGGGGGCTAGTCTGTCTCATGGGTGGGGGGGACTCTTTAGCCTTGGTTGGCAACCCTCCTAAAGATGGTGTCTCGAAAAAAACACCCGAGGGAAGGAAAACCTGGATAAAACCAAATCATTCTCATGCAACTACATGATGGAAAATAATATTGATATTAACGACGTGAATGAACGTGGAACCAACGGTGAAGCGGTCTCGTCCGGCAGGCATACTGTTTCTGAACGTGCAGTGGCCGGTCGTAATACAGTTAACGTTCAATTGTATTCAAAAAGAGGAAGGAACAGAGGCAAGGATCGAGGCAGTAGAAGGCGGTGGACAAAGGAAGAATAAAAGATCGCAATTGAATGCTTGATTAGGGCAGAGGCAGACGGTGGAAGAGGTGTAGGGGAACGGGTACTTAGGCATTGGGAAGAGAAGGAAATGTTTGAAATAAATCAGAATAATCTGATGAACCAAATACGTATGATTAGAAAAAAGGGATGGCTAACAAATGTCGAAATCGAGGAAATCCGGAGAAAAGTGGGAAGTGATAGCAATGAAAGCAACGATGGTGAGACAAATGTTGATATGGGACTGGAGAGCAGTAGGAGCAGTAGACAGGTTAATGATGAAGACATAAAAGTTAATAAGATTCTGCAGTATGTTAAGTGTACTGGCATCACTCAGGTTCGCGAAGTACTAGTTGCTGCATCGGTGTTGGTATGTGAAAGAGTTGGTGCAAAGGAAGGAACACAGAAGCGCATCAAAGAACCTTGGTGGAAACGCAGAATAGAGAGGCTAATAAGGAGTATTTGAGACAAAGGTACAAGTTACGAGAAAAGGGTTTCAATGTCGCGATGGAAGAGATTAAGCAAAGGATAACAGCTAAGGCTACAAAAGTGAAAAGGTATAGCGAACGGAGAAGCCAGTTTCAAGATAACCGACTTTTTGCAACCAATCAGCGACAATTTTACAGAAACCTTAATGGAGAAGATACTGAAAGTCCACCACCAAATGCAGAGGAATCGATCAAGTTCTGGGGTGATATATGGGGGAAGCAAAGGCAACACAATGCTGATGCTGAATGGGTGAGAAAGATTCAAAGTGATACTGCAAGAACGATAAACAAACAAGCTCAAATTGAAATAACGGTGGAGGATGTAAAATCTCAGTTGAAGACAATGCCAAATTGGAAAGCACCCGGCCCAGATGGGATTCAAGGGTATTGGCTTAAAAGGTTCGATTCTCTACTTGTCACAATAACAAACTGCTTAAACGGTTGTGTCATAGCAGGAAAGATCCAAGCATGGATGGTAGAGGGGAGGACAATATTGCTCATGAAAGATAGGTTGAAAGGTCCTGAGGTGGGTAATTACAGACCGATAGCATGCTTGAATCTATTGTGGAAGACATTGAAAGGGATTTTTAGTGAGAAAACATATGCTCATTTATTGAGCAATGATCTATTCCCAAGTGAACAAAAAGGATGCAGAAGAGAGAGTCAAGGAACTAAGGATCACCTGATCGTAGACAAGTTTATCCTTAGAAATTGCAAGAGGAGGCATACAAATTTGCCTATGGCTTGGATAGACTTTAAAAAAGCCTATGATATGGTGCCCCACTCGTGGATCATAGGATCACTACGTATGTTTGGTATTGCTGATAATGTTGTAGAGCTGTTGTCTGAAAGTATGAATAATTGGAGGACTACTATCTTTTCGGGTGGTAAACAACTAGGAACGGTTGAGATAAAGAGGGAGATATTCCAAGGAGATGCATTTTCACCATTGCTCTTTGTTATTGCACTAATTCGTCTGTCTATGGCATTACGAGAATCAGGGATGGGATACAAACTTGGAAAAACAGGGCCCACTATTAATCACCTTCTCTTCATGGATGACATAAAGCTATTTGCAAAGAATGACAATGAGATTGATTCGTTAGTGCATACGGTAAGGATTTGTAGTTCGGACATTGGTATGGAGATGGGAATATCAAAATGTGCACTCGTAACAATGAAGAGGGGAAAACATGTGAAGAGTTTAGGAATCAAACTACCAAGGGATGAAGAGATTGCAGATGCTGACAGCAGAGGTTATAAATACTTAGGTATCTTAGAACTTGATTCCATAATGAGTGGTGACATGAAAGCAAAGGTGAAAGAGACTTATCTGACAAGACTCAAGCCCTTATTGAAAAGTAAGCTGAACTCTCCAAATTTGATCACGACAATGAATAGTTGGGCAGTGGCAGTAGTTCGATACAGCGCTGGCTTGATTGACTGGACAAAGGAAGAAGTTAGAGAACTTGACAGGGTAACCAGGAAGCTGATGTTTGAACACAGCGCGCTACATCCAAAGTCAAATGTATTTAGGCTGTACATGAAGAGAAAAAAACAAAGGGAGAGGGCTTACTAGCATAGAGGAGTGTGTGGCCAGTGAAGTTCGAAACCTAGACGAGTACATTGCTAACAGCAAAGAGGAAATTTTAAGCTTTGTGGCAAATGAGGTACCATTACAGCCTGATGACAAAGAGGGGAAAAACGAGTATAGATCAAGGATTCAGAAAGAGAAACTGGACGCACTGATAGGAATGCCACTGCATGGTCAATTTGAGAGAGAAACCAGAGATCTAAAAACAGAAGACTCGTGGGCTTGGCTAAAAAATGGAGATTTAAAAAGGGAGACAGAGAGTTTGTTAATGGCAGCCCATGAGCAAGCCTTAAACACAAATTCCATAAAAAAACACATATATGCTTGCAGTGAATCTTCGCTGTGCCGCCTATGTGGGGAAAAAGAGGAAAATGTGAGCCACATCATCAGCTCGTGCAAGATGCTTGCTCAGAATGAGTACAAACGCCGCCATGATAAAATTTGCAGCAATGTGCATTGGAATCTATGCAAAAAGTTTGGTTTCGATGTCAGCGATAAGTGGTACCAACACAGAATTGATAAAGTTTTGGAAAGCGAGAAAGTTAAGATCTTGTGGGACTTTGATATGCAAACGGACAGAGTTATTGAGCACAGGAGGCCTGATATTCTCTTGATCAACAAAGAAACTAATGAATGCTTCATTATTGACATTGCAGTACCAGCGGATTATAACATAGATAAAAAGGAGTTTGAGAAAATAAGTAAATATTCTGAGTTAAAGGTAGAGCTTTCACGGATGCTGAACAAGAAGACGTTCGTTATACCAACAATCATCGGGGCCCTTGGGTCAATCCCAAAGAGACTACATTCATTTGCTGAGAAACTGGGCATAAGGAATGACTTTATGATATGGCAAAAATCAGCACTGCTAGGAACTGCTGGGATCTTACGAAAAGTTTTATGATTACGAAGTTTGAAGAAGAAAGAAGGACAAGTCTTTATCTTAAGTGCTTGCACCTGATGAAGAACTTTACATAACCAGTTTTAACATCAAAAGCTGTGGTAAATGTGAAATAATAATAATAGTAATAATAATAACTGAAGAAGATTTTATCATCGAAACGTATTTTATAAACAGTTGTGTTTTTATATTCTTTTTTCTGTTTATTTTGATGGTGGTTTTCGTTAACATATTATTATTATTATTATTATTACTGTTATTGTGTCTTTCAGTTTTTGTGCGTTTCTATTCGAGGCCAAGACCAAACCATGGTCCTGAGGCTTTAAGTCCAGTCTTTTCTCAGGTTATTATTATTATTATTATTATTATTATTATTATCATTATTATTATTATTATCATTATTAAGAAAACACAACTGTAATTTTGCCAGACGTTTCGATTCAAAATTATTATTATTATCATTATTATTATTGTACTCATTCACAGTGTTGTTGTACTTTACTGGTTTGCGTCCTACCAGCAGGCTACTTCCCGTAGCTTTAGCAGGTAGGCTTCTACTGTTCAACTAATCTTTTCTTGATGTTAGCTCCTGTTCTTCTACTTTGGGTCCAAAACTTTCCTCAGTATTCTTGCTGATCCCAGAAGGCAGGTTCTTTGCACTACTTCCAAGTGAACATCGCACTTCAGCTGCTCTAGGTAACTTTTGAATCTTTTGGTCACTGAGCCTAACGCTCCGATGATAATTGGAATGATAAAAACTTTGTTGACTTCACCTTTATATACTTTGAATATCTCGTACTTCAGATCGCAGTAAGCATCTTTCTTTTCCATTTCTTTTTTCTCAATTCTGGTATCGAAGGGACATGCCACGTCTATTATATAACATGTTTTTGACTTTTTCTCAATGACAACTATATCTGGCCTGTTATGTTCGATTTTAGACTCAGTCTGCATAGAGAAATCCCATAGAAGTTTAACTGCTTCATTTTCTAGTACAGCAATTGTGTTATCTACAAAGTGTTCATAGTTCTTTGATCCGCAAGAAAATCCAAACTTGTGACACAGATGCCAATGTATCTCGGCAGCCACCTTATCATGACGCCATTTCTTGTACTCATTTTGTGCCAGCTTTTTACACTCCGAGAGAATGTGAATTATTATTATTATTATTATTATTATTATTATTATTATTATTATTATTATTATTATTATTATTATTATTATTATTATTATTATCATTATGTTAACAGTGACGTTACTGATACATGCACTGATGAACTCTGGTTTTGTTGAATGCACTTCTTGAGACTTCTTCTTGCATTTATTCAGAAATAATGTTTACTATCATTTCATTTTTCCAAAAATTAATAAAGGGAGGGGTTTTTAAAAAGGCCGGAGTTATACGACGTTGGATTGGTTATCACTTCGGATTGTCCACCCCAATCCGAAGCAATTGCACTTCGCCTTGCGAAGTGATTACACGACTTCGGATTGACTTTTGCTCCGCCTTGCGTCGCTGTTACACGATGTCGGATTCCCATGTACTGCGGAGACAAAAACCTCTCTTTTGTGTGTATTGTGAAGGAGAATACGTCAAAGCAAGGCAAAGTAATTAGGAACCAGGTTTCGGAGTGAAAATCACTTCGGATTCAGTGATTACATGAGATGGCATGCGAAGCGAAGCACTTCGGATTCATTTTCACTTCACCTCCAGAGCGGAGTGACTTTCACTCCGGTTACGCCCACCGAAGTACTTCGGATTGCCTCAGCGTCGTGTAACTGAAACCCCTGTCCGAAGTGAACCCAATCCGGCGTCGTGTATCTCGGGCCTAAAAGTGGGGGAGGGGAAGATTGTTCGGTACTCGAGAGTACCTGGACGATCTATCTTTAGACATGACGACATAAAATGCCAGGTTTGAATTACATTTCTAGATTCATGGAACTCACTTTAAAAGGACAAGAATTTGAGGAACTTCTGCTATTTCCTTTGAGAATCACAAAGAAATCTCTCAACAGAAAGAGTCAGTAATGTAAATAATTGTATTAATAACAAACAGAATTGATGAAATTTAAGTACAAACTAAGTTGGCCAGAGCTGATTTTCTTATGGGACAAAAACAAGCTGCCTTCCTTGTGGTCTGAACATTGTGAGAATGAGTTTCCCCTTATCAAGTAAGAATCAGTTCCTTCAAGCAATGAGCGTCCAGGTTGCTCATGAACATGTCGGGATCACTGCCTTGCTTTTGGTTTCGAGAAAGTTCAATAATGTTGCCTTCGAAAGTAATAGTTGAGCCTTCGACAGTTCACATGTAAGGTTATGCTTATTTTGATTGTGTATATCAGATCTCCCCTTCTTGTTTTCATTCTTCTTTGATTTAGTTCAATCCGTTCATCAACATTGTACACGGCAAGGCACTTAAAATGATATTTTTCTAACTCAGAAAAAAAACTTCTCAATATAGTCTCCTATCAGTTCGTTACTTTGGAGCTAAGTGCTGGAATGACATTCCCATGGATATAAGAAAATCACACTCTACCATTGGCTTTCATCGGGAAACTCAAAGCCTTCCTCTTTGAAAATAATCATCAAAATTGATCTTACTTTGGCACAAAAAGGTCACCATTAGACTGTATTACATAAGTCCCTCTAACTTACGCTTGTTGTTTTTGTTGTTGTTATCGCTCCAGTTGAGGGACTTATGTCCTTACGCTTCAATACAGGGACTAATTAGGCCAAGTCCGCCGTGCTCACGGTGCGTCCAATCAGATCACTACTTTCTTGATAAGGTAAGACCACGTGCCAATTCTTAGTGTTTGATTGGCTGATTAGGAAAATGCTACTGTTTGGAGCGAAAGAAAACTGGGCCTGAGTTGAATGTGTCAGGGGGTTCAGCAAAGAAATAACATTGATTTAGTCAGCATCTTTTAAAAATATTCTCACTGCTTTCGCGGGCTTTGTTTGCAAAATAAAGGATCGTGCCATCGAAGCCGTGGAGGCTTGATTTAAGATGACTCTGCAACACGCTGCTCTGATGAGCTGAGCACGGAAAGTCGGTTTTCAGAAATGATCCTCTCTAGAAACTTTTTAATTGCTGTGCAACCAATCGGGCAATCGAAATTCTGTAAAAAGTATGGGATTGCTCATACTCTTGGCAATCAAAAGACATATTTAAAAAAGGGTTTGCCTTCACGGTTTTTGAGAAGGCTCATTTCAAAATATTTTACTAGCTTCAGAATCAAACTTTTTACTAAACACACAACATGCTCAAGGACACACATACCAAATTTTAAGTCAAAAGCTTGACCAGTTTTTCCACAATAAAATTCTAAAGTTTGGTAGCCTACACGTATTTTATAAGAAACTTGGATTCTTCATTTCATATGAAATTTTGTCCATTTTAGTACTAAAAGTTTCTTCATAGTAACTATGGTTTCTTATGTTTCTTGACATTTAAAACATCGTAAAGGAATAAACAGTGTTCTTTTATGTTGAAAACACAAATGGTTAGATGATATTGCTCAAGAATAAAGGTTCGGCGATCTATTTGCTATAATATCCATGCTTTTAACTTTGAAAAGTTTCTGAGTACTTATAAGACATAGTACTAGAGTTACTTGAAATTTTAGTACTAGTTTCTTATAAACCAGTTTCTTATAAAAAAACGTGTACTCGACAACAAACGCAAAAAAGTTGGTCAGTCGATACGATTGGAAAGATTCAATGAAGCGCTTGCCAGCACCTTGTGTGAAAACAAGTCGGGAGTCTTTCGAGACTGACAGTGCAAATCAATCTTTTTTCATACAAATCTTTCGTGCTTGCACGAGCTATGGAATATCTTCTTTGAGTCCCAAGGCGAAGGAAAAGAAAGAAGTTTGCAAAACAGTGTGTGACAGAAAAGGAGAGAACAGCCGCTTTGGAATCAACCCCCTGTTCTACCTTCGTGATTACATCATGTTGCCCGCTCCCAGGAGACGTCCTGCTAACATAACAAATCAGAGTCGATGTTGCCTCTCCCCCCGTCTTTAAAACTTTGGCCCCGTTTACACGATACCGTTTTCATTTGATATCGGATTGGGTAAGGCAATCCGCTATGAAAATTTCTCCTGTTTACACGATGCCGTTTTCATTTCATAGCGGATTGGGGTTCTGTTTACACGATACCGTTTTGCCTTGCACTGTAATGGTTTCACCGCATTCGGTAGTGGTTCCACTGCGCATTCTGCGCAGCTCCCTAATGGATTCGAGGCTAGTACAATTGATAATGAGGTTCCGTACTGAGTTGATATCGGATTCGACCGTTTACACGATATCGGATTGGTTTCATGCCACTTTCAGAGCGTTTTCATTTGAAAACGCGAAAACGGTATGAGGCATATCGGATTGGTGCGTTCTCGTGTAAACAGGAGGCCAATCCGATATGGAATGAAAACGTTATCGTGTAAACAGAAGGCCAATCCGATATGAAACCAATGCGATATGAAATGAAAACGGTATCGTGTAGATGGGGCCTTTAACTTGTTTACGAGGCGCAATTTGGAAAGGAGGCGTTCGATTGTTCATAAGATTATAGTCCCTGCTTAGAATCCGTTTGGTCGTGAGTCCTTCGTATGAGTGAAATTAAAACATAAGATTATAAATGTTGAACGAAAAATACAAGGAATCACGTCGTCAGTCTAGGTCACCATCCACCCTAATCATGTAATCTCCATGTAAGTCATTAATTTTATGTGAAATACTATTTAAAACAGGAGATGCTCTCTCCTCGATTAGTCTCACTACTGAGAGAACTCCTCCTTTAAGTAATTCTCTCCATACAATTTATCTTTTTTCTTTGCTTTTTTCGATGTATATTGCATTATTATTATTATTATTATTCTACAGATGTATCGATTTTCTGCATCTTATATTTGCGTGGAAGCCTTTTTCTTTGACCCTTCAACTTAGAGCATGACTAACCAGTTTGATCGAGCTTCGCCCCTGCTGTCTGAGCGGATGTTCATAGGATGGAAGGAGGAAAGTTGACGATACGCGAAATTTTGTTGGCAGCTTGATGACACTGCCCTATCGTTTGTCTTCGGTATAAGCTAGCCACACTAGATTTGTTGCTGATGGCCAGCTCAATGAAGGATCAGCCCTCCGGAGGGATGGGGCAGTTCACCATTGGGTCACATGTGGGCGTTCGCTCAAGGGATTCTAATATGACCACATCCCAGGATTTTTGCGGGATTTCGAGACCCAGTCCCAGAATATGCCGGGTGACCCAAAAAAACTTGCCGAGTTAGATCATAGCTGGCTCCCTGTAATCAACAGCTATTGCCAAATGCTTTCTATAACAGTTTAGTTGAAAGGCTTGCCTATCTTCTGAGATTCTGCATGGTCATTTTAAGCAATTAATACCATCCGAAAAGCCAAATTCGATGAAAATTTCGAATCAAGGATTCCTCGTTTAGAGTGAAATAATCGCTATCATTTTCAAGTCAACATTTCGCGAAAACTCGACATAGCGATGAATTAGAAGTCGTCTAGGGAAATTTTTCGTTTGCAAAATGACTGACCTCTGTTCTTCATCCCAATTCATGCTCCAAAGCAAATCTGGTATTCAGGTTTCTTCGCACTTTCCAAAAAATGGACTAGACCAGGCGACAGAGGGGGGTATCGTCAAAGTCGGAGGAACTTTGCCAGACAAGGTGGTTTTGGTCAAGTTTGGGGCGCTGATTCCGAATATAGTTGTTATACCAACGGGTTTGGCGGCGTTTAGCCTGCATTTCAGCTTTAAAACCTCGTTATCGACAAAAATCATAAAAACCTCTTGTTGAGCTAAATTATATATGCGATCTGGTTAGAGTTGATGTTACTACAGCAAATGAGGAGTGATGAGTTCAAATCTATCGATTTCAGAGACAAAAGACAGACTTTTGCTTCATATTCATACCGAGCCTCGCTTTGAAATCAGACCATTTGACGTAAAAATGTATAAAGCACGAAGTCACATTTATTGCACTAAATGGATGCTTTCACTATCAAGTATTTGCTGCATGAAGCAACACCAAACCTCTGCTTTGTTTTATCCAATAAGATTCTTTCAATGTACGATCAATCTTCAGCAAAGGGATAGAAAACATTAAAGAGCAACGCTTACATCTAACAAATTACGCAAAATGTCAGGATACATTTCTGTATATCCAAATCAAAATCTTGTAGCTCTTGGTTATCAATGCTTGCAAGCAACATCTATGTCTTCTTGAATTATGAGATTCTTAATTTCTGCTAGATATAAGGCTCAGTTTTCCAGTCTAGCTCTAAATCTCCTGTACTCTAATACTAACTCAAGATTCTGAAATTAACCATCAGCGCTCTCTTTGTTGGATTTCTGAAGTGCCATCGCTAGGGAAATCATTTTAAGACCTGCAATTTTGCTCCCTTGTCGAAGTTGCTTCCAAAATATCTCTCCTCTTGCTTCATCGACATTCTCTACCCTCTCTTTTGAATTAACAATGCATTATTACTATTTCATGTATTCTTTTTTGGTACGGTCATCCAGCGATAGGGGATTTTTCTTGATTACCTTTCTTTTTAGATTATATATTCAGGGTCATACATTTGTTAAGCATGGAAAAACAGATTTATGCATAAATAGCGTACATGCCATAGATTAACGCAATGCAAGTCGAAGATGAAGGACTTTAGTGTGTATAGTTGCACCTCATAGTTGCCCATTCCAAAGAAAGAAGAGATGTAATAATTGCCTGGCAGCACAGAAAATTCAACAAGATCACGTTCTTGATGGAAGAATGGTGCGTTAGGTCTGTGTGTAACACCCCCCAATAACGACTCCGCTGAAACGCTGCCCCGCCAAAATAAAAGGACGACCCGCCAGGAAAATGTGTTTCCCCGTCAAATTTGAGTTTAAAGCATTCTCCCCGCCTTGTTTCTGTTGCTTCCACGTTGAAATTGTTGTTTCCCCGTCAAAAATTACACAATTTCCATCACCTATAACAGCCAAAAAGTTTTATTTCCCGGTCAAGATATTTCAATTCCCGCTGAAAATGTATGATTTCATAATCTCCCGGCTGTACTTTTAAGGTCCGGCGGGATCGTTACTGGGGGTGTTGTATAGAACTCTCCTGCCTTGTCTCTTGCAATTGCAGATAAAGCTTTGAGAAATTCGGCAAGTAGCAAACAGTACAGGATGTTCCAAAAAATAGTTCGACGTTTACGTTTGATTTCATATTAAAAATAACGAAATAATAAACAGACTCCGGCGTAAGATAACCATGTTGTTGAGATTTCAAATTGATTTAAGACGCAAAAACCCTGGAAATCTGCTAAAAATTCATGGAGTTACAAGCTTTTGAGCTTCAAGTTTATGCAATAGCTGAAACCAGACGCCTCCAAACGGTCTTGTATTCCAGAAGAGCTCCAAGATTGAGTGAGGTAAAAGAAGACTATCTAGTATGAAAGTAATATAATTCTTGTAACCATCGCCAAAAGTTACTAAATGATGCAAGTATCCAAAAACATTGAATGAAAATTTGATCGATGAGAGATAAGGCCATTTCAAAATGTGCTCGATGGGATTCCTCTATGAATCCAAAATGGTATTTATGGTTAGAGAAAGTTAGGTTATCGAAAGTGTTTTTCAAATCCTATTTGATCTGCTTTGAATAAACAAGATTCTACTTTCACTATAAATGTGATTTAGGGGCGTCTGATATAAGCTTTCGAACAAAATTGAACTTTAAAAGTTTGTCACTCTGTGGACTTTTACCAGATTTGCAAGATTCTGGGGCATAAAAATAATTTGAAATCTCAGCAACGTTGTTATCTTACGACGATGGAGCCCGTTCCTTATTTCGTTGCTTTTCAATATTCAATCAACATCGAACAATTTCATTTGGGACATCCTGTACTATTAGCTTTTTGCTGACTTTATCAAAGCTCCATCTGCAGTTGCAAGAGACAAGGCAAGAAGGTTCTAGAAATAAACTTAACGCAGCATTCATCCGTCCAAAAACGTGCTATTATCTAATTTCTTTGTGAAACAGGCAATAATTAGTATTCTTCTTTCTTTGGAAAGGGCATGACTATAAACGCTACATTCCTTCTTCTTCAACTGCATTGAGTCAACCTATTTCATGTGTGCTACTTATGCTTAAATCTATGCTTTCAATGCTTCATAAATGTATCAAATAAATAATTTAAAATAGAATGAAATGAAATCCAAGGAAACTCATCTACCATTTGATGACTATACCAAAGGAGGAATGCATGAAATAATGCATTTCTATTTCAAAAGGAGTTAATAATGTCGACGAAGTAAGAGAGAAGCTATTCTGGAAGCAGCTTCGACGAGAGAACGGACTTCCAGGTCTCAAAATTATTTCTTTTGTGATAGCATTTCTGAAAGCCAATAAAGGGAGCAATGATGGTCATCCTCGAGGTCCTGAGTTAGTATTGGAGTACAGGAGATTTAGAGCTAGACTGGAAAACTGAGCCTTATATCTAGCAGAAATCAGGAATTTCTTTATTCAAGAAGACATAGATGTCGCTCGCAAGTATTGATAACCAAAAGCTAGGAGATTTTGATTTGGATAAACAGAACTGTATCCTGACATTTTGCGTAATTTGTTTAGATGTAAGCATTGCTGTTTAATGATTTACTTCCCTTTGCTGAAGATTGGTCGTACATTGAAAGAACGTTATTGAATAAATAAAACCAAGCAGAGGTTCGGTGTTGCTTCATGCAGCAAATACTTGATAGTGAAAGCATCCATTGAGTGCAATGAATGTGACTTCGTGCTTTATACATTTTTACGTCAAATGGTCTGATTTCAAAGCGAGGCTCGGTATGAATATGAAGCAAAAGTCTGTCTTTTGTCTCTGAAATCGATAGATTTGAACTCAGCACTCCTCATTTGCTGTAGTAACATTAACTCTAACCAGATCGCATATATAATTTAGCTCAACAAGAGGTTTTTATGATTTTTGTCGAAAACGAGGTTTAAAACTGAAATAGAGGCTAAACGCCACCACACCCTTTGGTATAACAACCATATTCGGAATCAGCGCCTCAAACTTGACCAAAACCACCTTGTCTGGCAAAGTTCCTCCGACTTTGACGATACCCCCCCCCCCCCCTCTGTCACCTGGTCTAGAATGGAAAGCGAGGGAATGGTCCGAGAAATGAATGAACTTCCATAATCTTAAAACTGTTTTTCAGACAGCATGCATATCTTAAACTGACCAACCAAGCAGCATCCCAAAAGATAGCGGAGCCTTTCAGCTACATGCTGATACCTTGTTTGTTTTCATAATATTTGCTTTCAAGAAAATGCGTGCGATCTACCGGGTGACCCAAAAAAACTTCACGAGCTAGATCGCCTATATCTCCTTGACAGCAAACGTTGTGAAGGCAAACAAGGTGTCAGCACGCAGCTGAAAGGCCCCGCTATCTTTTGAGATGCTGCTTGGTCAGTTTAAGATATGCGTACTGTCCGAAAAAACAGTTTCAAAAATATGGAAATTCATTTCTTGGACCATTCCCTCGCTTTCCTGTCTATTTTTTGGAACGTGTGACAAAACTTGAATTCAAACTTTGCTTTGGAGCATGAAATTTGAATGAGGAACAGAGGTCGATCATTTTGCAAACAAAAAATTTCCCCAGACAACTTCTAATCCATCGCTATGTCGAGTTTTCACCAAATGTTGACTGGAATATGATGTCGATTATTTCACTCAAAATGAGGAATCCTGGAATCGGAATTTTCATTGAATCTGGTTTTTCGGATGGTAATCATTGCTCAAAATGACCATACAGCATCTCAAAGGATAGCTAAGCCTTTCACCTAAACTGTGATAGAAAGCATTTGGCTATAGCTTTTGATTTCAGGGAGCTAGTTATGATCTAGCTCGTGAAGTTTTTTTGGGTCACCCGGTAGCTCGTGAAGTTTTTCTTCGGGTCACCCGGTAGATGTGGCTTCTCACAAGTGTTTGCACTACAAAACAACAGGAAAATCGCTAACTATCCCAAACGAGGGCATTTGCAGAACTTCTAGCAAATATTACACCGCAATCCCGAAATTTTCCTTAAAAATTACATCCCATTCACAGAATTTCGTAGTAAAAACCACCTAAAACTAGCGCACATCCCTGTGTGATCGGATAAGGAAGTACTCTTCCCCCCGGGGGGACTGGTTACCAGACAGTGTTTCAAATCGGAATTTTGGAAAGAAAAAACCTGCTGGTATTATGATGGAGTATTGTAGCAAAAACAATGGCAAATGGCAAATACTTTGTATCAATCGATTTTTCTGCTCTTTACTTATCATTATTCGAGAACTTCCCTGAGTTTTCAAGAAGGAAGGAAGCAATGGCGTTGGATCTCCTTGCCGCTGCTCCCAGCTCCCAGCTCCATCAAGCAGGAAAAAGGAAGTTGATGGAATTAAAGGACAAGTCCGGGGTTGATACAATTATCGTCAAAAAGCAGCCTTACCAACTGCTGAACACCAATCGTGAGTTCTTCTCAATTTTGATGCCTCCAACTTTCATAAATTGGTTAATGAATCTTCGTAAGTTAGGCCAAATATCGTCGCCATTTGGTATTTCGTGCGAGTGAGTGAAGGCGCGATAAGGAGGCTAGCAATGTGAGTGGTATAATTTCAAAATATTTGGCAGCCTCATTCAGGTCAACATGAAGTGACGTCATAGAAAATGATATCTTAGCTGTGTTTATAATAAGTTATATTAACAAACAAGGACAGATTTTGTAATACAATAGCATCAGTTGCTTTGGTTCACACTTCATTTCAAAGCGATCAGCGAATGCAGACAAAATAAATTCTCTTAAACAGTAATTCAAAAGAAACATAGCCGCAAAGTTGACCTGAAACCAGTGCAGCAAACTCTCACTAGGTGCGGGCGAGGGGTGGTTTTCAAGAGAAGTTATCTGCTTAAGACGAAAAGAGAAGGGTAAATCCAAAGTTCTGTCGGACGCATTTTTTGTTTACATGATTCAGAAACCGGGCAGAGGGCACCACAATTGCTGCATACTTATTGCTCAAATGTAAACAGTTACTGCTCAGCTCCTGTATCACATGAACAAAATCTGCCAGACAGAACTTTGGACTTACCCTCCTTCTTTCCTTAAAAGCACATAAATCTCTTCAAAACCTTCCATCACCCGCACCAAGCGAGAGTTTGCCCTACTGGTTTCAGGGCAACTTGGCGGCTATGTTGGTTTTCAATTACTGGTTGAGAGAAGTTCTTCGCCTGCATTCGCTAATCGCTTTGAATTGAGGTGTGAACCAAAACAACTGATGCTATTGCATTGCAAAATCTGCCCTTGTTATATCAACAAGTTATAGTAAGCAGTTATATTTATGCCAAAGATGAGACTTCAAGATTGACCACTGATTCAGTAATGTCATGCTTAACCGTAAATGAAAAGTCCATTTTGGCGCAGATAGAACGCAGGCAGGCAAAGACTCACCATGAATTATCCTGGACATCAGGTGTGGGTTCCATAATGCCAAAGGTATCAAAAACTACGTTTCATTCTGCCTATCTATAGTTTCCACGCTTCCAGCAGTAAGAAACTAAATGAAAAAAATAGGTACTTCATCAAAAGTGAGCAAACTGAAATTACTTCAATCAATGTGAATTCAAGGGGGACGACGGTCAGTTGTAATACTTGCTGGAAAATTTAAAAATTAAACGAGATTTACCTGTAAGTTGAAGTTTGATTGAAATTCTTCTCTATCATCAGCAGGAACGGACGATTCACATGAGAAGCGGCGCATGCGCTACAAGTCATTCTTAAACGTAAGGAATTTCAGGAAAAGTAAGATGTGAAACAAAGAACGAAGGAATCACAGGGTTGGGCCCTCAAAACAGGGAGGGCATGTGATTCCTCCGTTCCTGCTGATGAAAGAGAGGAATTCCAATCAAGCTTCAACTTACAGGTAAGTCTCGTTTGATTTTTAAATTCTTCTCTATGATCAGCTACGTCACTACGGAATCCTATGAGACGTCAAAGCCCTGAAATTCTGAACCCAAATATGAAATAAAATGGGCCAAAGTAAATGGAATGAATTTTCAATTCAAAAAAACTTAGATAGTAAGGTATATTGATGAATTAAAACAATTCAATAATGCTCTTTAATACTAAATACAGATTGTCAAAAAATTTCCGAAAACTAAAACTAAAAGCATTAAAAGTTGATCATAGAACCTGGCAAAAGATGTCGCACGGGTCCAACCAGCAGATTTGAAAATTTCACTTAAAGAGAGACAACATGCGTTAGCTGCTGAAGTCGAGGCAGATCCGCAGCGAAGTCGAGGCAGATCTGCAGCGATGTGCAGCGATGTGCGTGATATACTGGTGAAACCACGTGTATGTATGCCAGCCAATTTCATGGTTGACTTTACTCATGGAGATATTGTGTCTTATGGGTAATGAGACAGTGCTGTGTGGTTTTTGGTAACTTGAAAAATAGTTTCGTAGGTGAACCTATAAGAATATATCGTTGTTCGCTTGCAGTATTCCATGAGATGTGAAACGATACAAAGATTTGGTACAGTAGGGCAATATATGCTAAAGGTATAATGTGTATCCCTGGTTCCGATGTCTTGCATGGTTGCAAAATTTTGATGCAAAATCTGGGAGACAGTGTAAGTCAGTTTGGTAGCTCACAAACGCCCTCTGCTCTCTCCGTTTGAATCATTTAGAGGATTCTGCCTATCACAATGAAAGGGGAGAGGCATAACTTGAAACCAGGGACCGCGCAGCGGTTTAAAAGTGGGGGGGCTGAACGGCGAGAGAAGCGAGCTAAGGTGGGGGTCCGGGGGCTTACCCCCGGAAAATTTTTTGAGACCAAGCCCTTTAGAACGTCGGAAAACTGTTTCAAAGAAAGATGTGCTTATTTATGTCCATATTAAGTTACAGTTCCTTTCAGAAAAGAGACAAGGAACTATCAAAAGAGACACATATCGTGACAACTATTAGGCGTCATAGAAATGTTATATAAAGGTATTAGTACGAACCAAGTCAAACTTTCTGAGACCGATGATATCAGAAAGCATTGATGTTTTGATAATAGCAGAGACTAAAATCGAAAATACTTTTCCTTCAAGCCAGTTTGTGATTGAGGGATTTATGAAGCCTTTCAGATATGATCGAAATCAAAATGGGGGTGGTTTGTTGATTTATGTGAGGGAGCGTGCACCTATAAAGGCTCTCACACAATACAAAGCTCCTAACGATCTTGAATGTGGAATGATAGAGATAAATCTGAAAAATAAAACATGGCTCCTCGTTGCCATTTATCGTCCACCCCTTCTCAAACGAAACAGTATTTCTTTGACGAGATCAGTAAAATGCTCTATCACTACTGTAGGCAATATGAAAATCTCATTTTGATAGCGGATTTTAACTGCAAAATTGGGGATGACGTCATCAATGATTTCGTTGACAGTTACGAGTTAGCTAGTCTTGTTAGGAGCCCAACTTGTTTCAAGTCCGACAGTCCTCGATGTATTGACTTAATTTTAACAAATACGAAGTCGAGTTTTCAGGCTACAACAACAATAGAAACAGGACTGTCCGACTTCCATTCCATGATTGTCACCGTTTTAAAAGGCGGACATGTTAAAAGGGGGCCCAAGATAATCTCCTATAGGGACTACAACCGATTTAGCGCCGTGGACTTCAGGACTCATCTCATTCATATGCTCTCATCTGAGCTGGGTGGGAATGAGGACTATGGTGCTTTCAAAGCTGTGGTCATGACCGTGCTGAATGAACACGCACCCGTTAAGAAAAAATATATTCGCGCAAACGATGGGCCTTTTATGACTAAAGCCCTGCGCAAAGAAAACATGCTTTGAACTAGACTGCGTAATGAGTATAATAATGATCGAACCGAGGCAAATCTAAAGGCCTTCAAAAAGCAGAGGAACGAATGCGTGAAATTATTGCGTAGGGCCAAGTTTGACTACTATAGGAACATCGACCTGGGTAAGCTTACCGATAATCATAAGTTTTGGAAGACTGTAAAGCCACTGTTTCAGACAAAGTGCAAATAAATTCTTCCATCTCTTTGATCGAAGACGGAAAAATGGTAAATCAGGACACTCAAATTGCAGAAATTTTCAACCAGTATTTCGCAAACATCACAGATAGTTTAGGGATCACTGTAAATGACTCACTGTTGTTACCAACAAGTGATATACTAGATCCAATTGACAAATCTGTTGAGAAATACGAAGCTCATCCAAGTATTTGCAAAATCAAAAACACTACGAAGTTTTCAGACAAATTTGAATTCAGAAAGGTCACCACCGAAGAGGTTGCTATAAAGATCAGTCAACTGAATCCGAGAAAAGCCTCTCCAGCTGACTGCATACCTGCAAAAATTTGAAAGGAAAATTCTGACGTATTTTCTGTTGCCATACAGAATTTGTTCAACTCTGGTTTATCCAAGAGTACTTTTCCCAAAGAATTGAAAGCAGGAGATAAAGGTACGAACAACATCCTTTGGAGTTAAGTCCATTGCTTACCTTGGAAATAAACTGTGGCAGAATTTACCGCAAGAAATAAAACAATCAAACAGCCTTCCCATCTTCAAAAAACAAATTAGATGTTGGAATGGTGGAAAATGCAACTGTAGGCTTTGTAAAGTATATATCCCGAAAGTTGGGTTTCTAACAGGATAGATTTTTTAACATCCTTTGTCCTGTATATTTTTTATTGATAGTTTTATTGTAAATAATGTATATCGTAAATAGTAGGCTTTAATTAGCTGTAATTTAGCTATTTTTTTTTCCTAGCCTATTTTAAATAGATCATCAAAAAAAATAAAAAAAAAACAAGTTAAACATAACGAAAATTACCCTTAGCGAACAAGATAAAGAACCAACAAAATTAACAACTAAGGGTTTCTCCTCACGATAAAAATTACTACTGAAGATCTGTTTCACTAAACTTGCCAAAGTTGCGATGCCTGTTTTCATTTCTAACGAAGTCGTTAGCTATTTCCAAAGAGCGGCATCGTGTCCGCTCGTTTCTTATGGAAGTTCAGTATTGCGAGATTGTTGAACCTTGCTTGCTTCATGTTCGAACGAAGCCACGTTTTCAGGCGTCTAGCCATTGAGAAAGATCTCTCAGCAGATGCACTCGTTGCCGGGAGCTTCCAAAGCACTCGTTGCCAAGAGCACTCGTTGCCAAGCCGGGAGCACTCGTTGCCAAGAGCTTCCAAATAATCACCACTTCACCGATGAAACGACGTTCTTCGGGCTTAAAATTCATGATCCCCTTCAAAATGTCGTCGAAGCGCACGGCTTCATTCTTTCCAAACAACAGTCTAAAGAGGGGAAGCTGAGCCGTAAGCGAGAGCATGTTGACGTCGCCAGCATAATTTTGCTCCAAAAACCTTAATTCCTCCGCGTGGTCCTTAGACTGCAAAAAATTGAGAAGCAATGACTCCAATTGCTCATAAGCTTTGAAGCAAGGCTGACTGAACCTGAGGTCAATGGAGTGAACCATCAAATCAACAGCTTCAAAATAGATCTGTCGAAATAATCTCGTGGGGATTCTGCAAAGGTAGGCTGACTCCCTTCCTCCTATCTTGCAGGGTTATGTCGTTTACGGGGCAACTTTGGTTCTCCGATCAAATTATGCTGCTTCGCTTTCATTAAAACTGCATCGTAAAACAGATTGAAGCTTTCTGTATTCCGAATGGTTTCGAGAGTCGTTTTAGTCAAGATTGCCAGTCTCTTTCCAGATATAGCTGACAGATTGGATCCTTGCAATGTCTTCGACAAGTTATTCGTATGTACAAATAGCCGTTGACCGAGATTTAGCCCAAAAAAGAACTCGAAACTTTTCATTTTATGGTCACAACCAATTATCCTAGCCTTCGCATTTGAATCTAGTTTTCCAGCTTCTAAACAAACACGCCATAAATCCAAGATGTGATCGTAGCTATCGATGATTCGCTGAAAACTTGTCGCTCTCACAGTCCACCTCGTAGCGCTCAAGGATGATGTCATCAAGATCTTCCACATCACCTTCGATGTTGTCCTTTATTTCGGCGAGAATTGTCTCCCTTTTCGGAGAACATTTAACAAGTGCGATGATCTCTCTCGATCCCCATTACATCGGATAATATCTTGCTATCCGACGTAGTGTCTTTCACACTCAAACTCAGAGAATGAGCATGACAATGAGTAAGAAGTACCTTTGGCTAAATTTCACAAATTTTCGTTCCAACCCCTGATTTTCGACCAAGCATGTTGCTTGCTCCGTCAAAACACTGTCCACGACACAACTTTAACGGTAACGAGAACCGTGTTAGACAATCTTGTATTGCAGATAGAATTGTTTTGGATTCCATGTTAGGGACGTTATAAAATCCAAAAAAGTCTTCATGAGCGAGTAATTCCTCATCAACCCATCGAAGGCAAAAACTCATCTGTTCTTTATTTGTAATATCCGTGTACTCATCGCAGATCAAGGAATAGAAATTCGGATGAATATCATCAGCTAAACCTCGAAGGACGGTATTTGACATGATTTGTAAGATTTCATTTTGGATATCATGGCTCAAGTACGTATCTTCTCCTTTTGTAATCCATTCACCCAATATCGGATCGTCCATTGCAGGTTATATCTTCAGTTGCAAGAAGTTTGATGCCTCATCTGTATCTCCTTGAAAAGCAATTCCTTGTCTACCAAGATACCGAATGCTCTGGAGAATTTTCAAAAAACAGCGACGATTACGTTCCATTACTGTTTTGGCCTTCTCATGCACCATAGCCAATGCATCACCGCATTTTGGAACAACATACTCGTTAGTAAGAGCAGTCCTGTGGCATTTTGAATTTTCATGTTGCTTCAGATATTCCAAAGCATGCTTCCAGTTCGAGAATCCAGATTTAAGGAAGGAATCCTCTTTATTCCTGCTACTCTCCAAATAAAGTTTCGCGTTCTGCCGAAAAACGTGGCACAGCAGATAGTCCCCAGAAGCAACATAATGAAGCCATGGAAAGTTCCTAAACCAAACACTCTGGCATGAGCGAGATTGTTTTCCGAACTTAGTTTTTGGAAAGTCGTAGTGAACAGGTTGGAAAGGTGGGGCAATAGATATCGTAGCATTGTCGTGAGGCGTGGCTAATGCGGCAGGAGACCGTGTAATGGTCGTAGAGGTTAAATTTTGGCATGTTGAAGTGCGCTGTTGATCTACTATGGATGACACTATGGACTGGGTACACTGATCTGGTCGAGTCAATTGAGTTTGCTGAATCACATTGGCTGTCTTATTGCTTTCTGTATTTATTCCTAAAAATCAATCAGAATTCCAGCGTTAGGAATGGATTTTTGATTTAAAAGGAGCCCACAGTAACAATTAAATGCTGGAGGAAGAGTTTGCCGTAATACCATTGACACAAGATACTCGAAAACGACAGATAATATTAGTAAGAGAACAGAAATGATACGGAAAGGACAACTTACTTGATTTATTTGAGGTGTCCTTTTTGAAAAAATTTGTTATCTTTGGTGATGATGATTCGCTCTTGTTATGCCCTTTCTGTCTATCCATGTTGCCATAAATCATATTGGAATCTTGGTTTGTTATCACTGCTGGATTGAATGATCCAGAATGTCTTGCACTATAAGCCATTCGTCTTTTCAAAAATTTCATTCTATAAACAATTATTTTGAAGCTGTAAGTGATCACATTCCACGGAGACTTCGAGCGTACAGTTGATCGATTCATTCGAGGGACAAATCACTGATTTTTTTTTCGTACACCTTTCTTGAAATCACAAAAAAATCACGTACAAAAATCACAAAATTACAAATAAATCACTTGCAAAAAGCACGAAAATCACAAATCACAGAGAAATGACAGAAAAATCACACAAAAAATCACCAAAAGAATCACTAAGATCTTCAAAAAATCACAGAAAAAATCATGTGACTTTAAAATCACAAAAGTCACGTACGCTATTTTGACAAGTGATTGGCCCCTCGGATTCATTCCATTAACTTTCGGAAAGTCTTGCAAAGCAAAAAGCAAGGTGAGTAAGCATACTACAACCTTTAAAGCGCCCATCATTATCTCCCTCGACTTTGAACTACTAACTGAGCGAGGTGTAGCTAAATCACAGTTATGAAGGAGTACGTCTTAGGATTGAAAGGCTTAATTTCACAAATGCTTTCGCACCTCTTCAGAAACTAAAGCCGGAAACCCACAATGTATGGTAATTCCAGCTATAATAAGTGAACCCAGAAGACCGCGATCATCAACAGCCCCATTCGTTTCAGGTATTAAATGAGAAGACTGAGAAAAAGATCATGAGCGACCTTGCTCTTAATTCGATAGGTACTTTAGCAATGTTTTGTTTTACGTAGTTTCCTGTCATGGACCCTGATTACGACGTCCTAAAGTTACCACGGCTGACATGTAAATTTGTTTGGGAGTTATTTTCTTCGCTGTCATCGATACATTAAAATGAGTGAACTTGAAAACTCCATATTTGTAAAAGTTTTTAGACCTATCTCTAAAAAAAGTGGGGGATCCCCCCCCCCCCTAGCCCAATGGCTGCGCGGTCCCTGCTTGAAACAGTCGAGGCAAGCGTTAATATGCATGTATGTCACAAGTCTGTGGCTCCAGTTTAAAGAAGACAAATTTGTCAAACCGTTTATTGAGCTTTGATGCAAATAAATCAACGGATGGTGAAACACCTATATCAGTGAGAAATGAAATGCTAAATCTTAGGATGTAACTGCCATTCTGCAGACGTAGTTGCAAAGCACATTGACTCGCTGTTTGCTTCAAATGTTCTGATTTCCAGGTTTATGTGCAGTTGTTAACTATATTTATGTTCCATTCAATGCACTGTAAAGCCAAATTGCCAAATTTGTTTTGCATAAATTGTTACATGCAATTGAATGGGTGGTACCCATGTGAGAAAAGACAGTGCTGCTGTTGCACTGTCTGACAATACTTTTATATGTATGGCTGTGAGGTCATTTGCATATGTTTTCAATGCTAGGACAGCATACAAATCCAAAAGGTTTGTGTAGTTTCGTTGCTGATCAAATGACCATGATCCTCTGGTGGAGGTATTTTCACAAGAAACTCCCAAGCTTCAAAGAGATGCATCGGTTTCTCTTTTCCTGGGTGCATGATGCCGTCTGAATGGCTTACAAGCCCTGGGAAAGTTTCAATTCAATGTTTGATTCCTTTTTAGGATCAAACTACCAAAAACATTTCTTTGTCAAAATTTCCTTACATTGTTTAAGCGTCATTGTTTTATCATGGTCGATATAACGATAGAATAATGGATGAAATGAGGCCCCCCAGGGGGTCTGTGTTCTCTTGTTCCCTGTAAAATGCCATAAAATCTCCCTTGTTCCAAACAATGTTTTCTAAATGTTCCCTAAAAAGAAATTTTCAAGGGCGCAGGAGGCATGGGGGCAGCGGGGGCAGCTGCCCCCATTGTCCTAGTGGTGTGGGGGCAGCACAGGGGCAGCTAGTGTCCTTTTCAAAAACTGTACTGCAAAAGCAGTCTAAAAGACGGTGTAAAAGGTGTTTGTGCAAGTTGAAAGCTATGAGTGATAGATAACTATTAATGAGGTATTAAAATATCTAATTTTGGTTTCGTTGAAAGTGGGATTGAGGTTGGCATTCTAAGCCAAAGACAATTAATTTTAGAGCACAAAAAATTGTCTGCAACCAATGACGCATCTCAAAACCCGAAAAACCAAAACCAATGAGACTTAAACATAAAACCTGACAGGGCTAAAATGGCTAAAACTGACCAAGCCCGCAACCCGTGAGCCTCAAAGACCCACAGTGGGCATAAATAGAGGGTCATGAGGTCATTTCACATGTACCAAATATAGCTAGGTTTTAATAAGGCATCTACTTGCAGGAACTGTTTTAATTATTTAGATAAACATTTTAGCAAAGACTGGCAACTAAAATATGAATGTTTTATTCAGTTAAAAACAGAAACTATTTCTGTGAATTCTTTTCACATCACACCCTCAGTAACAATTAATTGCTCTTTTGGGACTTTGGCAACCTCCGCATTAGAGAAAACATCAGGAGTTAAAAATGAAACATGGGCCCCTAGCAAAGCAAGTCGTGAAAGGTACGCTGAAGGTGCACCCATCTAGGGGGACTGGGTGCATGCTCCTCCGGCAAATTTGTTAAATCAAGATTGTTAGAATCACTCTGGTAGCTATTTGCAACCCTAGATACAATTATCATCAAATTAGCTACTCATTACGCACATGAATCACAATATAATAACTAGCTACCTCTTCTTGATTTTAATAAATTTTAGAAATTTGAGAAGTTACAGGGGCCCTTTTTGATCACGAATCTGGCAGAGACCTGAATTTGAGCTATATTTGAAACACTGAGTTATTATTCATGAGCCCCAATGGCCATGAGCCCCAGGTTTTTGACCCCCTGACCCCCCTCTCCTCAGCCCTGTACATGTTATCTGAGACTCCGGTTCCTCCTAATTTCAAATCTGCAATAAATTTTTCAGAAACAAATTGCACCTTATGAAGTATGGCCCAAAGACTTGTCCACAGTAGTTCTGGCAAAGACTTGTAAAAAGTATGTCTCGCCGGTACAATGAATAGCTTATAATTAACAAAGTACACAATCTACAAAGAAATGAAGTTTGAATTCAGAATCAGGCTGACTTGGTGGTTCAAAAGACATATTGGTGACCTTGAAGTTTCTTTTGCTACAGGGGATTCCAGAGTTCCCCAGGGACTAATTTCTTGTTTTATTGGATAATCAAAAAGGCCCAAATTGGACCCATAATTGGTTAAGATCATCTGGAAGCTGATAATTTATAGATTCAGAATCATACAGGGTGTCTCAAAAGAATTGTTCGACGATTGATTAAATATTGAAAAATGAGGACAACATGAACAGGCTCATGAAAAGATAACCCTGTTCCTAAGATTATAAAATAATTTTAGGGACTAAAATCGTCCAAATCGGTTGAAAATTCACTGAGTTACGAGCTCTCGAAGATCTCAAATATACGATCGCTGAAACCAGAGACCCCCCAGATTACTTGTATTGCAAATAGCTCAAAGACAGAGGTAAGAGAAGCTTATCCAATATCATACCTCTCGTTGATATCAGAGCAAACCAAATACGACTTCTAAAGTAAATTATTTCTTGCATTCATTCTCAAAATTCCTTAACATTGCATAGGCCCAAAAACAGTAGTTCAAAACAAAATCGGCGAGAGACTGAATCTGTGTCCTCAAAGCATCCATATGCTTGACAGTTAGGTTATCGAATAACTGTTTGAATCCCACTTGGTTCGCCCTGAAACAATTGAGAAATACCAAAAATGCCATTTCGAGGCCTCTGGTTTCAGCTTTCGCACAAACTTGAACTTCAAAAGCTTGCAACCCCATGAATTTTTATCGAATTTGCAAGATTCTTGTGCCAAAAATTAATTCAAAATCTCAGGACAAGAGTGACTTGACCAAAGGTTCATTCAGCGTATCGTTATTTTTTAGTATTTAATCAAACGTCGAACAATTTTTTGAGACACCCTGTATATGGTTTACATTTGCCAAATTTGGACCTTTTGAGCAGTTCATAAATATATGGAAAAATCACCCCTAAAACTTATACTCCTTAAAATCTACGTTTCTATGGCCAAATTTGGCACAGAACAGACAAATTCTGACCAAAATCCTATTCTAAACGGATGTAAACAATAATAACATTAAATTGAACACAAAGATTAAGTTTGAAAATGATTTTCTTTAGCTTTATGAATGAATCTGGGAGAGCTTTATGAATGAATTTCAAAAAAATGAAGAATTACACAAAGTGCAAAAACTTCAATATGTTAGCAAATTCAAATTGCAATATCTCTGGATTGGAAAAATATTAATGCATTTGTCTTTTTTACTCAATAACCCAAAAAATCATTTTTGCGAAATGTCCTCATGCATGCCAACTGTGCCCACTCCAACCAAGGTGTTGTGGCGCAGTGGTGTAATTGTCTGACTTTGCAGCCAGAAGAGTCAGGTGGAGTGGGCAAGGGTTAATTTAAGGTCCAATGATGACATAATTTTGCAGTAATGAATCAATAACATGCAGTGATTAAGTGAATATTATGCATTGATGATTTTCTCAAATTTTAGTTTGAGATATTCAAACACTTCTGTTCTTGATATTTGAAGAATAAAGACAAATGAACGTACCTCCTTGGCAATGAAATTCTGCTAGGCAGTTCCTTTAATTTAACAGCAATTTTGCTTCTATCATTGAAACTAATAACTTTCTTCAAACGGATTGTCGGGAAAGATATGCAATCATGCATTATTTAGCAAAATAAGTAAAAATTTTGTCAAACCATCTTGGACGAGGGTTGAACTTCAAAAAGTAGCCAGAGATTGGAAAAAAGGCAAAACCAAATTTTGGGAAATCAGCTGTATACATGCTAAACTGCCTTGGAATACGGAGAGCCAAGCGTATTCTAGCCATACTACACTCACAGAAAAAAGGTGGTTTTCAGAGGTTCTAGCAAAGAACCCTAGGGTTCTCGAATGCCCTAAGGTTCTTCAAAGAACCTAGGGGTTCTCTAGAGTACCCTATAGGGTTCTTCGAGAGTACTCTGAAGAACCCTTAGGGTTCTTCAAGTCAAAAAGGTTCTTCAAAGAACCCTTATGACTGCAAATATCACGTGACTTACGCAAAGTGTTCGAAAATGGAATGTATTCGCGTTCTCTTTTGCTCTTGAAAACGGTTGAATTTTAAAGTTTCGTTGTTGCGGCGAAGCTTTGAAGGAAAGAAAGGAAAGAACATTGCGAAGAAGGTAAGCTTTAATGAATTTATTTCACCTTAATTGACAAAATATGATTGAGGAGTAGGATGATGCATTTTACTGGAATATAATTGTTTCATTTACTTTATCTGAAATTAGGGAGAAATTCCCGAGAAAGTTGGCTACGCGTTGCAGGTTTATGGACTTGGAAAATGCGTCTCCCACTGAGTTGAGAGCAAACTCAGCCTGGCTTTGTTTCGTTATTTCACCTTTCTGACATTTTCCCCACAAAGAAGCATTGGGTTTTGTTCATATTGCCTCTCTTTCAAAAGATTATCTGGCCTACGAATTGGGTAACGTTGTTATGACATCGGGTACCTACAGGAAATAGGTAGGCGTAGCCTAAAGGCAACAAGAAATACTTCTATACTTGCCCTTCTGCTTGTCTAGGAAACAGTATTTTCGACCTGAACCCAAACTTGCTTGCCTTTTGTAGTAGGTCAAACTTGACCAACATTGGGCAAGCCTTCTGATGCCCTAGTAACAATTTTCTACAAAGGAACAATGTTTGAGTAAGAAACCGTTTGTATTGGTTGTTCAAATCAGCATGATACAGTTTCTTCGAATTTTTCGAGACTTTTCTTATATCTTTTATCCACATCTAATTCATGTTTTGGTGATGATCAGGCCTAGATCTTTTGGATCCAAGAATTTTCAAGTCTTCCAAAGACTGTATAACAAAGATTATTTCTGAGAACCCTATTTTCCTGAACTTTCTTGTCAGGTTTTGCAAATGTGGTGATGCTATGGATATCGAATTTATCTTGCTGTTTTCAAGAAACTGACAGACTATCTAGACTTGGAAAAGACAGAAATCAAAGTAGCTCAAGGCAAGCAAAATGATGGGACACAAAACTCACATGAAAATAGAGAAAACTTGGAATAACAACCACAGCTGTCAAACGTTCTGTGTTTTGAAAATTGGAACGAAATAATCGTAATCTTAGGGATCAATGACTTCTTGAAACTTAAAATGAAGACAAGACTGTTAAATTTTCTTAACAGAAATCTGAGCTTCGACGGTCAAGATGGTAAAAACGTAGAACTTGTGGCCAGTGAGGTGTGATAGGATGGACTGATGATATGAAATTGAAGAATGTAGTGATAGGGTGAAGTCATGAAGGGATGAAGCTGCAAGACAGAATGATGAAACTGAATGATGAATGGAATGCTTAATGGAAAGAGGAAAATGAATGATAGAGAAGAATGGATAAGGTAGGCAATTTTTCAAGGAGCTCGACATTTCAGAAACAGTTTTGGCTTCATTAAGATCATTTTCTTCTTTTTCATGTGCAGTACAAAGGCCACCGTTAACGCTATCTCACCTGGGAGTTTTGAAGCAGTCAATACCTGAGGGGGTTGGATTGTACACCCCTCCTTTTCTTCGCTGTTATACACATCTTTTATAAGAAACCATGTAAGAAACCAGGATCAGGCCATGCTATGGATTTGCTACAAGTCTATCTTTTGGTGATAAAAACGAGAGAAAGAAATCGTTCCTATGACCAAAGCATAGACTTGTAGCAAGTCCAGCCATGCTACTAAAAGTTTCTTAATTTTATGTGAAGTTTTGTCCATTTTAGTACTAAAAGTGAGGCCCCCTGGGATCTCGGGCTCCAAGTCTCCAGGGTTTATTTTAATGGGCTCCGGCCTCCCAGTGGCAAAATTGCAGTGCTCCAGGGCTCCATTGCATGCTTTTTAGAGCTCCAGGGGCTCCATCTCTTAAAATTCTAGAAAACCACTTTGGGCTCCAGGACTCCAAGCCTTCAAAATGATGGGCTCCAGAGCTCCAGCGACCCCCCTTTGGGGGCCTCAAAAGTTTCTTAGTTGGTTTCTTATTTTTTGAATCCAGAAGTATCAACGTGGTCGCTAACACTGTGGGCTGATATGTTTCTTGACATTTAAAACATCATATAGGATAGGAATAAACAGTGTTCTATTATGTTGAAAACACTCAAGAGTAAAGGTTCAACGATGTATTTGCTATGATATCTATGCTTTAACTCTTAAAAGTTTCTTAGTACTTCTCAGACATAGTACTAGAGTTTCTTAAAATTTTTGCCATCTTAGTACCAGTTTAGCCTGCGTGCAGACTTTACTTGCCATTGTGAATGAGAGCCAAGGCCTGGCTCTCCTTCGCACTGGGAAGTAAAGTCTGCACGCAGGCTAGTACTAGTTCTTATAAACCAGTTTCTTAAATAAAAAACCTGTATTCAAATTTCTTCAGTTGTGATTAAAGTTCTGAAAATGTTACCAATCTACCAGAATTAAGGTAAACAATTGACCCATATGTAGGGAATTTAAGGTGAAAAAACCCACCCATATGAGCATCCAGTATCATTTAACAAGCAAGTACAGCCCTTGGGAGCTATCTGTAGTCCAATTTAAAATTTTGTTGCGGTTCATAAACCTTCAGAGAGTGCTTGATAATCTGAGAATGAAATAAATTCGGATTTCAAACTTTATTTCTTGAGATTTCTTCAAGTCCCTGGATCACTGTGCCCCCCCCCCCCCCCCCAATCAAAATTTTGTTTGCCAATGTGTTGTGTTTGTGTGTGGTTTATGATTTATGTATCGTCCTGTACTCATCCTGTACTCATTCATTGGATAATGTTGTCATGTGATTCATGTCCAACTGTTAAGGTGGGTTCATGTTTGTGGTCGTTGAATGTGTTAGGGACTTTTTTGAGTGAGAGATCGAGCGATCATGTATTCAAGTGTTCACACAAGTTAAGTTTCAACAGTGTCATGTATATATATATGTTTAGCAGACCGGTTAATCAATCTAATCATTGTATATAGCTTAAGTGATTCATCTACGAGATTAAGTTACTCTCTTCTGTCTCGGATCGACCGTACAGACCGTACGTTCACAACAAATTGGAGGTCCTACCGAGATCGGGAGAAGAAATTTGATGCAGTAAAGAATTGTCTGAAAGATGCCTGGACTACCTAAAATTGTGAAATTTAGAGGGGACAATGATCAGTCCTTTCGAACATGGATCTTGGAACTCGAAGCGCAGTTAACAGCATTGGGGCATGAAAAATCGAAATGGAGAGATCTGATATTGTGTGCATGTGAAGGGAAAGCTTTTCAAGAAATTACAGCTCAGGTAGCAAAATCGGATGGGAAGATCACGTATGACGAACTAAAAAAGAGCCTTATAACAACATTTAGTGGCCCTGATTACTTACGCACCCTTCAGGCGAAACCTAGAGGACTCGTGTTTACTAAAGGGATGAAGATCAATGCATATGCGACTGAACTAAAAATGGTTATCAGTGAACTGTATGAAGTCAGCGAGGAAAAGGCAATCAACCATCTCGCGATCAACCATATTATCTCAACTCTCGATAGTGAAATGAGAGAACAAGTTCACATCCTGCAGTTGACGGGATCAGCGACACCAGAGGGAATCTTGGAACTGGTAGAAACAAAAATGAGAAGTCATCCATTCCCGAGACCAGAGACAGCCTCAGCCAGTGCATCTGCTGCAGAATCTGATCGGCTAGGCCGCCTCGAGAGAGTAGTTGAGTCGCTAGCGAGTCAAGTAAATCGCTTGTCTACAGGGAGTTCGTCACGGCAGCAAGAAACAACAGTATGCGAACATTGCCAGAAACCGGGACACATAAAATCACAGTGTTTTAAGCTTAAGAAATGTTACCTTTGCTCTAAATTTGGACATATTGCGAAGCACTGCAGAAATAGCAACAATCAAGGTGAAGTTTCAACATCTTCTGGGGAAACTGGAGCAAAGAACAGCGTCAACAGCGTGGATTTTGTTGCCTTACAATCTTCACCAAGAATTTATTTGGACATAAATGTTGGGGGTTCGAAACTAGACTTCCTTTATGACCCAGGAAGTCAATACTCAATGATACCAAAGAATATTTACGATCAACTACCAAACAAACCTCCATTGAGTGCGGTGAATAAAGTTGGAATGGGAATCTCAGGCAGAAGATTTGAGTTTGATGGAGTCTGCCATATGTCATTGAGTTTCAGCCGACCAAACAAGTCTGTATATGTTTTGGAGTATGAGCCGTTGCTTGTGTCAACGAAGATCAACACATGCATTTTCGGGATTCACACAGAGCGCAGATTTAAAGGAGCCACCAGAGACCACGATGAGCATGTTATCAAATTTATCCCAAGAGAAAACAAAGCCCCCATTGCAATGCCCTATATGGAAGAGAAAAGCTCTACGCCCTGTGCTTTTATTCAAGTTGCCAAAGTTACAATTGTACCCGAGAACGAAGTAGCATGGATTAAAGGAAAAGTAAAGGGACTAAGTCGCAATGAAGATAAGCAATTTCTTTTTGAAGGAAATTCTAACGAAAATAGTCTCGAGTTCACCGTCATCCGGATGCATGCAGAACAACGAACAGTTGCAATACCAGTTTTCAACACCTCTGATTCAGCAATTAAGCTGAGGAAAGGTGAATGTCTTGGTAACTTGACAGAGTTGGATGCCGAAAGGGTGATTGACGTGATCTCTGTTGACCTAGAGAACACAGCAAATGCATCGACCACACAGTTGTCAAACATGTCTGCTGATGCTACAAATAACTTTGAAGAAAAACTGCACGAAATCGTAAACAGCTACAAGCAGAGAATGGAAAACATACCCGAGACCTACCCTGCAAAAGTGCCGGTGAAACACTCTATTGATTTGAAAGATGACGTGCCTGTACACGAGAATCCGCGACGCATAGCGTACAGTCAAAGAGGAGCTGTAAAAAGATGTGATCGATGATCTTTTGCAAAAAGGTTTCATTCGTGAATCTCAGTCGCCATATGGTGCCTGCGTTATTCCTGTTTTGAAGAAAAATGGACAAATTCGTTTGTGCATTGATTATCGGCGATTAAATCAAAAGACCATTACAAGACAATATCCGATTCCTCGTACAGAAGATTTGCTTGAAAAAATGAAGGGGGCCAAGTATTTCACGGTGCTTGACCTAAAGAATGGCTATTTTCAGATTCCACTCAGGGAAGGAGACGAGGAGAAAACAGCATTTGTTGTACCTTGGGGGAAGTTCGATTGGCTTAGAATGCCCCAAGGATTATTGGGGGCCCCTTTTACCTTCGGGGAAAATATTGCGTCGATATTTAATGGAATGGAAGGCTATGTAGCAGCTTATTTCGACGATTTGGCAATTTATAATGACACAGCAGAGGAGCATTTACAGAGCATCGAAAAGGTTTTGGATAGACTAGCATCGTGTGAATTGCGGCTGAATCTAACGAAGTGTCAGTGGATGAAACAAGAAGTCCAATTCTTGGGACATGAAATCAGCAGCGAGGGAATTCGCCCTCTTACATCAAAGATCAATGAAATTGTAAATATTAGTGTACCAAGTGGAGTGGATCAACTGAGAGCATTCCTTGGATTGTGTGCCTATTATCGAAAGTTTGTACCGAACTTTTCGGACATTGCTGCGCCATTATACGATCTTTTGAAGAAGAATAAGAGTTTCATTTGGAGTGATGATTGTGAAGCTGCGTTTGCGAAACTAAAACAGAGTTTATCAGAACCAGCAGCCTTTGAAATTTGGTGGGAGATCACTTACTGAAGCAGAGCGTCGATACGCGACTACAGACAAAGAATTGTTGAGTGTATTTTATGCAGTTAAACAGTGCCAAATATACATTATTGGATATGACTATATTGTATACACAGATTACAAGCCATTGATATATCTGAAGAGTTTTCGAGACGTTGTTGCACGACGTTTTCGCTGGATACAATTCTTAGAAGAATTGCAGGTTAAAATTGCATATATAGAAGGAAAGAGTAATATTGTTGCTGACTTTTTGAGTCGAAATATTCGAGATCAAAATAAATGGAGTGCAATTTCATTTGATTCCTTGGAGTTAGCAGAATTATTGTACAATACAGCCGATATGATTGCGTTTCAAAGAGAAGATGATCAGTTGAGTTCAATTTTCAATTATCTTGAAGGGAAAGTCGTAGATAAAGATTTAATTGACAGGAAGTTTCAGAAACATTTGCATCATATTTTGATTGAAGATGGACTGTTGAAATATAACAATCGTGGAGACCTATGTATTATCGTAACAGAGAAATTACGAGCTGAAATTTATGAGTTTTGTCATAGTGATTGGTCCTCTGGACATTATGGAGCATTTAAAACACACAAATGTGTATTGAATCGATTATTCTGGTGGCCAAAGTTATTCGAAGATGTAGAGACCTATATAAAGAATTGCATATCTTGTCAAACAATCAAGAAGGCAACAAAGGAACTCGGTAAGTTAAATTTACACCATGATTCACATCTTGACTTACCTGATAATGCTGAAACGGAAAAGCAAGACTTTGTGTTTTCAGATGATGATGAGGATGATGATGGTGCAGATGGTGAAGATGACATTGCAGAGCATCCTCCTAGTTACTTTCTTAGGAACAGGCAGAACCGACCATATTATGGATATTAAAACTTTCGTAAGCAATTGTTTGCTGAAAACTGTAGTAAAAAAAATGCACCATTTGTGTCAAGACAATTTGTGTTAAAAATTGATTGTTTATTGATTTTCCATATTTACTTAGCATTTTAAGATTTGATCTTGGTATTAAATGTTCTTTTAGGGGGGAGGAAATGTTGTGTTTGTGTGTGGTTTATGATTTATGTATCGTCCTGTACTCATTCATTTCATTGGATAATGTTGTCATGTGATTCATGTCCAACTGTTAAGGTGGGTTCATGTTTGTGGTCGTTGAATGTGTTAGGGACTTTTTTGAGTGAGAGATCGAGCGATCATGTATTCAAGTGTTCACACAAGTTAAGTTTCAACAGTGTCATGTATATATATGTTTAGCAGACCAGTTAATCAATCTAATCATTGTATATAGCTTAAGTGATTCATCTACGAGATTAAGTTACTCTCTTCTGTCTCGGATCGACCGTACAGACCGTACGTTCACAACAAATGCTGACAACCAATGTTTTACTGTTTAACCAGCAAATATTGTATAACCTTTTTCAATTGTTGCAGATATTAGACTTTTTTATAATAAGAAATTTGGCTCAGGACATATTACTAAAAGCTTCTAAGTGAAATCTTGTCCATTTAATACTAAAAGTTTATTAATTGGTTTCTTATATTTTAGTGCATGAATTATCAATGTGGTCTCTAACACTGCTGCACGCTTTTTTAAAAGAACTTGTTTGTAAGAAACTAAGTACTGAGATGGCCAAAAGTTTAAGAAACATTGGTACGATGTTTGAGATGACAATAGTACAAAATCGAAAATCAAAAATGAAAAAAATTTGAAAAGATAGAAACAAGTGTGCCCCTTTGTTGCCATTTGCAGCACTTCGTTGAAAATTTCGGGTGAGTCAGGAAAAAACGCCCGGCGCGCGTTTGAAAAAGCGCCCGGCCCTGAGTATATAAGAAATTATATTTTGCAATACCTGATTGAATAGCTAACATGTTCAATTCTTTTTAGAAATTTTCTTGGCTAAAATCGGTCACTCCGTTCAGATTCTGTAAGCGATTTTCTAAAATGAATCCCTTTGGGAAACATTGAAAAACATGCTAAAACTACAAGCAAGAATCCCTAATGCTTTAACCACACAGCGCTGACTTTCAACACGCTTTAGCACGTGTTTTCCTTTTGGCTGGTTGAAAATTCTCCCCCCTAGTGTGAATAACTTATTCAGGAAATTTCCATTCTCCCATGAGGACAAAATACATGAACACATCCAAGAGTCATTATCGCAAGGAAGGAGAACAAAGAGAAATCTTTCTTGGTGTTTTCACTCGTTTTTGTAGATGTTTGAAAGGGGCTTTCTGCAGAAAATCTCCTATTTCGAGGGGAAGGAGTGGCCGATAGACGATTACGCTAAGGATGGCGGCGAGGAACTTTTTACCAAGATGCATTGCGTTCTATAATCGAATCCCTATAGATTCGTTAACGATTCCTAATTCAAACGCAATGCATCTTGGTAAAAAGTTCCTCGCCGCCATCTTTAGCGTAATCGTCTATTAAAGCTGGGTAAATTACTAAACCTAATTTGACATGTCGGAGATAACATAAGACAGTTTTCAATATTATTGCTTTGATATTCAGGGAGCAGGATTTTTCAAAAGTTTTTATTGACACACCGGGTAGTTTCCAAATCTTTGTTCATATTCGTAATCACCATGCTTGAAATAGGTTCAATAAGAATTTTGAGACAATTCTGTGTGATTTCAATTTTTGGTCATTTGTACAACTTTTTGTGCCATTTGGACCAATTTAGTGACATTATTTTTAAAACCTTCGTCCATAGTCATAATCAGCACACTCGTTGCACCAATTTAGAGATAATTCTGTGCGATTTCAACTTTAGGTCATTTGTGCCAGTTTATTTGCCATTTGGACCACTTTAGTGACCACATTTTCGAAATCCCCATCCATGTTCATAATCAGCATTCTCCAAACAGGCTTTGCACAAATTTTGAGAAAAATTATGTGCAATTTCAATATTTGGTCATTTGCGCCACTTTTTGTGCCATTTGGACCACTTTAGTGACCACATTTTCAAAATCATTGTCCATGTTCATAATGAGCACACTTGAAGTAGGCTTTGCACCAATTTAGAGACAATTCCGTGCAATTTCAATAGTTTGTCATTTGTGCCAATTTTTGAGCCATTTGGACCACTTTAGTGACAATATTTTCAAAATCTTCGTCCATATTCATAACCAGCACATTCGAAATAGATTTTACACCAAGTTTGAGATAATTCTGTGCAATTTCAATATTTGGTCATTTGTGCCACTTTTGTGCCATTTGGACAACTTTAGTGACAATATTTTCAAAATCTTCGTCCATAGTCATAATCAGCACATTCGAAATAGGTTTTGCACCAACTTTGAGATAATTCTGTGCAATTTCAATAGTTTGTCATTTGTGCCACTTTTTGTGCCATTTGGACAACTTTAGTGACTATATTTTCAAAATCTTCGTCCATAGTCATAATCAGCACATTCGAAATAGGTTTTGCACCAACTTTGAGAAAATTCTGTGCAATTTCAACATTTGGTCATTTGTGCCACTTTTTGTGCCATTTGGACAACTTTAATGACAATATTTTCAAAATCTTCGTCCATAGTCATAATCAGCACATTCGAAATAGGTTTTGCACCAACTTTGAGATAATTCTGTGCAATTTCAATATTTGGTCATTTGTGCAACTTTTTGTTCTATTTGGACCACTTTAGTGACCACATTTTCAAAATCATTGTCCATGTTCATTATGAGCACACTTGAAGTAGGTTTTGCACCAATTTTGAGACAATTCTGTGCAATTTCAATAGTTTGTCATTTGTGCCAATTTTTGAGCCATTTGGACCACTTTAGTGACAATATTTTCAAAATCTTCGTCCATATTCATAACCAGCAAATTCGAAATAGGTTTTGCACCAAGTTTGAGACAATTTTGTGCAATTTCAATATTTGGCTAATTGTGTCAGTTTTTGTCCCATTTGGACCACATTAGTGACAATATTTTCAAAATCTTCGCCCATTCTCGTAATCAACACTTTGAAATTTTAAGGGTTCCTTGAAGAACCTTTATGGGTTCTCTGAAGAACCTTTATGGAATCGTTGAAGAACCTTTAGGAGTTCTCTGAAGAACCTTTATTGGTTCACGGAAGAACCTTTATAGTAGCACTGCAGAACCTTTAGGGGTTCTCTGAAGAACCTTTATGGGTTCTATGAAGAACCTTTAGGGGTTCTGTGAAGTACCTTTATGGGTTCTATGGAGTACCTTTAGGGGTTCTCTGAAGAACCTTTAGGGGTTCTTTGAAGAACCATTGGTAAGGGTTCTTTGAAGAACCCCTGACTTGGGGTTCTTTGAAGAACCTTTAGGGGTTCCATATATGTATTCTGCTCAAGAACCCTAAAAGGTTCTTCGTAAGCCACCTTTTTTCTTTGAGTGTAGAGGTCATATCTAAAAAAATTTTCCAGGGGAGCATGCCCTTGCACTCCCAGATTTATGCATCTCAAGTCTCTGCCATCTTGCTGCACAACCTCTTTACAGCCAGATAATGGTGGTCGGCAATCAATGAACAATTATACTGTCTGTTACATGAAAACTGCTACATTTCATACAGTCTCTGTCCTCAAGGTACTTGACCAAACAAATCGCCACACCCTCTTGACTCACCCTTTTGACAAAAGAACTGCATTCAATGCTGTTTTGTACAGTGATGAGAATTCCTTAACCCTATCTGACTGTGGTAGGAATGCTCATTACACATCTATATTAATATTTTATGAAGCAAATCTATATTAATATTTTATGAAGCAAATTTTGTTGCACGTAAAACTCGAACACAGTTGAACCAATCCCCGCCAAACTTTCCAGATATCTTCGTCTTCACTGTACCTAACGCAATAGAGATTTTGTTTTTTCAAATTCACCCTAAATGCGGGGTAATGGGGCAAAGCGGCAAAGTCAAAGGATCGAGGGACTCCCCTTACGAAATGGAGGCTACAGAAAGCCAGGAAAGCGAGGAACGGGATAAAACAGGTTGGCCTTGGTGAAGTCCAACTATAAAGGTCTGTTTATTTTGAGTGGGCACTGAATGTTTCGGGGTAAATTCCTTAGAAATATTTTTCAAAGTTAACAAAAAGGCCTAGGCCTATGGGCTACAAGAATTTCTTTGTAAGAAAATGAGATTTTCAGCCTGCACCGAAAGTTTCTTTAACTGATCAGATTTCCAAGGTCCACGACAGTTCTGATGGACTGACGGGGCTGCTGTGCCTAGGTAGGATACTGAAATGGAAGCAGGCTTCACAGCTACACCAGAAAGACGGGCTGGCAACTGCCAGGTGATACTCTCCACATATATTAAGTCCTGAAGTAAGCCCCCTTTGGGCCTATTTTGCAAAAACAATTTGGGGTGAGGGCTTATTCGAGGGAGAGGGGCTTATCTAGCAGCAACCAAAAATCTAACCAGCACTATACACGTATCCCTTTTATGAGAAACTAACAATCTGGGCCAGTACTGAAAGTTCCTTAAATTATCAGATTCTTAGTGCTCGAAGTTTCTTATGAGTTTCTTAAATGTTTCATAGCAGTCTTCGTATTCACTTCCTGTTCTCTCATGAACATTTAAAAACAATGTTTTTTGAAGCTTTTCCAGTGTTTAGATACTATAATCAAGTACCTTCTGAGGAATATTAGACAGGAAACAAGCGAAAGTAAAGTAAACGGTGTTAAGGATTCTTGAGCTATATTTTCCCAGACTGGAGTTTCTCCATTATTGTGTTCTCAGAATTGAGTTTCTTATAAGCATTTTCTTATGAAAATATTAATATAGATTAGAAATAACGATTGTCAGTGAGTGCTGCGCAGCGTATTGGTTGCACAGGTCCATTCCCTGGTTCCGCAGTTTACACTCACTGAATCGTGATGCATGACAAATCGGTATATTGGCTTTGGGTCAATGAACAACAGGAGAACAAATATGTGGCGTTAATGTTCTTTTGTTGCCAATACAAGTGAATTCCAGCCATTCCGATGCCATTTCAAAAGCCGCTGACGGAATGCCCTTTGCAAATTTGTTGAAAACAGACCTGCAAGCATGGACAATCGATCGCCCACCGAAGCCACTGCGCAGGAACAGATGGCTGCTTCGCAGCAAAAATCTATGTACTCTTTCCCTTACTCGAGGCGGGTCAGTATGCGCAAACAGCAGATTTCAGGGGTTTGTTGTTTTTGAGGCAATACCCAAGACTGAGTAAGTCGAAAAAACAAGAAGAAAGTCAGCTAAAGAAGAGAATCAAATGTATTCACTAAAATAAAAAACAATTTTAACAGACAGCAGCGTTCCCCACGGGAGCTTTCTGGCTAGGAGCATATTTAAAAAAAAATACCTTCGGCCTTCGGGTGGGGGGGGTCTCATTCAAGGGGCGCCTTTTTGAAGGTGGGGGCTTATTCAAGGACTTACGGTAGGATTTGCATTACAAAACGTTTCCCATGTTCACCCTGGGAATCCCTGTGTAGGCTCCCTCATAATAACTTTCTTTTCGTGTTGCAGTTGTAATCACAGACAGCCTCATGTTTCCGTAGTAGACACAGTAACTAAAGTTAGAGTTGCGAAGCCTTGATCTCTGGGGAACTTGGTCATTATATTAATAAATGTGCTCCATTGTAAATTTTAAGAATACAGTCGGGATATTTCACAGGAAAGGTATATAGCCAAGAGTCTCTTTGCTCAGATAAAGTGATTCCGGCTGAAAATGCCAACAGGCAGCAAATCCCTCCCCAAACAATTACTCGGTACGATGGCTGCGTCACACAGTTGAATCAGGAGTTGACCAGGGTGAAATCCCACTCTTAAAGCAGGGTCGCCGAGTGCTTTTGAGGCCTGGGAACAAAAATGCGGACTGAGGCCCCTACAAGGGAAGCCAGCAGAAAATGTTTTAATCGCTTTAAAGTTGGTGTGACAAACTAACTAATACCACCTATTTACAATGTAATCTACAAGGATGTCTAAATAATGATATTACAAGCTATATGACGTAATGGCCAGGGTATTTACCAATTCTACAATTACATTTTTCACCCATCCAGGTTCTATCTTTGTTTTAAGGGGGAGCTATACGTAACCATTTGTGACTCCCCTTACGAAATGTAGGCTACAGAAAGCGAGGAAAGCGAGGAACGAGATAAAACAGGACTCGCTGGAAGCTGGAATTAGTGGAAATAGTTGATAACTTGAACACTGCTGACCTAATCCTCACGAAAATTAGATACTTCACTAAATACTCTATTTCTTATAGTTTCCCCATAAGGAGGGGGAAAGGGCCAGATAAGACCTTAGGTGCCTGAACTGAATCCCACCATAAAGGTCTGTTTTTTATTTCAAAAGAAGGGAAAGAGTTCCCATTGATCTCCTATTTCCACAATTAAGTCTCAATTGTATTTTGAGTGGGCACTGAATATTTCGGGGGTAAATTCTTTAGAAATATTTTTCAAACTTAACAAAAAGGCCAAGGCTTATGGACTTTGAAGAATTTCTAGAAAGAATTTCTTTCTAGGAAAATGAGACTTTCAGCCTGCACTGAAAGTTTATTTAACTTATCAGATTTCTAAGGTATATTTGTATGAAATCCTAGCTCATTAGCTCGGCCTTCCATGACTGTTCTGATGGACTGACGGTGCTACTGTGCCTAGGTAGGTTACTGAAAATGGAAGTAGGCTTCACAGCTACACCAGAAAGACGGGTTGGCAACTGCAAGGTGATACTCTCTGCATACATTAAGTCCTGAAGTAAGCCCCCTTTGGGCCTATTTTGCAAAAAAGATTTGGGGTGAGGGCTTATTCGAGGGAGAGGGGCTTATCTAGCAGCAACCAAAAATATTACCAGCACTACACGTATCTTTTTTATGAGAAACTGAGAATCTGGGCCAGTACTGAAAGTTGCTTAAAAATTATCAGATTTTTAGTACTCGAAGTTTCTTACGAGATTCTTAAATGCTTCATAGCAGTCTTCGTGTTCACTTCCTGTTCCCTCATGAACATTTCAAAACAACGTTTTTTGAAGCTTTTCCAGTGTTTGATACTACAGTGTAAGTGTAATCAAGTACCTTCTGAGGAATATTAGACAGGAAACAAGCGAAAGTAAACGGTGTCAAGGATTCTTGAGTTATATTTTCCCTGACTGGAGCTTCTCCATTTTTGGTGATCTGAGAATTGAGTTTCTTACATGTATTCTTTTCCTTAATCGAAGCGGGTCAGTATGCGCAAACAGCAGATATAATGGCATTTATTGCTTTTGAGGCAATACCCAAGCCTGAGTAAGTTGAAAAAAGAAAGTCAGCTAAAGAAGAGAATCAAAGTATTCACTAAAATGAGAAACAATTTTAACAGATAGCAGCGTTCCCCACGGGGGCTTTCTGGCTGGCCCTGGCTGGGGGCATATTTAAATAGGGTTTGCATTACAAAACTTTTCGCATCTTCACCCTGGGAATCCCTGTGTAGGCTCGCTCATGATAACTTTCTTTTAGTGTTGCAATTGTAATCACAGACAGCCTCATGTTTCCGTACCAGACAAATTAACTAAAGTTAGAGTTGCGGAGCCTTGATCTCTACCGTAATTGGTCATTATATCTATATCAATGTACTCTGATGTAAATTTAAAGAATACAGTCGGGATATTTCGCAGGAAAGGTATGTGGCCCAGAGTCTTCTCTTTGCTCAGATGAAATGATTCCGGCTAAAAATGCCAACAGGCAGCAAATCCCTCCCCAAACAATTACTCGGTACGACTGCTGCATCACACAGTTGAATAAGGATTTGACCAGGGTGAAATCCCACTCAGAAAGCAGGGTCACCAAGAGGCTTTTGAGGCCTGCGAACAAAAATGCGGACTGAGGCCCCTATAAGGCAAACCAGCAGAAATTGTATTAATCGTCAATCAAATCACATTAAATCAAATCATAATCATGCTTTAAAGTTGGTGTGACAAACTAATTAATACCAACTATTTACAATGTAATCTACAAGGATGTCTAAAAATGATATTACAAGCTACATAACATCAAGGCCAGGCTATTTAAAAATTCTACAATTACATTTTTCACCCATCGAGGTTCTATCTTTGTTTAAAACCCTTTACATTCGCCTAAAAGGCATTTCAGAACATTTCCTGAAGTCAATATGTTAAAAATCTTTGATCATGAGGGCCCCTAGACCCTGAGGCCCAGGGGCAAATTGTCCCCTCTTCTCGGTGGCCCTGTCAAAAAGAACTGCTTTTTATTTAAAACAGGATGGGGAGGGTTTCCATAGATTTCTTATTTCCACTTTGAAGTGTCAATTGAAACTTTCCGGTCCGCAGATTCTTATTTGTTTGGTCATCTAAGGGTTCATGAATTTCTTACATAGTTTCCTAGACTAAGATATGTGTCCATTCATTCAATAGAGTCGATTATTGTCAGGTTTCAGGGTATCTTTTTCTAACAAAGTTTTAGTAGCACGTTGTTCTAGAACCATTTGTCACCAAGGGGATATATTCATAGGAAAGTGTTCTTTCAATGTTAATCGTTTAATTTCATATGTTTCGAGGAATTTTTTCCCGAATCTTTACAGAGTAGCAATGGCAAGACTATATTTTGGAGGAAAATCTGCAACTGGATAGAAAGGTTAGTGGGCACAGCCTGCTTCGTCAAAATGAATGTCAATGAATTACAACGACTTCAGGAAAGCATGTGTAGGACAGGAATTGTCGCAATGACATCCTAGAATGAAATTAAGGTGAACTTTGCCTCTGATTTACGCAGGTTGGTGGTGCGAAAGGTATGGAAGACTGGGGAGAAAGTTACAAGAAAGCGTCTTCAGAAGAGGCTTTGTTAATGTTTGGATCTCTATTCAATAAATAAACGAGGAAACGAGGAGCATAGCAACAGAGAGATTAGTGTCTGTGATTTTAGAAAGTAAAAAGAGTAGATATTTACCGGCAAACTTAGGTGATCTCTTGATGTATGTATCGTTGCATTCTTATATGCCTCAATAGATTTCTGCAAGTGCTAGGATACGCAGCAGACGCCACTAACTTCATGGAATAGTAAAAGCGGCAAAGAGAAGAAAAAAGCTGTAAAGTACATGGAAGTAAAGGAAGAAATACGTCAGAAAAAGCTAAATTACCGCTAATATCAAATGAAAGCAGCAATGCGACCTACATGCAATTTAAATGGATCATATGCTGCAATGGTTTGCATAATTGAAGGCATCAAGCATGAAAAATCCACTTGCCTTTTACAACGGAGTCGCAATCAATGACTATATACAAGTCAATTAATCGGAGTTATGCGACCAACTATATTTGAAATTATAAAAGGGGTTGTCGAGCAATAGAGGGATGAGCTGGAATCGGGAATAGTATGAATTTATCTCGGAATAAGAACTGTCCAAACGGCAGTGGCGGAGCCAGACAAAAAATTGTGAGGGGTTAAAAGTCCAAAATTTTCCGACTGGGGGGTAAAAGGGTATACCCAGACATTTTTATTGCATTCTTTAATTACAATTTTACTCACTCTTTCAAAAGTGGGGGTGTATTTACCACCTCCTACCCTCCCCTGCCTTTTCCACTGCCAAACGGTGGCTATGATTAAAATGAAATGGAAGATGCAGCAGAACTGTGCTCCAATTGAGCACAGTCAAAGCCATGGCTTATATACCTGAAACTGAGTGAAGAGAGTCATTTCAAAACTATTATAAGAGGAGTACAGAAGAAAATGGAAATGATTCAATTCACAGTGAGTACAGGATGAGAAGAATATTAAAAACGTTGCGATAGCTAAGTTTCTGAGGTAGATCACACTTAGAACTCTGCTTTCAAGGAAACGCTTTCTGAGTTAGAGGAAGCACAAGGAGAACAAAGGGGTTCATGAAAGTGGTATAGTAGAATATCTACAGAAAAAAATTCACATGACTATAGTGATTGTAGCACATTTTCCACACGAAATGTTGCAATTTGAAGGACAGCTTAAGTACGAAATATGAGAAAGTACTAATAGAATGAAGAAAAAGAACAAAAGAATTGGCATAAAAGATTTACGTTGAGTTTGGAAATGTAGCAAGCAGAACGGGAAGAGGCAGAATGAAAGGGAAATGTTTATAAAGACAGCAATGAATCTTTACTCAGTATATACTTCGAAGTATTAGATAATACTTGAGTTTCCCTAAAGACTTTTCACCCATGGATTGTAGTGAATTCTAGACAACGATCCGAAAAGTTTTCGAAACCTATACTTGGTGAGCGGATGAATTTGACAAGCCAAAAAACTTGGTTGATGCATAACTATAAATACCTTTGAATAAGAAAGTATCCGCCTTTCCCTTTCCTGCTAAAAGTAATTCTACATTGTAGTGGAATCCTTTAAGACTCTGTTTCGTCAAGAACAGTGTTTTACAGAAACAAAAAAACAAAAGTACATAATATAATGTCAAGACCCCATTAAGTCCTCTTCCCCAGGAGGCTTATTTCACCTCTAAGTCTACAGAACGAAGCTTGAAATGCAGCGGCATTTCTATAGGAAGACCTCATTCATTGAGTCATTCGTCAATGCTAAGAATGATAGCATTTCCTCTTTTACTGTACATTATAGCCTCCGGAATTAAAAACACTCATTGAGCGTGGTATGACTATATGCACATCAAGATTGACATTATTGTAGTTCAATAAATGTTACCTTGGGTACCAGACTCTATCTCTTAGGGAGTCTGGTACCCAAGTTACAAACATGGGAAACATTTAGGGTGATGGTTGAGAGCCTTTTGTGTTTCATACGAATTGAAGGAGTAAATAGAATGGGCATATCTATAATTTTGCCTTGAAAGGAAGAGGTTTATTAGGCAAGGGACGTTATAGCGCGGGACTGAACAGAGTTTCTCTTTCCTTTTGTAATCGTAATGAAAGCAAAGTACGACGGCGGGCCAGCGCGGCGCCGCAGGCGACGCGCGGCAAGCCTAGTCAGCTAATATCACATGCACTTTGTGTCACACGTATTGTCACGTGTAAATCCTTATTTACCTAATCTTTGACATATGTTTATTTCTATTAGTTATCTTGTAATTCCTAATTTATTCAGAGTAGCACACTCATTAAAACCAATAACATGTCTCTTCACTGCTCTCCTTTCTCTGGCTTGCAGAACGTATCATTTCCAATGTCAATCCTTTTACATGGCCTGGGGGTAATGGATTCCGCCCCCTTGTACATTTTCATTTATATATACGTTTATCTGTATTGGCTGAATACCCCTGAGATTTAGTAAGTTGGACTTTCTATCATATAGAAATGAAACTGTAACAATTTTGGCATCTATCCTTATCCTTGTCTCCATGGTAACCAAGTTTTCATGCCACACACCATGCAAAAAATACATTGGATCTCTCTTAATCCTTTTTAATTGGTCCAATTAGGTCTAAACTATGATTTTACATAATATAACATCATATAATATAACATAATATAACATAATATAATATGATATAATATAATATAATATAATATAATATAATATAATATAATATAATATAATATAATATAATATAATATAATATGATATAATATGATATAATATAATGTAATGTAATATAATATAATATAATATAACATAACATAATATTATGCGCATACTAACCGGTTTTGTGTTGTACAGGAAAATATAAAGCCCGAGGTCTTTAAAGTACAGACCGAGCTTGCGAGGTCTGTGCATTAAGACCGAGGGCTTTACATTTTCCTGTACAACGACAAAACCGGTTAGTATGAGTTTTATTACCTGACATCTTCTAAGCATGACTCGCATTTCATCAAACACACTTTGTAACAGTCATGTCGTTTGAGTTTACTGTAAACCTCACTGGCCTAGGCCTAAAGCAGTTGCTGTGGAGACAAAAACGCGTCCTCGTATCGTATTATACAAGGCTACGGGAAACCCGCGGGAAATGTGCGATTAACCAATAGGAGTGGCGGGATTCTGTATAGCCTCGTTTTTGAAACTTTAGTCAGGTAATACATGATATGCTTATTGACGTCACGGATCCTGAGTGGGTGGCAAATGGATCCATAATGGCGGACGCGAGCTGCGAAACTTTGGGCGCACCTTCTTCTTACACCAGGATCACCTACTTGGAGTATAAAAATTGTCCTGAAAATCGGCGTAGGAGAAAGCTGAGGCTCCAATGTGCCTATTTTCATTCATTTTTTTCAAATTCAGGTTCTTGATTGGAGCGTAACGGGCAAAATAAAATAAGGCATGTGGCCTAAGGATTTTCCGGACCCTTGAAATTCCCGCCAAAACCGCAGTAATCTGGGAAACGCGCACTGGCCTGGGGATGATACAAACATTGGCCTAGCAAATTTCAACGCTGCTTCTTCAACATTCAGCCGGAAAAACACTGCCAGGGCCACTGGTTGTATGGATACATTGCCTCAAAGTTCAGTGCTTAAGTTCCATGGAATTCGAAGGAAGCATGCACGAGGTTTTAGCTCGCTTACCAAGGCGGAGACTGAGAGCTCTCCCCGCTTCGATACTCGTTGGATTTGCAAATTCATTCTTTCTCAGGTAGGCCATGTCTTTTATATTTTGTTTTCAAATTGTTTCTTGCCGTTGTCGTTGAGTATTGCTTACTGAATGACGTTTGAAAATAATTTTGTTCACGTAGAAATGTTTTGCATAAGGAAAAACACGAAAATAGAACCCGCTTGGAGATTTTGTATTTCATCTCATTCCTTTCAGGGAGAAAAAAGCAAGATGGCGAACTTCTTGTAAAATTGCGACACCAATAAAGAGTACCGAAGACAGCGAAGAGGCTTCAGATCAGCTGGCTAGCACTCGAGAGTGGTTGCAAGAACGTTATATTGTGACTGGCTTCCCTTTACCTGCATTTAGTCCGAGATGAAACCTGTTTCTGTGCCTGCTGGATTACCCTGCATGCTGCTTCACTCCCAAACAATTTTCATCAGGAACAGTGGCAGTTTTAGTAGATTTTGATTGATGAAGAGAGGGCTCAGTTGCCTCAAAAACATTGTTTACAGATTGTTCTACAAATTAAACTTTTTTAGTCCCAGCAAGTTACAAATTGATGCCAAATTACGTTCCACTAAAAGAAACATTTTTTGAAGAAGGACGTTTGATGAAAATTGAATTTGGCAATGATTGCATTCAATATTTTGAAAAACAGAACAAAGGCTTGAGGTTGAGGTTTTCAATGTGTTTTCTGCAAAAGAATTGTACCAGAATAAACACTTTTATGTACAATATTTGGCAGCAAATCAGTATTTACAAAGTCAACACAACATTCAATACTTTTTGGTTGTGTAACTTGAAGTTGCCTTGCTTGGTAGTTGGATCATCATTTGATTCTTACCTAATTATGTCAATAGCATATTTTGTTCACAATTTCTGGACAAATCTGAGTATTTCTTGCCATGTGTTTCTGAAACAGCCTTCAAAGTGCCTGCAGGACATTTCAACCAAGCTGCTACATGCTCCGATGATGATTGGTATTGTCACCACTTTCCTGACATTCCATAATTTTGCCACTTCCCTTCTAAGATCTTCGTACTTTTCCCTCTTCTCCTCTTCTCTTTCGATCACTCTTCCATCAAACGGGCATGAAACGTCAATGATTTTGCATTCATTTTTCTCTTTATCGTGTATTACGATGTCAGGTCGGTTGTGATTCAACTGCTGATCCGTTTGAATTCTAAAATCCCATAAGATCTTTGACTTTTCATTCTCTAAAACACCTTCTGGAATATGATCATACCATTTCTCTGTACAATCGAACCCATATTTCTTGCAATTATTATTATTATTATTATTATTATTATTATTATTATTATTATTATTATTATTATTATTATTATTATTATTATTATTATTATTATTATTATTATCATCATCATCATTATTATTATTATTATTATTATAAAAACACAACTGTTGCCGACATACGTTTCGATTAAAATCTTCTTCAGTGTAAAACTTTCCACAGGGCAGCCAAATATTTATAGCAAAGACATGTTTACTTACATTATAAAGACTTTTTAAAAAAGATGAAATCTAATTTACAATTGAATGTGCGATACATAAACAACCTCAGTGAACCTAAAATCAATGCCTACGAGACCATCGTACTCCTGAGAGATTTTTAATTATTTCATTAAATTTGCAATTTATACCAGGTCCCTCGGGCCAATCAAGCCGCCAAGAAAGACCCAGAAGACAAAAACCCACACAGAGTTCCCGTCCCCCGGGGTCCCCCCGAAAACGACCCAACGAGCCAAAGGACCCAGTGGGAGCCAGAACTATAATGTAAAGAGGAACTGGAGCTTAACGATTATTATTATTATTATTATTATTATTATTATTATTATTATTATTATTATTATTATTATCATCATTATTATTATTATTATTATTATTATTATTATTATTATTATTATTATTATTATTATTATTATTATTATTATTATTATTATTATTATTATTATTATTATTATTATCATTATCATTATTATTATTATTATTAACAATTCATTTTACGTTGGCAAGAAAAAAATATATATATACATAGCTAATAAGCTAATTAAAGCCAACAAAACAAAATAAAAAAACCTACTTACAGTGTCCCAAACAAGCCTACAAAAACCCTAAATCTTTGATAAAAACTTTGCACAATCTGCAGATGCAAGTATTTCCATCCCATGATTTTATTTTTTCGTTTGAATTCAGCGAGTGTGTTGGAATCTTTAATTTCCCTCGGTAATGAGGACCACAAATGGCAACCTCTGTACTGAATATTCTCTATTCCGTGCGTTGTTGTCTTAACTTTTGGCAACCGCAAATGATTTTCACTTCGTAAACTGTATGGAATATTTCTCTCTGTGAAAATGTTTTTTATAAATGTTGGATTTAGATTGTTTTTCGTTTTGAATATTTCAATCATTAGCAGTTGCAGATTGTGCTGATGAATAGTTCCATATGTTTTCTTCAATTTTTCTAGCTCTGATTCACTATCTTTGCATACCAACCGCAATGCTCTTTCGTGAATGCGATTTAACTTCGAATTTGTTGCTCTGTCATGAAACATCCATACAAGTGGACAATAGTTAAATTGTGACCTGATGAAAGAATTCATTAAAATTTCTGATTTGATGGGATCAATGTAATTTGACAAGCGAGCAAGCGCGTGAAGCTTTTGGTTGGCCTTTTTAGACAAATCTTCAACATGTTTTTTGAAACTTAATTTCTTATCAAAAGTCACACCTAACAATTTCTCGTAATCACTTTCATTAATCCTTGAATTTCCAATTGAGATTGTTGTTTCAGTACTTTCATCGCCAAATATCATCAGGTGGCACTTGTCATCATTTAATTTTAAAAAGTTGTCAGAAAACCATTTTATTAGCACAGAGCTGTCCTCTTCTAATTGTGTGATAATAGTATTAAGATCCGGATGGCATGCAAAGATTGTGGTATCATCAGCATAGTTACATATCTTTGTGCGATGTGAAAACCAGAATATGTCATTTACAAAGACATTAAACAATAAAGGCCCTAGGACCGAGCCTTGGGGTACTCCAATCTTTATTCCTTTCCAATCACTAAAAGAGCTGTTGATCTTTACTCTCTGTTGTCTATTTGATAGATAGCTTCTAGAGAATAAAGGGTTCTTGAAAGTGGCATCTTAGAATATCTACAGAGAAAAATTCACTTCACTTTAGTGATTGTAGCACATTTTGCGCATGAAATGTTGCAATTTGAAGGGCAGCTACGGTATGAAATATAAAAAGTACTAATAAAATGAAGGTAAAGAACAACGAAAAATCGGCACGAAAGGTTTATGTTGAGTTTGGAAATGTAGCAAGCACAATGAGAAGAGGCATGTAAATAGGGAAATGTTACAAAGACTGCATTGGTTTTTTACTTAGTATATGCTTCGAAGTAGTAGATCCTACTTGAGTTTTCCCTTTAACCCATGGGTTGTAGTGAATTCTTTTCGATGATCCGAACAGTTTTTACAACCTTTACTTGGCGAGCGGATGAATTTGATATGCCAAGAAACTTGGTTGATGCATAAATTTAAATATCTTTGAATAGGAAAGTATCAACCTTTCCCTTTCCTGTTAAAAGTATTTCTACACTGTAGTGCAATCCTTTAAAACACTATTTTGTAAAGAACAGTGCATTACTTAAACAAAAAGACAAACGCAGATAATATAATGTCGAGATCTCATTAAGTCCCCTTCCCCAGGAGGCCCATTTCATCTCCAAGGCTACGGAACGAGGCTTGAAATGGAGCGGAATTTCTATAGAAGGACCTCATCCATTGAGTCAGTTGTCAATGCTAAGAATGATAGCATTTGCTTCTTTTTACTGTACCGTATAGCTTCCGGAATTAAAAACACTAATCGAGCGTGGTATGATTATATGAACATCAAGATCGACATCATTTTAGTTCAATAAATGTTACCCTTGGTACCAGACTCTATCTCTTTGGGAGTCTGGTACCCAAGTTACAATCATGGGAAACATTTAGGACGATGGTTGATAACGTTCTGTGTTTGATTTGATTTTGATTTGATTTTATAATATTTATACAGGGGGTAAAACATTCAGTTACACTGTTTTACAATGTACCCTATTAAAATAACTTACAAAAGAAAATATATAATTTTACACGTAAATCGAAAAAGAAATAAGATCTATACAGCTATTAACAAAGTGTATGAAAATTTAGGTATGATCATGCATCTAGTAGATATGATGTAAGAGAGAATTAGTTAAATGCATGGTTTGCTATGCTATTTTTGAAAGTTTTCAATGTCGGGGACAATTTTGATTCTTGGCTTAGCCTATTCCACATTGTCGCACCTTTATATGAGAAGCATTTTTGGCCATTTGCAGACTTTCGCATGGGAATTTCTAAATCAGATCTAGTATTGCGTAAATCTCTCTTACTTGAATCCGAGAGTCTTGAGAACATTTCTGTAAGGTAAGTGGGAGCCAGATCATTGATAGATTTGTACACCATACTCAAAGTCTCCATTTGAATTATTTTACTAACAGTGTGCCATCCAAGTTTCTTGATGATAGGCTTTGCAGAAGCATCATATCTACTATTAGTAACTACTCTTGCAGCCCGATTTTGAAGTTTTTGTAGTTCGTTTATTGCTGTGGAGCAACAGCTTCCCCATACAGGGCAGCAATATCTAAGATATGGTTCCACAAGACTTTTATACATGCTTTGTATTGTGAGAAGAGGGAGAAACTTTTTGGAGTATTTCAACATCCCTATTCCTCTAGAAACTTTTTTCTTGATGGTAGTAATTTGTTCTTTCCAGTAATTTGTTTCATATGAGTTGAAGGAGTAAATAGGGCACGAACGCTAATAGAAGGCTCTAGATTAAAGGATGGGTGGAGATGCAATTGGCTTTCAGTCCAAAACTTGATAAAATTTGACAGGGCCGTGATGATCTATAAAATAATGAATGGCCTCCGCACGGAAAACTTAAGAGGGAGACTTGTTACCAGATCTCAAATATCTAGTTATCAAACAAGAAATCAGTTAGATATTGACACTCCAAGGCAGAACCTAGAATTCTCCAAAAACAGTTTTTTCTATTCTGGTGCAAAGACGTGGAATGAAATCCCATTAGAAATCAGAACAAGTTCCACTATCACCCTATTCAAAAGGAAACTGAAGGAATTCCTACAAAATTAGCATCCTTACCGAAGCACGATCCCTAGGAAGACCAGCAAAGTTGTAAGATTTTATATATATGTAAATAGACATTTGTATAGTTTCTCTTTTCTTTTTTAGCTGATAGGGTTTTGTGTTTAAATATGATAAAATGGAAAATGAAATGAATGCGCATATCTATAAGTATGCCTTGAAAGGATGGGGTTGATTAAGTAAGGAACGTTATAGGGCAGGACTGAGCAGAGTTTCTCATTCCTTTCGTAATCGTTATGAAAGCAAAGTACGACGGCGGGCCGGCGCGGCGCCGCAGGCGACGCGCGGCAAGCCTAGTAATATGATATTATGCGCATACTAACTGGTTTTGTTTTGTACAGGAAAATATAAAGCCCGAGGTCTTAAAAGTACAGACCGAGCTTGCGAGGTCTGTGCATTAAGACCGAGGGCTTTATATTTTCCTGTACAACGACAAAACCGGTTAGTATGAGTTTTATTACCTGACATCTTCTAATCTTGACTCGCATTTCATCAAACACACTTTGTTACAGTCATGCCGTTTGAGTTCACTGCAAATCTCACAGGCCTAGGCCTAAAGCAGTTGCCGTGGCGACAAAAACGCGTCCTTGTATCGTACTATACAAGGCTACGGGAAACCCGCGGGAAATGTGCGATTAGCCAATAGGAATGGCGGGATTCTGTATTGCCTCGTTTTTGAAACTTAAGTTAGGTAATAAAATATAATATAATATATGTTAACGACTTAGGCCATTGGCCTGCACGAAAGTCTCTTCTGTGTCACTTGGCCCAGGTGTATCTTCTGTTACTCAACAAGACAATAAAACTTTGCAGCACAGTTTCAAAAATATTTTAAAAAAACAGAGATAGACCTGTACCAAGTTTACTTATCAACTTAACAATAATAATACAAACTCTAGGGGCCTCCACAAGTGTCACATGCTATAAACTGTATGACATAGGACCTGCTGAAAAACGCCGGAAAGGCCACCCCAGCAACACCCAACCTGCACAGGCGCAAGTCACAACCCACAGACATCACCACCGACAAACCGCAAATGCAAATGCGGCCCGCAGTCCAACACAACTGCAATACGCAGCTGCATCCACGATCCACCAGCCACCATACCCACGGACCACACCCCGCATGCGCCGGACGCCACCGAGACAACCCCTCCCCCCAACAGGTCCCATATCGTGAGACATAGTGCGTTCTAAGAAAAGGGGGAATGAGAAAAAGAATAAAATGAATAAAAAATAAAAACAATAATGATATAAAAGATAAAATAAAATGACCTTTATGGAAAGAGTTTTACATCTATTTTGATAAAAGAGTAAAAGAGTAGGAGTCCCGTTACTCGCAAGAAATTTTAGTCAATCAGTGTGTGGAAAAAGTTTCTGTGGAAATAGCAGAGTTTCTGTAAATCAGTATCAGGAAAAAGTATCAATGGAAATAGCAGATCTTTTGGTTATCAGTATCCTGAAAGAAGCACCAGTGGAAATAGCAAATCCTTTGGTTATCAGTATCCTGAAAAAAAGCACCAGTGGAAATAGCAGAACTTTTGGTGAGCCCGACATGATGATGCAAATGATTCGTGAAATCAGGGAAATGAACAGAAACCTACAGTCCTTTCTGCCGTTTCAGAGATCTTAACCATGACAATGGTGACTTTTAGCTACAAGGTAATGGTTCGAAGCTGTTGTCAAATTATTTAAGTTCCTTGAAAACAGGTTGTGCTACTCGTTTTAGTTTTTTCCCCACAAACCCACTTTGCAAGTTTATGTGCAGTGTGATCTTTGTGACAGATATAAAATATTAGTAACTGTGATCTGGCAAGTAATGCAGGTCAGTAAAGAGAACATCAGGTTTTGTTCTTTCAACATTGAAGGTCTGGGTGACAAATGCAATGACCTAACATTAGCACACTTGTTTTCAAGGTTTGATATTATCACCCTCGTTGAGACGTGGGCTACAGATTGCAAAAAACCTTCATTTGGTGGCTTTTATAATTTCTCACAGTTCCGAAAAAAACATCACAGGGCAAGGAGGGGTTCTGGGGGTATATCAGTCTTAATTCGCAATGAACTGAGAAAAGGTGTAAAAGTTCTACCCATCACTAATTCATTTTGCATATGGTGTAAACTTGATAGGAATTTTTTCAATCTGAGGGAGGATCTGTATGCTTGTTCAGTTTACATCCCACCTCACAATTCAAAATTTTGCAAGGAAGGAGACCTATTAGACCCCTTTCAGGAGCTGCAACGTGATATTTTACATTATGCATCAAAAGGAAGTCTAATTTTGCTTGGGGACTTTAATGCAAGAAAGGGAAACCTAAGTGATAACTTGGAGGACATAGAACTCCCAAATTTTCATGATGATGATTTGCCGCCCAGTCATTATAATGTACTTGATGTATTGCTCCCAGCGATGAACTCAAGGGATACTCATGTCAGCGCTTTTGGACGGTCTTTGATAGAACTCTGTGTTTCTAACAACTTATGTTTTCTAAATGGCCGAACGTTGGGTGATCGCTTAAGGAATTACACATGTTTCACACATAATGGGGTTAGTGTGGTAGACTATGCAATTGTGTCCCAGAACCTTTTTGATAGTATTATGTTCTTTGAGGTATTACCTCTTACTCTATTATCAAATCACAGTCCAATTTCCTTTATGTTAACAACTGAAAACTTCACAGTTTCTAATGGGAATCATCCACTTTATGATAAACCAAAATCATATAAATGGTCTCCACAAGCTAAGGTTTGTTTCAAGTCTGCATAGAGCAGTAGTGATTTTTTGGATAAGATTGACTTCATTTTGGCGGAGTGGGGGAAAGTAAACCAAGACTGTGGGCTCGATGTAAATAAAATGATGGTGGATATGTACTCTATCATCCGGGAAGCTGCTGATAAAAGTATTCCGTTATCTAAAGTCAGCAAGAAGGCTAAAGGGCTACCGTAAAATGCCATCACTTAATTCCAAGAGAAAATGGTTTGACAAAACATGTGAAGAGGCGAAACGGGCAGTACAGCGTTCTCTTAGAAATCTTAATAGGTGGCCAAAAAACCCTGATGTTAGAAGTAAGTTTTACAGGAATAAGAAAGCCTATAAGCAAGTTATCAAATCAAAGAAACGCTCTTTTAAGGAGAACCTTTTGAAGTCCATACAGGAAACTGAAGACAAAAACCCAAAGGTCTTTTGGAACTTTGTAAATGATATCAAAGCTAAGAAACGGGCTAACCCATCTGATAATATCGAGCCTAGTGTTTGGTATGAATGGTTTAAAAAACTAAATGAAAGTTCTGTCCCCTTGGAAGATGACTTCACTCTTCCAATCTCGGAGAATATCGAAAAATTCACAGCTGCTTATGATGAAATATTAGACAGCGATATCTCGATAGATGAAATCAGTAAAGCGACTTTAAAACTTAAACATAAGATCCTTTTGGATGATTACAAAGTCCGTCCTGAGCTGAACAAGCATAAGAATATCTGATTATTGATTTCTTCATAACCCCAAATGATCGTTGATTCTGTTTTTTGCTACAGTCAGAGAGATGAGTGTTGCTGCTAAAGTCGCATTCAATGGAAAATCGAGCGCCTAGTATAAGGACAAGAATCGCCTCAAGGTCAAAGGCAATATTTTGGTCTTTATGTCAAACGAGAATGATACGCAAAAATCAAAAGTCATTACCCCTAGTTTGCTTATAGTTCGTGCACAAAACTATTGGTGCATCTGTGTCAAATGAGATGTCATGTGAGATTTACGATAACGCAAAATTACTTATGCAGAACCCTACAGAACGTTTCAGTTGTTGCTATTCGCGGGCATCTAATTTGAGGCAAGCAGTCACGAAGATTCCTCTGTGCAGAATGATATGCATGAAGATGTTTTGGTTCAGTGTGATCACGTCCCTTCCCCCAGTCCATGGCGCCATTGCTTGCTGGGATTCTGCACCTTTCGTCTCAGCTTCACCTGCGATGATTGCATCCGTTGCTGTGTAGGAGGGGGGTCCTTCTACCTTTGGTTATGCTGCAAATGCTAGCCTCTGTGCAGGCCGCCGGTTACATCATCCTCTAAAGTTGAGTTGTTTGCATAATGAGTACTATCAATAAGTGGCTAATGATTCGTTCGTTCTAGAAAACGATTGTTTTGACATAATTAAGCTGCTAATGAAGTCAAGAACGTGCCAATTCTGGGTGAATTTGTTGCTGTGCCAGGGTAAACATCCTAGTGATTTATCCATCTTATGGTGTCAAATCATGACATGAAATAAGCCGACGTCAAATGTTGCTATAGGATCGCGGGAAACTTCTGTATCGCATGCACTTTCTGTGCGCTTTCTTTATTTCAGTGCTCATTAGCAGAGATAAAACGGTAATCAATTGCATTAACGAGCGTGACGGACTTTCTTACTTACTGACCTCGAAGCCCCTTCTTAGATTACAAAGTGGACTTTGTAATCAAAAATGGCAAATCTGTTGGCGACGATATGATTTCCAATGAAATGATCGAATGTTGTATTGACTCTCAGTTCGTTAGGGTTATTCACTACATCTTCAATGCTATGTTACAAAGTAGTAAGTATCCAGATGCCTGGAAACATGGCCTAATTACACCACTTTTTAAGTCGGGAGATACCCATGACCCCAATGACTATAGAGGTATAACAGTAACAAGCTGCTTCTCAAAATTATTCAATGCCATATTAAATCGGCGCCTAGTGCGCTTCACTGAAATCAACTCCCTTAAATATCCTAATCAAATAGGGTTTAGTGAAGGTTATCGAACCTCGGATCATGTTTTTGTATTGAACACGCTGTTAGGCTCTTATTTCTCCCGGAAGGCCAAAGTTTATGCTTGTTTCGTTGATTTTTCCAAAGCTTATGACTCAGTGTGGCGCGATGGACTTTATTATAAGCTTCTTGGTATGAACATCAGTTGTAAATTCATTACCTTGCTTAGATCAATGTACGCTAACTTGAAGGCTTCTGTGAAGCTAACTGACGGTATTACTCAGCCATTCGTTTCTAAAACAGGTGTTAGGCAGGGTTGCAATCTGAGCCCTACTCTCTTCAATTTATTCATTAATGATATTGTAGGGCTCTTTGACGAGCAGTGTCTCCCCCCTAAAATGGGCAATCAGAATATCAATTGTTTAATGTATGCAGATGATATTCTGATTCTTTCTGAAGCTGAAGAAGGGCTGAGGCGTAGCTTGTCTAAACTCGAAGATCATTCTCAGAGATGGAAGTTAAACGAAAATGTAAAAAAGACACAGATCTTGGTTTTTAACAAAGCCGGCAGGAATATTAAGCTAAGCGTCAGGTTTGGAAACAATCATATCACATCATGTGAAAATTATAAGAATTTGGGAACAATTTTTGCATCTAGTGGGTCCTTCAAACTAGCAAGGATTGCTCTTCACAAAAAAGCTTCCAGGGCCTTTTTCTCCTTTTTAAGTGACTTTAGCCTGCATAGTGGAATAAAATCGTGTCACAGTGATCCAGGCCATGGAAGAAATAGAAAAAAATGAAGTTTTGAATATCAAATTGCTTTTACACCATCTTTATTAAGCACACCATGGGGGTCAATATAAAAAAAAGATATTTCAAATCGGTCAAGGGATCGTCAAGTTATTGATTTTTGAACTTTGGCCTAATTTGTTTGTTTGTTTACATTACCGTTTCCGGAATTGTGCTGTTTTGAGGACAGTTTTTAAATCCTCATTTCTCCATCTAGGAAAGTCCGAAATTCTTTATATTTGCCTCACATAAAAACTGCTATTCATATAATTTGAAATAATTTCCAAATATGCTATAATGTCTTCACTTTGATACTTTTGAAAGCAATTTCATAATGGCGGGTTTTCGAGAAATCAATGGGCTTAAAAATTTCATTGTGAAATTCAACGCTGAATATAAAAAATTGTATCAAATTGCATGAACCAAATAAATTCTATGATTTAAAGCCACTTCGCCTGCATCTTTTTGCCAAAGGGCTTGTACAAATTCGTGACCATAACAAATCTACATCCATTCAAATTTTTCAGGTGGTACCTACATTTTTATGCATTTTTGAAGGATGTTTGACGAAAAAATTGTCAGTTCTGAATTTTTATGCTTTTCCTTGCTAGAATGTGATTTTTACAGTACAACTCAACAAGTTTCTTTGCCTTTAGCCTAATTGCACCCCTTTAGATAGATTTTTTGCAAAAAAATAGCGTTTTTGCTTATTTCTCGTCATAATAAAAATCGAAAAACTTGTAAATCATCAATTTTATGCAACGTTGTACTTTGTAAGCTGGTATGAATGTTGCTTTTCTTGTTTCTGGACCACATGAATGATGTTTGGTCTTTGTAAATTCACTTAGTGGGCCTATGTTCTAAGATTTGCTTAAAATGTGCGATAAAATAAAGAACACAAAAGTGGCCACCGAAAAGTTTTGAACAGTTAGAAAATTTTTATGGTCACGAATCTGTACAAGCACTTTGGCACCGGGATGCAGTGGGAGTGGCTCTAAATCATAGAAGTTATTTTGTTCATGCAATTTGATACAATTTTTTGTATTCAGTGCTAAATTTCACAATTAACTTTTTAAGCAAATCGATTTCTCGAAAACCCGCCATTATGAAATTGTTTTAAAAAGTACCAAAAGAACGGAATTAAAACATGTCTTGGTATTACTTTGAAGTGCAAGAATAGTAGTTTCAAGCGAGGCAAAAATGAAGAATTTCGGACTTTCCTGGATGGAGAAATGATGATTTAAAAACTGCACTCAAAACAGCACCATTCCGGAAACAGTATAAACAAACAAATTAGGCCAAAGTTCAAAAATCAATAACTTGACGATCCCTTGACCGATCTGAAATATCTTTTTTTTACATTGACCCCCAGGGTGTGCTCAATAAAAATGGTGTAAAAACGATTTGATATCCAAAACTTCATTTTTCGACTTTATTCCCTTATTTTGTTATCCAAAAACTTTTCAAGTCACTAGCTGAGCCAATTTTATTGTATAATAGTGAAGTCTGGGGGGCTTTCTTACCAGGCCCGTAGCAGCTATTGGGGCCGGTCGGGCCCGGGCCCCCCCCCCCCCCAATAATTTCCAAAAGTTGCATTTTTTCATTCTTCATATATAACGTAAAAAACTGATTGAACCAACTATGAAATTAGTCTCCAAAATGTGTTTCCTTGCGCCCTCCCTCATTCAGTACTGTCAAGGTCCCCTAGGTAAGATAGGAAGATAAGTATAAAGCACTCCAATTGGGAATCTAGAAATGGGAGCTTTTTTGCACTATCCTTTCTTAATTAAACATTTCAAGCAATCACCAACGGGCTTCTGAAGAATGTATTGCAAGTCAAGACCTATCTTCGGTCAACAACGACAAACAACCTCCTCAACAACCAATGTGCAAAAAGACAGAGTTGATCAACTCAACCGTGCGTGCAAGGGTGGAGTCACCTTTTCTATTCAGGTGCAATTTACGTGCAATCAAGCAGGAAATGTCAATATTATCATTGTGTATTATCGGGATACCTTGTTCTTTAGCTAGCTTCTTGAGAGATCTGTTTAATTCATTAACTTTGTTACTCATACCTTCATGGTCTCTTCTCATCGTAAGTGACGACAGAACGATGGTCGTGTGCGGAGATTCATCCTTCGCCTCAGAGATGATTTCCTTTGTTTATATATATATCAATAATCATTACATCACACATTACTAGCTACACTACTTAGAAAGTCACTCTACCAATTACGCTACGTACAAAACTACTCTATTACACTACTAAAAACGATACCGCAAGGAGTACAATGCTGTGTCTACCCTGCGGCCATTTAACATAAAGATAAAAACTACAAGCAGATATGAAGGGAAGGAGAGAAAAAAGAAAGAAAACCAAACAATACATATAAGTCCCCGAACAAGTTGCAGCAGCTAAGTTTCAGTAGCATCATTTTATTCAAAACGTTCAGAATTCAGAATTAGAATCAACGGACAACCTTTCATCACCATACAGTATCAATTTAAGCATTAGAGCATTTGGAAGATTTGGCAAATCATACGGTTGCAATGTTGAATTTACACTATCGAGAAGATCTGTCCTGTATGCATCGTAAGAATGGCAGTGCAGCAAAAAGTGTTCCGTGTCCTCAACACCGTCGTTTGAGGGGCACATTGGATTCAATGTGTCTCTAAAATTGTGTCTAAACTTGTGCAGATTAAGCATACTGAGACCAACGCGTAACTGTGTGAGTATTGCAAGACCTCTTGGGTCGTGAATGCTGTAAACTGGCTTAGGAGGAGGGCGAATAAGAGATAGCAGCTTATTTTTGAAAATGCCTATTGTAGGCGATTCTCTTATTTCTTGGGGAAGCTTATTCCATTCGAGCAAACAGCTGGGGTAAAAGCTTGCACTAAAACATGCCGTTCGTGCATTGATTTGGCCAATTGTAGCTGGATAACGAAGGGAATACGAGGACTGTCGTAATGGTGGAATTGGTATTCTTGTGTAGTCAGCAGTGAGATTATTGACAATTTTATAGAAAAGAACGAGACGCCTATACCAACGACGGAGATTGAGTGATTCCCAACCAAGCTCATCGTACAATTTTACACGTGATGTGCCCTTCCAAGCACCTGTAACTGCTAGTGCTGCAGAATATTGAATAGATTCTAGTTTTTCCATTTGGTTAGAGAGCGTGATGTTCTCACTAAATTCACATACATGCAGTGGGGTATGATATATAACGTCACCGTAATCCAGATGGGGTCGGACATATAGTTTGTATAATTCATTCAGTGATTGTCGCGGCAAGTACTTAGAAAGGAAATGTAACATTCCTATTCCTTGTCTGGATTTAGAGATGATCGCCTGGATATGATGAGCAAAGGACAACCTTGAATCTAGAACAATCCCAAGATGCTTGTGTTCCTCAACTTTTAAAACAGGAGTATCGTTAAATAGAATTCGCAGATGGTCTACGGTAATTCTTTTCCTTGAGAAGGTTACTTCCACCGCTTGTTTTGCTGGATCAGGGTTGAAAGACATGCGCCAGTTATGAGCCCAGAGCCTGATGAGATTCAAGTCATGATTCATGTCAAGGGCAGCAGCATCAGGATCGTGAACGACAGTAAAAAGTGATGTATCGTCAGCGAAGAGTTTGAAATTGCACCTCAGATTTTCAGTTAAATCATTTATGTATGCCAGGAAGAAAAGAGGTCCAAGGATCGAACCCTGAGGAACACCAGCTGTGACATTTCCCCATTGCGAGGCTTTACCATTTAGGACAGTACGCTGCTTACGATCAGCTAAAAAGCTTTCAACTAGCGAAAGGAGCTTACCAGAAATAACACATCGACGCAGCTTGAAAATCAGGCCATCGTGCAACAGCCTATCAAATGCCTTTGATATATCAAGGTATACCGAGCGCACATCGAGGGGTGGATTGCAGTCAAAAGCTTCGAAGACAGTATTAACGATGGTTAGCAATTGGTTAATTGTGGAATCTCCAGGACGGAAACCCGATTGATTTGGATCAAGTAAGCCATGCATGTTTAGATGCTCGTAAAGAGTATCAAATATCAACTTCTCAAGCATTTTACCAAAAAGTGGAAGGAGTGAAATGGGGCGATAATTTTCCTTCAGGTTTTTACTACCTTTTTTATGTACTGGAACTACATTTGCTTGTTTCCAAACTTGGGGGAAGATGCCTTTAGCCAAACAATGGTTTCCTTGATTGTTTCGATCATGTCAATACCATCCTTATTGGTTAAATAATTGGTTCCACAGTGTACTAGAACACAGTCAGGCTTCCTTCTCATTATTGGCCAAAATTCAAACCAAAACTTCACAATCTAAATCACAGTCATCAAACTACGAGAACTCGCGACGCGTTTGACCAAGAATTCATCCGAGAAAACGCTCCTTTGGTTTCATTAAGCCTGTTTGAAATAGGTCTATATTTCGATTCATAAATTTCCTATTTCGCCTGCGGACCTCCGAACATAAAATTACCTTTTAGCATTCACAGAGGGATGTTGCCAAAAGAAAACTGGCCATGGCTCGAAAATTTTTTCCGGGGGCTCCACCCCTGGACCACCAGGAGCTTCCTGCCTTAACCGCGAATTGGTGCCCCTCCAATCTGAAAACGCTCCTACGGGCCTGTTTCTTACTGAGTTACAGTTGCAATGCATCTTTTAATCGATTTACTGAGAACCTTTTTGATGATAAACTACATCATGAAAACCTCCAAAATAGGTAATGTAAAATTTCGTTGGGTGTACACTCCAAATCTTCAAATTTTGCTGTGAGAGGAGAGATGGGGCTCTACCCGTTAAATGTGACTATATATGAACGAATCTTAAAATTTTATTTCCACCTACTAGATCTGCGTACTTGAAACCCAATCATTGGCAATGCTTTGCTTGAGTGTTCAAGCCTGCATGCTAAAGGGCTATCCCCTTTGCTGACTGTAGTACAACATTTACTAAGAATCTCTGGTCATAATTTAGATTCAGTAAAACAAGCAAGGTCCACATCAAGGAAGGGAATCCTCATGTCAGTTTCTAGATCCCTTAAGACGCTGTATGTAAATAGGTTCAGAGAGCATATACAAGGATCCGGAAGGCTGTCACAAATTTACCAATTCATTAAAAGGGGGTATGGGGAAGAATTATATGTAAATAGTGAATTGAAGCATGAACATAGGTCTATAGTTGCCATAGTTTAGAGTATCCGCACATTTTCTGCCCATTGAACTAGGCAGGATGCAGCAAAAACCAAGGTCGCAACGCACATGTACATTTTGTGCAGATACCCCATAAGGTGATGAGGCCCATTTCATACTCAGATGCTCTGAACCGAGTCTTGTAGAAGCCAGGGATAAGTATTTTGGAAGTGTGAATGATAGCTTTGGTGAGGAATGGGATAGGGGTGATAATGAAATATTAACTAAAATGCTTGGTAGCATGAACATTACAATAAACACTGAAACTATTACGTTTTTACAGAGAATATTGTGTATATGCAAAGACATTCCTGGGTGAAATTCCATATCCTAATTCATAGAACATATTAGTGCCCGCATAATTCCTCTCACAGTTGCAGATTGTTAGTTTGATGCTTAGTTCTTTTTTTAAATGTTTGTTGCATTGTTACAAATCTTGTAAACATTTAGCCCATGGTTCCCGTCATCGGTGTTTATTTACAATGATTACTACTACTATATATTTTCATTTCTTTAACAAAAGTAAGGTTTCACAACCTTTTAATACATTCATTTTTATGACGTAATATGAAACAGGCCCGTCGGAAGCGGGGGGGGCTGGGGGGGCTTCAGCCCCCCAATAATTTGCTGAAGTTTGTTGATTTTGAAAGTGAAAAAGGGTGTAAAAGCCAAGATCGTAGCAATGAAGACTCAAACTTGTATGTATTGGAGGAAGCTACCAGAATCTATCAAAAATGCAATATCTTTTGATGGCGTCATACAAGTCGAAAATTTCAAAATTTTCAGGGAAAGACTCTTATTGGTTGTGATCCTTTGCTTCCGTCAATAGCACATTTTCCAAAAATGGGACGTTTTCCAGCGATCTAAAGGGCGTGGTCATGAGAAATTTTCCCGGGGGCAAGCCCCCGGACCCCCAATTTTCCTTGCTTCACTCGCACCTCCTTTCAGCCCCCCCAATATGAAATATGTTCCGACGGGCCTGTGAAATCATAATGTTAATTATGCTCTAGCAACAACAACAACATTGCTAATTAAACCAACAAGGGCAGATAATGTTTTCAATAGATTTTCGGGTTTGTTTACATTTGTGAGATTAACCAATTGCGTTGCGTTACATCCGTCACGTGACTCACTTTTCCGCGACAGGCAAACAGGAAGCTGTGGGGATAAATAACAAAATACCCTCCCCCCAATTCTTATGACGTGCAAGTGGGTTTTGGAAAAATCTTAGAAATTTTTCAATTTTCTGTGAGACTATGACCTTAACTAAAATTCTATCGCCTCGGATTTTTCTATTCCGCTTAAATTCAGAGAAATCGGATCTTGAAGGCAGGCGTAAATACTCTCAAAAAATTAGGCCCATACAAATTTTCCGTCCCAGCATCAGCTACCTCATGCCACCATAAAAGTTGCGATACCGAAGGTAATTGTTCAGCAGTTGTTTCTGTGCCTTAAAAACCTGTCTCCTGGTAAATTTTCATTCATTCCGTCCTTATTTCGACAAGCATGTCTCCTGTTTTCAAAAAAAAGTCGTGGGGGCAAAGGTTATCCTTCACCTCGTCTTCGGTTTGAGTCAGAATTCGATTCACTAAGATTCACACATCAGAATGAACTTCAGACAAGAAACAGGAGGAGTAAAGTGAACTTTGCAGACAAACGATCAACTCGAAACAAACTATAACCAGCGTAACAAACAGCAAAACAAACAAACTCAGCAAGACACAGCAAAAAAAAACTAATCTCGAGGAGCTGCAGCACGGGCCCCTTTTCACAAGACTCTGAACTGTCCGCGATCGAAGCATTTCCTGCTGTTCCTCCGATTCATTCTCATCAACATCTCCGTCAACATCAGCACCACTAGTTTCTTCATTGTCATCTGCCTCACCACTGTCGTTGACTTCATCATCGACTGCTTCGTCTTCATCAAATGAACCACCGAATACTGCATCATTCGCCTTCTTTCCCAGTGTTTGAACTTTCGAAAGGAGAGTGGCTTTGCAAACTGGACATGTACTCACATTTGGCAAAATACATTCCAAATGGAAAGAGTGACCACATCCAGAGAACAATTTCCACTGCGGACGAACACGGGTACACTCGATCTTGTCACATTTCCTGTGTAAAATCAAGGTAACTTAAATTCATCTGTTTGCATCAAATGACATACAGTAGGGCCAGTATGGAATGTAGGTGATGTGCACTGCACTTGTGCCGTGCACAAGGCTTCCACAATGCACAACCTTTAATTTTTGGTTCAGGTGCACATAAAATACTCCATTATGTTAGTGGCCCACTCTGCTCACCAGGTGTACAATCGCAACCTTCAGTTGCTATGTGCTGTGCACAAAAATCCTACATTCCATGCTGGCAGTAGGGTGGTGTGGGGCAAAATGGATCTGGGACAGGGAGGACAGTGGTGTTGCCACCTATGCCATGTTGAAAATTTCGCAAAAAGTTCACTTTTGTCACCTTGCGTTTCAACGAAAAAGTCAATTTCTTGAAAAGTCTTCTGATGCACAAAACTTTAGAACACAACAAGTATACTTGGAAGCAAGCTATGCGTTTTAAATTCTGCCTCTATTTAGAAGTAACATATTACTGAATCTTTTCCTTTGTCCTGTATCCCATTTTGTCTGGCCACACCCCACATTTGTTACTGATTCAAATTATGCAGCATCCAAATAGTGCCCCTTTGGTTTTAAAATCTGACAACTTGTTTTCTGTCAAGGTGCAAGAAGCAATTCTAGAGACTGATTCTTTTGAAACCATACAGAGATTGAATGATTTCAATTTTTGCTTGTTTGTTGTTCAGTTGCTCTTGTTCCCTTTATTTTGAAGTTTGGCATCAAAGGAAGTCAAGATAAAATTCCCTCTGGATACACACATTTTTATAAGAAACTGCTATTAAGAAACTCAACTCTCAGATCATCAACGAATTCAGAAACTCTAGTACTGTGGAAATATGAAATATAAGAAAACTATTTGTTTTGATAGGGGAGATCGTAAACATTAGAAAGGCTTGAAGTTTGAAATATTAACAAGGGGTCAGGTAATGAACATGAAGACTGTTACAGAAACCTTGAAAAACTCATATGAAACTCAAAATCTGATTATTTTTAAGAAACTGTCAGTACTGGCCCAAATCCGTAGTTTCTTATCAAAAATATATTGTTTATTCTCTCCAATGTGTTAAATATACAATTTTCTGTGAGGGCAGCTGACTTTTTTTAGCATGTTTTCAACAAAGTTTAATTGTTTAGGGTATGGGGAGAGGCCATCTTTGATAAAATTTTACAGCTCATAACCAAGAAACAGTAATTTTTGTTTCTTGGCTTCAAAATGATCTCTGATAATTTGGTAGAGTATCTTTTTTGGAATGGCTTCCTGCATTTATTTCAAATGGTGATTTTGTTTAAAATTGCAATGAATTTTGCTGCAAGTAGTCTTGTTTGGAGGACCTGTGTCATAGTTGTAGCCAGTAGGATCAGATGAAGGGAGCATAATAGATTCCCTCATTAAAAATCACAGCAATTGGTTTTTTGTATCATTTCCAGCACATATTTATGTGGTTAGAAATGTATGCAGCCCTTTCTGAAATTTCTGGTTACGTCCTTAGCCATGTACTTCATGGCAACTTACTTCCTAGGATTTGGTTGATTTTCAATTGATGTAAAGCGGCTTATTGTAATTTGCGAAAATTTTCGCATCATGCGAAAAATGCGAAATTTCGCAAATTACAAAACGGGTACTTGAAATTGTAAAATGCGAAAATTCTCCACCAATATTTCTTTCTTGTCATTGATCAACAACACAAAGTAGGCCAGGGACAACGAAGTCTCCATTTCACAACTGCTGTGTTCCTAGCAACGATTGCCATTAAAGCGTAACTCTTTTCGCAAATTACAAAATACCATGAACTTTTTGTAATTTGCGAAAAATATCCCAATGGCCTACTAAAACAAATTCTTTCGAGTTTAAGGTGCTTATAAGAGTGTCTCTTGTTCGTTGGAAGCATTTAAGTCATCGATGCATCGATCTTTTTTACTGATCGTTTGTCGATTCTTCGCAAATTACAAAAAATTTTTGGTATTTCATAATTTGCAAAATAATTTGCAAAAAATGAACAAAAAAGAAGTAAAAAGGCTCATCGTCCTCTTTTTTATGGTTTGACTGCTTACACTAACTAAGGGACACGCTTCTAAACTCAAAGAAATTCGTTTTTATGGGCCATTTGGAAATTTTCGCAAATTACAAAAAGTTCAAGGTATTTTGTAATTTGCGAAAAATTTCCAAAAAGTAAGTAAAATGGCTCGTCGTCCTCTTTTTTTATGGTTTGAATGCTTACATCGCATGTGGGACACGCTTCTAAACTCAAAGAAATTCGTTTTTATGGGCCATTTGGAAATTTTTCGCAAATTACAAAAAGTTCAAGGTATTTTGTAATTTGCGAAAAATTTCCAAAAAGTAAGTAAAATGGCTCGTCGTCCTCTTTTTTTATGGTTTGAATGCTTACATCGCATGTGGGACACGCTTCTAAACTCAAAGAAATTCGTTTTTATGGGCCATTTGGAAATTTTTCGCAAATTACAAAAAGTTCAAGGTATTTTGTAATTTGCGAAAAATTTCCAAAAAGTAAGTTAAATGGCTCGTCGTCCTCTTTTTTATGGTTTGAATGCTTACACCGCATGTGGGACACGCTTCTAAACTCAAAGAAATTCGTGTTTATGGGCCATTTGGAAATTTTTCGCAAATTACAAAAAGTTCAAGGTATTTTGTAATTTGCGAAAAATGAACCAAAAATAAGTAAAACGGCTCGTCTTCCTCTTTTGAATGTCTTCAATGCTTACAACGAACATAGACATAGGAACCGGGGGGCACTGGGGGCACGTGCCCCCAAGATTTTGCAATAGACAAAGAAGTGCCCTTTTTATTTCTGAAAAATGCCCCCTTTTGTTTAAGGAAAAAATGCCCTCGAAGTGTCGTGCCCTCCCCCCAAGTTTGAGATGCTTCCTACGTCCCTGACAACGAATAAGAGACTTTCTTCTGATTGGGATCCTTTCCGCAAATTGCAAAAAGCTTGTGGTATTTTGTAATTTGCGAAAAATCAACCAACGGTCAGTAAAAAAGCTCATTGTTGTCTCTGGAATGGCTTAAATGGTTACACCGCAGAAGATGTTCAACGAAAATCTGCCAAAAAGGGACCCTTGTTTAGAGAACTTTGGACTAAAAAAATCCACCCATATGGGCGGCACATACTCGTACACCGTCAAAATGTTATGTACAATACCCCCTAAATACTATAAGCTCGAAGGGATTTGTTTTAAAACGGCATCTAGATCCGTGGTACTTTGTAATTTGCGAAAAGAGTTACGCTTTAATGGCAATCGTTGCTAGGAACACAGCAGTTGTGAAATGGAGACTTCGTTGTCCCTGGCCTACTTTGTGTTGTTGATCAATGACAAGAAAGAAATATTGCCCGGGGGGGGTACTTCACTTTGGGTAAGACGGGGATGTGCGCCAGTTTTGGGTAGTTTTTGGCCTGAAAATTCTGGGATTGGGGTATCCTTTTACTGGAAAATTTCTGTGATTGGGGTATACTTTCACTCGGAATTTTCTGGGATTGGGGGTTACTCAAAATTCTGTAATGGGTGTTGAATGAAAGTACAACTGGATAAATTTTCGAGCAACACGTGGTCAGTTTCAGGTGAACTGATTTCAAGTATTTTTGTGTTGAAAAACGTCCTCAGATCAGAACCTCGTTCCAATGGCCACTTGGAACCAAAATAACCGTTCCCAGCCCTCTATCCCTTATCCTTTTGACGTCGAATTGCTTTTGTTACTTCTTCGATTGGGTATCAATATCTGACATATTTTCTGGGATTGGGTATCAATATCGGACCAAATTTCTGGGATTGGGTCGTAACAGAAATCCTTGCGGCGCACACCCCCGTATGAATTTATAGTGAAGTACCCCCCCCGGGAAATATTGGTGGAGAATTTTCGCATTTTACAATTTCAAGTACCCGTTTTGTAATTTGCGAAATTTCGCATTTTTCGCATGATGCGAAAATTTTCGCAAATTACAATAAGCCATGTAAAGCCAAGTGGTAAGACTTTCTGTGTTACAGCCATTTCTCCAAAAACATTTGGGAGCTTCCATTTTGTAACATCTCTACGCTGACCTCTTGCTCTAGGTAGCTCTACTGCTTTTCCACTATCATCATTGATTGTCTGGAACTTTTTCTTTAAGAATTCAGCTGCTTTCACTTTCAGATTGTCTATCTTCTTTTGGCTGAAGGTGAATCTCTTAGGTGGGACAAACATACACTTAAAATTGTGGAGTTCATGTTTACATGCATCAATCTCTTTTGCCATCAGGTTGATTTGGCTCCCAGTGTCAAATTCTCGTGTTCTTCCCCTCAAGACTGAATGGAAGTTTTCTATTGGATATTCATCAAATGCTGGCAATGCAGTGATCAAAGACTGATGAATGGGATGACAATGATCCTTCCAATACTTCAACAATGAGAGGGCAATCAATAATGCTTTGTCATAATGACGTCTCTGATATACCATCATCATAACCCAGCAGTGTAAGAGTGAAAGATAGTAATGCTCATAATCATTGCATTTGAAGACAACTGAATAGATACTTAAAACAAGAGGAAGGTAGTTGTCCAGCAAGTTTAACAGAGTGAGATACTCAATATCTTTGCAAGAAGCAAACACAGGAAGAATTGTGTCTCGAAGAAGTGTCCAACCACCATACAAGACTTCTAACAAAAGAGATATTCTCCATGGCCTAGGCTTTTTCGCTAATTTTGCCTTTTGCCCAAAAAGATGTGAATACAGGTCAGCAAAAACAGGATGGAAGTTAATGACAACACATTCCCTGGCATTCAAAGAAATATGGAGGGGACCAATCAATGGAGCAATGTGTTTACTAAGACTTGGCATTCTATCATCATCACAATAAGCAATTTGGCGCATGTAAAACTGAGTGGGCCAATCACCAACAAATGGCACAAGGAACTTATCCAGGTAGATGGAGAGACCATTAGCAAGCATATAGTTGAGGGCAGAAAGAATATCAGCTGATGACTTAAGGGGTGCCTCTATGCAATCAACTAGTTTACAACCATCCATACATCTCATCTTTTGAATCTCAGTTTGTTGGTAGTCATGAATTACTAGTCTTTGTCTCTCTGATGCAGGGTCAAAATACTTAGCAACAACCCAGTCGGGCATATTCTCTGCATATCTACTACATAGTAATGGCATTCTCTGGCCAATTACACTCTGAACTTCCTCTATCTGAACTGGATCTCTACTCAATAATGGACACTGACTGCTGTTTTTACTTATGGCATCAACATCATTGAAGACTTTCACTAGCAGGGTGGACATGTGCACAGCATTTGTCTGTGTTTTGCTTTCAGGCCTGTGCTTGGTATGTATGTTGTGGTAGTCATCAATCATAACCACAACAAGCTTTTCATCATTGACAGCATCCTGGAAAAATTTAACAAGACTGGTGGGGTGGGAGGAAGCTGAAGACTTTGCAGCAGCCTTAACAGTGTGGGGATGTGCTGCGATTCCCAAATTTCTTAGTGACATCAGACCTTGCTCGCTTATACCAAATTGTCTCAGTGTTCTTGAAAGAGCAACTTGGAAGGAATTTGCTTTTTGGGACTGCCCATAAATTAACATGTAAATTATGACCATTGTTCTGGATTTATTTAGGCAAACTCTGCTCTCTGACATTCTTTCTGTGCACATTGATTGATAGATTGTGGCAAAAAGCTTTCCTGCACCTGCATCAATGCACAGTTTTTCAAAGATCTCTGGGTCCATTTCTGGAGTTTTGGGCTTTGCAGAAAGAGAAGACCTAATTTTTTCAAGTTGTCTTAAAGTTACAGTAGGAACTTGCCCTTTTCAACAAATCATGGTATTCTCCCTCATTCAAAACAAAAACTGGATCAGTCTGGCACTCTTTATCATGCCTCTCTATTTCTGACTCTTGGGAATACTCCCACTGCATCTGACTACTCTGGCTAAAAGCACTCCATGTTGACTCGGTAACTTGTACTGACAAACTACTTGCTGGTGTGTCATCTTCATAATATTGCTCAGAGTCATTATTATCAACTATGGTATTGGGATTTTCATCAACACTACCATGAAGAATAGACTGAATCTAAGGAAAGACAAAAAGACTAGCTTTTAGTGACAGCAAAATTTTCTTCATATCTACACACAAGTTATATTTCTCAGCATTTTAAAATCAATGTTTCTCAAAATTTTCTTTGACAATAATTCTGCAACATTTTACCTTATGTACATATTTTTGTTGCATTTTTGGATTCATAACTACTGTTAATAATGTCTTGTTCCATCCTACCCTGACCATCCCCTCAGGCAGCCTGGGGGTCAATAAAAATTTTCATGCACAAATGCCCATGGGCTGAGCACTGAAAACGTTCATAAGCACAGTGCCTAGTACTGTCAAATGCCTGACATTCAATTGGGCATGTCAATATGCAAATGCCCAGGGGTGTCCAAGGGGGTTGGTCAGGGTAAGGATTGAATGAGAAATAGTCTGCTCAAAACAGATTATTTCTCCAAGTTGAGGGGAATCAGATTTTCTTTGTTTTGCACCCCCCAAGTCTGGGGGCGTTTTGCCTGTCTGAATACTTGCAGAAAATCCAGAGGTACCCAAAGGGCCTGAGTAGTTTTTATTTCTGATTCACCCTGTACCAAATGAAAGGTAGACAATAAACAATTTGTTACCCAAAAGATTACTTCAATTGAGTGATGTTGTAGCTCCTGTCACTATTGTAAATCCTACTTAAAGTAACAAAATATTTTTTGATTCAGACTCGAATTTAGAACAGCTGAATGACCCTTTGAATTAGTAGGCCCAAAGTTCATTAGTTGTGCTATGCTTGAATTTAGGATGTAGGATTAAACTTCATCAGAATATGTGTTCTATTCTTGTCTGAATTTTCTTGTTTGATTGTTCCACTCGTGGTGAAAAGGTACCAGCCAGAATCTAGCAAATAATTAAGGAAACTACTATCTTGCAAATGAAAAACCCTTGAACTAAAAACACAACTTGAGACATGTTCATTTTACAGTTTGATAATCCCAAGAACCTAATCATTGTGGCAGTAAAGAATGTTAAAATTGGCCAAATTTACAGAATGGAAAACCTCACCCTTGTCCTTATTGAAGAGCATTGAGCACTGGGGAAATATTTTGAAAATTCAAGTCTTTGAGTGCATGTTTCCAAGCAGGAGCTGCACATATTGCAACCAACATTGTGAGCATCTCTTCCCTTCTCGACCAAAACTTCTTTTAAAACAGCTAAAATGTCTCCAAGTCCACGAGCTCGTAAATTGATGAGATTTAGTTCTTCACCTTGGCCTTCTCCAGATACCCATTCTTCGTGAAGAGGATTACTACATTTTTTCCTAAATTTAGGCATGTTTGCGAGCGGTGCGTTTACTTTAACTCATTCATTCTGACAAGCAACTAAAGATTTAGGCCTGCCAGCGAGCTTCCATTTCATTGTCCCGCCAAAAGATACTTACAACCAATAAGATTGCAGGAAAAGGCCACCCCAGCTTAAGAAATTGATGACTGAAAATAGAGAGATGCAACAGTGTTTGAACATGGAAAAGGATACCGCCAGTGGATGAAAACATGGCCGTCCAGGCCGTCTGTCCAGGTTTTCAGATGATTGTTATTGTATCTCCTGTATGGTGCGCCGCGCCGCGCCTCGAAGTTTGGCGGTCTTCGTGATGATTTGATAGCTGCAGCTCATTGACATTAGTTTGTTTTGCTGTTTGTTACGCTGGTTATAGTTTGTTTCGAGTTGATCGTTTGTCTGCAAAGTTCACTTTACTCCTCCTGTTTCTTGTCTGAAGTTCATTCTGATGTGTGAATCTTAGTGAATCGAATTCTGACTCAAACCGAAGACGAGGTGAAGGATAACCTTTGCCCCCACGACTTTTTTTTGAAAACAGGAGACATGCTTGTCGAAATAAGGACGGAATGAATGAAAATTTACCAGGAGACAGGTTTTTAAGGCACAGAAACAACTGCTGAACAATTACTTTCGGTATCGCAACTTTTATGGTGGCATGAGGTAGCTGATGCTGGGACGGAAAATTTGTATGGGCCTAATTTTTTGAGAGTATTTACGCCTGCCTTCAAGATCCGATTTCTCTGAATTTAAGCGGAATAGAAAATTCCGAGGCGATAGAATTTTAGTTAAGGTCATAGTCTCACAGAATATTGAAAAATATCTAAGATTTTTCCAAAACCCACTTGCACGTCATAAGAATTGGGGGGAGGGTATTTTGTTATTTATCCCCACAGCTTCCTGTTTGCCTGTCGCGGAAAAGTGAGTCACGTGACGGATGTAACGCAACGCAATTGGTTAATCTCACAAATGTAAACAAACCCGAAAATCTATTGAAAACATTATCTGCCCTTGTTAATTAAACCATTCTTTTAGAAACTCATTGTTTATATAATGAGCAACCTTAGTGCTAAATTAGGTTGCCATATCTCAAACAACAATAGGGGTAAATCCCAGGCATTGAGTGTTTCAAAACGCCCATGTCAGACAGGGTTAAATTAATGCCTGGGAGTGGGTTTGATATCCAGGGGCCCCACCACTTGACTGGAGGGTTATGACAAGGGGTTGCGGACTCTATTAGCACCTTGCTACTTCTGGGATCCCAGCGCTTGGTGCTAAAAACTGCAACTTCACCTCCAGTTTTGAATTCATAAAGCTTTTAATGTTTGCAAAGCTTCTGATAGCCCAAGGAACATGTCCATCTGCTGGTGCAGTTGAAGGCCCTGTTTTGTGGGGCCCAGGTAGGTAGGTAGGTATTTATATTTAACGTGGCTAGCCTGCGAAAGTCTGAGAGACTTATTTCCAGCAGGGGCCACGGATGTTTTACCATCAGTCCGGCGCAGCTATCCGCCGCAGCTACCAGATTTCCCTCACATGGCTCTGGTCGACCCGGGCTAGAAAAGTATTACAATCAGCTATCTATGCCACTGCATTTGTAGAATTTTTAAGCTTTGGATTTATGCTACATTCGTTCCTAAACAAAATTTGTAGGGTATTTTCCAGTGATTTAAAGGGTAAAATCTCAAATATTTTTTCCGGAAGCAAGCCCCTCAACCCCCAATTTCTTCTCTCTTTGGCCCTCTTATAACCCTGAGCCTTCCAGCATCCACTGCCCTCTGCAGAAAATTTCCTGTGCACGGCCATGATCTATATGCAATGGAAAGAATTAAGCAAAAAGATTTTACAAATAATTTTGAAGATTTGCAAAGATCTCTTCCTCTTCGAATCTCCAAAAGCACTCCACTGAAACAACAAAATTATAGACAATTATACATTACTTACTTGATAATTTCGAGAAATTTTCTAGTTGTAACCTAGTGTAGATGATTTGCCTGGAAAGATTTTTGAGCCCTTAACTCCTTGACTTGCTTGATCGTCTGTTTTTACTGCAAATGCTTTTCTAGCATCCAGCATGGAACTTCCTGTTCAGCTCAGCTCCAGACTATTTGTGTCGCCTTGGCGATAAATCTGAAACGAGGTTGCTTTCAGAAGCAATGGCGTGCAGTGACGAAAAGTCTGTTGTTTTCGTATGCTTAGGCAATATCTGTCGATCGACAATGGCAGAGGCAATTTTTAGAGCACAGATAAAAGAAAAAGGAATCGAAGATCAATGGAAAGTTGATAGTGCAGGCACTGGAGACTACCACATCAATTGTCAACCAGATTCCAGGACGATGAAGACATTAACTCGGCACAAGATCACTGATTACCAGCATTCAGCCAGACAAATTAGGAAACGAGACCTCCAGGAGTTTGATTTTATTTTGGTTATGGACGATGAAAACTTCGAAGCTGTCAAAGGACTGAGCAAAGGAGACCATAAAGCTGTGATAAAGCTGCTTGGCGGCTTTGATAAAAGTGCAACTTCTGACCAGGTGCAGGACCCATATTATGGCAATGGAGATGAGGGGTTTGAAAGAGTTTATCACCAATGTTGGAAATGCTGTGAAGAATTTCTTCAGTGGGTCTGTGGAGGATGTCATTGATGGAGTATTAGGCTTTCTTTGGTGTAAATCAATTATTCAAAAAAACAGAACAAAATATTGTATCTTATTGGCAGGGACGGATCCAGCCTTGGGGTTTTGGCAGGGCCACATGGAAGGAATATGGGGGTCTGGGCCAGTATGGAAAATATGGCAGATGCACACCCGAGATTTTTGTTGGAGTTCCCGGCTGCACACCTGAGTAATTTAGGATAAATACGACGGAACAGGAACTGCATGCGCATGCGCAAAAATTAGAGTCTCCAAAGCGCAACTGAAAAGTGCGTGGCAGTGATGACAGATTAAAGTTTTGGCAGTCCTTTAAGTGGCCACCAAGTTTATTAAGTTTATTACCATTAACAGGACAAAATTTATCATCAAAAAATGTCACTGCAACAGCTTAGTTCACTGAAAGGTCCAGAATCACACAGATACTTTGACAAAGTGAAAGAAACAAAAGGTTTTCAACCTCAATCTCACACAATTAAATTTTGTTCATCATTATCAAAGTTCAAATTCATATCTTTTTAATACTTTTTAATCAACAGGAAGTTACTTCCTGAGGTGCAGCTGTGCCATGGTTATTTTGAGAGGAAAAGATTTGAAACTTATCCATTTATCCATAAACAATTTTTGTGAGAACTCTTCCCGTTTGGGGGGCCATGGCCCCCCCATCCCCCCCCACTGAATCCGCGCCTGCTTAATGGGTAATCCGAACATCTGTATTATACTCTACTCACACTGGCAAGCTAAACAAGCTGTATCTTACACAGGTAAAAAAGGGCTGCAATCCGATGTGGAATCGGATGTAGAATCGTTCCAATAATCAGACGACACCGTTGGGTTATTGATAGCGAAATCCGACGCAGAATGGAATGTAGAATCATACCCATTACTATTGTCCAAATAGTGGAATCAGACGAGTCTAATTGCACAATTAATTACACAGAATATTTTGTTTGATTTTATGTTTGATTATTCGTTTGATTTCGCGTCGGATTATTAAAAAAAAGTAAATTTGATCGTCCGATTCAACGTCTGATTCTATATCCGATTTCATAAGCTATTTCTCGCTTGGTGTCATTCTTATACGATTTTTCATCGGATTATTCAAGGCAGGTAATTTTGATCGTCCGATTCTATGTCTGATTGTATATCCGATTTCATAAGCCATTTCTCACTTCGTGTCACGTTTCATTCATATTTGATTTTTCGTCTGATTGTTTAGAGCGGATGATTACTTATCACCTGATTCTATATCTGATTGCATAGCTGATTTCATGAAATATCCCTTGACTGTTTTTCGACTGATTTCCCATTTGATTTAGTGTCAAATTAAAAGTTTTCAGCAAAACGTAAATTTTGTTTCTTTGATTTTCACTAAGAATTATGATATTATTTGATCTGCAACTGAAAGCTACAAAGAAACTACGAACGGACGGCTGATATTAACTGAAAGATGAAGATGCCAAAAAGAGAGCTCAATTATCATATAACAAATGAATGATAAATATCACTATATCCACCTACAGTACTTTATGGAATTTAGCAATCATAAGACTTAAAGATAATAAATGATATGGTCTTTGCTCAGCTAATCAAGCATCATTTTTAAAATATGCATGTTTTTTCATAACAAACTTGCAATTTTCTTAATAATGTTTCCTAATTTAACATAAATGTTTTTATTTTCAGGTACTTAAAGTTGAGGGTCAGGGGCATATCACTCCATGAAAATCTTGAGCCCCTTTGATAAAAATTCCTTTGCATTCACAACAAATTCCTGAAACACCCCTAAAATACTTGAGTTAATTCTAACCAAGAATGAGGTTCTGATGGCAAATTAGCAGCATATCTTTGAAAGATTTTTAGCTCAGTAATAGACTTTCTTAAATTTTTGATCATCCTTGTTCCAGTGTCTTATGAACTAGTTTTTTTATCCAAAAGACGTGTATTACAATTAAACAGAACTCTATTTTCATTAAGCCCCGCAATGTACACTGAATTATACGTCTGATGCCAACTTTACAGAGAAAACTGCCTTAAATGCAGAGCAAGGGTTAAGATTGTTACAAAACTGAAATGTGTACCTAAATGCCTTGGTTGATTTCCATATGCGTCGTAGACTGACAACGTGATCCCTTGTATTCGTTCAACATTTATAATCTGATGTTTTAATTTCACTCATACGAAGGACTCACGACCAAACGGATTCTACGCAGGGACTAAAATCTTACGAAGAATCGAACGCCTCCTTTCCAAATTGCGCCTCTTAAACAAGTTAAAGTTTTAAAGACGGGGGGGGGGGGGGGGGGGGGGAGGCAACATCGACTCTGATTTGTTATGTTGGCAGGACGTCTCCTGGGAGTGGGCAACATGATGCAATCACGAAGGTAGAACAGGGGATTGATTCCAAAGCGGCTGTTCTCTCCTTTTCTGTCACACATTGTTTTGCAAACCTCCAGTGGCGAAGCTGGCGGTCATGCTAGTCATGCGCAGCATGACTAATAGTTTTCAGAGATATGAGTAATTTTTTTAAGGAGCAAAAAACATTTTCTTCAAAAAGTTTCTTAAAATCACAAGATTGAAGTCACTGTACATCAAATTTCTATGATAAAGCCCATCGCTTTCCAGCAGCTTGATACCTCGGTCCCCTGTGCTAATTCCCGCTCGATTGGGCAAAGCAGGAATCATCAAAGGGTTTCCATACTAATTTTGGTACATCCACTTTGCTGTTATGGTCAAATTTCGTTGTTGTCCGTACTGGTTCCCTATGTTATGGCATGCTATTCTGAAATAGCGTGAATTGGGTCATCATAATAATAAACCTAGCAATGATTTGATTGGCTGGAGCCGATCTTACGCATGGCCATTGCACCAGTTTTCATCTTAAACTCATGCTATGATCTCATAGCATGAATTGCGTTAAACAATAGAAATGATGACAAAATAAACTTTTGTCTCATGGTTTCGCTACAACTGACAGGCAGAACAGTGCAGTGTAATAGTGCAGTGTAAGTGCAGTGTAATCTTCGCGTTCATCATCATTATTTGAAGTTTGATCATTATGGAATGCGAAAATTCATGTAAAGTTTGTCTTGGGGGAGACATTGTCCAGCTACACTATCGAGGAAATCTTTTGCAGCTTCAGCGAGCAGGTGGTGGTACGTGATTGTTAGGCCCATGTGATGGTTGCCATTTTATTTTGTAGGCCATCATTGGCATTTTGACCCGCTGTGTCATTTATAAGCTGTGGCATAACAGTGGCATAACAACAATGCTGCGTCTATAGGCCATAAGTGTTTTGTTTTTATATTGGACTTCCCATTGAAGAGCATTGTCCTGTTTTTGTGCAGTATTCAAGTAACTTTCCAAGAGAACTTTCCTATGCTTGCAGTATTATCATCATTCGTGTGGCTGACAAAAGGAAGGGAACTTTCCTGTTTGTGCTTGCACATCATGGTTTGTTGCTAACAAAAGGAACTTTCCAAGTGAGCTTTCCTGTTGTTGCTTGCAGTATCATCATCATTTGTGTTGCTGACAAAGGAGGAACTTTTGCAAGGGACCTGGCATGCTGGTGAAATTTGTTACTGTTACCAACATGACCTTACAGCATGTTTTTCTCCAGGGGATACTCTGGTTTTTTGCACTAGAGGTGCTCAGATACCTTTTTGACTTGGGTCTAAACTTTTGGCAGAAATAATATATTTCTGGGTTAGTCATTTGTACTAGAATTTTTTTTGGTTCATGGACTTCTAGATCATTGTTTGAGTCTCAAGAAATGTGATTTACAAACAAAATCAAAGTCAAGCAGCATTATCAAAATATGTAAATCCAAAGGTGTTACATGAAATATATAAGTTCAGGGTACTTTTCCTTGTATAGTGTTGCTTACTAAATAGTTTTTTGCCATGCAGGCTAAGAAAAGTTATCTTGTACTGTATTCATGACATACATTTTTTGGGCTTAATATTTTGTACACCAGCCTGAGCAGCCCTATCCTATTTATATCAGAATAACCCCCTTCAGGTTATTATCAGTACATGTGTTGCTAACTAGTGGAGCTTTCCAAGAGAACTTTTCCTTTTGTGCATTAACATTGTCACCCTGTTATTTTTTGCTTGTTCAGAAACTTGCCAGAGAACTTTGCTGTTTTTGTTGTATTGTCATAGTTTGTTGCAGATCAAATGTCCTCCAACAACAGCCGATCTCTTGCAAAATATATGATTAGTTTGATTGCTTGCATGTTTACTTGCCAGTGAACTGGGATGGTCTCTTCTGCTAAGAAAGATATTCCTGTGACATGGGACTTATTGCAGTCAATGATCTCTTCACTGAGGACTAAACATGTCAGGCAACTGATCAAAAGAAATGATTGCATGAGATCTGAAACCCAAGTACAATGACTGCCAAATCTAATGATAACAAATGTTTTACCCGTGAAATGTCAAATTTGAAGCAAGAGCATTTTTGATAACAATGCTTGGCCTAAAATTTGTGATGATAAGAGTTTTTCCCAAATCCATTTTTCTATTTTATCTTGCTACAGCAATGGGCGTTTTCCAAGCTTTTCTATGAAAATGGGCGTTCCCAGAGAGAATAATGGGTGTGGCCCAGGAAAATTTTTCCGGGGGCTCCGCCCCCGGACCCCCACCCTTCGCTGCAGAGCATGACCTGCCTTCCCTCCCCAGCTTCGCCACTGCAAACCTCTTTCTTTTCCTTCGCCTTGGGACTCAAAGAAGATATTCCATAGCTCGTACAAGCAAAAAAGATTTGTATGTAAAAAGATTGATTTGCACTGTCAGTCTCGAAAGACTGCCGATTTGTTTTCACACAAGGTGCTTGCAAGCGCTTCATTGAATCTTTCCAATCGTATCGACTGACCAACTTTTTTGCGTTTGTTGTCGAGTACACGTTTTTTTTATAAGAAACTGGTTTATAAGAAACTAGTACTAAAATTTCAAGAAACTCTAGTCCTATGTCTTATAAGTACTAAGAAACTTTTCAAAGTTAAAAGCATGGATATTATAGCAAATAGATTGCCGAACCTTTAGTCTTGAGGAATATTATCTAACCATTTCTGTTTTCAACATGAAAGAACACTGTTTATTCCTTTATGATGTTTTAAATGTCAAGAAACATATTTGCCACAGTGTTACCGACTACATTGATAATTCATGCATTCAAAAATAACAAACCAATTAAGAAACTTTTAGTACTAAAATGGACAAAATTTCATGTGAAATGAAGAAGCTTTTAGTACCATGGCCTGATCCATGTTTCTTATAAAAAAACGTGTAGGCTACCAAACTTTAGAATTTTATTGCAGAAAAACTGGCCAAGCTTTTGACTTAAAAATTTGGTATGTGTGTCCGTGAGCATGTTGTGTGTTTGGTGAAAAGTTTGATTCTGAAGCTAGTAAAATATTTTGAAATGAGCCTTCTCAAAAACCGTGAAGGCAAACCCTTTTTTTTAATATATCTTTCGATTGCCAAGAGTATGAGCAATCCCATACTTTTTACGGAATTTCGATAGCCCGATTGGTTGCAGAGCAATTAAAAAGTTTCTAGAAAGGATCATTTCTGAAAACCAACTATCCGTGCTCATCAGAGCAGCGTGTTGCAGAGTCATCTTAAATCAAGCCTCCACGGCTTCGATGGCACGATCCTTCATTTTGCAAACAAAACCCGCGAAAGCAGTGAGAATATTTACAAAAGATACTGACTAAGTCAATGACACATTCAACTCAGGCCCAGTTTTCTTTTGCTCCAAACAGCAGCATTTTTCTAATCAGCCAATCAAACACTAAGAATTGGCACGTGGTCTTACCTTATTAAGAAAGTAGTGATCTGATTGGACGCGCTGTGAACACGGCGGACTTGGCCTAATTAGTCCCTGTATTGAAGCGTAAGGACATAAGTCCCTCAACTGAAGCGAAAACAACAACAACAACAAGCGTAAGTTAGAGGAACTTATGTAATGCAGTCTATATGCGTCGTAGCTTTATTCAGCAACCATCATTTGTGCTTGTTTTGCTGATTTCGATCTCTTCCAGTGTCGCTGTTTTCACTGTGACTGTACCTTAAGGAGGAACAAGACAGCTATGTACCTTCTATATGATATAGTTCTTTACACAATAATAGTAATAATAATAGTATATAGTAATAGTAATAATAATAATAATACTATATTTATACAGGTCACCAGATTCAGCTTAAAAAGCTGCTATCACTCTGGGACCTGTTAAAGTAAAAAGTAAAAATATATCAATCAAGTTTAAGAGCTTAACAAGTTTCTAAAGTTTAAAAAGTTGAAGTTATACATAAATAAATGTATATATTCTCATAAGCTCCTTCACAATGCGAATTAAAGTAGATATAAAAACTCATAAAAAACACATTCTTTAAACGTTTCGGCGAAAGCCTTCATCAGTAATAACTGTTCTTTTAATCAGACAGAGCATACATATCAATCTCAAAATCCAGAAACAATACAAAAACAATAACCTAAGCGGGACCTACCAACATACAATGAGTACCAATAAGGTGTAAAAGTAGCGGCTGATAGCAGAGGCGGTGGAGAAAGATCAAAGAAAGCGCAGAATTCAGAACTGCTGAAGTCGGTGGCTATGTCTGTCTCGCCGGAGCTGAGAGAAGCCTGTGCTAAAATAAAACAAACAATATGAAGATCCAAGAGCGGATGGGCAGAAAGAGTTTACTTAAAAAAACAGCGTGTGTCCCTAACGAAAAGCTGAGCGCAAAAATCAAAACAACACAACAACCAAAATGCAAACAAAAATGAAATCTATGTATCTACCTGCCTAGTGTTTAAACCCTTAGGGGCAAAGCAATCTAGCCGATATTGCCAGAAGCTTTCCCGCATCCTATTTCCCCCCGTTAGCCTATCAATTATCTTGACACTAATATCCTTCAGAAACCCGTGGTGGCCTTCTTCAGTAAAATGCCTGAAGAATTCCACCTGCGGTACTGAGGCCCCCGAATTAAACTTACGACTGCACGCCTTGTAATTGTTAAACCTAAGCGTCATTCGAGGAAGACATCAATCGAGGAAGACGAGGAAACGGAGCTGGTTGTGTTGGAGAATGGGAGATTGAAGGGACGATTTGTCAGTGGGGGTGTGGTGAACCTGTCTCGGAGGGAACTTTCAGAGGAAGACATAAGTCTTCTTTCGAAAGGCCTGAAGTTTTCACCCACTCCTACTGACATCGACAAAGCACAGCTGAAATCAGATCTTGAGGCATTCAACAGGCGAATGAGATTGAGATGGCATTTTCGTAATAATGAGGACGATTATGTACCGGACAAGGACAGTAGTTTCAAAACTAAATCCACATGGCAGCCCCCTAAGGATGACCCTGTTCTTGAAAACCACCTTTCACTGCTGGAGAAGGAGGTAACGTCTGTCTCGCCGGAGGGTAAGAATCTCAGCAACCTTCCTTCATCTGAACAACTTTCTTTGAAAAAGCTTAAATCTGATAGGAACATAAGGAACATAGTCATCAAGGAAGCGGACAAGGGTTCAGGGGTTGTAGTTTGAGATCGGGAGAATTACATAAGTGAGGCTAACCGACAATTAGACGATAGGCAGGTTTATGAAGAAGTAGAGGTGGATCCCACGGTCAACTTGGGTAAGACCATTAATTCTAGGTTGAATGAGCTGAGGGAGGACCCGGGATTAGAGGAAGTGACTGATTATTTGCAAGTTAAAGATTCTAGGTTAGGTAGATTTTATTTGTTGCTTAAGATCCACAAGGGTCTTAGTAGTGTTAAGGGGAGACCGGTCATTTCCAACTGTGGTACAATAACAGAACATATTTCAGAGTATTTAGACCACCACCTTAACCCGTTGGTTAGCCAAAGTAGATCATATGTTAAGGACACTAACCACTTTCTATCTAGGCTAAGTAAGTTAGGTAAGATACCAGAGGGGGCTTTGCTGTGTACAGTTGATGTTGTGGGACTCTATCCCAGCATTCCACACGGGGAGGGTTTAGAGGCCATCAGGGAGGCGCTGGATAGCAGGGAAAACCCGGGCGTGGCTACTGATACCCTAGTGGGGTTGGCGTCCTTGGTCTTGGAGAATAATTATTTTGAATTTAATGATAGGTTATATAGGCAGAAATTGGGCACGGCTATAGGTACGAAGTTCGCTCCGGCCTATGCCAATCTCTTCATGACCCGGTTGGAAGAGAGGTTGTTGGATGCTTCAGCTGACAAGCCCCGCGTCTGGATGAGATTCATCGATGATGCATTCTTTATCTGGACGCATGGGGAAGAAAAGTTGAAGTCTTTCATCAATCATCTCAACAGTAGTCACGAAACCATTAAGTTTACTAGCGAGCAATCACGGGATAGTATTAGTTTTTTGGATGTTCAGGTTAGCATGAGGGAGGGGGGAGTCCTTTCGACAGACTTGTTTTGCAAGTCAACTGATACACATCAGTACTTGCATAAGAAGTCTTGTCACCCCTGGTACACCAAAAAGGCGATCCCCTATGGTCAGGCTCTTAGGTTTCGTAGGATATGTTGGGAAGATCGCCAATTTCAGGAGAGGGTAGGCGAGTTAGCTGAATGGCTTAAGGACAGGGGCTACGAAGAGTCTTTAGTTAACGAGCAAATAGATAGGGTACGTAGGTTGGATAGGGCAACTCTTCTAGCAAATTCGGGAAATAGGACCAATGACCAAGAGAAGAGGGGGGAAAGGGTTCCACTTGTTGCGACATATCATCCAGCGCCCAATAGTTTGGGGAAGGTTGCCAGGAAACTCCATCCTATGCTCACGAATTCGGAAGAGTATAGGAAGGTGTTTCCTGAGCCACCTTTAATAGCATTCAGGAGATGTAAGAACCTTAAGGATATACTTGTTAGGGCTAGGCTGAGTAATGAGGGAAATGGGGGGACTGATAAGAAGGGATGTTCTCGTTGTGGTAAATCTCGTTGTCAAGTCTGTAATGTCATGAGCAATAGTGAGCATTTTCATTCGAACATAGATAGCCGGGAATATAGGATAAATTATTCGTTTAATTGTGACTCGTCAAATGTTGTGTATTTGTTGGAATGTACTGTTTGTGGTGTACAATATGTTGGTAGCACCTGCACGCCTTTTAGGCTTAGGTTTAATAATTATAAGGCGTGCAGTCGTAAGTTTAATTTGGGGGCCTCAGTTCCCCAGGTGGAATTCTTCAGGCATTTTACTGAAGAAGGCCACCACGGGTTTCTGAAGGATATCAGTGTTAAGATTATCGATAGGCTAACGGGGGCAAATAGGATGCGGGAAAGCTTCTAGCAATATCGGCTGGATTGCTTTGCCCCTAAGGGTTTGAACACTAGGCAGGTTGATACATAGATTTCATTTTTATTTACATTTTGGTTGTTGTGTTGTTTTGAATTTTGCGCTCAGCTCTTTGTTAGGGACACACGCTGTTTTTAGGGATCTCTTTCTGCCCATCCGCTCTTGGATCTTTATTTTGTTGGTTTTGTTCTCACAGATATTTCTTCTGGCTCCTGCGAGACATACACAGCCACCGACTCTAGCGGTTCTTTACTCTGCGCTTTCTCTGATCTTTCTATAGGTGTTCTCCTGCCGCTTTTGTCATTACCCGCTACTTTACACATTTTAGATACGCATTGTAATTAATAGGATCCCGCTTAGGCTATTGTCTTGTATTGTTTTTTTAAATCCTAAATCTAGATGTATGCTCCGTCTAATTTTGAATAGTCATACTGATGAAGGCTTCGGCCGAAACGTTTAATGAATGTGTTTTTCTTGAGAATCTATATTTACTTTATTACATATTGCGAATGAGCTTATGAGAATATATATATATATAAACTCAGAAAAAACACATTCTTGTAAACGTTTCGGCGTAAGCCTTCATCAGTAATGACTTTTCCTAATCAAACAGAGCATACATGTAGATTCAGAAATTAAAAAACAATAGCCTAAGCGGGATCTTACCTATCAATACGTATTAAAAAAGTGTTAAAGTAGCGGTACTAACAAAGGTGGCAGGAGAAAGATCACAAGAAAGCGCAGAGTAAAGAACTGCTGAAGTCGGCGGCTGTGTCTGTCTCACAGGAGCTGGAAAATAAGTATGTTACAACAAAAAAACCGATAGAAAGATCCAGAAGCGGATGGGCAGACAGAGATCCCTAAAAAACAGCTTGTGTCCCTAACGAAAAGCTGAGCGCAAAAATCAAAACAACACAACAACCAAAATGTGAACAAAAATGAAATCTATGTATCTACCTGCCTAGTGTTCAAACCCTTAGGAGCAAAGCAATCCAGCCGATATTGCCATAAGCTTTCCCGCATCCTATTACCCCCCGTTAGCCTATCAATTATCTTTACGCTAATATCCTTCAGAAACCCCCGGTGGCCTTCTTCAGTGAAATGTCTGAAGAATTCCGCCTGGGGTACTGAGGCCCCCGAATTAAACTTACGACTGCACGCCTTGTAATTATTAAACCTAAGCCTAAAAGGCGTGCAGGTGCTACCAACATATTGTGCACCACAAACAGTACATTCCAACAAATACACAACATTTGACGAGTCACAATTAAACGAATAATTTATCCTATATTCCCGGCTATCTACATTAGAATGAAAATGCTCACTATTGCTCATGACATTACAGAATTGACAACGAGATTTACCACAACGAGAACACCCCTTCTTATCAGTCCCCCCATTTCCCTCATTACTCAGCCTAGCCCTAACAAGTATATCCTTAAGGTTCTTACATCTCCTAAATGCTATAAGCGGTGGCTCAGGAAACACCTCCCTATGCTCTTCCGAATTCGTGAGCATAGGATGGAGTTTCCCGGCAACCTTCCCCAAATTATTGAGCGCTGGATGATACGTCGCAACAAGAGGAACCCTTTCCCCCCTCCCTTGGTCATTGGTCCTATTTCCCGAATTTGCTAGAAGAGTTGCCCTATCCAACCTACGTACCCTATCTATTTGTTCATTAACTAAAGACTCTTCGTAGTCCCTGTCCTTAAGCCATCCAGCTAACTCGCCTACCCTCTCCTGAAATTGGCGATCTTCCGAACATATCCTACGAAACCTAAGTGCCTGACCATAGGGGATCGCCTTTTTGGTGTGCCAGGGGTGACAAGACTTCTTGTGCAAGTACTGATGTGTATCAGTAGGCTTGCAAAACAAGTCTGTCGAAAGGACTCCCCCCTCCCCTACGCTAACCTGAACATCTAAAAAGCTAATCCTATCCCGTGATTGTTCGCTAGTAAACTTAATGGTTTCGTGGCTACTGTTGAGATGATTGATGAAAGACTTCAACTTTTCTTCCCCATGCGTCCAGATAAAGAATACATCATCGATGAATCTCATCCAGACGAGGGGCTTGTCAGCTGAAGCTTCCAACAACCTCTCTTCCAACCGGGTCATGAAGAGATTGGCATAGGCCGGAGCGAACTTCGTGCCTATAGCCGTGCCCAATTTCTGCCTATATAACCTATCATTAAATTCAAAATAATTATTCTCCAAGACCAAGGACGCCAACCCCACTAGGGTATCAGTAGCCACGCCCGGGTTTTCCCTTCTATCCAGCGCCTCCCTGATGGCCTCTAAACCCTCCCCGTGTGGAATGCTGGGATAGAGTCCCACAACATCAACCGTACACAACAAAGCCCCCTCTGGTATCTTTCCTAACTTACTTAGCCTAGATAGAAAGTGGTTAGTGTCCTTAACATACGACCTACTTTGGCTAACCAATGGGTTAAGGTGGTGGTCTAAATATTCTGAAATATGTTCTGTTATTGTACCGCAATTGGAAATGACTGGTCTCCCCTTAACACTACTAAGACCCTTGTGGATCTTAGGCAACAAGTAAAATCTACCTAACTTAGAATCCTTAACTTGCAAATAATTAGTCACTTCCTCTAATCCCGGGTCCTCCTCCCTCAGCTCATTCAACCTAGAATTAATGGTCTTACCCAAGTTGACCGTGGGGTCCACCTCTACTTCTTCATAAACCTGCCTATCATCTAGTTGTCGGTTAGCCTCACTTATGTAGTCCCCCCTATCCCATACTACAACCGCTGATCCCTTGTCCGCTTCCTTGATAACTATGTTCCTATCCGATTTAAGTTGTTTCAGAGAAAGTTGTTCAAAAGGAGAGAGATTACTAAAGTTCTTACCCTCCGGCGAGACAGACATTACCTCCTTCTCCAGCAGCGAAAGATAGTTTTCTAAGACCGGGTCATCTTTTGGGGGCTGCCATGAGGATTTGATTCTAAATTTATTTTCATTATTGTCCTCTGAAATACTGTCCTCATTGTCCTTGAAATGCCACCGTAATCTCATCCTTCTCTTGAACGCTTCGAGGTCTTCTTTAAGTTTCGCTTTGTCGATGTCAGTGGGGGGTGAAAATTTCAGGCCTTTCGACAGGAGACTTATGTCTTCTGCCGAAAGTTCCTTTCGAGAAAGATTCACCACATTCCCACTGACAAATCGTCCTGTTAGCCTGCCATTTTCTGTCACTTCCGTTTCATTGACTAAATTGCCGTTTACTGGTTCAACATGTCCAGGGGTCTCATCTTGTCTTCTCTCCATTGGCCTAAGATCGCTACTATCAAACAGCTCGTGGTCGTGGTGATCTGTGGTTTGAAGTTCTGCAAGCCTTTCGTTGGTCAGAGCTATTCCCGATTCATTGCACAGCTTCGTTGCCTTCTTCTTTCTCTTGTGTTCCAGGGTTTCTTTTAGACTTTTGACCTGCTCTTTGATGTGGTCTAGTTCTTCTTGGAAAAGGTTTCGTCGTTCTCTTTGCAGCGTTTCGTAAGCATTGTCATATGTTTTTTCCTGACTGTCCCGATATTGTATTATGAGTAGCGTCAGTAGCTGTTCCTGGGCAGTTGTCAAAATGCCTTGCCATGTCTCTTCAAAATTCGGTGATGCCTTTCCAAATAACGATGGTACTTTCCTCAAACTAAGTCCAGTCGGGATTACATTGACGCCATTCCAAAACTCCAAGAAATTACGGTGATGTTCCAATTTCGTTACATTAGTAAATGAATTAATAATCAGTACCCCATTGGCCTCAGTACCCCAGGCGGAATTCTTCAGACATTTCACTGAAGAAGGCCACCGGGGGTTTCTGAAGGATATTAGCGTAAAGATAATTGATAGGCTAACGGGGGGTAATAGGATGCGGGAAAGCTGCTGGCAATATCGGCTGGATTGCTTTGCTCCTAAGGGTTTGAACACTAGGCAGGTAGATACATAGATTTCATTTTTGTTCACATTTTGGTTGTTGTGTTGTTTTGATTTTTGCGCTCAGCTTTTCGTTAGGGACACAAGCTGTTTTTTAGGGATCTCTGTCTGCCCATCCGCTTCTGGATCTTTCTATCGGTTTTTTTTGTTGTAACATACTTATTTTCCAGCTCCTGTGAGACAGACACAGCCGCCGACTTCAGCAGTTCTTTACTCTGCGCTTTCTTGTGATCTTTCTCCTGCCACCTTTGTTAGTACCGCTACTTTAACACTTTTTTAATACGTATTGTAATAGGTAAGATCCCGCTTAGGCTATTGTTTTTTAATTTCTGAATCTACATGTATGCTCTGTTTGATTAGGAAAAGTCATTACTGATGAAGGCTTACGCCGAAACGTTTACAAGAATGTGTTTTTTCTGAGTTTATATATCTATTTCTATTACACATTGAGATTGAGCTTATGAGTATATATATATATATATATGTACTCATTAGCTCAATCTCAATGTGTAATAAAAATAGATATAGAAACTCAGAAAAAACACATTCGTTTAAACGTTTCGGCCAAAGCCTTCATCAGTATGACTTTCCAAAATCCGACGGAGCATACATATAGATTTCGAATTTCAAAAACGATACACAACAATAGCCTAAGCGGGTCCTACCTATTACAATGCTTAATATAAATGTGTTAAAGCAGCCGGTAATACAAAGGTGGCGGGAGAAAGATAAAAGAAAGCGCAGAGTTAAGAACTGCTGCAGTCGGTGGCTGTGTCTATCTCGCCGAAGCTGAAAAAGATAGCACGTTACAACAAAACAAACAATAGAAAGATCCGAGAGCGGATTGGCAGAACAGAAAACCCTAAAAAAACAGCGTGTGTCCCTAACGAAAAGCTCAGTGCTAAAGTCAAAACAACACAACAACCAAAATTATAACAAAAATGAAATCTATGTATCAACCTGCCTAGTGTTTATACCCTTAGGGGCAAAGCAATCTAGCCGGTATTGCCAGAAGCTTTCCCGCATCCTATTACCCCCCGTTAGCCTATCAATTATCTTTACGCTAATATCCTTCAGAAACCCCCGGTGGCCTTCTTCAGTGAAATGTCTGAAGAATTCCGCCTGGGGTACTGAGGCCCCCGAATTAAACTTACGACTGCACGCCTTGTAATTATTAAACCTAAGCCTAAAAGGCGTGCAGGTGCTACCAACATATTGTACACCACAAACAGTACATTCCAACAAATACACAACATTTGACGAGTCACAATTAAACGAATAATTTATCCTATATTCCCGGCTATCTACATTAGAATGAAAATGCTCACTATTGCTCATGACATTACAGACTTGACAACGAGATTTACCACAACGAGAACACCCCTTCTTATCAGTCCCCCCATTTCCCTCATTACTCAGCCTAGCCCTAACAAGTATATCCTTAAGGTTCTTACATCTCCTGAATGCTATTAAAGGTGGCTCAGGAAACACCTTCCTATACTCTTCCGAATTCGTGAGCATAGGATGGAGTTTCCTGGCAACCTTCCCCAAACTATTGGGCGCTGGATGATATGTTGCAACAAGTGGAACCCTTTCCCCCCTCCCTTGGTCATTGGTCCTACTGCCCGAATTTGCTAGAAGAGTTGCCCTATCCAACCTACGTACCCTATCGATTTGCTCGTTAACTAAGGACTCTTCGTAGCCCCTGTCCTTAAGCCATCCAGCTAACTCACCTACTCTCTCCTGAAATTGGCGATCCTCCGAACATATCCTACGAAACCTAAGAGCCTGACCATAGGGGATCGCCTTCTTGGTGTGCCAGGGGTGACAAGACTTCTTATGCAAGTACTGATGTGTATCAGTAGGCTTGCAAAACAAGTCTGTCGAAAGGACTCCCCCCTCCCCCACGCTAACCTGAACATCTAAGAAACTTATACTACCCCGTGACTGCTCGCTAGTAAACTTAATGGTTTCGTGACTACTGTTGAGATGATTACACAGCCACCGACTGCAGCAGTTCTTAACTCTGCGCTTTCTTTTATCTTTCTCCCGCCACCTTTGTATTACCGGCTGCTTTAACACATTTATATTACGCATTGTAATAGGTAGGACCCGCTTAGGCTATTGTTGCGTATCGTTTTTGAAATTCGAAATCTATATGTATGCTCCGTCGGATTTTGGAAAGTCATACTGATGAAGGCTTTGGCCGAAACGTTTAAACGAATGTGTTTTTTCTGAGTTTCTATATATATATATATATATATATATATATATTCTCATAAGCTCCTTCACAATGCGAATTAAAGTAGATATAAAAACTCATAAAAAACACATTCTTTAAACGTTTCGGCGAAAGCCTTCATCAGTAATAACTGTTCTTTTAATCAGACAGAGCATACATATCAATCTCAAAATCCAGAAGCAATACAAAAACAATAACCTAAGCGGGACCTACCAACATACAATGAGTACCAATAAGGTGTAAAAGTAGCGGCTGATGACAGAGGCGGTGGAGAAAGATCAAAGAAAGCCCTTTCTTTAATATATATATATATATATATATATATATTCTCCTAAGCTCCTTCATTAGACTGTATTAAGAAATTAATATGAACTCAAAAAATACAACTTCGTGTAAACGTTTCGGCGTAAGCCTTCATCAGTGACAGTTCATAATCAAACCGAGCAATACATATCAATCCTAAAACATTCTAACAATTCAAACAATAGCCCAAAAGGAGATCCTACCTATTACAATGTGTGAGACCAAAGGTGCTAAAATTACGGTAACCGGTGTGGCACCGGAAAAGATGAAAGAAAGCGCAGAATAAAGAACCGCTGGAGTCGGCGTCTGTGTCTGTCTCGCCGAAGCTGAAAAAAATCGTCTGTTATAACAAAACAAACAATAAAAGATCCAAGGGCGGATTGGCAGAGCAGAAAACCCTAAAAAAACAGCGTGTGTCCCTAACGAAAAGCTGAGTGCAAAAAGTCAAAACAACACAACAACCAAAATGTAAAAAAATGAAATCTATGTATCAACCTTCCTAGTGTTTAAACCCTTAGGGGCAAAGCAATCCAGCCGATATTGCCAGAAGCTTTCCCGCATTCTATTTCCCCCCGTTAGCCTATCGATTATCTTTACGCTAATATCCTTCAGAAACCCCTGGTGGCCTTCTTCAGTAAAATGTCTGAAGAATCCCGCCTGGGGTACTGAGGCCCCCGAACTAAACTTACGACTGCACGCCTTGTAATTATTAAACCTAAGCCTGAAAGGCGTGCAGGTGCTGCCAACATATTGTACGCCACAAACAGTACATTCCAACAAATACACAACATTTGACGAATCAAAATTAAACGAATAGTTTATCCTATATTCCCGGCTATCTATGTTCGAATGAAAATGCTCACTATTACTCATGACATTACACACTTGACAACGAGATTTACCACAACGAGAACATCCCTTCTTACCAGTCCCCCCATTTCCCTCATTATTCAGCCTAGCCCTAACAAGTATGTCCTTAAGGTATTCTCATAAGCTCATTCACTATATGTATTAAAATAGAAATATGTACTCAGAAAAAACACATGCTTGTAAACGTTTCGGCCAAAGCCTTCATCAGTATAACTTTTCAAAATCAGATGGAGCATACATATAGATAATGAATTACAAAAACAATACAAAACAATAGCCTAAGCGGGTCCTACCTATTACAATGTGTAATTAAAATGTGTAAAAGCAGCTGGTAATACAAAGGTGGCGGGAGAAAGATCAAAGAAAGCGCAGAGTTAAGAACTGCTGAAGTCGGTGGCTGTGTCTGTCTCGCCGAAGCTGAAAAAGATCGCATGCTACAACGAAACAAACAATAGAAAGATCCGAGAGCGGATTGGCAGAACAGAAAACCCTAAAAAAACATCGTGTGTCCCATACGAAAAGCTCAGTGCTAAAATCAAAACAACACAACAACCAAAATTATAACAAAAATGAAATCTATGTATCAACCTGCCTAGTGTTTAAACCCTTAGGGGCAAAGCAATCCAGCCGATATTGCCAGAAGCTTTCCCGCAACCTAGTCCCCCCCCCCCCCGTTAGCCTATCGATTATCTTTACGCTAATATCCTTTAGAAACCCGTGGTGGCCTTCATTACTGAAGACATTTTACTGAAGAACTATCCAACCTTACTTTAAACTAACTCAAACACTGACTACCCTAGGCCTAGTCAGTGTTTGAGTTAGTTTAAAGTCTACCTGGACCTACATTTCCTACACCAGAGTTAATTGACTCTGCCTACACGTGCGATAAATCTAAAAAACAGGCTAATGTAATTCATTAAAACATAAGTTGTCAAATCTGGATGAATCATCAAAATTGTATTCTAAACTTTTTCAAATTAATTATCAACGAAAACTTTGAATTGACCGCATAATTTGTAATCTATAGCACAGCCTAATTGCCTCACCCTTCAGCATTTCTTATTACTGTGGAAAGGATCTCTAATGTATAATGATGTAGCTAGTTTTGAGCTTCAAACCAAATAAACTTTGACCAGGACCTAAATATTAATTTAATGATGTAGAGTAGCGTCGCCCTGAATGGGTCTAAAGCCGCTTTCCGCCGGAATCGCGCCTTCTTCTTTCGGTGCGCAATAAAGGGCATGGATCTAGCATATTCAAGAAACCCCGCGAAAATAATATTGCTGACGCCATACTTTAATAAACTCTTTGTTTTTGTTTTGGTGAAGTGGATATTTCCGGAGCTATGGAGTTTTCAAATCGCTTACCTTCCGTGAAATTGTAAGTATTCCTCACATCTCTTCTCTTTCTCTCTTTGGGTCCAGTAAGTTATAATCAATTTTGGCTACTTTTGCACGTTTAATTTTGAGTTAACCTGTTTTACAATTTACATTAACCTCTCAAGAGTAGATTCTACCATGTTTGTCGAAACTTTTCACAAATGTTTTGTGGAACGAAGAACTTTTCTCAAAGGTTCTCAAAGCGGGAAAAAATCGCCCTGAATGGGTATATTTCGTTAAACGACTGTTTAGGACTCCAGTGGGTCTTAGAGTTGTTTTTTTTAGCAATTTTGCCTGAAATACGTTAAAAAATTAGTTGTAAAATTGCTTTGAGAGGTGGTACCATTCTTTAATATTTTCATCTGACACCGGTCACAAGGAGCAAGTCATCAGACAAAATCCAAATGTGAAGACAAGGGAATAAACTACACTGCACTACGCCTTTTTTAATAGAAACTATTTTAGAAGACATTAGTACTAAGGTGGCCAAAATTTTAAGAAACTCTAGTGAGAAGCATTACGAAACTTTTAAAAGTGAAAAGAAAAGATAGCAATTTTAACTAATCACTCGTGTTTTCAACGTAACGGGACACTCTTCATTCCTAGTGCTAGCGACCACATTTGATAATTCAGGCATTCAAAAAATAAGAAACCAGTTAAGAAACTTTTAGTACTAAAATGGACAAAATATCACGTTAGATTAAGAAACTTTTAGTACTATGGCCTCATCCAGGTTTCTTATAAAAAATATATATCTTTGAGATCAGCGAATCAGAAAGCCGAATAAAGTTTCTTGGTGAATCGAAAAGTCATAGATGATAAACAAACTCATTTTTCAACAAGGGAAGGTTCCATTCAAATGCACATTTACTAAAAAGTACTTAGTTTCTCATAATATCGCCACTCAATGCAGTCTTCCTCTGTTCTACACAACAACTTTCCAAAATGTACTTCACGTGGTTCAAGGGTTATACTTGTTTGTTGTAGTGGTCTCATACATTAAGTTCCACAACGATTTCAGCGTACCAACAATGACAGGATTGGGTTACATAACATTAAGAGATTTCAGAACAGGAGACTAGAAAGAGACCATCTTCAATTCATATTAATTTCACTTTCATCAAGAAGGCAAGAAAATACAAATTCTATGTTTACTAGATACAGTATAAATGTCCTATGCTGTAAACCAACACAAAGCGCCCTACAGTGCAGGTTTCCCACGGGGGGGGCATAATTCCATTTTGTCCCAAAGCGAAGGGGAAAGGCCATTCTTTTGGGGGAATATATTAATTTGCATATAGTGAACTGTTCAAAGGGTGGTAACTTGTCCGAAAGAAAGGATAGAGATCCTTTATATTCCCAACCTAGGATATTCGCTCTGGGATTCCATGTCAATCCAAAACTTCTTTTACACAGAATACTGTAATGCCCGGAACACATCCAAAGCCAAGAAAAAAGGAGGGCCAGTACACCATAGAACAAATAAGATAAGCAGTCAAGGCAGTTAGCGAAGGAGCTACCATCTACAGGGCCAGCATTGACTTTAGTATTCCAAAGGAGACACTTCGGCGCAAAGTGAAACAAAAGGAAGAGCCAGTGAAATTCGTTGCTGGAAAACAATCTGTACTGACCAAAAAGGAGGAAGATCTTATATGTGAGTGGGTGAAAGAAAATGCTAAACGCGGATTTGGAAGAACACCAGATCATGTTTGTGAAGCAGTTAGGCAAATTCTGAATAGAGGCGGGCGGAAAGTAGAATCATTTCAAGCATAGAGCTCGAATCTTTCAAATCTTCAAAAAGGTGGGTGTGAAATTGTATCAAATTTTTCCATGAATTGAATGACTTCAAAGAAACTTTAGGTAATTTGCCGTAAATCTGCCGTGGCAATTCTTTAATATCTTGCTTATTTTCAAGATGGCGGCATTTTGATTATTTTTGTAAAAATCCATCAAAAATTTTGAGAAAATTAAAATCATCGTAACTCCTAAATTACTTGAGGAAAATTGACGCAATCTTCAAGAAAACCATAGTTTATGAAGGTCTACAACATGATTGCAAGCAGAAATTTGTAGCTCTTCTGGTTAGGGATTTAGAAATTTGATGACGTCACAACCTCGAAATCAATAAATGCCGCCATTTTAAAGCTAATCACGATATCAAAAAATTGCCACGGCAGATTTACGGCAAATTAACTAAAGTTCCTTTCAAGCACTTTGATTCAAAGAACAATAAAGAAGAATTTTACACCCGTCTTTTTAAAGATTTGAGCTCTATGCTATCATTTCATGATAACCGTCCTGGGAAGTCATGGTGGTATGGATTTTTAAGACGTCACCCTGACCTACATATGGTTAAACCAAAGCCATTAGAGTTAGCAAGGGCAACAGCATGCTCTGAACAAATTGTTTACGGATGGTTCGATGAGTTTGAGAAGTTTCTATCTGAGCACAAAATAGACTTACCTGATCAGATCTACAATTGTGATGAATCTGGCTTCCCGTTACAGGCTTGCTCAAGCAAGAAGGTCTGCGTGGACAAAGTTACAAAACGAACTTTCCATCTCACAAGCTCGTCCAAAACCTCAATGACCACACTTCAGTGCATATATGCCAATGGGACGGTTATGCCACCAGCCGTATATTTTTCTGGGAAGTCATTTAATCCAGAATACAGCTTAGGATTTCCAAAGAATTTCTTACTCGGCTTCTCGGATTCTGGGTGGATGGAGACATACCATTTTTTTGCATGGGTAGCCAACCACTTCATTAAGCGCATTCCTCCCATCCGTCCTGTCCTTCTCTTAATTAATGGCCATGTCTCCCATATAGATTTTCACACCACCATGTTTTGCAAGGAGAACCAGATCTTATTGTTTCGTCTTCCTCCTCACACTTCGCATGTCATGCAGCCTGCTGACCGTGGTTTTTTCAACGTCTTCAAAGGTGAATGGAGAAAAGCATGCTCAAGGTTTTCTTTTGAGAATCCTGGTGTGGTGGTAAACAAGAGAACTTTTTCACGCGTATTTGTTGAGGCATTTGACAGAACGGCGCGACAAGACATTGTTAAGTCTTCCTTCAGATGCTCTGGTGTCTGGCCAGTTAATAGGTATGCAATCGATCGTTCTGCATTTGCACCAGCAAAAACATTCCAGCAACAACAAATGAGTAGACCAACCAATCAAAATGAGTCGACTGACCCAGCTCCATCAACATCAACGCCAAAGAAAGACCAGCAAAATGATGATCGCCATCCCAACATAAAAGCGCTAGAGGGAATAGAAAAGGCTGCTGGCGTTGCAAAAATAAATCTTTTTGAAACACGATTTGAGGAGGGATATGATGTAAAGGACGATTCTCTTTATGTTGCATGGAAATTCTTAAAAGAAAGCAAGATTCAAATAGATTTAGAAACAAGTGGAGAGTCATCGTTATCGCGAAGCACGCTTTCAGAGGATCTTTGCCCCATAATAAATAGTGTTTTGACATATCCTGAAATGAAAAAAAGTCAAGAAAAAAAAGCAAGAAAAAAATTAATCTGCCCAAGCACATGACATCGGAAGAGGCACTGAAAGTTTTGGAGGCCCAAGACGTAGAAGGGCGAAGGAAAGAGAATGTGAAGGAAGTAAACCGGGTGAAAAGGCAGAAAAAGAAAGAAGGAGAAGAAAACAAAGAAAATTACGAGAATGGAAAAGCAAATGAAAAAAAGGGAGAAAAGAAAAACAGCCAAAAAACATCGAGAAAAAGGAAAAACGAAAAAAAAGGAAAAACGAAAGGGGCCAAAAGAAAATTTGATGATTGTGATGATAATGATATCTTTAGATGTGGACAATGTGATGAAGTTTATGATGAGTCGGAGGAATGGGTTCAATGTGACTCATGTGAATTATGGTTTCATGTCAGGTGTACTGAACTAAGCACGTTTGTTCTTGTTGACATTGAGGAGCTTGACTGGAAATGTTACTTAACGCCCTGAGCTACTAACAGAACTGTGACAGATGGGCAAAGCACTGCTTGTACACAGTTAGGAAGCAGTTAATGCAACATGATTGGCCAACGCAATACCAGCAGAAACACAATGAGATAGACAATGGATTTGGCAGCAATTGGGGTCGTATCTTGCCAATTGACTATTAACTCTAACTAATTACGGATCCTCTTATCCTTCATTTGGTTGAGGATATTAAACGATGCTGGTTATGCCCCTTATCCTTCATTCGGTTGGGGACTGATCCAGCTTAAATATAAACCGATGGCATAAAAGATTACAAATAATACTACGATTTGATCTATAATGCAAATATCCAGTATGAAATAATGCCCCATTTGGAAGGGCGGCCAAGAACGGAAGGGGATGATGATAATAATAATAATAATCAATTTCTTTAAAGTTGGCTAGTACATAGCTAAGTATAGTAAAAACACTAAATTGCTAATTAAGGCCAACTACTTAAAAATATACAATTTATAAAAAAGTGTGATAAAATGGTTTGATATAAAAATAGCAGATAAAATGGTTTGATGCAAGAAATGACATAAAATGTAGATAATAAAAAGCCCAATCATAAAAATTCATAAAAATCCGACGTTTGGAATAAAAGGTCGACATAGTCTGCAAGAGCATTCTTCACCGTGCCACTTTTTTATCTTTGATTTAAACAATGAGAGAGATTCAGTATTCCTTATATCTTGAGGGAGGGAAAACCAAAGTTGAGGCCCTCTGTATCTGATGGATTCAGATCCAAAATGTACGGTCTTTATACTTGGTAATACAAATTCATTGTTATTTCTTAGGTTATAAATATTATCTCGCTCTCTGAAGATCTCATTCATAAAAGGAGGGTTCAGATTGTTCTGCGTTTTAAATATTTCTGTCATTAGGGTTTGTAAATTCTTCGTGTGGATAGTAACCGCTTTATCTCTTTCTAATAAAACGTCAAAACTAGAATCATAATCTTTGTAAGCAATTCTTAAAGCCCTTTCGTGTATCTTATTAATTTTGTTATTCAAATACCTGCTGTGGAACATCCAAGCCAACTGGCAGTATTGAAACTGGCTCATTACAAAGGCTCTCATTAAGATTCGCAGTTTGTTGGAGTTCATATATGGAGACATCCGAGAGAGTGCAAAAAGCTTATTACCAGCTTTTTTACATAACTTGTTGATATGTGTCTCAAAAGTTAGTTTTTTATCAATCGTCACCCCTAATAACTTTTCCTCGTCGGTATTTCCAATAACGCTGCTACCCACGTTAACAGTAACATCTTGATTTGAACTTTTCCCTAGTACCATGAAATGACATTTGTCGGTGTTTAATTTCATAAAGTTATCTGTAAACCACTGGATAATTACAGTCGAATCATTTTCCAAGCTCCAAATTACATTGTCAATATTCTTGTGGCATGCATATATGGTTGTATCATCTGCATAGTTGCAGATATCAGTTTCCTGAATGGAGAGCAACAGATCATTTATGTAAATGTTAAAGAAAAGGGGGCCAAGAACCGATCCTTGCGGAACACCTAGGGCAAGATATTTAAATGTACTAAACGATCCATTGATTTTCACCCGTTGCTGCCTATTCTCCAAAAAGCTGTGAACAAGGGACAGGGATTCACGGCTAAAACCATAAGCATGTAGTTTTGCTAATAACAGGTCATGTTTAATGCAGTCGAACGCTTTTGAAAGGTCCATCAGGATTGCACCTACGTTCTCTCCATTATCTAAACTGACTTTCCATTTTTCGAGCATCCGAATCAAGGCGTGTTGTGTATTAAAGCCTTTGCGAAACCCACACAGTAGAATTGATAGAAATGGCGTTATGTATTTAATTATCTGCCTGTCCATAATTCTCTCAAAAACTTTGGAAACCGTTGGAAGTACACTTACAGGTCTATAATTTTTCTTTGATGTTTTCGCCTCTGCTTTGTGGAGAGAAGAGACATCTGCAGATTTTAACTTATCTGGAAACGAACAATTTTCTATACCGTCATTAAAGATTATTTGCAAAGATTCAGCACAAATGTCAGAACTTCCTTTCAAAACTTTTGGAGGAATATTTTTGAAAGTCGTTGCTTTACTAGGATTGAGTCTGCCAATTTCCGTTTCCATCTCTTGAACCGAAACATTATTAAAATGAAATAAGCTGTCATTTTGCACAAGACTGCGGATTTTCCTGATGCTAGGGTGGTTGGAGTATTTAATAAGAGCCTGGTCTACAGGATCCGTTACACCTTCTGTGCTTGTGATAGTCTCACAATTTTCTATAAGACCAAGAGAGTCAGTAACAGTTACAAAATAATCATTTAGAGTTTCAGCAACTTCCTCGTCCTCAGAAATTATCCTTTCATCCTCAATCAAAGTGATTTTCGCTTTAGCCTTGTTTTTATTTGAAGTGAAAGGTTTTACGGTGTTCCAAAACTTTTTATTGTCTGTTATTTGAGAAATATCTAAGTTCTTGTAGAAGTTTCTTTTTTCAGTCCTGAATAGTTTTACGCATAAATTGCGTTGCTTGCGAAAGGCTTCCCAATTTTGAACTGTCCGGCTTTTATTGTATTTATTCTTTAATCTCGTACGTAACATAACGGCTTTACGGAGAGCTCGATTCATGAAGGGACCATCATTCGCCCTTGCATATTTCTTTTTTATGGGGGCATGCTTATCAAGCACTTTTTCGAAACAGTTTTGGAAGGAATCGTAACTTAGATCAGATGATTTGATAATTTCTAACTCTTCTCTGAGATCTTGTTTAAAAGTTTTTGCTCGGAAAAATTCTTATAATCTCTATAATTTACAACCGTGGGCCCAGCTTTTTGGTAAGTTGTTTTCAAAACTGTGAGTACCATTTTATGGAAATCAGAAAGCCCTGTCTCAACTGTGGTAGTATTTTGGAAACTCCTGTACCTGTTGGTTAGGATAAGGTCGATACACCTTGGATTTTCAGATTTGAAGCAAGTTGGCTCCTTTATCAAATTTTTGAGCGCATAACCATTCATAAAATTATGAACCTGTTGATCTGTTTCCACTGCATTAAAGTCACCAAGAAGCAAAAAGTTTTCATATTTCTCACTGTAATGATCAACCGCTTTGCCAAGATTTTCAAAAAAGTGAGCTTCCGATTGTGATGGTGCTCGATAGATACTGAAAATAACCCATTTCTTACCCCGTAAATTGATCTCAAAACAAACACATTCCACATCATTGTCAAACTTGAAAGATTTCAGTTCAGTGGATGGTATATCGCTCCTGACATATACCAAGAGACCACCGCCATTAGCATCCCTATCCAGCCGCAATGGATCAGAGTAACCTTCCATAAAAAATTGCTCTTTTGGAAAAGAATCATCAATCTTTGTTTCAGCGACCGTTAAAATATCAATGTTTGATGAGACCATGTCTTTCAGCGTATCAAATTTATTTCTAATCGAATTTACATTTAGATAACCAACAATAACGCGACTGATGTTTCTTCGCCTCAGTTGTTTTAATTCAGATTTAGCGTCACTCTCATCTGCTGGGTGGTCAAGCCCAATGAATTCCATGTTTCTCTCCTCCACTACAGATGAGACAGGGGTACCGACGGGGGTATCGAAAGCGGAATGGTTAGATCGCTCAGACTCTGGAAGAGTAGCATTACCCTCGTATGGGTCAGAACGATCCCCTGAGAGACACTGTGGGGAGCCTAGACTTAAAACAGATGTCGTTTGATCTATGACCTTGTTTTCGTATGATGTGTCGTCGGAATCGGAAGAATTGATAATTTGCTGTGTGCCTGAAGCCCGGTCAACAAAATTTTGTCAGAAATAACCTAATTCATGCAAAAAATTATTTGCCAAAAGCCTTGTTCCCTCTGAATTTAAGTGCAGTAAACTGCGATTAAGGTGTTCTGTATTTATGTTAGCATTGTCAATGAATCTCAAATCTTCTTGTTGGCATCTCCTGGTCAAAAACCGATTTACATCTCGTACCTTAACGTTCCAATGATCCCCACGTGCCACCAGACCACTTACAAATACAGTGTTTTCTTCGGTCTTCATTGCTTTTGCCAGTTCGATAATTTCCTCTGCGATGTTCTCAGCTGAAGCTTGGCTACGCAGATCATTTGTTCCGCAGTGCAGAATAATTCTCTTTGGACTTCGTTTGATTGTTGGGCATGCATGGCTGTTCATGCAGTCTGTTGTTGCTCCACTGAATGATTTGACAAAGATCTTTTCTTGATTATCACATGCTTCGTTCATCTTGTATCCTCTGATATCTTTTATGATGGAGTCACCAATAATTTCTGTGCAATTCTGAATCTTGTTAGTTCTCTGTGAGCGGTATTGATTCCTAGCTTGACTTGTATTCGAAACTCTTGCAGATTCTGTTTTCCTGTTTGTGTTGCTGTCTGCAAATTCGGTTTGCAACCTGCTACGGACTGTCGACGATTGAGTTCTGCTTTTGACCACAGATGCATACGATTCTTCAATGTCCGGGTGGCGTGCCAAGCATGCATATCTATTCTCATTCATATCAGTTGGCTCCCACGAGGGCTTCGGAGATTGAAGTCTGGTCGAGTGTCTCTTGCTTGGTAATTGAAATGAGCTCTTTTCATCTCTTTTCTCATAATGTGAACTGTTTTGCAATAAGTCACTGGGGGCCTCCGGACGATTTCTGCAGATGATACCACCGAGCGGGTTTTGATCAAAGTTTGAACCAAAACTACCCATAAACGGATTTTCTACATCCAAACTTCGAATCAATAAGTCCTTCCGTCTTAATTCATTTCTCAGGGATTCGTTTTCTTTTTTTAACAGCAAGATTTCTTGTTTTAACTCTGCCTCACTCGTGCCTTTGGCAGCTTGGCTTCCTTCGTATGCTTTTACAAGGACTTCAACTTTGGCACGTAACGAAAGAAAATCACTGTATGGTGTGCATTTTATTGTGGCTTCATCTTTTTCTTTGGAATCATTTTCTTTGCAATTATTGACTTGTGAGGCTTGGGGTGCTTCAAGAATGAAGAACGAATCTTTGCCAATGGCGCCACGATTTTCGATTAGGCCATTTTGCACGAGGTGGTTCAAGCTTGTTTCGACTTCTTCCATACTGCATTTGATTCCCTCTTTTACAAAATGATCATATATGGTAGTTTTCCAAGGTCTGTGATGTGTTTTGCCACGGATATCTACGATTGCTTTTAGGATTTTATCCTCCATTGTCAATGAAAACTTATGAGCCACAGAAAGCACGTCCGTCTCACACCAACTTGCAACTGCAACAACTGATGGGATGATCCAGGCCTTGGACTATGATACGACCCAAGGGTGCGTGGGAAGGGTGGGGAAACGATAGCAGGACTAGTAGTAACAATGAAACAAAATGGCGAACAAGACTGCGTGCTTGCCATAGAAATAGAAGGACTAGAATGCGCGTTCTATTGTTTCGCTTTTGTTTGGAGCGTAATGCGCATGGGGAGCAAAGATGGTAGCAACAAGTTGGCAAAAGATTTGTGTAAACAAACGACCCGCAGTGGGAAGACGTCGACTGGTCTGCCGTTTTGGTGCTGTTAGCTTGCTGAAAGGCAAGAACATATCGAGAACAAGGCATTTTAAAGTAAGTAGTGTCATGAATAGTTGATATTTATCATTTATTAGCCATTTGTAGTGTTTTTAGTCATTAAGATCGACCCTAGAACGAAAGCAGCGTAGGCCGATTTTGGTCTGGTCAACTCTCTGAAAGTAATTTTGACGTGTTTTAAAGGCCAAAGGCCTGCCAATAATTGTTATTTTATCACATAAAACGTATTTTAATTGCAATCTGTACTGCATCTCCGATCATTTACATCTTTAAAATGAAGTTCTGGTCTTCAGCGAAGAGAAAGAATCGAGGAAACTTTTGCTTTGCTGTTGCACGTAAGACCTTTAAATTTAGGCCCAATGGCAATGCATAATCTACGAAAATTTGTCGTTTGTAAATGGCAACAACAATCAAAAGATTTAATCAAATAAGCAAAAAAAATTCAAAATAATCTGCCAGTAACGATCCAAGTAAACAATTTTTCAGTCCAAAGGCATAAAAACGCAGGAACAATCATACCAGGATGAAAGGTGAAGGAAGGTAGGGCTGCAACTGTAACCTTTGTTTCATGATTTTCCACTGGTTTTGCTTTTATTCTTGCAAAATTTTATGTATCCATGAGGCAACCTCAATAAGAACTGCTCAAACCGCAACCTAGTTTCCTGAGGAACAGATTATGTAGGCCTTCCTTCATAAATTAATGGCTTCAGAATATTACCTCCTTCCCTATTTGCCAACTGTTTGCACTGGGGATGTATGGTCTTTTCTGGTTTTGGACCCTACATACCATGCGCAGAGCAGTGTTAGTGGCAATTGCATCATTTGGCTTCAGCCTTTTAAAAGTGTAAAAGTCCCAAAAAGCTTGGTTAATTTTTTGTTACATTGGATGTTGCTTTTTAATTGGCAATATGTCATCCAGCATCAATGAACAATCTTCTTGGCCCAGTAACCTTGCTCTGAAGAAACCCAAATGATTTCTTTCAGAATCCTGGCTCACATTCAATCTTTGCAGAACAAGATCTTACTGTTGCTAGATGTGGCAAATTTAGGGACTTTCCGGCCTGTTTATAAGCCCTTGGGCTACTAAAGTGAGGGGAAATGGTAAATTCTTAACTTCCTTTGAGTATATGAAGCCAGGTGATATACTGCAATGTTTTGCCCCATTCTTAAACTCCCAGGGGGAGATACACTGTTGTATCTAGGATAGGGATGCCCAGGTTACTTTTTGGGTCTACAGTATAACTTGGGCAAAGCTTATGTTTTGGGTCAATGATTTATGCAATTATTTTTTGGGTGCCTGAAATTCTGGATTACTTTTTTGGGTCTCACATGTGGGCAGGTTTGGAAAAACATAATTTACAAAGAAAATAAAAATCAAGTATATAGCATTACCATGATCAAAATACATGAATACTCAAATAGATTATGAAAAATCTATGTAATCAGTGTTGTCACTTCTCCACAGATTTAAGATTCTGACTTCATAGCCTTTCAGTATGTTGGATCATGAAAATAATTTTTTGGGTTGATTTTCATACTTGAAACCATTATTTTTTGGTTGATGCTTGGTACTTTTAGCCTGAGCATACCTATCCTGAATATCCTGCTTAACCCCTGGGCTTGAAATGATTATTCTTTTCCTTCTGACAAATAGTTTTTAAACAATAACCCAAGACTTCTGATAATTGCCCCCATCTTAAGGTTTCTAAGCCTATAGGTTTATCTATTTGTGACATTTCTTCTGCTTTTCCTCATAATTGGCTTCTTTTTCTAGATCGAAAATCTTGACCTTACATGTTCTGGATCCAAGAAGTTTCAAGAGGAGCAGGATTTGGTTTCTTAAGATGTTCTGAACACTAAATACATTGTGGACAGCATCTTTTTAAAAACATTTTGACCAAGAGACTTTGGCACAGAAGGAGATTAGCTCTAATCAAAGGGAGGAAATGGTCCTTGCAAATTTTTCATTATGCTAATTGATGCCAGTTGTTGTGATGCATGTAATAGACCTTTTAGCTATCCTGCAAAGAATCTGAATCAATTGTTTTTCTTTATTCATTTTGTAGATTCTTTGAATGTACACAAAAAGGATGGAAGCCTCAATGCCACTCAATCAAACTTTGCATATCAAAATGTATAAAAATGTTGCTTGATTCAGAATCGTTTGTAGAATAGCTAAAATGTCTATTACCAATTTGCTTAGCAATCTTTTATTGTATACAAAAGAGAAACTACTTTATAGGATAGAAAAATGAAATGACAGCAATTTTGAAATGAATCTGTAATTTTGAATCCACAGTTTCATTTATTATGGAATCCTGCTCATAATATAAAGCTCTGAAAAGGGTGATAACATTTTGGGTCCACTGGAGGTAAAATTGGTAGGCTAGGTAGTGTTGATTGGTGGAAAACAACAGTTAAAAACAGATAAGTCAACATTCATTATGTCAAGGAGGAGGGAAGTTTTTGCACATCTAGCAAGAGAGAAACTCCAAAGAAAGATTATGGCAAACTTTAACCAAAGTTTTCACCCAACTCATTTCACCCTAAACTTACCCATTTCACCCCAGTAGACCCTACCAGACTTTTGACTTGTCTACTATTTGGGTTCAAGGTTTTTTCATGGAAATTTTCACTATGATTCTGGAGAAGGTATGAAACTGTGTGAAAAAGTGGTGGGCTAAAGCAAACTTCAGTGTCAATAACTCTACCAAACACTCATTTCTATAAGAAATGTAAAACATCGTGTGCTCACTCTTCAAAGGTTGAGAAACCGTGCTACCTGGACTAAAAAAGCCAGGGTGTTGCACAAAAACTGGTTTTTCTTTCAAGAAACTACCATGGTACTTGGATGGCCTAAACATAATCAACTCCAGAACTGTGTTTAGCACTAAGAAACTCGTAAAAGCAACACTCAAGAACATTTTGGCTAAATTGTTGTTGAAACTCAGCCCCCCCCCCCTCCACTCAATATGAATTTCATTCCGACTCTGGCCTATCAGTAATATTCACAAAAGTTATGTTTGACTGAGTGCACTTGTGGCTCTGGTGAAAATTATGCTTCATGTCAGGAAACAAACAATAAGTGGCAGTGGTTAAAAACTACATCACAAGTCATGCATCATAAGAAACTTTTAAACTAACAAGGCATAATTTTCATAAAATTATAAATTTCATAATGAAAGCCACAACTTATAGTGTGAGATGATCAAAGATTTTATAAAATGAAGTCTACATTTCAAGAAGTAAATATTGGAGGAACTCGCAACGAAATTTAGACAGCAAAGATGTCCTAAAATTTCAAAAGAGAGTGGCTTAGGATCATAATAAATGCCGTTTTGTTGTGTTGACTTCGCCTAAAAACCAATCTTTCAGTTTGACCCGAGAAAGGCCACTGTGTCTCCTTTGACAAACATTTAAAGTGTCAAAATCACATATGAATGCAAGTTCTAGAACTATATAGTTTCATATTTTGAAGAAGAAGAATTATTGTCTCTTGCGAGATGACTGTGATGCCCGCTCACGGAACGGGCCTACTTACTGTGGTGAAACAAAATGTTTTCTGGCCAGACAGGACACAGCTCTTTCTTCGGAATCCAACGCATTTTGCAGCCAAATTCAGGAAAAGAGACAACCATTTTACAAACAATTTTAGACGATCTCTAAAATTAATGTTTGAATTTCCCGATAACTTCTCAAGGAACTCGGAAAGTTCACTGCGATTCACTGTCAGCTATGATTTCCCGCGGTTTTCTGCCAACTTGTTGCTACCATTTTGGTTCCCCATAGTTGTTACGCGTCACGTGACCTACCACGCATTCTAGTCCTTCTATTTCTATGGTGCTTGCGTTCCGTGGGGTCTGGAACTAAGGGTTGGTACCTAAGAGAGTTATCCAAATCCAGATGGATGGGAATTCATAAATATATAGTAGCATGGCGTTAAACTACATTTACTAGCGTAAATGCTTGTAATTTGTGAAGAGTGAGTTTGATGTTTGGCAAATTTTGTCAGTTTTGAATTGGGTTTTGCAATGAGGGGGAGCATTACCACCCGAGCGGAGAATTTATGAGACCTAATTCACCTAGACCAGTTTTTTGCGTAGATTTCGATTCTGGGTGGTGATCAGCCTTTGTTCTCTATGAAAATATTCTCATAGCTCAGTTAAACATGGGTGTCTAGCATCATATATACCTATTTGAGAGTATTTGGTCCTCAGGGGCATGATATTGTGTTAAGGGGGCGCTTGGGGGCGTCTGGGGCTGAAAACATTTTTTCAAGGCAGACTGCGGTGGGCCAGCCCTGCTGATGTTTAACATACTTGAACTAACAAAATGTCTGTATTATACACAAATTCACACGCTTTCATGAGCTGTAATAGTCGTTATCGGGAAAAACTAGAATATTAATCACATCGCTATGAATCTCAGAGATGCACACCGCTAAAATTGTTATTCATCCAATTTCACTGTAAACTTCAAGAACGATCTTATTCATCCTCTTCATCGGAAAACTCGTAATCAGCCATTTCAGCATATGGTTCAGCTTCTTCGTTGGCGATCAGCAGCTCACAAATATCCTCTGGGTACGCCTCAGATACCCATTCACACAACAAATTGTCCGTTCAACCATGCATTGTTGGGTCATCTAGAACGATCATGGGCTGCGCAGCTTGTCTCCACGTTCTTGCAACATAATTTGCTCGTTTGATATGGAGCAATAGGCTACTCTTGCAAGGTGGTAATGATGAAAGATCTGTTATCTTCTCATCTCTCGTGAAATTCTTCCAAAATACCTTCCAAAATACCAAGGATATTTATCTTCCTATAGCTCCTTAAACTTGAAGCGTCATACTTTTTGTCTGCATTGGTTTGTTTATACTTTAGATATCCTCATGATATAGATCTACGAAGTTACATTTATCATCCAAAACTGAACTAAAAACATTAATAACCTGCTTCGCTCCTGTAAGAAACATACATATGAGAAATATCTCGAAAAAAACAAATACCTGTTGTCTTGGAACTACGTATGTACGTCTGCTCGCCAGCTCCATCAATTGTGACTGGCCAATATTCAGGTCATTTCTACAAACGGAGAGTCGCTTTGATAACAATTCTTCTTTAGCTCCAGGAGGAGTTTCATCAAGGTGCCGCAACTGTCGGCAATAGAAGGTACCATATCTTGCATAATTCTGCTTGTTCATCGAGAAGAAGTAAGGCAGAGAATTCTCCCAGCAGCGTAGGCGTAAGTTGTAGTCGTTCGTGTTGACGGAATAATGCAGCTTGTGTTGTCTTTCAACTGCATCGTGGTACATCATCCAATACTGCGGGGTCAAGCCAAACTCTCCGAGTAAACAGCGTTGCTTCTGATCATCGTACCGTTCCTGATACTCTACAAAAGATGGGCTATTCACAGCAGCTTGTACTTGAACTCCGTTGACTTCTGCGGTGAAATGGTGGTCGTGAAGACATTGAGGAACTTACGACCAACGATAGCTTTGCTGAACAATCCATTGATGGCCTCTGCAAAACATTCGTGCACCATCCAGCTTCTGTTGTAATGTTTGCCAGGAGGAATTATATTCTGCGAGTTGTCAGTTGCAAGTTGCGAGTTGTCAGTTGCGAGTTGGTTTTTACTCATATTTTGCGAGTTGATCATATCAATTCATTCTATTACTTTTGTTCTAATTTTAGATTCTAGCCAAAGTTTCTTATTAGTTTCTTAAACGAATTTCTACTTCTCTAAATGAAGAAATGTCCATTATACTTTTGTCTGTCCAAGGGGCCTTCAGGGTACTTAGGAAGATTTCTCTTGAGCGGTGTCAAGGCATTTGTCAACATCAGACAAAACCATAGGCATTGGAGACATAGGGTCTTTGAGGGCTGCATCATACCTAATCTGGGAAACTTTATAGAATTTCAGGCTCACTTTGGGCAGTTCTCCTGTTTGGGCAAGATCCATTCTAAGCCCCCCCCAAGCACTGAGCATACCCCACACAAGTGGAGAAAACCCCTTTTCTGATCTGAGATCTCAAAATTCTCTCCAACTAAATATTAGTACAAAGAAGAAATACGTATCAAAGTAAAAGGTTCCTGAAAGGTGCTCCTCAGTTCCGTTCTGCTCTTATTTATAGTCGATGATCAAATCATTGCACCAACACCAAAACCTCATTCCTTGAGTGTGATTTTAGCAAATCCAGAACTCACTTTTCGTTCGCAGTGCCCTTGAAAGGAAAACCGGTCGACGCAAACATTTAAATTACTTTAGAAACGGGCAGTACCGTAGAACAAAAATTTCACTAAAGTCTAAGTCCCAATATACAACCCATTTTCCTTCAAGAGAAGTAGAAATTCATCAAAGAAACTCGTAAGTAACTTTGGTTAGAATCTAAAATTGGACAAAAGAATAGACAAAATTGATATGATGGAAACCAACTCGCAACTGACAACTCGCAACTTACAACTGACAACTCGCAACTCGCGAATTGCCATATCTTGTTTGCGAGACAGGACTCCTTTGATACCACCAGCTATGCAGAGACCGGCCTGGTAGACAATTTCTTCAAAGCCACTTTAGTGATCAGCTTCCCAATGGTACCAAAGATTGCCATCATCACATGAAATCTCCCATATGAATTCTGACGTTTTGGAACTCCGTTGGGTTATTCCAAAGAATGTGAAAGAACTTTTGAGCAGCTCCAGCATCAACAGTTATGTGAGTGTACTTCATGTTTGAGGCCACGGCTAATCTTTGTGATTGCTTTATGCATTCCACCACAGTGCTGTATTCGGTAAAGGGATGGCGGATGGGAGGCAAGAACATGATAAAAGTACTGTTTGAATCAGGTTTACCCATAGCTCGTATTACGAAACCAATGAAGCGAGAAATGGATTGAGATTGTCCACTATACATTTGCCGTATCATTCTCCATAACCGTCACAAATCCTCAGCTTGAGAACTGCCAATGCTAATTCCTCCATCGCTGTTAAATGGTGGGGGATTTGTGTGTGGCTTGATTTTCCGGAAAGTGGCATCGGATTGAAGTCGACAGTCTTTCCCTTGGATTCCTGGATGGTAATGTCAAGGGATGCTCGCACAGTATCAGCTGATTCCTCTTGGTATGCAGTGCCAAGAGGAGACAAGCTGCGCAGCCCACGATCGTCCTAGATGACCCAACGATGCATGGTTGAACGGACGATTTGTTGTGTGAATGGGTATCTGAGGTGGACCCAGAAGATATTTGTGAGCTGCCGATCGCCAACGAAGAGGCTGAGCCATATGCTGAAATGGCTGATTACGAGTCTTCCGATGAAGAGGATGAATAAGATCGTTCTTGAAGTTTCCAGTGAAATTGGATGAATAACAATTTTAGCGGTGTGCATCTCTGGGATTCATAGCAATGTTATAAATATTCTAGTTTTTCCCGATAACGACTACTACAGCTCATGGAAGCGTGTGAATTTGTGTATAATACAGACATTTTCTTAGTTCAAGCATGTTAAACATCAGCAGGGCTGGCCCACCGCAGTCTGCCTGGAAAAGTGTTTTCAGCCCCAGACGCCCCCAAGCGCCCCCCTTAAAACAATATCATGCCCCTGAGGACCAAATACTCTCAAATAGGTATATATGATGCTAGACACCCATGTTTAACAGAGCTATAAGAATATTTTCATAGAGAACAACAAAGTTAAAGGGTTTGTGCAAGGCTATAAGCCTGCATTTGCACAAGGCAGAAAAATCTAAAAATAGCCCCTTGAAATTGATGGCCTACACGTGTTGTTAATGATCGATAGCTAAAGAAACAATGCAGTGTTTGCGTATTTTCTTTGTTTTATTTATAGTGCAGCCTATTTACCATTGCACACTCCCTTTAAGATTTTCCCTAATTTTTGACCTAAGACCTAATTTTTGGCCTAATATCTCTGAAAAGCCCCCTCAAATGGCTGATCACCACCCAGAATCGAAATCTACGCAAAAAAATGGTCTAGGTGGATTAGGTCTCATTAATTCTCCGCTAGGGTGGTAATGCTCCCCCTCCAGCCACCGGACTAAATGGTATCTAGATAATTTTAAGGAGAGATCACTTGAAACATGACATCCCCCTTTCATGTGTTACTAGCCATGAGGTCGTCTTGTTAGGTCTTGAGCAAAATTAGTGACTATTTCTTGCATGACTAATCGGTGTTGAAGGGAAAAAGAAGATAAAATGGTACAGAATTTGACAATAAGTTTATTAGGTTGTATTCAAGAAGGCTCATTTGAAAGCCGGTTAGAATGAATGGAGGATTATGCCAAGATGGCGAAGAAGAACTCTTTACCAAAATGCATTGCATTCTAATTACGAATCTTAAATGATTCTTGGGCATTTTATTAAAGAACTAGAACATAATGCATCTGTCGCGAAAAGTTCATCGTTGCCATCTTTAGTATAATCATCTATTGCAATGTTGTTGTGTTGCAAATCCTTAAAATTATTTCCCTTGACCGTGTCTGTTTGAAGTAAATTAAATTCTCATACATAGACAAAAACATATTCTTGCAGAGATGTTGGGACTGGGGGAATAGATGGGAGCACGTTTTTGTTTTGGGAAATGTCCCTTCAGGACCCAGGGGGACTTCTATTGACATGTGATGGGGGGTCAGACACAGTATATTCTTGAAAAAGCCAAAAATATAATAAATTTAGGAAATTTTAGACCCCAAAATATACTCAGCCCAAAATATACTGAATTTAGGACATTTTTAGACCCCAAAAATATACTCATAGCTTCATGGTACATGAAAACTAAAGGTTTTATAGCATTTTAGGCCAGTACCCTGCAATAATTTGGTGAAAAACTCAGCCTAGCACTCATCTTGTCAAACTTTCTCATCAGCAACCCAAAAAATATACCGATTATGCTCCAAATCACGTACCCAAAGGTATACAAGACAACGTTTTGCAAACCCAAAAAAATGTCAGACCCCCCCCCCCATCACTTACTAATAGGGAGCCCCCCTTGGGCTTCAGGACCATAGCTTGATAAAGTAGTTCTCTTGAAGTGTTATGCCCTCAAGTTTAGGATGTTTCAAATGACCCTTTTCCATGCATGCACCATGTCCAATCAATCTATTTGGAGTTACCCAATCAGAGTGCCATCTAAGTTTGCATCTTGTCAAGGCACCTGAATCAAGAAACATGCATTGTATATATGGCTTTTAGCAAAATGCCTCTGTGATATGTTTCAATTTGCTATATGGTTTGCTATATTCCCTACTTTTGGACATATAATAGCTCCAGGCTGTCTCCCATCATCGTTTTTTGTCTATCCCAGTTTAGTTGTGTCTCATTGAACATATGTAGTGTACTCTGAAATATATTTTTAGGAAGACCATTAACTTAAACATTTCTTTGCTCAGATTTTCTTGTTCCCTCCATGTGTCTATCGTGTAAGAAGTAACAAAAGAAAAGAATGAAAGAAATAATAATTTTCAATTACCAAAAGTTGAAAGCACTTCCTTTTTGCATACTGACTTGACCGTGCACATGCACAGGCATGCTGGACAAAACTAATTAATGACAGCATAAGTTCTCCAGAACCTCCAGGAGGTTATTAGTAAACATGAATTTTTGGCCAGGCGTTGGGTGCTTTTTCATGGGGGGGGGGGCAATAGTAAGGTATGCAATGAAAAGCAGCCATTCTAGCTGACAAAGGTATAGAGAAAGGTAAAGCATTTTAAATCTAAATTTATTATACAATTGAAATATAGTGATAATCAGCACAAAACCAAGACAATTTCTGGAATTCAGATACTAGCAAGAGGACTTACTTGAGGGGTAGGATGATTTGTAAACATTAGTTTTCAAAGGTGGGTTTTCAAATGCTTGCTTTCAATTCCCAACATTGTCAAATCATCCACTTTGATCTGATTTAGTTACAGGGATTTTTGCTCCATTGATATCAATATCTTACTAACTGTGTTACCCCTTCCCCGCCCCTCCCTCCACAGCCCCCCAACAGCTATGCCTGTGGGAACATTTTTCCGTTCTTCTAATGACAGCTTCCCTTTGTTTCTCACTCATTCACTTGTTCATATTTAAGTGCAACAAGATCCCTCTGCGGTGGTGCAATTAGCAAATTTACTTAGGCCCATTCAGTGCGAAACTTACGAAAATGCGTTGTTGTGACCACTGCCGATATTAGCCATCGTTGGAGGAGGACATGCAAGTAAAAACATCTTTGGCCAGTAAATATCGATTGGCAAGGCAATGAGGATTCTATTGATATTCGAGATGTTTCTGAGAGGTATGGATTTTACTAAAAATATCAATTTTACTTGCGGTTAGACCCATTCAGGGCGACACTACTCTATCTCAAGAAATGTTGTTTATGTAAATCAATTGTACATCATCTCAAGTTGTTTGGTAAATCAAAGGAAATACTGACCTCTTTCGACTCTTTAAAGATCGCTTTAGAAAACCAGATGAACGGAAACGTCCTTCTTCGCGAAATGCGTCTGACAACTGTCAACGATCCAAATCAAAGAGCGGAAAAAATGGCGTGTGCAAAACTGTCGCGAGCAATTCGACCCTCGCGGGGCTTTCGAAATTCGAAGACAAGGCCCTTCGCAGTGGCTGCTGCTGCGTCTGACGCACAACGTCGTGATCAAATGATTTTTCACCTGTTTTCACTCAGGGGGTTGCTGGCTCTTGCACCATTCGTATTCACACAATAGAGAGTTTACGAAACCAGAACGGGAACGCCAGCCAGAACGTCATCTGAAATTCCGGAAAGCAAGTCTTGTTTCCGTGCGCTACCTTTAATATATTATCGAGAAGGCCAAAATAAGGCACCCTATAACTCAGAGATGCCAGAAAACGATATTCTTACTTTGAAGACAAACATTTAAAACGACTGAGTTTTTCTTCGCAAGCCTAGATCTGCAGTACAGAACGCCAGAAATGTGGTTTCCAAGTTGTGAAATTAAAGAGGACAACTTGAGAGTCTCTCATGGGAAGCAAATTCGAACGAAAAGGAAGGAATCTTTTGAATCTAAAGTTCTGAAACAAAAGCAACTTTGCGTTGCCGTCGCCGTTGCCGTCGTGGTTTCTTAAACTCCCTAATAACGCAGAAGGAGGCCCTCCGAAGTAACCCTGGATAACGGATTCACGCGTTGATTCTTCATATTTCACGCCATCACAATCTTGAAACAGCATTTTCACGATCTCATTGCAGAATTTTTAAGAATGCTCCTGAAATTTATTTCTAAGTAAATAGGGTAAAAAACAGGGTAAAATGAACTTATCTTTATCCAGCCTGCAACTCCAGTATTCTCAGCTTCCACACAAGAGATTTTGGGAAAATTGAATTTATCGCCCGGGTATCGCCCTGATTGAGGGTATTTTACATTGGTCGAATATTCCTGCTGAACAAAAAAATTTTCAGAACGAAATTTACCATGAACTCCTTAAACTCTTCACTGTTGATGATATAAAATATATTCGTCATTGGTGATGTCGTCTATAAGAGTGAGCTACTCAAGAACAGAGTGGTCGGGAGGGCCTAAATTTCCAATGTCACCCTTGTTGAGGGTATCCAAACTTTTGTAAATTGTTTCAGGTAAATTTAAGAAAACTCGATGCGAAAATCGGCTGCATATCAACGAATAAAGAGTTTTTGTTATTATCAAATTTTTTCTGATTGTATATATTTAAGTTACTGACTTATCTTGCCATGACGTTTCGTGACGTTTCATGATTTTCCATGCCCTTTCATGACGACTGGATCAGAAAGTCACCTACTTTTGGAGGATTAATATTTCGCTGTAAACACACTTTCAATGGAAAATTGGTAGATACATCATTTTCAAACATTGTTTGTTGATCATTTACAGGTATTTAAAATATTGTAGTGTAAATAATTCAGCAGAAAAAAGCTCGACAAACTGGCCTATTTTCGAAGCATAAAAACAAGGCCTAAAGTGATCTGTGCAGGTTAGAGGATGAATAACATGCTCTAAATTACATTTTTCAAGCAAAAACTATTTTTATTGCATTTAGTGGTTATTTGGATCGAGTTTACAGGCATTTTAAATCGAAAATCTTTAGCGAATTATTTTTTGAGAAATTCACGAACTTGGCCTAAGTGACAAAATCATACAAGCGTTCGAAAAAGGGATGCTTACTGGCATGATTTTAATTGATCTACAGAAAGCGTTTGATACGATCGATCACGAAATTTTCCTTGAAAAAATAAAACACCTTGCCTTTTCCGACTAAGCCATATATTGGTTTAGATCTTATCTAGCAGGCTGAACTTTCTTTGTAAACATTTGGAAAGAGACCTCATCACCGGGGGAATTATCATGTGGAGTTCCACAAGGCTCTATTCTTGGCCCACTCAGTTTATTTCTATATGTTAACGATATGCCTCAGGCAGTTGACTGTGACCTACTTTTATATGCAGATGACTCCTGTCTTGTTTTCGGAGATAATAACATCAATGAATTAGAAAAGCGACTGAATAAAAATTTTAACTCCCTTTGTGACTGGTTTGTTGATAACAAACTAAGCATTCACTTCGGAGAGGACAAGACAAAGTCTATACTCTTTGGCAGGAAAAAATGAACGATCTGGCAGCGAGAAACTTGACATCAAAAGAGGTGACATCAAGATCAAACAATACACGTCAGTGACGTATCTGGGCTGTGTCCTCGATGAGAACCTGTCTGGTGAGTCAATGGCAACCAGGACCCTAAGTAAAATCAATGTCTGACTAAGGTTCCTCTATAGAAAACAAAACTTTCTTGATTTCTCTCTCCGTAGGTTACTTTCAAATGTATTGATTCAGCCCCACTTTGACTATGCCCAATGCTGTGCTTGGTTTCCAATGCTTAATAAAAGGCTAACCAAAAAGATTCAAACAACTCAAAATAAATGTATCAGGTTCTGTTTGAATCTGAAAAATAGAGCACATATAGGAATCAAAGAATTCAAATATATGAATTGGCTCCCCACAAAAGAAAGATTTGAACAATGCACTGCTACAAATGTTTTCAAGTTTTTTGATAATTCAGCCCCTTCCTATATGTCGGAGATGTTCTCACCAGTTTGCCAGGGCCGGATCACTCGAAGATCTAAAAATAGACTAAATCTACCATTTCGAAAGACTAGCGCAGGGCAAAATGGGCTCTGGATATGAATCACGAGCAAGCAGCTTTGGACATGAATCACGATTTAAGGATCATACAAGAGTGGGCGTACAAGTGGAGAATGTCTTTTAATCCTGACCCCATGAAGCAGGCTGTCGAGGTTATATTCTCTAAGAAACGTACCACATTAAATCATCCCCTATCTCTTTCAATGACACGCAAGTTGTAAGAGTTGACGAGCATAAACATCTTGGCATCATATTGGACTCTTAACTGACATTCTCTAGTCATATTCAGTCAATTATTTCTAAAACCAGACAAGGCGTTGGGATGTTACGCTTTATGTCCAGATGCCTGCCTCGGAAAACGCTCAATGAACTGCATAAGCTATATGTTCGCCCACATCTTGATTATGGTGATGTTATCTACCATATTCCATCTAAAAAGTGTGACTTTACTAACAGCTATACATTGAATAACTATATGGAAAAACTAGAGTCCGTGCAATACTCTGCAGCTCGAGCAATAACAGGTGCATGGAAAGGTACTTCCCGAAAGAAACTACTTGAAGAGCTTGGTTGGGAGACCTTAGATCTTCGGCGATGGAACAGACGTCTTGTCCTTTTCTATAAGATTGTCAATAATATTACACCTGCCTATACCAGAGACCCTATTCCACATCTTCATGAACTCCCTTACTCTTTTCGAGCGAGAGCAGCGATTGGGCAAATATATGCAAGAACTGACAAATATAAATCAACGTTCTATCCTCATTGTCTGGCAGAATGAGAGAATATTGATCCAGAAACACGAAACGCACCCTCATTGGGTGTCTTTAAGGCAAAATTAAATAAGATTATTCGTCCCACTCCAAAACAAGTATTTGGTATTCATGATCCTAAAGGACTAGCCACTCTCACACAACTTCGAGTTGGGTTAACTGCACTTAATTCTCACAAGTTAGGCATAATTTCAATGACTCATTAAACCCGATGTGTCCTATAAGCGATGGCGTTGAGGACACGGAACATTTCTTGCTGCATTGCCACTCATACCATCTGCAGAGAAATGGTCTCCTCAGCCACGTACAAGCAACTTTGCTTTCATGCGGTTTGTCGAACCTTTCTAATGAGGATTTAGTTTCAATAATCTTGTATGGTGATGAAAGGTTACCCCTTAAATCAAGTAAAGCGATCATCAAAGCAACACTTGAGTTCATCGAATCATCAAAAAGATTTTCTGAAGTCATTTCAATGAGATTTCCTCTCTTCCTCCTAACCTTTGTATCATTTTTGTATCATTTCATTTCTTTTCGTAGTAGTTTATGCTGTAATATTTTCGTGTAAATGTTAAATGTTTCATGTTAATTGTTAAAGCCACAGGGTTGCAACGTATTCTCATTCTCCTTGTGGTATCGTCTTGTAACCATGTTCTGTTATTGTAAGATTTTAAATTGATGTATAAAAAAAATGGGCTCTCCTGCATAGGACCCAAAATTTGGAATAGTCTGCAGTCAGGCCTAAAATCTTCTAATAATGTCAACAGCTTCAAGCATAAGATCAAGGATAAATTCATTAATGATCTTCAGAAGCGAGAAAATAGCCCTTATATATATTATTAAATTTCTAAAAGCTTTAACAGAATTTATCCGTCAACAATATCAAAAATGCAGGATTACTGCCAACTTTTCAACAATAACATTGTTTTTATGTTCGTTTGTGTAAACTTTTCTTTCATAGACACCTCTGGGGGGACCATTATGGAAACAAGGTTGTTTTGACCTTTTAATGCCATCCCTGCCATTTTCAAACTGGGGGTGTTTTTAATGTATATTTAGCCTTTGAAATTTTTATTATAGTGTGCATTTGTAATTGGATTCTTTATTTTTCCTTTAGTGTTTTTATGACCTTTTAGTTTGTTTTTTTTTTATTCTTTTTATGGTAAATTTTTACTTACTTACTTACTTACTTACTTCGTCATGATGAAAACAGCGGACGAAATGGCAAAATGAACGGTGTAGTCTGGAGGATGAATAACATGCTCTAAATTACATTTTTCAAGCAAAAACTATTTTTATTGCATTTAGTGGTTATTTGGCTCGAGTTTACAGGCATGTTAAATCGAAAATCTTTAACGAATAATTTTTTTTTTACGAACTTGGCGTAAGTTCGTCGTGATGAAAACAGCGGACGAAATGGCAAAATGACCGGTGTAGTCTGGAGGGTGAATAACATGCTCTAAATTACGTCTTTCAAGCAAAAAAACTATTTTTGTTGCATTTAGTGGTTATTTGGCTCGAGTTTACAGGCATTTTAAATCTAAAATCCTTAGAGAATTATTTTTAAAAAATTCACGAACTTGGCTTAAATTCGTCGTGATGGAAACAGTGGACGAAATGGCAAAGTGACCGGTTAGTCTGGAGGATGAATAACATGCTCTGAATTACATTTTTCAAGCAAAAAACTGTTTGCAGCGCAGCTGCATTGTAATTCAAAACAATGAGCAGGTGCGATATCTGTCGCTCTTTCTGTCTTTCTTTCTCACTTTCTGTCGTTAAAAAAGCAAGCGGGCCTCTGCGCATGTACTGCGGGGGCAGAAGCGGAACAGAGGCCAGAACAAATTTTGGGATTTTGTCATGGTGCAAGGGATTTGTTTATTTTCAGGAACTGAAGTTGCATAGGTTGGAGTCGATATGGTGATCGAAGAGCACATGACATTAATGTGACTAAAACACATAATCATAGTGACTTCAATTGTTGCAATAAGCAATAAATAAACAAAGGAAATTGGCCCTTTCATCGACTAAGGGACCTGTCATAAAGTATCTGCTACAGGGGGCGGAGGATATAGGCCGGGCCACCAAAAATTTGATGGGCTTAACATTGGGCCACAGAAAATATTTGCAGATTTTGAATGGGCCATGAAATGTGTCAGTGAGTAACCTTACAAAAGCGTTTTGAAATGTCGAAGGTTTGAAATTTATGTGAGAGAAAATTCAAAAGTAACGAAGAGCAAGAATTGCGACGATAATCATGTTAGTGTATTTCATTCCAAGTGACAAATCCATTAAGTATATTTCAACAAATCCATGTTAGACAAATCCATGTTAGACAAATCATATTAGACAAATCCATGTGAAAATTAGAAAAGACTAGGCCATAATTGTTGTTGACGTTTCGAAGCAAACTTGCTTCATCATCAGAATACCAAGTTTCCAAAAGCACGAGGCTATATTTATATCCATAAAGACAATGAACTACCAAAAATGCATTTTTACAAATCCTACGTGAAAAATAAATAATGAGGCACGCCCAGAGGACAATACCTAAAACAGAGCTAAGGGAATAGAAGATTGCTGAGAGTTAAGTGACGGGCGATCACGCAAAATTAATAAACTTTCATGAGTGAGCAAATCAAAATCATTCTTAGCTCTGTCCAAAACTGAAAAATCTTCCATCGACGCGGCGTGACCTGATTTGTTAATATGGCCCCAGATGGCTGAGGGACTAACTTTAATTTTCTGACCTGCTTTATTTATTCCCAAGTGCTCCCTGCAGCGTGTAATCAGGTGACGGGTTGTTTTTCCAAAGTACAAGGCATGGCAGCCAGGACACTTAAATTGGTAAACAACAGAGGAGCGAATGAGAGTTGGGAAGCGGTCTTTAAATGGAAAAAAGGACTGTATGCGTTTTGAAGATCGAAAAATAACCTGAAGCTGAATACCCGGATAACATTGCTTAATTAGTCTACAAATTCTGGTTTTCATCTGTAAACTATACCTGCCAAGATATGGTATGCAAAACAGTAGGGCCGTTTTGGCTTCTGCTGGGGCAGGGGCTCTAGGTGCGAACCTTTTATCCAGGAAGGATTTAATAATACGATCTGTCAGCGCCCTAGGAAAACTGTTTTTAGATAAGATCTCCTTTATTCGAACAATTTCGTCGTGAAAGTTCTTATATGATGAACAAATATGAAAGGCACGATAAATCAAAACACTGATCAAGTTGTTTTTGTATTTGTCAGGAGCGAGGCTGGAAAAATCCGTGTAAAGGCCCGTGAATGACTTTTTCCTGTATAAACTAGTCATAAAATTATTCCTTTAACGGGTAACGAGAACATCTAAAAAAGGTAAAGAGTTTTCCGACTCAATTTCAGCAGTGAAATTGATGTTAGGGTGCTGACAATTAATATACTCTAAGAACATAGCAACATGGTCCCTGTCCCTAAATAAACAATAAGTATCATCTACATATCTACGATACAGTACAGGCTTAAACTCAGAAGGGCAATTCGCTAAATAGCGTTTTTCAAGGTGACTCATAAATATGTTAGCAAGGGACGGTTCCAAAGGGGATCCCATTGCTACACCATCAATTTGATCAAAAAGTTGCCCATTAAAAACAAAATGATTTTCTTTGACAGCAAAGCCTAACAACTTGCGAAACTGAGTGCGGTCCAACGAACAATCCTTGTATTGTAATTTATCATTTTCATCAAATATCAAGTCAGTGCATAAATCTATAGTTTCGTCCAATGGGATGTTCGTAAACAAACTAGAGACATCAAAACTGGCCATAACCAATTCCTCATCCGTACTAAATGCGGTAATTTCAGACACGAAAGAAAAAGAATTCTTAATAACATATTCATTTACAGTGTAAGGCTGTAAAATAGGAACAAAAAACTTTGCAAGTTCGTAGTTGTAAGTCCCTATGGCGGACAAAATAGGCCTTGCTGGGCAATTTGTCTTATGAACTTTGGGTAGTCCATAGAGAACCCCCGGGGTACTACCAGAGGGAAAAAGTTCCTTATAAATTTCTTCTGGAATATTCTTCTGTTTCAATAATTTGTCCCTAAGAAACCGAATTAATTTGTTTTCACGTTTTAGGCAAAGATCGATAATTTCAGTGTCGAGTTTCTTAAATTTAGAGGCATCTGAGAGGAGGGATTCAACTTTATTAATATAATCAGCACGGTTGAGAATAACCACCCCATTTCCCTTGTCTGGTCTAAGGATAATAAGGTTCTTATTTCTGGATAATTTCTTAAGAGCAGATAATTCTGCTTTGCTGATATTGAGAGGAAACTGTGCAGAGTCATATCCATAATAGGCAGCCAGCGCAATGCTTTTAAGTCGGGTCTTAACGTAATCAAAGTTGACCCCTTCTTTTGAGATAGGGCGATTTTTCAAACTGATCGCCAATTTTTCGAGAGGAGTAAGAAAATCACAATAGTCCAGTTTATCTGGACGTATACTAAACTTAAGACCCCTTGAGAGCACTTTCTTCTCTATATCGTTGAGAGTGTAAGTTGAGTAATTGAATATAACCTTGTCGGGGTCAATACCAGATGCTAAGTATTCGCGCTTTAAATTTTCAAGCTTACGATTCTGCACCATTTCAACTCTTTTAAGAGACTTAATATTGAACGTAGCGATGAAGGAAAATTCAAAAGTCTTTGAAAAAAACTAAAATCAGTTCAGTTATGCAGTCAGAATCCAATCCAGTCACTGGTTCAACTTTCCATTTTCATTCACTTTTTTTCAAAGTATAAGCGGATTTTCTCTGTTCTGTTGCCTGTTTTCCTTTCTGCCTCTTGATGCTCACAACTGAATCAGAGTCCAGAAAACATTATGGTCGCACTGTCATTGACCGGAGGAAAATTTGTTAAACATTTGTCAAAATAGAGAACAGGAGGAAGGTTTTACATTGTTAAATATTTAAACAATAAAACTGAGACAAATTATTGGAAGAAACTGTTATGAAGTCAGAGTGCATTGGTAGGTCATGTCAAATAATTTGTCTCACGATACTCTCTTAGCATTGGTAACTGGTATATCCACTCATTTTTTTACATATGCACTTCAATACTCTTGACATATTTCCATTAAAACTTCATGTGTAACACAATTTCGTTTCTCAAAGTAGGTGGGGTTATTTTCCATAATATGTACTCTGAAAAATCTCCAAAGCTTAGGAAAGCCTCAACATAAACTCCTTGAAATTATTATTCATTTATTTATTGTTGGATAGCAAAGATAGCTACAGTAGATAGCTAATTAATTCCAACGCTAAAAAATTAAAATACAAAATAATCCCTTAAAATACAAATAATACTCAATAAAAACGTGGATAAAATATTTACATGCCATTAAAAATATATAGTATAAAAGCAGAAATCTAAAATTGTTTTATCATAAAAAGCCCAAATGCGGAATAAAAGTTCGGCATAATCTGCATGGACAATTTTCCCCGTACCAATTTTTGATCTTTGTTTTAAACTGACAAAGCGAATCCGAATTTCGTATCGTTGGTGGCAACATTTGCCACAACTGCGGACCTTTAAATCGGACGCTTTCTGTCCCGTTGTTAACAGATTTCACTCTGGGTTGTACAAATTCGTTATTATTACGTAAATTGTAGTGAGTTGCATTTTCACAAAAGATTTCCTGCATAAATGAAGGGTTAAGCCCGTTTTTAGTTTTATACATCTCTGCCTTTCTGGATAAAAGGTTCGCACCTAGGCCCCCTGCCCCTCAAGAAGCCAAAACGGCCTCATTATTTTGTATACCATATCTAGGCAGGTATAGTTTGCAGATTAAAACTAGAATATGTAGAATAATTAAGCAATGCTATCCGGGTATTAAACTTCAGGTTATTTTTCGATCTCCAAAACGCATTCAATTATTTTTTCCATCTAAAGACCGCATTCCAACTCTCATACGCTCCTCAGTTGTTTACAAGTTTCAGTGTCCTGGCTGCAATGCCTCGTACTTTGGAAAAACATCTCGTAATTTGATTACACGCTGCAGAGAGCATTTGGGAATCAATAAAGCAGGTCAGAAAATTTAAGTGAGTCCTTCTGCCATCTAGGACCACATCAACCAATCAGGCCATGCCGCGTCGTTGGAAGATTTCTTAGGCCCCGTTTACACGATACCGTTTTCATTTCATATCGGATTGGTTTCATATCGGATTGGCCTTCTGTTTACACGATACCGTTTTCATTCCATATCGGATTGGCCTCCAGTTTACACGAGAACGCACCAATCCGATATGCTTCATACCGTTTTCGCGTTTTCAAATGAAAACGCTCTGAAAGTGGCATGAAACCAATCCGATATCGTGTAAACGGTCGAATCCGACATCAACTCAATACGGAACCTCATTATCAATTCCACTAGCCTCGGATCCATTAGGGGAGCTGCGCAGAATGCGCAGTGGAGCCATTACGGTATACGGTGAAACCATTACAGTGCAAGGCAAAACGGCATCGTGTAAACAGAACCCAAATCCGCTATGAAATGAATACGGCATCGTGTAAACAGGAGAAATTTTCATATCGGATTGCCTTATCCAATCCGATATGAAATGAAAACGGTATCGTGTAAACAGGGCCTTAGTGTTGGACAGAGCAAATAATGATTTTGATTTGCTCATTCACGAAAGTCTACCAATATTACGCGATCGTCATTCACTTAATTCCCAGCAGTCCTCCATTCCGTTAGTTCTATTTTAGGTAGTGTCCTTTGGGCTTACCCCTCACTTTACTTTTCACGTAGGAATTGTAATCACGCACTTTAGTTTGTTGTTTGTCTCTTTATGCATATAAATATAGCCTCGAGCTGTCGAAATTTTGTATTCTGATGATGGAGCACAGCGTTTGCTTCGAAACGTAAACAAAAACATGGCTTTGTCTTAATTAATTTTTTTTTATCACTGGATTCGTCGAAAAATGTCAACTCAACATCTTATGGAAATGAATTTGTCTCTGTCTCTGCTCTCTTGACTTTATAAATGATGACTTGGAAGGACTGAAAATGAAATTTACAATGATTATCGTCGCAATCTTGGTTCTTCGATTTTTGGTGAAATTACGGTTTCCTGCCAACACTTCAATTTCTGTCATAAGTAATTGCAAGTTCTTTGTGTGAATAGTAACGGCACAGTCCTTCTCTAATAGTTCACTATAAGTGGATTCGGCATCCTTATAAGTAATTCTCAGAGCCCTTTCCTGTATTTTGTTAATCTTTTTGTTGAGCTGCCTGCTGTGGAACATCCAGATTAAAGGACAATATTGAAATTGACTAGTGATAAAAGCTCTCATGAGGGAGAGATGAAACAGTGATGTCAACCAACCATGTGCCAAACACAGTTGCTATGCAGACATCACAGCATGTTGGGTTGAGGATCAAGTCAGAGTTGAAAAATAGAGAGGTTTCGCAGCTTTACACACACGGACATTCAAACGGTTTCGTCATTAATTTATGCAGACACGTGACTGATTTCCGCGACAACAGCAGCACAGTTGGCGTGGTGAACGGATTTCGACTTCGATAGCCGCAAGTATCAAAACGGATTTACTTTTGTCTCATTTATGTCTAATTTGGTTCAAATTTGAAGACCTTTATGTAACATTCAGTTCCTCGTTGCATTCAGGATTTAATTCAGAAAACTTTCAAAAAAAGCATAGCAAACCATGCATTTAACTAATTCTCTCTTACATCATATCTACTAGACGCATGATCATACCTAAATTTTTATACACTTTGTTAATAGCTGTATAGATCTTATTTCTTTTTCGATTTACGTTTAAAATTATATATTTTCTTTTGTAAGTTATTTTAACAGGGTACATTGTAAAACAGTGTAACTGAATGTTTTACCCTGTATAAATATTATAAAATCAATCAAATCAAATCAATCAAAATCAATCAATCAATAATTTAGATGTTCCTTTCTCGATTTAAGTGTTGATCTGTCAATTTGAGCTTGTCTAATCTGAACCCAATATCCGTAGGCCCTATGGGCCTAAGCAAGTATAGGCTCCAGCGCCACATCTTACAGAAAACAAATTTTCCCAAAAATCCTTGCATTTGATGATGCATCCATGGTCAAAAAATCTCTTTTAGGGTCAAAAGAACATCGTAAGTCTGGTAAGTTTTGGATTATATTTACGTAATTTAGAACTATCCAATGCCAAGGTGTTCCTAAATAAATCATTTGAATCTTTTCCACTACCGGGTGTCCCAAAAAAAAGTTCCGACGTTTGATGGAACACAGAAAAAGAAGTGTTTGAATCTAACGATTTCTATTCACTCTACCGGGTGTCCCAAAAAAAACGCAACAGATTTGATCAATCTTAGCAATGAAGAGGTTCACTAAATTCATTTGAAGTATGCTTTAAGACAATCCCCAATAGTTCAAAAGAATATTGATATCTTGGTTGTGAAGCTTAGTAGCTTGGTTGTCGAGAATTCTATGTCGAAAGTCCAAATTTGTTATCAGCCCTAAACCAGAGCTTTGCAAGAAAACGGCCTAAGGTAGCCACTCAGCAGGGGAATCACCCAAATCAAAGTGAGTCTAACATAGTGGACCGTAAGGCTGATTTCCACTCACTCGAATTTTCGAACGGACTGAAAATCTTTTGTTTACGTGAAAAAATGTCGCTTTGAATTTGAATAGAATTTTACGCGTGATAAACTTTTTATTGTGTGAAATCCTGTCCACTTGAAAAATTCTACTGAGTCGAAATCAGCCTTCAGGGTTAACTTGTTTCACAAAATAAATTGTAGCATGCCTTTTTCAATTAGATCAAGCAACTGTTCTTTTAAAAACCAATTGCCAAGAGACACACCAATAGAGTGCTATAAGACTTCTATTCTCCATGAAATGACTCAACTTTATCAATGTTTAATTCGCCTACAAAATTTTCTTCTGTGCATAGATAATCCAGAAAGTCATGCTGTTGCTTTTCTTGACTTGAATTGTTTTGGAATAGTCATTGTGAGGTATTCACTGCTGATATCTCTAAAATCCTTTCTTATGCCTGGTTCACACGGTCGTTTGTGTGGTTAAGGTCGTGCAGAAAGACCCATAAGACAAAGGACCAAAACTCCGAGTCTTTGTCCTTGGGTCTTTTTGCACGAACCTAACGAACGAAACGACCTAGTGTGAACCAGGCCTAAGGAAAGACATTGAGAACGATCAACTTTTGTTTAAAGCATTTTTTTGCATTGATTAATATTACAAATGCTGTACAGTTTTTTCTTGCAAAGCAAACCTCGTAAAACGACAGAAAAAAGGTACTTAAGAATTGCTGCATGTGCTCTCAATCCCTTTCACCAATTTAGATCATAACTATGGGCCAGCTTACACTAGACCAGCGTGTTTGGATCTGCATGGAAATGGCTCGCCTAAATAATGCCCATCAGGTTGGTCGGTCTTGGGCAAACCACTGGCCCGGGATTCAAGCACCTGCCGTTTCGACAATAATTCGTAACTTTAAAAAGTATCAAGAGCATGGTACCAGTGCAAATCTTAATAAAGGTAACAGTGGACGTCAGAGAACAGCAAGGTCAGCAGAGAGCATTCAACGGGTTCACCGGTCACTGCAACGAAATGGGGTTACGTCAGCAACAAGAAATGGGCTTGGCTTATCCAAAAGTTCCTTCAATCGAATAGTTCGCTGTGACCTTCGCTTCCATCCGTACGTCCTGATTACAAACCAGGCATTGCGTCCCCAGGACCCTGGATTACGGCTGGCTTTTTGTCAATGGTTTGTGCAAAATTGTGAAGAAAATGAAAATTTTCTGTCAAACCTCATAACATCAGATGAGGCAATATTTTCACTGAATTCTGAAGTGAATACAAAAAATGCAGTAAAATACTCCAAGTATGGACAAGGCCATCCACCTGATCATTACATTGGGCACCAACAGGGTGCAGCACAAGTGATGGTCTGGGTTGGCCTAACAGGGGATGGCAGAGTACTGGGACCACATTTTATTGATGGCAATATGGACTCGCGAGAGTACATTCGGATTGTTAGATATAATGTTGTTCAAAGGGAGTTCGGCGCTTTGGGGATAAACCCTGAAAGTGTCTGGTGGCAACAGGATGGAGCGCCTGCCCACACAAGCAATCAATCTATGCATTATCTTCGCGGTCAGTTCCCCGGAAAAGTTATCAGCAAAAGGGGAGATGTTATATGGCCTCCGAGATCACCAGATCTTGCAATCTTAGATTTCTTTTTATGGGGGTACCTAAAACACAAGATTTGGAGCGTACAAAGAAACCAGCAACCATCAAACATTGAGCAGCTTAAAGAATCGATACGAAGAAACTGCAGAGAGATTCCAAGAAATATGATTTTAGATTCATTCCAAGGCATGATAAATAGGTGCAACAAGTGTATCGAGGCAGATGGGAACACTTTTGCAGATGAATAACACTTATTATGAAAAACCTTTTGTCGTATGAGGTGTTCAGGTAGCCCTGCATTCCACTCCAATGAGCACAAAAAGTCAGTTTTCAGAAATCCTCCTCCCCCCTTGCAGAAACTCATTCATTGCTTTGGAACCAATTGGCCCGTCTAGATTCCGTAAGAAGTATGATATTACCCATATTCTTGGCAAGTGGAAGGCATCTTTCTTCGCAGTATTCCAGAAAGCTCATTTCAAAATATTTTGCAGGTTTCAGAGGAACTTCACTAACTACTTCGTTGGTTAAAAGATGACAGTCAACATTTTTACCTGTGAAACCATACCTTCACGGAGACACACGCAAAATTTGAAGGAAAAAGCTTGGCCAGATTTTCCAGAATAAATAGCTTATGACTGGTCGGTCGACTTTTGTTAGGCAACAGGTCCGTAGGAGCGTTTTTCAGATTGGAGAGGCACCAATTTGCGGCGAAGTCACAAAGCTCTTTGGGCCCCGGGGGCGGAGCCCCTGGAAAAAATTTTCGAGCCATGCCCTTAACGCTCTTCTGTGAATGCTGGAAGATAATTTTATGTTCGGAGGTCCGCAGGCAAAATAGGAAAATTATAAATCCAAATATATTTCAAACAGGCTAGCTGAAACTAAACAATGACGCAAGAATGCTTGGCCAAAGCGTCGCGAGATCTTGTAGTTTAGATGTGTGTAATTTAGATTGTTGAAGTCTGGGTACTATTTGTGTTACTTGACAAAGGGCTTCCAATGGCAAGCGGGTTACACTTTCTAAAATTATGTTTTCTTGCATCGAAGTCTACACCGAATTCTTTTGAGATGCTGAGGATAAACTCTATCTTTTTGCACATGTGGTAGCCTGCCTGCGTCTGCTTTTAATACCCTGGCGCGGCGCTAGAGAAGTTCGGTAAAAAGGACATCCTGATGAAGAACGGCACATCCTCGTCGGAAAGATGTAGTAAGTACGCCCCCCGGGGGGCCAAGCGTTTTCCTTCAAATTTGGTATGTGCCTTCGTGGATCTATGATGTCGGTGGTAAAAAAGTTTGATCAAAAATCTTTACATTAGCGGACTGAAACCTACATATTTTTTGAAATGACCTTTCTCAGAAGCTGCAAAAGGAGAAATATGTGCTTCGTACACCTTTCAGTTGCAAAGAATATGGATAATACCATGCTTTTAACGATATTTCGATAGACTGATTGGTCCAAGAGGAATTAATAAATTTCTGACAACCGGCTTCTCGTGCCCATGAGAGCGGGAGGCAGAGTTACCTCAAGAATGGATAAACGTTTGAAAGAATTTTCTTGGCATGCCATTACTTATCCCTTGTGCATTGAATTATCATTTTTATTGTGATATTGCTAACAACCACTTCGTGAAGTTTTCTAATTTCATATTCTGTACAATATAAGCACGATCGAGACCGTTGTTTTCTGTTTCTACTTAGAGAAGAGTGGACAATGATCCCTAAATATTTTTCCCATATCTGCTGAAACAGATTTTCGTGCAGATAAAAAATGCAGTCTAAGCCAGCAGGAATTGGAGATTGTGCTTTGGGTGATTCCCCTTCTGAGTGCCACCTTAGGCCGTTTTCTTGCAAAGCTCTGGTTTAGGGCTGATAACAAATTTGGACTTTCGACATAGAATTCTCGACAACCAAGCTACTAAGCTTCAAAACCAACGTATCAATATTCTTTTGAACTATTGGGGATTGTCTTAAAGCATACTTCAAATGAATTTAGTGAACCTCTTCATCGCTAAGATTGATCAAATCTGTTGCGTTTTTTTTGGGACACCCGGTAGTTACATGCTAGACACTTCAACTTAAAGTTTGGCATATCGTGGGAGAAAGTTAGTCATCTGAAAATGGAATCATAAGCTCTAACATTTCATGTTCATGCTCAAGACAACACCAGAGAGATTTGTAGGGCATCCTGCCTCATGGTGGTAAAAGGGGACTCCGTCAAAGACCAACACATACACTGAATTGACAATGCGTTCATTACATTGACAAGGGGCAAGGTTTCTACTCGTTGGAGCTTATTCAAAGTAGAGGCCATTTTCCAGTTAGTGTGGAATTTTGCGGCGAGTGCGGAAATTCTTCTGTTAGCTTTCAATGCTTTTTAATTGTGTGAAAAGGCACCTGCTCGAAATCATTTTGCGGACTGTCTTGGGACAAACAGTTTGCTGCTTTTATTGTTACATTATGCCAACTGGGAATTTCGAATGGGAGTTTTACAGTTCCACAGCTTCTTTTCTTCAACAAAAATAGCTCTCAGCTCCTTGTTCGACGTGTCATATAATGCAAAATTTTATTCTCCGGCTTTGTCCAGCTCGAATTGGGTGGTAAAAGGTACAAACTTGGTATGTTCCCCTGAGACCTATTCCCTATTGGATTCGATTTTCAGACTTTGATTTGAATGTGCTCAATGAGCAGGACTTTTGTTCGTTCTCTATTTTCACTGGGGATGTCTTCCTTCTTCCAATTCGGAAGAGATATGGGGTGCGAAGAAGATTTCGCTATATGGAAGAGAAAGACATCCAGTGAGGCAGATCATTGATCTCCGACAGTCCGCTTACTTTGTCATGATCGCTGGAATGTAAATTACCTGCATGTATCAGAGCGGACTATTGTCTGAGTACAATATTCGCCTGAGATTTATTTCCCATTGATTCTAATTTGTTCATATTCATTAAGATTGGGAAAAGTTATAAATCATATACGAAATCGTTTTCTAAACCACCTTGCGCAAAGAAAAAGATAAACCTCAAAGTAAACAAACACAAATACACAACGAAGAATAACAGATAGTGTACTAGAATGATCTGCAGGAATGAGAAAGGGTATTCCTGTAAGATCTTGAGTTTTCAAGCCAGGGCTTCGAAGTGTTTCAAGGTCTTAGTAAACTTTGATTTTGGGATCTGCTGCATACAGCCGCAAGTTGGCCCATCCCATTGTTTTAGTTGGAATGTTGCCAGCTAATGTGATCTCCTAGGCAAAGCGTTTCAGTCCTAATGATAGGAGACTTTTGGACCCGAAAGTAACTTGGTTTGGTCTGTGATGAATTACTTCATTTGGATTTCTTTCTGACCTTGTTGTTTTGGTACAGTTTTATAAATTTCAATACAAAGAGTTCTGAGACGGCTGATTTTCATCGAGCATTTCCCAGCTTTAGAAAATGAATCGTCGTACGAGCTGGTAGAGTCATTGTAAAGAAACCTAAGAGCTCGCTCGTGGATCTTCTCAATTTTCTTCATTGACTTTTCAGAGGAAGAATGCCATACCGAAGGGCAGTAATTAAAATTCGAAAAGACGAAGCTTTGAACCAATATCTCTTTGGCTTTAAATTCCATGAAACCCTTAAGTCGTTTGATAGCGTTTAGGTACGCAGCGGCTTTCTACATAGATCGGAAATGTGGTCATCACAAATTAAACTGTGATAGATTTTTACCCCCAGAAGTCTTACTGCATTTTCAGATTGAATTTGTTCGCCTTGTATCATTAGCTTTTCCCTGTTGTGTCATCTCGACCCTTTGTAACCAATACGGCATGGAATTTGTCCGGATTTGCAATCATTTGGTTCCTTTCAAGCCAATCAATGGCAACATTTGATTCTTGTTCTAAGATTCTAACAAGGTTTGGAACTGAATTTGAAAAAGCCGTCAGAGTATTATCGACTGCATTATTGTGCAAGGTAGCTTTATTTATATAAAGAAAAAGATCGTTTATGTAGAAGTTAAACAAGATTGGACCAAGAACGGATCCTTGCGGTGTCCCAGAAAGCACGAGCTGAAAAGTACCATATGTGTTGTTGATACGCACTAACTGTTGTCTACGTTTCAGGTAAGAATAGTATAAACAGCTACTGTTCCCAAATTCCCGAGTATTGGCTTCTGATAACTATTAAAGGACATACACACTTGCAACATAGGCTGTATATGAATTAATTACAGACATCTCTTCTCTCCAAACGACCAACCAAACTAGACAAAATCTCATGGATAGGGACGGAGATCAGTGATCTGACGCGCACTTGCGAGCCGAAACTGGGGAGGAGGGAGGGATCGATTTGATGTCTTGTTAACAGCTCGTTGCTAGAAGACTGAACTGTTGGCGTACCCCCATTATATACCAAGTCCCAAGGGAGTATTGAGACGGCAGCACGCTCTCATGGGAGTACTGGAATCCTCCTTCTTTGGAAATTCCGGGCGATCTCCCCAGTGAGAATAATAAGTTGAACCCCCGAGTGACTGGATTGGAAAGTAGCAATATACAAAGAGAGAAAAGTAGTTTTAGAAAGAGAGGATAGGAACACAATGTTTAGGCTATCATAACTAGCTATTGTCCCGATAACTTGAATATGCGGATGACCAAGAAACTAATAGCCCTTGCGAAAGTTTTATGGCTTAAAAAACCTTATGTTTGGTATTCTGCGTAAGGAACGAGAATAAAAAACGAAAACTTTTGCTGGAGGCTTTTGTTGTGAAAATGATTGCAAGTGACGCAAAATTTGAAAAAAAAAAGATTTAAAAGTAGTAGAAATCAAAATCTTAAAGGATTTATAAATATTGGAGCAATAACGAATTCTTGGGAAGACGAACGATTTAAAATCTCTGCTAATCTCGTGTTTTTGAACGAATTGAAAATCAGGACTTATTTCAGACAACAAAGTTAATATAAAACAATAACGATGACACCAGGGAAGGTGCAACCATTAATGAGGAGGAAAGACATCATTTCCAACGAACTTTTGACAGAAAACAAAGACATGACTTTGTAAGATTTGCTGAATTCACTTTTTTATAATGCTAGAAATTTAGGTAGTTGAGCTGGGAAAGCCATAAAGATAGCTATTCAAGGTGAACCTAGGATCTGCGGTGAATGCAATTATTGAACGTAATAAATTTACGAACTAATAAAAGAATATTGTTGATACAAAGACAACTTAACTGTCCTTTCGTTTAGGCCCTCTCCGGCACCAGAAGTATGCCGCAGAACCAAGTTGCTTAGCCATTTAGCACTGCAAAAAATTGACACAGTAACGTCTGAATGGTGATAGAACTGTTGCCAATACTTATAACGAGAAATTGCTGCAATGGTGATAGACTGCTACACGATAAAATTCGAAAATCTGCACCCTAAAGACATTGGTTGAAACCAAATGTATGCATAGACAGATACTGTTACTGATACTATTACTTAAAATTGTGTAGGAGCTATTACTCCTAACTGTTATGTTTCTGGCGCTGCTCCTATACTACTTAAATTATTTTTCTGTAACCTCTTAGGTACTGCTACCATTATTGTATTGACACTAAAATATTCTTTGCTGCAAATGCAGTTACTTTTAGCTCTTGGTTATTATTGCTATTTATTACTTTAACTATTGCATAGTTGTTACCACTATTTGTTGCTGTTGCTGCTACTATTTGATATGTAACTCTTAGATACAATTAATCTCCTATAATGCTGCTAAGTTGCCGTAAGAAACTGTTAAGTTATTAATATGGTACTGCCTGTTGAATAAGGAATGGTACATTTACTGAGATATATGCGCTAAATAATTCCAAAATAACATCGACAACGAAAAATTGTCCCCTGCTACCAAAATAAAAATAATATGCCAACACAAATACTGTTAGAGATGTTGCATCTTTACAAAAATTAGTATTGTTGCTGAAACTACTGCAAATTCTAATACCACAGTAGACCGACCTTAATTAGTGCACTATCTTGGTTACGTAACAAAAGATCACTTGCTATTAGACTAACTACCTCAGTTTAAGTTTCTGCTTCGTTCATTGAATTGGGTGCTGCCACTGCGCTTCATCTGGGCCTGATAATCAAACTAACTAAAAATCCAGCCAAAATCGCCGCAAAAATGGTGCGACTAATCAAATCGCAGGACCTTCTACTTGTGAACTGATTCGTCGAGAGAGGATCAGCGTTACGACCTATGCTATACGAAAATTCGATTCCACAAAATGAGTCTGATTTCCGAGCCCATAATTAATACATGAAAGAAAGCCATCAAGAGACGGGATACATCTGGTAAAGAAAGAACAACAACACAGATCAAAAGACATGCTTGATAATTTGCCGACCATGAACACCCGCTTATGTGAATTCCGCGGAACCGGAATTATCATTACGAGGCTGGCCTATCTAGCCTCAACTGGCCGATTTTTCGAATAGCTTGATCCTATCAAGGAGCGAAACTACGACTTGTAATCAGTCTAACTTGCTATACTCTGAAACATAAATACTTCCATCGACTCTGTAACTATGCAAGAATACATATGACCAATACCAATAAGGTTACAGTGTGGTACCAAAATGCATCCTGGGAGTATACTGAATGTTTGTTTCTTTCCGATCCATTCATAATTTTTTAGATTGAATATTTGCTTACTGATACTGATGATATGGAAATTGCATTTCGATGTCAATTATTGATAAAAATGTATAACCATAGTATACCAAATAATTGATTGTAACAGTCTACATACGTCAGATTGAATAATTTTTCCAGTGATACAGATAATAATACTGAATTCCATTTCGATATATTTTATAGATTTTCAAATTGAAGTACTTTTCTACTAATGTAACTAAAGTATACTTTGAAAGTAAAGTATTTCAAATGTTTTAGAATGAAATAAGTTTTCACTTAAATGATAATGAAACTGAATTGCACTTCACTGTCCAATAGATTTAAAAATTGACTATTTTTTCTACTGAAAATGATGATAACTAATGAATTGCCTTCCTATTGATTTTACATTGAAGATTTTTCTACTAATTCTAAATAATACGTGAATGGATATCTTTCATAAAATTTTCAAACGGAATACTTGCTCTTTTGATACTGTTACTGACGCTCCTTGTTTATTAAGCAATCTTAGAGCACTTTGTGTACAAAAGCATTACAAATCTATCCAACTATCCCATGGTGCTTGAGGCATGATAGTTAATTAGGGTATCTCTAGTGTATCTCGCGTAAATATTCGCGTTGAATATCTTTACAGCTGATACAGATACTACTACTTATAGAGCTACTGTTACCAGAGCATAATTAATATATTGAATTGATTTGCACATTGAAGATATTTTCTACTAAATCTCAAAAACATTTGAATGGATATATTTCATAATTTTCAAAATAGAATACTTGCTCTGTTGATACTGTTACTGATGCCTCTTGTAAATTAAGCAATCTTAGAGCACTCTGTGTAAAAAAGCATTGACAATCTTTCCGACTAACTATCCTATGGTGCTTGAGGCATGAAATTAATTAGAGTATCTCTGGTGTATCTCGTGTAAATATTCGCGTTGAATATCTTTACAACTGATACAGATACTATTACTTACAGAATTACTGTTACCAGAGCATGATTAATGTATTGAATTGATTTTCACATTGAAGATTTTTTCTACTAATTCTCAAAAACATTTGAATGGATATATTTCATAATATTTTGAAAATAGAATACTTGCTCTGTCTAAACTGTTACTAATGCCTCTTGTAAGTTAAGCAATCTTAGAGCACTCTGTGTACAAAAGCATTGAAAATATATCCAACTAACTAATCTTGATAAAACTGCAAGAAAACATGTATAAACCCAAAAACAAGCGAAGGAACATGCATAGGTCTAATGTAAAGGAAAGGAATACAATAATGTATCGTAGAAACCCGAGGGTCAGTACAGCAGCTTTGTCGCTTGTTGTAGCAATAGGCCTAAGCCAAAAACGAAGGCAAGCAAAAACAACGAGGGTATAAAAGAGTTTCGAAAGACTTACAAAATTCTATTGGCTGATGCAACGCCAACTAAATCAAAACGTACTCTTGTGATGAATGAAGTAGATTCCAACTTCCCAAAGTTTATGCTTCTTCCCCCTTGCGCCATTACAGAAGGAAGGCAAGCAGGCAGCAGTGAAGGCGAGCAAGACGAAAACAACGTGATCGATTTGACCTGTCTTGGCGAACAGCTCGTTGCTAGAAGACTGAACTGTTGGCGTACCCCCATTATATACCAAATCCCAAGGGAGTATTGAGACGGCAGCACGCTCTCATGGGAGTACTGGAATCCTCCTTCTTTGGAAATTCCGGGCGATCTCCCCAGTGAGAATAGTTGTCTGTAGCTCATAAAGGAGATTCCCCCTTCATTGCGATGATGAAGGAAGGCTTACGATCTCTGTGGTTTTGCCTTGAACATGAACATGGTATGTCAGAGCTCATAATAGAGGATTGCGCTAAAGATGGCGGATTCACATTTTTTGCAAAGGATGATGGTAAAAAATTCCTTATCAACAAGTTACGTCACAGTGCGGCCGTAGCAACGCAAAATTCGAGTTGCAGCGATAAAATACCGAACGATACACTATCAAAGATTTGCTTAGGCCATCGATAATTTCATTCATTTTATGATAATTAAATAGAGATAACATTGATTTTTAATTTGTTTATTTTATTGACGATGTAAACACGGGTAGTTAACCGATGAAGATGTAGCTTGTTGCGCAGTTGGTGTCTATTCTGCTGTTTTTATGCTTCGTGCGCTGCAGCCTGACCAGTTTCAAGAAATTTTGACAATGCCTTCAAAGCTGCAATGTATCGTTGCTTCCTGCACTACACGAGGAGTTTTTAAGGCCGACAGAAGTAATATAACTTTGTACAAATTTCCTGATGATGAAAAATTGTTGCAACAATGGAAAGCACAAATTTATCCACATAGAGAAGAAACAAATATGAGTAGATCAGAAACTCCAAATGGTTTGTCCTGGGTTGTGAAAAGGAGCGATAGAGTATGCAGTTTACATTTTCGTGGTGGAAGAAAGCTCGGGGAAAATAATGTTCCAACTATTTTTGATAATACCAATTACACAAAAAAAGCTAACAGTCATGAGAGGTCGCCAATGATGGAAACAGAAACAAACGAAGAAGATCCAATAGTCATTGAAACATTTACGAAACCTGCTGAGGAACGGATCGTTGAAACACCTAATAAGAAACCAGTCGAAAAACTAAAACACCAGTCTTTAAAGGTAGATGACCCCGTGGATGAAGACGACAGCGAAGAAAAAACAGAAATAGATATCCGGGCAGAATATAAAGGTCCAGATATGGAGAGGCAACCAAGTATAACTGAAAATCGAAATAGAGAAGATAGTGAAACAGCAGCTACCAATGATAATGTCAATTTCAAAGTGCTGTTTGATATTAAAGATTTTCGTGACGATGATGCTGGAATAAAACATTATACAGGACTACCTGATTACCAAACATTTGTTGCCTTATACAATTTTGTAAAGCCAAGAGAAGGCTATCAGCTAAATTATCATAACAATAAAAAGCAAAATGTTGCCAGAAAATCTTCAGTTAATGATCGAGGCCGTCCGAGAACACTCAGTGCTAAAAATGAATTGTTTCTGACATTGTGCCGACTACGAAGAAATCTAGCTGAGATGGATTTACACTACAGATTTGGTATATAAACAAAGTCGGTCTCTGAAACATTTCTTACCTGGTTAGATCGCCTGGATTATTGCCTTGGTTCTCTTGACCAAATTCCTGGATTAGATGAAGGCTTGTCACAGTTGCTTCCAGAGAGTTTCAAAGGAGGTTTTGAAGATATTGATTTAATCATAGATTGCACCGAAGTATGGATCCAAAAGCCATCAGATCCTATAGCTCAAAGTGCAACGTGGTCGGAATACAAGGGACACAACACCGGCAAAATCCTAGTTGGAGTAACTCCTGTCGGTTTCCCTCGATTTGTGTCGGATGTTTACCCTGGCAGTATTTCAGATGATGACATCACTGGTGCAAGTGGCATCCTTTCTCTTGCTCGAAGAAATAAGCGATAACTGGCTGATAAAGGTTGGCAGTGCAACGGAGATAAATTTGGTTTGATCATTGAAACGCCGGATCGATTAGAAGGCAAAATGCAGTTCTCTGAAGCCGAAGATGTTGCAAGTCGGAAGATATCTCCTTGAGAATCCACGTTGAGCGCCTCATTAGGAGAATAAAAGTCTACAAAATGTGTAGCACGACAATTCCAATTCGCTATGTTAATGTCTCCTCAAAGATCTTCAAAGTTTGTGCCAGACTAACTGCCTTTCTCCCACCGTTGATCAAAGACACTGATATTTCAATTTTAAACGAAGAATGACACGTGACTTTGCATTTTTATGTTCGATTCAAATAACTGAAGAATACAGGGGGGGTTCAGCTAGACAACTGCACTTTGCTACGTTGTTGGGGCATGTGTTGGGGTGCTTTGATGACGAGGTAAATACGTTTTATGACAAAGCCACTTCAGCTCCACAGATCAAGTTACGGGAGGATTGTTTTCAGTATGAGATTCAGTCAGAGAGGAAACCTAAGATCAGAAGCAAAAGATGTTGCAAAACCTTCTGCCATTCATCAATTTCATTCTGTCGCTTGAGAACAATTGGAAATATTAGTAACAGTTCCCTTTATCAAGAAGAATCCATCGAAAATTGTAAAAATCTACTTGTTCCCGGAAAAATATCTTATGCTTTTTTGAAAAGTGAAATGCCCTTGATCTTATGAATGGAAAATTGAGGCAAAATTTGCCTGAGAAGAATTTCTAAGAGGATTGATTTAAAAGTAAAGTAAAGTCCAGTCTTTTCGCTATGATGCCCCCCCCCCCTATATTTCTTTAGAGATTTCATGGTACGCTTGTTCACATAAATCTGTTAAGTGTTATTTCATATCATAGATATTTCATTTTCACACCTTGATTGGTTGTTCAAAACCCCTGGCTGGCGCTGTATCGGGCGCGATTCAGAGGAGAGTCAACATAGAATCAAAGTACGTTAGAAAGAAAGAAGGGTGCAGTTTTCTCCTTTCCTCTATTCTTTTTTAATCAAGATTGATTACAATTTGAAATTTCTTCGTTAAGGTAATCTATCTGATTGTTGTCTAAATAATCACATTGTAACTACAAGTATGATTTAACATGTCAAACATGTAACTATGATCGACTATGATACGGCAACTCGATAGTTTTTCCTTTAACTTTTCCCACATGTTTACAAACAACAAGAGCTAAAACATGTCTTCCACGTTGGGAAAAAGGAAATTGCTCTATTTTGGCAGAAAAGCTCCTTACGAATGACAAGTGAACAACGGAACATTGGCTGAATTTCACTGGTCACCGCAAACCAAATCCCAAATTCCACAGAATGTACGAGTTTCGTAGAATCCTTGCAGCTTACAATGTCTACACATTATTACACGCATTTTTTTTGTTAAAAGAATGCCTATATGAACTTCAACTCTCAGGAAATTCTTAACGTATTTTTGCTTTACCATAAAAGCTTGTGTTAAGCCAGTTAAGAAGTACCTCTCCTCAGCAATACGTTAAATGAAACCAAAAACAGAGTAAAAGTATGACAATGCATTTTCACTGAAAGAAGTAAAATCTTTGCCCTGGCACTGAAGTTTCTGATTCTTTTAACAGCTTCTTATAAAGAATCCATGTGTGACTGGACGGTTAAAGTTGTTTGGATTTTATCTAGCAATAAGCAATTGAGAGGGGACACAAACGACTGTTCAACCCGATCTTTTTCCTCCTATATCATATATCATATCATATCATATCATATCATCAGTTATTTAAGCATGGTAGCCCATTCAACTAAGTTGGTTTACAAGGGGCCATGCATCTAAAATACTACAAAAAGCAAAAAATTTGAAAAAAATATAATACAACAAATCTAGATAAAGAAAAAGAACATTTTATCATACTCTACTCCTCTACCCAACCATTACATTACTCTACCCTGCCTTACGCTACCTCGCCCTACCCTACCTCACCATACCATACCCTAATCTGCCCTACCTACCCTACAATACCATACCCTACCCTGCCCTACAATACTCTACTCCTACCCAGGGGGGGGGGCGGCTGGGAGCAAGAAAGAGTTGCTATTAATTGCGAGCCAACCAAGATAAGGATGGGGGTCCGGGGGCGTGGCCCTGGAAAATATTTTGGGCCACGCCCCTCGGTCTCCCGGAGAAACGCCCTTTTTCTAGGAAAAGGTTTTCAAGTGCGTTTGTTGTGTGCGAATTGAACCAAGTTTAGCTCTGGTACAAAGGACATTTACTGCAGTCTTTCAGTGAAAAGTCAAGGGGTAAGGTAGGATTGATGAAATGATGAATGTTCTAAGTGACAGTCTCAAAGTTTGATTGAACGTGCTGATCACAGAACTGAGACGGTACGGTTTGTGGTGATATCCTGAAGGGCTGCGAGCTTAAACCTGGCAGTAGATTGAATCAATGATTTGCGGCTTTCAGCCTACAATAGGAGAGCCGCCGTGCTATTAGAATCGCGATTCTAATAGCAAATAGCATGAACAGCTGAGGAGAAGCGACCAAGATCATACGCCAACCAAGATCGACTTTAGCTATCCATCAAGAAAGGGGTTTCTATCATATTATTCTTTCGAACTACCAGCCACAACAAACCCAGCTAGCAAAAGTAGCTACTGTCCTCTCCATCATGATGACTTCAAGCGAAGATTTCGTGTACTGATTTTCAGTTGTACGACTTGCAAACATAGTGCCAACTCTTTCCATGCCTTCCATCTTGATACTTTTCTCTTATACAAAGAAAGGAAAATCCTTAGCAACCCTTACAAAGAGAAGCCCGTCGAGTCTAGCGACAAAACTGCACATTTCGACGAACTAAATTCACAGTTTTTTTATGATTTTTGTGCGAACTTTGCAAGGCTTGCTACTGGATCTGCCAGTGCTATTAGATTCGGAAAACTAATAGCATGGCTGCGTTGAGTCATTGTTGAAAGATTTGACTGACAGATGAAAACAAGGGATTACTTCTCTGCGGCATCTTTGATAGGAAGTTTCTGCTATTAGAATCAGAAAACTAATAGCGTGGCCAATTTCATTCAGTGAAAGCAATAGGAGAACTCTGTTGGAACGGCGTACGTCATTGGCATTGTTAAGCGGAATTTTGTCTCAAACAAGACCAACAATAACCTATTGAAAGCGTTGAGATCATTTTTTTGTAACTAATTGTAAAGGTCCTACAACACAACCAAGTGAATATGGACAAACACATTGTACAATCTTTGGAAAAAAATTGCTATTAGACTAATAGCACTAATAGCAGGGCCAGCCGCCCCTGCTACCCTACCCTACCCTACCCTACCCTATCCTACCCTACCCTACCCTATCAGGTTAATTTGGATACCCTATTACATTACTTTGTCTTTTCTTTACCTTTATCTGTTTACATAAGTTTACAAGTCATATAAGATAAATTTGAAATCATAACGGAAAAGTTTAAATCAAAGATTTGAATCGATTTAAAGAGGTTGCCCGCTTAGCTTCGGTATCTAGGCTATTCCAAAGTTTAGCACCTCTAAACGAAAATGACTTCTGCCCATTACATGTCCTTTTCTTTGGCAGCTTTAAATCAGTGTTTGTATTGCGTAGCTGCCGTGTTGCATCTTAAGAATTTCTTGTGAACACATCATTCATATATGGGGGAGCTATATTGTTGATAGACTTATATACCATTGTCCTGCTTTCGTGTTTATTCATGTCATTCACTGTTTTCCAACCTAGATTCTGGATAGATGGTTTGCTAGAGGCATCAAAGCTGCTATTAGTGATGATCCTAGCTGCTCTGTTTTGAAGCTTCTGAAGTTTCGAGATTTCAGTAGTGCCACAGCATCCCCATACAGCGCAGCAGTAGCGGAAGTGGGGTTCAACGATGCTAGTGTATAGTGTTGTCAAGGAATTCTGGGGGAGAAATCTTTTTGCATACTTTAAGAGACCAACTGCTCTAGATACCTTGGCAGAGACACCTTTTATGTGCTCTTTCCAATCAAGACTATTGTCTACCTGAACACCAAGATATTTTGTTTTCTCAACTAAAGCCAAATCGTTATCTCTTACTTTAAACATAGACTTTCACTAGTACATTCTAGTGACCTTTGTTTATTTTTTGTGCAAATTAGCATTCCCTGTGTCTTTGCTACATTAAGAGATAATTTGTTACCACTTAACCACGAATCCAAATCCCTAAGATCGCTATTGATCGCCTCATTCAGGTCCTCAATATTCTTAGAACGAAAGAATAGAGTCGTATCATCAGCATACATGGAAGTAGTTGAATTTTTTACTGCACAGGGGAGATCATTGATATAGACCAAGAAAAGTAGAGGCCCCAGACATGAGCCTTGTGGAACCCCAACCTCTATTCTCTCCGTTTCAGAGTCTATACCATTAACCCTACAAAATTGTTTCCTGTTAGACAAATAGGACTGAAACCAAGACGTGTCTCCGGCGTTGTACATTTCAAGAGGTTCTGCCTTTACGCTGTTTTAGTTTTAGGCCATGTACACGTATTTCTTTATAAGAAACTAAGACCAGAACTGAAAGTTTCTTAGAGTTACTTTAGGAGCAGAAACTTTCGCGGGCAGAAACTTTCGCGATTTTCTCGTTTTTTGGCATTTTTTGCCAAAGTTTCTGCCAAGGCATAATCTAGATTAAAAATTCGCGAAAGTTTTTGCTCGCGAAATTATAGAAAATTCTTGACTCACGAAAGTTTCTTCTATCCAATGTTTTCATTTCTTCAAGTTTTTGCGTTGCTGTTCGTTAATCACTCCAATCTTTACTCTCTTGGGCTCTAAAACCTTGTAAATTGTCATCTTGACTGTGGGTAGTACTGAGAATGAATAGAAAATTGTTTTCCCCTCACTTTCTTTAGTCGCTAAAGTTTTTTCGCGCGAAATTGCATTTTTTTCTCGATCGTGAAAGTTTTGTCGCAAAATTTGCGGGGAAGAACGTCAATCATGAAAGTTTATTTATGCCCTTAATTTCGCGATTTTTTGATCTCGCGAAACTTTCTGCCCGTGAAATTTTCTGCCCCTAAAGTATCAGATTTTTACTCTCGGAGTTTCTTACAAGTTTCTTACAGATTCCATAACAATCTTCATGTTTACTACCTGTTCTGTGGTGAACATGTCAAAACAAGGTTCTTGAAGCAACCTTCTGAGTAATTTGAAACAAGAAACAAGTAAAAATAATGTAAAAAAATGTTAAGGATTTCCTTTACCAAAACAAATGGCTTCTAACAAATAGTTAGAGTTATATTTTCCTGGTACTGGAGGTTTCTAACTCTTGCCGATCTGAGAGTTGAATTTCTTAAGCAGTTTCTTATTAAAAAAAAGTATGTGTAGCGGAGACTCTTAAAGATGTGAACAATGGACTCTATAATTTTTTTGTGTTTGGTTTCTTCTCAAAAAATGCATGTTTCAGAAAGAAAATAAGGCAGCGAGGCCATATGTCACGTTTACAAGTCACCATGAAACAGGTTATCAGAAGTATAAGTGGCTTCAAGTTCAATTTTGCTCAGTTTTTGGCAACAATTATTCAAGGACTTTAAGCATCTAACATTTTTTGTGTATTTCGTCAAAAACTTTTGCGCTTAAACTTTTGTTTCAATGTTCATTTTCTATTCTCAAAACAACCCCCTGCCCCTGGAAATTAGTAACCCCCCGGAAAAAGCTGTTTGAAACAATAAAATTTGTGAACACTAATGTGATCGTTGAAATCGCAGAAGATGGTTTGTTCGCTGCTAGGACATACTGTAGAATTATTCATAGGAAGAAAATTTGCTTTGTGTTCTTGGCAATATTGTTGGCCCATTTACGCATAGGCAGCAAGGATTTGAAATCGGGAACTTTGCCAGCAAGCACAGATGACACTTCTTCAGCAAGGCCGTTTTCCAAATCATTCAAGCGTGGCATTTCGTTCGATGTGCGCAATGCATGGCACAATGACAACAGCACTTTGATGAAAGCGTTGTCTCTCTCGATGAAAAACATCGTAAACTGCTTTGTTTCTGGAAGAAACGAAAACAGAATAACAGCATCCACACTGGACAAGCAGCACATCTGCAACTGACACTGACAGATGTGAGAGCCATTCAATGTTTGAAGTGGCTGTGAGCTGCCTGTTGCACGTGTTTTGATTTCGACAATGTACTTTCCACTGAGCTCAATCAAGGCGTTTCTTCGATCTCGCAGAAAGAAGCTGTCGATCTCAAAAAGCCTGTCTGGTGAAGCATCAAAATGTTCAGGATCATCTGGATACGGTACAAAAGGACTTTCAAATAGACCAAGCCCTGATGCTGCCTCAAATTCACATGCAGCTACACTCTCGTATCTCTTCCCACGTTCAAAATTGAGAAAAGTTTTGTGCTCCTCTTCAACATTGTCGGCAATGCATGACCATGAATTGTTGAATTCCTTTTGTCCTGACAGCCCTATCAATAATGGAACCTTGGATGAGGTGACTTTACCAACTCTTGATGTGAACCACGCTTCTGATCCTTGCTTTGAGCTGGATGCTTGCAAGGGAGGGAGTACATCTGGTGCAACTGGGGGACTTTCACTCTCAATATTATGGGCAATCGCTTTACAGCCAGTTTTTATTGCCAAGAGGAGCATACTGGGGGCACTTGACTTTTCGAGATCAACCTCAAGCTGCTTGTAAGAGGCGTCATCTAAAGATGGTTCATTTGGTGGCTTTGAGGAATATTCAGCATCTACCTGGTCTGGCAATCTCCTTTTTCGTCCACAGGAAAGATCTCTATGCAGAAGCTGACATTGAAATGAAATGTCCTGTAGTGGCTTACGCTTCATGATCTCCTTCTCCGGATCTTGCTCTGCACGCAGAGAAGGTATGTTCCACTGCTGTTTTATCTGAGTACAGGTTAGTGCCGCGGGGATGGCTTGTTTCTTTGCCATGGCACAACCTACTAATTTATATGCCAGGGCTGCTGCAATATGCTTGCAGTACCCTCTTTTTCCGGCTGGGCAAGAATAATCTCTGGCCAGTTGAATCTGGCCAGTTTTCATACTGTAAACTATCATGCAGTGATAGATACCGTCACCTCGAGAAATGCCTTTTGATGACTTCATAGCGGATCTTGTGTATCCCTCCAAAACAAATAAATTTTCATCGATAATATTGATGCGCATAGGTTTGCCGCTTGTTTCAAATTTTAAAGTTCTTGAGAACGTATAGCCTCCGTTGATATGTTTTTTGTCCCCACTTTTTTCGAAGAACGACTCGACTCCAGAATGTACAATTTTGTTAAGAGGAAGGCCATGTAAGCTTCGAGTCCAGTTCGGGTCGTTCTTTTCTGGTGGACTGTCGATTATCTTTTTGACACGATGAAGGTCTTCCGGCAAATTTTCTTCTACCACTTTGTTCACATGAATACCACCATCAGGATCTTTTAGTCTAGACCTGTCCCAACCATTGTCGATATATATTTGCACCCTGGAAAAGAAAATTCTCTTGTTAATCACTTATTTGTATGATCATTCTCTTGCTTCTATGACGCATTTGGGTTATGAATCATAGAATCTAACATTTTTACTTCTAGTTCACATAAAGAGGAGAATGAAATAACTTACTTTTCATGTAACTCTTTTATTGTCATCTTGCTTAATTTTCGAGCTCCTCTACATTTCAACCATCTTGCGGCATCACTCTTGGTCATTAATTTAACTTCGCCATTCAGCTTTGCTCCGGGTATCACTTCTTCTCTAAGCTCAACTGAAGAAAAATCCATCTTTGTAGCAGCAAAGCAGCGAGCTTCTTAGTAAAAAAATCAATGTTATCTCTATTTAATTATCATAAAATGATTGAAATTATCGATGGCCTAAGCAAATCTTTGATAGTGTATCGGTCGGTATTTTATCGCTGCAACTCAAATTTTGCGTTGCTACGGCCGCACTGTGACGTAACTTGTTGATAAGGAATTTTTTACCATCATCCTTTGCAAAAAATGTGAATCCGCCATCTTTAGCGCAATCCTCTATTCCATTTTCAGATTACTAATTTCTTCTTAAGATATGCCAAACTTTAAGTTGAAATGTCTAGCATTTCACTAGATCGATTAGAAATTGCCAGATTCAAAACTTTTTTCTCTGCGTTTAATCAAACGCCGGAACTTTTTTTTGGGACACCCGGTAGGATAGTGTTTGAATGGTGGCAGAAAGAAAGCCAGCACGATTTTCTCCAAAGTACGGTATTGCTCTCCTGAAAGAAATAGTTGCTCAAAACCCATTTGCCCAGAAGAACAGCAAAGTGAAATGGCTGCATATAGCTGTCAAAATTAATGCCCTGATGTCGCAAACCAGAACTGATATTGCATTCACAGACAGAGGGTGCAAGGACAGACTAAAGATTCTGGTAAATGCATTCAAAAAAGACACATTAGCATCTTCAAAAAGCTTCAGGAACAGAGGAAGAATATAATGAGAGAGACCAGCTCTTGACTGAAGTAGTGGAGCTTATGAAAGAGAAAGAAAATATTGCAAGGGAGGCAGAGAAAAAGGAGCACGAGAAGGAAGAACAAGGTGTAGACATAAGAAGAATTTCCATGGAGAAATTATCAAAGAAAAGAGCTGGGGATAATGATTCAGATTCTAATGGAGTTTCACCACCAATAAAGAAAAAGAAAGTGGTACAAGGTTATGTAGAGTATCTGAGGGAAAAAGATGAGGCTGACAGAAAATTAAAGGAAGAAGAATTAAAACTGAAACAAGAGCAGCTTGAACTGGAGAAGAAGAGAGAGGAACAAAGAATGCAAAGAGAAAATCTCATGATGAATTTACTCGTAAAGATGGCAGAAAAATTCAGCTAGATTATACTGCTACTCATAACTGAATGGATGCTAAGGATCTTTGTTGTGTTACAAACCAAGAGTGCTTGATTTCTAAATTTCCTAAGTTTTCTATATACTTATTATTTGTGACTGCCATGTCCCATATTATTATGTTCTTTTGTGAAAAAATGGTGATGTAGGTAATGTTTGTGAAAAAATGGTGAAGCAGTTTTTAATGAAATTTATTGCTACTGAACAAGTTGTTCATCATTGGTGTTAAACCATTCTCATGTAGATTGTAGGTATCATTTAACTTTGGAGGTGTAGGAAATATTTGAAGAAAAATTAGCAAGCTTTCTTTGAGGTGGTTTTTAACTTTTCAGTGTTCATCATATTCACCTTTAATTTGATAATACACTCATTCTTTGTAAGAAACTCTGCTGCCTGAATTGAAAAGCCAAGAAGCTTTGTAAAATTGGATTGTAAAAGCCATCTTAGTTCATCAGTTTTAGCTGCCATACTAAATTCAAGAAACTGCCTACCATCCCAGCAGCCAAGATTTTCATAAAAAAACTGAGTGTGTTGAGCATTTTTAGAATTTTAACATAGCATCTACACTGTTTCTTGCCAAAATATTTAGGTACAAGTTTGATGTCTGTGACTGGACGTCAAACAAAATGTAAACAGTTGGAGCAGGGGCGCACGTACAAATTTTGTTTGGGGGGAGGGGTGTCAGCATGTGTTGGACCGACTAAAATTTTTTGGACCGACTGAGCGTTTTGGCTGTTCATACTCATTAGGAACTTTGATACAAGCAGTGTGGATTAACTGAGGGTTGCAAAAATGGGGGGTCTGGAGACAAAGCCCCCAGAAAAATTTTTGAAGACACGCCCTCTACTTTGGCTTAGAACACCTTTCCTGATCCCATGTTGGCCGGTCCTGCGAAAGAATTTTTGCCATTTTGCAACAGGTTTTTTCATAATCTGGCAACTTCAGGATAAATTTCAAGTAAACGCAACTCTCTTTGGCTCAGAGAAGCAAATTTTTCCCAAGAAAAATTAATCGCAAACAAAGCTAAAATCGCTTTCAGAGTGAAAGAGCAGTCTCTGACATATTTTCTCAAAGCTGTTTGATTCAACTTCGCCCGCTTTGCTTTTGCAGTGGACGTTTTTCCTGCCAGGCCAGGCGGTGGTTTTCACAATGCTGCATATGCAAAAAAATTCCTTTCTATGCATACTTCTGCTTCATTTTACTGGCTGTTTTGTGCATCATAAAGCTTTAATCTTTAACTCTTAAATTGAAAAGCAATGGCTCGCATAGCAGCTTTTGTTATGACGTTTTGTTATGGCGTGATCTTCTGTACAATCACTTCTTCCCTTCTTCGCCGCCAAGCGCAACAACGGCGACTGGTTTTAGCATGTTTTTGCCTTTAGCAAGGCATTCCCTCGTAATTTTTAGTATCTACAATACTAGCGTTTAGTTGAACAACCTTTGATGGATAACATTTGATGGATAACCAATTTTTAATTTCCTTTTTGGGATTCATTCAGTAGTGTCCGATTCCCAACGCCATTCAATTGCCACCACCGACGCAACGGCCGCCGAGAAGCTTTGGAGGAACAAAACTGGGCAAATTGCGGAACGAAACTGCGAGCTAAGCGAGCAGAAAAGCATTGCGATCCAGCTCTTTAGATTAGCTTGGAATAACCTAAAATGCATTTTAGAAAATTTCCTGCAGTCGAAATGTTAAAACGTCTTCAAATACGAGGCCCTCTAGACCCTGAGGCCCTGGGGACAAATCGTGCACTGCTCCCCTCTCAGCGGCCCTGCCACTACCGACACCCCAGTACCAGACTGGAAGCTTTGAGTATTTGCAAAAGCTTTGCGCCGATCTTATGGCAAAAATTACCTTTTGCTTTGTCTTAGAGCCATCAAAATCCAGTAATTGCTTCAACTAATTTATATTTGGGTGCTTCCACGACTGTATGTCTGGGAAAATGTTTTAAAATGCCATCCTCTTCTTTGGCTACGACTCTCACGATCACTGTGTTGATCATTTCTTGCAAAATTTCTAACTGTCGTCATGGACCGACCTTTGCCTAAAACATTCAGAAGTCGGACCAACCTGGATTGGAACAATCCAAGCTTTGTCGTGGACCGACTTTTCGTTTATGAGAAAATTTTTGGACCGACTCTGAAAGCATTGGGGGGTGTCTCACCCCCCCCCCTCACACCCCCTAATGTGCGTCCCTGAGTTGGAGGCCTTAAGTCAAAATAGTCACTTGTCTGATTTCCATAAATGCATGTATGGCAATTTGCAAGAAGAGCACCAATTAGGTAGTATTTTGCCACAGGCTGAAGGTTTATCTTAAGATTCTTTTTATAGTCGAGAAAGGCAATTATATTCAAAATCTTTCCAAATTCCCATTCCACACATTCTCTAACTGAAGACATTGCCTGGTTGAAAGCGCTTTCTTCTTCTGTCAAGTGTGCACCTTTGAAAGGAGACAAGAGATAGTCTCTTATGGGGTAAGCTGGGTCACCATACAGAGCAAAGCAATTACCATCAGCTGTTCTCCATCGTTTTTCTTCCAACTGATCCATCAGGCCACTGAGACGAAGAAGGGCACGGTCGTGCCTTCGGCCTTCAATTGGACCAAACAAATGACCAATGAGTCCATTTGGGAGAACAACTGATTGAAACTTCAAAGCATGCACTCTTTTGTGACCATTATAGCAAACGCGCTGGTATCTGGTTGGTCTGCAAATGGGTCGAACAGTGCCATCTATAAATCCAAACAGTTTGTCAGAGGTTGGTAATTTCGGAAACTAAATTAGATGAATCCTTCCCCACAAGTCAGTTCTTAATTAGTCATTTCATAATTGGTTAGTTAATTAGTGATTAGTCAGTTCTTCTGCAGTTCTTAATCAGTTATATATAGGTGCCCCTTTAGCATGAATTGCTGCAGCATATGCCTCGAACGCTTCTTGTTGAAACCAGGGCTGGTCCAACGATAAAAGGAGATACCCATGTCTGTCGTAGATGAAGTCCAAGGTATGATTGATTATCAAGGACAATGTGGATTTAGGCCTGCCAAACAGTGTTTCTAGTCACTGAGCCTGTTAGGGTAAACTAGACGGCGAAGGAGAATGCAAAGTGCATCTGTTCCGGAACAGATACAACAATTTGTCAAACTAATCTGGTCGGGTAATGCAAGACTGCGTGCCAGTCGATAAATGTCTTCTTTGCCAAACCTAAATCTGTTCAGAGCTTGCTGATCACTTGGGTCTTCCAAATTAAACCGTGGCAAATCAGGGTCATACGTAGTCTTACCCTCCTGTGGCATTAAAAGTAATCTTTGTAGGTTTTCGTCATTCCTTTGTATTGCTAGGTACAGCAGCTCTTCTTGTTCTGCCATTTTGAAAATATCATCGGTAACCGTAGCAACGCGTTCCTTATCCGTTGTATGTGCGAAACCTCTTTTGAATCCGCAAGCACGGAAAGCGACACGGGAGCTGATACCCGTTTCCGTATCCGTATCGGTAAGCAACTTGAACGGGCTAGAAAGATCTAACGATGGAAACGTTCATTATCATGCTCTACAGGGCTCTACACTGTACGAATACATCGAATTGTGCCTTGCCAGGTAACTTTGACACGCACTGATATCTTGCACGTTCACCAATAAACCATAAGTGCTAATAAGGACGTGTCAGCTAAAAACATAAACTTGGGTCCAGGGTCGTATGGTCGTATGGTCGTAAGGTCCGGGCTCGTAAGGTCCGGGGTCGTTGGGTCGTAAGGTCCGGTTAAAGAACATCCCGAATATCCTACACCCCCCCTGTAGTAGATACTTTATGACAGGTCCCTAATGAGATTAAAAACATTTGTAAGATAGGGTTAGTGTCAATTATCAATATCTACATTCTGGACCTTGAACTTGTGATCCAATTATGAGTTTGTGTTTGATTTCTGCAACCAACCATGCTTTTACTGGGTCTAGTCTAAGGGCCTGTTTACACGAGCCCGGGCTGGCTCCAACCCGCCGCAGAGGGTCAGCCCTTCTCCAGTCAAATCTCTTCAAACGTTCACACGAACTCAGCAGCCAACCCGGGTCAACCTGCCTAGGCGGGTAACCCTTCTCGAAGGTAGGGTTGACCCGTTGAGGCCCTGTTTACACGAACCCGAGGTAGTATTCACCCCGGGTCAGCTCTTACTGCCTCATTGAAAAACATTGCTGTTTACACGAGCCCGGGGCAGCTCTGTGGCGTGGTAAAAAGCCAGCCCGGGGCAGCTCTGTGAGTTGCATTAGTTGGCACGTGGCAAGTTGCCTCTTTAATTGCCTTTTGTTTTCATGATTGTTCCTTTTGTTCAAATGACCCCGGGTTGGCTATTCGAGGCGTTTACACGAGCCCGGGCTGAGCTGACCCGCCTTCACATGGAAAAATTCTACAAAAAGTCAACCCGTCTTAACGGGTCAACCCTACCTTCGAGAAGGGTTACCCACCTAGGCGGGTTGACCAGGGCTGGCTGCTGAATTCGTGTAAACGTTTGAAGGGATTTGACTGGAGAAGGGCTGACCCTCTGCGGCGGGTCGGAGCCAACCCGGGCTCGTGTAAACAGGCCCTGAGACGGGTTGGCTTTTTGTAGAATTTGAAGGCGGGTCAGCTCAGCCCGGGCTCGTGTAAACACTTCGAATAGCCAACCCGGGGTCATTTGAACAAAAGGAACCATCATGAAAACAAAAGGCAATTAAAGAGGCAACTTGCCACGTGCCAACTAATGCAACTCACAGAGCTGCCCCGGGCTGGCTTTGTACAACGCCACAGAGCTGCCCCGGGCTCGTGTAAACAGCAATTTATTTCAATGAGGTAGTAAAAGCTGACCCGGGGTGAATACTACCCCGGGTTCGTGTAAACAGGGCCTAAAACATCACACCAATGGAACACCAATTAACACCATTGGAACATCAATGAACACCAATGGAACACCAATGAACACCAATGGAACACCAATGAACGCCAATGATTTACCAATGGAATAAATGAATTTTCGCTTTTTCTGCCAGAAGTTTCTTGATTTGTCCCTCAAATTTTGAGTGAGCGAATTATGATGTCGTTTCCAATGCTGAAACAGAGAATGTTTCCTTGTTTGATAAACTGGGAAGGTGCAGTGATTTCCTGTACTTTCTGAACTTAAAGCTAAAAGTAGTTGATTTTACTCCTCAATAAAAACATTTTTTTTTTATATCCATCTTAAAACCTAACTCAACAATTTGAATACAACTAATGTACCATCCATAGCCAAAAAAGACACATGGTCACCGAGTTCTGGCTATGAATGGTACTTACAATTTTCAACTTGTTACAATTCTAAGGATAAAAAATAAGATAAAGTAAATAGATAAAGAAGTAAACTGAACAAAAGAGTCAACAAGTGTATCTCAAGATAAATGCCAGGAGTTTCTACGGAACTAAGGATATAGTAATTGAAAGATTAATTTCCAAAATAATTCCTGCAGACTTCTCCAGCATCTATCCCGAGACAGACATCTAAGAAAGAAAAGTAAAAAGAAAAATAAAAGCTGCTGCTGTTTAGGATAATCTATCCCTAATCAAAACCGGCCCGTATCTTTGATGAAGGATATTGTAGACTCGAGAATAATGCTATTTTCTATCACACTACAACGGGGGCTTCCATATAGAAGAAGATTACACTGGGATCTATCATCGAGACGAGTGAGATCGATTCCTGAGATGTCAGAGAGCTGGCCAAAGAGATCCAAACGAAGGGTGTAATACTGTGGGCAGTGCAGGAGGAAATGTTCGTTATCCTCATTGGCTATACCACAATTGCAGACTGGAGAAAGGCAGTCAAAGGCATGTCTAAAGCGATGCTCATTCAAGGCACTAAACTGAAGACGGAGCCTAGTTAATAATCTTATACCTGAGATATCAGATATGCGATATGTAGAATTTTTAACTGGTCGAATGATTGAGAGCAATTTCTTTTTAAATTGTGCGATTGTAGTAGCATTCTGGGTCTCGCTGTCAAGTGAATTCCATTCAAACAGCGTGTTTCGAAAATAAGTATTGGAAAAACGAACTGTTCTTGCCGCTGGTTGCTCATATGCACTTGGATTTCGCAAATTGTACGTTAATTGACTCTCATGTGGTATTTCGTTGAAAAGATATTCAGGCGATTTGGACCTTCTTAAACAAAAGAAATGAGTCAATCTACGGTACCATCTTCTGTGATATAAGGTCTCCCAACCCAGTTCCTCATAAAGCTTCTGTCTACTTGTACCTCTCCATGTTCCAGTCACTGCTAAAGCCACTGAATATTGTACCTGCTCCAATTTTCTTGTGATTTCAAGATGCATTTCAGGGTCAAAATCTATGGTAGATTATATCACCGTAATCTAAATGTGGCCTTATATAAAGCTTATAAACTTGATCTAGAACCTCCCTAGAGACATATGTGGAAAGATATTTTATCAACCCAATACCTCTACGTGCCTTCAGAATTACCTCTCTTATGTGACTTTGAAAATCGAGTTTATGATCCAAGATCATTCCAAGGTGCTTATGCTCCGAACTTGTTTTAACTTCTTCATTCCCTAATTTGAGAATGGGATGGTGTGGCTTAGTTCTTTAGTGGCTCAATAAAAACATGATAAATGTCATTAAATCTTTGAACCGTTTCTGGGCTCTATTCGAATCAGCTCCGGGCAGGTACTAGATAGTTATCGGAACAGCATCATATCAAAAGAAAATATTCTAATCCATTTTGAAAAGAAATGAAAAGGTTAGAATAGGACAGTCGTATTCCGTTTGTTCCACAGAGATCAATTTCGCAATCCCAGCTCCCCTGTCTCCTACGGCAATGGTGGGAAGAGGCAGTTCAAAGGGCTTGGCAGATGCACAACTGCAATGTGTATCAAAGAGCAGCAGCAGCGACGGCATACTTTCATGCAACGCAACCCAAGCGAATTGAAGCAAATCGAACAGACTGACTTCACAATATTCAGTTCAGTAATATTCAGTATATTGACAAATGTAAACCGACGCACTTCTATGATAAAGTAAAATCTGACATCGATCTGTGCCAGGAAAGTTTGCCCCTGCTAATCAAAGGTACTTAATACACTTCTCATGGTGTTTCCTTGAAACCTCAAATTTCCCTCTGTTCAGTAGAATATGAGGATTTCTACCTTCCTCAGTTGCAACATTTTATCCCTGCAATCTTCTAATAAATTGTTCTTGTGCTTAAGTTTCAGAATTCTCACACTCCATGATTTAAGTTCAGTTTTAAGATCGTCTAACTATATCTAGGAATTAACTGAGACTGTAGTTTCACAAGGTACTTAAACGGAATTGTATAACAAAGTAATAATACTCATTGCTGTAGTGCCGTAGCGCCGTAGTGCCGTGGATTAGCAAATGCCCGGCCAAAGACCTCGATAAAAAGTCAATAAAGTCAACCAAAATGTAGTAAAGGCCTTTGAGTAGACATGTGATGTGTGAAGTTTTCAGAAAAAAGCTGGCACTCATTTGATGTAAAATGACAAATAGGTCAACAATTCCCACTTTAGACACTACTAAAATGACATCAATTAGTTTTAAAGGCACCAAAAGTGAGCAATGTCGGTATGATTCCTGAAAGTCTAGCTTTGTTGTGCAAAGTATTGTTCGTTTTTGGTCATAAATAGGAGTCTCCATTCCCACTGACATCAAAGCCTATGTCCTTTTGATAAATAAGGTATGTTTACCCTTGCAAAGAAGCACAAAATGGAATGAGCAATGTTACTGAGAAATGTACTGAGCACTGAGCATTGTGGCGAGCGATGATGACGTGATTCGCCTTGCAGACGAACTGGCATCATACACGCAAACTGCTCGCATCCTATTGCCATCTTTTGTGTGTTCGAGTTACCAGAGTTTTATCAAGGTGTGATGATATCGAAAAGCGTTATGATTACTTTCTATCATAATTTCAACGAAAGGAAAACGAACCTTAAATATTCAATATTTCAGACAATTGCGCCATTTTCTTGCAAAATCGCAGGAAAACGCAAATTATAAAAATCACGTAAAAAATGTCCAGTTTATAAAACTCCTTAAGCCCAATGTTTATATCAACTTTGTATCAATAACATTCTGTAAACAAAATTGTGCGTCATTGCCCTCATCACTTTTCTTGAAAACTGGAGTTAAAGTTGCACGCCTTTCAGACAGTCTGAAAATGTAGCACCTTTTAATGCATGTAAATCAAAAACATTTGCTTCAAACAATGTGAAATTAATAGTATTTGCAATACATCGGTAGATAATGCCTCAGGTTTTTTCTGGAATTTTAGAAGCTTATGCGGCCTCGCAGCGTCCTTTGAAAATATGCCTTTTTCGACATTTTTTGGTTATGTGCCTACTTGTTTAGGCCTCGCAATAATCAGGTTCGACGAAAAGGTATACCACAATAATTATTTTTGTTAGCACGGGACAACCTCGTACCCAGGCCCCAAACGGTCTTCTCGCAATCTCAACCGTCGACCGATTTGGGCCCTGGTACGGATTCCCAATTCGTGGCAATATTTGCAACCATTATGGATTATTAATTTATGCAGCCGGCTGTGATTACCATGGAGATACTCACCTTCCCCAACTGAAACTCAATGAAAAATATGAAAACACACTCAGCCAGACAGCATGTCACGTGATTTTACCAAGGCTCTTTCAGTAATGAGAGTTGCGAGAATTTCAAAATAAATCAATTTCAAGAGCTGTGAAATTTCAAGAGGGATTGTCGACAACTAAGTTTTCCTTTCGACTACAGATGCATAGGATTCTTCAATGTCAGGGAGTGCCAAACATGGGTATCTATTCTCATTCTTATCAATTGGCTCCCAGGAAGGTTTCGACGATTGGAGCCTTGTCGAGTGTCTTTTGGTTGGTAATTGAAACAAGCTCTTTTCATCTTTTTCTTCATACTGTGAACTGTTTTGCAATAAGTCGCCACGCTCGTCTTGCACGATTTTAATCTCCAACTGGATAAACTTTACAAAGACCAATATATCACCGGCCCGTCTGCAAACATTAAGTGGTGCAATTTACAAGGACAGTCCTCCAGCCCAGCCACCCAGAAGCCGTTGTCTGCTATTTTTGATGTAAAACGTGGAACTGTGAAAGCGTCAGCCAGAGATCTCATCTTTCGAAATCCAGATACTTTCGTTGCAGGTAAACTACCGGGTGAGCCAGAAAAAAGTTCCCACTTTTGAAAATTCATAACACCAAGACTACTACACGGATTTGAATCATTCTAATTCTAGTTGAAAGTCGAAAGATCAAAGTATTTTCGTGATTTTTCTCGCTGTCCTACCAGCAAAAGAAGTATTGGTAAATTCCACTTTATGAAAATTTCATGGTTGCAAAATCACAGAAAAGGGCCTAAAACATGAATCAAATCGTAAGGATTCTATTCAAATCGAACAATAGGCCATGGGCGTTTCACCTCCCTCGAGAGTTATAAGACATCGATTTTCAAACAAATGCGAAAGATTTTCAATCCCAAGGAAATTAATGCCTAGAGGATATCTCTCACCCATGAGAGGTTGCATTTCCTTCACTATTCTGTGCGAGAAGTCATTTATGCATTGATCGATGTTTTGGGCCATTTTTCAGTAATCAATCAACCATGAAATTTTTGTAAACTTGAATTTACCTATATTCGTATTGCTGGTAGGACAGCGAGAAAATTCATAAGAATACTTTGATCTTTCGGCTTTTAACTAGAATTTGAATGATTCAAATCCGTGCAGTAGTCTTGGTGTGATGAATTTTCGAAAGTGGGAACTTTTTTCTGGCTCACCCGGTACATAACCACCTTAGCACGTGGAACCTCATTCTTAACGATTTTCACAAGCGTGAATAGGTTTTAAAGTACATCTCAATGGGAGTTTCGGTGTTTGATTTCTTTAGGCACTTTAACCCTATTTCACATGGGGGGCGTTTTTCCCCCCCCAAACCAAACTTTTCTACATTGCGCCGAAACGACACAAGATATGATGACCAAACCTTTGTGACTTTTACCCAAATTTAATTGGCAATCAAAATTTAAATGTCTCATTGTTCTAGATTTGATCACATGACCACAATAGCACCATATTTGGAGAGTAGTTGACAAAAACGACTTTGGGCATCCATAATTTCTTTATTTCTCGTCTGGATTACTTGAAACATGTATCATTCGATTGCTCTTGATGATAGCTTTCACTTGATATATAATTTTCGCTAATTTGCTGACATCAGCAAAATTTAATATCTATGATGTCATTCATATTTATGACGTCATTTTTCGAATAAATTGATGTATTAATTTAGATTTTTGTTGCAATTTAGCTTAACCTCGTCTGTTTCATGCACATTAAGTCGATCTATGTCAGAAATAGCAAAAAAACTACGGAAAACTGCAGTGACAATAAGTGGAAAGGAATAAATAGCTAATTAAGCACTAATTTGTCTATAAATAGATACTTCAGATTGCTTCAAAGTACATATTTTAATTTTACAATGTATTTCCTATCATCTAAGACTATTCTCATTAAAATCGGTTGAGTATTCAATTAAATAGAATTTTTCTTGCGAAGCAGCGATAAATTGGCCAGTTTTCCTTTGTTTTTGGTTGCTTAGCAACAAACCACGTGATTAATTAATTACCATTGTTGTATTTGGAAAGCTTATTGTCCAAAGAACAATGGAGAAAAGTTTCATTGTTATATCTTTTGTAGTTTCAGAGAAAGAGAGGGGGGTGAAAAACGCCCCCCATGCCAAAATATCGAGAAAATACCACATGTGAAATAGGGTTAAAGGCATGTTTCAAGGAAAATCCTATGAGTCAGAGCAAGCCCTAGACGTATTACGTTGAGTCCTAGTAATCACTACCACCCACCCACCCCTCGCTCATACTAGGACTCATGGCTTTCCAGCCCCACAGCTGGCCCTGTAAAGGACTTGCCTCGCCTTCAAAATTGACCAGTGCTAAATTGCGGAACAGCTTCGAGCGCATAGCAACAACAGCAACAAACTGGAAACAACAAAGGCTGTCAAACCGCCATCGTGCACATTCTTCACGAAGTCATTGATTCACATTATCATGAAGCGATCTTGAAAAGAAAAAGGTAGGATAAAGTTCTTTTTGATTATGTTTTGCTTAGAAATTTATTAAGTGCCAATTAAACAGCTAGACTGATATCGTTTTGTCATCGAAATTTTGGAATTGACCCTCTCTTGTATGTCAAAATGTTTTGCAAGCAGTTTGTTTTATCGCAGCCAAACTGCTTTGGATTGGCTTGCTCATTTCATCAAGACATAATTGCCGATGCTGCAAGACGAGCAGAAAATCGTTTAAAATAACTTGCAAAAAGTCAGAGCTAAACCGAGTCACCTATTAGGTAAGAATGCGATTTTTATTGTTTATGGGAGGCCAAGGGGACTGAGGAAACGTATTTTACATCACATCAGGTATCTTAACTTTACATATGAAGTTTTCTTGTATTGCCTATCTTCTTTATCAACAGATTGAAGTCCAGGCTCATGACAGAAACAAAAGTGCAACTGCTAGACAAACAATCCTATAGCCTTGGTCAATGAAGAAAGAAGAAACCTCATTATCTTCAAAATCTTACTAAACACAACTCTAGTTTGCCATAGCTGAAGATGCAAATGTAGGCAGAGACTGTAACATCAGAAGTGTTTTATTTTGAGTTATCTTGGAATTACAATATTTCAATATGTACTTGAATTTATTGTGACGGGGAATTGACACGCTGTGAACTTTAATATTTTTTGTTTTTCTTGTATATAGACTTTATAAGCTATAGCATCACAAGTTTGGAATGAAAGCAGCAAGCTTCAAACTAGTTTCAAATATTTGCAAAAGAACAAGAAGCATCAACACATTAATCCAGGAATGCTTTGGAATGAACTTTCTTGAAAGGTCTTAAATCTGATACTGTGTTGCAGTTCTAATTCTGTGTGATTCATCTGAAGTAAGAACTCATAATGCACTCCTCAAGAACTGTGACAACAAGGCTAAACAAGAGTGATTTAATGAGGAATTGGGTATTGTTTCATTTCACTTTCAATTGGAGGGGAAGAAGTTTTTGAGTTTATCATAAAAGCCGACTCAGGATTCAAACGTAAACAAATAATTTTTGGATTTGCTCAGAAGAGAAGACACAGCAACGAAATTTGACCATGAATAGGGGCAAAAAAAACAAATTTGACTAAGTAAAGAGCAGGCATTTGACAAGAGAATGTTCTATCGATATTGAAGAAATTTAACTTTATCCCTTTCATATGAATATGCAACAAAAACTTATCTTGCGGCTGGCCTAACTGTATGTTGTGATGTTTCAAGTGAAGCAGACATCTTTTATGAAATTTTAAGAAATTAACTCTCAGATCACAAAAAGTTAAGACACTCCAGTGCAAGGAAATATAACTCAAGAGAATATTTACTTTAAGTGAGGAAATGGAAATCCTTACCATACTTTCAATTTATCTACAGTTATATCCTGTCACAGAAGGAACTTGAATAATTTCTAAACATTGAAGGCTTCGAAAAGGCAAAGAAGCACCGTCTTGAAATTTCATTTGAATGAACCATAAACCTGAAAAAAGTAGTTTTCTATTATTGACAAACCTGCTCCAGGCATTTCTTCACTCAGGTTTGTTTGGAAAGTGGCACTTCGAGCAAATCTCAAGTTTTCTCCAAACTATCAAGCACTTTAGTAACTGTTTCAAAGTAATGATGTTAAGGCCTGTTGGCCAATTTGCCCCTTATTCTTCAAGCATTATTTCATCCAACCATCCAACTTTTTAACTGTCATCAGAACAGTTGTTTGTTCATGGAGTTCAATAATATCATCGCCTTGCAACCTCGTCGAAAATTCCCGAGAGACATTCATCTCTGCTTGGCTTTTCCATTGCAGGAAAAACAGACGAGAAATGACGAATCACAATAACTATTGACGAATGTTGACAAATATTTTCGCGCCACAACGGCTCCAAACGGTCTGATTTGAGGTCTGGGTTAGAGAGAAATGGCGTGAAGTTGTCGAGGTCGTCTTGGACTGATCGAGCAAAGGCGGCTCGACAAAGTGGAGATTGAGCTCATTTGCTTACAAAAGTATTTTTTTTCCTCATCAATGATTGCAGCTGCGACAATAATGATATCCAAGCTTATCATTTTATAACGAAAGGTGATTGTTGTTGTGGAGCATTCGACCTCGAAGCCTAGTGTTGCGGCCTTCGACCTCGCAGCTTTGCGAGTCGTTGGCCGTTATAGTCAACTAGGAAGTAAAAGCGCTCGCTTCGCTCGCGCTTTAACATTCCTAGCTCCTGCGGAGTGCTTTTATGGTTACTGTACTCTTTCAGTGACCACCATTCAAATTCAGCATGAAAGCAGGGTTGGTAGATCACCGGACCGCCCCGAAGCCAAACCGGGGTAGGGAAAAGGCCAAACCTTTCAAAACGATAATCAAGCCAAAAAGCCAAACTTAATTTATGAAGCCAAAAATAAAAGAAAAGAGCCAAATTTCCAAAATTTGGCTTAAAAAAGCCAAGTTACCATCCCTGCTTGAAATCAGAGCAGTTATGACAATTCATAACGCCAGAAAATGAGAAACTCGGACATGCCCCTTTCTATAACATCCCTATACCCCCAAATAAGCCCCACATAAACCTTAACAAAATTGTTATGTTTTCAACACATGAATCCAGTAGCAGATGCTTTCCTCACGTGTCTTAGCTTCAGAGTGATTAATGAGACAATTTTGCCCTTCACCCCTGGCCTCTTTTTGAACTTCATTCAGATGTTAAAGTTGGTCCCTGCCATTTTTCTCTAAACTGAGATATCCTTTGATTGCTCTATGCTAAGTATGATTTGCTATCGAGCCATTGTCACCAAGAGTCCTTTGTGTACAGGCTGCATCTTCAGAAAGTCTGAAAATCAAATTTGGCGTAGTACAAAATATGAGTCTCCACTATAGTAGTTGAACTAATGATGAAAATTTGACTTTAGATGACTTTTCCTAGACTTATGACGATGAGTCTCTTGTTTCCCTGTGCTCTTTGACTTGATGATGGCGCTTCGGTCAAGAGAGACTCATAGTATTACTAAGAAAAACCTGGCCCTATTTAGGCCCAAACTGAGCAATTTCTTCAGTACCAATCAGATTGCGAGATTTGTGAATCACCATTGTTAAGGTGTAAATGTGATAGAATTGTCGACTCGATTGAAGAATTGAAAACACTCCCACGGGATGGAGATTCGAAGCCGTGATTCTTTTGTAATTCCATTGATGATTGAACAAAATAGGGCCAAGTATTTTACTGTTTCATTATGAGTCCCTCTTGAGCAAGGTTACCGCAGGGATGCAAGGGACTCATCGTCATCAGTCTAGACTTTTCCATCACTTCATCTACTGCAAAGTGGATACATATTTCCGCTTACTTAGGCCAAATTTGATTTTCAAATTATCTGACATTGCAACATGCCTGCAAAGGACACTGGGTGACAATGGCTCTTTAATTGCTGACTATTGATGCTCTAAATCTACTATAGATAGATAAATCAGTCTCTGAACCAGTAACGTACGCAGGAATTTGCAAGGGGGATCGGATGGTTGTTTCCCTTAATACAATCTAGGTCAAACTTGAAGCCTATTGATAAATACATGGCATACATAGATTCGTTTCAGATATCAAAAAGGTGGCTCCCAGGGCACTTCTTTGAATGGTCAGATTTCGAGTAGAAAACCTCTCCCTTCCACGCTCCAAAATCACTGGGAAATATTGCTAACCTGCCCGACCACTCTCTACTCAAATTTGAAAGAAGTCCAAGCGTAGATAAAAGCTGAACAATATGCTTTGAGCATATTCTTTTTATTTGCTTTTATCAGATAATAGATCTTGTTTTTTTCTCCACAGTGACTCGTCTTTTCATTGCAGTTTCGATCCTTCCTAAGGATTTCTAACTTTTCAGTAAAATTTCAGTAAAAGTCTTTTCGAATTTGGCAAGTGGTATTTCACTCATTCGAAAAAGCGTGCATGATTTTTTCAGAACAGAAGGATTTTTACGAAGTTTGGTGGAACATTCGTGGAAACAAAAGGATTTTGCCAAAGATGTAGCAGAATTTTTGGAGTGAATGCCCTTCGGAATTTTGGGGCAGTGTTCCTCAATCCCCACAATTTCTGCCACTGTTCGGAAGCCTACCAATATTTGAAATTGCGCTAGTGCCCTTGCAGTAATACAGGAAACTGCGAAGGCAGTAGTAATACTTGTTACCTGCATAGTATGATGCAGGATAAATAAGTGAAAATAAGTAAAACTGTGCCAAGGCTTTCCTTGAATGAAATGAATAGCTTCTAAGTTATATTTCTTTGCACTGGAGATTCTTAATTTCTGATGATCTAAGAATAGAGTTTCTTATAAGCAGTTTTTTATGAAAGAAACATTCGTGTACAACTGTACATTTATAAATAGATATGTGCATTGATATGCAAGGAATTAAAAATAAGGTGTTCTGTGAGAAAATACTATGGTATGCTGGAATTCAGCTTCTCACATGAACAAACTTCGATTTTATTGAAATATAGAATGTCTTGTTGGTTCCCATACGTTAACTTAAACCTCAAATGGAGGATTCAGTGGCATGGAATATGTCCTTGTAATCGGACCGTACGACTGCACTACCCCGGATCTTATGACACTGGACCCTACGACCCAAGACGAACATTCAACCATACCACCCCGGGCCAACGTTTGATACATCTAGCTTACAACATTCTTTCACCACCGATGGTTTAGTGACCATGCAAGACATTTGGTACGTGTCAAAGTTTTCATTGTCACGTAGAATTCCGTGTATTCGTACTGAGCTAAGAACGAAATTCGAAGCAAGAAATTCGAAAGCCAGTTGTTGCAAACAAAACCGGCCCCTCTTAATGCTAATAAAATCGATGAATATGTATGTTGAATATCCACAAATATTAACTTCTTTGCATGATTCAAATCAGAGAAAGCAAATTTTCCATGTTTGAGACAAAGGCCATGAAAATAACAGACTCAAAAGAGGGCTATAAAGCATTTGGACTGTTAGGGTTACTTCAGTCTTTCTAGCCTTTCTAATTTTTTCATAAAAATAACAAGAAGTAAGGAAGTTATATCTTAAATGCAAACCTTTCTTATCCAGATCCCCAGTCGTTCATGAGCACCTCTGTTGACATTGAAGACAATGGAAGTATTAATACATCATAACAAAGTCTTTTTAACCAAATACATCAAACATGGACCTGGGGTCGTATTGTCGTGCGATCTTGGGTTGTAAGTCCCGGGTCGCAGAGTCCTCGGGTCCGGTCAAAAGAACTTCTCATTTTTTTGTGCAAACGTGCTGGGGCTGATTTTCAGTATTGCGAGTTGGCAAGCTAACGGCTGCACGCATGATACAACTAAAAAGACCTTAGAAATGATCTTACAGGAGAAAATCGGTCCATTATGTGACCTTTTTGTGCTGAGTTCTCGTTCAGGGTTTGTAAACAACGTGTTACAAAAGATGATAATGCTAGAAAGAAATTAGTTATGAAGTCATTCACTAACTCGTTGAAAAATAGACCTAGGACTGATAACCAATACTTTCAGACCAGACCTGGTAACATAACATGGTCATCGACGTTAAAGCAGACTTTGCTTGTCTTTCATTATTATCTATGGACATCTACATAAGTTTGAAGTCATGGAAAAGCGATGAATCAGGGGAGTAGCAAAGGCAGTTACTGGATGGCATTATTTTCATCCAACAGTAGAATCCAAGAAATAACTATTTCGTCATCAGATGCCACTTGTTTTGCCAAATTCGGACTCTGCACACCTCAGTTATGTTACTTAGCTTGGCCTCAGCGGTGAGTGAATTGTTGAACTGTTATTGAGGTTACTTCCAAGTAACCCCTTTTGCAATAACCGAGGACTCTCCCTTGCTGTGATAAATTCATATTTGGAATTCTGTGGACTTGCCTAAGTCGTCATAGAAGAAAGAAAGCGAACACACTCTTCCTTTCCTCCAGGACGACTTGGGCAAGTCCAGGAAATCTGGAAAACATTGCATAACATACTTTAATCATACTCTACTTTGGTAGCGTAGCTTGGTCAAAGGACAGTCAAGCTTTATGCTTGCAATCAAAGATCCTTTATACGGGTAAACAGGATTTTGGTTGTGGCCTTGAGCCAGTCATCCCGTTAACATTTGGAAATGATGACTCTGTGTTTCTAGGGTCACAGGTCTGATTTTTACGGTATGCCATTTTGGCCGAAGTTGAGAAACTTAGGCTATGCGTATGGCCTTTAAAATCGTCAAAAATCAGTTTCAAGAGTAATCACTTTGTAACTTGAGCTAAATCTTCACTAAGAATTTAGTAAAGAATCTATCTGTTGTAATCAGTAAATTTATAAGCAGAAGACTTAAAAAAAACAAGAGCAAACTCTGAATTTGTAGCAATGCGACAAAACAAAGAGGAGAGCCTCTGCAAAATAGGGCAATAACTTCGTTATATCCAACCTGAGCATCAAAATACTGTGCCACGAGCGAGATAGATACTGCAGCTAACATAATATCAATTATTTGCAAGCTTTTACTCCCTTGGTGTTTGGCAAAAGCAGCTGCAAAACTTGTTTTTAGCTCAGATTGAACGCTGCCATCAAATTTCTATGGCTGCCATCAGCACCCACAAAGAAAGGTCGAAGGTTAAGGCCTATTGTTGGATTGAATTGCTAAAATTTGGGTACAAAACCCCTTCTTACATTACCCCAAGACACTGTACGAAGAAAAGTATTGGACCCCAGGCAAGCCTTTATCGTCAGCTATTTTTCATCGTTTTTCTGAAATTTTGGAGGTAAGCAGTAGGCGTGAGGAGCTGCGTGCGGGAAAGTGTCACAAACAGGAATGTGCGTAACAAAACTCTTCATCGCTTATATATATAGATTAGTGGTCCGGAAAATATAATTTCTAGCCTCCACTTGGCACTGACTAAAAATAAACCAATCATTGGCAAGAAAAATGTCACGTGACCATGAAAACAGGTCATGTGACCAAAATGAAGCGCTGTAATTGGAACCACAAGAGCTTGTGGCAAATGGCCTAAATAGGGCCAGCTGTGGGGCTGGAAAGCCATGAGTCCTAGTATGAGCGAGGGGTGGGTGGGTGGTAGCGATTACTAGGACTCAACGTAACAAGTCTAAGCAACCCCCAACCTCCCTCCCTCATAGTAAAACCTGTGACAAATTTGAAGAATTCATCTGTCAAACCATTCTGTACAGGGTCAAAAATGGATCCTTATCAATATGGGGAAAGGAGGGGTACTGTGAGCCTCCGCACCTCGTCATGCCAATTACCATAGAGCCTTCAAAGCCACGCATGTGTCATGATGAGAGATTCTTAAATCTATGGATCAACTGCCCTTCAGTGAGATTAGATCCTATTACAGATCTACCTAGATATGTTGGCTCTGGCCACTATCAGACAAAATTAGACGACAAATCAGGCTATGACCACATTAAACGTACTAACGATAGCAGAAAAGTTTTTGGCTTGTATTGGAAGGGATGGTTTTTCACCTACAATACACTACCTTTTGGATGGAGTGCCAGCGCCTTCGTTTACCAAACAGTTGGTCTTGTTGCCTCAAGTTTCATCAGATCGAACGGAGTACCCCTCTCCCAATACATCGACGACCGACATGTTGGCCAGCTTCAGCTTCCCTCTTCCATCCAGATCAAATGGGAGAACATGGAACTAGCCGACGCGCGCAGGTTTATTTATTTGTGCCCTCGTCCTAATTCATTGTGGCTATTTCATCGGTTTGAGCAAGTCAGTTCTTATCCCTTGTCAGAAGCTCATCTTTCTAGGTCTTGTTAGCGATTCCATAAAACAAGCCTTTACCCTCCCTAATGAAAAGGAAGAAAAGTTCAAAATATTCCGAGAATCCATTCTTGCGGAAAAGAAAGTGGGTGTGAAGACATTACTGAAGTTCGCGGGGAAAGTGGTATCCTTTGCTCTTGCAGTGCCAGCAGCTAAGTTATATACCAGAGAAATTAACGCCAACATAAGTAAAGGTTTAAGATCATCAAGACCCGTAGAACTGACCAAAGACTTGAGAGCAGAAATCGAGCACTGGCGTTTTATCGATTCGCTTAAAGAACCTCTACGGTGGTCCCTTGAGAAGCACTACTCAGTAAGCATCAGCTCGGATGCCTCAAATTCAGGATGGGGAGGCATCTTGTCCACGGGAAGCTCCACAACTACTACGCACGATTATTGGTCAGACGAAGAGAAAGCCCTTCCTATCGCCATAAGAGAAGCCTTGGCCCTGTACAAAACTCTAGCAGCCTTTTCTAATAACATTGTCAACTCTAGAGTAGATGCCTTCATCGACAGCATGAACCTCCTAACGTTTTGGAATAATGAAGGGGGCAAGAATATCCCGTTGTCAAATGAGATTAAGAAGCTCTTTTGCCTCTGCCTCAAACTCAATATCCACCTACGTCTACAGTACACCCCTTCAAAGCTTCTTGCTGCTGATGCCTCATCCAGATTTCACTCTGACATCGACTGCTGTCTCTCAGAGAAAGCATGGCAAGTTGTCGAGAGAGCCTATGGTCCGCACTCGTTTGATCTAATGGCCAGCCCCTCCAACGTTAGGAAGGACAGGCTCGGTAGCGACCTCCCTCTTTTCTCAGCCCACCCATGCGAGGGAACTCAAGGCGTCGATCTGTTTACACAGGACATACCATCAGACGCCAACTGCTACAGTTTCCCCCATTTGTTCTCATGGGAGCCCTCCTGAAATTTCTCCAACTCCGCACTAAACAAATTACCATCATCGTCACGGATGTCTCCCCAAGAAAGTACTGGTGGCCAAGTTTAAATTCCCTATCGGCGGACAGAACCTTGATAGGCAGTAAGGGACAGAACGGCGTTCTCTTTTTCCCCCCGACAACAAAGTTTGGCTGGCACACAAGACCCTTAGCGTGGGACCTCTATACATACAGACTTGTTTTCTTTGTCGACAGCTAGTTCCTGAGATCCCAAGAATTTGGAAACTAGCCATTGGCTGTAGAAGTTGTGGTTACCCAAATGACTATGATTCTTCATTTTGCCAACGATGTGGCTCTCAGAAGCAGCCTCTCAGCATTTTGCAAGCACCAGAAAGTGTACAGATAGACTTTGGAAAAGTGAACGAACGTCTTCAATCCCTGATAGCTCGTCATAAAAAGAAACCGTACCAAAGACAGAAATGCAGCCTTCAAAATCAGCTAGAGTCTTATCTGTGGTCTCTACCTTGCAAGAAGTCCTTGGCTACGGCATCTCCCAATGATGTTGTCAATATTTTGATATGGAGGGATCAATTTGGCAAAGCAAAATTATATTTAGAGAACTGCTGTATTTCTGGTAGGTCTTCAAGGGCAAGCTGCCACTGCCAGGTCAGGTTAACTGCTGGAACTATCAGTAGCAACATAGGAAAGCTTCGTTCCATCTTCAAAGAGAGTGGAAGAGGATCATCTTGGAACGACGAGCTCCACCTTGGCAACCCAGCCGCTCATTCCTCGGTAAAGCAATACCACACTATGATTTTAGAATAACAAGCTATCGCAAGATCTTTCCCCGTTCAAGCTATACCAATGTTTCTTGACAATTTGCAACCTCTCTGCAGTCATCTCCACCGTTTGATAAAATCACCGGAAGCCAAGCCAATATCAGCCTACATCTATGCCAGAGACTTGGCTTTTTTCTCAGTCGACTTCTTTTCAGGAGACCGGGGTTCCGACCTTGGTAGAGTGAAGTCCATGGACATCCTCGCCTCTTCTAACAATGACAGCTTTATCTTCAATCAAGTGTTTGGGAAAACTCTGCGTGGAATTGGAAGTAACGTCTTTGCAATACAGAAAATTGAGGCTTCACCCGTATGTCTTGTCACCAAGTTGCATCTTTATCTTGCCATATGCCATAATATGTCAATCAACCTTGCGGACGGATGCCTGTTCAGAACTACTGACCGTCAAGGTAGAGTTTCAGCAAACCCATATGTGGGCACTGCTGTCGAAAAAAATCTAAAAAAGTATCTGGAAACTCTCGACATCTCCGATGGTCAGACGATGCATAGCTTTAGAAGTGGATGTTCTATAACACTTGCCCTTCTTGGCGTACCATGTTCGAAGATCGTAATTGACGTCGGTTGGAAAAGTACCAGCATGGGTAAGGGAGCGGTCATAAAGTATCTGCCATATGGGGGTGGATGATATTCTAAAAATTCACCAAAATAGTTCATGGCCCAACCTAGATTCCTATTCAATGTTTTGTGGCCCAATAGTAAAATCAGGATATTTTTCATGGCCCCATAAAACACAGTCTTCAGAATGCGTTACCATCATAAAGTGATTTTTTAAATGGGCAAGTCAAGAGAGCGTAACACTTTGGTGTATAATCCTATGTACCTGCCTGTTATATACTTTCAGACATAGAACTTAGCATTGGTTAACCACTAAAAAAATGTTCATAGGGCTGTTTCAGCATGCCTTAATCTGATAAATTGTTCCTGCTTCAAAATCAAAGCACAGAAAAAGTAATAAAAACTTTTTGCATACTCTCGAGTACCGAATAATCGTCCCCACCCCCCCGCTTATTGGTTTTTAAAAAATTTTCCAACCCCCCCCCCCCCCGCTCTTATTCCAACCCCCCTTTTATTAATTTTTGGAAAAATGAAATGGTAGTAAACAAAATTTCTGAATAAACGCAAGAAAAAGTCTCAATAAATGCATTCAACAGAACCAGAGTTCACAAGTAACTGTATCAGTAACATCACTGTTCACATAAATATATAAAAGATACGTGTTTACCTAAGAAAACGACTATTTTCTATTTTTCCAAGAACCCCCCCCCCCCGATTATTCCAACCCCCCGATTATTGCTATATCGAACCATTTCCAACCCCACCCCCCGTTTATTCGGTACTCGAGAGTACCGTCTTATGAAAGTGACATGAAACTGGGCAGAAAGGATCCTACTGAAACTGGTATCGTCTCCAACTAGTTGCCACTCTTCCACATTTTGTCTCTCTGAACAGATTTTCAGCTTGAAAACTGTCCTCATCCTCATGTGTACCTTCTTGCATCTCATCCAGGGTAGCTGTTGCACGAATGACTTCATCTCCATCACTATCCCAACTTTCGCTGGAATCATTGTCATCTGAGGTAACAACATTTGATGCAGGAATGGCATCATTTTCAGTATTATCCACCAGCATGGATGCTATGTGGGCTTGAATAAAATCAACCTTGTCTTTTTTCTTCATCTGTAATACATGCTTCAAACCATGCTGAATAACGCACTTATCCAAAATACTAACTGTCAACTTTTTTAGTTCTCCCGCTCTAAATATTGCCTGCCAATCATAATCTGCATAATTCTTGCCATTATCTTGAATTCCAGCAAAACAACTTAAGTTATTGGGTGTAATTGTAGATGATCAAATGAATTTTAGTGAGCACATAAGAGAAATCAGTAGGAAAGCTAGTCAGAGACTGGGGGTGCTCAATCGTTTTCGTAACATCCTTTCAACAACTCTGAAAATGACCATCTACAAGACATCAATCCTGCCTTACGTTACCTACTGTAGTACTGCTTGGCACTTTGCCAAATCATCTGATCTCAGAAAAATAGAGAGGATACAAGAAAAGGCACTGAGGATAATCTATTGTGACAAATCAAGCAGCTATGAAAAATTACTAAAGACAGCAAATCTACAAACTTTACAGAACAGGAGGATCCAAGATATTGCAATACTGATGTATAAGGTCAAATATGGATTGGTTCCTGAGTACATATCAAACTTGTTTGAAAAGCCAGATCAACATTATGCACTTAGAAACAATGACTTTGTCATTCCAAGATTTAGAACAGTTGTGAACGGTAAACATTCTATTGGACATTTTGGGCCTCGACTTTGGTCTAAATCAAGCATGTGTGACAGAGAAAAACCTAGTTTAAATTCTTTTCGTACAAGTTTGAGAAAGTTGGATCTAACGAGCTTGGTTACAGATAGCTGCAATGGACAATGTAAGTATTGTAATGAATAGCTGGACATTTCTTTCGATACATGATACAAATTGTAATTAGTATATACATTTTTTTATATACGTTTTTACAATAGATTATCTTATTCTGTTTTATCCATTATATATTTTAAAATTGTAAATAGACTAAACAGTGTCCACAATTAGAATCACTGCTAAAGATATATGACACTTTAATAAAGTTATCATAATAATAATAATAATAATAATAATAATAATAATAATAATAATGATAATAATAATAATAATAATAATGATAATAATAATAATAATAATAATAATAATAATAATAATAATAATAATAATAATAATAATAATAATAATAATAATAATTTTTTAAAACATCACGTATCATTTTCATCAAAAATCCACTTAATTACAATCTAAGAATTTAAAAACCATTCCAGCAATTTCATATGTGGCAAGCTGAATGGAATGCACAAAGGCTAAATAAAAGCTAAAAAAAAATATTCGCACAAACCTATTTCCGATTTACAATGAAACAACAAGATTTACCATGAAAGCAATTCTGCCTCTGGCCAGTCACTGTCCTTCTTACAAAATAAGAAGTAGGTGCACCTTACGCAGACATTTATTAGTTTTTTTACGATATAGTCCTCTTCATTTTTGGACAGGCCTAATTCTTGCAGCATTGTCTTCAGATTATGGCTTTCCTCTCCAATTATTCCTAAGGCTCCTAGTGATAAATTTACAAAGAGAACCTTTTCGTACTTATTTTGTTCACCACTTCTTTGTAAGTTCTCAATCAGATCTGCATATTTTTGTTCTTTCCTTTCAGCATTCCTAGAGATATTAGTTTCAAATCCAACAGTTAGTTCCAATATGTGCAGCAATTTTCCTTTGATTACCACTATGTCAGGTCGCAAATCATCACCAGTTATTACCGAAGGTGAAGAATATCTTTCTAGATCAGCATGCACAGATAAGTTTTCTTGTAATCTATGGTAATCAGCAAGATTTTTAAGAATAGAATCATGTCTCCATGTGTATCTCCCCTCGTTCAAGTGAACTGCACATCCACCAATAACGTGTCCTAGTGTTTGTGGAGCACTGCATACACTGCATTGAGCACTAGCTGATTTCTTCCAAGTAAACATGTTTTTGTTTGGGGCTAGTGTATTGTTTAAATAACGCATACAGAAGTTGAATATGTTTCTTGGCATCTTATCAAATGTTGAGAGCCACAGTCCCTTGTATGCTGGCATCACTGCATCCCAAATTGCGCGAATGATAAATCCCTGTGACGTCAGTTTGGTCGTTATGTGATCAGTTGTCGTTGCTCTCATGTCTTTTAGGACCTCTCGTGTGGTTTTGTACTCGTCATATTGCACGTTGGTACCATAGCTAGTAGCTTCATGAATATGGCGAATATCGTCATTGACTGAGTTCTTTAGGCAGTTTCTTATTGTTGCCTGACATTGGGTGAATTTGATTGAAACAGGTATGATGTTTAGCCCAAATTTACTTTTCGGTAAACTAACTATGTCCATTGTCCCAGATATTGGAATTTCGAGCCAATCACGGATGTATTTGTTACACAAGCTATCTAGTGATTGTATCACCCATGTTTTTGACAGATCAGCAATTGTCAGGTGCCAGGACAGCTTTGGCAGCAAGTATCTGGAGTAAAGAGCAATCTTATTTTTTGGATGCAAGGGAAGAATGTTAATTCGTTGCATGACATCCTGAGTTAGTTCAACTAACTGGCCTTGGTGGATCTTGTTGTCCATTTCATAATTGAAAGAGCGACCTAAGTAAACAAAGTCTTCGCCTTGCCCGACTGTAGGGATTAAGTTATTGTTGACGTATAACTTTAGGGGGACTTGTTTTAAATAATAATAAAAATAATAATAATAATAATAACAACAACAATAATGATGATAATAATAATAATAATATTAATAATAACAATAATAATAATTGTCCTCTTCCTCTTCATCTTCCTTTTTTCTTTTCTGGTGCTCAGGGTTGAAAGATCATCCACATATTCTTCAACAAGCTTTAATGGACAAATTAACTTTGTGCTGAAGCTATCTAGCTCATGTATTGTTGATAATGTTCCTGCTGCAAACAACTTCTGAGCATTCTTTCTTAGTTGAAAGTCATGAACATGACGATCAGCTTTGGGGGTTTCAAACACAGATAAATACTTGTACTTTTCTGCAGCATAGTCAGGACATGGCTTTGGAACCCTTTGAAATGGTGGCCCATTCCATGGATTGCTTTGGCAGAACCTACATAATTCCATGTTAGATTCTGAACATGAATACTTCACAAATTCAGCATACTTTTCCCCAATTTCAAAATGTTTTGAAATGAATGTTTCAAGATAACTGTAATAATATCCCCCAGGCAAGCTCAGTTTTCTATTCTCTGGAGCATTTATATATTCCTTCAAAGATTTTTCATCATTGAAAAACATTTTGTGCTTTTCATATGAAACAAAGGCTTTCATGTAACCACCTGGAGCTACAGCACCATCCATTCGCAAACTCAATTCTTTGCACACACTGAAAGCATTGCTCCTCATTCTGCTATGCTCAGACTCCTCTAAATCGTCAGATGACATTGTGCAAAGCTGCTCATCAGTCAAACCCTGAAACTCTTTCTTTTTCTCCCAGTCTATGGTACCACCATCACAGATGGCATCACCAACAAAACTTTGGACTCTCTCCACCTCATTATGACTGCTGTCATTGTTTGCTAAATGATGCCTGATATAATAATCAAGGTTACAAAAATCATGATAGTCTCTGCTGCTCGAAACTTGACATCATGGTTGGTGATGCCAGCCCCTGGCCCAGCATCTGTAAATTCATGTGCACGACTTTTCATCTTTGTAATGAATTCATCCAAGTTTAAAAGTAATGCTTCGCACATTAGTACAAGTTCATTTATGGCAGCCCATATTATGCTGCTGTCTCTTTCCTTTTCCAACGATTGTTGTGCAACATTGCAAGGATCACTGAGACTCTCAATTTCTCGCTTAACAACACGTATCATTTTTTTGTTTTGATGATTAACATCAATCATTTCAATGCTATCTGAACAAACTTGAACTGTTCCCAACAAGCTGCTTACTCTTTTCAATTCATAAGTTCTATGGATGCACTTTGTATCAGCATTTATCTTCAGGACATCATTCTTCAACGATGCAAGACCGTAATGGATTAATTTGTCTGACAATTGTAACAGCATACTGATTTCACTTGTTGGGTACTTTTTACCCTCAATGGCTATTTCATCACCTTCTGCAGGAGAACTTGCATCATCATAAAACGCATCAAACCACAATGGATCTTCATACCTAAGGCTTTTAAAAGCAAGAAGATAATGAGAATATATACAACCTGAATTTTTGCAAAATTCAAAAAAGATATAGTGTTAGATTAAAAAGCATGCTCTCACTGTTAAGATTTGAGCTTTGTATGATTAGCATAAAAAATGAATACTCACCGAAAAAATTCACTGGCCCAGACAGTCCCTGAGCTCCCTTCAAAATGTTTAGGGCGGTTAAAGACAATGGTTGCATCATCCCTTAATTTCAACTTCACATCACCAGCTACTTCTTGCAACTCATATTTCATAATTCTATTAACTCCAGGTGTTGCATTTACCATTGACACTGGAAAATCATATTTGGGCAAAACCCGCTGCTTGGAAAGTTGTGATGTTTGAATAATGCGCTGACTTCTTGCACTTCGAAACCCTTCAAGGAGGAAAATTTTTGATTAAAATGATAAAATTGCAATAATTGCAAAATTGTTGCCAGTCAGAAAGGGTTGAACGCACATTGTTTACAAGCCATTTATTCAAAATTTGCGGCAGAAAAGTGGCGGGGTTTGCAGGGGTAAAGTGGGTAGGCTAAGGGTAAACGTGTAGTGTTAACTGCTGGAAAACAGTAGACTCTAAACTGATAAAGGAACATTAATTATGTTCAGGAAGTTATTATGAGCACTTGCTGGTAGAAGAAAACTGTGACCAAAATTTTTTCAAAATTCATTCAAATCTTTGCCCTACCCCTTTACCCCTAATTCATCAATTTTACCTCAGTATATCCTGTTGAATAAGTTCAATGTGATGGTTTGAAACTTTATCATAATGGTTCTTCAGGGATCTCCAATGTTTCATACTAGATTTCACCTGGTGCTAAACACTTTTTAAAAGATTTAGATCTGAAATTTAGGTGCCTTTTTACCACAGGGGACATGTTATTCCATATGGATAAGGAAAATTGGCAGAAAAATCAGGTTCTTACCAGTTGATTTGCCAGGGCAAATATATGCTTTATCATCCCTTGAAATGAAAAGGTTATACTTCTTTGCCAGCTCTTCCTCACTACATCGTTTAATCAATATTGCTTTCTTAAGTGACCTTGATGGTGTGTCAATAAATTTTCATTACCACCAACTTTAGGAGGCTTCTTACTACAAAAAAACCCAAGACCAATATTTGTGCTTGTTTGCTTCCCTCATTGTGTGGGCGGCCTCTGTTGAACACTGTAGTGCTTGATTTGATGGGATTGAGACCTCGAGATACTCTACTGTAATTTGCAATCCTCTTGAAATCACGCTTTTTTACACGATGATTGGTGTACATGACAGCATCATGACGCCTTCCATGTGCAGTTGATTTATTTTCAATGCAGTCAAGGATGAACCTTTCATCAATTTCATCAAGTATTCTAGGTCTTCTCATGGATTTCTTTCGTCTGCCAATCCGTTCCTCATTTCTTAAGCGTTTTGTTGTACTTTTCATCATGTTTGTCAAAGCCTTGGGGTATTTGCTACTGTCTCTTGCATGTCTGAGGAGTTCCAGAGTTTTTACCCGTCGCACCAGTAACTCTTCCAAATCCTCCTCTAACTCTTGAAGCTATCTTGCTCTCCATTTGTTTCTCTTCAACAATAACTTCCTTTTAAGTTCATTAACATTCCTATCAATAACCTTCATCTTTGCCTGCAAGCTTGCCCTTACTTCATCTTTTGCTTTATTCTTCACATCTGATATTTGTTCCAGACCTTGTATGACTTCTCTTGTGTACTTTCCAATATTGGAGCCAATTCCAAGCTCTTCCAGCTCTCTTTTTGTCCTTGAAGCTCCCAAAAGAAAACGAAAAACTTTTCTGTCCCATTCGCTATCTGCACTATCCAAGAGATCATTTAGAAATGAGCGATCTAGCTCTTGCCGAGCTTGTTTTTCTTCTGACAATATGTTTCTGACTAGTTCATCAAAAAACCTTGACACATTGACTTCGTCACTTTTGAGAAGGATAAAACTGTCCATAACGATGTAAACGCATGGACCATATTTGGGACGGCACAGCAGGTCCTTGAATCTTTTTTGGGTTTCCCTGTCACTTAGTGAGTGCTTTGTAGCATGAAGATTAAATGACGAGAATAACTCTAAAGCCTCATCGAAATAGATAAATGAGTTACGAGAACTAACGCCATTGACTTCAGTCTCTGCGATCAGCATCTGCCAGACTGCACGAAGACCTTGCAAATTCCACAAATGAACTTCATTTTCCGATGATAATGGTTTGATCCAGGTTGATTTTATTAACTCGATCCTTTTCGTTACTAGTAGCTCATTTTCTGAAATGGTACAACTCTGCAATGACACCTTGCTGCATGTCGCAAAATTTGATTGACTTCGGATGAAAGAACGCTGCGCCATTTTTTCAAGGCAAGTGTGATCATGGCGAAGCAAAGTGGCGCCAAAATCTTGGCCAAAACGAGGTAGATCAATTCAACTCAACCTGAAGTTCGTGTTGACTTTGTTATCGGCCCAAAAGCAACCAAAGGTAATCGCGATGTCAATGGAAAACACAGAAGAGATTCCATTGGAATCATTCCTTACTGAAAACAACCTTGCTAGTTACCTGGGAGCTTTTATTGACACAGGTTATGATGACCCAAATCCCTTATCAAACAAAGTGGAAGTTTACGATAAAATTACAATGGAGTTGTATGAATCTTGCTATGGTTTGATGTCATCCCTGCAGTTCAAAGATTACGTTCTTGCTCACAGGATCAAGAGACTAAAGCTAAAGACCATGGTTGAACAGTCAATTTTGAGAGCTAACAAGTTGTTTGATGAACAGAATAAGGATGGAATTGCTATGAATTTTTCAAAATTGTCAAAGGATTTCAAAGACTGTAATCCTGGTGATGTGAAAAGAGCAGAAAACATCAAAGAGTTGATTGAGCAAAGGTTAAACAATTTAATTGCAACAAGGGAGGAAATTGAGTCATCACCCTCAAATTTATTTGACGAGAAGTCAAATGTCAGAATTTGGAAAGCCAACGAGTTAGCATTTCATGAAATATTCATCAAAGAATTGGAGGGCACTATTCAGACTATGAATGCCACCCACACAAAAGTGTCTGAAAATTGCCTAAACCTAAAGAGAAAATTTCCCCATTGTCTGGCTGCAGCAGCTGAGGTAAAGCGCTAAAAGAAACGAAGAGTGGAGAACCTTATAAAGTAAAGATGCGGAGAGAAAGAAGGCTTAACATGAAATGTGCAGAAGTATGCACAGAAGCGCCGGCAAGGGGGGGCAAGGGGGGGGCGGTTGCCCCCCAATGTTGAAAAATATGGCCCTCGCAATTCTTCCGAATTCGATGAGAAAAATTGGGGGGGGGGGGGTAAGCTCATATTTTCAGATGTGAAAAAATCACAAACATTAAATATTTCATGTGACAATTGGCTGTCGCACGGTCTTTTTTATATCACCGGATCGCTATTCAGAATTCCTGAATCAAAGAACACCGCTTTCAATTGCAAACATGAGAGAGAGTCAAAGCGTTTTCCAAGTCATCATTTGTCCGATCCCTCAAGACAAGGACAGTCAGCCCCTCTGACAAAATGAAACAACATGGGATGTTTTAATGACATACTTTCATATTGATGCATGTTTTCTATACAAAATATTTCCATCAAAACATGTCAAAACACCTGGTCTCAGCAACGGAAGTGTCAAGCACTTGCCATCTATCCATGCGTCTGTGTCGAATCTTGGAAGTAAGTCATTTATCGTTGTGGACCGACGTATGCAGAATATTTATCGAGAGAAGAAGGCAAAAAATCATTTGACTATTGACATTGCTATGGACATTGACCCACCACCAGAAGATCTTCGTGGATACGATTACGATCCTCAGACGCCGTTGCCAGTCAGTCGGGACGCAAGAGAACATGTCATAGCAAAAGGACCCTGTCAGCCAAAAGATTGTGAGTTTCCGAAGGACAAGAATGGGAGAAAATTTCTGTTAAACTGGTACCAAAAATTCAAGTGGTTGGAATATTCAAAGAAAACAGACAAGGCATTCTGCTTTTACTGTAGAACCTTTAACCGTCAGGTAAGAAACCATCGCACCAATAATCAAGCTTTTTATATCCGAGGAGCATCTTGCTCATTCGAAAAAGCGTAGGAGATTTTTTCAGAACAAAAGGATATTTATGGACATTTGATGGATTTCACTTGAAAACGGATGGATTTTTGCCAAAGGTGCATGAGAATTTTTGAGAGTGAAATGCCCCTCTATTTTGATACTGACACATATGATAGATAAGATAATCGATAATCGATAATCCCAACACAAGAAGGACAAAGCATGAAGGAACACGACTGTCTCGGTCGATCTTGGTAGTACTTCCACCCATCTATTTGTGTCTTTAAGAATTCTACGTTTGCCTCCGTTTTCCTACAGATCATGTGCAAGTCCGACAAGGCTTTCATAACAAATGGATTTTCAAAATGGAAGAAAGCGGAGCTTTTTACAAAGCATCAAATGAGTGACTGCCATAAGATGTCTTTCGAGGCGCATCGCACTTGGCTACAAAAGAGACCTATCGACCAACAACTAGATAAAGAGGTAGCAAGACAAGAATCAGCAAGAGAAAATGAGGTAAACACTGCCAACTTTGTAGTTCGTTTCTCTACTATGACCTAGAGTAAATGCGTTGCACCAGTGAAATGAGCCTAACATACCTTCAATGAACTGTCCTTACTGTTTTGGGATACGTTTGAAATGAGATGGTAGAGACTGTTGTAATTTGTCTTTATGTAAAAACAGCTTTTAGGAGCTGCAGTAAGGTACCAGGGGATACAAGGCTGCCAAAATTGCAATGTGTGTGTACTTTTATAAGACACTAGTTATTTGCACCAGCACTAAAAGTTTCTTCAAAAAAGCAGTCTTAAATCTCCAATTTCATCTCTTTTACTTTCGTGAATATTTTAAAGCGAAGTTTTTTCATGCCTTTGAAATTTGTTCGATCTTACTAAAGTGCGCTTCGATTAAAAGTGATCTACAGGATGGGAAACACATGAAAATAAAGTAAAAAAAGGTGATAAGGATTTCCTCGATTTTTTACCAGTTCTGGAGCTTCATAACTTTGTTAGCGATCAGAGGGTAATCTCTTAGAAACCGTTTTTTATTAAAGAACCGTGCTCTGTTTGACATACTTTCAGGTCCGCCCCAGCCCCTGGCCTCAGTTGCCTGAAAGTTTGATATCTTTAACACTTCTTCTTCCTCCTTCAGGTCAAACGCAGACGTGTTGTGATAGGGCGAATCATCGACGTTGTCCGACTTCTTGGAAGACTCAATTTGCCGTTTAGAGGTCATAGAGAAGACCAAACATCCCGCAACAAAGGCATTTTTAGGGAAGTCATTGAGCACTTTGCACAAAACGATGCCGTAATGGAATACCACCTACAAAATGCAGAAGGTATGGCTCAAGGCTTTCAAAGTCAACCGCGTCACCAGGGCCTTTTGTCATACTAGGACTTTTCGTCTCCGTCCCAATGTGATAAGGCCTGGGGACGAGGTTGTTTCAACTCATACCACATCTCACTCTTGCCTTATGCACCTCTGCATCATTGGCATCATTGTTAGCATTTACGTCTGAAGTGCAATCTATTGCATTACTTCTCGGCAAGGGCCTCGCGCAATCCAAGTGAAGCAATTAGCCTGTATTAAATGCGATTAAGGATACCAAACTGTAGGCTCTAGAAACATCCATTTTGTACTGGATAAGTCAGGAAACATGGGGCATTTGACCCCAGGGGGTACTCCCTAACTTTCAGTACGGGGGGGGGGTCCATGCTTTCTTTGCTGACCCCTAAATATTAAGCCTAATGTTTTAGGGATCCCAAATACTGAGTCTAATGTTTTTGAGGTTCCATGATTCTTCCTTTTTTCAGATTTGTTGACTCAACATGTTGAATTTTTGTCCAAGTTGTAATTCACAGACCCCAAACATTGGTTTAACGTAAAATTTCGGACCCCAAATATTGGCATGGACCCCTCCGTATTGAAAGTTATGGAGTACCCCCCTGGGCATTTGACAAAAAGTTACTTTGAAATTCCCTTCTTGAGAAACTCCTTCTGTAGGAAAATGCTAACATGAATTTACCGTCATGATGACATGAATAACATGATAACATGATAGCATGTAAGGCTAACATGAATTTATCGTCGAAATTGGTCTGTCCGTTGAATAATTACGAGCGATGTTAGTGAAGTGGATTTTGCGAGGTTCCTGAATAGGCTATCAATAGGATCCATAGTTATGGTTTCTTCACTAAACTATTACAAACATTCTGTTTTTCTGCAAAAAAATGAAACAATTAGGCACTTTGTTAAAGCAAAAAGTATACAAATAATGACACTCTAACCTTGTATACCAAGGGGACCTTCAATGATTATTTATATGGAGCACTTCTTAAAGCATTTTTATTCGGCCGATCTGTGAATTCACTTCAAAGGGCAGCATATCAACTTTGATATAAAATCATCTTTAATAGGTAATACCACATATCTGAGCCACCAAATCCAAAATGAAATGATCGATGTTGTTGGCACAGCGATTTCGGACGAAATTGTTCATCGCCTCAAGGAAGCAGTTTTCTTCGCAGTAATTGTCGACGAGACACCGGACACTAGCCATAAAGAGCAGCTGTCAATCACCGTCCGTTATGTGCATGGCGAAAACGTCGAAGAAAGACTGCTTTCAGTGAAGAAAGTTGACGAAACATCGAGCGAAACGTTGTTCAAAACTGTTTGCCAAACATTCGAGGAGCACCACATTGATGTCAATAATTTAAGAGGACAGTGTTACGACGGAGCGAGCAACGTATCGGGTAGCCACACGGGTCTTCAAGTGAGGCTAAAAGAGCTTTCACCCTCAGCGATGTTTGTTCATTGTTATGCACATGTGCTCAATCTTGTGATTGTCGACACCATGACCAGTAATCGAACAGCAAGAGATTTTTTCGGAGTCCTTCAGAATTTGTACGTCTTCATCCAAACGTGCACAAAGCGCCATGCAGTATACGCAAAAAAACAAGCAGAAATTCATGAAGAAGAGCAAAACCCAAAGCAATTTCAAGTGCGTACATTAAAGAGCCTGTGTGAGACCCGCTGGGCATGCAGAGCAGATGCCATCAACACAATCAACTCTTCGTTGAAAGCAGTTTATCGAACCCTGCTGGACATACATGAGACAGAGAAAAAGGCAAACATTGCAGCTGAAGCAAAAGGTCTCTTGGCCAGCATCGATTTTGACTTCATACTTTCCTTAAACGTAAGTCTTTCATCTATTTGTGTTCTTTGTATTTAAATCCAAAATCGAAGAACATGAAGAACAGTCTACTTCATTATGTTTCAGAATTTAACGGACATAATGATTTGCATCTTTTTGAGTAATTCCCTTGAAGCTATTAGTAGAACATTTGATATGAAAAATCCCTGCCATCAATGCAAGATGTCGAATGTGAGTGGAATTTGCTTGCATTTAGATTTTAGACTGGCCTCAACTTTCAGAACTCAAAAAATGCCATGGAAAGGCTGTGAAAAGTTTAAAGGAATTGTTTAGCAGGGGTGGAGCTATCGCTTGCTAAGTTTCGTCCTCATTAAATCTAACTGTAAGTAATATACACTCACTTTTGTAATTAAAAACCTTAGTAGCCTTACCCTTTAAAAAAAGGGGGAAAGAAGAAAGAAAAGAAGGGCATTGTAACCTCCTCCATAAAAATAAGAAACCCCACTGACGCCAAGTCCTTGCAAGAGACGAAGTGTATACTCTGGGTACAAAGTGTCTAAATGTTAACTAAATTCATTTTACAAGGTACTCGATCATGTGCTGAATTTAAGCAAAGGAGTATCAGACAAGCTGCAGTCCGAAAACCTTGACATTATCACTGGTTGTGACAGAATCGAGGACCTACTTGTTGCTGTCAAAGAAATGAGGAACGAGACGTGTTTTGAGCGCTTCTGGGACAAGTCAACTGAGACGTGCGACCAGTTGAAGATTAGAATGCCTGGTGAGAACAGAAGAAGGAAGTTACCAAAGAGGATAGATGACCGACCCGAGACGGCAGTCCAATTATCTCACAAAGATCAACTGAGAGTCAGCTTCTTCTACTCGGTAAGTATGAATTAAGTTTCTTTCATTTTTTTTACATGCCTGAGATTCAATAACAATTTACCATTGCATTCAAACAAATTCAGTTTTGCAGACTTACCATTTTAGCCCTGCCCAGCATAAGCTGACATCTGCTATAAATTAACACAGTAAAATAAAGGCAAATTTTAGCATCAACAAGGATCTCATTTCTTTGTTGCGTTTGGCTGCAAAAATCATGGGACGGAGGTAAGTAGTTGGAGAAGAGAAGTAAGAGGAAGAATTTTTACTCTTTCTTATCAAAAGCTCAGTTTTGACGATAGCTTCTTCAATTTAAGTAAGCCCAACTTTTTGTCCCACTCGAACCTCACCAAGCTTTTCTCTCTTTTAGATACTTGACCTGATGACCAATGCCATTGAAACGAGGTATGGCAAGGAGAACAGAGCAGTTTTGAGAGGATTTGGATACCTACATCCATCCAGAATTTCTCAGCAACATGCTTCCAAGCATGTCAAAGTTGCAGCTGACTGGTACGAAGCTGATATCGACAATGAACGTCTGGAAAGAGAGCTGCAGCTGATTCGTACATCGCTACTTGTTTCAGAAATAATCGAAAAAGCAGAGGCAGAAAAAAGAAGACCGTCTTTGCATGATCTACATCGTGCCCTCCTTAGGGAGCCTGAATGTTTTCCATCCATTGGAAAATTGTGCAAACTGGCATTAACATTGCCCCTAACATCTGCATCCGCCGAGCGATCTTTCTCAAAGCTAAAGATCATAAAGAACAGACTTAGATCTACTATGGGACAGGACAGATTGAATTCCTTAATGCTTATGTCTGTTGAATCAGACATTACAACGTCTTTGGACATTGAAGACCTCGTAAAACGGTTTAGTGACAATGCTCCCAGGAGATGGGACTTGTACTAATAAGTTCGTTACCAATATCGATGAACATCATTGAAGTTTTTCAAATTGTTTATGATACTGTAAAAGTTCCTTTTTAAGTCAGCAGCTTGGCACTGCGGGTGTAAATTTTCCGAAAAATCTCCTCTATGAAATTTCATTTTTTCCCGGGAATTTTTTAACCTCAAATAAAAGATCATGGTGGTGCCATTGCTTCAGATTTCTGGCTCCGGCAGAACTTTAGAGCTCTTCAACTATTCTATGTTTGAGTGGTGTATTAGAGGTCACAAGAATTTCTGGGGATCGGAATGTCGTCGTTCTACCGGTAGGACATGATTTTCTAATTGTGGCACAATAATTGTGTTACTTCAGTAGATTCATTTACCTTGATGCCAACCTATAAAAGGGCGTTTGTCGCATTTATAGCCAAAGTAGAGGGCGTGGCCCAAGAAAAATTTTTTCGGGCTCCGCCCTAGACCCCGCCATTTTCCGCCCCCCCAATAAAAAATCCTGGCGGCGCCACTGGTTCTAATATCCTCCATGGTGATGTTGATATCCTCTTGCATCTCTACTGAACTGAACTCCTGCTCAACTTGCTCTATCGTTATTATTATTATTATCATTATTATTATTATTATTATTATTATTATTATTATTATTATTATTATTATTATTATTATTATTATTATTATTATTATTATTATTATTATTATTATTATTATTATTATTATTATTATCATAAAGATTTTCACATAGTAATATCAGCAAACAACTTTACGACGCCGCTTATTCACGTGCAAAAAGGAGTTCTTCAGGGGGATTGCCTCTCGCTACTGCTGTTTGATATGTGTGTCAACACCTTGATTAAGACGATCGATAATGACTCTCGAATCTGATAATCAACTACTAGTTAATGTGTTCTCAAAGTGGTCTCAATGAGCTGACCTAAAGGTACGTGTAGACAAATGTCATGTCTTTGGTATGAAGAAAGAGAAAACTGAAGCAAAACAGTATTTGCCAAAGATTATTATCAATAGAGAGAGAATTCCGCCAGTCGAAATGGATAAATCGTTTGACTATCTCGGAAAAACCTTCAGTTTCAAGATGGATACAAAAAACATACAGAAGGACATCGATGAAGAGCTACAGTCATACTTGACCAAAACAGATCAGCAACTACTCCATCCACTGAACAAAGTTAAAATCGTGACAAATTTCATTTATAGCAAATTAAAATGGCGATTTACCATCTATGACATCAAGGAGACATGGGTTGCCAGTGCCCTCGATAGCAAAGTCCTGCAATATGTAAGAAAATGGCTACAATTTCATCCAGGTGCCAACACTAATCATCTGAGAATGCGTTCAAGGATCTTGGGTATTGGCCTTAGCCTACCGTCGGACATACTACGAAGCTGCAAGGTTACCTTGAGAAGGATATTAAGATCATCAAAGAATCCCGAAGTAAATAAACTGTACAACATCACATCATCAAAACATGTCAGAGAAGATGAAATGCTAGAGTGAACCTAAAGACCATCTGTGACAAAACATTACTAAAAAGGAAAGAAGATGAAATAGCTGCATGTTTTGCAAAATTAAAAGAACAGAATGTCATCATTAAACACCTTGTTGCAAACTGTAAAAAATCTTTGATTGTCAAGTGGCATCTTATGACATCCAGAATGCCAAAGAATATTTACAGCTTCTGCAGAAGAGCCTTAATATTCTCGCTTCCAAATAAGAGTAACCTCAAAAGATGGAAGGTGGCTAACGATAATCTTTGTACACACTGCCAAAAGGCTCAAACGCAGCTTCATGTCTTGTCAAACTGTTCTGCTGCTCTGACGCAAGGCAGATATACCTGGAGGCACAATTCGGTTCTGTTGACAATAGCTCACTATCTGGCCCCGCTTGTTGGTCGTGCTATCAATCTTTTTGCGGATATTGATGGCTACAGAAATCCAGCTATGTGTTTCAGAACAATGAGACTTGACGTTGTCTTGGTGGATCACGACCAAATGATAGTAATGGAACTCACAGTGTGTTTCGAAACAAATTCGATCAAGTCAAGAGAATATAAAAAACGAAGATACAAGGAACTAAAGGATGATTCTCTAATTCACTGTAACAAGTTTGAAATAATTTTCATTGAAATCACAACGTTAGGATTTGTTACGAATAATATTGATGGACTGACAAGGTTTGCAAAGAAGAATAACATCAACTACACGAGACTTATAAGTAAATGTATGGAAAGTGCACTACGTGCATCCTACTACATCTTCTGCATGAGAAACAAGGACTGGGTGACCCCAGAACTTTTGTATTTTTGCTAAGTACCAGGTGTTCTCGCTAAGCTTTGGTCTAGGACCTTTCCCACATTGACCTTGCACTGTAAGTGAACAATGTTTTGGGATCTACCTAATATGTTGCTGTAGAAAATTTTAACCATTACTTTTAAACTTGCTTGTAGTATAACAGTATTATTAAAAGTTTATCTTGTACTTTAACTTCCTTTAGATTTTTGAATGAAAAGATTAAAGTTTGAAACAAATTATTATGTTATTATTATTATTATTATTATTATTATTATCATTATTATTATTATTATTATCATTATTATTATTATCATCATCATTATCATTATTATTATTATTATTATTATTATTATTATCATCATTATTATTATTATTATTATTATTATTATTATTATTATTATTATTATTATCATCATCATTATTATTATTTCAAATACGACATGGCCTAATGCCAGAACCATACGTGCCAAAGGTCAAACTCTAACAAAGAGTCTTAGACAGCAAGTACTTTCCTCAAGATATGAGCTGTTCCGAGTAATGCTGATTTTTGAAATACTTTGATGTTATGCTTGACGTCGAGCTCCTTTAGATTCTCTCCAAGTTTCTTTGTGATCGAACCTAACGCACCAATAACAATAGGGATGACTTTAGTCTTTGTTTTCCACATTCGTTCCAGTTCCACCTTCAGTTCCGCGTAATTCATTATTTTCTCCACCTCCTTCAACGCTATGCGGTGATCACCTGGCATAGCAACATCTACGATCAGGCATGTATTTTTGATTTTGTCAAGTACAACAATATCTGGTTTTCTATGCTGAATTCGTCTGTCTGTCTGAAACAGGAAATCCCATAGGATTTTTGCTTTATCATTTTCTAACGTTAATTCTGGTTTGTGTTCCCACCAACTCTGACTACACTCAAATCCGAATTTGATGCACAACGCCCAGTGGATATTCTGGCATACCTTATCGTGCAGTCTTTTATATTCTTTCTGTGCAAGCATTCCACAAGAACTGACTATGTGTGTGACGTTTTCCGTTTCTTTTCCACATAAACGGCATTTATCTGAAACGTCTAACTTGTAAATGGACTTTTTAATTGAGTTTGTATTCAACGCTTGGTCTTGCGCAGCGATTATAAGGCTCTCTGTTTCTCTCTTTACGTCTCCGTTTGCTAGCCACATCCAGGATAAATCTTTGTTCTTACATTCCGTTGTATCTCTCTCAAATTGACCATGAAGCGGTTTATATATTATATATTATATTTTATCCACCAGTTTTATGTAATGTTTGTATTATAATATTTTTAGGTTGGAATTAATTAGCTAACTACTTCTAGCTATTTTTACTATTGTCCAACGGTAAAGAAATTGATAATAAGAATAATTATTCTCAATTGCAGCAAGCGTTTCTCTCTCAACCCTTATCTTGTAGCTTTCTTTTGTCTCAGTTGCATCAGCAACGAGTCCCCTCTGGGCACTGATAAACTTGAATACCTCCTCTTCACTACTTCTTAAGTACTGTTCAAGATTCAATCTCTCCAATTCTACACATTTAGCAATACTTATAAGTCCTCTTCCTCCAACCTTTCTCCTGAGATACAGACGATCTACATCCACTTTCGGGTGTACACCACCATTCATTGTCAACGCTTTCCTTGTCTTTCTGTCCAGCATATCTATTTCTTCTTTTGTCCAGTCAAGAAAGCCGGCACTGTATCTTACTACAGCAACTGCCCATGAGTTAATGGCTGTGATTAAGTTTCGTGCATTAAGCTTTGTTTTAAGCAGCAACTTCAATCTTTTCTTATATAATGCCGTCACGTGTTCTTTCATTTCCCTGGTCAAGATCTTGTCATTTTCCAAAATTCCCAGGTACTTATATCCACCGCCTGCAGGGTCACCAAGTTTATCTCCAGGTGGTAAAAGCACACCATTACTTTCTATTTTCCTGCCTCTCTTCATTGTCAACACAGCACATTTGTTTACTCCCAAATTCCATTTTGATATCTTGACTGCAAATTCTGACGGTCTGGATAAGTGAATCGATCTCATTTTCTGTCTTCCCGAACAACTTGATGTCATCCATGAAAAGGATGTGGTTTATGAGCGGACCTCCCTTAGCTAAGCTGTATCCCATCTTGATATCTTTCAAAGCTATTGAAATTGGGGTTAATGCCAACACAAACAACAGTGGCGAAAACGAATCACCTTGAAAAATTCCACGTGATATCTTTACTCTCCCTAAAAACGTATTATTAGCGTAGATGCATGTCTTCCAGTCTGACATACTGGCTGTTATTAGTTTAACCAGGTTGTCTGCGATGCCAAACATTTTGAGGACCTCAATGATCCACGAATGTGGAACCATATCATATGCTTTTTTGAAATCTAACCAGCCCATAGATAGATTGGTTAGCCTCCGCCTACAGTTTCTCAAAATTTCTTTGTCAAGTGATCCTTTGTTCCTCTAGTATTCTTTTTGCACCCTTTTTGCTCATCAGTTAGTAAACTATTGTCGTCAAGGTGTTTGTACGCTTTCTCCGCAAAAATTCCTGTCAAAACTTTCCACAAAAGATTTAAACAAGCTATGGGTCTATAATTTGCAGTATCTGTTCATTTCATCTTGTCCTTCACAAGTAACGTTGTCTTTCCTTCAACCATCCAGTTAGGTACACTACCTGCTTCCAAACAATCATTGAGATGAATGCTTATTTTCTCATGAAGAGCTGTACAATTTTTTATCCAAAACCCACTAATCCCGTCTGGCCCTGGTGCCTTCCAGTTTGGTAATCTGTTAACTTGTCTTCTGGTATCTTCTAATGAGATCGTGATATTATCTTGCTGATCAGTATTCCGGACTTTTTCTCTGATATTTTCAATCCATTGTGCCTTATCGTTGTGCTTGGTTTCTTTGCTCCAGATGTCACTCCAGAATTTTATTACTTCCTCTTGGTTTGGGTTTTCCGCCATAATAGCACCCCCTTCTAAATTCCTATAGAATTGTCTCTGATTCGTGTTGAAAAGGTGATTATCATCAAATTGTGCTTTCCTTCCCTTATATCCTTTTAGTTTTGACGCCTTTGCAAGGATTCTTTGTTTGACAATTTCTATTACTGTATGTATTCCTTTCTGTTTTATTCCATACTTTCTTTCAAGATCCTGTTTTAATCTCTGTTTTGGACGAGTCCACAGCCCTTTACTCCATGCATCAAGTCTACTTAAGTCCTTTCTCAACCTACTGATATCACCTTCAATTCTCCTCATCCACCAAGGTCTTTCACCTTACGTTGCTGTGGTATCTTTCACACCTAATCTCTCACAAATTACAACTGCAGCTGCTTTTAACAGATCTCTTGTTTCCGTGATGTTTTTCGTCTCGATATGTTTCAAAACTCCATTTACCTTTGCAGTTTCACTTCTCAATTCAAGCTTATTGATGTTCCTTAGGCTCTTGACGGTTCGTATGTTCCCTTGCATCCGGACTTCTTTAATTCGACTTACAACTGCATTCTCCTCTTCTGTTAAGTTGCTGTTGTCTTGATCTAGGTCTTCCCTCTCAATTGTGTCATGCTGTTCATTGGCATTTCCACTATCGCTCTGTGGAGTTGCATCACCCACGTCAGTTTCGACTCCTTCCTGACTTCCATTTTCAATTAACCGCTTCATTTCCTCAATCTCGACACTTGTTAACCACTGTTTCTTCTTAATGACTCTGATTTGATTCATCAGGTTATTTTCGCTAATAGCAAACATACCTCTATCTAACCACAAATCTATCGTCCGCTTTCCTACTCCTCTCCCGCCTTTTTGTGCTCTTAAAAAGCATTCCATAGCGACTTTATAATCAGCTTTGCTCCATTTTCTCTTCACTATCTTGTCGTGAACAGTCGTGGGTTGACGACCGAGGACTGCCTGTTCACCAACACAAGTCACTCTGCCGGGCGAAAAACCTTCATCAAAAATGATTCCAGTTTCATTCACGCCGTTATCTATTTCATTGATATTTGAAGACATCATACTTAGTATGAGATGCATTTTTCAGTCACTGCCAACTAGTATTTTTTTCGAGACACCATCTCTAGGGGGGCTGTCGACCAAGACTAAAGTGTCCCCCCTACCCATGAGACAGACTAGCCCCCGCTGGACGCCAACCCAGTATTTCTAGGTCTCGGGGAGAGCTAGCAGGTACTACACCTTGCTCAAGGGTGACCTGGAGGTAGTTGCAGCAAAGGGTAACCTCATTCGCCCACGTCGAAACTCCACAACCGGATGTAGTTTATCGTCATACCCAGGACGCATATTATTATCATTATTATTATCATTATTATAATTATAATAATAATTATTATTATTATTGTTATTATTATTATTATTATTATTATTATTATCATTATTATTATTATTATTATTATTATTATTATTATTATTATTATTATTGTTATTATTATTATTATTATTATTATTATTATTATTATTATTATTATTATTATTATGGTTCGTACTATTACACTCAGTGTTACACTGGTAGTTTTGTCCTTTAGATCTGGTTACAACCAGTAACCTCAGGTCTAAGGGTTCTTCTCATTAGTTCTTCTCTTTCTTTGGAGTCCAAGCGAAAGACTACATTGCCAAAGTTCTTCGTAATATTCTTGCAGTTCCAAGAAGCGTACTTTTCTGCAATGCCTCTGTTTTGATGTTAACGCCAATTTTCTTTATCCGCATGTCTAATTTTTTTGAAATCATGCCCAGAGCACCAATAACAATCGGGATGACTTAAGTTTTCTTCATTCCCCAAAGGGCTGCAATCTCTCGCCTGAGGTCTTGGTATTTTTCTACCTTTTCTTGCTCTTTATTCCCTACTCGCACATCATTCGGAACAGCTATGTCAATGATCTTGCATTCCTTTTTTCCTTCTCAACAACTACGATGTCGGGTCTTCGGCTTTGAATTAAGTGGTCACATTGAATGGTAAAGTCCCATAGTATCTTGGCTTCTTCATTCTCTAACACACTTTGTGGCTCATGCTCGTACCATTTCTTTTCTCTTTTGAATCCATACATACCACATAGTTCCCAATGAATAATTTGCGCAACACTGTCATGCCTTGCCTTGTATTGTTTCTGAGCAAGCTTACTGCATTCGCTAACGAGGTGAGAAATGCTTTCACCTTTGGCCCCACACAATCTACAAAGCGGTGATTCAGATGTTTCATCAATGTGGAATTTCGAATAGTTAGTTCTTAATGCTTGTTCTGGAGCGGAAAAAATCAATGACACTGTCCCAGGTTTAAGATCTGATTGCCTTACCCAATTCCAAGATTTAGTCTCATCTACATCATCAGTGATCTCTCTAACAAATTGGCCATACATTTTCTTCTCTCTCCACGCATTTCTTAACTCATCCATAGCCACCTTCTTAAATTCATGTGGCTCTATGCAGGACTCTGTCTCGATAACTTTCGAATCTTTCGTCAGTTGAAGTAGCTGCTCAGGGCTATGGTTGATATACCATCCTAGGCTATTTTCTTCAGCTCGGATACACCCTTCACAACTGATCAGTCCTCTGCCGCCTTTTCCACGTGGTACATAGATCCTGTCCACATCACTTTTAGGGTGTAGTGCTCCGTGGATAGTCATGAGCCTTCGTGTTTTCCTATCCATTCGCTTCAGTTCTTCTTTAGTCCACTTCATGATTCCTCCACTATATCTAAGAAGCGAAACAGCCCACGTATTCGCAGCAAGGATCTTATTCTTGTCATTGAGCACTGACTTCAAAACTAGTTTAAATCTTCTGAAATATTCTTTACTAAAGCGTTCTTTCATATCACTCTCCATTATTCGATCTAGCTCAAGCACCCCAAGATATTTATATCCATCTTTCTCCACTTGTTTGATAACTTCTCCATTCGGCAATTCAACTCCATTGCATTCTACTAGCTTCCCTCTTTTCATTATCACAACACCACATTTATCTATGCCAAATACCATACCGATATCACTACTGAATAGATGCACCGTTTTTATCAATGAATCGATTTGATCTTGCGTTTTGCCAAATAACTTTACATCATCCATGAACAATAAATGATTGATTTTAGCTCTTTTCCTTTGAATTCATACCCAGCTGTAACTTTCCTCAGTATCAAGGACAATGGGATCATGCAAAGAACAAACAGAAGAGGAGAGAGGCTATCCCCCTGAAAAATCCCTCTTTTAACATTGACTGTTCCTAAATATTCCCCCGATGATGTTAGTTTGGTCTTCCAATTACTCATGCTACCCGTTAAAAATTCTTTGACGTTTTCTGCAATACCAAAAATTTCCATACATTCAACAATCCACGAATGGGGAACCATATCATACGCCTTACGGTAGTCAACCCAGGCCATGGCTAAACTTGTGTGCCTCCTCTTACAATCTCTTAAAACCATTTGGTCTATCAGCAGTTGATCTTTTGTGCCCCTCGATCTCTTTTTGCATCCTTTTTGTTCAGATGGCAGCAAGCTATTTTCATCTAGGTATGCATACATACCGTCTGCCAAAATACTTATCATTAACTTCCACATAAGTGGAAGGCAGGATATTGGTCGGAAATTGCTAACTTCATTTCCTTTAGCTGGGTCTTTCTGGCACAATATAGTCTTACCAAGTGTCATCCATAGTGGCAATGCAGCTTCTTTGTTAAGCAGACTATTTAACTGTATTGCTATCCTTTCATGACATGATGTTATCTTCTTTAAGCAAAACCCCTGGACCCCGTCAGTGCCCCATGCCTTCCAGTTTGGCATTTTTCGACACTGCTTCGTCACTTGCTCTGCTGTTATGCCCACATTCTCTTGCTTAAGACCAGCTTTATGCTTTTCCTCTTTCAGATTTCTTAACCATTCAGCTTCATTATTGTGATGTTGGCCACCATTATCCCAAATATCACTCCAGAATCTTAAACTTTCCTCCGCATCTGGCACTGCCCTATCATAAGTAATACCTCCGTCGAGCTCCTGGTAAAATCTCATTTGATCCGTACTAAATAAACGGTTTTGCCTGTACTGGTGTATTCTCTGTTCATACCGTCTTATGTTTGCTGCCTTAGCTGTCAATCGCTGTTTCAGCTCCTCTATCACCACAAGAAGTCCTTTTCTGTCAACCTGGTACTTTTTCTCAATTTCTAGGTACTTCCTTCTTGATCTCAGCTCACCTTTCCTTTCTCGATCCATTATGCTGATATGTTTTCGAAGTTCATTGATATCTCGTTCAATCCTTCTTTTCCACCATGGCTCGTTCTGTTGATTTTCCCTTCGTCCCCTTTTCAGTCCTAGCTTTTCGGCAACAAACGTGCTAATTGCCCTCATCGGATTGTTAGTTTCGGTGATGTTTCTAGTTTCAATGTGTTCAATGACTTTATTCACCTTTTGTGTAATAGCATTCAGCTGCCATCTGTCAACCTTCTTAAATGAACTTATATCTTTGTACTCTCCTTGTGACATTATTTCTTTTATTCTATTTAATATTCCTTTCTCTTCATCTGTTAATTTCGCATATTCTTCACTTTGTGCTATATGAGCATTCTCATTCACACATGGCTCCTCTGTATCATCAATCTCGTTGTTTACATCATCTTGATCTTGCCTCTCTGGCATTTCTTCATTGTCTTGTCTCTCGTCATTTAATACTCTTTTCTTTATCCCTTCCAGTTCCATATCCGTCAACCAACCGTTTTTCCTTATTGCTCTAGCCTGATCCGTTATTCTCTGTTCCGTTGATGGGAACATTCCTCTCTCTTGCCAAGCCTTATACATTCGCTGCCTATAACCTCTAATAGGTACTCCATTCTCATCAGTAGGTTTGCTTTGAAAGTAGCACTCCATTATTATCACATTTATTTCTTTACTCCACTTTCGCCTTGACTTTTCAGCAGTAACTGGCTGACGACCGGGCCTGCGCTGATGTGCCACAGAGCACTTGCCGGACGAGGGACCTCCACTTTCCGTTCCAGCCCCATTAACGTCGTTATCACGAAAATATTCTTGATTCATTTTGCACTCAAAAGAGGTTGTGTTTTAAGGTGCACAACCACCAGTGTTTTTATCGTGACACCATCACTAGGGAGGCTGCTATCCAAAGCTTAAGAGTCCACCCAACCCATGAGACAGACTAGCCCCCGCCGGACGCCAACCCGGTACTTCAAGGCCTCGGGGAGAGCTGACAGGTACTACACCTTGCTCAAGGGTGACCTGGAGGTAGTTGCAGCAAAGGGTAACCTCATTCTCCCACGTCGAAACTCTACAACCGGATGCAGTTTTATGTCATACCCAGGACAAGGTATGACATAATTTATTATTATTATTATTATTATTATTATTATTATTATTATTATTATTATCATTATTATTAAGAGAAACACAACTGTTCTATGTCAGACGTTTCGATTATAAAATCTTCATCAGTGTCATCATTCTTCAAATCTTCTTCATCAGTGATATCATTATTATTATTATTATCATTATTATTATTATTATTATTATTATTATTATTATTATTATTATTATTATTATTATTATTATTATTATTATTATTATTATTATTATTATTATTATTATTATTATTATTCAAGAACTGAAGAAGATTTTATCATCGAAACGTATTTTATAAACAGTTGTGTTTTTATATTCTTCTTTCTGTTTATTTTTGATGGTGGTTTTTGTTAACATATTATTATTATTATTATTATTCCGTTCCCTTGGAAATTAGGATTCTGCTACGGAGGACACTCTCAATCCCATGTGGGTAAAGAAACCAAAAAGATAGGCTGTATTATTATTATTGTAACTCTATGGTTTGGAAGGTGTAGTATTTTATTCTTGTTTTTATTTTAAGGCCTGGTTCGCGCTGGGTCTTTTGGGTCTGTTGGGGTCGTGCGGGGGGACCCGAGAGACAGAGACTTAAACTCCAGTTCTTTGTCTTTCGGGTTTTTTTGCGCTGCCTTGATGGCCCGGGGGACCCAGTGTGAATCAGGCCTAGGTTTCTGTTAATTTTGTTTACGTTGTAATGTATTGTATGTTCATAATTCGAGTTGTATCAAGGGTATTCTAATTTTGATTCTATGGAAATTTTATGTTAATTTTAATTTTGTTTACAACGTATAAAACCTGGCTTGTCCCCAATTGTAAGTAAACTGACGAAGATTTCAAATCGAAACGTTTTTAGCAAAATTGCAGTTGTGTTTCTTTATTTTAATTTTCTGTTATTTTTAGATGGTGCTTTTTGTTTCTTTATTATTATTATTATTATTATTATTATTATTATTTTTTTTTATTCATTAAAAGTAATACAACAAATCTTACATTCTACTATACGGATCTAATTACTATACAATACTACGGGGACGATACCATGGGGAGCGAACGACAATGACTACCCCATGGCCAATATGAAAAGACACGCAATGCTAACCTAAATACAACAAACACTACGGACAATTTAATATCTACTAAACTAGATTCGGTTCCACATCAGATGTAAAGTCAGGGTTGCGATAAGTTTACGTTCTTTGAAGTAATTTCAAATTCCTGACATCTGATGTGAAACAGAATTTACAAAGTAAAAGGACATTTACGTTAACGACGTGGTGGTTGCTTTGTGCATAGCTGAGGGTTGAATGATTTTAGTCAAAGCGACCAGTTTCGCGAATGAAACGTAAGGTCAATTCGAGTACATTTTCATTCAGGTCATAAGAAAGGTCTTGATCACCATATAATAAAAGCTGTGTCAAAGCGTCATTTGAGAGATCGGTGATTTGCACAAATGGTCGTAATAATTCAACCATTCCAGCGAGAAGATCTTGTCGTTGAGCATCAAAAGAGGGGCAGAACAACAAAAAGTGCTCCGTATCCTCAATACCATCGCTTGTTGGGCACATCGGGTTTATGGTATCTCTAAAATTATGCTTGAATTTGTGGAAATTTAACTTGCTAAGACCAACCCTAAGTTGAGCAAGATGGGACAATCCTTTAGGATCGTGAATTCCATAAACAGATTTTGCAGGAGGACGGATTATTGACAAGAGTTTCTTCTTAAAAACAGCAATAGAAGGTGCACCTCTCAGTTCAGGCTCAAGCTTATTCCATTCGGATAAACAATTTGGATAGAAAGTCGACTTGAATTTTTCTGTCCTTGCATTCAAACGCCCAATGACATCCTGGTTGCGAAGGCAGTACTGCGACTGGTGAAGAGGGGGAATTGGATCTACTGTATACCCAGGACTAAGATTGTTTACAAACTTGTAAAACAAGGTAAGACGTCTACTCCATCTTCTGGAACTCAGGGACTCCCAACCAAGCTCTGTGTACAACTTCTCCCGAGATGTTCCTCTCCATGTGCCGGTAACAGCCAAAGCAGCAGAATACTTAACAGACTCAAGTTTTTCCATTAAGTTTGGTAGAATTATTATTATTATTATTATCATCATTATTATTATTATTATTATTATTATTATTATCATCATTATTATTATTATTATTATTATTATTATTATTATTATTATTACTATTATTATTATTATTATTATTACCATTATTATCATTATTATTATTATTATGAATTGAATTTTTAGCGTTGATTTCAGGTAATGATTAGTTACTAGCCGAGTCACTACCAGAGACTTAAGGCTAGCAACTATGTCATGACAGTCCTTCTGGAAAGTTGACCAAGTGTCATAATCTTTTGATGGTTCCGCAAATCGATAACTACATTGAAAGGAATTTCCTCAAGAGATGGGATGTCGATGTTAGTGCAATTTTTTGAACTTCACAGATGTTCGATTTTCCCGGGATTTGATCAATAAAGTCACTGGATCCTTTCTTTAACTGGTATTATTATTATTATTATTATTATTATTATTATTATTATTATTATTATTATTATTATTATTATTATTATTATCATCATTATCATTATTATTATTATTATTATTATTATTATTATTATTATTATTATTATTATTATTATTATTATTATTATTATTATTATTATTATTATTATTATTATGAGTTCATCTCACACCGTTATTGGTGGATTGTTCTTGAAGGTCCAGTAGCAACAAGCCTCCTTAGAGCTCCAAGACTTTCCTTACGATCCTGGCTGTGTTCAGCAACGCTGTGGTCTGCATTGTTTCAATTTTTGTTCGGATTCCGATTTGGTCTAATCTATTTTTCAATGACTTTGGAACTGTTCCCAAAGCCCCAATAACTATTGGGGTAACAGTTACTTTCGTATTCCATAGTACTTGTAATTCTCTTGCCAAATCTTGATATTTCTCCCTTTTTTCCCTTTCTTTCATTTCAACTCTGTGATCTCCAGGTATTGCAAAATCCACGATCTGACATGTCTTCTTTTCTTTGTCAACAATTATGAGGTCAGGCCTTCTAGCTTCTATATGATGATCCGTCTGCACTTCAAAGTCCCACAACAACTGGCTTTTTTCATTTTCAAGTACAGATTCTGGTTTGTGTTCATACCACTTATCAGCATGATTGAATTCTAGCTGCTTGCACATTTCCCAATGGATTGTTGTTCCTACCAAGTCGTGTCTCTTTTTGTACTCTTTTTGTGCAAGTTTCGTGCATTCACAAATGATGTGCATTACAGTTTCTTCTTTTTGTCCACACATACGACAGAGGCTGTTTTCCTGGGTTTTATCTATTCTTGCCTTGATGTAATTTGTGCGGATACATTGATCTTGTGCAGCGGTAATCAGTGATTCAGTTTCTCGTTTTAATGTTCCACTTCTGAGCCATGCCCATGACACATCATCTGCTATATCCATCGTTTGTCTTATGAACTGTCCATGCATTGGCTTTTCTTTCCACCTCTCCTTTCTTTCTGCTGCCCTGCGCTTTTTAAAGTCATCAACAGATTCCTCAGATGGTTCATACCAATCTTTTGCTGCTCTTATTAGTCTTTCGTTACTGTTCTCAACATACTCTCTCAAACCGAGCACGGAAGTCTCAACACACTCTTCGATAGAAATAAGCCCCCTCCCACCGTCCTTTCTTCCCACATATAACCTTTCAACGTCATCCTTTGGATGGAAAGCTTTGTGCATTGTGAGAAGTTTTCTGGTTCTCCTGTCTATTGTTTTTAACTCATCTACTGTCCAATCCAGGAAGGGCGCAGAATACCTCATTAGAGATGCTGCCCAAGTGTTAATCCCTTTTACCAGGTTCCTGCTGTTCAATTTGGTTTCCAATACTTTCCTTACTCGGCGGAAATATTCTTTACTGAGTTTTTCCTTCATACTATTTTTCATTATTGCATCGCTCTCTAAGACTCCTAGGTATTTGTATCCTTCCTCAGCATTTAATTCCTTAATGAAATTGTCATCCGGCAGCTTTACTCCATTTGAATTTGACACTTTCCCTCTTTTCATTATCATTAATGCGCATTTCTCAATCCCAAATTCCATGCCGATATCTGAGCTGAATACCCTGACTGTTTGAATCAATGCATCAAGGCCTGCTTCTTCTTTTGCAAAAAGCTTCAAATCATTCATGTAGAGTAAATGGTTGATTTTATCCTTCGTTCTAGAAAAGTTATAACCGTTCTTACACTTTCTAAGGACCAGTGTAAGTGGAATTAAAGCTATGACAAACAGCAAGGGAGAGAATGAATCTCCCTGAAATTATTATTATTATTATTATTATTATTATTATTATTATTATTATTATTATTATTATTGTACTCATTCACAGTGTTGTTGTAATTTACTGGTTTGCGTCCTACCAGCAGGCTACTTCCCGTAGCTTTAGCAGGTAGGCTTCTACTGTTCAACTAATCTTTTCTTGATGTTATCTCCTGTTCTTCTACTTTGTGTCCAAAACTTTCCTCAGTATTCTTGCTGATCCCAGAAGGCAGGTTCTTTGCACTACTTCCAAGTGAACATCGCACTTCAGCTGCTCTAGGTAACTTTTGAATCTTTTGGTCACTGAGCCTAACGCTCCGATGATAATTGGAATGATAAAAACTTTGTTGACTTCACCTTTATATACTTTGAATATCTCGTACTTCAGATCACCGTAAGCATCTTTCTTTTCCATTTCTTTTTTCTCAATTCTGGTATCGAAGGGACATGCCACGTCTATTATATAACATGTTTTTGACTTTATTATTATTATTATTATTATTATTATTATTATTATTATTATTATTATTATTATTATTATTATTATTATTATTATTATTATTATTATTATTATTATTATTATTATTATTATTATTATTATTATTATTATTATTATCACTATTATTATTAATATTATTATATAAATATTATTAATATCATTATTGTTGACAAGTGCAGAATGGAGGGCGGTCGTGCCTAACGGCGCTCCGCCCGACATTTCTGTTTTGATTTAATAATCCGTCGTAACTGCCGCCGTTAATGCTGTTGGTGATATAGTTGGATTGTTTATGTTATGATTGAGAAATTGAAACGAGTATACAAAGCAGCAATTCGCAGTGGAAAGATATGTTTCGTTGGAAAGAAATTATCTGCAGGTTTTGATTACAACTTTGGTTGTTATTTGCGTGTCCTTGATGAAGCTGAGTGGTCAAGTTTTGAGGAAAAAGAATCCCAGTTTCGTGCACAGATTGCTTCTAGACGCTTAAATCATGGGGATTTCATTTGTAAGGGAAACATTAGTCTTTGGATGCGGGTTCATAAAATCCTCCATGGCATATTTTACAAAAACCAGGACTTCCAGTTTGTGCAACCAAATGGTCGCCATTGGAGCGTGGCACTGCAGCGCTACGCAGCACGCGTTGTCAAGACGTATCCAAGAAACGATGAATACTCTATTCCAAGTGCGAACAATACCCTTGACTACATAAAGAATCAATTGGAGTTTATCAAAACAACAATAAGCCCTTTCTTCAGCATTAAAAACGCTGCAGCGAACGATTCGAACAAAGTTTCTAAGGAAAAGCTGGTTGATTTGTGGTTGAACAGACGTAAGAAGGCGATCGCTGTCATAAGAAATAATGGCTGTTGGCCTGCAACCGTAATTGCCCGTTCTACTGTTTCACAGAACGAAAATTATTTCCAGTCTTCTCCGAAATGTGCAATTCGCAGTGACTTCATACCATCAGGAAATCATTATTTTGATCGAGCATTAGCTCGATCCTTGGTAAATCAATCAAATCTATTTGATGTGGAGGAGATTACAGATATCGTAAGGCAGTGCCCCAGAGGGAAATCATGTGGTATCGATGGAGTGTATTACGAAGATCTTCGAAATTGTAATCGTGATGAAGAAATTGTAAATATTATGAATGTTTGTTTGGTTAATCAACGTGTCTCGGCGTTTTGGAAACATTGTGTGATTAGCAGGATTCCCAAGAAAAATTTTAACCCCGATGACCTTTCGACCCTCCGAGATATATCATTGTTGCCAGTGTCATACAAGGTGTTTTCTAAAGCTTTGTGCAACAGATTGCTTCCCTTTGTTTCGGATAAAGTAGCTTTTTGGCAACGTGCATTTCTCAGTAAACGTGACAGGCAAGATTTGATTTTCACCTTAAAAACAGCGTTTGATGATTTTCGACATAAGAGCTCAAAAATGGTGTCAGTATTCATTGATTTTGCAGATGCTTTTGGCAGTGTAGAGCATGAGTTCATCTTTGAAACCCTTGAGTCATTCGATATTCCCTTGATATATTGTGCATTGATTGAGGACATTTACCGTTATTCGTCCTTCGCGGTAATTTGTGGATGTGAGCTCAGTGAACTATTTTATATAATACGTGGTACCAAAACTGGGGACCCTCTTAGTGCCCTCATTTTCATTCTGGTGATTGATGTTGTATGTCGGCCTATGTATAGAAGAGCTTTAGATGAAATGAACATTTTGAACGATGAGATCATTAATCCATTACCGGTACAGGCATTTGCAGACGATATTAACACTACCCATCATGACGCTAAGCTTATTCAAAAGATGTTCGATGTCAGCGAAGAAGTCAGTATTCAGTCAGGACTTGAAGTTAAACCCGAGAAATGTGCTGTTCTCTACGCACGACGCTCTGGTAATAGTTGGTACAAAGGAAAAAATGACGTCACTCCGGTAATTACTGTTCAGGGAAATGTTCTTGAGACGCATGATCGCAACTATTCGTACAAGTATTTAGGAAAATCTCTGTCGTTGTCAGGTGAAGACAGTGCTCAAGTTGAAGAATTTATTAAAACGTATCTCGATTTAGTGAAGAAAATCTCGGATTCCAGTTTACCTTTGGCACTTAAAGCAAGCGCTTTGAATAACATGGCCCTAGCCAAAATCCTCCATCATTTTTATAATACACGACTATCGGAAGAACAACTTGAGGATATTGACAAGTCAGTTACTAAGACTGTCAGAGAAATGTATGCATTATACACTACTACAACCAATCTTGTGATTTATTTACCTCGGGAGTATGGTGGTATTGGAGTGAAAAGAGTGTCCGATGTCTATCGGACTACAAGACTGGCATTTTTAGTCAAGATGTTGAATCATGATGTGCTACAGTTCAGAAATATGGCTCGTGAGTCTTTGAGGTTAGATATGGTTAAAAGAGGAGTGCCACTGTCAGAGAATAGCGATAACTTTCTTGGTTATGACTTGAATGCTAATGGCTTTTTGAATGCAAGAACGCGATTCGGGTGCCAGTCAGACTGGCCAGACATGCTACGATATGCTCGTAAGTTGGGTGTCAAAGTGATTTTCAGAAACGGAAAAGCAGAAATAACTCACAACGATTTAACTCTGGACGAAACCCCTAAACTTCAGAATAGACTTTTTCGCATCACCATAGATAGAGATCTCCAGAAGAGCAAAGAACTTAGTATCCAAGGTCCTTTTCTTGGACTAAATGACATTCAGATAAAAGCGTCGCATTCTATATTTTACAACTGGAACATAAGTGATGATTTGGTCCGTTTTGCTATCAAAGCGCGTTTAAGCTTACTCCCAACAAATTTCACAACTCATATTTGGAACAGAACAAATGATCCGTGTTGCCCGTTTTGTTTTGGTCACACTGAGAGTGTTGCTCATTTGTTCAATGGATGCAAGGAATTTCACAATTTCTACAGTCGCCGTCACGATCGGATTGTTGGGAAACTTTTCGATGAAATAAAGTTGATATCAAGTGCAAGGAAGAAGGTTTATACAAACAAGTTATTAGAAACTTTGTTGCCGGAGAATAAAGAAGAGTTGACCGTGCTTCAACATCGGAAACCGGACATTGTGATAATGGATGAAACTTCACGAGATATTATCATAGCAGAAGTTACAGTGTGTTTTGATCTCTACTTTGGATTTTCGTTTCCAGCGAAGTGTGATCGCTACCAGGAACTGTGTGACGTTCTTCGTGAAAATGGTTGGAAACCTTCTCTTCATGTTCTGTGTTTTGGTGCGCTTGGGTGTATCAAAGAGGACGTCTATGAACGATTGAGGAATATTGGATTTGGAAAAGCAAAAATTAAGGAACTGTTAACTTGGTGCTCGATTTCTAATATCATTGGAGCGAATTATATCTGGAAGCACAGGGTGAAAAAATTGAATCACTGATTTCTTTCCATTTCATCTTCCGTTTTGGTCTGCTGTTCATTTGGTCTGCTTTTTTTTTTTTTTTTTTTTAAGCTACATCAAGTGTGATCCTTTTCATGTTTGATACTCAGTGATAAATTCATTCACCGTATGTGCTATAGCGTTTATTAACAGTAACTGTAAACCAACAAACATTCTGTATTTGAACTAAGCAGTAGGTCTTTGCCATTTGCTTGGGTGCAGAATAATTTAGGATTATTATTATTATTATTATTATTATTATCATTATTATTATTAATATTATTATAATTATCATTATTATTATTATTATTATTATTATTATTATTATTATTATTATTATCATTATTATTATTATTATTATTATTATTATTATCATTATTGTTATTATTTATTGATTATTGAGCCTATGATTGTAGCGAGCAGACGTGACATGCTAGGCTTACGGTTTTACTCTTAATTTACCGGTTTCAAAAATCAACTTTTTGATAAGCTTGTGATAGTCAGATCTACAACCAAGTATGAGTCCTTTGTCTATGTTAAGCTTAATTTCGGTGCTCGTTATTTGCAACTACTGCCAAGAAGATTTCAAGGTTCTTGGACACCATAACTGGAGATGTAAAGCAAGGGCGCAGCAAGGAAGGACCACAATAGAAGTCAATCAACAACCTGCTGAAATAATACCAGAGAATGACCCTGTTGTTTCATCAACAATAACTTGCTGTTGTGGAAAGAAATGTAAAGGACACAGGGGACTAAAGAAACATCAGAGAAGCTGCAGAACGATTAACGGTCTCCAGGACATAACCACAAATGATATAAATCACGAGGAAACGGCGAGCAGCGAAGCTGATGGTAACGAAGTGGACATTGATTCCCTCCTGGGAGATACAGCTAACAATCCAATACTGAAGAAAGGAGTGAAGTTACCAAAAAGTGATCAACAATGGAACAATGCAAATAACTTTTTTAAATCAGTGCTGTTTATCGATGAAATAAAGGAATCAACGCTGAACCATTGTTGTCAAAAGATGTCAAACACAACGTACCATTATTTTGCTGAAAGATTTGACTGTGTAGAAATAAATCGCACTCTGGATCTTGAATTCAAAGAGAAATACGAAGGCCTCAACGAGAATCTATTGAAAAAGGCGCTAAAAAATTAAAAAGCGATTCATCGGCTGCAATACATGAGAACACATTAAGACAAATTAAATACGTTTCCAAGTTACTGCGCTCCAAAGTTGACCACGGTATTGCAAGTGATAACCCTAGAATCGATATAGTTGACCACGATTCGCTCATTAAAAAGTCCTTCTGGAAATATGCCAAGGAATTTATCGAAAAACCAAGAGAAAAACTTCCCTCCTTTAACATGCATAGATGCTTCTCGCATTTCTATCAAACGTTCAAAGCATTATGCCGAAATAGAATCTTTCTAATTCCAGATTGGATACCCAGGCTCGCTATACCAACAATTCAACTCAACACAAGCCCTCCAACATACCGTGAAATAACGAACATTATACGGAAAATGAAAACATCCGGGTCTCCATGCCCCCAGGATCAAATCTCGATTATTGCCCTTAAACGTTCACCTTACCTAAAGACATACCCGACAGAGATAGTATCACAGGCGTGGAAGGCGGAACAATTCCAGACACATGGAAAACAGCTGTCACCATTTGATCCATAAGAAAGGCGCAACGGACAATCCGTCTCATTTTCGCCCAATTACGCTCCAATGTACGGTTTTGAAGGTCATGACGTCATTCATAAGAAATAGGATCTTTGAATCCTTGTCACAAAACGGATATGCGGAAAACAACATTCAAAAAGGCTTTACCCCTAAAAGTAGTGGGAACGATTGAGCATACAGCTCACATGGGACACCTCATAAAACATGCTAAGAAACACCAAAGGGCACTTGTCATCACCTTGATTGATCTGAAAAATGCTTTTGGAGAAGTTCATCACAACTTTATAAATTGTATCCTTGATTACCATCACATTCCAGCAGAGATGAAAAGCATAATTTTGGACCTCTATACTGGTTTCCAAACCTCCGTGACAACATCTTCGTACTCAACGCCGTTCATTCCAATAGAAAGAGGTGTATTACAAGGAGACTGCCTCAGCCCATTGTTGTTCAATATGATATCTAATACCTTCATTAATTCCATCAAATCAAAAGAATTCGAGCAACTGGGATATTGATATTCTCAGCATCTCAGCCCGAGACACTGGTACCAATTTTCTGACGATGCAGCCATCATAACCGGACAGCAGTAAGAAAACCAGATTTTACTAAATGCCTTTACAAGATGGACGAAATGGGCTAACATGATCATCCGAGTAGATAAGTGCAAGACCATTGGGATACAAAAAGTAAACACTGCAACAGTTCAATACTCCCCTAAATTAGTCACCAATGATGCAGTAATACCACCTGTGGGTATGAATGAGGGGTTCACGTATCTAGGAAGGGTCTTTAATTTCAATATGGATGACGAGACTCATAAAACATCACTAGTCGAAAAGTGCAAGAGGATACTGGAAGACATCGACAGGTTACCCCTCCACCAAAACATAAAATAGAACAATACTCGAAGTTTCTGATGTCAAAAATAAGTTGGGATCTTACGATATCTGATATAAATATCACTTGGGTAAAGCAAACTCTGGATTCGGTCAGCTCATCATTCGTGAGAAAGTGGCTAGAAATTCCAATAAATGGCACACTTGACATAGTGACACTCTCTAAGGAAAAATTTGGTCTAAACATCATCAAGATTTCAACAAAGTATCTGGAGTGTCAAGCAACCAAGCGTAACTGTCTGAAGAAATCTCCGAATCCCGATATAAATTATTTACATCAAGCTACCGCACAAAAAAGCATCCAGGTTGATCAATATAAAGATGCAAGTGACGTGACAAAATCTGTGAGAGCCAATCAAATCGAAACGATTTCAAATGATCTAAAGTATCAAGGGTACATCGTGAAACAGATGTGGACTCTCAGAAATGAGCACGTCAAAAAGCTATGGATAGATGTACGAGACATTCTCCCATCGAATATCTACAACTTTACGAATAGATACATGAATAATACCTTAGCTACATTAAAGAATATGGTCATGTGGGGAAAAGCAACCATGGACACATGCCTTGCATGCAAGGATAATAGTCAATCCCTTTTGCACGTTGTTTCGGGTTGTAAAGTTCACCTTCAACAAGGCAGATACACGTGGCGCCACAACTCCATCCTTGCGACTCGTTTTAGCAAAATTGAGGGCCTGAGGGACTTGAAAGTATTTGCTGATATCCCAGGCTACCCATGCCCCACAATTGTCACCGGAACACTAAAGCGACCAGATGTCATCATAGTCTATCAAGAGAAGATCAAACTCATGCATAATTTTAAAGATACCGTGAGCCCAATGTGTCCAACAAACGATGGCATTGAGGATACGGAGCACTTTCTGTTGCTTTGCCCTTCATTCGACCTTTTGCGACGATATCTTCTCGCTGGAGTTTCAAATTTAATACGACCGTTTGCTCAAATCAACAGTTTCTCAAACAGCGCTCTAATACAACTCTTATTGTACGGCGATAAAGACCTTTCAGATGACATTAATAAAGATATAATCTAATTGGCCCTAAATTTCATCCGTAAAACTGATCGGTTTGGTTAAAATAATTTCAGGCTTTGACATCGATGCTAAGTCCTACTCCCCTTCATTTTTTTTCTCAAAATTTTTGTAAGTTTCTTAAAATTCTTGTAAGTCTGTTTCACATTTGATGTATGGCGGTAACTTAAGTGCGATGAATAACTGCTCTTCCAAGCAAACTCAAATTTACCAAACCGTAATATCGCGACAGTGCAGGTGCGGTGTTTTTGAGCGCTGGGGGCTTTGGGGGGAGGATAGTAGCGGCGACTATGGTTGTCGGTGGTGTTCTCTCTACCGGGGCCTCTGCAGCTCAGCACCGTCGCCTGTGCTGGCCTGACGTCCAATGTGAAACAGATCAATGTTGCAATGATGCAGTACAATGTTGCAATTCCCCTGAGGACGTTCTAACAACAGATACCGCTGTAGCGAAGAACCAGGAGGGTAAACAAGGCAACAAATCAACTGCCAACGGTAATGAAGAAGAATGCAACCCTGCAATTGAAACAACGAATACGGCCAAGCAGAACAAAACACCTGTTCATGAAAGCAATAACAACAGCACAATAATTCCCAAAACAAACGATCAAGTAGCGTCACCCTCAACTCACAGAAATACAAAAACAACAACAATAGTATGTGGAGACTCCATGGTCAAGAATGTAAAAACCTGGAAGATGAAACAAAATCTTGCAAGAAATGAGATGATCTTTGTAAATAGTTTCCCGGGTGCTACAGTCCGTGATATGGGTAGTTACTGCAAACCAGCGATTGACAAGGAGCCTACTCGTTTAATTCTTCATTGTGGGACAAATGACCTAAGATCTTCGAAATCCGACGTCGATATATCAACTGAAATAATCACTCTTGCCAAATCGATCGAAACACATGGAATTGATGTCATCATCTCTGGTTTGATAGCTCGCGGAGACTCTCACGAAGACAAGCGAAGAAAAACAAATCTCATCCTGCAAGACATGTGTAATGAAGAACATATATCCTTCATTGATCACGAAAATATCAAAGCGGACAAACATCTAAACCGCAGCCAACTGCATCTGAACAGCTACGGTGATGAAATGTTAGAACGGAATCTGGTAAGTGCTTCTCGAAGATGACCTAAAAGTGTCAACATTGACTCCACTATACAAAGAAAGGATGGGGTCGAGATTGGGGTTGACCCTCTCTCGTCCTCTCCCAATGAGAACAGTATTAATGCAATTAACCTTGGACCCCATGAAGCCACTGATAATAATTTAGTTGAAAACGAGGCTACCTCACTCAGTTCAATCAGGGCAAAGAATCACAGAGGTCTGATTATAGCTTACCTGAATATTAACTCCATAAGGAACAAATTTGAATTTCTAAAACCAGTCATAGCTGATAATGTCGACATACTAGCTATTGCAGAGACAAAAATCGATGGCACCTTCACAACCAGTCAGTTCTTACTGGATGGTTTTTCAAAGCCCTTTCGGTTAGATCGAAATCAACATGGAGGCGGCTTACTGATTTATGTCAGAGAGGGTGTTCCCTTCAAAGAGTTATCGGTTTACCAGCCACCAAAAGACATCGAATGTGGGATGATTGAAATAAGTCTTAAGAAGCAAAAATGGTTACTTGTCAGCATTTACCGTCCTCCCTCTCAATCTGAAGAATATTTCTTTGATGAGATAGGAAAGGGCCTGGATTTTTACAGTAGCAAATATGAAAGCTTCTGTCTGATAGGTGATTTCAATTGTGAGCCCAATGATACCATTATCAGTGACTTCATGGATAACCATGGTCTAAAAAATCTGGTCAGGAGCCCAACCTGCTTTAGGTCTGATAGTCCCAGATGTATTGACTTGATTCTGACGAACAGAAAAAGAAGTTTTCAGAACACAGTAACAGTACATACGGGACTGTCAGACTTTCATGCCATGATAGTTACAGCACTTAAAGGTGGATATAAGAAAAAAGGACCTAAGATCATTAGATATAGAAATTACGCCAAATTTTGTGCCGAGGAATTTAGGAGGGACCTTTGTGGTCAAATTTCGTCGGAACTGCAGGATAATGAGGACTACGGTGCTTTCGACACTGTGGTTACTGATACGCTTAATAGACATGCTCCTCTTAAGACAAAATATTTGCGTGCAAACGACAGCCCCTTTATGACTAAGCCCCTGAGGAAAGCGATGATGCATCGCAAAAAGCTTCGCAATAGATACATTAAGAGGAGAACTGAAGAGAATCTTAAAGCCTTCAAAAAGCAAAGAAATTTTTGCGTGAAACTCCTGCGCAGGACGAAATCTGATTACTATAGGAACCTTGACCTTGGAGACCTTACAGATAATCGTAAATTTTGGAAGACTGTCAAACCGGTATTTTCAAATGAGATACAAACAAGTTCTTCTGTGACTCTAATTGAAGATGGAGAAGTGATAACTGACGATGCAAAAATTGCGGAGATCTTTAATCATTATTTTGCAAATATAACAGAGAGTCTAGGAATCTCCGAAGACCAGTCACTCCTATCACAAACAACCGGGATCAATGACCCAGTAGAGAAAGCTGTTAAGAAATATAAAAATCATCCCAGCATTAGAA